>CM050649.1:107987891-109241106 GCA_027574665.1 Rhynochetos jubatus | reverse complement strand
GGTCCAAACCAGAGCTAACAGGCACTGTAGATAATCAGAGATCAAGCCAGTGCTTGAGATCATTCCTTGGCCCTTTTTCATTTACCAGTACAGACACACTCTGTGGTATTAAGCAACTCGGCCAGGGGAGGCTACGGTGCAAGAGGGAAACTGGAGTTCATCTTGGTATCGTAAGCTAAGATCCCAGCTATCCGCCTGACCATCCTCCCTCTGAAGCAGCAAACCCCACTTCATTAAAAGACAATGTACATTATAAAAATATAGCTCAGTGGTGGATCTTACTGCCAGAAGGTAAACATGAAGCCTAAAGCTTATTAGGCAGATTAAATATCCTGACTGAGAGAGATAGGGCACTCTTTCCAACTGTTTTTGAAATCTGGGGGTGGGGGTGGCATATAGAGGAGGAAAAAGCAAAACCAAAACAAACCCTTTAATCCAAGAGCTCTTCCTATATAGCAACAGTTTTTCTATCAGCCACTGATTTCAAAGATGAAGAGGATGAAGGAGAACTACCACGCAGACAGAGTTAAGCTCATTTCTGTAGGGAAAGAGCAATTAAGAACATTTTAGTAACTTTCAAGAATTTAGAGAATTGAATTAAAACAAATGTTATAAAGGATTTAAATTCATACAAGCCTGGTACTAGCTGATAAGTTTATGGGGTTTTTGCTACTAGTTTGTTTAAAGTAGCCCTTAACTTTTCATTAAGTGGTGGCCTACTGCTAATTTTTGAGCACCTAAGGCTAGATAATATCAAAGACCAGACAACAGAGAAAGCCAATGATCTGATCAAACACGGTAGTTGTTACTCTCTCAAAATTACTGAGGATTTCAGTAAATTCCCAACTTCTGACATTTCAACCTACTCCATCTTCTCAGGCCGGTATGCCGGCACCTACGTTCACTCAGCCAGCGTGTCTCATTGCTGTCTCAAGCCTGTCTGGATAAATGGACTTGCTTCCCAACTCCTTGCTCTGTATTTCCATCGGATGCTCTCAACGCAGAGCTTTTTAGGCTCCCAGTACCTACTCGGCGCTTCTCCAAAAAGGAACGTGACAGAGCAGTAGCGCAGGCAATCCCCTCCATCATGCAGCTGCGTCCAGCACTTACATGTTTTCCACGGCACTGGAGTACAAAAGCATCATCACTATCTACCATCCCATGGCCTGAAATTCTAACAGCATCACAGAAAACTCGGGGTTACATAAAACAGCTACTGAATCCTTTCTCATTTGCCAGTTCGTGATCACCGCCAACAGATTTTTCCATATACAAACAACTCAAGACCAAACGGCCTGACACTAATCTGTTAAAAAAGGCAAAATACGAAGTATCTTGGCAAATAACCTCTCAGACCCAGAAGGAGACGCTCTAAAGATTATTACCGCGGCCGGGCTGATCTGGCCTAGTCCCAGCCCTGCCCTCCCCCGCACCCCCATCCCGCTCCTTCCGAGGCGGCCTGACCGTACCGGGGCTCCCCGCCGGCTGCCCGGCCCCGGGCTGCCCCGCAGCGAGGGGACGCGACCCACCTGGGCGCCTGTCACCGCCCACCGGGCCCGGCCCCATCCCGGCCACCCCCGCCCCGCGCCGACGGCAGCGTCGCCTTCGCTTCGGGACGCCGACCGCACCTGCCGGGGGGGGCGGCCGACGCCGCCACCTCCCCCCTGCCCGCCCCGCCGCGGGCGAACAACCCCCCCCTCGCCAGCCCGGGAGGCCCCGAGCCCGCGCTCACCGAGCCGGGCCCCGCTAGCTGCGCCGAGCCCCGCCGCGCCCCGGCCCGCCTGCGCCTCCGTCTGCCGGGTCAGGCGGCCGCGACGTCACCGGCGAGGCGGGGGCTGAGGGCTCGGCCCGGGCTGTGATCCGCGGCCTCTTCACCTCCTGCCGGGAAACGGGAGGACGCGTTCCCCAGCGCCGGGAGCAGCCGGTGTGTCGGCGGCAGCGCGGGAGAAGTGGGAAATACCCGGCAGCTGAAAGCGGGCTGCGTAGCTGGCGCTGGCAAAAATGCCGGGATAGCTTCCTGCGACTGGGGATCCTTGTGTGTGCTAGCAGTGTGGAAAAATAAGGCCTAAAAATAGCTTCTGAAGCTTAAAAGTCGCCCCTTTTACACCCCGTGTTGCAAATTTCGTTCTGCTACTTCAGTGGTGACCAAGGGAGTGGGAGAGATGCCCCGTTTGCAGAGGTGCTGCCTGAAGGTGCGGCTGTCTCCAGACCTGGGGACGGTGGAGCTGGCTGCCTCCCCAGGGGCTGTCTTAGCCGTGGGAGGGACCAGCTGCAGTTGTGTGCTGCTGGCATGAAAAACCCGAAGAAAAAAGGTCTCACTGCATTCCCGGCATTTGCAATAGAACGTGACCGAAGAACCTTGCCAAGTGCAGGGTCCTGCACCTGGGTCGGGGCAATCCCAAGCACAAGTCCAGGCTGGGTGGAGAATGGATGGAGAGCAGCCCTGAGGAGAAGGACTTGGGGGTACTGGTGGGTGAGAAGCTGGACATGAGCCAGCAGTGTGCACTGGCAGCCCAGAAAGCCAACCATATCCTGGGCTGTATCAGGAGAAGTGTGGCCAGCAGGTCGAGGGAGGGGATTCTCCCCCTCTACTCTGCTCTTCTAAGACCCCACCTGGAGTGCTGTGTCCAGCTGTGGAGCCCTCAGCATAAGAAGGACACAGACCACTTGGAACGAGTCCAGAGGATGGCCACAAAGATGCTCAGAGGGCTGGAGCACCTCTGCTATGGGGACAGGCTGAGAGAATTGGGCTTGTTCAGCCTGGAGAAGAGAAGGCTCCTGGCAGACCTTATTGCTGCCTTCCAGTACCTGAAGGGGCTACAAAGAAACTGGGGGGGGACTCTTTACAAGGGCCTGTAGTGACAGGACAAGGGGTAATGGGTTTACCGTTTTTACCTCCCGTGAAAGCAGGGAGATTTAGACTAGATCTCAGGAAGAAGCTCTTCATGGAGAGGATGGTGAGGCACTGGAACAGGTTGCCCAGAGAAGCTGTGGGTGCCCCATCCCTGAGAGTGTTCAAGGCCAGGCTGGATGAGGCTTGGAGCAACCTGGTCTAGTGGAGGGTGTCCCTGCCCATGGCAGGGGGGTTGGAACTGGATGGTCTTTAAGGTCCCTTCAAACCCAAACCATTCTGTGATTCTATGAATACACGTTCTCAGTGCAACTTCATGGTGAAACAGCTGTCAGAATTTCTGAATATAGTTTGGCAGTGTATTATTTATTTCCCACTTTCATTATCAAAAAATAAAAACCTTCTGCAGTCTGACTTTCACCTAGATAATTTCTAACAGTGTGAAGTCTAGCAAAGATGCATTCCTTACCTGAGCTAGCTCTTCCTGAACTTGCTGAGTGCCAGCCCTGCTGGGGCTAATTAACTTGTTTCCTCAGGTACTGGCATGTGTATGTTGGTTGTGAATCAACCTTTAACCCACTCAGGACTGCAGATTGTAAGAAATCCATAGTACATACTGTGTTCAGGTGGTGGCAGTCCTATTCAGCACAGTCTTGGAAGATGGGTTTGCCTCTTTGCTTCGTTACATATCTCTGGTAATTTGTCACACATTGTAGCTGCCAGCACAACGTTAATCTAGGAGTTCTGTGTTCCCACCTTTTCAGTTGCTCACTCTTCAGTCCTTTCCCTACTGACAAAAAACCAGAACAAGCTGGAGGAGAGACAAGCCATCCACAGATCAGGGACAGTTCCTCTTTTCAAACAGTGATGGGGATGACATTTGTGTATGGAGTAGTATGCGGATGGGTGAGGGTGGCATGCATGGTTTGGGCTGGCGGAGAGGTTCCTAAGCATAGGTTTAAACAGATGATATGTTGGGCCTAAGTAAGTAGTTGATGCTGATTTATGTTACGTGGATATATGCAAGACTCACAAGGAACTAAACCACAGCTTTACAACAGAAAGCAACACTCTCTTTTCAAGCAGTGCTGCAAGTCAGCAGAAGAACTTTTGAAATTATTTTTTTTAACCAAGCAGGTGGCCAGACACTGGTCATGGTTTGCCTGGGGAGGCCATGCAGCCTCCATCTCTGAGGTGTACAGAACCTGACTGGACGAGACCCTGAGCAACTTGGTGTAGCTTCAGGGCTGGCTGTGCTTTGAGCGAAGGGTTGGAATAGATGACTTTCAGCGATTCCTTCGGGCCTAAATTTTTTCTGTGATTCTATGGTCTCATCCTTAAACAGAGAAAACCCCCAAAACATCAACCTGAAGTGGATTCCTAGAGAGGAGTAGGAACAGCACACCGTTCTTCATCTCAGAGCTCTTCTACTTCAGTTTGGTTCCGTCTTAAATACATGGTGTAACCAGAATGTAGAAATAGATTAAATAAACCAGCTGAAAGAGAGCTGAAACACAGGTAAACGTTGAGATGTGAGTGATGAAGGGATGATAATTTTTTATTTCTGTAAGAGCAGAAGCTACAAGTAGTTTATATAATTTAAAAGAATGCCTCCTGAAGAGAAACATTTATATTGTTTTCATCAGTCAATAGAGGGAGCTCAGCATTTTCAGTAGTTCAGCGTTTTCTGGAAGCAGGCCTAACCATCCCCTTTCACCAACATTGTTTTGTGGAAGCAGGCCTTGCTAAGCCTAGAAGTTGGTGAAGGGCACACCAGTGTCACAAGTGTCACAAGGGATGAGCTGAAGAGACGTACTTGAGGCCATCTGGCTGCAAGCTCTGAGCTATGAGGAACACATGGGCACATCCTGCCATGCAGATGCTACTCTGACATATCACGCCCCTCACAGGGCAGCTTGTATCCGCTGTGAATTTGTATAAGCTCTAGTACTTTTGCTTTAAGTCAGATTTTGCCTTGGGAGAAGGCTGAACCTCTGTTGCTACACGTTCCCTCCTATAGCTGTAGAAATAAACTGACCTGAATCTGTGAAAATTAAACTGCGTGTTTGTTGTGGAAATCTTCATCCTCATTTGCAAATGATAACTCCATTTGTGCTAAGCTATATCTTAAGTGATTTCAATCTATACAACCACTGTGGCTTGCTTAATTTTTGTCTGCTCTTTCACAAAAATAAAATTCCCCAAATATCTCATTTTTTATGCTTTAATAACATATTAAAAAGTTCTACATAAGCTAGGTAATACTTGTGTATGTATATGTATTGAGGTATCTAATCATGTATATACAAACCCATTATTCAAATAGTAAAATCATGGAGAGATCTCAAATTCATCTGTAAAGGTTAGCAAACAATTGGTAGGGACGGGTTGGGGGGTGAGGCCGTGAATAAAAAGTATTCAAGAATTCTCCAAACCCACTTACTGGTATGCAAATAAATTCCATTGACTTACACCAAATACCAGTATGACCGTAACCTGTTTAAACATCTGATGGGAATAACGCTGTGTAGCCAGAGTGCTTTTAGTCAGCAGCCCCTGAAACATTGATGGAAACACAATAAATCACTCTTGTGTGGGTACAACTGAACGTATAATTATTCTACAGCTTCTAACAATAGTAAAAACTGTTGTGGTAGATGAGTAGATGATCTTATCTGTGGTAGTTACCTTTTTTCTGCCTTCCAACCCCATAATCATTTGCAGATAAGTTTTCCTCAAGCCATGCGAGGAAATGGCAGTAACAGCTGTCTGACAAAGGTATTATTGCGGCTTCCTAAAATGATGTCAGCGGCTGACCTGTGAGTGAACCGGCACTTTGTTAAGGTGCAAGAACATATCCTCAGCTTGTATGTGCCATGTTGATGGGCTTGAACTACGAGCAGGGGTAATGCACTTAACAACCCAGGCAGCAGACAAGTGTGAAGAATTTGGAAGGGATAGGTGGCTCCTGAGGGCAAATAGTCTGGGATGCCCACTCCCAAAGGGTGATGGAATAACCTGGCTGTTGACAGTAAGGCCCTGGGAGGAAGAAGATGCTGCCAATTCAAAGATACAGTTGTGGGTTTCCATTCACCGCAACTCTTTGGGCCCGGCCATCCAGCTGGTTTTTTAGCCAATGAAGAGTGCACCCATCCAAACCATGCACAGCCAGTTTCTCCAGGAGAATGCTGTGGGAAATGGTGTCAAAGAATTTACTAAAGTGCAGGTAAACAATATCCACAGCCTTTCCCTCTTCAGCTAAGCTGGCCCCTTTGTAATAGAAGGAGATCAGGTTCGTCCAGCAGGACCTGCCTTTCATAATCCCATGCTGACTGGGTCTGATCTCTTAGTTGTGCTGTACATGCTGTGTGATGGCAGTCAAGATGATCTGACCATAATCTTCCCTGGCACCAAGCTCAGACTGACAGGCCTGTAGTTCCCCAGATCCTACTTCTGGCTCTTGTAGATGGGCATCATATTTGCTAACCTCCAGTCAACTGGGACCTCCTCAGTTAGCCAGAATTGCTGATAAATCACTGAAAGTGGCTTGATGAGCACTTCCACCACCTCCCTGAACACCCTTGGGTGGATCCCATCCAGCCCCATAGACCTGTGTGTGTCTAACTGGTGCAGCAAGTCACTGACCATTTCCCCTTGTATTGAGGGGGCTTCATTCTGCTCCCCGTCTCTGTCTTCCAGCACAGGGGGCTGGGTACCCAGAGAACAATTGGTCTTACTATTAAAGACTGAGGGAAAAAAGGCATTAAGTGCCTCAGCCTTTTCCTCACCCTTCCGCACTGTTTCCCCCAGCATCCAGTAAAGGATGGAGATTCTCCTTAGCCCTCCTCTTGTTGCTGATGTACTTGTAGAAACGTTTCTTCATGCCTTTTACGGCAGTAGCCATGTTCAGTTCTAGCTGGGTGTTGGCCCTCCCTGCCATACCTCACGACCTCCTTGTGATCCTCCTGAGTTTCCTGCCCCATCTTCCAAAGGTCATAAACTCTCCTTTTTTTTCCTGAGTTTCACCCAAAGCTCTCTGTTCAGCAAGGGTGTCCTTCTTCCCTGCTGGATTGTCTTTTGGCACATGGGGAGAGCCTGCTCCTGTGCCTTTAAGATTCCCTTCTTGAGGAATGTCCAGCTTTCCTGGACTCCTTTGCCCTTCAGGGGTGCCTCCCAATTGAGTCTATCAACCGGTCTCCTGAACAGGCCAAAGTCAGCCCTATGGAAGTCCAAGGTAGCAGTGCTGTTGACCCACCTCCTTACTTCTCCGAGAAGATCATTTCATGATCGCTGTGCCCAAGACGGCCTGCAACCGTCGCATCACCCACCAGTCCTTCTCTGTTCACACACAACAGGTCCAGCGAGGCACCTGCCCTCGTGCCTTGAAAAGAAATATATTTCTTTTTCTTTTAGCAACAAAGGTGCAATGAGTGCTGCTGTCAAAACAGAGAGACCATCCAAGGGCAAGGACTTTGCACTTCACAAGTCTGAGAGTGAAATTTTATACAACTGATAAATAGTCCTGAATTATGCAATTTACCAGCGTTTTCTTGTGGGGAGGGGAGGTACACAGAAGAATAAAAATGCAAAATTAAAACTGCAAAATTAGAAAGCAGTGCATCTCACACTGTATCCATAATTAAAGATTCTTTTTGATGGTTCTGACGTTTGGGTGAAACAGATGTCTGCATGCTGATTTCACCATAGATTAATTTCTCTGAGGACATGAAATACAACTTCTTGTTTGTCTTCTGGCTTTTTGTGGCTGTGCTGGCTCTGTCTGGTGGGGTTTTAGTAGTGGTGGAGGGGCTACAGGGGTGGTTCCTGCGAGAAGCTGCTAGAAGCTTCCCCAGCTCTGTGTCAGACCCACCTCTGGCCAAGGCTGAGCCAGTCAGCAACAGTGGTAGCACCTCTGGGATAACATATTTAAGGGGGGAAAACCAAAACTGCTGCAGAAACCTGCAGTGGAGAGAGCAGTGGGGCATGAGAGACACCCCGGCAGACAGCCAGGTCAGTGAGGAAAGGCCAGGGAGGAGCTGGCCAGAGCAGAGGTTCCCTGTCAGCCCGTGGTGAGAAGGCAGGCTGTGCCCCTGCAGCTGTGGGGGGTCACGGGGAAGCGGAGACCCCCTGTAGCCCGGGGAGGACCCCATGCTGGAGCGGGAGGATGCACCCAAAGAGCCCATGACTCTACGGGAAGCCCACACTGAGGCAGGCTGCTCCTGAAGGACTACATCCCATGGAAGGCACCCATGCTGGAGCAGTTTATGAAGAACTGCAGCCTGTGGAAAGGACTCATGTCGGAGAAGTTCATGGAGGACTGTCTGCTGTGGGAGGGACCCCACGCTGGAGCAGGGGCAGAGTGTGAGGAGTCCTTCCCCTGAGGAGGAAGGAGCAGCAGAGACAGGGTGTGATGGGCTGACCACAACCCCCATTCCCAGTCCCCCTGCACTGCTGAGGGGGAGGAGGTAGAGAAACCAGGAGCAAAGCTGAGCCTGGGAAGAAGGAAGGTGTGCAGGGAAGGTTTTTAAGGTCTGCTTTTTTCTCTCAATGTTCTACCAATCTGATTTGATTGGTAACCAATTAAATTGTGGGTTTTTTTCCCCAACGTCCAGTCTGTTTTGCCTGTGACCATAACTGGTGAGTGATCCCTCACTGCCCTTGGCTCGACTCACCAGCCTTTCCTTTTGTTTTCTCCTCCCCATCCCACCGCTGTTGCAGTCTGGGGCCCTGCCTGGGGCAGTTCTGTCTTTTCTTCTTGTAGTCTCAGCTCTTCATGCTTTGAAATTCAGGCTCATCTGTTGCTTAGAGCAGGATGGGCCTGAGATTCTGTAAATAACAACATAGGTTTTTGCATCTTACTTTGATAAATCTGGTTTTGGTCAGGTTTTGGAGCAGACAATTCTGTGTACTAGTCCCGTGGAGGGATATATGTTATATTGTGTGTCTTGTTCAGGAAGGATCTATGAAATACTAGCTCAGAGGCATCTACTTATGTAGATTTCCTCTCCTTTTATGTTTAAGGTATATCTGTCTGTGGATATGTTTCACTTTCTCGTTGGAGTCCCTCTGTGCTAGCTTACATAGACCTATTCTTCTTCAGGTGGGAAGCGGGTAGCTTTCCCAGTAAATTTGTACTTAGAAACGAGACCATGTGTTTAACTAGGTGGCAGATCCATCATGTAATTGCGTCAGTTTTCCCTGCCTAGGGAAGAAAGTTGGAGTCACATGTCTGTATTTGTTTTGAAATACAAGCTCTTCAAACTGATGGGCAGGAGCTCAACCGGAATGATTCTAGTCACCCACTGAGTAATCCCAAGCAGCACTCTGGCTCCGCACGGCTATGTACGCAATGCTCTGAATGAAATGTGGAAATAGGCTGGGGAAATCAGTTCCCAAGTCTAGATGCCAAGACCATCCATGGCCTTCTCAGTGTCAGGGCAAATTTTGTGCCTCTTCAGTCTCTCGGTCTTTTGGTTTCCCAAAGAGGTGTTGATGAGGATGCTTGGTGGATCAACATCTTGAGCATACAAAGATATTAATCTCAAAGTGCCTCCATACGGCCAACGGCAGAACTCATCCAGTACAGTTTGAATACTGAGTGTTCAGCTGGCACTCTATAAACAGTGTTCAAAAAAATCATGGATGAAATGTAGTAATAAAGAGATGTGTTAGAAAAAGTGTTTTGTGGAAATCCTGATCTTTGGTAGGTAAATCTTAAACTGGCAAGAGGATCTAGACTTGTGGTTTTAACCTTACCAGTTACCCCATTCAATGAAAGGCATGTATAAACCTTTAAAAAATAAGATCATGCATTTGTAAAAGAAGTCATTTGCAAGGAGAATCTTGTTAAACATCAAATGCAGTAATTGGAACCTTCAATTTGTTCTTAACTTTTCAGTTTGCTGTCAAAACAGTATTTTATATTATAATATTATTTAATAATAAATAGTGCCTACATCTTTTTGAATTGACAGAAATGCAATTGGAACTTTTGTATCTTAGTTCTGCTCTATTCCAAACTGAAACAGGAAAAGTTTATGTGTAGAACTGGACTCAGGATATACTGTTACTGTATAGCTAGGTGGCAGCATTCACATTGCTTTGAGAAAAACCGGCGTTATTTGAAAGATTTTCAGAAAAATCTCACTGCTCGGTAGCAGTTAAATGACACGGTCCTATGTTGAAATGCACTGCATGAGAATGTTTGAAGACCTAATACATCTCAAATTCTGACCACTTCGTTTAGCTCTCCAAATTGGAGATGCGCAATATGGACCCGCAGGTAATGAGTGTGAACAGTGGTATTTCCCCGTTGATCATCTTATCTGATTATATGTCTACATCTTTCCAAGCAGCCTAATACAGTATTATAAACGAACATTTTAATTGGATAATTTATAAATAAATACTGCAATAAAAGATAAAAAAACCCCGTTCTTTTTACATACATACTCATTTTCCTTCAAATCTGAGGAAATATTAATGGAAAAATTGAATCTTTGCCATTGACTCAGCAGGCCTTGAATAATTTTAAAATAATCTTTTACTGTTTTTCTTCAGTAGAAAACATCCCAAACCTCGTTTGATTACAAAAGCAAGTGAACGTAACGGAGTAAAATGCACAAGCTATTGAACATGTCCATAATAATAGAGTGGTCTGTAAACATAGTGAACAGGGAAACAGATTCCAGTTTCAAATCCCAAGAAGATACTTTAAACAGCATTAGAAGGAAACACATTTATGATAATATCATAAAATGCTACAAGAGGCTTGCTTTGATTATATAGGACTGTTCTTCCTTTCAGATGTATAAGAAAATACCTACTCAACAAAGACTTTCTGAATGTCCAACAAGCTCCTTCAGTCTATCCCGCCAATCCTGACCTACCTTCATCAGGCATAACCCCACTACCTCTTGCATTGCCCTGTTAAGTGGACTAGGACACCTTTCACAATGTTACAGCATTTTTCTTCCTGCTCACTGATGATGTTTATTTGCCTGGTCCAGGATACAGCACACGGTAGCACAAGTCCCTTGGGACGCACTCCTGAAGAGCAAAGGAGTCCAGGAAGGCTGGACACTCTTCAAGAAGGGAATCTTAAAGGCGCAGGAGCAGGCTCTCCCCATGTGCCAAAAGACAATCCAGCAGGGAAGAAGACTGGCCTGATTGAACAGAGCTGGCACTCAGGGAAAAAAGGAGGGTTTATGACCTTTGGAAGAAGGGGCAGAAGACTACAAGGAGGTCGTGAGGTTATGCAGGGAGAAAATCAGAAGGGCCAACACCCAACTAGAACTGAACATGGCTACTGCCGTAAAAGGCAAGAAGAAACGTTTCTACAAGTACATCAGCAACAAGAGGAGGGCTAAGGAGAATCTCCATCCTTTACTGGATGCTGGGGGAAACAGAGTGCGAAAGGATGAGGAAAAGGCTGAGGCACTTAATGCCTTCTTTGCCTCAGTCTTTAATAGTAAGACCAATTGTTCTCTGGGTACCCAGCCCCCTGTGCTGGAAGACAGGGATGGCGAGCAGACATTTAGACTTTGCTGGGTAAAAAATTGGCTGGCTCTCCAGGCTCAAAGAGTTGTGGTGAATGGAGTTTAATCCAGTTAGTGGCCGGTCACAAGTGGTGTTCCTTGTTCTCTTGAATATCAATGATCTAAATGAGGAGATTGAGTTCGCCCTTAGTCAGTTTGCAGATGACACCAAGTTGGGTGGGAGTGTTGATCTGCCTGAGGATAGGAAGGATAGAGGATAAGATTCCTTTTCAGAGGGATCTGCACAGACTGGATGGATGGGCCGAGGCCAACTGCGTGAGGTTCAACAAGGCCAAGTGCCGGGTCCTGCATTTCGGTCACAACAGCCCCATGTAACGCTGCAGGCCTGGGGACGAGTGGCTGGAAAGCTGTTAGTCAGAACAGGACCTGGGGGTGTTGGTCGACAGACAGCTAAATATGAGCCAGCAGTGTGCCCAGGTGGCCAAGAAGGCCAATGGCATCCTGGCCAGCATCAGGAACAGTGTGGCCAGCAGGACTAGGGCAGGGATTGTCTCCCTGTACTGGGCAGTGGTGAGGCCGCACCTCAAATCCTGTGTTCAGTTTTGGCCCCTCACTACAAGAAAGACACTGAGGGGCTGGAGCGTGTCCGGAGAAGGGCAACAGAGCTGGGGAAGGGTCTGAAGCACAAGTCCTGTGAGGGGCGGCTGAGGGAGCTGGGGGTGTTTATCCTGGAGAAGAGGAAGGTCAGGGGAGACCCTATGGCTCTCTACAGCTCCCTGAAAGGAGGGTGCAGAGAGGTAGGTGTTGGTCTCTTCTCTCAAGTGACAAGTGATAGGTAAAGAGGAAATGACCTCAAATTGTGCCAGAAGTGGTTTAGATTGGATATTAAGGAAAATTTCTTCACTGAAAGGATTATCAGGCACTGGAACAGGCTGCCCAGGGAAGTGGTTAAGTCACCGTCCCTGGAGGTATTTATAAGACATGTAGCTGTGGTGCTTAGGGACATGGTTTAGTGGTAGACTTAGCAGTGCTAGGTTAATATTTGGACTTGATGATCTTAAGGATCTTTTCCAACCTAAATGATTCTATGATTTTATTTTTACTGGTTTCACTGCTGACTGCTTGAAAATTGTCTTAAATGTACACAAAGTTATATATTCATATACTAGCGAGATGGTGTTCCACAGAATGCTCCTCTGTGATATTCCTGTGCTGAGGGTTGCATAGATGTGGGGAACAAAGGGGAATCTCCCTCTCTGGAAGGACTTGCCTTCTCAGTAGGAGATGAAAGACAGCAGGGGATAGAGATGAGTAGTCCAATAAAGCCATGGGACCGTTCAGAGCCACATTCAACCTTAGACTAAACTACATTAAGAGGAAATCAGAGTGTTCTGATGTCTTCTGAAAATCAGCTCTACTATACACTTTTAAAGGGTCCAGGGGAACAGGATGGATTACAGGCTGGTTCCCTGGCAGGGGGAGAAAAGTGGGAGAGGTGAAAGGAATGCCTACAGGGAAACTGGGGGGGACTTTTTACAAGGGTCTGTAGTGACAGGACAAGGGGTAACGGGTTTAAATTGAAAGAGGAGAGATTTAGATTGGGTATCAGGAAGAAATTCTTCCCGGAGAGGGTGGTGAGGCACTGGAACAGGTTGCCCAGAGAAGCTGTGGATGCCCCATCCCTGGAAGTGTTCAAGGCCAGGCTGGATGAGGCTTGGAGCAACCTGGTCTAGTGGAGGGTGTCCCTGCCCATGGCAGGGGGGTTGGAACTGGATGATCTTTAAGGTCCCTTCCAACCCAAACCATTCTATGGTCCTGTGATTCGACAGGTGCTAGCCACCACTTCAGCTGTGACAGTAGTCGTAAGAAGCCTTCAGGATTGCGGTGACCTGATCTGGAGGCCAGAGGATATTCTCACATTCCCAGGATGTTCTCGGCATATTGTCTTCTCACAGCTGCTGCTCTGGCCTCAGCATTAAAACAGGGCTGAGTTTAGCCCTGCTATCACACTTCAATTATTTATGAATTTCAGCTCACTGTCCTTGGAGGTACCATTGAGCCAACTTTTTCTGCTGCTCTCTGTACTTTCTTATCTCTAGTTTATGGACTAAACTGCAGAAAGCAAAGCAGGCTAACTATGTAGTGGTGGAGGTGTCAGCCTGAAATCAAATAATACTGCAGTGAAAATCAGGTTTTGCTCAAAGTCTGTCTATACTGCAGAGTTTAGGATAGTACAGAGATTCTTAAAGCTATTATTTTCAGTATTTCTGCATAACACTGAAAGTTATACTATGGACATGTCTATTTGAAATCATAATGGCATGATTTTATTAGCAAAACCGCACCATTATATTTCTGTTCAGTCACTGTAGTCTTACAGCCCTATTCTAACTGCCTTGCTGGCTAACTCATAGACTAAAAGCATTTTGAAATTCCTTTATTTCTGTAAATCCAATGCCTGTGCTTTTTAATATGCTCTTTATGTTTATCAGCTCAGTGGAGTAAAGCTGCCATCAGAACCTGAAACGAAGCTCCAAAGTTTTTGCAGATGTGTAATATCAGCCAAATGCCAGCAGTTCATTAAACCTCATAATCAAAAGCTGTGTAATACGGAAAAAAGGTCAATAGTTCACTAAATCTCATCATCAGCATCTATAAATTTGGATGAAAAAGTCACCTGGAAGTCCACAGCTCTCCTATCAATGCTTTGATAGGGAGCTCAGGGAGAAGCGTTCGCCATGAATACAGAGGTAAATGTGCTAGGTAATACATTACGTATCAATATGATTAAATTTATTTTAAAATTTGCCAAAACATAGAAAAAAATGAGACCATGATGATACAGACACCTAAATGCCTCCTTAATGTTGCAGACTGACATGCTGTAAGTGGACCTACATGTGTAGGATTTTGTCCAAGGGTGTAGAGAATTTGTGACCCGTTAGCTATTCTGTGCTTATGCTAATTCTTCTTTCCTAGGTTAGGAGGCTGCGTCCTTTACTCAGGGATACCTCGTGGTTATTCCACCTTGGCAGTCACAATACTTAAGTATCCAAAGCACGTATAAAAGTTGAACTTCAAACAAAAGCTTCTTTGTTATTGTCTTTGTGTTCTTACCTAGGTGAATTACCCAGAACAAGTGTTGGCATGTTGTTCCAACTTTGTGTAAATACATTACAGTAAAATCACTGTTTGCTTCATACAATCTTCCTGGGTGAAGGAAAAATATGTGAACATGAAACTCTTCTGAGATTAAATAGGTATTTTTCAATTTTCTAGAATTTATATTAAACTTCAAAATTATTGCAATTGAAATATTTAATAGCTTTCCTTTTTATACAAGGATTACAGTGAAAACCCTTCTAGGGCTAATTTAACACAAACAAGTCCCAATAACTAGCACTGAGAACTCCAAACTACTGGACAAAGTGTCTGTATGATATTGAAATGCAAGTAACAAGGTTATATCCCAAGGACTACATTTTTATAAGAAATTTTTCATACCTTCTCAGTGCCTGAGACATCATTATAATTTAGTACAATTGTTTTATTATCCTCAAATAATATTTATTTATTAAAATGTTTAAGAAAACATAATATGCAGCATAATTAAATCCAGATTTTTGATGTGCAAAAGTCTCGATACCTGCTGTTTCTGAATTAACCTGGTTTGAAGTCTGTATTTGTAGGACCAAAATACCCTTCCACTTTCTCTCCTGCTAATTAAATGAGCTAATATTCATTTCACCCTTCAAAAGCTCAGGATTTCATGCTGTCTGCATACTAGTGGAGTGCTGAGAGGCTGAGGGCTTAATTACCTTAACAGTCAAATCATCCTGGTTTGAAAACCAACCAACGAACCAACCCAGGAACTGTTTCCTTCTCTTTAATTCGGCAGGTTTTTGACACTGCTGATGCAGTTCATGGTGGGTCCCCATCACAGTCACAACTGCAGACCTGACGGGATGATGAACTGCAGCATGGTCATGGGGATCTTGTTAAAATAGACTTGCTGCCAGAGAAAATGGGGCACCACCAGCACCCTAGGGATCTAAAATATACCCCCTAAGCTATTTCTTGGGTGCGTAGTAGTTAGGAGTTAATTTCATTCGTTAGCATAAGCTTAAGCATAAGCTAACAATGAGCAAAAAGGCAGGGACCACCATTCTTTGCAGAGAACAGCAGCTTTGCAATCCTCAGGTGCCATGAGAAAGGTACAGTCCTGGGCACACGGAAGCACATGCGTTTGGAGCATGGTGACTCGCATTGTCTGGGAAAGTAACACCTGCACATGGTATCAGGTGGAATGGTGAAAGCTAAATGAGCTTTCCTTACAATGTGCCATGTTCCATCTTGGACTGGTCAAGCGATTACTTTGTTCTAATTAAAAGAAAACACATTTTCAAAGATACTAATTCTCTCCAACTTGTTTTTACTTGTAAAATGCTTTAAATTCAATAAACATTCAACACATGTTTACTCAGGTGGAACTTGTTCCACTGTTCTTGTCTACTGCATAAATTTTATAATTATATTTTCAAAAGCTGGCTGAGAAAAAATATGGGTATTCAAGAGCAGAACGTTGTTATCCTGGTGTCAAGGATGGGTAGTTAAGGCGCTTATACAGTTTTCCTGTTTTCTTTGAAGCCTTTAAAAAAGAAGTAGTTCCTGTAGACATTTTTATCCACTAGGCATGAAAATAAAAAATGCTTTAGGACTGAAATTAAGGTGCCAAATTCAACCTAAATTTGAGTTAATCCCTATTGAACTGAATTCTGTATTAGCAGGATTATACACATCAGAGGTGAGACAGCTACTAGTTCTTTATCTGGTCTAGTTTTGAAATATTTAAAGTAAGAGGGCTGATATCACCTCTGCAACATAGCGCTTTGTTGTGTTAGACCTTTCTGCCTCAGCTTCTGCACTTACAGTAAAAGCAAAATTTTGCAGTGTTGTCAACTATTGCCCTACCTTTAATGTTCCCTTCTGGAAAAGATTGTAGTAAAAAAGATCTGGAAAGAGATTAAAAATCAATGAAGAAAATAAAAAAAGGAAAGCTGATGTAAAGCAACAAATATGGCAGATGGTGTATTTCCCTAAATACATGCAGGGAATGCTCCCTCCTAAAACCATTCTTGCCTCTTGTAACCTTGCTGAAAGTAATTCTGCTCACTTGTCGGCCAGCACTGACTACCCTCCCCTCTATAACAGCACCTGATGTCAAGACCTAGAATGGTCCTAGGTGTTATTCTATATTAAACACACTCAACTGACTCAGAGGTGACCTGCGCACAAGGAGCTGATGCCTGGCTCCCCTGGGCCTCACTTCTGCCTGGCTCCCCTGGGCCTCGCTTCTGCCTGGCTCCCCTGGGCACAGCGCTGTGGGAGCTGGGCTTGGAGAAAGTCCAGGAGTGGTGGGGAGGCTCGAGCAGGCAGTCTGGTACTGCTCTGTCTTGGTCAAAGTCTCTGCCTTTCTTGCACGGGCCCCAGTAAGCACCAGTTAGTTAACCTGGAAACTTGGAGGAAGGCAGTGTCTGTCTCCACTGTTGTCCCTCTGCAGCGATGATGCCCTGGTGACGTGGGGTGCCGGGCGTGCCGAGAGCAGCTGGGGTGCTAGCAGTAGTGCTAGCAGGCGTGGGAGCAGTGGGTGGCATGAGGGGTGGTGGGGGGAGCCCCATCCAGGCAGCCTGGGACGGGGATGGCCCGGCCCAGCTTAGTGTGTAAGGGCACACGGGGCTGCGCGTCTGGGATCTGGGGGCAAGTGCGTGCCGCTGGAGCTGCTCCAACAGCAGTCACTCGACAAACAACAAACTCCGTCTCGCTTCACCCCCGCCAAGAGCCACATACAAAGTCCTTGCGTTTCCCAGCAGCCTCCTCCCATGGCGCATCCCACCACGCCGGGAGGCAGCTGCCTGCACTGACCCTGCCGTTCAGAGTCAGTGTGAGCCCTGAGTCCTGTGTGTCAGCCGGAGAAGCTGACTTGGACAGCTTGTCCTTTATTTTCACTGTAGAATCGCTGTGGGCTCTTCCTCAGAAATGGCTGAGTTTCTGCGATTCCTTTGTCTGATGTATGCAATTAATTAAAAATCTCGGGGTGAAAAGCTCTTCTGAATGAAATGTCCTATATAAGTATGTTACTAGCATTGCCAAAAATGACTTTGAAACTCTGCTTATCTCTATCTTGTTTTTCCTAGTTTGGTTTCTTTAGAAAAATGGCATAATAATAATGAATAATGTGACGATACCATCTTTTTCTATTGCTTTAGTTTTCTAGACGTGTCAGTATTATCTTTCCCTGCTGTCATCATTGCACTGCGTGGATATAAACGCTTATTAAGAGACTGCATTACAGCTTAAATTGCACACAGCAACCACCTTGAATCTGCTTGTCTGTCCTTCAAGCAAGTTCTGTGTCAGAAAACCATTAGTAATACCTTAGTTTTCGTGATGTACGTCACCTTTACAAACAATTCAACTGTTAATAAATTAATTCCAAGTAGTGTCCTGTGTTCTTGGAAATCAAAACATATCCTCTCACTCTACCGTTTTCTAATTAAAGCTGGACAAACACTCAGTTTGTGACTTAGAGACAGCCAGTAAAGAAACAATATGCATTACTCATCCACTCTAGACTTCTGAGACTGGTAGCAGCTGGACGCTGCACATAAATATGCTACGATGTTCAATTAACAAATGTCAATAGATGCACAGAGAAGGTGGCTCTTGATAAACAATCTTCTATGAAAGACTGCTTAGAGAAGCTCTTAGGAGTGGAAGAGGCCTCCTGTGTACGTTTTTGGTATGAGTTTCTACAACCTGATGTGTACACTAGTCCTAATTAGCCTGGCTGCTGACGAGCTCAAAGCTGTCTCGGTAGCTAGTATCAGCAGTGCTGCAACTAACTGTGCAACTGAAATGCGTAGTAGTCACTATTGTACTACGCTATTGGATGTGCAAAGATGTTGCTGTCTCTTAGTAAAAGACACTGCAGGTTAGAAGACCAGGTGTTCAGGATCTTAAAGCAGTAAGGCTAATATCTATGCAAAGCTTCAGCTGTATTTACAATCTCTTGGAAATAGACTGAGCAAAACCCTTTTTTAAAAATCTAGCTATAGATTAAAAAAAAAAAAATCTAAATACAGATCTCTGCACCACGGAAGGTGCCTGGTCAATCCTAAAACAAAGACCAAAGGACACCAGAGAGACACATCCTTGTTTTTACTACTCTTCCTCTCACCTTACCTGCAGCCATTAGGCACAGAGGGATGTGTGGTGGGGTAACCCACCAGCTTTCCCTACCTGCAGTGCCCAGCAGCAGCCGGCTGTTTGTTTTGCTTCATCTACGTCTCTCAGCTTCTCTTTGAATCTGTAAATACTGTGGTTTGTCTTTTATTGCTCACCAGAGGGAGAAAATGAGAATAAAACCCTTTGTTCCAACAGTGATAAAAGCCTGAGGAGAGATGGCATCCTCTATCTTCCTTCAGATCAGCAGAAGTCGGTCTGAGAGGATGCCGTGTGCATGAGGCTGTGGATTAAGGGGGTGTGTTGGGTTGCTGAAGGGAGTGAACGTGGTGCCAGGATGGTTTGCTTCATCCCCCTGGCAAGCCAGCAGCCAAAGGATTGCAGGAGAAACTTACTCTCCTCGATGATTCATGTACTTTTCTATACAGAACATCTCGGTGTGCAGGGAAGGGAAGCAGTCACAAACTGGTCAAGATCATGGGTAGCCAAAAGACCCTGACCCTGCAAGCTGCATATCAGAACCTCCCGTAAGCTCTGGGAGCAGTTTGCAGGCAGCAGCTCCCCCAGGTCCCAGCACTTCTTGTTTGCAGGATGAGGTTACACTGAGCAAGTCGGCAATGGCAGCCTTAGCTGCACACACTGGTTTGCTTTTTCCCACCTTGGAGAATTCAAATAACCCCTACAATGCCCTCTGCCCCATGGGGGGGACCCATCTCCTGCCAGAGGACTGTTCTTGGCCTGTGAGACAACACAGGTTGAGTGTTCAAGGGTGACCACTCCTGTTCTAGAGAGCTCTTTGAGCACAATAATCTCAACTTTTGCTGCATGCAGCTTTTTCGCAGATGTTCAACACACAGAAATCAAAGTCAATATGGAGCCCTTGGTGGTCCAGGTAATGAGGCTGAAGTTTTTCTCAGGAAAGGTGTTTGTTCCTCTACTCAAAAAAAAAAAAAAAAAAAAGAATTAATACATTAGCCAATATCATAGCCTATTTGCACTTCAATTTTTCTACTTGAAGCCATTCCTATAAAGGTCTGCCCCGAGCACTGCTCTGGAGCTGAGGTGGCTGGTAGCAGCCTATATGGTGACTAGAGCACAGAAAGGGCCAGGGTTCACATCCTCGTAGTCAAGGAAACATCTGACATGAAGCCTCCCCCATCATAGCTAGGGATGCTTATTTCCTGAACGTTGGCACCACCAGCACTAATGATTTTGTAGATCTGGGCTGTCATTTCCCACGTTTTGCAATAGTCCTAAAACAAGTCCTCAGACAAGACATTTCCCTTGTTACAGAATAAAATACATGCAAAACTCTGAAAATACTTATTTTACCTCAGTATCCATTTTCCTTGGAGTGTTGGTTTTGGTTTTTTTTCCCCATTAAGGAAATAAAGAAGAAAGGGTATTGGCACTATCCCGGACTGTATGACCAGGCAACAGATTCAAACCTTGGGGGTTTATTACCGTGAGATTGGGGGATGGAGCTCACTGACAGCCCCCTTCCAGCTAGCAGGGCTCCCCCTCAGGGAAACTCTTTGGCAATACACTCAGCTGAATGCCAGGTGCGTCGATTAATATGGATCTTGCTGCAAAGGGTGATTTTTGATTCCTGAAAAGTCATGCATTTTCCTTACTCAGAGTCTAGGCACACTCTTTTCCACACCATTTCCAAGTACACACTGTTCAAAACCATTGTGAAAAGCATAAAGAAACAAAATTATCTTTCCTTAAGTATAACATATCTCATTTTTCTCATGATCTCACTTTGCAGTGCCTTTCTACAGATAATGCTGTGCATGGTACAGTGTAGGTTTGCAGGAGTATTGAACAGCCAAGTGCAAGGGTAGAAAAAATACGAGGTTAATCTCATTATCTTTAGGAGCCTCCAGATAAAATTGTAAATGGGTGTTTTCATAAAGCTCTCCAGTTCTCACCACCCAGTACTAATTAAAGCTTTGTACAAATTAGCACATCTTGTCACAAGCACAGGGGAAGTATGGGAAAATGAAAAGAGCAAGCTTTGCTGACACACATGTGACCTTTTAATTTTGCTTATTTTTGCTATCTTTGTTTTGAACAAGATTTTTGAACAAGGGTTTTGCCGGGGACATTAGTGCTGTCCTATGAAGAGAGCTCTTTTATATGGCTGTGTATCTATATACACACACATACATATGTATTACTGTACTAGCCCTAGCATTGCCTGCACCTGGAATCCAAAAATCCACACACAGAGCGGAGTTAACACAGACACACAGGGACGTTCAGCCTCCTCTCGAGAGCCTTGCAATACAATTTAAAGTAGGTTGCGAGCGTGAGGAATAGCAGTCGTTGGGAAGAGTGAGGGAAGAAGACGGGATATTGCAGATAGCACTGTGATACACAAGCCATTATAGATTTAGCTCTAAGCCCTTCTTTTAATTTCCTATGCAGTGAGCAATTTCTGGCTGCCTCTGATAGCGGAGAGAAGCAGGAGCCTGCTCTGCTGGGAGCTGGGCAGACAGATTAGTTCAGCAGGACATTTCTCTCCTCTCAAGGCCACTTAGTGTTTCCAAAGTGGCCCCCCAAAAACTTGTCTTTCTGAGAGCCAGGCTGCCTTTTTAGCTTGGGTGTAATGGTTTGCACATCATTTGAGGTCTCTCTCCTGTCAGTCTGACTCAGGGAACCGACGCACTCTGCACTGCAAAACTTTGCGAGAGGCGAGGTGACGTTCTCGTTAAAGCAACTGCGAATCCCTGGGGAACAGCCCAGCCCTCAAGAAGCTCAGTTTGTTGTTTGACCTGTTTTCTTCAGAGAGGCCACTGGAAACGCAGAGGGAAGGTTTGACATTCGGCACCCACACTGACACGTCGGGCAGAGTCATGGGAATACGTCATTTATGAATCACCCTGTATTAACGCACCTACAGCTCTGCAGAGAATACACCTTGTAAAAAACATTCTTAAAGTGTTACCTGAGCTACAGCTTGGCAAATCAATAAATAATTAGTAATCCACTAATAATGAGCAATTTTTACCGTTTAATAAAGTCCTGTGCTGAACTTAGATGAGAGGTTGTTTCGATGGGTTATAGGAACTATAGATTTTGTATGTGGATGTATGTGTTTGATTTCTCACTGCCTTGGAGTTTCTATAATGGCATGCATAAGGAAAAAATGCTGGAAAGCTCTGTTGAATCACACTGGTAGCAATGCACTGTTTGGACCGTTGCAGATGAATACATGGATGGAGAATCAGACCCTCTTCTGTGAAGACAATGGTGAAAGACCAGGTTTCAAAGCCTAACTTGGACAGTGAGAGACAGGAATAGCTTTGCAGCAGTTCATTAAATAATCGTGCATTTATTCTTTATAGCATTTACTGTAGTAGCTTCTGCATGCATCATTTTAGCAGTCTTTTTTGTTACCAAGCCTCAACAGATCATGCAAAAAACCCAAATTGTGATTTGGCAGTCACAACATTACTCTGCTGCACATTTAAGCAGACTGTTGAAAGAGAATTTTTTAACAGCTAAAATCCAAGCACCTGGCAAACAGAATGTTTTGCAAGGAGACTGGTTTATTTCACTTGACAGTTTTATTAAACTTTAATCACTTTCTCAATGCATGCATTGTCTAGTACCTGCTGTTCCTATGGCCTAAATTAGGGACTTCTTTAAAAAAAGATGAATACTTATTTTTCTGATTCTCAAGCACGGTGCAGTTCTGCTGTCTTTCATGATTAACCATAAACCAGAGACAGAAATTGTTGAGATAAAATGAGGCAATAAAACAAAATTAAAATGCTGTCAACATTAGATTTGTCAGGGTTTTAATGAGCATTGCACTAAAGGGTGCTGATTATAGGTAATATTTCACAATGTCATTCATCACTCCACAAAATAATATACTTCTAGGAGACAACTGTAACCATGTTCTGAAATGATGGAGGTACTTACAGACGAGATTGATGGGTGCTGTGAGCAGGTGCCATTGTCACTATGCTCTAATTAAAGGCTGTATGCATTGTATGAGGTTGAAATCGTCTCTTACCCAGTGTTTGCTTTACAGAAAGCTTAAATAACAGTACCAAACACCCAGATCAGCTCAAACTGTCTCCTGCTAGTCATTCCTATGGTTTTATGCAGATCCCATGTTTCCCTCATTTCCCTCTGATCTCCACATCTTCTCCCATGCTGCCGGAATGCGTTTGGCACATTCAGCTGAGGCACGTTACAAGTCAGTAGCCAAGGGCGTAGGATAAGGCTGCTGACCTGCCTGGCTACTGTGGACCAGACTCCCGCTTGCAGCCAGGTCTGCAGCGGAGATCCTCTATGGCAAGCACTAGGCAATGTTTAAATTCCTGGCCCAGTGACCGTAGTGAGACATTTGGATTGCTCTGTCACTGCCCTGGGTACCTGGGAAACTTGTCCTCCACTTGTTTTCTAGGAAAGTGAAACACCTGAAGAATTTACTCAAGAACTTAAAGGCAGATTTTCCAGCTGGATCAGTTCTTTCACTTACCTTCAATCCTTTTTTCTCAACTATATATCCAGTTGTTTCCATAGATGACTTTCACTTCACGCTTGTGCAGATGAGAGAATGAGGCCGGCCAGATCTGCTAAGTGTTGTCCTCTACTTATTTGCGTTAGTCTAACTTAAGGTAGTTGCTAAACCTGTAAAAACAAGAGAGGATCGAGGATCTATCAGCACAATGACTCACAGCTGGTGGGTGTGCACATGTAATATCAGAAGTGTCTTGCCCAATGGGGAATCTGCTTGGAAACTCATCCTTTGTGTCCACAGAGGTCTGCAGAAATGAGTCTGAATAACAAAGCAGCTGACTTCAGTGTGCACACGGATACTTAGATGTCCAAAAGCTGGAAAACATTTCAATTGCATGTGCACCTTTATGCTACTTGTTATTTTTGGCTACAATTGCACAAAAAATATTGGCTGGCTTTCGTGTTAGCAGAGGTTGGGAAGATTAGATCAAAGCTAATCAAAAAGGCAGTTTTAAAGCTGAAAGCTATTATATGTCTGTCCCAAGTCTTGAAAATCCTTACTGAGCCTCGTAGTCTGGCTCACACAGCTTCTTCCTCCTTACCAGAGCCCTCTTCATCTGGAGAAGGAGTCTGAGAAAACCTGACCACATATTACCTGGAGCTGGCTCGGCACAGCTGTAAGATTCAATACATCAGTATTTCTGAAACTAAGAAAGAAAACATTTATGTGCACTAAGATTGTAATTGGTACCCCAATCGATACTATTCAGTATTCCTCAAATATGCAGCCATCGCTTTATTTTATCGTACAATCATAGAATGGTTTGGGTTGGAAGGGACCTTAAAGATCATCCAGTTCCAGCCCCCCTGCCAAGGGCAGGGACTCCCTCCACTAGACCAGGTTGCTCCAAGCCTCATCCAGTCTGGCCTTGAACACTTCCAGGGATGGGATACGCCTTACAGTGCAAACAGCACTGGACTCAGCATTGACATTGAATTACTCAGCACTTAGCAGGCCAGGGCAAGACAGGGAGCTCTCATTTTGGGGCATTTTCTGGTGTCCTTGTAAATGTCAGCCAAGGCATATATAGTATCATTTTGCCTTTTGATGGATGACAAACCACTTTTGGACAGAGATTGGTAAAAGTGATTTTTGTTCCTTTTGGGGCATTCTGGAAGATGCTCTCAAAGTTGTGAAAAAGGGTCACTGGCTCTTTAATAAGTGTTGCGCCAGTAAATGCTGGAGTGAATGGAAAAACTTTTTATCTTCAGTCGTGGTTAGATGAAGACACAAATCTCCTGGGATTCATTGCAGAATCCCAAATGGTGCAGCCCAGCACAACACCTGGCAGCCTGAAAGTTGATGGATCAATAGCTGGAGTGTATTTGGACTGTCATTTCCCTTTAGATATTCATAGTCTGTGGACACAATCTTCTATTTGGTCTTTCTCTTGTTTCCCAGGGCCGAGATCCAGGCTCGGTGCCCACCACTGCAAACACAAAACAGGACACTTTCAGCCCAGTACCTGCATCACCCCGCACTCCTCAGGACCGAGGGGAGAACCAGCAGCCACGCTCCTTGAACACTTCCTGCTCTCAGACCACAGTTATCCAGGGTGTTACGTCACTTCTTTCAGCCTGTTTTTATTGACTGGGTGAATAACTCCCTTGATTACAGCAGTTACAGTTTTCCTCATGGTTATGTTTGGCAACAAGCTGCTCACCCTTCGTTAACTGCACTGTTAATTAGGAGGTCTATGTTTCCCTTCCTGTCAAAAGCAACTAAGCTCCTGGCCACTGGAATTTCTTCTCCTCCCTTCTCCTAGGGTGAAAGAACAGCGATCGTTTGCTTGGTTACACTCCAAGTCTTCTGTAAGCTTTTAATAAAATCTGTAATTAATTCTTTGAGAGGGTGGTGTTTTGGTTTTTTTTTCTGTGTATGAACACATCTTGAGCACGATTTTTTAATAGCAGTGAACAAACATAAAGAATACTTAATTGGACTGCCAGCATGACTCTGACATTTCTTGTAACGATGCAACAGCCTTGGGTGGCTAAGTGTGAATGTCTAAAAGAAGTCAGTATTGTGTTTGTAACAAGAAACCTGACCTCAATAACTCATCAAGTATTAGAGGGAAAAATCTGCCCAAACTCTGCCAAATCTTTGTCAGTTAAAATCCAGGGACACTGGACCTTCTGGGGACACAGGGCAAGCCATGAGTGCCCTTTTCCTAGGTTTTATAAGAAAGCAGCAATAGTCTTAGACCTGTAAAAATGTATAAAGAGCATGAAAAGCTTGAACTGACCCCAGCTGAAGCCAAAGACAAAACTAAACATGTCAGTATAAGCAGAAATGAGCCTGAAGCATCCACACAGGGGAAACTGATAACAGTATTATTTCTAAATACCATGTAGATATTACTTACTGCCAGCAGGTATCTCAGGCTGAGAGTTTAGTTTTAGACTTTGAAAAAAATTAGGCATTAATATGTTTCTAGTTATAAAACAATCACAAGTGATTGTGTTCATCTCACATAACTTGTTGAGGTAGTCTCTGTCTATAGCCAAAGGAAGGAGAAAGGCACCTGCTGAGGCTGACTCAGCTCCTCAAACTTTAGGCCCCAGTTTAAAATGAGATGTGCCCTTCTCTTGCAAGAAAATATGAATTTCAGATTTGTGTTTGAGAGAAGATAAATCTTCAAGCAAGACATACTCTAGTCTCCATAGCTGGACTACTGAACATACTCTCTGATTTATATGCCACTGATCACTGTCATGGCCGGAAAGCTGGAATATAACGAAGATGCAGCACTTCCTGTATTCACACAGTGTGCAAATGAAAGGAATTTTGTATTTTTCTGAATAATAAAGTGTTGGTCCTTGCCTGAGGTAGGCTGTTCAACCAGATGAACCGCAGGTCTGCTGGGAAGACTGACAATACATACTTATTCATTCATTCTTATTCTTACCTATTTGCATATTCTTTTAAGGGTTTTAAAACCTCAACCTGACTTTCTGAAAGAAGTCGTATTTAAGTAGTCTTTGAATGGAAAATATATTTATTGGCTGTGAAAAAAACATACTGTTCCCTACTATGAAGTGCCCTGTTCAATACTTATAAACCCTTTACCGCTGTGTTTATACACTAGCATTTCCATACAGTGTGATTTGAAGTCATCCAACCGTTTTCAAGTTTTGACATTCTCTTATGTACCAAGAAACCTCATAGATAAGTTCATCAGAGTGCCGTAGGAGAGAAATCACGAGATGCATTTAAAACCTTGAGCCGAAGAGAGGGCGAAAGATGCTGTATCAATGCAGCCTTCAGCATCGATTGTGTAGATGTGAGGAACAGCAGCTCTACCACATTCAAAGTCTGGGTTCAATGGAGCGACGGACAGGTGGACTGAAAACTGGCTGAAATGCTGGGCTGAAAGGACTGTAGTTGGTGGCACAAAGTCCAGATGGAGGCAAGTCACTGCTGGTGTACCCCAGGGGTCAATACTGGGGCCAGTCCTGTTTAACATCTTCATTAATGAACTGGAGGATGGGAAAGAGTGCACCTCAGCAAGTTCGCACAACGCAAAGCTGGGAGGAGTGACTGATGCACCATCAGGGTGTGTGCTGCCCTTCAGAGGGACCTCAGCAGGCTGCACAAAGGGGCTGACAGAAACCTCATGAAGCTAAGGGGAAACCCCAAATCCTGCCCCTGTGGAGGAACAAGCCCAAGCACCAGCATATGCTGTGGAGTGACCCCCAGAGAACAACCTGGGGGTCCTGGTGAACAACAAGGTGACCATGAGCCAGCAATGCACTCTGGCTGCAAAGAAGGCCAACAGCCACCTGGGCAGCGTTAGGAAGAATGTGGCCAGCAGGCTGAGGGAGGTGATCAGTCCACTCAGCACCAGTGAGGCCATGCCTGGAATGCTGTGTCCAGTTCTGGGCTCCTCAGTACCAGATAAAGGTCTACTGGAGTGAGTACAGCATGGGGCTATGCAAACGATTAAGGGATTGGAGCCTCTGGCAGATGAGGAGAGGCTGAGAGAGCTGGGACTGATCAGCCCGGAGAAGAGAAGGCCCAGGGGGTTCTTAGCAATGTGCATAAATATGTGATGGGAGGGAATGAAGAACAGGGAGCCGGGCTCTTCTCAGCAGTGCCCAGGGACAGGACAAGAGGCAATGGGCACAAACTGAAACACATGAAATTCCATCAGAACACAAGAAAGATCTTTTCTTACTGTGATGGTGGTTAAACACTGGAACACATTGCCAGGAGAAGTTGTGGGGTCTCCATCTGCAGAGATATTCAAACCCAACAGGACATGAAGCTGGGCAACCTGCTGTACCTGACCCTGCTCGAGCAAGAGGCTGGACTAGATGGTCTCAAGAGCTCCCTTCCAACCTAAATGCTTTTATGTCTGATTCATGATCCTTGAAAATCCTGGCATTGCTAGTAGCTCACTGCAACTGAATGGCTGTTTGTTCTGTCTTTATAAAAGGTTTCCAGAAGCTTGGTTAAAACTAGTCCAAATGCCTTTGTTGTTTCCCCCCCTCCTGCCCCAATCTTATTACTTCAATGAAAATTCCTGTCAATGTTTATCCATATATATAATTTTGGAATATTTTCGTTTCAAAAAATGCTGCAGCTCCTCCATATTTGACTTTATACAATTTTATTTATTATTTTTAAGTGTTTCATGACAGATCAGGAATGGTAGTGCTACAGTATAACTGCAATATTTAATTCTTAAAATCAGTAAAAGCAGTTAATACAAGTTACAGATCGAAACAGCTTATGGGTTTTTTAAGATTAATATCTCAGGTTGTTTCGTTTCAGTGCACAGTAAATCTAGAAAAGGTATTCTGTCCAACCACAGAGTAGTAATTTATCTTCATTAGCCTAGAGTAAAATTAAAATAACAAGAATATTTCCTCTACATATATGCAGTACGTTTGTGGTGGTGCACATTATATACTGCAATAGGTATTTTATGAAATAAATAATTAAAAATATTTGAAATTACATCCTCAAATTTTAAAAAGAAGTTTTGCCTATTAATTTTCATGTGCAAATCCCATTTCATGGGAAATGACATGTCTTACTTTAGGCAAGGAAGACAATTCAAAAAGTCATAATTTCCAATAATCTGGGAATTCTGTTTCAGCTCTCACAGTTTCTCCAGATTAGGAGCGTTTTACTTATCCATTTCATAAGCAGCAACTGAGAAAGGATAAAGGAATGCAAAAAGAGGAGGACCTGATCCCCTGATGTTATTCTTAAACCAGAGCAGAAAGTCTCCCTAAGTCAAATGAGAGTTTCATGCCAGTACATGTGAGAGAAGAATCAGGTGTACAGGTAACCAGTTGGTAATTTAGGTACTAATTTACCTTTCCAAGACTTCAGTACAACTCTGTTTCACTGGCATGCAGCAGAGGACAAGTCCTTCTGGGCATTTCCAGCCAGGTGCTGAGAAGCCTCAGTTTCCCCCAAAGGGGACTGTTTGCAGACATTAAAGATGCTCAGCAGCATCCAGGACTGGTTCCAGATGTCTCTGGTGAAAGACCGTGTTCTGACTGCCAAATAATCACGCTGGCACCATGTGCTGGGGAGAGTCCCTGGAGGAGGGGAACAGGACCACTGCACAGAGGAGCTGGTGGTCCCTCCTGCTGGGTCTGATCTGCTGTGACAGACACCAGGCCATTCACAGGCAGAAACATAATTACCATGTTCCAAAAGGAATACTGAGATTAAATGGACAACAAGGAGACGGTAATTACCGGTTTTGGTATATCTAGCTCCAAAGGCTTCCTTATTTGCCCTAAAACAGTGGGATCCCATGTCTCCATAACCCTAGTGCTGAGATCCATGCCAGAATCAGGTATAAAGCTGTCAGCAGTGCACAACCATATGGTGGAAAAGGACCACCAGAAAAATTCTTAGTGGTCTTAAAGGGTATCATGCGTCGCTGTTTGAAAAAGAGGTATGAAACTGGTAAAAAGGTAAAAGCTCTCTTGGTACTAAGCAAGTGTAAAAATTAAAAGAAAGTCTGAATACGTCTGCTAGACATTAAAAGGAAATCTAAATTCAGTAGACGAAGCAGAGCTCTATAAGTACTGTCTCTGACAGTATATTCTGAGAAAGCCATTTATTTCACTATCTTATCAGTACCACAGCAGTAGTCTGTAAGCTAACCAGAAATTACAGTTTTTCTGGCTAACAAATGCATACTTAAAGGCCTGGGCTGTTTTACAGGTAAGGACTCTTCTAAAATGAGTGTAGTTCCTTCCCCTTTCAGATGCCCATCTCTTTTCAGGAGGGTGTCAGAGGCAAAGGTTTCCCCAGCCTTAGAGACAACCTATGGGTGCTTATTAACTACCTGAGAATAGAACATGGTTGGCTTCAGGGCTGGAAAGTAGGGAATGATGAAAACAGGGAGAAGGCAGCCTCTGGAGGACAGAAGAACAGGACACCAGTCTCTTGACTGTCCAGGCTGAAAAGGGAAGAAAGAGTTTGCAGTTCTCTTATTGTGTTTTCTGAGGAAAGAGCTGCTGCCAGTGTAGGGAATTAGGTAAAGACAACCATGCAGGAGAAAGCTTATGGGGTCATCTAGTCAGTGATGTATAGCTCTACAGGAACCAATTTTCAGGTAAGAACTATTTTGGTCTTAGAGAACGAAAAGTCTATTAGATGATCTCATTGATCTTCCTACCTATTAGCATACCATAACATTTTCCCCTGGTTACTCCAGTGTACAGTCTGTTAGCATGCGCAGCTTTTAGATGATGTGTATCTTAAGTAAAGGCATACTGAAAACACTGAAAGATGTCCTGTTTTCCCCTGGGGGTTGGCTGTAACGGGTAATCAATCCCATTGTTGCAAACATTTGCTTTATGTCTAATTGGAATCTGACTGTTTTCAGGTACCTGTCATTGCATCTTATTATCTCAGTGTCTGCTAGAATAAATGGGCTTTTCAGGCCTGGTATCTCCTTCCCACGGGAGTCCTGATGCAATCCTGTCATCTTTCACTCTTCTGCCTAGTAAGATGTTGAGATATTTAAATCTCTTTCTGTAAGATCTCTTTTTTTATATAAAAATCTCCACACTTTTTTAAATTATTTATTCTGTTCTGCATACTTTGCTACATTTTCAAGATCTTTTTTATACACAGACATTGGTTTTCTCCATTAAAATCATCATTTTTTCTACATTATAGAGTTCTTATTCTCCACCACACTGAATTTGAAATTATAACTCTAAGATCTCAAAGCTTCTTGGCTTTCCAAGATGTAGCCAAGATGAAAGTTAAAAAGCCAAAGAGCACAGATGACTATATGAACAGAGCTTTTTTAATTTTAAACAAGTGTAAAATAAATGTGCTGAATTTTCCAGTCCTCTATTTTCTACTTCTAATTACCCATTTCCACTGCTTATATACAAATTTGCTCTTTAGTTAGTAATTGGATTATCCTATTGTTTGGATTTCTTTTATTCACACCAGACTTTTAATATCTCTCCCTCCCACAAGGTCATTTTTTTCCAGCTATGCATTGCATTTTCATGAGAGGTGTACACTTGCAATTACAGGTGCTCTATAAATCATCATCACTGTGAATCACAGACATAAATAAACAAGATGATGAAAGGCCTTTTAGTGCTATCAGTTAAAACATGAAAAGGGTTACACAGACAAGCTGTGACCTGTGAGATCAGATTGGTATCTAGAGTTTTAATCTCTGTTCTTGGCTGTGGTAGAGAGAAATGGCTGTCATTTATCACTAGCAAAGCGTACAGTAAGCAATAAGGATGTGTGAGCTCAACTGCATTGTACAGTAGCTGCTGCGTACGTACACAAGCAGTGCTGTACCAGACATCTACTACAAACATTTATTAGCAATATGCTATAATTATGAACATAGATTCATTATAGATGACTTGAAACAGCAGAATTCAGATAATTGCAACGGGAAAGAGTAATTGCAATGGGAAAGCCTCGTTAAGTAATTTACACAGATAATCAAGGGCCAACTAAAATTACATTGTGGAGAAACCACACAGTATTCCGATTAAAACACATAAACCAAAGAAAAAAGGCAGAGCAACTCTCCAAGTAATGGAAGAGTTTGGCTGCTTCTGTTTTTTCTTTCAATGCACCTCCCTGGCCATAAGGTAGTACCATAATCCTGGTACTCAGTTTGTGATGTGCGTTGGTGCAAGCAGCTGCATATTTGTGGTTTTCTTTAGATTGAAATGGCAAGATTGCAGTGCTCCAGGTATTATCAGTACAGTACAGCCTATGTGCTTCTCAGGGTACTGAACTCCACGCTAATGGCCTGATGTCTAAGGAGCTCATCCCATAGTTTTGATGAATGTTACCACTGACTTCTAGGGGAAATAGGGGAAAGAGTGCCAGGGACACAAAACCACCAGGCAATGGCTCTGTTAAGCCATCCTCTGTCTGAGCACCTATCTCTCCCTTCACCCATGCATGTACTTAACATCTAAGGCATAGAGTTCAGAGGACAACCTCTCTACCAGTTTAGATAAAACCAGAGCCAGACTCCAGCAATGCCGAATCCTCCATGCAGGGCTAACTGAAAAACAATAGTTGCTTGTCATGATTCGTTCTGATAAATAGTTGTCATTCTGATTGTGCCCTCCAAAACATGTACTGCTTTTCTTCAGAGATTGTTCATGCCTTCAACAGAGATTTCCAGTTTAAATTGAAACAAATGCTTGCAATGTCAAAAAGTTAAATTACTGAAGGTTAAGATGTTGATGTTTGGTGTTTGATTTATCTCTATTATAACTCAAAAAGGGAAATTCCATATCAAACTGCTATTCTATTAAGAAAACTTAAAACGGCAAACAATCATAGTGACCAGTTCTGCTCACATCCTTTAGTTTAGTAACAAAGTCTTATGGTGTGAATTTTAGCATGTGAAAAGTGCCAAAGAAGTCAACACCCTGTCCACATCCAACGTGCAGCCTTTATACCAGCACTTCAGAGCTCTGATGAGCTGAGACCTTCCTGAATAGCCTTTGCCTTCACAACACTATAGATGTTGATCATTGCACCTACTTTTCAGAACAACAAAGATAAAAAATTATTTCCCAAGGTTACTGTTGCTATGAATTTTGCCTCAGTTTTTGTTACAGGTAGTTGATCTCCAACTAGTCATGCATACAAAACTCATCTGCTCTATCTGCATACAAGCCACTCTTTGCATTACTAACACAAGCAAGTAGACCTGATAGCAACAAGTAATAAATAACTGCTTGTTTAATGTCCAGATGCCACACTCTGAGACCTTGTCTGTGTTTTGTAACCCGAGAAACACAGCCCAAGATTCACCTTCCAGAGGATCATCAAGTCAATACATGAATGTCTTTTGAAACTTTGCAACTGTCAGCTTCTGAGTAGAAATGAACAGCAGTTGTCAAAACCAGCTGAGTAACTGATGCTGTGAATATAGGAACCATTAGTTAGGGGCCTGATTGAGAAAAGAGCTACTATACAAGGGCATTTTAGCATGCACTTCAGCAATATCTGGCAGAAGGGCCTAGGACTGGAGCTACAGAGTTATTAGAATGATTTGAACAATCCAGAAATTCCTATTTCTGAATTATGCAGAACCATTTCAAGGTTCTGACAAAGTTATGGGTGTTTTCCTGTGTTGTTCTGAAATTCAAAACAAGGTTGAGATATTAATGTTCTGTGAAGGACATTCATTTCAAACACACACAGTGCTAAAGTACGCTATCAGCTGCTTCACAATACAGAGGAGCTTGTAAGGGAATAAAATAAGGACAGCAGAAATATTTGACTTTAAGCTTGGTATTTTCCTTTCACATACAGCACTAAAAGGTATACTTTATATTTTATAATTGGATTGATACTGCACAATTTCTTGTCCTCCTGGGTGAAATAGGAGTAACTGCAATGGTGCTGGGCAACACATAGTCACAAAGCGAGCAGGAGCAGTCCTAGACTGCTGTGGAGAAGCAACCCCACAGCTGGAAATGTTTGGAGCCACATTTGTGACCTGCCACACCACTTGATTCAGAAACATCTTTGGGGTCAGCTTCAGGCTATTCTGCTAATATGCTGTAGTGCAAGGCACTGGGGCTAGTGTACTGATGAACCCAGTAAGAAAGACACTCAGATTCCATAAGCTATTGCTTAAAATACCATTTTTTTGGAGCTAAAACAAGGAAGAGAAAGAATACGGATAGTCTTATGTCCATTTAGGTGCTGGGAACCCCGAGCTGTGCAGCATCAGTCAAGTCTCTGCTCCAGGCATGTGGTACAGATCCCACCTGTAGAAAGGTTCATCACATTTTGGTTTTGAGACTTCTTACAAAATTTTCTTAGACAAAAAACATTGTATTCGTCATTTCTACCATCAAGCAGCCATATGTTCACATGAGAACTTGCAGCTCCACTTTAAGATAAAGACAAGGCCATGCAGTTGGTGTAATCAACGATACTGAGTGGGAGCTGCCTGCGGGCTCCTCCGTTACCATCACCCGGCGTAGTTCGTGCTGCAGCCAGGAGAGCCGCACAGCACAGGCCTGAAGGACAAGCTGTATGTGCAGCACAGCACCGCCTGGGACCTACTGAGGATCACTGTTGCAGGGATCGCTGCCTCTTGGATGCACAACAGTCGTCTGCTTAGAACGGTTACAAGCCCCAAGGGGAAAATCTTGCACCCGCTCGAGGCTTTAGGCTTTGCTTCCCTGCTGTGGGCATCAGCTGGTGCTCAATGCCAGCTCGGTGTGTTCTGCTCACTACCAGACATGAGACACCATGGCAAAGGGTTGTTCCTGGAGAGTCCCTCTGTTATCTATCATGAGGGCGATGGGATTTGCAGGCAGGCTGTGCTCCAAGGTCAGGGGACCTACAGAGGTAATAAGGCTTCTCTCTGCATCAACTGCGGCATGAACAACGCAGCTGCAAGCACAGAAGCGAGCGTTCTCCTCCTGTGGAGGCCATGCTTATGGCTCTGTATGGGAAACAGGACATATTTCTGCCTCCCTTCCTGCCCTACCTAGTCACCCTGGGACTTTCACGGGTGATTTCTGGTTTCTACAGCCAGTGGAGGATGAGTGTCCGCACAATGCAGGCCAATCTCACAGTCTTACCTTGCACAGCATTTACCAAGAGCAGGGATTGTGTGCTGTAACTCTGAAGACATTCAACATCAGGGGAACAGGACTCTGCTTTTGAGGGTTGCTCTGGGATCATTACAGCCCTTCTTACACCAACCTCACATGGCTGTCTCTGGGCTGTTCTGCAGTATGGACTTTCAAGAACACTCAGCTTACTAAGGTCCTGAATTTATTGTCCTCCCTCATGCCCCTTGCTCCATATCTCTACGTAAGCATTACTCCACAGCCACTTTACACGTAATATATGAGCCATAGTGGCATACAATATGGTTAGAATCAGAAATCGTCTCATAGTAACAAAAATCGTCCCATGTAACAAAACGGGCTCTTTGGTTGGTCCTGAGCACAACACGAATCTCTCGCAGTGATTGGTGATATGGCTTGAGGAAAATCACTCAGTTCACTTTCCAGGTAAATTTCAGCCCTCAGATTTGGTAATCTGCTATCAAACACATAATGAGTAAGAGTTATTAGCTTAGGCCTCTGTTTAGAAAGAAAGCTTCGATTCCAAGCCTTGGTGTTAATTGATCTTATAAAGTCAGTATATTTAAAAATACACAGAAGTGTGCATTGCAGCAGAGCCCCAATACACACAGAGAAAATGAAAAACTGTAATTGCACAATGTAAAATTGTATGTATGTGGCAGTTTGATTGTTTTTTATATCTGAAAGGTTTAGTGCATGAGACCCAGTGGAACTTACTTAATAAAGAAAATTGGCAAAGGTATGAGAGCAAACTAAATCGCTGGATGTTTCTGAAAGGCAAATATCAATTAGTTTCTAGAGAAGCCTAAGGAATAGTGATGCCTGGACTTGTGTCTTAATTGTTGACTATTTTCCTGATTTTGGTGGTTCAGAAAAACACTGAAACTCAAGAAGAAAGATGTATGTACTCTTAAATAATGTGAAACTAATTTACTGGTATGATAATCGAAGCAAACTGCAGGCAGGGGATTATTCACAACCCTAGGAATCATAGCCATATGAAAGAAGAGAGGTCATGGTCTTCGCTGCTTTGGTACTGTAAGACCATACAACTAGGTCCTGCCGGGATCTTGCAGGTCACTGGGTCCAGGCACTGCTCTCGCTGTTGAAGAGATTTCATAATCCTTTTTTATAAACTTTCTGAACTCAAAGATTGCTCCCACAGCACATTTTCCAGGATATTATGCAGCCGTGCATTAAATTTGCTATACAGTGGGACTTCCAGGGTTGCCCTGCAATAAGCTGACCTCAGAAGGGTCTGTGGGACATGCAGACCTGCTGTGTGATCGCTCAGTACATTGATCTGGAAAAAAATTGCCAAATATTGAATGTGACCTGGCCAAGGTCTTAACTCTGTGTCTAACCGGCCGGATTGGGTTTTCCTAGATGAGTTTTGTGTTGTGATTCAATATGAGACTTAGAGAAACAACGCTGGGAAGATACTTTAACCACCTCCCACCTTATACTGACATGAATTTGTAAGACAGTGGCTGTTTTATTACTTTCCACCCCACAGGCCAAATAACAATTTTGGACAAGCTGAAAACCTAGGGATTGAGACACACTAGGGACCAAAAAGTACTTCAAAGAGTGAAGAGAGAAGGGGACAGCTGACAGTGGTCTGATTTGCAGACAGATGGAGTTGCTGGGAGGTTCTGAAGCACCTGTGACCTTCTCAAGCTTAAGAGAGGAAGAAATATGCAGAAAAAATATTTTCTGTCAAAATATGCTGATTTCCTTTGAAAAGACAGTTTTGCTTATAATTAGAGCATGAGTGAATGATGTGGTTTCAAGCCACAGAGGCAAAGGATGGTCCCGATAAGGGTGACATGACCAAGATCCCAGGATGGGGCTGGTGTTTGGTGGTTGTAGCTCAAAAGCTCTCAATTAAATGAGAAAGGAAAAAACAGAGTGTGCTTCATCTCTTGTCTTGCTCCCAGGCACAGCGCCAAGCACCTGAATTTGTACAGACCACATTTCTCTCTCCTGTAAACAGATCTTGCAAAATGGTTGATATAAAAAGAAAATTTGAAAGTAAATTGCAGCTCTTCAATCTCTAAAGAAACCCCTGTGGCACATCTGGGAGGTGTAACATTGGCGCAGAACCGGGGGACAGGCACAGTCACTCTCCATTCCCCGGCTTGGGAACTGTGTGGAGCTTGCCCTGTAAAAGCTGAGTCCACAGTGGTCCTTGGAGGGGAAAGCAGGAACCTGTGCCTGCTCCCACGGCATGGCAGAAGTGAAATCCCTTTAAGTGAAAAAGGTGCCAAATCCAGTAATTTCAACATTCAAAGAAAAACTGCAAAAAGAAGAACTAAGGAACTAGGAAAGACTCAGGAGACAGAGACGAGCCCTTTAATACTATCTTCTCCAGAGCCACAGAGAAAACATCCTCGCCAAGTCAGGAATTGCTCTCGACTTCTATGTCTTCCTAGAAATCATGAGTAAGACAGTAATTACTGCAAGAACCCTAAGGAGTCCACTCAGGAAGGCTTCAGTTTCCTCTCAAGCACACACAGGGAAGCTCAGAAGTAAATGATTAATGGCCCAAAGCTTTATTTGATCTGCTGCTACAATTAAGTAGTGGCTGGCAAAGCTCACTGGCCTCCCTCAGGTTCTAATCCATACTGGGCTGTTTCAAAGAGTTCCTGAGGAACTGGAGCTTAGATAACCTCATTAAAAGCTATTTGAGAGGCATTTCAGCGACATTAGCCTACTATATGACTATAGAGGATATCTGTATGCTGCTGATATATAAAAATATGAATAAGTGATCTGTTGGGTAGCTGAGGTTCTTCAGTTATGGCTAAATGGTATATGGATATGGTGGATATTTGGATGTGAAGGATATTCAGTGACTGAAGATGAACTTAGTAACTTCCATCCATGTATATGCCTAGGAGTGACAGTGATCTTCGTATGAATGTGAGTTACATGTTTGACCCGTAACTACCAAGTTCTGATATTTCTTGTGACAAAGAACTTATGGAGAAATGGAGCAGTTAGCAAAATTCATTGGGTCAGAGGTAAGATTATTTTTATAAGCTACAGGCAGTTTTCACAAACAGCATTTACCTATCTGAAAGTATGTAATTGCATAATGTTTCATGTACCTCAGTATGGCCATGAAGATGCTCAGAGGGCTGGAGCACCGCTCCTATAAAGGAAGGCTGAGAGAGTTGGGCTTGTTCAGCCTGGAGAAGAGAAGGCTCCGGGGAGACCTTATAGCACCTTCCAGTACCTGAAGGGGGCCTACAAGGAAGCCTGGTGTGTGTGTGTGTGTGTGTGTGTGTGTGCTTTTTACAAGGGCCTGTAGTGACAGGAAAAGGGGTAATCATAGAATCATGGAATGGTTAGGCTTGGAAGGGACCTTAAAGACCATCCAGTTCCAACTCCCACACCATGGGCAGGGACACCCTCCACTAGACCAGGTTGCTCCAAGCCTCATCCAGCCTGGCCTTGAACACTCCCAGGGATGGGGCACCCACAGCTTCTCTGGGCAACCTGTGCCAGTGCCTCACCACCCTCTCCGGGAAGAATTTTTTACTAATATCTAATCTAAATCTCCCTGCTTTCAGTTTAAACCCATTACCCCTTGTCCTGTCACTACAGACCCTTGTAAAAAGCACTTCCCACCCCACCCCCAGCTTCCTTGTAGCCCCCTTCAGGTACTGGAAAGCTGCAATAAGGTCTCCCCTAAGCGTTCTCTTCTCCAGGCTGAACAAGCCCAATTCTCTCAGCCTGTCCCCATAGCAGAGGGGCTCCAGCCCTCTGAGCATCTTTGTGGCCATCCTCTGGACTCGTTCCAACTGGTAGCTGTCCTGCTTATGCTGAGGGCTCCACAGGTGGACACAATACTCCAGGTGGGGTCTCAGGAGAGCAGAGTAGAGGGGGAGAATCACCTCCTTCGACCTGTTGGCCATGCTTCTCCTGATACAACCCAGGATACGTTGTCTTTGCTGGCTGCCAGTGCACACTGCCAGCTCATGTCCAGCTTCTCATCCACCAGTACCCCCACGTCCTTCTCCTCAGGGCTGTTCTCGATCCATTCTCCACTCAGGCTGTCCTTGTGCTTGGGATTGCCCTGACCCAGGTGCAGGACCTTGCCTGTTCAAGGCCAGGCTGGATGAGGCTTTGAGCAACCTGGTCTAGTGGAGGGTGTCCCTGCCCCTGGCAGGGGGATTGGAACTAGATGATCTTTAAGGTCCCTTCAAACCCAAACCATTCTATGATGGTATCCAGATTTTTTTTAGTGAAAATTAAAAAAAACCCAACCAGCTCTGGCACTGCCAAAGGAAGATCTCTTGATAGAACGACCGATACTTTCAGTGTTAAAAAGAATAGGATAACATTTTAAAAATTATGAATCATTAAGCAGCAGTTAAAATTATTCAGGCATGGAGCACTAGGCCCATAAAGACATCTGGGACATTAAACCTCTCCAGGTTAAAGGGGAAGAAGCTGTGATTAGACAGCCACTCAGTCCAGCATAAATCTGAGCTGGATGCTGAAAGGTGTGGCACCACCCCCCACTGCCTTCCTGATGCTGGTACCTCAGTCTCATAAATTCTTCTGTGCTAGACCTACAGTTCACAGACCTGTCTAGAAACCCAGCTCACAGAACTGACCCCGCTGGTAACAACGCTGTGGTGGTAGTGTTGTGGCCGTGTTAGTTCTGGGGTGGACAAGGTCCTTTCTTTATCTCATGGCCACACAAATCCTTGTACCCGCAGCAGAGTGGCAGCAGCAGTGAGTGGCAGCAGCAGTGAGTGGCAGGGAGCCAGGCAGCCCTTGTTTGCCGCAGGCCAGACCGTACCGAATGCGAACAGGCGCATAGCCAGGGCAGCGGGGACATAAATGTCTTTGGGGATCTGAGCCCTAGAACCATCATAGAATGAATCATAGAATCACAGAATGGTTTGAGTTGAAAGGGACCTTAAAGATCTTCCAGTTCCAACCCCCCTGCCATAGGCAGGGACACCCTCCACTAGACCAGGTTGCTCCAAGCCTCATCCAGCCTGGCCTTGAACATTTCCAGGGATAGGGATCATCTATCTCATTCATGTCCTGAGGGAATGAGTTTTCTAAGTCATTCCCTTATTTTTTTTTATTTCAACATTTTACTCTTGAATGTGCAACTTCCATTCTTCTGAAAGACTGAAATCAGAGAATGAAATCAGAGTCCTGATACTCCTGAAGTAGAAAAACATCGCTAAATTGTATTTTAAAGGAGGAAAATTTTTTCTTGGATGGAAAAATCACTTTTTTTTCCTTCCTTTATTGCTAAAAAATGTGAGGCTGAATTTTTGATTTTTTTTCACGCATAAAATATACACATTTCAAAAGCCTTTTTTGTTTAAAAATATTATTAAAAATGTAAATTTTCATTAAAATGTGGAATATTCACACATTTACAAATGGTTTGGATTAACATCCACCTTGTTAGACTGCTATAGATTCTACATATATTGTAGCACAGGATTTTTTCATTATTTTATGCTAATCCCATCAAAATTATAGAATAAATAGTATTTAAATATCTACTTAAATGGATATGTAATTTCAAAGACTGGCAGCTAGGCTGGTTTTATCCAGAAATTAAAACTTTGCATGAGAATGTTTAAAGAAGTGTTCCCAAGTGAAAGCCTTTCTTGTGCAAATGTGGGATTTAGAGATGACGTGAAAGAAAGAGAAGAGCACAGAAGTACAGCATAACCTTCTCTCCCCCCGACCTGCATTTGCCCGTGCCAATAGCTGTGACAGCTCCACTGTAACTACCTGCTTACAACCTTGCTGCTGCAAGGACATGGGATTCCTCCTGTCAAAGAGGAAAAGTAGTGTTATGTGGCCACCAGATCAGAGATGGGTAATGTTTTTTTACCTAAAGATACACCACTGATCTCCTATAGCAAATTAATTTTGGGGAAAAAAAATCAATTAAAAAATAAACATAAGAAAAGTGAGAAGAAAAAATACAGGCCTTAATGCAGCCTGGATTATAAGAACTGCAAAACCAAATCTGACCTAAGACCTTGCTTGATGCATCCAAATTTTGTATCATATGTCCTATATTTTAATCACACTAGAGAGCATCTCCAGAAGTAGCACAACTGCCTAAGGCAGAGACATTTTTGACAGCAGTTTCTTTAACTTGCGCTCACAGATCTGCAAAATGAGAAATCCCCAGTTTTCCCACGCTCCGTTCTGGGGCATCACAATCCTGATATCTAACCTACATCTCATGCTGAGGTTTAAGCTGTTCATAGTTGTGAGGTTCACTGCAACCTCCTGGTTCTTCTTCACGGAGCTGCCACCTACCTGGCTGTTCCCCATCCCGCATTTCCGCAGCCAGTGGCTCTGTCTGACCTTGCACTTGTGCTTTGGGAGCATCCTGCTTTTCCAGTGCTTTTTTTCCCAGTTTGGTAAGATGACCCCAGCACAGCCTCAGCCCTTCCCAGCACCCACGTGGGGAACACCCACGAATTTGCTAAGTGTGCTCTCTGTGTCATTACCCACATCCCTGGTGGAAACCTCTGATGGCACTGGACGAACCACCTCTTACAAAGCTCTGTATTTGCACCGATGCTCTTGTGTACAGCTGGGCGATCCGTTCTGCAGTTGTCCCTTTGCTTAGACTTTATCAGAGCGTCACGAAGGTCAAATCCGCGCTTAAATCAACTAAAATCTCCTTTTTTCTTGTTTTCCCTTCACCACGGAGGGAACTGGACTCCAGCTGGTCCCTGAGGCTGCGGCTGTCGCGCGTACATCCCTCCCTGCCCGTGTGGGCGTTTAGGAAGAGCCGGCGGTGCGAGGCGAGGGGCGGCGGCAGGGGAGCCGCGGCTCTGGGGCGGAACACTCGTGCCCCACCGCTCGGCGGGCGCTGCGCGGGGCGCTCCGTTCGCTGCGCGGGGCAGCGCGGCTGGACCCGCAGAGCGGCCGGGCCCGCGGCGGCCGGCCCCCGCCGGGGTCTCCATGACGACCCCGCCGCCGCTTGGGTTGCCCAGGGCGGCGGCGCCGGGCTTCCAACTGGCCGCGGCCAACAGCCGCCGCCGCTGCTATTGGCTTCCGCCTATATAGGGACGGCGGGGGGGCAGGCAGGCTGCTCGGCGGTGCGCGACGGCGGAGCGTCCTCCGCGGGCCGTCCTCCGCGGGCCGTCCTCCGCGGGCCGTCCTCCGCGGGCCGTCCTCCGCGGGCCGGTGGCGAGCAGCTCCGAGCAGCTCCGAGCAGCGCGGTGCGGGCTCTGCGGCCGCGCGGCCGCCGCCTGCCTTCCGGCGGGGAGGGAGGGGGCTGCCTGAGGAGCAACGAAATATTTGTGGTGGTCTGGGTGTTGGGTTTTTTTAATTTTCCCAACTTTACAATTGTTTAATTTTTCCCTCTGAAAGGTACCGACGTCGAGGCGATGCGCCGCACCGGTGAGAAGAGCCGGGCGGGGCGGCGGGAGCCATGTCCCGCCGCCCCCCGCAGCAGCGGCCGAACCGTGCTGAGGGTGCTGGCGGAGAACGGGCAGCAGCGGCCCGCCGGCCAGGTGAGCCTCACCCGAGGCGGCAGTCTCGGAGCCCGCGGAGCCGCTCGGGCAGCGCCGCCGCGGCAGCCGCGCCTCCCCGCCGGGGGACCGCGGCCACCTGCCGGGGTACTCGGGGGGGAGCTCCCTGCCCTGCTGTGGGGCTGGCCGCGGGCATGGGCGCTGCACGCACCTTCCCTCGAGGCTGCAGGTAAAGGCCCGGGAGCAGCGGGGGGGAGTAGCTGTATCGGGGTCCAGCTAGTGAGCGTGGGTTTCCTCAGAAACCCTGCTAGTAACCGCTCGGTGCTAATCTGCTGACACTCCCCACTGGCAAAGCTTTGAACAAATAATCCCTCCTGGAAGGAAGGGAGACTCGTGGGATTTACTTGTGCTCTCACCCCTTAAAGTGTAGGGGGTAGTTTAAGAAAAGCCTATTCACTGATGCTTACGCAAAGGTTCCCACTGCCGTGCGCCCTTCAGGGTGCCAGAGCCTCCAAGAAGCTCAAGTTGCCATCAAGGTGTCTGCATTTCTGTTCCTCAGGCTCTCCTGGGGGTTGCTGCTGTGGCAGGGGAGATGTTACTGTGCTGATTTACAGGACCTAAAAAAATAGCAGCTGCTGTGTGCACAAACTCCTCTTGGTTGTGACTGCGTAAAGCCCCGAGGTCAGCCGGTGGCTCACTGGTAGTAGATGATGTGAAGGATTGTACCCTGGTCACACATCATAGTCCTAGGGCTTGTGTTGCTGGAGCTCAACAGATCCAACTTCAGTTTGTAACGCGGTGTAAAATGCATCCTTGCAGATGGAGTCCCTTGTTAGCCCCTGAGCACCTTGTTGTTACTCTAACTTGCTGCTCCTTGCCAGAGCTGAATGTGGAGCAGACCCCGCACTTGCCAGCCCCACCAGAACCCAGCAGCACCCTCACCCCATTCCGTTCCCCTTGCTGGTGAGCGCTGGAGATGAGGCTACTCCCCTGGTTCCTGACGCTGTGAGGACTCTGTTGCAGCAAGTGGTACCACAAGCTGTAGCTGATGTTTTGGGTTTTTTCCAGTAAACATTTATGTTATTGCTGTCTGTTAAGCAAGGAAAGTGATTTTTTTTTCTAAAACAGGTGATAGTTACTGTTGTTTTCTTCCTGAGTTGCCCTCCCACAGCATTACTGTGTGCTCTGTTCCAGGGTGCTGCTGTTATCAGCTGCTTCTCTGGCTCTGAGAATACCATCCCTTCATCTGGAAAAGATGAATTACCCAAATTCATGGCCAATGCTGCATCCAAGCAAGGGTTTGCTATCTATGTAGATGAACCAGAAGGGAAAGAAAACTGCAGCTGGCAAGTGGCTGAAGAGCTGGAACCAAGCCTGTGTGACCTGCATACTAGTGCAATGACATCCAGTATACACCTACTGGAAGACAAAGAAAACTACAGATGCCAAGTGTCTGAGCAGCTGGAATCAGGCCTGTGTGACCTGGATACTAGTGCAATGACATCCAGCATTCACCTGCTGCTGGATCTGAGTACAGGTAACTCCTGTTACTACTCAGATGGTACCTATAGCAAAAGTACACATAGGGTGGTTATGAATTGCAATGCTGGCAAGGTAGTGAGGAACTGATGTTGCAATAAACACATGGATATAAGGTAACTTGCACTGTGCCTACATAGGGCATAACACCTCTGTGCTAGAAATAGTAGGAGAAGGTGAAGAGGTTAATTGAAGAATGTCTTACTGCTTCCTCTTACCTGTTAGGCTCTCCTATGATAGTGGACACATCCATCCAGTCCCAGCCTGAGGATCACATGGAAGATGCCATAACTCTGACTGTGGAGGAGTATGCAGAAGACATTCATCAGTACCTCCGAGAGGCTGAAGTGAGTGGCTTGTAGCAAGCTTGCAGATACTCGCAGCCCATCACAGTGACAGTGATATATGGCTGCCCCAGGATAACCTGAGGCTGCCACTGAACTATGAAAGAGAAAACAAGGAGTAAAAGCCATCTCTAAGGGCAGCATCTACACAGTGATGAGAGGGTGGCGAGGCACTGGAACAGGTTGCCCAGGGAAGTTACAGATGCCTCATCCCTGGAAGTGTTCAAGGCCAGGCTGGATGAGGCTTTGAGCAACCTGGTCTAGTGGAGGGTGTCCCTGCCCATGGCAGGGAGGTTGGAACCAGATGATCTTTAAGGTCCCTTCCAACACTAATCATTCTATGATCTTTCAGGATTACTTTGTCCCTGGAATTCCCTGCCATTGGAGCATTTTTTGACCCTTTGGCATGAAGAAATATTGCTGAAGGGAGTTGGATGGTGTAAAAATACTACAGCAGTTGGATGTGATCTCACTGACAGTTCTGTTGCTATAACAGTAATTCTTCCTCGCAGTAAAGTGCAGTTCCCTGATAGGAAGAGGGGTAAAATGTGACTTCTTCTTTTTCAGGTCCATCTGAATGGCTCACGTGTTTGATGTTAAAGGCTGTTCTGATACTAGCATAGTAGCTCCTCTCTTCAGTGTAGAAATACCGCTTTCTAGAGATGCTGCTAACTGCTAATTAATACTACTAGCATTATGATTAGTTAGTAGCACGAGTTGCTGTGCTATTAATAACTCGCTGATCCTTTTGGTATAACAGTGTTAATCAGCTTAGCCACCAATGGTTTGCTTCAGGGGGAGCATCCTGATTTTTTAACTCTTTCTCCGAACAGGTAAGATTCAGTCCCAAGCCCTCCTACATGATGAAGCAACCAGATATCACCACAGGAATGCGTGCCATCTTGGTAGACTGGCTGGTGGAAGTAGGGGAAGAATACAAACTTCGGACGGAGACTTTATACTTGGCAGTGAACTTCCTGGACAGGTTTCTTTCCTGCATGTCTGTTCTCAGAGGGAAGTTGCAGCTTGTAGGAATAGCAGCACTACTTCTGGCTGCGTAAGTGTTTATCTCCTGAAATCTTAGTGAGCTGAAACTTTTATTTTTGGACTGAACCATTTCATTCAATTTGAAGGACTGAAGCTTGCAGCTGTAGGTAGCTTTTCATAATATCTTAAATTTAGCAACTTCACCTACTATGGTACTAGCAAAATTAAACAGTTAATATTTGTGATGTGAGGAACTGCAGTGGGAAAACCTTGTAAGCATAAGAGCAGGACCAAAACCACTTCTGTGTTAGGTTGCTAACCTATAAGGCTGTAGTAGATTCATCGTTCCATTCTGTAGTTGACCTTGAACTGCTTAAAGTGGACAGGGTACTCAACATAACGTAGGAGTGCATGGTTTTGTCTGGAGTGCACTGTGTTGCTTTCTCTGAGAGCTTGCTGTTAGCCAAGAGCTAACAATGTGAATGGATTTTTTTATCTGGACTGATGACTTGGAGATCCTCTAAGCATCTTTGTTGAAACTGGAAACTAAACTATTACCTAGCCTGGTAGATGGACCACAATAACAGCTCTACACACAAGTATTACTAATGTCACGTCCTCGTATAGGTCTAGCAGAAAGCATTCTTCTCCTGTAACTTTGAAGCTGTGGCTTCTGTGTTCCTTTTTCAGGAAATATGAAGAAATCTACCCACCAGAAATGGATGAATTTGTGTATATAACAGATGATGCCTACACAAAGAGGCAGCTGCTGAAAATGGAACACCTGCTTCTCAAAGTGTTGACTTTCAACCTAATGGCTCCAACCATCAACCAGTTCCTCCTTCAGTATATTCAGAGGCATGGAGTCTGCATGAGGACAGAAAACTTTGCAAGGGTATGAATTATCCTCCTTTTAGGACTGAGAAGGGGGGAGAAGTGATACTGAAAGCAGAACCATTTGTATTTCACTAAGTTATCTGAGCAGAGAGGTTCTGTTTCTATACTATGCTTTATCAGATGGTTTTTTTTCTTCATGCCAAGTCTAATCTGGGATTGCAACATGCCTAAAGCTGGATGTTTTGTGGCCTACTACCTTCAGTAGGTGGCTTGTGTGCTGCAACTCAAGGATAAATGCCTTGTGTGAATCCTAAGTTTAGTCTGTCTGGTCAGGCATATGCACTGACTAGGCAGGTAGGTGGTAGGAATCTGGTTGTTTGGCCAACAGTGCTCACATAGCAAGTACGCCCTGGAAGTGATGATACCATAGATTGCTATGCAATGATACAGCATATCCCTGAATTCCACTTTCTAGAGCTGCCCGTTTATCCCTGATCTCCAATGTGAATGTCCACCTATGTGAAAAAGAGCATTGGAGGATGGGACAAGTGTGTCTCCATTATTTCTAAAATATGAATTTCCTAAGCATGTAGCTTTAAAATTACATCAGAACTGATGATGGGAACAGAACTTGAGACTGTAATGTAGATGTTTAGGCTTTCACAAAGTGTGGTCTTTCTGATGCCACTGAAACCTGCTAAAGGTTCTTCTGTAAGATCATAGAATCATAGAATGTTTAGGTTGGAAGGGACCTTAAAGACCATCTAGTTCCAACCCCCTGCTGTGGGCAGGGATACCCTCCACTAGACCAGGTTGCTCCAAGCCTCATCCAGCCTGGCCTTGAACACTTCCAGGGATGGGGCAGCCACAGCTTCTCTGGGCAACCTGTGCCAGTGCCTCACCACCCTCTCCGGGAAGAATTCCTTCCTGATATCCAATCTAAATCTCCCTGCTATCAGTTTAAACCCATTACTCCTTGTCCTATTGCTACAGGACCTTGTAAGAAGTCCCCCTCCAGGTTACTTGTAACCCCTTCAGGTACTGGAAAGCTGCAATAAGGTCTCCCTGGAGCCTTCTCTTCTCCAGGCTGAACAAGCTGAATTCTCTCAGCCTGTCCCCACAGCAGAGGTGCTCCAGCCCTCTGAGCATCTTCATGGCCCTCCTCTGACTCATTCCAACTGGTCAATATCCTTCTTAAGCTGAGGGTCCCAGAGCTGGACAGAGTAATCCAGGTGAGGGTCTCGTGAGAGCAGAGTAGAGGGAGAGAATCGCCTCCCTGGACCTGCTGGCCACGCTTCTCCTGATCCAGCCCAGGATACGGTTGGCTTTCTGGGCTGCCAGCGCACACTGCTGGCTCATGTCCAGCTTTTCATTCACCAGTACCCCCAGGTCCTTCTCCTCAGGGCTGCTCTCCATCCATTCTCCACACAGCCTATACTTGTGTTTGGGGTTGCCCTGACCCAGGTGCAGGACCTTGCCCTTGGCCTTGTTGAACATCATGAGGTTGGCATTGGCCCACTTCTCCAGCCTGCTCAGGTCCCTCCAGATGGCATCCAATCCTTCCAGTATGTTGATACACCACACAGCTTGGTGTCATTGGTTAACTTGCTGAGGGTGCACTTGATCCCACTCTCCATGTGGCTGACAATGATGTTGAACAGCACCAGTCCAAATACTGACCCCTGAGGAATGCCACTTGTCACTGGTCTCCACTCAGGCATTGAGCTGTTGGCCAACTCTGAGTGTGACCATCCAGCCAGTTCTTTATCCACTGAGTGATCCGTCCATGAAATCCATGCCTCTCCAATTTAGAGATAAGGATGTTATGTGGGACAGTGTCAAATGCTTTGCACAAGTCCATGTAGATGATATCAGTTGCTCTTCCCTTACCCACCAATGCTGTAACTGCATCACAGCAGGCCACCAAATTTATCAGGCATGATTTGTCGTTGGTGAAGTCACGTTGGCTGTGACTAATCACCTCTGCATTTTTAATGTGCTTTAGCATAGTTTCCAAGAGGATCTGCTCCATGATCTTGCTGGGCACAGGTGAGATTGACTGGCCTGTAGTTTCCCTGGGTCTTCCTTGTTTTCCTTTTTTCAGAAATGGGGGTTGTGGATCAAGAGGTCTAGAATGTTGGGGTTTTTTTTTTTTCTACCCACCAGGCATGTGACATGTTTTTTACACAAAACTGAGACCATTAACAACTTCAAGTGCTTGCTGTATTGGACTGATTGTACCAGCTAGACTTACTCTGTCTGATAGACTTGTGGGGGTTTTTGGTTCAGTATCTTGCAGAGCTGAGTCTTCTTGAAGCTGATCCTTTTTTGAAGTACCTCCCTTCACAGACTGCTGCAGCAGCCTACTGTCTAGCAAACTATACTGTGAACAGGTCTTTCTGGGTAAGAACAACAACTGCATGCTAACGAGTAGCTCAAGCATTAGAACTAGGCTGATAGGGAAAAGGAGTACCTTCAAAGTATGTTGTTATAAAGGATGAAATCCTAGGATAAGTAGCTGTTCCTGAGCTCATGGGACTACCTGATTAATGAATGTTAAATCAACCTGAAATATCCTGCCCCTTCTTTGAAATGGGAGGGACCTTGCTGTCTTGCTCACTTAAGTCAAGTCTGTACCTAAGGTTTTGTCAGTCTTTAATCTCCAAAACTACTTCCTCAAATACAGCTCGGGGCTTTCTGTGAGGGAGAGGAGTGTCCACTTGAGTGGAGTGATTACACTGAGTGGCTGCTTTAATGCAAGCCTTGATAGGCCTCTCAGCTGTGTGTTAGAGGAATAGCTTTAATGCAGAACAGAATCAATAAGAGATGTTATGGATGCCATATGCTTAGAGCAGAAGGAGCTTCTTGTCAGATCTCCTGGCTCCATGGAAGACCTGGAGTGTAACTGATAAAGGATATACTTCAAGCCTAAAGAATCTAGCCTGAGAATTGATGCAGTGAAAATGGTTTCTGCTTCTGTAGAAAATATATCTTCTGGATTAATGTTGCATACAATAGAGTGACACACTTTTTTTTTTTTCTCCTCTGACCAGCCAGAAACACTTGCTGCATTCACTGGGTATTCATTAAGTGAGATAGTGCCTTGCCTGACTGATCTGCATAAAGCATGCCTTGATGCTCCTCATCACCAACTGCAAGCAATTAAGAAGAAGTATAAGCACCCAAAGTAAGTAAAGAGGCAGTTAATGTTCTGTAACTTGGAGGCTATAAGCACAGAGTGACTCTGATTTAGCAGCTTGATGTACAGGTGAGGCTGGATAATTCTGCAGTGTTACAGGATGATGCTTTTCTTCCCCAGTGCATGGCACAAGAAGGTGATATCTTTAAATTTGTCAGCTAAACTACTATCTTTAGTGACTGCATTTCTATTCCAGGTACCTGCAGGTGTCTCTTCTGGAGCTCCCAGCAGTTCTTCCTCTGTAATAGACTGTGGATCCAGCACTTGGGGATTACTTCATCCCAGTCAGCAAAACCGGGCTAACCCTTCATAGAGCACTGCAGGTCATGTGTTTGTAGCCATAGCGACAAGAATGTTTTTAGCTATTATTTTTAAATTAGATGCCTTTTTAAAAAGATGTTAATATAACTGACAGCACTTTTAATAAATCTCTTATTACACTTCCCCTGTGAATCTTCTGCCTCCAGTTAATATCTGTAGTAACAGTGAGTGGGAAGGGTTGTGTGGGGGTTGTTTTTTCTTGGTTTTGGTGGTTTTTGTTGCGGGTGTTTTGGTGGTGGTTTTCTTTTTTTTTTTTTTTTTTTACGAAATCATTGTGTGTGGCTTGAACCTGACACAATCTGACATCCCCATAGACATGGGTTACTTGCTGCACTATATCATCTCTTTCTTCCTCTCCTGTGAGACAAGATGACGTGGCCATGAACAGAACCTATTTCCTGTGGCTTGTTCACCGTATCACAGCAAAAACATTCAGATGCAAGTGGTCTATGAATTCTAAACTTCTGTGTAGAAGACAGTCAGTGTTAAGGTAAAAGTTAAACTCTTTCTGGAGGCAAGTAAGGGGGATTCCTCTGCAGGGAGCTGAAGGAAGGGGAGATTGTAGTGTTCCTAAGGCTCTGCCAGCCAAACACTGGTGGATAGACTGCAGTGGAGAGCAATGCTAGCAGCCATGAGGAAGAAGCTGGGGCATGTAAGGTAGTAGAACAGTGGAGTTGAGCTCGATGGCTGCTGTGTCATACTTGTGGTATTGAGTAGTCTTATAGTATAGCTGTAGCTGTACAGGATGACCTTTTCTGTCCCTAGAGCACTGCTGAATCTGTGCGCTCTAGAGAAACATCACTCTTAACAGGAAGGGGGGGTGTGATGAGGCAGGACTAGCTATTAACTATTTTATCCTGAGGTGCTATATTTTTCTTGTTTCGCCCCAGTTATTTGTTAGGTAATGTTCTTAAAGAACAAGCAAAACACTCCTTGAGTACTCAACTACTTTGGAAAGGGTTGTGTTTTAAAAAACAAACTTAGTTGGTCATGTTGGTCAACACATGCTGACTATACTCTACTCATCTAAATAGCATGGTAAGTCTGGGGAATTCTTACAGTGACCTTAAAACCTTCAGTGCATACCGCTTCCTAAGAGTCACCTGTACAGGGCATTATATGTTTCCAAGCAAGGATATGCTTAATACTTGACATTAACATGCAGTTCAGCAGAAGTACTAAGTACCAGCTAACAAGCCTCTTTAATTTTACAACCTGATTATACCAGTGTGTGTGTGTCATGAAGTGGTTCTTAGCTTCAAGGGTTTCACTTCGCTCCATGTGTGTAAGAATTTGGATGAGGAAGAGGGAAGAGACTGGTGAATCCTCCTATTGTATTGCAATATGCAAACCCTTGTATTCCTCCCAAATAGTGGTAATGACTGCACTTGTCTCAAAGTAAAGAGACAAGTGAATATTTTGTCTCTTTAAGGGAGGGGGGAGTTCAGTTTCAGTCTAGCTTATGCAGTTCTTGATCTCTTGCTTCAAACACTTTCTAGTCAAGCAAATGAGTTTGTCCTGGAATTTATCAATAATGACATGTGAGCAGATACTACAGATACAAGCATGGAGTATCTACTTTATGGTGGTGGCCTAGAATCCATGGATTGTCTCCCTGCAATGCATTTCATGGCTTGTGGATGAGTGTCTTCAAGGTGGGCTATGAACTCGCTCATGTCTGCCACCAGCTCCTTTAGGTGGCTCAGTACAAGGTCAGAGCCAGTGGTGCCTAGTTACAATGGGGAGTGGTGAATTTCTTCGTTGCCTGTTTCACAAGGAAATGGTGAGTGTACTGAGCCAGAGTGTTGCTAAATCTACCAGGCTGTGAGTGTCAGCTTGTTTATGGTGTTTCAGGCTGAACATAAGGTGTCCTGAAACCCCCTGTTGATAAGTCTTACTTGTAAATAATAGTGCTTGCCGAACTGTAATTACTGTTTTGTGAGTATTTTGGAAGCACTAATGAATGTCTTAAGTGGAGAACTGTTTTCCTGTGTTAGTTGCTTGAAGGTATTTGTATGTCATGTCACAATAGTAATGGGGAAGATATGACCTTTGATCTTGTGAACAATCTATGACCACTGGCATATCCTGTGTTCCTGGGCCAACAGATTTAGTGCATCTAACACCGTAGGTGGTGCCTAGGTCTGAATTTGCTGAGTGTTTTACCATGTGGTGTCTTTATAGAAGTCAAACTTTCCTTCTGTTTTACTTTTTTTTTTTTTTTAGAGTTTACTTAGCTGCAAGACAGATACAACAGTTGCATTTAACTTCCTTGAAGCTCTAATGCTCTGGTACACAAACTTGTCTACTTCTTAAATCTATAATATCTAAAGATTGTGCTTTGTCTGCTTTCTTGTTTATTCTGTTGTTATTTGGGAACTGGTTTAGTGGCTTAAATATTCTTTAGTCCAAAGGCTAAAAAGGGAAAATGAAAGAAAGCTAAGTAGTTAAGGTGAAGAATAACATAATGCTGCAGTGTGAATGGCGGTAATTAGTTTGTGCAAGATGGATTAGTTTTTAATTTGAGACAGAAGAAACTGATCTTGAAGTTTTCTTGTCGGAGATCTGTGGGTAATAATGGCATTTTGAATGCTCCTGTTCTATTCCCATTTCCTTTGTTTGTCTTGCTCAGAGCAAGGAAAAGTCTTATTGCTCTTGTATGAGTGAGGCTTGACTCTTCCAAGGTAAAAACTGGTGCTAGCTCCTCTTATTCTATGATGTGAGTCGTCACACTTAACTGTCCTACCCCTCATGTAGGCTCTCCTCTGCAGCTGATACTTGAGAAAGGTGTAAGAGATGCTTCTGTGCGGCGTATTGTGGTAATGAAGGTGAAATAGCCCTGTTCATGCATCTGCACTTAAGCACTTCATTTTATTAAAACACTGGAGAGTACTTAAGTTGTACTGAAAATAACCAAGTATATGGGAATATGGATTTGTAAGGAGGGAGATGAAAGCAACCCAAAAGGAAGCTTTAAATTTTCATTGAGGTAATGCCTGTGCTATACAGAAAAATTAAGACCTGTAAAGCTCACAGCCTTGTGTGATGTTTGAAACAGACTTCTCAAAGACAGCCATATCCTGGAAAAGAAATAGTTGATTCACCTTTAAAGACTAAATAGAGGCAATCTCAACTTTTAATCATCCCACTTAGTGACTTGTTGACTGTGGCCACAAATGAGACTTTCTTTTTGGTTCAGTAAATACTTAAACAGTTGCAGTTTCAGAATTGTCAAGTCTGATCTTGCTCTGCTGTGGAGATCAGTCTGAATTTCAGCATGGACATTTTAAAGGCTGAATATTGACTTCTGTGGAGGTCACAGTATCTTCTCCCCGGTTAAAGGGTATTGTCCCAGTACACTGGGAGTGAAACATATTGGTGAGACAACAGGCTGAGAGCACCTAAGGAGCTTTGTGTAATCATTCACTACTCTGAGTGGGTTGGAATTGGGAAGGTTGAGGATTTTAACTTTGACCCATGATGTTCCGTTCAAGAGCTCTTTAACATTGGTGTTAGAAACAAACAGAAAGCCCCAAGCAGGTTTCCATGTGATCATGCAGTGACTTTCAGAAGACCCAAATGTGCTGTGGTTGCATGATCCTGATTCTTCTATGTTGTAGTTAATTTTTCTAATCAATAACTTATAACATTAAATATTGTAGCTACTTCTGGTGTCCTAAGAGCACTGTTTATAGCTTGGGATGTGTTGTGGATCCATTGTTCCCCTAGGATTAAAATGGGCAAGCAGAACTCAAAATAATACTCTATGGGAAGGTACTGATTTAACAAACAGAGTCTCTGTTTCCTCTTCTCTGGAGTGAGCTAGGAAAGTCTGAGAGGTAATTAGGTAATTAGAGAATGTTTTAACTGTGGTCATGCCAGTTAAGCTATTAATTCATGACTGAAGGGTGTCTGCCTTGCTGGGAAACCTGGCTGCATGATTAGTCTGTGGGCATACCTGCTTGTTGTCAGCTCTACAAATGGCTAGAATTAGCTCTTATCACTGAGCTTGGTACTTATTTTTGCCAGTCACCTTGAAGCAGTTTGTGGGACTGCTTGTAAGGATGAGAAACAAGCCAGCAGCATTGGTGACTGCTTCCTGGAATTAAGCCTTTTGTCTTGCAGTCTTCCTCAGCACCTGCTGCCCCAGAGAAGAGAAGGCTCCGAGGAGACCTTATAGCGCCTTCCCCCCAGCTCTCTTGTAGGTCCCCTTCAGGTACTGGGACTTTTTACAAGGGCCTGTAGTGACAGGACAAGGGGTAATGGGTTTAAACTGAAAGCAGGGAGATTTAGATTGGATATCAGGAAGAAGCTCTTCCCAGAGATGGTGGTGAGGCACTGGCACAGGTTGCCCAGAGAAGCTGTGGATGCCCCATCCCTGGAAGTGTTCAAGGCCAGGCTGGATGAGGCTTGGAGCAACCTGGTCTAGTGGAGGGTGTCCCTGCCCATGGCAGGGGGTTGGAACTAGATGGTCTTTAAGGTCCCTTCCAACCTAAACCATTCTATGATGAACATCCCTGGCAACATGTGTATGAAGAATATGCACTTTGTCTGATGTTCCTGCAGAGATGTAGAGAAACATTAGTCTAGAAAGCCGGTATGATGAGCAGCTGATACAGCTGGTCCCAGTGCTTTGGTGCCCTGCTTGGGGTTTGCCAGTGTAGATGGCAGCAGTGGAAACATGGAAGAGAATTAGCACAGACAAATTTCCAGGACAGTCTACAGAGAGATACTGAGCATATGATACAGTTAATTTGATGAGGGCAGGGATGTACTTTAGGATTAATTTGTCTAAACTAAGCGAAGGCAAGAAAGACCAGGCAGGAGGTTGTAATCCTCCTGAAGATGCTAAAATTATGGCTTTATGTCCTGGAGTTTTGTACAGTGCTTGTTTAGCTGTGCTGGTAGTTAAAAATAATTGTGGGCTGAGTAAGGGCTGGTTCCTGGCCAAATATCTGTCTCCATTTGGCTTCTTTCCATGATGCTCAGGGCTAGCTCCTTTTTAAGCAGACTTGTCCTGGGGAGAGCTTGTTAGAGCAGGACAGAATAGTCAGTGTGAGCTAACAGGCTGTGTGGGTGGCTGGTTCCAGTGTTCATGCTTGCTGTCTGCCCCTCTTGTCTTAGCAGTGTGCCCAAAATGACCAAGTGTCCCTGTCACTAATATCAGTAAATACCTAGCTAAACCATAACGAGTACTCAGTCCTTGTCTTTTAGATGTTCAGACACTATTTGAACACAGAGGGGCATTACTGGAGTCAAGTACTGGAAGAACAAGCTCATGATACAGCACTGAGTTTTGGCAAGAAATACATCTTCTCCCTCCACCATCTGCAGCCAAGCTGCCTTTTCTGTTTGTTTATTATTGTTTGTGTTTTGATGTGTAAATAACTTGAAAAATTAGGAAAAAGAGCCCTAGATCCCACAGTATTCAACAGATTAGGCATTTGGTACTAGTCAGTGAGCTGCTTATAATAAAATACTGTAAACCCTATCCCTAACTAGACAGAAACTGGAGTGTGACACGTAGTTTGAAACGATTATCCTCCATTTGGTTTCTTTTGTCCCTCATAAGGAGGATAGAAATATCAAGGAATTAACATTGGATGGCACAACAGACTGCAGATGAGCAGCAATGCCAGTGCTGTTCCTCCATGTGATAATGGAGTGAGATGTTGAGGTGGCAGAACCAGGTTCACCTTCATCCCTCCTGCACAGCACATGCTTAGGAAAAATATTCCTTTCCCGGTGCCGGGATGTATTGCCATCTCTACTTACTGAAGAGGTGCATGAGTGTTGTCAGTCTCGGCCATACAAGAAAAGACCTTAAGCTTTTTATTCTATTAAACCAGAAGCAAAGAGCAAGTGACTTACAGTGAAAATGCTGGTGGTACTCGATTCTGGTGGTCTCCAAAGATTACAACCAGAAGAGGGCACCAACGTCCTTGGTCCGTGGCTTGAGGGGACAGTCAACCTAAGCGTTTCCTAAAAGGATGCTGGGTCGGAGCTCAGGAAGGCTGTTTGATCTTGGACTCGTATTCACGTGTGTTTGGGTAGACTAGCAATATGTGAAGTAACTGCAACAATACAGCTATGTTCAGTTTCTTCCTTAAATGTGACCAGGACTCAGTGAAGCTGCAGTGTAATGTCAGCTGTGCTGTTGAGCTCTCACATGTGGTGCTCCAGGGATACTCAAATAAATGCAACTTTTCAGAACATCCATGGACTGATTTCTATATCCAAGAAAAATATGTAACTGAAAGTGTTGGATGAACAGTGCAAAAAGCCAAACTTCACAGTACAAGACTATCTGATTTATAACTTAAAACATGCTTCAGGCCGGATAAAAATATGATGGAAGCTCTTAATGCTCAAGACACAGGTAAATGTTCTGTTGAAGCAGGTCTGATGGAGGAACATCTGGTTTTATTGCAGGTTGAGCAGATGAAGCTCTTGTAATTTTACAGAGTTTGTATGCTTTGTGAAGGAAAAAGGGGAATTCCTGCCAGAGGATTGAGCCTTATTTGGAGCAAGGAGGGGGGGGGGGGGGGGGGGAAACTCTAAAAAACAATGATCACTTCAAAGTTAGAAGGTGTTCTTCTTGCTTATTGCAAACATAAGTGTTAATTCTTGTTTCAGGGTAACCTAGCCAGATGGAGAATGGTTATATAAGACAATTGTTGCCCATTTTGTGGTATCTAAGTGTCCTTCTTTGGATCTTAGTCATTTTTTCCCCCTTCTGTTCCCAACTTGAGTTTTACTTTCACAAGCTGCTCATCCATTCAAATCTATTTTTGTTTTTTTTTTTTTTGACTGCAGTAATCTCTAAAATGTATTGGCTCTCAGCTTGAGCCTCCAAATAAGAGGCAGGAGGTGCACTGGTAGAGCGAGTGGAAAGCTTGTAGCTGTCTGAGTGCTGCAGCAGTGACCTAACATTATTGAATATGAAACTTGTAAAACATTTTTTTTAATCCAATGGAAATGTTTTCTCTTTAGATAGTTACATTGCTGAGCTGTGACTGAGCCTAGATTCCTTATTCTTTTTGAGCTTTGGTGGATATCTATACAGATGTATTTTAAGACAGTTGCTGAACCGAACCAGTTGTTCAGAGTCATGCGCTGCCTGAGGCTCTCCATGGATGTTGGCTACAAGAAAACCAGTGTTTTGTTCTGGCTAATAGTAACAGCTTTTTAGAGGTGTTACTGTCTCTGAGTGAAAGAGGTATGGGGGGAGCAGAGCGCGGTCACATTACACACATCTTCAGTAGGCACTTGGGCACCCATGATCAAATGCAATTTTCTGCATGTCCCTGTGTATCTGCTAGCTGAGCTGTACTCCTTCCTCTGTCTTTTTTTCTTCAGTCACTGAATGACCACAACTTTCAAATGATGTGGAATGGGGATGTAGCTCTGCAGAGGCCTCTTTACCAGCAGGGTAATGCTGTGCAGGGCTCCTGGCCTAAAGCCAGCAAATAATCTCCTGTCGTGCAGGACTGACATGCTAGTGCTGAACAGAACACACTCATTCCTCAAAGCATCTCCCTGCACTGCATCTTAAACATGAAGTTGGCTCCTGATCTTTTCTAGCTAGGTATGCTGTATCACCTGGTAAAAAAGCAAGCCCAGCAGTGAGTAAACAGGGTCTGATGGCTTTATTTTTCAGGAAGTAATCAGGACAAAGCTCTACTTGTTTGCCAGGTTATGCCTCACAAAACGGTACTTTTTGTAAATAGCTTCTTAATGCATGAACATAAGGCCATCATGAAACTCGCAGCACGACCACTGCCAGCACTCCCAGACCCCTGAGCAGGGCGGTGTATAAGGGATATACGAGTAGGTTCTGCTGTTCAATGCTATTCTCTGGGTCAGTTCAGAGGTTACAGTCTGGGAACTGCTGATCTCTAACTTCCACTTGTGTTGAGGCAAATGCTGACTGGACTTAAACAGGCAAAGTCCTTTATTTTATTGTCAGATGAAATCTGCAGAACCTTTCATGGCTATCTTGTAAAGAAAAAGTTTGTTTAAAAAAAAAATCACACAGCAAAACCCACCAAACAGATTCACTGATTACCAAGAAGACTAGACTGTCAATATTTTATCAATACTGTACTGAATGGTCTCTAACAGAAAAGAGTATTAAAGTTGTTTCCTCTGTCTGCAGCTGAGACACTTCCAGATGTTTTGGGATGGGAAAAGCCTCCACAAGTGCTTGGAAAGTGTCTGAAAACATGGGTTTTTTTTAGAATCTTTGTGTTTTTTTCCTGCTATGGTGTGATCTGTGACCACACTAAGGATGCTGAAGGAGATTATGATAATTTTATTGTGCTAATTCATATTAAAGACACTGAAAAATTCAAGAGTAACATCAAGCATAATGGTATAAATTTCAAATCTAAAGAAGCTCATTACAATATTAAATATAATGAAGCTATCTACCCTTGATGTTCTATAAGCGACTTTGCTAAAGGTTTAAATACTGTCACTGGATTTTTTTTTTATTACCCTTCTTGAGTGCCACTATTTTGAACTAGTAAAAATGTCACTAAATCTCATACTCTTCAAATGGGGCCTACATTTCCCCTGGCATATGAATGACCCAAAATAAGCAGCAGCTTGCTGTTTTCTAGAAGCAGGGAAAGGCTGTTATGAATGCTGCACCCAACAGTAAGTGTTATAGAAATATTCAACGTAGTGTAACTAGTACAGTACTACAGTATTGGTTATCTATGGAGAGTTGATTCTATATCAGCTCATGAAATATTAACTAGAGCTTGTTTACCCCATGGTTATAATTTAAAATGGGAACATATCTTCCAATATTTTGACTATCTATGCTCTGCATCCAGGATTGATGGTGACAACTTCTGAAAGCCCATCAATAAAAGAGGAGCTGACTTGAACCTTGGCATTGTCTGGTAAAACTTATCTCCTTGCATTTTCCTCTAAGGAAAGTTTTGTATCTCACTGCAAAGAACCAAGCAAACACATGAAGCTCACAAGTAAGCTCTTGGACCAAAATGAGTGGGTAGTTTCACTGTGGCTGATCACATTGTGCAGGGGCTAAATACAAGCATGCCTTCTTGTTCAGAGAGCTCCTAACGTGATCACTCTTTTGTTTAATGAATTCAGTCTTATTGGTATTTGTGTTGTCTTTATTAAATGCTTTGTAGAGTCCTGCTGAGCAGAGTGCTTTTCACTTCTTTCACCAGTGGTTCTACTTTCTGGACCTCTTAAGTTACTCTGTGTAAGAACTGTCTCACATTGTACTTCAGCCACAGAAGAAACCTATACAGATCACTTGAGACAAATGTTATGTTAACCATTGTGGGCAATGGCTAACTAGGCGGCCTGTTGCATTTCAGGCTTTGGCAACAAAGTGATGGGGTTTTTTGCTCAATATAGAGTTAAGTGTGTATAGAGGCCTGAGTTGTCACTGTATAGATGCATAGGGTTTTTTTAAGGTCAAAAGATTATCAGACTTTCTGAAATCTCTTATATCTGTTTAACCATGTTTGATTGCTGTTAAATCACCCTTGATACTAGAACCTCTCTATTTTTAACTTCTATATCTGACTCTAATTTCAAGTCCTTTAGTTTTTCCTTTTCCCAAATAAATTAAAAAGCCCTTCACTAACAGCATTTTTTTTCCTCATGCAAGAATGTAACCGCAAAGATTAAGTTACCCCATGGTTTTTCTTTTGTAAACAAAACTGAGTTTTCTATGCTTTTTATGGCAATAAATTATTTCTAGCTCTTATGTGTTTATAGCACTCCTCTCCAGTTACTGAACATAATCTTTAAAATATGGTCATTGGAGGATGGAATGCAACTATCATCATGGTCTCATGAACATCGTAGGTGTAAGCCACAGGACTGCAGTAAGGCCCACGGTCCCTGAGGAAAGTAACTTTCTAATGAGTACTGAGAGTAAGTGCTGGCAGCTACACACTGCTGAAGATATCACTCTTGCTGAAGCCTGCTTGTAATGAAAGCTGATTCACCAATTTTCTTCCCCAGTGTATACAAATCAAAGGCATTCTCTGTGCCTGCTGGCAAGTTACCAAAGCCATCAGTTAGGCAGGAGTTGGCCAGATGTCTTCTACGCTGAGAAGCACTGCTAATATATACTAACTGCAATTATTATGCCAGTATTAAATATCACCATCTGCTTTTATCTGAAGTCAATGCCACTAAAGGACTTTAAGCTCTTCAAGGTATTTCTTCAAATTTCAGAGGTGACAGTATGCTTTTCAATCCCTATTTTGTTTCTGGTAATGCGCACCTCAGTTGTGCTTGGGTGGTCAAACACAGCTGGGACTTAACTCTTCTGTTTTGTAAGTGTAGTGGAAGCAAATAGGTAAGGTAAAGGAGGATAAACAACTTATAGAAGTAAAAATTGACTTACGGGGGCAGGTGACTTAGCTGTGAAGGACATGGCAAAGCCTGAGGCCTGCAATGGTGTCTTTCCTGGCAGGATTGGGTTGAGGCCTCACCTGTCTGGAGGGATGGAGGGCCTGCGGTAGAAAAGGACTGAGTTAGGGATCATCTAATTATAAATGGGTATACTGGGTGTCTGTGGCAAGGTGCTGGCAGGGAGGACTACAGGGTGGCCTCTGTGAGGAGAGGTTGGGCCTCCCCTGTGCTGGACACAGCTGCTTCCAACTGACCCACTGTAGGGTATGACTGAGCCCCTCAGCCAAGATGCTGGAGCCTCTGGGAAAACGTATTTAAGCAAGGGTGGAAAACGCTGGACAGTGGAGGAAGCTGAGGGAAGACCAAGGTTGGAGGAAGAGGAGGTACTCTGTGGCCCCAGAGCAGATATACCCTGAAGTCTGTGGAAAGGATCCATACCAGAGCAGGGGAAGACTGAGAAAGATGGAGTGGTGGAGAGGAGCCGTTAGAGACTGACCTCAGCCTCCTCCACCCCTCAGTGGGGAGAAGAGTGTGGAGTGAAGCTGAGCCTGGGAAAGCGGGGAGCAAAGCTATTTTAAAGCTTGCTTCCCACTAACCACATTGGTAGTTAATTCATTGCCAATTAAAATTAAATACTTATTTTCCCCAACTCCATTCTGGTTTGCCTGTGACTGAATAAGCAGGTGGTTTTTAGACTGTAGAAAAGGTGGCTAAGGAAACTTAATTGTTTTCAACTGCGTATAGAAAGCTTGTTAGAAAGTCAGAATGGGATTTCTCTGAGGGACAGAGATGAGGCTGAGAGGCTGCAGCTGTGACTTGCAGCAAGGGAGGCTCTGCCTGCATATGAGGACAAACTTTGTGAGAGTGGTTAAGCACTGGTGCTCAGAGATAGAGTGGAACCTCCATCCGTGGAGGTGTCCAGAGGTCAATGGAACAACCCTGGAACAGCTGCTCTGGCTGTGAGGTTAGCTCTGCTCGGTGCTGGAAGCTTCTAGTGGGGTGGTCTAATCTGGAGCCTTCTGTTGTCCCATAGGATGCACTGATGGAATGGGGAAACATAACTTTAGAGGGACTGGTTTTGCCTTGTTTTCCTATTTAATGTGAACAGCTAAGCAATAATTAAAATGACAGTGCAGGATGACAACAGCAACATTATGTAAGAAAGTGTGGACTGATTTCCTGATCACCTGAGCTACTGTACAACAGACCCTCCACGTTTTGGTATGTTATATGTGCTTTTTATATATATATACACACACATAAACATACACATTGAGGAAAAATGGTGAAGAGTTGTATCCAAGCTGCTTCTGGACAACACCATGACATCTAAGGCTGAGAAAATGCTGATGGCTTTAAGCACCTATTTCTGACACCTGGAAGAAAAGAGCTATGGTGACTGAGACGCAGTTCAGTGCAAGTTAATCCTCGACAGTAAGCACTCTTCAGTGTTGAACCTCAGGATGCATAGTACTGCTTGGGATACATTCTTCAGAGCCCAGGTCAGTACCATGATCAAACAGCAGTTGTCTTGCTGTAGCTTCGAATCTGCCATAGGTGCTAGAATTAGTGAGTTCTAATTAACTGTGTTTCATACATGTCAGTAGTATTTTTTCATCAATGCTTATGAAAGACATGAGAATGCAAAAAGAAACAAAACAAAACAAAAAAGGCAGTTTCTTCCTAAAGCAGCAGGCAATATTTTCAATCAGCTTGATGGGAAATACTATGTGCCTTCTCCTGCAACCTGGTGGCCTGATTCTTGGAAGTTTAAAGTGGGAGTTAGGAAATTTATTATAATGGTAAAATTCTCTACAACTGTGCTATGTAGTGGGTTTTCTGTATTTTTACTCTGTCTGTGTGCACCTGTGCCCACAGCCTGTGACTGGTTTGAACATGCTCTTGGTCACCTATCTGTATGTTGACACCTTCTGTTAATACTGAGATTCTGCACAGACCTTCAAAGTGTGATCTGCCACCTGTGGCCCTCGGTTCTATCACAGTCATTTCTGCCAAAACTGGTAACAGAAGTGTTGTCATAACAGTTCACATCATAACTGTTTTCATGCCAATTGGATCCATTGTGCCAACTGCTACTATGATGAATGGAAAAATACTTGGTTAACTTTGACCTTTATACCCTAGAAGAGGAAATAAAACTAACTTGCTCCATGGCATCTAGTAACTTTATTGGAAACAATTCTGGGCTAAAGCTGAACTTGTATGTTGGGTGTGGAAGGCTCCAGTTCACTAACCGAGGCCATGGAGGAAGTTTTCAGAGGGTCTGAATGAGCTAGAAGCACAGGTCTTCTTGAATTTAAGAGACTTATACTCTTGAATTATTTAGTTACTTTGGAAAAACTTAGACACACTGGGTTAACTCTATTGAAAGCATTTAGGGGTTGCCACTAACTACCTATTCTTACTGAGATTCTGAGTTTACATGATGCATTGGCTGACAGGTCTACACTGAAGGCCTGGGATTTGAGGCGTATCAGAATCAGTGGTAAGACTTTACCAGGGTGTACTGTGTAGCTTGTTTTTGTTTGAAAAGGCACTGCAAAGTATATTAACCAATTCACCCACCTTTAATTTATTTTAACTGGTTGCAGTGTTAGTGTGCTGATAGACTGTTGTAAACTGTGGTGACACTTCTTTCACATTATTTAGGAAAATCTGGTAAGTATTGCAAAAATTGAAGCATTGTAAGATACCAAGAGTAGAGATGTGGCAGTATGGAACTGCAGTGAAGGTTGGGGATTTTCAAAGCAATGCCAAGCTCAATTGCTAACACCTTCTATGGTGGACTTGTTAGATGGCCAACAAATTGCAGTACACTTCACTAAACACTGTGCCATTGATCTTGATTATGGCAGCAACTTAAAAGAGTTTTCACAATTTGAAATGACTGTGTAAACACATTTACTCTAAAGTCCAAAGGAACCAGGGCTGTAGAAAAGTCTCAGCAGTAACTTAACAAGGAACGTCTGCTCTGTTCACTCCAGGGTTGGCAGTTCTGTATATTTACATATTGCCTCTACATTAATAATTCTAGTCATAATTGATTACTGTTTCTGGAAAAGACTGAATATTGTATTGGACGTGTTGAGCCTGATCAGCCGCTGCAGTGTTCATAAACTTTTGCCCTTCTGTGTGTTTTATGGGAAATGACTCCAAGTCCATGTTGGTATTACCTCAGTGGAGCTAAGTAAAGTCGAGGTAATAACTTCATGTATTTTTATACAGTTTCTTTAATTGTCCAGAGAATTTGCCCGATTGTTTTTCAAATTGTTCTGTTTATAACTTCTTAGAAACAGATGTAGTGTTCACTGACTAAGATGAGCCTGTGAATTAGGTTTCAAACGGCTTTGAGACAGAAAAGTAGGGTAGGGTTTTCAAAGGCACTCACTGTCGATCTAATCTTTATTCCTGTTGAAGTAGGTGGGAGTGTCAGAACTCCTAGGCCTGATGGAAGGAATGATGTGAAGCTTTATACAGTAAGTTTAGTCTGATTTTCTTACAGTTTCTCTGTCTGCAAAAACGAAGGCAGTAACAATCCATCACAGACATATCAGTTAATGTCTGGTAAGATGAACAAAAAAACCTGCTGAAGCTTCATACAGCAGGAAAAATTATGTACTGGTAACTTGAATTTACTTAAATTTCTTTCTGGTTTGGTGCTAGAATGATCTGATCCCTTCTTTCACAGAAACAGTTTTGAACCAGGAACACAACAGAGGGAATGTTAGTAACCAAAACCAAATAATTTGTAATCACCTAAACAATAACTAAAGTGACTGACAGCCAACATTTAGGTATGAACTAACTCTATATCAGCCTGATGTCCTCCTAGGATGGGTGTTGGAAGCAAGGATGTAATTTTTTATTGATTTTTAGTAAGGCTTTTGTCTGTGACAACACTCATAAGGGAATTTGGATTAATCTGGATTTGATGAAACTGAATAGGATTATGTGATTGGTAGAAAACTGTACTCAGATGGTATTTATCTTCTTTACTTATCCAAATGGGTAGTTGTTAATGAAAAATAATTTTCACTAATGACTTAGATGAAGTAGAAACATGCTTATGAAAGTGCAGGTGGCACTAAGGTGATAAAGGATGCAGATCCACTGGGGGAGAGCCCCTGAGTTCAAACAGTCCTGCCAAGCTGGAGCGGTCTGAGCAGAGTGGTCTGAAGCCGCACTTCTATAAGGATGAAGGCACGTTTGCACAAAGGCAGGAGCAGGAAAGCCAGGGAATACAGAGTGGGGACCAAGTGCTGGAGGAGAGCCAGGGCTGGGAGGTGCTAACAGGATCATGGTCTGGCAGGTGTAAATGCAGCCCTTGATGCTCAGAGCTTTAGAGGAAGCTCTGAAAGTGTCCAGAGGGAGCATGTACAGCTGCCCACTGTGCACAGCTGCTGCAGGAGGCCTGGCTTTGCTCACCATACAGAAGAGAAGGCAGAGGGGGTACATGAGTATGATCTTCCGATACTGGTAAGGGAGGGAATAAATCGCAAGGGCAACATGGATTGACAGGCTTACATTATAGTGATGGAGGTTTTTGTTATCTCAAAGAGCTATATAGCGAGGCAGCTGAGCATGAAAATTGATCACCTTGGTGCTATTGCTAGAGAGGCTTTTAAGAAGTCAGGCAGGTTAGGTACTTATTGAGAGGAGTAAGGTATGGGTGCTGCTGCCATGGGAATGGGAAGGGCAAGATAACAGCATGAGGAGATCCTCTTAACACAATGATATGATTTTTATGAAACAAATATAGAACTGATAGGCAGAATTCATAGATCACACTCCCCATATATGACATTTTCCCAGGATATGAATAAAAATATGGCCTTTATGAGTTTTTATCCACCACTTCTGCCAAATCAGGATCAAGCTTGAGGGCTTGCTGACTGTCCAGTCCATTGTTTTCACTCATGCTGGCACTTGTTAAAACATGATTTGGAAATGTTGCTGATGCTACAGAAGAGAATAAAAGCTAGCTCATGCTCCCATGACTCTGTGGACTCAGCACTGTTCTGTGTATTCATATTGCCTTCGATGCAGTTGCAAATAGCCCTGAGCAACAGAACAGCCGTATAGCTAAAATGAGTGTTAACCGTAGGGACTTGACCCTGTTGTACACCAAACACTCCAAATTAAATAAAATAATATTAATAATGAAATTGTGATAGGTAAGCATGGGTATCTGACAGAGGTTCTGCCTTAATGCTTATGAAGATCAGTAATATAAAGTGAAAACTAAAATGCTGACATGAAATTGTTGTGTTAAAGGGCAGTTGGTTTGACTATATGCACTCTGAGTGAAGAACGTGAGCTCTCCTTCAATAAACTTAACTATGTAGCACCTAGTGCCTTGCTGTTCTGCTGTGCTGGCAGCAGTGATAACTTCTATCTCCCAGGTTTTTGACATATGAAATGTGTTGGAAGCATCAGTGGAGTACACTGTTTAAAATTATGTGCCCCCCCCCCCCCCCTTTTTTTTTCCCTTTATAATTTGGTTACATTTTCTTTATATCTTTTGGAAAAGAGGGAACTGCAGGAAAGGAGAAGAGAAGGTAACTAAAGCTCTAGGACTTCTGACTTTAAAGACTGCTCAGCTGAATCCTTTCTCAGGTAGAGAAGGAATGCAGAGAATGGATTCTGAATTTCTGTGGTAAAAGAAAGATGATAGACCTTTCTTCTGCTCTGTATAAACTGTGAGGAGTTCATCACCTCCCAGGATAATTCAGTAGGAACCTACCTCAGGACGTTGCTAGTCCAATCTCTAGCATGAAGTGGAATCAGCCATGAGGGCAGATCTGGCTGTTCAGAGCTTTATTCCACCTGGTCTTGAAAACCTTGACATTTTTTTCAGTTTTATCTCTAAAGTATTTGTCCTTGGGTGCCAGGAAAGCATCAATATTTTCACAGCTAGAGAACTATTCTCAGCTAAGTGAATTTATCAGATTATTCAGATGTCCTGTTGGTCTGACAGTAAGGTCTAACTCAGCTTCACATTTAGATAAACTTAGTTTTCTGCATCATGGATGCCTTCAAGCAAAGTGTCTAAGCTCCCCTATATTCAATGGAGGTGAAGTCAAAACAGCCATCAGAGCTTAGAGGTCACACCTCACTACACTAAGCTGTCCTGTTCTCTGGAGTCTACTGCCCATACTGAGTAAATATCCACTGACTATAGCAGTATTGGCTCACACATAGCCACTTGCATTGAATCGTAGAATGGTTTGGGATGGAAGGGAGTATTTTCCTCCTGCTATGCATTGTTCATCCACTCATGTCCTCAGTATAGACCACTTTTCACAGCTGAGGACAACCACTCTTACTCCAAGGGTAGGGCTACCTGGCAGATACTGTAGGCAGGCTTAGTTGGGGTTCTTAATCTTTTCTTTTATCCCATGGTAAGTGGGAGATAGGCTAATTGGCGTTCACCAAAACACCAGGGCAGGCTGTGTAGGTGAGGGATAAGCAAGCCATCACTGTGTAAGAAAGAAGTCCCAGGTACCATACACTACCGTGCCTGGGTAGTTCCAACTTCCCTTGACTCCCTTGAGCTGGGACATCTTCAACTGGATCAGGTTGCTCAGAGACGCATCCAACCTGACCTTGAATGTTTCTAGGGATGAGGTGTCCACCACCTCTTTGGGCAACCTGTTGCAGTGCTTCACCACTCTCACTGTAAAAATTTTCTTCCATATATTGTCTAAATCTACCCACTTTTAGTTTAAAACATTACCCCTTGTTGCTATAGACCTACAAAAAAGTTTGTCTCCATCTATCTTACAGGCCCCCCTTGAGTACTAAAAGGTTGCAATAAGGTCTCCCTGGAGCCTTCTTTTCTCCAGGCTGAATAAACACAACTCCCTCATGTCTTCATAGAATGGATGTTCCATCTCTCTGACCATTTTTGTGGCCCTCCTCTGGACCCACTCCAGCAGGTCCCCATCTTTTCTGTGCTGGATGCAGTACTCCAGGTGTGGTGTCTCCGGAGCTGAGAGGGAGAATCACCTCCGTTGACCTGCTGACCACGCTTCTTTTGATGCAGCCCAGGATAGGGTTGGCTTTCTGGGCTGCGAGTGCACATTAGAGACACAAACTTGTTCCTGAACCTGAATCTCACCATAAGAAATTGGGTCAAATTGATACAGGAAGTCAGTAGCAAAGCATCATTTAAACTCTTACCTCTCTGGTCTCTGCCTGATGTCCTGCATACTAGAAGAGCCATTCTGTTTCAAAGGAGCTGTGACTTTGTCCTGTGAATATCAGAGGGCAGGGAGGCACAGTTTTTTTGAGCAGAACTAGTAGTTTAGAGTGTGGTGCACTGTTTGTTTGTTTGTTTGGTTTTGTTGTTTTTTTTTTTCTTATGTAGAAAGCTTGTTTGACAGTTCTACAACAATATTTTTATGGTTTCTAGTTCAGTGGCATTGGGTCTAAACACTGTGATATATTCTCTCAAGTAATTCACTTAAAACTCTGACAGCCCCCTCTTGGACAGACAAGTGGAAATGACAGTGAATTCAATATTGAGAAAAATGAATGCCTGTTATAGAGGTGGACTCAAGGCACATGAAAGTAGAGTGACAGTTGTAATTATTTAACGCTTCTTTTAAGGTAAAAATCATTGCTCTGATCATAAAAATCTTTAGAAATGCTAATTCCTTTTTTGTGGTTACTGAGGTGAGAGTGCACTTTTAAATATATGAAATAAAAAAAAATACTGAGAGAGGTGTAAAATATCTTTGCTGTTCAGAGGATTTTACTCTGTGGTATTTAGCTGTACATCAGTGTGTCTGTTCTCTAGCTCCTCAGGCTCTATCAGACTCCATTCGCCAGCAGTTGTCTCACCTTGCTAGGTTGGTGGTACCCCAAGGAGTCTGTCTTGCAGGATGAGGATGTTTTGCTTAAGCAAGCCAACAAAATGATGACTGATCAACTGGAAGTGAACCCAGGATGACACCGGGCTTTCCTAGTGGTCAGGAACAGTGATGATGGCTCTTTGTAAAACTTCTGTCCTTGGAAGTTAGATGTTTCCTAATTACTTCTAAAAAAAAAAAAAATAGCTACAAGGAGTCAGTGCAAGTCTTCTATGCGTATGGGGAGAGAAGACCAAGTCTCCTCTTACATTCTCTTTGTATCTTGACAAGACATAGTTGGCAGAATTATAAAAAATGGCAATACTTAAAAATGTAAAATTACAATGCAAAAACCAACTAGTAACTTCATCTCTTTGCTACTTCTAAAACACCAAGGTCTCCCTTTCTCTTTCCATTTCCACATCTTGTCCTTTATGACAAGTATTCTGAAATGGAAAAGGTGAAAATCTTACCCAGCCTTAGACATTTTAAGGTTGTACCTGCAATGGGCTTAGTGCTGCAGTGATTTCATCTATCTGCAATTCTGGTTGCTCACATTCAACAAAATTGAATTCTACAGAGCCAGAAACGGTTATTAGGATGATCCTTTCTGATGAATTTATATTGCAAAAGGAGACGCCATGGAAAGCTGTACAAGATCTCAAGGTCTAGTGGGAAATGCTTAGGCATTAGGAAATGCTTAGGACCCAGGGAAACTGAGTCCATATTTCCTTTCAGTGTGTGACATAGCATCTTCCCTAATTTTCCCTGCTAGGAGAAATGACTGACACCAGAGTCAAGCCCACGTGCATACCATTACATAAGGTATTGGCACTATGGGCACTGACACTCAAGTACTAACTAGAAAGCAGCCAAATGTGACCACTTACTTATTGCCAGATCCTAGAATGCTGCTTCAAAGCATATGGTCTCCCTTTCTAAAGAGCTTTCAAGGGGTCTTTGGTAAGCCAGTGGTACTCACACCAAGTTCCCAAGAGGTTGGCTTCATATCTACCTTGTTACTATGCCCAGCCTAGGATGGGCCAAGCATCGCTGTAAGGAAAAGGCTTTACAGAGTATCCTTGGATAACAGACTATTGCCCACCACTGATTTTTCACTTTCTGAAAATAATTGGTAGCGGTTGGGTGTTCATTCAGGGCAGCACTGCATGAAAAGCTGGAGACACCTGACTGCTCTGTTCAGCTCAAAGGGTGAGCTGTCTGACATCCAGCTGACTGAATAACTCTTATAGGTAGTTCCCAGATCAGCTATTCACTCTGACATCTTCCTGAAACTATCTACCAAGCAATCTTGGTTAACGGATGCTTTTGGAAAAATTGTAATATCTTACACAGTTGTGAGCAGGAAAAGGTCTATGTTTATGGGATGTTCTAGTTAGTAGTTCAACCAGTCCAATGACAGGAAGAATGTACTACAGAGGTCTCATATTTTATTCCATTTCAGAAAATGATATCCCTATTTTACCTTTATTATCTTTAGAGAGTAAGAGTTTTTTTACCCCCTTACATGTATTCTCTTTTAAAGTGTAATGAGTCAACATATTTCTCTGGTCAGGCAAAGACAGCTGGAGGGCTAGTGGCCATCTCGTGGATAGCAAAAGAGAATTGATGGTGAAGGAATGATGGGAAAGCATCTGGAAATTCTGATTTTTGTGTTTCTTTTCTTCATTAGTGCTAGAAGGTGACACTGGGCTGTAGCCTGTGGTGATGAATTATAGTCATGATCCTGTGAGGAAGCCCAGAGGCACTCTGCTCAGAGATAAGGAAATCCTTGCAAGGTTTCCCATTACCATTGACAGGAGAGCGATGTGAGGCCTTCCAATGGGGAAAGGGCTTTATTAACCCCTGTGTTTGGGATGAGCATAGACTCACACTTCATCTGGTGTCTACCTGAGATGTAAACCAATGGTTTGGCCTCAAGTTTGGATTTTTCAGAGCTTCTGCCATAAAAGAGTGAAGCACCAGAGTTCTTCCACTGCTACAATGCTACCTTTCGGGATCTGGTGTTGTCATGGGTACATGCCACTGAGGAAGATGTGCTACTGAATTTCATTTTTGAGAAGCTTAGGTGGTTTTTATCAAGTCCCTGTAGTGAGAGGACAATGGGTAATGTTTTTAAACTGAAAGAGGGTACATTTAGATGAGATATAAGGAAGAAGTTCTTCACGGAGAGGGTGTTGAGGCCCTGGAACAGGTTGCCCAGAGAAGCTGTGGATGCCCCATCCCTGGAAGTGTTCAGGGCCAGGCTGGATGAGGCTTGGAGCAACCTGGTCTAGTGGAGGGTGTCCCTGCCCATGGCAGGGGGTTGGAACTGGATGATCTTTAAGGTCCCTTCCAACTCAAACCACTGTATGATTCCACTATAGCCACTAATTTTATATAAGGTTGTGACATTTATATCTCACTTTTTTGAAAATCTGAAGCTTGTTCTAGCATATTTTACAGCTTTTCCTTCCTTTTTACTATACCAAACTCAGTGTTTTCCATTTACTCATTTTACTGAGCTGAGTTTTTATTTCACTTGCAGAAAGAGAAATAAAGGCAACTACCTCCTGCCCTCTTCTCTTTTTTAAAAAAAACCTAATAACATATGTAGTTCAACTAGCCCAGGCATCAGGTAACTGAAACAGAATTTTTTTGTTAATGTCAGGTAAAATCAGAAAATAAGCTTTTTAATGAATAAGATTATTAAAGAACTATTTTTCCTTATACAAGTTTTATGTACACATTGCTTAATATAGGTTACACAAGAAGAGTGGCCATCTTGTGTGTAACTTCCTTGGGATTGAAACAGCAGCTGGATGGTCTGATGTCTTGGAAGGAAAGTGTGCTTTTCTTGGGATTTCTGTTTAATACAAATTCAGACTGGTTTAATTTTTACTGTAAGATTTTATATTAGATGTTGTTCTCATATCCAGCCTTAGTTTCTTCTATAGGTATCTAAAATCTAAAGGTCTACAGCTCACTGTGCTTTTAAAGCCTTTTATTCTCCCCTTCTCCTCATCCCTGTTTCACATGAGGAAAGTTTCTTTATCAGGTGCTTACAGATGATGAAGCTATCTAGGTAGATTTTGCTGCAGTAGATAAATGTATTTTAGTTTCACATATTCATGTCTGAAATTCTATTTTCATTTATTCTGAAGTTGCAAAGATTTTAAAGAGGTTAGAGAGGATGTATGGAGTTTTCAAGCAAAAATAAAATAAAACCCATCCCTACCCTTTGTATGCTAAGGCTCTTTCATCAATCAGGGTAGAGGCACTGTGCAATCCACTTTTATAACAGGGTCCTTCAGAATTATTTTGTTTTAAGGGCAGAATTTGATCACAGATTAAAAAATACAAACATGTTCTCTCTTTTGAATTCTGACTATTTTGTAATTACTAGTGTCTTTGAGATACTTTGAAGTCATAGAATGGCTTGGGTTTGGACCTTAAAGATCATCCAGTTCCAAACCCCTGCCATGGGCAGGGACACCCTCCACTAGACCAGGTTGCTCCAAGCCTCATCCAGCCTGGCCTTGAACACTTCCAGGGATGGAGCACCCACAGCTTCTCTGGGCAACCTGTTCCAGTGCCTCAGCACCCTCTCCATGAAGAACTTTTTCCTGATATCCAATCTAAATCTCCCAGCTTTCAATTTAAACCTGTTACCCCTTGTCCTGTCACTACAGGCCTTTGTAAAAAGTCCCTCCCTTAGCTTACTTGTACCCCCTTCAGGTAGTGGAAGGTGCTATAAGGTCTCCCTGGAGCCTTCTCTTCTCCAGGCTGAACAAGCCCAACTCTCTCAGCCTGTCCCCACAGCAGATATGCCTCCAACCCTCTGATCATCTTTGTGGCCTCCTCTGGACTTGCACCAACCATTCTATATCCTTCTTATGCTGAGGGCTCCACAGCTGGACACAGGTGGTGTCTTGCAAGAGCAGAGTAGAGGTGGAAAATCACCTCCCTCAATCTGCTGGCCACACTTCTCCTGATACAGCCCAGGATATAGTTGGCTTTCTGGACTGCCAGCATACACTGCTGGCTCATGTCCAGCTTTTCATCCACCAGTATCCCCAAGTCCTTCTCCTCAGTGCTGCTCTTGATCCATTCTCCACCCAGCCTGTACTTCTAGCAGGGATTGCCCCGACCCAGGTGCAGGACCTTGCCCTTGGCCTTGTTGAACTCCATGAGGTTGGCAGTGGCCCACCTCTCCAGCCTGTCCAGGTTCCTCTGGATGGCATCCCTTCCCTCCAGCGTGTCGACCGCATCACACAGCTTGGTGTCGTCAGCAAACTTGCTGAGGGTGCACTCGATGCCATCATGCATGCCACTGACAAAGACATTAAACAGGACTGGTCCCAACACTGACCCCTGAGGAACACCACTCGTTACTGGTCTCCACGAGTCCATCCATTTGTTTATGTAATTGACATATTATATACAGGCCAATAATTAGTTTATTTCCTTTTGGATTTTACGGGAAGCATCCTTTTGGATTTTAATCTGATTTGAACAGACAAGGAGCATGTTCTTATCTGTATTCCCAGGAGAAGTGAAGTAGCAAAGTCCCCTCCCTTGCCTTTTGATTACATTTAAACTCACTACTCATGCCCTAATTGAATTTTTATCAAATGACGTGAAGCTTCCAGGCAAATGAACTAAGTTTAAAATTTGTGTTTATTATCTGCTAATATGAAAGGCACACAGTTATCAATCTGTCTTATTTTTCTTAGGCCAGTACTTTTAAAATTTTTGTTAACAAAGGCGAGCATTCCTTTTGAAGACTGGATCTCCGAGCCTAGAGGCTGATTTGTAGTATCTGTTAGCCAGCCACACAAGCATGCAGGCTCAGTCCTACCCTCATCGTAAGCAGCAGTGAATTTTTGTCTTTGGAAACACTAGAGAAACAGATCGTCTGTGGCAAATCAGGGCCCTCTGACAAGAAATGAATTCAAGCAGTATTGTACGATAAGCCAATCCATGCCTCTGGAGTAATATTCTGCACATCACTGATGCCTTTGGCAAGGATTTGACAAGCCTGTTTCCCAAGAGTGACTGTTAGACATAAATGTTTTTTCTCAGCCAGGTTCTGTGATCTTTCTTCCTGGTCCCTGCATTTAATATTTTTTGTTTTCTCTACCAGGTGGGCTCTGGCCCTCCTAAAATTTTTTTGCGAGCCAAAGGTTGTCCAAAATCTAGGCTTCCATACAAACATTCCTCTAATGCATTGTAAAACCAAACTCTAAGCAGTAAAAAGTACAGGCCTTTTAATAGGTTTTTTTCATCAGTCAGTGTTTTGAAGTATCAAAGTGGAATTAATTTGATCTAAAATTCAAATATCTTGTCTAAACCAGCTGCCTGGGCTTGGACTCCGTACAGTTAATAGGACAAGAAAGGTACCTTTCAAAAGCTGTTATCCCCTGTGTCTTTCACACATGCCTTAGGATGAGGTGAATGGCTGCCTCAACGCACTACTTCTTTCTGTTGATGCTACAGGAAGCTTAACTTCCACATCTAATCTTAAGCATCCACAGTGGTCCCAGAAACATTTCCTTTAACTGTTTCATTGGCATCATGGTTGGTAACGAAGATGTAATTGCTGAAATGAGAGAAAGTCGTGGGGAAAAAAGGTGAATAGGCATTTTTTTCTATAGACAATAAACAAAATAGGAAAATGAAACAAAGGATACAAATATCAGTGGTCCTAAAAGGCATTCATTTTTTCACTGGATGAGGTGGCAAGGCACTGAATAGAGACATTTAGTTAATATTTTAAGGCACCTTCTGTCCTTCAGCTCTGCTCATGTCTCCTGTTGATATCCCTAGAATATGTTGTGTTTTGGTCTCAAGATTAAAGAGCATTCCAAAGACTCTTTCCTCTTGAGTAAATTGGATGCCTCTTTTCCTTCTTCCCCAGCATGATCTTGTATCTCCCTGCTGTCATGTCCAAAGTCTGGATGTGATTCACAAGTTTCTGTCTCTGATCTTCTTGTAGTTTTGTAACTGTGCCTTCTGAAAGTATTAGAAGCCATCTGACACTGGTTAAAAGTAACCTGTTTCCCCTTACCCTCATAGTTTCGATCCTTGCTCATACTCTCTGAGAAGTTAAATGTAATTATTCTGCCAGAAAGTGAGTCTCGAGTGCTTTAAGAACTCTGTGAGGCATCAGGGTATCACAGTGTCATACAACCACTTAAAATTGATCATCAGGTACAATGCACCTGAGGAACTGACCTAGTTATCAAAATAGATCTCCACAGATCCAGGCTACTGTGTTCATGTGACAGGTGAGAGCACGTGAGATGCCTGTTGTTCCTCTGATGGAGGAGAGGAAAAGAGAAAAAGATATTCCTCCCCTCAATTTCTCAGTAGTTCTCTAACCCTCAGTAGATTTGAGGGATATTTTAGACCCCAGGTTCTCATTAGTTTGGAAAATTATACTTGAGCTTGTTATTCTGAGTCAGTGATGTCTTAAGGAGGAAAGAGGTGTTGTTTGCAGGCTGTGGCAATACTTCAGACATCTCCTGTGGTGGGTGGCTGAGCTGTGCCCACACCTCCCACCAGACTCACTGGTAGCGCTGCCCGCCCTGGTGGAACTGGCATTGTTCCTCCTACCTCCCTGAGACACTGATTTTTGCAGTTCTCACTTCAAAAAACCACTGTGCTACCTCAGGGAACGGTTTAATTATAGGTTTGAGTTTTAGTGTGATGATTTTTTTTCTTTCTTTGTATTTTTAGGATCTTTTTTACTCCTTAGTACCTGCAGGCTTTGTTCTTTAGAAATGCTGGGCAGGCAAATGAGGACTGCAGAAACAGTTTCTCTGCCTTCTCCATTTATGTGTAAAAGGAAGAAATGTGTTTTTTTCCAGTGAGTCAGGGTGGGTTCAAGCAGGTAGTCTCTCCTCACCTGACTTTGCAAGATCACTTTCTGGATCTACTTACTCTCACAAGATCCTGTACGCTCATAGATCTTGAAATGGTAACCATTATTTTACCAGTGATGAGCGTTGCTCTTCCTTCTGACTATCTGAAACCAAGAGGATTCATGGAAATCACACCTCATGTCCAGGTTGTGAGCAAAAGATGTTGTTTATTGATACAAAAGATGCAATTAAAAGATGTTAACAAATGGATTTGATGGCGTCTTATGCCACTTTTGATGCTGGGACCCCTGTAACAATGACATCATATGGTCCCTTTCTTTGGTGTACAGCACTGTGCAGTCCCATCTGCAATGAGGTGTGTGCTGACAGGGCTTCCCCCCTTTTATTCCAGCACTCCTTCCTTTGTAGCATAAATATAACTTATGTACATAACGGTAGCTTATATACCATACAGTTGCATGTTGTTTATACAGAATTAACTACTGCTCAACTTGTTTCCAGACTTTTGCCCACAGCCACTGGCCCTTCATGATAACAAATCATCATAGAGTCATAGAATGGTTTAGGTTGGAATAGACCTTAAAGATCATCTAGTTCCAACCCCCCTGCCATGGGCAGGGACACCTTCCATGTTTCTGCTACAGTTGCCATTTAATAACAGTTATTTTCTCCCATAAACATTTTTAGGTTTGGATTTTCCCTCTGCAGATTCTCCTTTTACCTTTATGAATATTAGTCTTAATTCAAAGCTTGTAACACCCACAGTCACTAAGCTGAAAGTATGCTATATTTGCATTTTTATGTTGACTCTGACTCTAGATAATTTTTGGTGTGTATGTGAGAGAGCAAAACTCAGGCTCCCTGGTACTTTAATACTGTGACCATCTTGCTGAAAATATTTTTGACATTTGAACAGTTCCCTTTAATCCTGATGTCTAGTTAACAGATCAACTGGCAGCTTCATTGTAACATTGGTGTGCTTTGGCTGGGGTAAGAGAAGTGTGCGGAATCACTGGAGGAACTGCAAGTGCTATCTGTCTTGCAGGTTTATTTTAATCTTTGTAGAAGCTTCATTGTCACTGAAGTTCTTGACACAGATCCACAACATAAATAAATTCTACCTTGCTCCATCGAAAGCTTTCTTTTTATCTCAAAAAGACAAGCCTAAAGGAAGACAGTGCAATATATTCATAGGAACCATGTGGAAGAATGCCATTTTGATTGTTGCGGCCAAAAAAGAGAAAGTAAGAATGAAAAACCTTTAACCATCCCCTCATTCATTCCTCCACCTCACTCTTCACATGTGGCACTACTCTAAATGAAGGTGCAGATTAATGACTCAGTGGGATTTTTTCCCCATAAACGGAAGAAGCTCATGCCTTGTTTGCAGTTCTTCATATTCTTTTCCTAAAAATGCAAAGAATCACCAGATCTGACTTTAGAGTAAGAAATCTCTCCTTGGATACCATCAAGGGGATGCTGGTTTTCAATCACTACCCCTGCCTGCAGGAAGCCCATGCAATGATATTTCTTTCTTGCTGTTACACTGTTCATTCGGTATTACAGCACATACTCCAGACCTCAGACTTTTTCTTACTCAACTACTGGTAGTTCCTGTGTCAGTTTAAACAGGATTTTCCTTAGCTCTGACAGAGATCTAGAAACACACACTTCCTACACCTGCACTCTGCTCAAAATATGTAAAGTCACAGGGAAAAAAAAGTCTTCTCTATCCAGTCCATAGTAAAGACCATCTGTAAAGCCTGAAAAACACTCTCTTCTGTATCCATGGGACATGAGGGCAGGGACAGCAAAAGGTATGTTTCTCCCTGTTTTAAAATATAGAGAGTTCATACTTTGCTGGAAGCACTTTCTGCAGAATCAGACCTGAAGAGAAAGGAAAACAAATAGGAAAGAGATCAGGATGCAGCAAAGGCTCACTAGAGACTCACTTTATTTTTTAACATGTGTTCCTGGTTCCTTTGCAAACTGCAATGAAGGTGGAAGAAAAATTACCTCCAATGGTACTTACAGAGATAGTAAAGATGCAGGAAAAGGGGCAGATGTTAATTATGATTGTGAATGATAGTGAAGCCTATTGTAGGAACAATGCAGGAGGTTGTGTATTTAAGATACCACTAACAGATACATGATCTAGATAATGACCAAAAGGGCCAAAATCATGTAAGATTTCTGAGTCCTATCTTTGTGGATAGTATGTGTGCTTGTGATGTACTCCTCTCAGTTGGAAGAATGGATTTTCTTGGGCTTCATGAGTGAACAGAAGAAACGTGCTGTGGAGATGTCATCTGCTGGTCAAAAGTTCAAAAAGACTTCTCAGCTTGATGTGACATGGTCAAAGAGTGTCTTGCGTGATGGTGCTTTGAATTGGAGGTCTCCCCAGAGGAGTCATTAACAGTCCAACACACCCCTCATTTGTGGTTTATTTTCCCCTATACAGGTACAAGTTTCAACATGTGTAAACAGCAGTAGTGAGCATACCACCAGCTCTGTGTCCTCAGAGTGCTTCTGAGCTCTTCCCAGAGGAAGTCCAGATCATACAAAATGATTCATTTGTCTTATGTGACCACAAAGCACACAAACAAATTAATGACTGCTGCATGCTCTGTGAAGCTCCTAGACAGAGAATGGATTTGATGCTTATTCCCTGAATTTCACTTAAAGAATGGATTTTTTTCCTGGTTTCTTGGGACTGGGGGAGAGAGAAAAGGGCCTTGCTCAGATGCCTGTAAGTGATCCAGGGATGGCTTGACAGGGGCCTCTTCTCCAGAGGACTTGCACACCAGTCAGAAGGGGTATGTTGTGATGTGAAGTAAAATATTTTCCTTCTCTCTCCTCTCCTACCTTGCTCTTGCTCACCATGACCCCCAGCCCTCAAATTCCAACTTTTAAACTAAATTATTAGGTTACTAAAATAGTTAGGATAAGACTGTTCTGCCTGGATAACCAGGCATGCAATAGCTGAAAATAAGTAGAAACATAATTTCTTGTGTTTACCTCATATTTCTATCATATGATCATCCATTAGTTTGTAATTAATACAATTTATTAAGACACATTTTATGCAACTTCCATTGCCTTCATGTAGAAAGACCATATGTGACAGAGTGCCTGGAAAGAAAACTGTAGATTAAGCTGTAATTCAAGCATATACCTTACTTTGCCTGGACATCACTGGTATAAATCTGTATAACATCAACAAAACTAGTAGTTTTCCAGCAGCAGATCTCATCTATATAAATTATCAAGTATAATAATGAATGTTTACTGGTATGGCTAAGTTTGCTATGCCGTTAACTGAATCAGAATGCTTTTAAGGAAGCCAACCCTTGTAGGTGCATTCTGGGTTAAACTGGCTTTGTGCTAGCACTCATGCTACCTATGACTAAATGTTTTGACCTTGGAATTGCCTAGGCTATATTTTTGTATTTGCATAATATGCAAGGCTTTCAAATTCAATCCTTAATGTCTAAGGATCTATATTTAAAAAATGAATGAGAATTAAGCAGTAAGATTCCTAGAAATTGCATGTTTGGCTGAGATAATCCAGACCGCAAAGGTGGTTCATGAGCCAATTGTCAGTGACCCGGCAAGAGCGTTATCTCACATGAACACAGCCCTTGGGGTGTGCTGTTGGAATAATTAACTGGCAACTAGAAAAAAAATACTGCATGCAGGACTATGTGTAGTTAATCTTTTAAGGAGCATAATTTCATTTTCTATTAAAAGTGGTTTAACTGAAACTTTTAAATTTGGCTTAGGGGAAAGAACGTACACTTTTTAGACCAGATTCGTAAAACTGTTCAGATGTTAGAATGACAACGAAAATCTGGCCCTCAGTATAAGTTATGTTCTGTTCATTTCTGCATAATTACACATCCCCCCAAGGAATGAGCTTTAGTAAGTTCCATTTATGCTTATTAATTTCTTAGCTAGAATATTTAACCATAAAGTTGAGAAAAGAGTAACATTTAATCACCATTAGACAAATGGGAGCTGTAGGAAAAGGATGGTGGGGCATAGGGACACTGATCACCTGGGTAGCTATTTCACCTTCAGGTCACTTCTTCCCACCAAGATCTCCTTGGGAATAACCAAGGGCAGTTCCTGCCTCACAGCTGTTTCCTTCTATACTAGAACTCATAGTCCAAGACCTGGCAGCTTCAAGAGACAGACAGGAGCCTGACTGGCTATGGAAATAACAGTCTGGCTAGAGAAACTGGTATTCCAATCAGGGAGGGAAGCCTCACTAGTGTGAGGGTAACTTGCTCTGTTAAACTGCCCTTTCTGCAAGCAGCCAGGGGACTCCAGTTCCCACCTTCCACCAGCAATCTTCCCATGTCAATTCCTTATTGGGATTTATTTTGTCTAAGATGTCATGCTTAGAGTTGTGGTTGTTAAAAAAAAAAAAAAAAGAACCACCACCACACCATTGTTTTTGCCCACGGCCTGTGGCATTGACAGCTAGACGCTGTTCCCCCATGCCTGCATCTGCTAATCAACAATGGCCTGTCCCATGCCTGTCCTTGCTCAAACCCCTGCAGGCCTCTGCATGTCATGCCCGGTTTCCCACAGAAATGAGGTTTTGTGCAGTTTAGGTGTGGAGTGGCAGGCTGTGCTGCTGGCCAAGTCCAACCCATATGGTTGAAGGGAGCTATCTCAGCTATGGTACCCTCCAACGGGTCTTGCCGAAATAGTTGGCTGGACGGAAGGGAGAAAGTGTACGTGTCCTGGCTGTGAAAAAGGCTTCAATATTCACCTACACAACAGTCTGAGAGAGCGTGTGGGTGAGAGAGCATGAGGGAGAGCAAGATCATGCATGATGATGGTCTTGAAATGGTTCATTCAAAACCATACTTTTTTCCAGTTGTCAGCATGAATCAACCCAAAGACAGAAATCCAGGGGAAAACAACCTGCATTAGTTCTGCAGCTCATCAGCCCTCTGGTGTAATTGCTTCAGTGATGAGCCAGAGAAACTATTTGATATGTCTGTGTATGTTGCATGAGTCACGCTCTGAGCTAGTTAAGATATAAGAACTATGGTTGGTATTTTATGAATCATACTATTTAGATGTGTTAAATGTTATCAACCACTTTCTGTCATCAAAGAAACACAACATTATCTTTTGATCTTCAGAAATAACAGATCCAAGGGTCAGTAAAACAAATGTATTTTTTTAATTACTGAGGCTGAGTAAAGCACACTTTAAGGGCTCTAGAGCTGGTAGCAATAGTTGTATGAAGTAGAAAAGTTTTAGTTCGATCATCTTGCTGATATGGATATGTCACATAAACTCAGATGAGGTCCGTGATGTTAAGAGACACAGAGTTAATGAATATGAGACATATAGAATCACAGAACCATTTAGGTTGGACAAGATACTTTAGATCATTGATGTCATGTAGCAAGTTCTTCAGTCCTCAGAGTCAGGTATGATGCCTTTGCCTCAAGGGAGGAAAAGTAACCATTTGAAAAATTCAAGTTATGTGACGTATAAAAGTAGTTTTCAACTTGTGCCCTTTCTGCTGTACAGCTGGAATGAGGTGGCATTCATGTAATTTTACATTTGTTGCATTTTGAAGTATGGGTGAAATGAACTGAAACATGGAAGTACATTTTCTTCTGTAGCACTCTGGAAAATAAGCTGTTGCAGTCAGTCATCTTCTGGAGGAAAAAAAAATCCTATTACACTGTTTCTTACTCGATGCCGAGCTAGTCTGCTTGGCAGAGTTAATCAAACATTGATTCTTGGACTAATTTTCACTTTACTGTGTGAATGTGTGATAGCTGAAAGAAGAGTTTGTACTGATGAGGCATGCACACTGGCTTGCTCTCCCTATATTTGCCTTTGCAAAGCTCAGGAAAGCTTTGAACTCAAGCCACAAGGGAGCTAGAAGGAATTAAGAGGCAAGTCCTGTGATCAGAGGCAGCAGATAGAACCGTTATGTGCAGTATAGACATTTGTCATGTAAGTGTTTAGTCGGGGAAAAAAACGCGTGGCTTGTGTTGCTTTCTGATGTGGATTCCTCTTGGGGAGCTGTGTGTGGTTAGCATCCACAGCTTTTCCTCTTTATGGGAAGGAGGATAATTCTTCCTAAGCAACACAAATTCTTCAGATAGAGTGGTTGCAGCAGCACAGTACTCTGAGGTCTGGGCACTGCTCTTGGACTGAAATCGTCAGTGTTGCCCCAAGTTGGGTACATGTGGAGTTGTCCAAGCCTCAAGTCCTTGCTTGTTTCCTATGGGAAGTTGAGCTGGGATATTCAACATCTGCAACTTCTCAGTGGGTGTGCAACATGAGCAAAACACTGCTCTTTCTTTGTCACATAATCTCCTGCTGTGGGTGATGCCATTTTCCTTTGTACATAATTATCTAAACTCTTCCTATGCTGAGTCATTATCCTTCCCTCCATCTATTCCCTGGGTTATTGCAAATCTGCATGTGCAGAATCTCATGTAGTCAAAAAAACTTTATTATGTTTTTCAATATTCCCTTGTCAAGTTATATCACCTCTATCTGTCTTGTCTTTCTTTCTCTCTCTAGGTTCATTCTTAACTTTGTGCCGGCTTCTTTTCAGTCCCACCAAACCAGCTCGTAACTGTCAAGGCAAAAGCTTTCTTCTTTACAGTTTCTGCCATCTGGAACTGCCTTCTTATAAATCTCTGCTCTGTTGACTCATCATTCCATTTTGTTTTGGTCACATGAAAACAAATCCCTTCTCCCATCTCTTTCCGTTAGTTCCCCTCTCCTTCCAAGACACTGTAGCTTTTCATACTTTAACTACTTTTTAACTTCATATTTGAGGCCTGAAACTTGAGTCTAACATTCAAATCCTTGGGCTTCTGTCCTTCCTGGGTATATTTTGGAATCTGAAGATGTTAAACCTGAACAAAGTTCTGTTAGGTGTTTTCTGAGAGTATGTTTAAAGAGACAATTTTACAAATGGTTTTATAAGACATAAGACCAGTTGAAATGCTTCCAAGTGCTTGTTGTATGGTTCAGGAGAGTGTTTTAGAAGAAATACATTTTGTCCTTCAGTGAAGAAAGCATTTTCAGAACCCTGTAAAGAATTAACTAATAGGAAAAGTCATCACTACTGGACATTGTCCAAGTGGAGGTGAACTGCAAACATTACTAGTCAGATGAAAAGAAAAGATTGAATTTATTCTCATTAAAAATAATATAAAGAGTTGTCACTCATGAGATTAGAGAGATGTCCCTTCTCCACCTGTCAGAGCTGATTGCCTTTGTAGGTTCAAAGGCTCAAATCAAAGGTTCACTCATGTTCGTTCATTGTAAGAAAGGTATTAATAAAGTGCATAGTACTCTCTTTCAGTGCTTATGTCTCTGTAATGCTAATAATGGTAGAAATGTTCTTCCATTAGGGCATGAGGGATTTAAATCCATAAATAACTTGAGTGAATGGAAATTATTTCCCATCCCTCAAATGACCAAATTGATTTTTTTTTTATAACTTACAAAAAGGGAAGGTGCCATTAATATTGAACGGGAACATGTCTGAATGGATCTCATGTGATTTCTGCAAGAAAAGGCAGCCCCTCTCTGAAGCCAGAGAATGCCTGCTGCACACTTAGAACACTTTACAGCCTTTATGTGCTAAGGTTAGTGGTGAGGGCTAAAGCAGCACAGTCAGTACGCTTGGTAGATTATGTAAAATGCATTTATTTTTGTAAGAAAGTCAGGGCCTCACACTGCCAGTATTTTAATGAAACATCACAGATGCTTTAACAAAAAAAAAGTGATCCGTTCTGTACCATGAAACTAGAAACTGATGAAATGAAGAATGAGGTGAAATGTCTTAGGCAAAAAGTGTTTTATCACACATTCAAATGTAGTATGGTATGGCTTATTCATCCGTCTTTCTGGCTGTGTATGAGCATGACAGAAGAGCTATGCCCCAGGGAGTTGGGTTTCATGCCCCCTCTTCTGTTCCATACACACAGGGTCTCTGTAACCTTGAGATGCACATTTCAGAGGACAGTTTCAAGATCAGTTTTTCCAATTCCAATAACTGGAGCCTTAGCTGGTACTATTTGACTGTCAAGGTTTGTTAAATGGGGTCTTGCCAGCCACTGCATTGGTTTGAAAGGAGCTTTAAATGAAAACTGAGGACATACGCTGTATTTTTATTCTGAAGCCATCTGTGTGGAAGGACAGGTAATTAATTCAGCATGAAAATTAAAAGGCATAACTGAAATCTGTTGGAGCAAGTAAACAGACTCGATAGCAGACTGCTGCCCAGGAGGGCTCTGCAGCCTGACTTCTGGCTATGAGACTACTGCTGGTGCAGTGCCTTCACAGCAAAGTGCTTAGGCACCGTAGACACCTTCTGCTCACAGCAGCAGGGAGACCAGCTCGGGGTGAAAACCTGTCTGAGATGTGAGGGCAGTACTCACACAGTGCCGAATCTGTGGCTTCAGCTGCGCTACCAGTACCTGAGCTAGTTAGTGAGGACATATCGAAAGAGACCAATTGTGGGCTGCGGGCTGCAGCCTGCAGCTGGAAATTGCCAAATGCAGACCTGCCAGCATTGCCAAGCCTGAAAGCAGCCAATGGCCATACTCTGATCAATACAGTGTTACCTGTGACACAGGGCAGCTCAGACCTGCGCGGTTGACCTGAGCAGTGAGTCTCCTGGTTCTGATGAGTGCCAGAGACCCGTACCTCCTGGAGAACAAAATTTCAGTTGATTTCTGCTCAGTGTCCTGAAATAACAGCTTGCTGCCAAAAGCAACGGTACTGGCAGCTCTATATCTTTTCATTAATTCATAGCTGAGGTCGGTGAGGAGAGCTTCTGCCCTTAGGTCTTTCTCCCTGTAGCCTCAAATCCTTCAGTCGCCGAGACTGTGCAGGGCCAGTTGCTTCTCAGCCCTTATCAGCCTCCCCACATTGCATGGCAGTCTGCTGTAAAATCAGTCTTTTGTTTCCATGAAGACAAAGGAAGTCCCAGGATCTAATAAGCAGCAGTGAGTGTCTACAACACAACAACACTGTTTCACCTTCATTTGCAGGTTGCCATTTTCTAGTTTGTTGCTTGTTTAAACTACTGTCAGCTCCTCTCCACAAGCAGGCAAAATCCACACACTCCTACAGCTGGTAATGAAGTACACAACTAGAGTAGCTGACAAGGTGTTTTCTAATTGAAAAGCTTTTGTGACAGGGTATTGCTTTAAAATATGGAATTGCACAGAGGATGGCACAGAGACCTAACTATGAGTTTACTAATATTAAATAACTGAAATGCCATATGAAATGTCAGTGGAGATCTTGAGGTAATTATATCTACTAAAAACCTCCAATGAAGATGTTACTTTCCACCAGAGACAATGGGCCAGATTCTGTATCCAAGGTAACTCCACGAAGCTCTTCAGAGAGACTGAATTTGTACTGCAGCAAAAGATAGTGCCATTGACATTATTCATTTCCTTTTATAGTAGTACCCCACTGTGAACATGGAAAGGACTTGCCAAAGTTACTTACATGGTAAACTGAGATAAGCTGAATAAAGGTATATTTTACAGTCCAAAACCTGTTAAGAAGCATCTACCAACAATTTAGGTTTCTTATACTGACCAGCAGTATCACTGCTTCGGCAGGTTTGTTGGATTCTGTCTATCATGCTCTTTGTTGAAACTGAAATCACTGCAGTCAGACATTTTAAAAAGTCTGGGCCATAACCTTTTTTAACTTACTCTCACAAGGAAAATGCAAAGGTGTAGAAGCTTCAGCCTTCACCTTTAGAGCATGTTCAGGATGGCAGCACGAAATGCAGATACACTGCAGCTTATTTCTGTGCAGTATAATCCTTTAGTTCTTCAATTGTCCTCACAGCCTATCCAGTAAATACAAGATATATATAACCAGATGAGAAATATGGAGGAAGGATAGAGGAATAGCAAACTTAATCCTATACAAAAGTTATACCCGCTTAATAAAACTTACATACCCGTTTAACAAAACTGCACACAATGGAAAACCTTCCCAAGACACTAGTGAATAGTATATTTTCACAGTCTTGCTGAAGTGATTCCTATTCACCAAGAATTTTGTGAATGTGATGCCGAGTCACACAGGATTCAGTATCCATAATTACAGGCAGGGAAGCTCCAGATAGTAAGAGCAGGAAGATGTTGCGTGGTTACCATAAATCCATGGACACTGGCTCTTCTATTGAGAATTTCAAACTCTTAACTACATACAGAATTTACATCCTTGCATCCCATTGAGATTTATGGAGATCAATTTTTTTAATTCCCTCCCTGGTGGCCTTCCAATGTCCTTAAATTTAACTTTATAGCTCTAAAGCTATGGCCAGTTGTAGCAAGGAGATTTTATTGTGTTTTCCAATGCAGGACATTAAACATATCATAGCAGCTTAATGAACCAGAGACCCCATATACTGTAACATATTTTAATTTAGTATTTGGGGCCAGATGTTACAGCTGTGTAACAGGGTGGAGCTTCCCAGAAAAGTACAACTCAAGTATCTGAATAAACCCACAAGCTCGGTCACCCTATCAAATCTATACTGTTGACTTTCCACTGTGCCCTAGGGAAGTGGCCCTGCTGAAAGGCAAGATTCACCATTTTGAGGCAGAAGAGCACTTGGGGCCCAGAAGTGAAGTGCTGGGGGATGTACAGCTGGCATTGTTTGCACTGCACCACGTTGCAGTAACTCACAGATCTGTAGGTGCACATCTTCAGAGCATGCTTTTAACCTGATGCTACTTAGAAGCCTCTCACATTGCATGGATGAACATGCCCCATGACTCACTTTGCAGGTCTGAGAAGTTATGTCCATTTTTAGTTTGTGTAAGCTGGCATCTTCTGTAAACATGGATGCAAGTCTTAGACCTCAATAACAAAACCTGCTGTGAGATGCTACAACTCCCAACAGCTGTTACAGTGTGAGATTTGTTTTGAGAGAGCAGTATATCCTACTGGGCAGAGAAAATAACTGTATTTCTTAGGTCTTTTTTCCCCCTTATGACATTAAAATGGATCCTAACCACATGTTAGAGTAAGTGTGGCTGGTGTGTAATGTAACTTGCCCATGTGATGAAAGGTCTGGGACTGTATAGCAGCACCTCAGTAAACACTGACAGATATGGGAGACAAACTATCTCAATTAAAGTATTTCTAGCAGACAATGTAAAAAATTTGGATGCATGCTGCCTTTCTGTTTTGCAGAAAATCTTTGGTTGCCTTTTCTGAATTCAGGTTCATTTCATTTCATGTCATTTCACTTCTTACTGTTCTCCTGTACCATCACTCTCCTGTAGTGGACAATATGTTATTTGCTTCTCTTCCCATGAGTTTGCATATATATACATTAGAGTGATCTTGCTGTCCACACCTAACATTTTTGTTAAGCCTGCTTTTATTTTTCTCTTTCTCTCCATGCTAGTTACTTCTTAATTCATTCATCAGCCCAAATACGTCATGTTTATTACTTTACAGCTCCACAGAGCTGTTGTGGTTACATATCTAGTAGTGTTATGAAGGGTCTTGCGGATCCTACTAATGCAAAAGATTAGTTCAGATCTTAGCTGTAGGGTCTCCAGGAACGTATTTATCCAGGAATATTGCCGAGTCTTAGTCCTAATGACACATCATGCCCCCTCGGCTCTGGAGCCTGCAGTGGTCCCTCTCTCAATTATGTTGTGCAGAAGCATCGGTAGCTTGTGTCCCTTCTTCAGCTGCTAGCTGAGTGTTCACAGTGCTCTGGGGTACACAGCTCAGTGGAAGGACCTCGAGTTTCTGTCAGTTTGTCCTTTCTGTTTCAGATTAACAATGTGCAATTACAAATCTGTCTCAATTTACTGTGGTTCTCTTTTCATATGAGGAAACAATAACATTGATGAAGACATGATTGTTTTTTCCCCTTCTAAAAGATTATAGGTGTTTTGGAGTACTTTCAGGTGTTTGGGTAACTGCGTGCCTTTGACATTAATGCTCACCATCTTAGTTCCTTTCTTTCACACACTCTTCCTATTGCAGAAAACTGCAACATGACATGTAATGCAGAAAACTATTCAATTTCCATAATGCTCTTATTGCCCTATAGGAAGTCAGCTGAGAACTTAAATATGTTTCTTGCTTTCTCTCCAGATTTACTTGCTGTTAGAATCAATGCACCTGGTACAGTCATTGCACACTCATCCACGGTAAAGTCATTCAATGATCTTCAAATGTGGAGTGGGGCAGTGGCTGATCTCAACTGATATTTATACTGAAGAAGCCTGTAAGGCCTGGCAAAGGAGTTAAGCTACAATGACACCTATATTTGGATGCTAATCATGGTGACAGAATAAAAATGTTTAACATGGAAGCTTATAAAACCAGTACTTTCCTCTTCTCTCTTTTGACAATAGTATCAGAGTCACAAGAGAAGTGTGGCCAGCAGGTTGAGGGAAGTGATTCTCCCCCTCTACTCTGCTCTCGTGAGACTCCACCTGGAGTATTGTGTCCAGCTGTGGAGCCCTCAGCATAAGAAGGATATTGACTGGTTAGAGTGAGTCCAGAGGAGTCTATGAAGATGCTCAGAGGGCTGGAGCACCTCTGCTATGGGGACAGGCTGGGAGAGTTGGGCTTGTTCAGCCTGGAGAAGAGAAGGCTCCAGGGAGACCTTATAGCACTTCCAGTACCTGAAGGGGCCTACAAACAAGCTGGGGAGGGACTTTTTATAAGGACCTGTAGTGACAGGACAAGGGATAATGGGTTTAAAATGAAAGCAGGGAGATTTAGATTGGATATCAGGAAGAAATTCTTCAGAGAAAGGTTGGTGAGGCGCTGGACCAGGTTGCACAGAGAAGCTGTGGATGCTCTGTCTCTGGAAGTGTTCAAGGCCAGGCTGGATGAGGCTTGGAGCAACCTGGTCTAGTGGAGGGTGTCCCTGCCCATGACAGGGGGGTTGGAACTAGATGGTCTTTAAGGTCCCTCCAACCCAAATTACTCTATGATTCTATGATTTGATCCTATGAAACTGGTTGTCTGCAATTTTTGAAATAAGTACTTAATTCTTCCTGTTCTGTTTTTTTAGCATTCCTTGGAAATATATATACTTCACATTAGAAGAATTATGTAGTTCATTGAATCATATAATCAATGGGTTTAGTCCATGCAGCTGCTTGCTTCCCTCACCTTTGGATTAGGTAATTGCGAACCCTGGTGCTTGATATCCACTAATCACCTACTTGAAGTATTGATCTGCAGCCTTCAAGTCTCCTAGAGATGAGAAATGTCCACCTAATGACTTGATTTCTGAAAAGACAGGCAACTGGGAAGCATGCCGTACTGAGACTTTTATATAGGAAACAGCAATACCAGAGGCTTTACCTGCCTCCCAGTAGTGTCTGAAATATAAGAAACATCGTCCTCAATGATATACCCTTTGTCCATGTCTGTTTGCTCTGGCTTTTGGATCATCTCCCATTTAACAACTAGCAACACTACCTTTTCCCCTTCACAGCTTTCAGAAATTTATACATGAATAATCAGAACAAAACCCTTGATGTTTTTATTTCCCTTTTATGTTTTTAGAGGAACTTCATTAATTTGTTGGAATCAGAAACTCCTTTCAGAAACTCCTTTTTTCTGTTCATATATACACCCCTGTAAATAAATCAGCGAGAGACAGAACTTCAACACATGAACTGTCTCCCACAGAGATCCAATTAAAGCTTGCTGGGTTAGGTTTTATTCTGGAAGAAAACCACAACCTCAGGTTTTCACAGCTGAATCACAAGCAAGTCTTTTTCATAAAACATATTCATATACTCAGTGCTTTACAATCTAATTGTGGTCTTGGGTTTAAATGATTCACATGTTGCACTGAAGTCTGCATTTTTCAAGACATTCTGAAAAAAAAAAAAAAACAACAACACCAGATTCAGGACAGGCTGGAGAATGAGAAAGGTTATCAAGAACAAATTAACACCAAAATTCTTCTGCCTTGTGTCATGCACTATTAAACATTAATAAATGCCTTGGAATGTCTCACTGCTTAATTATCTGTTTTGAAAAGGAATTATTAGCGAAACAGACATTTTTAGCTTTAACTAAGTAGGAGAATTTGTGTTGTGAAGACCTCTGTGTTAAGTCACCCAAGAGAGTGTTTTTGCCTGTAGTTCAAATGTAAGTACCTGCCTTTCCAATTATCTAATAATTTGTTTCTGCTGTATAGTCACCCTTGGGTGCAGTACGTTATCAAAGGGTAGAGATGGAAAAATTGGTGCGCTAGCAATTTTTCAATAAAATCCTGTCTTTCTCTCTTGCAACCCAGCTTTCTCTTTCCATACTCACCGGTACAGAAGAATAAGGGAATTCTCTGGTTCTGATGTTTGTGATAAAAAGACAAGGCACCAAAAAATTGACATATGACTGCTGTACTACTGACCTCACTGGTGCCTTTCCTTTCCTTTAACAGTGTATTGGATTTGTGTGACAGGGTTTGGTAGCCAGGGGTGCTATAGGGGTGGCTTCTCTGAGAAGCTGCTAGAAACTTCTCCTATGCCCAACGGAGCCAAGGCCAGCCTGTTCATGATGGACCCACCACTGGCCAAGGCTGAGCCCATCAGTGACAGTAGTAGTACCTCGGGGATCACATATTTAAGGAGGGCAAAAGACCCCACACAACTACAGCCAGGGAGAGGAGTCATAATATGAGAGAGAAACAACGGCTGGAGGCACGCAGGTCAATGCAGAAAGACGGGGAGGAGATGTTCCAGGCACTGGAGCAGAGGTTTCCCTGCAGGCCATGGTGAGAGGTCAGGCTGTGCCCCTGAAGCCATGGATGGTCACGGGAGAGCAGAGGCCCACCTACAGCCTGGGGAGGACCCCACACCAGTGTTCTTAAGACCTGTTTTAATGTCTCATTATCCTAATCTGATTTGATTGGTAATAAATTAAACTAATTTCCCCAAGTTGAGTCTGTTTTGTCTGTGACGGTAACTGGTGAATGATCTCCCTGTCCTTATCTTGACACATGAGCCTTTCCTTATATTCTTTCAACCCCTGCCCAGCTGAGAAAGGCAGTGATGGAGTGGCTTTGGTGGACACCTGGCCTCCAGCCAGGGTCAGCCCACCACACACAGAAAACAAGGTTTGATGGAAGGGGCCTGAACACACTGGTGGAGAATTAGAGACTTACCTGCCTGTGTAACTTCTGCCCACTCCTTTCCCTCCACTAGCTCACACAGTAATTCCTGTGGGCCCCAACAAATGTTTGAGGTTTAGGTTAAACCACTGTAGTTAAACACACAACACAGTTGTGGGGTTCTTAGTACCAACATCCTATCCAGTTGTCTAACTTTTTTGTAAGATGCTACATTCTTTCCTCAGTTATATTTGTAAAAATAGATTTCATGGTTAATTGTATGTTTAAAAAATATTTTGTTGGCCTTTGAGTTTCACAGATGCTCCCTTGAGAAAGGTAAATAGGGGGATTTAACTTACTTCTTCCACAGTTTGTTCTGTGCCAAATGCTTAGGTTCCCCCTTTAAGTTAATAACCTGTATTTCTTTACTCACTCTTCACTTTAAAAACCCTTCATCATCATTGCTGGTCTTTGAACATGCTCTAATATCTGCCAGGCTCTTTTTTCAGGTTAGGGCTATGAGAAGTGCAGATGATGGTTAAATTGTACAATAGGATTATGGAAGGATAATGAGAAACAGTGAGACCGCAGGGACAAGGCACTCTGCAGTAACAAAGGGAAGAGTAAAAGGGAATGAAAGGGCATGAGTGAAAGAAAGAGAAAACATGACACAGGTAAGAAAAATAATGGGGCAAGTAAATCTTTAGTTACTTGTCATAACAGTACCCAGGGATACCAAGTGACTGTCTGTAGGAGTCCATAATGCCATGTCAACAGCCTCCCCACACCCTCCAAGGGTCTCAGAGGGCAAGGTTTAACTAATTTCCTACTGGAAATGATTCCCCATTTCACCTTTGGGGAAAGTATTGGGCAAATAGTCACAAGGGGCCCCAACCAAACCACTGCCAAGTGGTAAATTAAACACCAAGAAGTGGGATTAGGGGACACAGTGTTGGTGTGTAAGGGGGGAACATACTCTGAAGTTGACAAGGAGAGGTTGCATTGCAGTAATTTCTTCATTCTAACTGAAATGCCTTTGCCTCATTTTGTTATGCCAGTGTTGTTAAACTAATGTATGTATCCACTTGGCTGGTTGGCGTGGTGTCCTGGGCAGGAGGTGGTGCAATCTCCCGGCCAAGAGTTTTGTACCAATAGGTCTCTTGCAGCAGACTGCTGGATGCTGCCACAGTCAAAGCCCCCCCAAGCACAAACGGCAGTGAGAGGTAACTGAGAGAAAGCTCTGTAATTGTAAAGTCTATCATTAATATGTTGGATGTAGTCCCTACGGAGACCTGACAAAAAAGTGGGATTCCACAAAAAAACGCATAGTGAAGTTGTGGAAGTCCTTACCACAAGATTACATAAAAGCTAAAAATTTACAGGTGTTCAAGAGGACCCACGGAAAGTTCAAGGAAGAGACATCCATGGAGAGCTTTTAAATATATAGAAACTTTCTCTACTTGAAGAAGACCCTGTGCCACAAAAGCTTGGAAGCTGAAGAATCTTAGAGGGAATATTATGTATGTTTGCCCTATTCTTAAACCCTTTTGGTGGTGAGATGGTGTGACATGGTACAGTAACTAATTTATTCTGAAATTAGATGAAAATTTGAATGTATTATGATGCACATACAAAGGATACTTCTTGTGATGCGAAAGTAAGCATGGCTATGTGATCAACAGAACCACCAGAAATGACCAAAGGAAATTATTCCTGGCAAAACCTACACACTTTCAAGACAAGAGGCCGGAATCAAAAGGAGTAATTCTAACAGATGAAAAGCATGGACTCCGAAGAATTTTTACAGCACAGTAATTTTCCCACATCCCTTCTCATGCTAAATCATTGCTATGCTACAGAGAAATGACTTGTCTCTTGCTGTCTCACGAATGTGGATGATTTTATTATCTCTCCCCTTGCTAACATTCTCCTGTACTCAACAGGCAGCAGGCACCATATTTACTTGAATTGTCCGGTGCAAACATAATAGTTAAAATCAGTATTACTGCTCCCAAACTGTTATTAATGTAAAGTCTGCCCTTCCTGCTGCAGACTTGAGGGAAGGTTTGTGTGCTTGAAGATCTGCCAGTTGTTTCAGTTAAATTATTTATAAAAGAAAAATTCGTCCCTCGCTACAAACTTTTCATCAATTAAAAAATAAAAAACTTGGAAAAAAATACAAAGGAAGGAGGAAATACAAGCCCAAATAAAAGAAGACAGAATACAGAAATCACTGTGTAGATGTAGTAGGTCCCTGTTATTCTAAGAAAACATAATTAAAGACCAGTGAGAATGAGACAGATGACTTTGTCCTGAGGAGTGGCAGGGATTAGCTATTGTCTCCCAAAGTCCCTAGACCAGGCTGGGGTTTAGGGCCTGGCATTATCAAATGATGGGTAAAAAGCAAACAACTCTCCCCTTCAAACAGTGGTCAGTCTTTCCACCACAGAGCAGACAGTGTGAGGCAATCCACACTAAAGGAGAAGCAGTATCACAGCTTCCTGCTAGAAATTACAGGATTTCTGGGCCAGGGCTACTTGTGTCAAATTGCCACGATCCTGGCGTGTGCTATCTCTTTGAATGCCAGTTTTTTGAACCGTTGTTGGGCAATGTGGCCACATACTGCCAAATTCTGTCATCAGTATGAAGAGGATAATCCACATGCACTCAACTCTGCAGGCAGATGGATTAGGCTTTCTGGCTACTGATGCTCTGGTCATGTAGCCAGCGAAGTAAGAAGAGAAAAATGAGGGTAAAAGTGGTCATTTCTGGGTATTTCTTTGAGCAAGTTCTCTCAAGAAAAGGAGACTTTCTGAACCACACGAACTGCAGAAGACATGCACATTTTCCCCAAGTTACTCAAGCAGGAAGATGCCTAAAGAGAGACAAATTTTCTCCTCCAGCAAGTTCCCTCTATGGAGACCTGATTCTGGGCTTAGCCAGCTCGTCGGTAATGAATAGTGCCAACAGGAGATGGTAGGTAATGAAGCAGCCAAATGACGAAGGACATGGCCATGCAGATCTCACTTTTGGACTTCAGAAGACCGGTGTCATGGTTCTGCTTGTTGAGAGATGCTGTGTGTCAGGACACTGAGATGTAACACTGGCACTTACTGTCTGTGCCCAAGGATGGGACATGTTTCACCTATTTTTTGCTGACAAAAGGATCTCTGGTTTAAGTTCTTTCTCTACAATCACTATGTAGTCCCTAGAGAGAGAGATACTTTGCAGATTGATTCACTCTTTATTGGTTTATACATCTTTCTTAGGATAGGCTGACATCTTCTGCAAGTGCTACATGCCTCCTTGGCTGTAGCGGAAGGGAGCCCAGACAGCTGACCTAGACCAGAGTAGGCATTAAACAAGGTGAATCCTCCTCAGTCTCTTGGCAACCAATGATCGAAAAGCTCTTTTTTCAGAGTTTTAGGATGTTTTGTCCATTTTCTTTTCTCTCTGGAGTGTTTTGTGAGAAGACCAGATATTTTCAAAGTAATTTTCCCTTGCTAAAAGTTTTCTGTATCAGAAGTTGGAGTTTGAGTGGCTGGCAGCCTGCAAAGGGCAGCAGGCAGGGAGGTAAAAAGAGCATTTTTGTCTCAGCAGCCTGTCCCCTGAGCTGGAGAGAAGGTCTGAAGCAGAGGAACTTTGAGGTGAGCTGACCTAAGTTGTTTTGAAGGAAAACACGCATGAGATGTTCTCTTAAATTTATTGAGAAAGGCAAGGTCAATGTTTTTCAGAAACCTTGACAGTGGCAACTCATGGGCTTTCTTCTGGGATTTAAAAATAACTCAATATGGTGCATATCACTGCATCCTGGTGTGGAAAAATCAAATTAGATGACAGGACCATGTAAGAAAAAGAAAAACAACATAGGAGAAAACAGAGATTTAGTATAGTGATGTAAAACAAGAAAGGAAACATACAAATATTTCCAAGTGAATTGCTTTAATTATGTTGAAAATATAAAGTCTTTGCAACATGACAATCTCTGTACATGAGCATCTGCAGTAAGGGAATCGTGTAATAGCCTGTAATGTACTTCTCTCTGCAGAGGATGTTGTACACAGACAAGGAGTTGTAATGATAGAGATACTTATCCCCTAACAATTATGAAGGGAAATATCTAAATTTTATCTCAGGTTCTGCAAAACGAGGCTCCAGCCCTCCTGCTCTCGTTACAGTCTCTTCTTCTGTAATAAGGATTTTTCAGCTGACATTTGTTGTTAGTAACATGTAAATATGCTAGATCAGCACCACTTGCATGACAGTGAGTACCCGCTAGTGGGTTTATTATCTACCAATCACACTTTGACTTGTAGTTTTTCTTCATACATTTTGCTGAGCTGAAACACAGCATACGGGGGGGAAAAATAGACAAAAAAAAAAAGGAAAAGGATGTTATTCTAACTTACACAAATACACCCCATTATATTCTGAGGCATTAGCATTCAGTGAATGCTGGGAGCTGAGAGCCAGCAAGTTTCAGAGCTGTAGCTGTGTCTATTCCACCAAGCAGTAGAAATTTGTGTGGAAAACAGCTATTGTCTTTGATGATGCTCATCATGTGTTAATGGGTAAAACAGCATCTTGATGATGGATGTTCCTGATAAGTATTTTAATACAGGAAAGTACTTAAAAAACCAGTTCAGCCATCTTTATAGTCAACTGAAGGGACTCAGGAGGACTTCTGAGATTACCATCTTAGTCACATGCCCCATTGCCTTCACCTTCAGGTTGGTGTCCGTACTGCTCATGAAACCAGCAACTTCTTGAATACTCTCTCTGTACAAGAGAGTATTGGCCTAGCCCAGAATTACTAGTAAATGAGCTAAGAAGTTTAATTATGCTGAAACTTTTCAACTCACTGATGTTTTGTGTTCTTAGTCAGCATTTTTTAATGTTTTATCCAGAAGCCTGTGATACCAAGTTGTCTTTTTAATGGCCATAGGACTTGAACTCATGTAGAGATTTTAAAAAGACAAATAAAGACTTTATATAACTTTTGAGTTTTTGTCATGGTTTAGACCCAGCTGGCAACTAAGCACCATGTGCCTGCTTGCTGACTCTTCCCCTGGTGGGATGGGGAGGAGAAAACATAATGAAAGGCTAATGGGTCGAGACAAGGACAGGGGGGAATCACTCACCAGTTTTCCCATTTCTCTATCTCCTCCCTCCCAGAAGCACAGGAGCATGCGGAATGGGCATTGTGGTCAGTTCATCACAGGTTGTTTTTGCTGCTCCTTCCTCCTCAGGGGGAGGGATCCTCACACTCTGCTCCTGCCCCAGTGTGGTGTCCCTCCCACAGGAGTCAGTCCTCCACCAGCTTCTCCGATGTAAGTCCTTCCCGTGGGCTGCAGTTCTCCATGATCTGCTCCAGTGTGGGTCCCTTCCATGGGGTGCAGTCCTGCAGGAGCAGCCTGCTGCAGTGTGGGTTTCCCATGGGGTCATGGGCTGTTTTAGAGAAGAAAAAAAAGAGTAGAATTCACCCCATCAAAGCTGTGCTGTTAAAAGATTGTGCGTCTGGACCACAATCCCTAGACTAGGCTCACTAGATGTCTACAGAGAGAAATTCATGTCACCACCCTCTACAGGTTCCCAACGCTCTCAAGTATGTGTGTCTATGGGTTGACTCCACTAAATCAGACATCTAACTTTAGGGGTAAAATGAGGTTGAGGCAATTCCAGCACTCATTACCCTGGAATATTAGCCAAATATTCAATTTAACAGGTCACTCTTCAAGCCTGAATGCTTTGGAAATGCCCCACAGTCCTTGGAGTCAATTCAATTCATCTTCTGTCCTTGACTGGCTCCTCTGCCTGCCATGCATAACCATCAGTAATGCCTGTGCTCAGCATGTGTTTCTACAAAATGAGAGCAACGATCCTGTAAAGTGCTTGGAGGTCTGAAGAAGGAGCTGACTTAACATATACAAGGTTATTATAATGATATTTTGAAAAGTCACTTTAAATCAAAGGAGGTGCTAAATGAAAATGGCAGTAGAAAATTACTTGATGTTTCAGTTACATACATGACCAACAGGAGGGGAACTTTCATACATGAACTGGAAGAATTTCATCTGCGATATGAATAGGTAGTTCCAATTTCAAAGCACACTGCAAAGATGTTGGATTAATTTCTCACTCCAGATGACGTCAGTAACAATTTTATTAGGTAGAGGCCTTTGGATGCAATCTTGATCCCTGACAATTAGTAACAATGATAAATTTATAATGTTTAGGCATTGGCTATTCATTTCACAGAAATCACAGCACTTTACCTTATTTTGCATGTATAGTGGCTTCAGGCTGAGCTCACTCGCTCTTTCTTCCCTCTCCTGTTATGCAGTACCACAACCCTTGGGAGTTTATGCAGAATCAGCTCATCATTGATCCTTCCAAACTCATTCCCATAAATAAGTACTTTGGAAGCACCTCCATCGGCTGCTGCTTTTGACGAGGGAGGAAGCTTCTCCTCTTCACTCAGAGTAACTCACCATGTCACACCAAGCCTTACCTAGCTTTTATCTCATCTGGGATGACTGATGTTTTAAATATTTATAAACCACTGATCATACTGAGTCATCTGCTGTCAGTACCTGAATGTTTTCCTTTTTTTTCCTTTCAGTGAAACTGTGAAGCAATTACTTGCTCTGTTTCTAGGTGCAATACATCCAGAGGGTCTGGACTTCAGCTGTCTACATAAAGGCAGCTCTGCAGAAGTTGGTGGAGCTCTGCTGTCTGGCCCCTAACTAATGAGGCAGTTCCTGTGCCTCCACCAGCAAAGATGCTGGTGGAGAATTTGCTTTTCTGAGTTTGGTTTAAGCTTTGGATTGTTTTGGAAAGACTTGGTAATGATCGTTAAAAGCCAAGGTTGTGAATGATAGCTAACAGAAGTACTTGCCTATCAAACATTTTCTTCTATCAACATATCCTGTTAAGTCTTTTAAAGAAAACATCATCACATGTCAGAAAGATACCTGGGTCCCAGACTGAGTTGTAGGCGGCAATTCCTGGTGTTCAGTAAGTAATTTTTTCCTAAGCTGCCTGTCGTGGTTTAAACCAAGCACCACACAGCCATTCACTCACTCTCCTCCCACCAGTGGGGTGATGGAGAGAATCAGAAGGGTGAAAATAAGAATGCTTGTGGGTTGAGACAAGAACAGTTTAATGAGCAAAATAAAATAAGTTGAAATATATTAATAATAATTAATTTTTATTAAAAGAGAAAAAAAAAAGAGAAAAAAACCCAGGAAAAGCAAGTGATACAACTGCACACCACCCACTGACTGACTCTCAGGAGCAATTGCGGGCCAACTCCCTGTAGTTTATATATTGAGCATGATGTGATATGGTATGGAATGTACTTTTGGCCAGTCTGGGTCAGCTCTCCTGGCCATGCTCCCTCCCAACTTCTTGTGCACCTCCTTGATGACAGAGCACAGGAAGGCCACACTGGTACATCCACCCTCACTGGTGTCTTCTGAGCTCTCTGCAGATATACACTTCATATTATGCAGTCCTCCTGCTGGGACTGGGGCACCATGGCCTCCCATCTCCTCCCCATTATAGCCATTCATCCACTTTTATGCACCAGTGCTCCTACCAGTGCCCACGACCAGCAGTCTCAGCTGCGTCTCACTTCTACCCTGTTAGGACATGTCTGGAGACAGCTTCTGAAATGGACCTTTTTCGGAAACCTTTCTTACATTGGACGATTTTTGAAAATCAGATGTTAAGATTATTAATTTTGATTGTCAATGATCATTACTAATTTTACTGCTCATTTACAATGTGGTCCCCATTGGTAAAGGCGAATTCAGTGCCAGGTTGCTGTTGACTGGGATGGAGGTGGAGCAGGACTAGTAATAGACATTTGAATAGTCCCTGGTGATTTTCAGAGTGTTCTTTACTGAGAATTGTTCTAGTCAAATCTGAAACCACAGGGAAAGCTCCCAGCTCCTACCAAACCCTGCAGGAACTGAGGAAAATGAGCATTTACAGGACCAGGCCATTTGGCATCGTTCTTGCTGTGCGGGTCATCTTTCATCATTTGCAAATCCCTGAATCTCATCTCAGCCCACGGACGGGAGCAGACACAGCAGCATTGGCCAAATGACTGACAGCCGTGATTCATCCTGAAGTGTTTCCTGCTAGGGTGGATTGTAAGCATTGAAAAAATGCAGGTGGCCTCTTCAGACAAAAAAAAGGCAGGTTTTTTCCTTTTTTTCCCAGTTCTGATATGTCCTTCCTATGGAGGACACAGTTATTCTTATCTCTCCTTTCTCATTAGGCTTGTTGGAGATATATTTCTAATGTGAGATAAAAGATCCTGTATTAAGAGTGAGTACCCCAAAGAAGGTATAAGAACCCCATTTGTCATAAATGTTATTGCTTTCTCTATTTGCTGATCCCTCCAAGAACCTAGGGTGGAACATGACTCTCCAGTTTAATTTTGTCTGCTTATTAAAGGTTAGAAATACTTGTGGATTACCCTCGTTGGATCTGCTTTAGGAGATGAATTGGACTGCAGTGGGATTTGTGTGTGTGGAGTGACACATCTGTTACACACACCTGCTTACACATCAGCCAGGTTGCACACCAGCATCACTGTGGCTCAGGGAGTAAGATTTACACATCTTTTTCTCTGAGGGATTTGAGATTGCAAAGCAGTTGTATGGAAGCAGTCGGCTGTGAACAGTAAAGCCAGGCAAGTACACCATGTTGGGCTAGGGTTAGCTAGCACAGCACAAGCTCTTGAGCTCTACAGTCTGATCCCTTTTATTTGCACCAAGAGCAGGTTAGTAGATGATGCTGTCAGAGAGCTGGTTATTGTGTGCATCAGCTCAGGGCCCCGTACATCAGTCCATTCACCCATCATGCCTAAATGCTTATAATGAAAGCAATTGCCATCTCTGTAGATGGTGTTTGGAGCACCCATAGTCTGTTGTATCCCATGTACGTGTAAAGCTCTAAAACCTCTTCCTCTTCTATGTGAACTTAATTAACTCTTTGAGGGGAGAGAAAAAACAAAAACAAAACAAAACAAACAAAAAAACACCAAAAAACCAAACAAACTGAAAAACCCAGAAACTCTGTTATGTGCAGGAACAATTGCTTTGATTGGACACCACAACAACCGGCAGTGCAAATCTCTACCCTGTGAACTGCAAAAGGGATTTTATTACTGACATGGACAGGATGCTAACTGAAGAATGCAGGGTATACTTCAACAGTGCACTACATTGCTGTTAGTAGGGAGCAGAAAGATGATGAAGGTGAGAAATCCTGGTTTTCTGGAAAACTACTGCATGGTGTGCAGTGCCAGGTTTACAGAAAGGAAGGTTGGGCACATGGGTCTGGTGCAATGCTTCTGAAAGGCACCAGTAAGGATTTAAGTCACCTGTATCAGAGATTTCCAACCCATTCTCAAACCTACAGCAAGTGACAGCTCATCTCTCTGCATTTACTGAACTGTAAAGTAAGGCAATGATACCCAACTATCTTCTAGGGCAAGGAGATAGCATCTTAATAAAAAGTTCTGTGACGTACTTTTCAATAAATAATAAGCAATAAGAAGACAGAAATTTTGAACTTATCATTCAGCTTGATCTTAGGCAAATACATTTTCCTTGAGCAGAAAGGGAAAAATCACTGTCTCTAACTTACACTGTCTGAATGCGATTCCAGAGGGCTATGTGAGGTGAAGGATAACCTTCCCGTGCGGTAATAATGTACTGCAGCTTTGCACAAATGAGTAACTTGCTACATTCATAACGTATAAGGACAAGAAAGGGTTTTACATCATTGGGTCTGACCAATTTCACAAGCTATTGCATTTCATGCAGTCACCCATATATGAAGAAACCTTGTTTGACTAAAGCACGTCTTTCAGAATGGTTAATAAGGCTGAAATTGAAAACACCAAACAGTGGAGGATCTTGCTCCTCTCTTGATTACCCATTTAACAGGAAATTGTCCTTACTTTTAACGACATGTCTATCTCATATTTAAATGTGTATAGCTTTATCTTCTAGATATGTCTATAACCCCTTCCAAATACACCTTTCTCCACTAGATTTAAAACTTCTTGAGTATCCAGATTCTTCTACCTGCAAAGGTACTTAGGCACAGGAAACAAGACACCAGTCATTCTACTTGTGATACATCAAACAATCTGATCCTGTGAAGTTTCTCATTGTAAAACATTTTCTCTGGTCCTCAAAGGCCTTACAAAAAAGCCTACATTTAGTATATATGTATAGTTAGCTCCATCAGACTGATTGCTCAGCCAAACCTTATTCTTCCCTTTCACTAGACAGTATTTCTGTAAGTCTGTGCTGAAAAATGAGGGACGGAGAACAGAGATTTATTTTGACACCTGTTGGCAGGCAGAAAGAAAAAAGGGTTATGAGCTGATTGAAAACTCCCAGCAACAGAGGCAGTGTCAAAAAGTGAGGAAAGTGTGTTGTTTATTGTAGATAATGGGCCTCATTTGCTTTTAATCATGCACATGAAAATATTCATGTACTATATATTTTTTTACATTTTGGTGATCTGCTATTTTCCTTTTCAGGCAAAGAAGGAAAAAGGGAAAACAGGTTCCCTGAACGAAAAGATGTGGTCTGGACAGGGTTGTCTGGACAAGAGAGAAGAGCCTGTCCCTCTGATGGTCTGTGGATGCTATTAGCAGGACTCTCAGAGACAAAAAAATTAAAAAAGAAAAAGGTTTCAGGAATTGGCATTATCCAACTTCGCAAACTGCAGTGGTGTGGTTTTCTGAAAACATTTAGAGCTGAAGCCTTACTTAGAGACCACAAATTTTAGTTTGGTAATTGTCCTTGCAATGACAGAACACTCCCTTTTGGTGATTAAAGAAAATTATTATAACATAACCAAAACTTTAAATATTTTGAGGTGAAAAATAATCTTAGTAACAGTAAAAACATATACTCTCAAAGTATACGGAACGAACAATACAGTATTTTCCTTTGATGAAGATATAAAATATTTTAAGGCAGGAACAAGCTGACCTTTGTGGCTCGTTAGACATCTACAGTGTAGTTATCTACACCTGAGTTTGACAGCTTCGGTTTCCCTTTGGAAAGCAAGGAAAAAAGCAGTTACAGGACATGTTTCATGTGGTCCTTTAGGATGAAGTCAAACACACCCTAGATGCACCTAGATGACATGCTCAGATGTAGAAATCCACATGTCCACATGCATGTGTTTAGCCCCACAAACCTGTCTTCTACCCTGGTCTTCTCTTCCTCCACAATATGCATAGCTTATTGTGGACTACACAGTTCCCTTCCTCTTCCTCCAGATCCTCACTAAAACAATATCTCACACACAATCTGTCTCTACATGACTGCAGTTCTGGCTTATACGGGTTTCTGTCTTGTAGATCTCTGTGCCCTTGAGTGTATCACTAACACATACATTCGTTGATTTGGCAGGAACAAAGAAAGTTGCTTTACTAAGATGCAGGACTGCTTTGGGTGCTGGGGAGTGAGTCATCTTGTCACCGTACAAATTCCTTTTTGCTTTAGTTGTCAGTCCAGACTCTTTGGATTCAATCCAGTTGATTCATATCCCAAAGATCATCCTCAGCTTTTTGCATGATAGCTTACGTGTAGTACTTGTCAGAAGAGACAGTCTTTTTATGACGGTATGTGGCTTGAGTCATTTTCACCCCTTAGCACAGAAAAGTTCCTGGCAACATTCAGCTATGACACTTCATGCACTTTTAGGGATTTACAAAGAATGTGAATTTCTGCAGTTTCAAAAAGAGGTTTTGCAAAAGCTCCCATGCTTGTCCAAGTTCCAAAAAGTCTATTCTGAGAAAAGAAATGTTTCCTTTTTCCTTCCTTGCAAAGGCACTAATAAAGTCATGCCTTGAAAAGGGGTGGAAGTTGATCACTGCTTTGCCTGCATCATTCCCTACAGCCACGTTACCTTATTAGTACTGCAGAATCTGTTATCTCTGCTAAACCCAAAAGTACCTGATAATTTTGGTTATTCCAGTGGGTAGCAGAGTGCATGCAAATAACGTCTGTCTTCCTTTCAGATGATTGCCAAAGTTTGATTTTCTCACAGTGATTTTTCACTATCTTGAAGCAGAGGGGTCTGCATGGGATAAAAAGAATATTATCCTATAGGTTAACTCTGTAATTACTCTTTTTTTCTCCTGTTTTGAAACCAAGAGTTCTATGACATTTGATTTGGCACAGGAAGGTAGCAAACCCACAAAAATATCATGACACCTGCTGAGCACCAGAACCTTTGGTTTTAGTAGAAAAGGGCTTACAATGGTTTCTCTCAACACTTTTTCTCAATGTTCCATGGTAAATACCAAATGTTGCATCAGTGCTGCACTGTCATGTGGTTAATCCACACTCAGTGACCCCTGCAACCATAATAGCGGCAGAGTTTGTCTTCAGGTCCAGAATCATTCCATCAGCAAGCCCTGTGCTATCACTGTCACCTAGCTCTGCTACATTTTTTCTGCTGTCATCCATCAAGAGAATAGGGCCAAGTGGGAAAGGCAATTAGTCTCAAAAGTGCCTCTGCTCTCTTTACAGAAAGACATTTCTCCCCACCTTGGGTCCACCCCTTTCTGCTCTGAGTGCTGGTTCTTCCCTGATTCTTTCAAGACTTTTTTCTACAGTTTGGGAGCATTTCTCTTCTGTCATCTTATTGTGACTTTTCTGTAAGGAAGGATCATAGAATAGAATGGTTTGGGTCGGAAGGGACCTTAAAGATCATCCAGTTCCAACCCCCCTGCCGTGGGCAGGGACACCCTCCACTAGACCAGGTTGCTCAAAGCCTCATCCAGCCTGGCCTTGAACACTCCCAGGGATGGGGCATCCACAGCTTCTCTGGGCAACCTGTTCCAGTGCCTCGCCACCCTCTCCAGGAAGAATTTCTTCCTGATATCTAGTCTAAATCTCCCCGCTTTCAATTTAAACCCATTACCCCTTGTCCTGTCACTACAGCCCCTTGTAAAAAGTGATCATTGGTGAAGAGGTTCTTCTTGATATTCCTCTATGTTTCCTCCTTACTTTATGTACTTTCAGGAGTCATCACCTCTGCTGTTTCGTCTGTCCTCATAGTTCTTACCTAATTTTCTCAAGCATTTTGGACACATCTTCTCCAGTATCTATGTCTTTCTGAAATCTAGATTGCTCAATATGTACTTGAGTTATTGTATTTTCATATGACACTAGACAGTTGTCTAGCCTGTGCTAGTCCCAGTGTAATGTCTAACACATCAGTGTAGGAAACCCAAAATCTATTTATTTTCCAAAATACCCACTACCTACATACCTGAAATATGCTTCAAATAGGTATGTGATTGAGGAATATGTAAAATTCTATGGAACTGAATTGAAATGTGCTTGGCAGTTACAAGTATGGCTTATAGATTTTATGCTTCTTCAGAGCGGATATCATCAGGGGTATGATTATCCTCCAGCTAAGGAATAAATTATTTCCATGCCAGTCTAAAGAGAGCTTTATACAATATGACTGTGGAACAAGACTGCATGGTTAACATGCTTGTCCTTCCATCTCCCCTTGGGCACATCTTTGAGGTATGATGCCAATTCCTATACATACTTCTCACAAATCTCCATCTTGGAAACAGTTATCAATAGTAAAAAAATATTTCAGGTGATATTAAATGTACCTTTCAAAAATGTTTTAAACACAATGTAAGATTCCAATGCTATTTTTTTTTTTTTTTTGCCTTTACAATTTGAATCTTGGTTCTACACACTTGAGCAAGACCAATGTTCACATGACCCTCAGTGCCTGATGTATCATGTTAACAGTGGTGGCTATTTTTTGTTTCAGAAGAGCTAATAGTTTAAAAGTAGCCTGTGTTAATGTCAATCCCTGGGACATGTGTGGATCAGACCATTCAACCCAGTTTGTTCTACACATACGAGTGTAATGTAATTGTAAATGTTGGATGTAAGCATTCAGGTGAGACTCCTTTGTTGCTCCATATGTTGGTTTTATATTGTCCTTCTGAACTGGTAATGTGGGAAGTCTAATGGCATATTTGACAAGGCCAATGACATCATCTAAATTGTTTTTCTTGATTCTGTTAACACAGTGCCATATTCCTCATCTGATTTTGTCTCCTCAGCAGGTTCCTGCCTTTGATCAAATTCAGATGACTAAGGAAAGCACTTATATATGAACTAGCTGTATATATTCCTCTTATAGTTTCCTTTTACATGGAACCTAAACACTTCCAAGACATAATTCTTCTCATACTTAACTAAGGTCTAAAACAGGTTAGATGTATGCTGCCCTAAAGTGCCTATTTCTGTCCACTGACCATAAAGATATCATCAGGTGAGGATACATATGCCTACTGAATGCACTCCTGAAGCCTGGCTATGCTGACCCAGGCTAGGGCACTGTAGGTGTGGTGACAGATGTTCACCTACGGCATAATGTAATATTTTTTTATCACAGCTTATGGGAGCAAAGGATGATCAGCCCCTTCTGTTATTCAGTAAGACAGAAATATCTTAATCTATTTAGCCTTTAAATAAACTTCACAATAACCGTTCATGATTTCACAACAAATTCTAGGAAACTGTGCCTTGAGAATTATTTTTTTCTGTATGTGGCCACCCAAAAAAGAAGACTTAATCTCATCAGCCAGGACAGAGGAATTGATGATTTTCTTTAGTCAAGACATAGTTTGGGAAAAGTCTTCTTTTTCGTCTACTAATGTTGTGAGAAATACTTCATATGATAGAAGCTGGTCTGTTGACCTTTGATACAGGTTGGGGAGAGAGGAAGCCATGACTCATCCACAGCTAGTGCTTTGATGTCACGTCTCATCGTTAAAGCTGCTCAACTCAAAATCTCTTGCACCATCTGTTGCTTTTGGTCTGGCTGCTTTCAGTGCTGTCATTAGTGCTTTATTACGTATGGAAAGCTTATACATTAACAAGCTGTCTTGTTGTTAGATACGCATTACATTTCCCTTTGTCATCATGGATGATGTGTAACACTTGCCCAAATTCAACCCCTGGTTTTTGGTTCGTGCACTTCTTAACTGAATATTTTATTTTGCTGGCTCCCGTGTGGCTTCAGAGACACAGCTAGTCCTAACGCAAAGTCAGTCATCATTGCCACTCTTTGCAAAGAGATTACTTTTGGAGGATTCAATCAGGCCTTAATATACAGAACTTTTTTTTAAGTATGTGGTATCTGACTCATCCACCTTATATATTTTTGCATGGCTATTGTTGTCTTTTTCTTTTCTGAAAGGATAATAGTAACAAAACTCATGAAAATTAACTTCTTCATTCATCATCCTTCACCTGACAATGACAAGGTTCTTAATTCCCATCTCCTTTGCTGCAGCATTTTACATACATATGTCTGTATATCCAGCACTTCACCGCTTCTCTGTCCTTATAAATACTGGGTTTATTTCTCTCTGAAAATATATTCTGTTGTACGTGATTTAGATTTCTCAGACATTTCCTGGAAGTTTCTTCTCTGCCAGACTCATTGCTCTCTTGCTTTCTTGACAAAGTAGTGAACAGAAGTTATTTCACTCTAAAGCTGTTGTGACATTTTAATGATCAGTAAGTACAATATCAACTTCATTCATCCTTCTGGAAATATCAAGAACTGGAACGTGCTGGTGAATCCAGGCAGCTCTCAGAAGAGTATCCCTTCAATACATATCCTGGAGGGACCGCTCTGTGGCACTAGATCTCCTGAAGCTGGTGAAGTATGTATGTTTTCTTTCATTTGAAAAAGTTTCCATTGTCTCATCCTCTTTAGGGCTTTATATTTATAAAGAGAGTTGGCTGTTTATAGTGAACTGCTCATCATTCCTCCCCCAGATTGTCATCAGCATCTAAATAAACAAAATAAACAATAAACAGTAGAAACAAACGTACAAGCAGAATGAAAAATTGTCACAAAATGTCACATTCCTACTATCATAGATATGTTAGCACTGGAAAAAGGGCTCTATCAAACCACACAGACAGATACTCAACTGAGATTTTGCCAAGTACCAATGCTCCTCTTATCCTGGAATGATATAGAGAGTCATCCCAGCTGCAGTGAGCAAGCACTGAGGCAGCCTTACATGGCCACACAGAACTGCACGGAAGGAAGAGTGACTTGAAGGTGCAGGAGGTGCTGTTGGGCTTTGAGCTGTAGCAGACACCTCTCTGAAGAACTCTGGTGAGGACCACGGTGCTGACTGCAACACATGAGTGGGTCTGGGACAGCACAGCCCTTCAGAGCCAGGTCAGACCTGCTCAGATTTTGAACCCTCCTAGTTCTTAAAACAAACTGCAAGTGAGGGTAGTGAAAGAGGAGATATCTCCTATTAGCACACATTAGCTCATTAAGTTCTGAGAACATGACCAGAATTAGGACGTTCTTTACACAGGCCATGTCTGTAAACTAAACTGGAGCACTCCACCTACATACTATATTTGTTTTAGGAAAAAAAGACTATTCCCAGTGAATATTTTTTCATTGCTGGTGCCACAATGAAAATACGCTTAGCGCAATTTTTCTGTGTACTGATGAAGCAACCGCTCATTTTAGCACCTCTAAACTTAATGGTAGTCATAAATCTTCTGACTAGCCTTCCAAAGTATCAGGGAATGAGTGTTTTATTTGGTCTTCTCCCTGTGGAATAGCAATGTTTGTGGTCTTCCAGTGCTGTGAAAGTCTATCTATCATTTCTTAATAAGGGAAGATGAGAGGGTCATACTGTGATAAGATAACTTATGTCTTCTACTCACAGGGGCAGGAAAATAAGAATCTCAGAGGACTTTCCTCTTCAGTCATTGCACCACAACAGAGCCTTAGTTTGTGTCAGACTGAAGCCTCTCAGGGAATCCTTTCATGGCCATTTTCTTTTCCTGAGGAATGGCCAATCCTTTCTGAAGTGCCCCCCAAGTACAAAGCAGAATGAGGTCTCTGAGAGTCTGCTTTGCTCAAGTGGCTCTCACCCTGCCAAACCTGTGTTCTTGCAGCTGCCCAGCACCAGGTCTTCCCATCCTCCCATTTCTCCTCGCTCCACAGATTCACAGAGCGTTCGGGGTTGGAAGGGACCTCTAGAGATCACCTAGTCCAACCCCCCTGCCAGAGCAGGATCACCTAGAGCAGATCACACAGGAACAAGTCCAGGCAGCTTTGGAAAGGCTCCAGGGAAGGAGACTCCCCCACCTCGCTGGGCAGCCTGTCCCAGTGCTCTGTCACCCTCACAGGGAAGAAGGGTTTCCTCACGTTCAGTATGAACCTTCTGTTTTCCAGTTTGTGGCCATTGCCCCTAGCCCTGCATCTGCCAATATTTTCTCTAACTTCAGTATGTAATATTAATCTATTTAAATATATTTTATTCATTTTTTATTAATTAAACTGCAAAAGAGACATTTTCTTTTTAGCCTAGATTATTGGCCCTGTGGGTTTACATTGACACATCTGTAGGAGGGTTGATCTGGATTAGGTTGGAAGCAATAGGGAAGGAAAGTTGGGAAAAAGGTATTGCTTAAGTCCACCTCCCTCCCAAGCCCTGTTTCATGAAGCAACATGCTCTGTAATGAGCCAGTAAATTTCCATTTACTCTTTCTGGTTTTGTATCCTTGTACCATTGTTGCAAATTTTTTTGCCCCTTGTGTTAATGAGGTGACCGAAGCTAGTCAGAGTCGCACTGCTCCAAACAATAAACGAAGATTTAATGCCCTGCAGAAATGTTTTCAATTCCAAGCAGCTTCTATTGGCCTATTCATATTGGTTCACTGAAAAAAAGCCAATAAAACAACTTCTGCAGTTGATAACTTTTTGCTTTATGAAGACTTCTCAAATGCTTACAAAGGCAATTGTGAAAAGTAATAAACAAATCTTTAAGATAAATGCAGAAGAATTGCTGATGATTAAAGACAAAATCCCCAAAGATTAAGAAAATTAAGAAAGTATAGTCTGTTCAAGATCTGTCTTTAAAAGATTGTTATTTTGATCGGTTAGGGAACTGATTCTCACAAACAAAATGACTGTGTTTATTCTTTTGGCTCTGTAGAAAAAGAACTTTTTAAATTATATTATTCACTAAGTCAAAAAAAAATTGATTTCTATGTCCTGTCATCCTGTCTAGTTTATATGTACATGGTATATATATGTGTGTACGATACGTTTTTACTAATTACATTTAAGATTAATAAAATTCAGATTATGTTTTTCAAATAATTTAATTTCACTGTTTATATTGGGGTAGTATAATTTGTAACAAGGAATTTATGAATATTCTTTCTATCCAGGAGTTCTTTGTGAAAAAACCCTAATTCTTCCCAATGTAATTGCCATTCATAATTATTTGCTCAATAATTCATGCAAATAATTTGCAGCCATAATTCATTCTTAAGCAGGTTCACTGAGCCCATTTGAATTCTGAGTTGCGAAGGTTGGGGGCATGATCATTCTGTATGTTTCTATCCTTGATGGCAGAAGCAATTGAATCAAACTTTTCATTCAGCATAAGTGCTCTTCTGAATTGGGATGGATTTGTGTGTGTGATTTAGTACCTTTCAGTGATGGAAGCAAATTGACTGCAACTCTTTTAATCAGGTGTCTGGTCCAACCTGAAACTTTGGATGACTAAATTATTGAATTCTATGTTTGGTCTGGAGCAAGTTGTGCCATTGATCATCCTGAATGTAAATTCTTTGCTGAAAGATTTCTAAAGACAAACCAATATTTTAAAAATCAAAGGAATATTTGGAAGGGTGGTTTTATTCTGCTGTTGATAACAGCTTGATAAAAATGTTCTAATAAGCTCAAGAATGTACCAGTGTGCTATGCAGAGAAATCATAGAGGAAAAAAACCCAAACTGCTGAAATATTGTTAACTGGATAGTCTCTGGAAGAAATCCTCTTGTGTGTGCGTGTGTATATGAGAGAGATATCCTTCCTCTGTTATTTTCTATCTATCTCAAGAATTTCAGTGACCAGAACTGCTTGAATTGACCAGAGTAAAAGGGGAATTTAAATTAATTTTTACCTGAGGCAGCAATTTAGGTGCATTCACTCAGACAACAGAAGTTTTTTTAATTTTTGTTTTAGTTTTCTCAATTTTGTTCTTTTTTTGTTCTTAGTGCTTTCTATTTGCCAAGCTTCAAGTTCTTACTGCTGCCATTACTTTCACGCTCTCCCAGTTTATTGGCAGAAAAGGCAATAAATAGGCTGCTTTAGCTATGACGTTGTTCAGCTGAGATTTGGCCAAGTTAAAAATGGTGTAACACAGAGGAGTGAGTCCCATTGGAGAGGTGCAACCGCTTCTCACAGTAGGAAAGCTGGTATAAATATCTGCCAGTACAAACATGTTGGGACGACAGCCAGTGCTGGATGCTCAGTCCATCCTTTAACTCTGCTGACATTCACATCCAAGCCTCTCCCAGTGAACCCCACACCCCGGTGGGCAGCGACACCCCTCCCCCCCATCCCCTTTAGGCAAGGTGGTGGGGCAGAACCTCTCCTGGTGCCATGCCCTGGAGGTTTGCCAGCTCCAGGGGCAGCTCAGCCCCCTCAGACACTCAGCAGTGGCTGGGGCCCATGCTACCTCGACACCACTGGGTTAGGGGGTTCCCACTGCTGTTGCTCCTCTGCTCCTTTGTATTTGCAGCAGTCAGTCCTTAATCACAGCACCTAATGTGATCCTACTGATAAGCTTAAGGTGGTAATTGGCAGTAAAACTGACAGTCACATCCCTGTTTGTTACATTTGCATGTCCCAGTTTATAACATTTTTTCAATAAACCTTTTAAAACTGACTCACATTTACAGTAAATGAGCTAAATGTGACTTCTCTCATCAAAAGCTGCCTGAGTGCTGCTGCATGCAGACTTGTCCCACACTGACAGGGCAGAGCTGATGGAATTTAAGTTCACAATTAGCAATTATTTTCTTGTTCTGGTTCTCCGATTATTATTTTTTATCATCTTGTCAATGATATAAATCCTTGCTTAGCAGCGACTTGTTATTAAAATGAACATAGAGAAATGGTTTAGAAAATTATCTTTAAAAACTGAAGACACAGCTATGGCAAGGACCACAAGCACAGCAGAGCATGTGTAGCATATATCTGCAGCAGATAATTCTCATTTTAGTCAAAGCTTGTGACAGGAAGTTTCAGAGAAAGTTGAAGGATTCCACATCAGATTACACTACCAAGTATAGATGGACCTTGAACACCTATATTTCCCCTAACATTGAAAACGTTCTCCAGGGTTGGATTCACAGGCATTCAGGGACCATGCTCATGACTGCTTGGTAGCATCAGTACATGGCTGAAACTGGGCACATACTATTTCTGTCAATTTCCTTAGCCATTTTCCTGCAAGATGTATGCTCCTCTATTGCCACACTCCCTTCTTAGAAGCAGTGAAAATAGAATCATAGAATTATTTAGGCTGGGAAAGATCAAATCCAACCATAAGCCTAACACTGCCAAGTCCACCACTATACCACCTCCCTAAGCTTCCAGCTCCTCCTGTTTGTTTCCCATGCTGCAAGCATTGGTATAGATACACTTCAGTTGGGCTACCGATCCTGTGACCTTTCTGGTGGGAGAAGCCCTAATTCCTATGTGACTGGTCTGTCTGCTATTAGGACTTCTGTTTCTGGCTGATCCCGTTCAAGAAAGTCCTGCTCCAAAGAGCCTATCAAGCAGCATAAAAAGGAGTCTGCTCGACAGCGTCAGATACCCTGGGTGAGCCTTTTCTGTTTGCACTTCTGACAGAAGCATCTTTAATAAAGGGCTGGATGTGGCCTTTCATGTTGTCATTCAAAGAACATTTCCAGAAAAAGAGAAATGAGCCAAACAAATACCGTGTCAGGGAAAAGGCCAACACTTTTTGTTTAAGGTCTCACTGCTTAGTAAACTAAACCCCTGTGTTTTAAAATAAACTGATCTTCATCATCCTCTGACTGTTGCAGTGCAAATTTACAGAGGAATTCTGTGGGTTGGAGAACACCGTGTGTAAGCGTGAGGCCTCAGGATTCATTACTCTGCTGGATTTCTTTTGTGGAGGCACGTCCCCACTTGGGATTTGCTTAAACTCAACAAACATTTCAGTAAATCTTTAATTTGCTGCTATTGCATGTGTGACAAATGACCAGCCTTAAAGAATGCTGGAGGGGAAAGTCCTGAAATCCTCCCTGATGTCCTGCAAATGAGGTGAGAAAGGACTTAATATCTTGTCCGCTGACAGTGGCCCCAGGTGCTGACCACCAGCTGCCTGATTTGCTCCATTTTTGGAAGCACAGAAAGAGCCTTCTGGACTGTCCAGAGCTTTATTGATGTTCAGATGTAGGTCAGTGTGGAGTGGTGTCCCTCAGGTGTCATACTGGGACCAGTACTGTTTAATATCTGCGTCAATGACATAGACAGTGGGATTACATGCACCCTTAGCAAGTTTGCAGGTGACACCAAGCTGAGTGGTGAGGTTGATGTGCCTGAGGGATGGGATGCCATCCAGAGGGAACTGGACAAGCTTGAGAAATGGGCCTGTGTGAACATCATGAGGTTCAACAAGGCCAAATTCAAGGTCCTGCACCTGGGTCAGGGCAATCCCAAGTCACAGGTACGGGCTGGGGAATGAAGGGATTGAGAGCAGTCCTGAGGAGAAGGACATCGGGGTACTGGTGGATGAGAAGCTGGACATGAGCCAGCAGTGTGCGCTGGCAGCTCAGAAAGCCAACCGTATCCTGGGCTGTATCCAGAGACAAGTGGCCAGGAGGTCAAGGGAGGTGATTCTTGATTCTCCCCCTCTACTCTGCTCTCATAAGACCCCACCTGGAGCTGACAGGACTCTGGGTTGGGCTTTGAAGTATTTACACCTGTGCAGCTGTTCTATGCTGATTTGGTGGTTTCTAATCAGATAGTATGAAGGGATCCTTAAGCAGAGGCAAATGTCTGCCATCAGGCTTCTAGGCACCCTGAGAATTCCATCAGCTCCCAGTTGAAGTGTATCAGCATTTTGTACAGGCTATCAGATGGGAAATGTCTGGGAGAAAAACCTTGAGCCATCTGTTGGAGGTGGTTTTCAACCTGCCATCTCCAGATGATCTCACAGATTTCTCTATCTGTTCTGGCCATTTGTTTCCTCCTCTTTCTCTCTGTTGTTAAGACACAGATTGAAATTCATATTTTCTGGCAATGTATTGAAATAGAGGAAACTTTTTCATAAAACACAGAATTGGAAATTTTATTATATCACTGAGATGCTAAAAAGTCAGGTTTTCAATTCTAGGATATTTATAAGGTTTTAAGAGTCATTCACTGAGTCTTCATGCTCCTGGAGAAAAGCTTTTAAAATCAGCCAGAAATGTATAATTTCTGTGTATATTTATGCACATATATATGTGTGGTTTTGAGTTTTGCCCACATCTTCAGTTATTCTGCAGAACAGTGTATATCATCCAGCTCGGTCTTCTCTTCCAGCAGTTCCAGTCAAACAGAATACAGAATAGCTGTGGCCTTAAGCTACTGTCTGTAAGACTACTTGCCCACCTAGTACCGGACTTGAAGGAAAATCTGTGTCTGATGGATTCCTTACTGTGCTCTGAAGTGTTTACCTCTTGTTCTCCACCTCCTAGGAGTTACAGATTCACAATCCTTGGTCTCTAGTTGCTGATACTTCATCTTCCTTCTCCCCGCTTCGCGCTTTGAAACCAGCCAAGCTTTCAATCAGCAAAGAGGAAATAAAGCCATAAACATTAGAGATGACAAAAGTCAGGTGATTCTTGCTGCTCAGAAATAAAAATATGTCTTTCTTATTAAAAGACGTCTTGGATCATGCTTAATTGCTTCTGAAAAATATATTGCTGACACTGAATTCTTTGATAAGGAGAGGGTTACTCTACCAAGTGCACTGTTGGTCCATTCACTGGCCCTATAGAAGCGCTGTTCATTCTCCACTTCTCCTGACACTCTGCCTTCCAAGGTTACGAATCAGTAATCCTCTGAGCATTCTGATACACATCACTAAGCACTTTACAGAAAAATAGGCACTCACTGGGAGCTGGTTTTCTTTTTACTTCAGGATGTGGGGGACACTAAACCTGAAACAAATGAATACTCACTACCAAAAAGCAAAAGACCTCGTGCTCAAAAGTTACTCAATATCTTTATTTTTTTTTCCCCTGTCCCCAAAGTGAACATCTGGGCATCTTTCTGAGTCACATGCAGCTGTCTGTGGGAAGCCTAAAAATACAACATAAAATAATCTCACTCAAAACAGATTCTTTGGATATACTTGCTTGGTTTCTTATTCACTTTCATTTCAGGGGGAAAAAAAAAAAAAGGAGTAACATCTTTGAACTGAAATCTTAGTTTCTAGTATCTGTATTCCATAAAAGCTGAATATCTTATGTGAAATGACGGAAAGAACCAGGGCACTAAATTATTCAGAGGCTTGCTGAGAAGATATGGGACTTATCATAATGAAGGTTAAATCCCTGTCCAGGTTGCTACTCACTGAAAATTGTTTCTATCTGCTTCAGTTCCTGAGGTGAGGTGTGTTGATATTCTCATTGTAGAGTCTTGGTCATCAGCCCTCTGTCATATGATATGTCTGTGCAGTGCCACGTATCTAGCGCCTTGTGATACCCGCTGCAGTCTGAAATGAGATCGTTTGAGCATCAGCAAGCTGACGGACACAGGAATGGGACCTTCCCAGAGAGACTGGGAGGCTGGATTCACAAAGCTCCATGGTTTGTCATGGGAGGAAAGTGATTGGTACCATTTACTAGTAACTCTTTGAGCTTGTGAGTTTATCTGGGGGAAGCTCTTGTTTGTTCCTTGTAGCTCCACTGAAAGCATGAAAATTTCTGCTATTTTTAATTACAGAGTCTTGTGGAAACCATGGCCAGTGTGTGGAACTGGCAGGATATCTCCTTTGGAGGGGTTCCAGGACTCAAGGTCTATGTCTATATTACAAAGTGGAATAGAGTGGAATAGTGGAATATATCTATATTACAAAGTGGAATGTTTCCAGGGAGGAAACGTGGTCTTGAGGCCAAGGGCCATCAACTGGCTCTTGCTCACATGGCTTGGAGCTCACCACAGAGCTGAGCTAACAGAGCAGAGTAGCGCAGAGCTGGCTACATCCACGCTACATTGCATTAAGCTCTGAGGATTTTCTGCATCCTGTGTAATGCCCTGTGACTTTAACCCACGGTTATGCTATTTTGTACATTTTTTCCAGTTTTAACTACCTTATATTGGTGTTACAGGTCACTAAAATACTGTTTTTATAGCATGAAACAGAGGGCAGGTATTGCTTACCCCTGGATGGGACAGAGAGCATATGGGAGTGCTTGAGTGTGCATAGGTAGCTGGGATAGCATTGGAGGATTCTGTGGGCCACATGGAGCCAAACCTCATCCTGATGCCAAGTGCCGGGAGGACACGAATACGTTGAGAAGTATCAGGGAGAGCAAGAGGGAGATAAACTACCGGATTTGCACCCTACCTTCCCTGAGACAGGCTCCACAGGCAGAAAGGATGCGTGATACAGAGGATTCCTTATACTCTCTCCACCTCACTGAACAGTGACTTAAGGGACAGGGAGCAACGGCGGCAAGTTCCTGCCCAGCACAGCAGGTGCATCTCCTCTGTGACACCCCACCTTCCCAGGTGCCCTTGCTTCATAGGTATGAGGCTCTGCAAGTGGAACTGAACAATAACGAGGACGATGGTTCATTACGCTTGGAGGGGTCACTGAGGTTAAGTGGGCCTGCACCCTGCACCAAAACTGCTTCCATGAAGACAAAAGTGACAGGTCATTGTCATAGGAGGCTCCCTTCCAAAGGGATCAGAAAGCCCAATATGCAGACTGGACTCACTTCATAAGGAAGTCTGCTGGTCTCCCTGGGGCTTGGGTTAAAGATGTGAAGAGAAACCTCCCTACCCTGCTCCAGCTCTCAGACTACTATCCATCATTGATTAGGAATTAGGACTTCTCCCACCAAAAATTCAGCTGGATTGGTAGCCCAACTGAAATGCACCTACACCAACACACACAGCATGGGCAACAAACAAAATCCATTAAGCAGCAGGAAAACTCTGATATAGTTGCCATCATGGAAACATGGTGGGATGACCCACAAAACTGGAGTGCTGCAATGGATGGCTATAAACTCTTCAGAAGGGCCAGGCAAGGAAGGAGAGGCAGTGGGATACCCCTGTACCTTAGGGAGTATTTTGTTTGTCTAGAGCTTAATGATGGTGATGATAGGGTTGAGTGTTTATGAGTAACAATCATGGGAAAGTCATACAAGGCAGATATCTTGGTGGGAGTCTGTTACAGACCATTCAACCACGATGAAGAGGAAGACAAAATACTCTGTTAGCAGCTGGGAGAAATCTCACAATCACCAGCCCTTGTTCTTGTGGGGGACTTCAACTTACCAGATGTTTGCTGGAAATACAATACAGTGGAGACAGTCTTGGAGGTTCCTGGAGTGTGTGGAAGATGAGTTCCTGACACAGCTGATGAGTGAGCCAGCTAGAGAAGGTGCCTCGCTGGACCTGTTGTGTGTGAACAGAGAAGGACTGGTGGGTGATATGACAGTTGCAGGCCATCTTGGGCATAGCGATCATGAAATTATAGAGTTTGATTCTTGGAGAAGTAAGGAGAGGGGTCAGCAGAACTGATACTTTTGACTTCCATAGGGCTGACTTTGGCCAATTCAGGAGACTGCTTGACAGATCCCTTTGGGAGGCACTCCTGAAGGGCAAAGGAGTCCAGGAAAGCTGGACATTCTTCAAGAAGGAATTCTTAAGGTGCAGGAGCAGGCCATTCCCATGTGCCAAAAGACAAGCCACGGAGAAAGACCATCCTGTCTGAACAGCATTCTTTGGCTGGAACTTTGGAAAAAAAGGAGAGTGTCGTGGTTTAACTCCGGCTAGCAAAATACCACGAAGCCGCTCTCACAAATCCCCCTCCCCTCCTCCAGCGGAGGGGAAGAATCAGAGGAAAAAGAAATAAGGAAGCTCGTAAAATTGAGATAAGAACTATTTACTAATTAAATCTAAATCAATATATACAGATACTACTAATAATAAATAATTAAAATAGTAGAAAATAAAACATATAATACAATATGATACAATATGATACAATTTCCCACCATCCACTGACCAATGCACACCCAGATGTTGAGTGATGAAAAGACCCCAAGAGCCCGAGAACCACAGCCTGAGAGTGATCGCAGCCCGAGAGCCGCGGCCTGAAGGCCGGAGCCCAGGAGCTAACACAGCAGATTCCAAGCAAACCCTATCAGTGAGAGCACAGCCAGAAAACTCAAAACAACCCACCAGCTCCCACACGAAGGAGCCAGCACAGGAGTTGGCAAAGCAGCTAACGCAGGAGGGTTAGCAAGTGCCCAGAGAGACGAGCAAGGGAGTAAGGGAGAGAGTAATGGGAAGAGTAAAAGGGCAGAGTAATGGCTACCGGGCCCCCTTTCCCACCCCAAGAGACCGGAACATGACGTACTATGGGATGAAATACTTCCTTGGTCAGTCTGGGTCAGCTACAGTATCCGAGGTGGACAAAAGACCTTGAACTCAGTACAGGCCATCCCCAGCACCAGATAAGGCCTTATCAATGTTTTCTCTTAGTGCCCAGCAACATGGTTCCCTGGCAACCAGAGTAAAGGGAGTTAACCCTTCCCTGACTGAAACCAGCACAGACAGTTTATGACTTTCAGAAGAAGGGGCAGGCAACTGAGGAGAATGTTGTGAGGTTTTGCAGGGAGAAAATTAGAAGTGTCAAAGCTCGACTAGAACTTAACATGGCTATTTCAGTAAAAGACAATTAAAATTGTTTCTATAAATACATTAGCAACACAAGGAGGGTTAAGGAGAATTTCTAGCAGTGTGCCCAGGTGGCCACAAAGGCCGATGGCATCCTGGCCTGCATCAGGAACAGTGTGGCCAGCAGGACTAGGGAAGTGATTGTGTCCCTGTACTGGTGAGGCCGCACCTCAAATCCTGTGTTCAGTTTTGGGCCCCTCACTCCAAGAAAGACGTTGAAGTGCTGGAGCGTGTCCAGAGAAGGGCAACAGAGCTGGGGAAGGGTCTCAAGAACAAATCCTCTGAGAAGCAGCTGAGGGTACTGGGGTTGTTTAGCCTGGAGAAAAGGAGGCTCCAGGGAGACCTTATCGCTCTTTACAACTACCTGAAAGGAGGTAGTAGAGAGGTGGGTGTTGGTCTCTTGTTCAAAATAACAAGTGATAGGACAAGAGGAAATGGCCTCAAGTGTCACCAGGGGAGGTTTAGATTGGATATTAGGAGAAATTTCTTCACTGAAAGGTTTGTCAGGCACTGGAACAGGCTGCCACGGGAAGTCATGGAGTCACCATCCCTTGAGGTATTTAAAAGACATGAAGCTCTGGTGCTTAGGGACACGGTTTAGTGGTAGACTTGGCAGTGTTAGGCTTATGGTTGGCTTGATGATCTTAAAGGTCTTTTCCAACCTAAATGATTCTATGATTCTATAATGTCTTTGCAGAGCTGTTCCTGGAGTGAAGTATATCCCTAATTTCACCCAAGAGAGAATTAGGTGAAGTGGCCCAAAGCCCAGCAGGAAATGAACTATTAATTAAGCAGAGTGGCTGACCAAGGTGTAGTGTTCAAGCTTTGTTCCTAGTTTGTTCTCATTAGCAATGTTAATGTAATTACTGTCTCTCTAGGTTTTCAGGTCTCCTATGAGCTCCTGGTGATCTGCAGAGTTTGTGGAGCTATCTGTCGCTCATCCTGCAGGGAGGCAGCCATCATCACACAGGGAACCATGGCAGGTGATCTCCTTTTGCCCTCTTCCTCCTGTGAGATTTGTGTCAGGAGATGCATGACTCAGTGACCACACAGGAACCTTTTGGTTCCCAGCTGTCTTTTTCTCTCAGTATCTAAGAGTTTTAGTTGCCCAATGGCATGTGATGTCTCACAACACAACAGCTTCTTCCAGTCCCTGTAACAACTCTTTAGTGGTCCAGCCCATCATGGGATGGATCAGCCTGCCTCCATGCGTTTGATGAGAAAAGGAAGTCCGGATTTGTTTCAGCTCTGCTCTGCTTTGCCATTAGAAGACCTGAAGCCTTCAGACACAGCTGCTGAAAGTAGGTTGCTAAACCCATGCTGATACCCCCAAAGGAAAAGTGCCAGGTTTGAGAATGTCTGGGCATGGGAATCAGAAGAAGCTGTACTTCAGCAGCAGTCCTGAAAACAAAGCCATTATTAATGCAATAATTGAACCCTGCTCTAAACTTAGGATGTTCAGAAAATCGAGCTGCAAATGTCAAGCTTCTTACTGCATTTCAGTTTACAGTAATACTTAGTAATACTGATGTGTCTTTCAGCTGATTCAGAATCCCAATGAGAAGAGTGGGGTGCCAGAGAGAGGCTGTCATCATTAATGGCTGCTTACCTAGTTGCATGGAAAGGCCCTTCAGGCTTCCTTAGGACAACTTTTCAAGCATTTACATTTTACGATCCACAACAATCTTCTATAAATGCCACTTTCTGGACTTACAGGTGCTCTGTCAGATGTTTCTCTTTTTTGCAGGGAGAGATATGAATCCTTCTCCATCATAGCAGTCTCCTACTTCCAGGCAGCACTGCAAAGCCAAAGGCATTTAAAAGCACCTCAGAGAGCTACATTTCTTTTAGCACCTTAGCCCAATTAATGAATTTAATCTTATTTTCTCGTTTACCTGTCATGGTCTATTTTAGAATGAAATACACTGAAGGGAAGATAAGCAGCACCCGTGGCAAAAATGCCATCTCTGCTTGTGTTGTGAGTTTGTCAGCCTTCCAGTAAGTGCTGCCATTGTGAGGGAAGATAGCAGAACTGGGATGAGATTAGGAGGCATTTTAATCAAATGACCTGCTTCAGGCACCAGCTCTGAAGAAGAAATCTAGTTTATTTAGCACAGTTGTCACCACAGTTTTCTGAAAAACCTTTTGTTCTTAGTACTCTAATATTATACCAACATTCACCTTCTGTCTGGCTCCCAGAGTAAGTTTCAAATATTTGCTATGGCATGTACTTTTAAAATGGCTTCTTTCTTAGCTTCTCTCAATGGAGAGAAAGACGATTTGCAGGGTGAAAACTGAGAGATGAGCATGTCAGTTTATAGAAATACTTGGGTGTTTTGCATTCAGTCCATTGCAGCCCAGTAATAGAACTAGAAGCTGGAAAGTTGGAGACCTCAGCTCTTCAGGGCTACTGCGGTTGCACTTCAAGTATCGATTCTGGGCTACTTCTTCTCAGCAGAAAGGTAAAGAAAATGCAAACAGCACTTCCAAACAACAGATTTAAGGTGGAGTAGAATTCTGAAAAAAAAAATAATCTTTAATTGTTGATGAGTGTCCTACAAGAATTTGCAACAAAATTTAGTAAAGGGAAGGGAAAAAAGTTGTGATTAAATATATTGAACAGCTTTTTTTAAAGTCCCATTTGCTGGAGTGAATCATTATCCTTAAATTTACTTTAAATCTGAGCTTCAGAAGTTTTATTATTAATCAATTTATTGCAGGTTTTTTTGCAGAAGGATTTTTTATGTATATAAAAATCTTGGCTCACACTCTAACAGACAGTAGACAGCCGTATTACAAGTCTACATCTTGCAGGTAAAGTTCCACTAGCAAAAGGTCAGATCTAGTAAACTCCAGAACAAGTTATAGGAAAACAAAGATTCAGTCTGTTCTTCCATCAGTTTTCAGCTGGGATACAAGCCAGAACTACTAGAGGCACTACTGGAGTGAGGAAGAACTGTGCGTACCCAACAGGCAGTCTTAACATACCGGGTGCGATTGTACTTTGGTTAATGTAATGCTTTCTGCTGTCTTATTGTTGACAGTGTAAATTGGTGCTACTCACCGCCTCTGTTTTAAAATGTAGTTTTATTAGTGGTCATTTTCTGAGTATCATTTGAAAGACAACCAAGATTTTTAAACTAAAATATTTATTGTTATCTTACCAGGTCAATATTAAACCACTCACAGAATAACATAGGTTTGAAAGGTTTTTAGTGCTCCTGAAGGCAATAGAAACAGTAGATGCTCAGACACTTGCAATGCAGACTGCCTGTTCAGGGATCTAACTTTTGGCATGCATTTTTTAAGATTTGTACAATCAATGCTTTGCAAAGCCGCAAGAGAGACCTGTCTCTCTCACAGAGAAGTCAGATAAGGTTGATGTGAAAATATTACAGTATTTGAAGAACGACTTCTTAAATAATCTCTGGTTTTGTCTGCAGGGGAAGGGAGATGGAGTGGAGTAGTCTCCTTTGACATCATTACCGTGTAAATCTGCCTAACCCTGATCTTTGGTTACAGACACAGCGGTGAGGAAAAGCTGCAGGTATCTCACTTGCACTTGCAAGGTGATTTCAGCCGGATGTAGTCTAACGAACTTAACATTTGGCCAAATGGTCCATTTAACCCAGTAATTGCTATCACACAGAGCTGTGTACCAGGTGCTTCAGAGACCAGTGCCACAGCTGGGACTTCTACTCAATGGGAAGCTTCTCCCTGATTCCTGTCAACCAGTAACTGGATTATATTAAATATGAGTGAGGATCATTTTGGGGACGACTGTCTATTTATAACTACGGATATTCTTACAGTCCCTATAGATGAGACCTTGGCCTCTTTAATCTCCTGTATCAATGAATTCCACACATTAATTATACAGTGTGCTAGAGAGAAAGTACCAAAAATCCTGTTGCATTTTCTTGGAAAGTCCGCCAAAGGCTGCCTCCCAGCTCTTCAGGCATCCTCTGAGAAATGCGTACTCTTTTCAAAGGTCATGTCTTTTGGACCGCCTGTTGAAAATGAAACCTCATATGAACAGGAGTTTATCTAACAAAACCCTCAAAGAATCCTCACAAAAATATAGCTCTCATTGTATATGAGTTTGAATCCAAACTGAAAAGCTGAATCCTGTAAACCATCTGAGACAGACTTGATTCTGAACACTAATCTCAGTTCGGCATCTGTGTTGGATGGATCAGGTCAGAAATACTGATTCATGCTCATCAGGGAAAGAGGTGGCTGGTGAAGCCAAGCGGGAGTTATGGACCTTGTGAGGGAGGATTTGCAAGCTGAAGAGGGGGGACTGGCAGACAAGAGGTCTCAGCCCAGAACCTAGCTCTGCTCCAGAATTTCTGCATCTTTTAAAACAAACTTGCAAGTCTTCAGTCATTTTGAGACCCTAAAGGCAAGCTCTTGGTATGGGGGCTTCATTTTTCAAAGGTCTGCTCCTAAAGCAAGTGTGAAACAGCCCTTGCAGTGCCAGCAGTGTGCCGATTGCCCAGCTGCTGCAGTGCACTCTGCTGCTGGGGGCTACCTGCAGCACTCATACTTGTGCTTTTATTTCTGGTCCATAGGATTTCAGACAATGACAGTGAAACCAGGGACTTCAACACTGAAATTTCTTGTGATTTTTATCAGCTAATTTTAGCTAAAAGGGGTTTTGAAATACTTGTACAGAGAAATACTGAGAAACAGAGGTTTTCCCCATTCTTAAGCTTCTTTTTTCCCCACTAATTTTATGCTGCTGAATCTTTCACTTCTTTTTCTTTCTCTACACTGACACTGTGATCATTAACTATGTCTTTGTAATGCATGCAAATTCTAGAAACTGCACCAGCAGACAGCATGAATTTCACATTTCTCTTGTGTATCATACAAAAAGGAAAGAAGGTCAAATTATTACAGTGGAGAACCTTATTGCACTGGTGTGAGAATGTTGTTTTGTTTTCATGGTTTTAAAAGAGCTGGTTTGGATTTGCATGGCTGGGACAAGAATAAGAACAGTTCTTCGTCCACAGTATGTCTAGGTTACATAATCTTCAGAGCAGAAGGGAAAGTACAAACAAATATGTTTACTACGGTCACTGAAGAGGATGGGAGTTGGCCACCAGTTCTGGGCTCCAGCAAATGTGGGAAGACTCAGTGCGGTATTGAGACAGGGAAAGAAAACTGGTAACAGTTTGGAAAAAAACCCCAGTAGTTCTTGAAAATCAAGGGTATGAAGCTCTCAGTAAAAAGGAGAGATGAATTTTGTAATTAAGGAAAATATTGATGAATTGGAAGGCGTTTATGGCCAAAATATGGAGAAATTATTCAAATTCTTGGACAGATCTGTATGATATAGCTGCTGTCTCAAAAAATTCAGCAGCAACATAACCCCCACTCCAGAGCATTTACTGTCTAGAAGATAGATGTGCAAAAGGAGTCATCACTGAAGAAGCTTTCTTTTTCTCTTTCAGTTTAGCAGTTGTTTTACTCATTACCTTTCTTGGCATTATGAAAGAAGCAGTTCTTTTGGAAGGCTATGAATGATTAAAGGTTGTCAGATGGAGGCAAAGTGATTTTTTATCCCTATGCATATACTAGAGACCACCAACAGAGAGAACTGTCAGGGAGATACACACCTTTTTGCTGAGTCAGTGCTTTGGGGGTTTTTTTGTTCTCCTGCACATGAGCAGCTGCCAACAAGAAGGCATGTGAATGGGAAGATGGACAAGAACAGGACTTAAAGTTTCATCATCATTTAAGAAGAAAGAGATAGATACTTAGAAAAGTAACCACTTTTGGAGGAATGGGATATTGGGACGGCTGATCTTACAAGGCCCTTCTTACAAGGGCCTGTAGTGACAGGACAAAGGGTAATGGATTTAAATTGAAAGAGGGTAGATTTATATTTGACATCAGGAAGAAATTCTTCATGGAAAGGGTGGTAAAGCACTGGAACAGGTTGCCCAGAGAAGCTGTGGATGCCCCATCCCTGGGAGTGTTCAAGGCCAGGCTGGATGAGGCTTTGAGCAACCTGGTCTAGTGGAGGGTGTCCCTGCCCATGGCAGGGGAGTTGGAACTAGATGATCTTTAAAGTCCCTTCCAACCCAAACCATTCCATGATTCTATGATCAGTATCTACAGAGGCATTAGAGACATTTTATTTAGATATAAAAGAGTACATAGAAATACAAAAGAAAAAAACAAAACCAAAACCAGTGTTAGATAATCTATAGGTAATGCAGTGACTAGTATACCCATCCCCAAGAGGATTAAATTCACTGCAGTTTCATACAGTCACATTCACATACCCAGGATAGCATAGGAATTAATCAAATCCCAGCTGAATGCAGCAACAACAGAACCTAGCTTTGTATATTTGTTAGAAGTATAGGAAAGTAAAAAAATAGTATAGTGACAGTGCAAGAATCAAGGGGAATTGAAATGCTTTGAGAGCATTATTAATTGTTTAATGAATCCTTTCCAACTTCTGTAGCTACATTATAATATAGACTGGATAAGTGGTTCTTGGTGAATTTACGAATTTATGGCTTAGATATTGTTGGTTCACCCTGAACTCAAAGGGACAACAGAAGTGGTGAGTAAGACTTTGAAGGAAACACTCCCAGTGCATTTTTTCTTTTCAAATGCATAAAATTTCGTCCACTTGGGAATAACGTTATCTGCTCAAGCACTTTATGGGGAAAAGACTTGGGCCAGGAAGCTTCACAGCACAGAGAAAACGGGTGGACAGCATCCTAATCATAAAGAGACTTGGTATTTTGTCGTTTGTAGGCATTATCATTCACCATATTTGCTACATCAGTCATTCTCTGAAAAGTACTAATAGTGACCTTGGTATTTCAATATCTGAGAGCCTCCATTTAATTAGCCACCAAACTCCCTCCTGCAGTTCAGAGAAATTGCATTAACTGTATTTCCAGCAGAGAACTGAGGCAAAAAGAGCTGAAGTAACCTGTCAGAGATGACGCGGGGAGTCTGTGGTGGAGCGGGAAGCAAGCAGCATCCAAGGCTTCAGCCACAGCTCACGTCTCCCTCCCCAGCTCCCTACTCTCACCACCTGCCCTAAAGCCCCCTCGTGCAGCCAGAAGCAATGCACTGATAGGAATGCTGGACTGTTTTACAACAGCGCATAGAACTACTGGAAGTGAGTTTATTGCTTTCTAATGGCTGAGGTCATTCATCCTTCAGTATTCATGTGGCAGTAGGCAACCAGTGAGCTGAAACACTACTGCTGCAGCTAAAGCTAAAGCTGAAACACAGCGTTAGCATTGCACTTGGCTTACACCAATGGAAAGCAAAACCAGCGCTCATGCCAACATCACCACGATGTTACTCTGAATGTAAATATGAAAAAACAGTGAACAGGTCTCTGTGATTCTCTTTTCAATCTACATTTATAGTACTCAGCTATTTATGTTCTTGTTCATGGGCTATTTAATAAGAAAGGTTAATGATATGGTGGAAATCAGACTTGCTGTAATCTTTGAGTAGGTTCTTCTGGGGTCTTTTGATGAGATTTAATCGTCAAGGTAATGCAAAGGTCACTTTTTATGATTTGTGATCACCTTGTTGCTTCTTATCTCCCTGTCTCTCCACCTTATCCTAAAATAAATAAAGAAATAAAAGCCTAAGGACAAGTAAATATCTAAATAAACTAAAAACCTGAGTGCAGGATGAGCAAGCCAAGACATTACAGCCAGTCATTTACTCTTCTTATAATTGTGGTTTGCGCCTATTGCTCTTTGTGTTTACTGCTGACTGACTGTGTCCTGCTGGCCCTGCATAAGATTTGTTGTTGTCACAAGAAAAATATCATAGCTCTGATGGCTGCTATAGTTGCTACACATCCAGCAAAAGCATAGATGTGCCAGAAAAGGCCTTCCTCAACTGTTGACTGAGGACATTTGTGAATTGGGACAACTCTGCTGCGAGCCACTGAACGAAGAGTTGATAACATCTGGTCAACCAACACCTACTGAGGCTTAGTGCAGGATGCCTGAGCTCAGCTTTGGTATCTGGGATTTACAAAGCTGAACCTTTTCTCTGCAAAAAGAACAGTATCGTTGCTGCCATACCAAAGGCAGGACCTAAGGTCTGTGTTTTACTTCTGTGGCTTTGAAATGGCTTGTCCCTCAGGCCTGTGAGGAGGGATGGCAGAGAATACTGTTGTCCCTGGACACTTTCAGCAGACATGAAAACAGGACCTTGTTTTCCTATTCTTCACTGAGAGCCACACCCTACACCGAAGCGTCAATAGCTACACAGGCACATTCCTCTGTGAGGGCATGAAGTTACTGAAAGATGCAGTAAGCCTTGAGCATGTCCTTCCCACACATTTTTCCAAGCTGTGAGCCAGCTCTGGGATTGAATAACCCTGTCACATAAACTGCAAAGAAGAGGTGTTGTCTGTATCTATCTATGGAGACAAGCCATGACTGTCTGTGACCTTGCTCATGATACATTAAACAAGCACTTCAATCACAGTCATTCTACTGCTTCCAATTTGATTCGTTGCTTGAGCATGAATTTTTCAGGACTAATTACATCTAATCATGTGTGGCTTGAACACATGAGCAAACTAAAGGTTCAGCAGCAAGGCATGAGATGAATGAGAAATTGGTTGGCAAGGTGTTGTGTTTTAATCCTGGTAGGAAGCTAAGGACGACATGCTCGCTCATTCCCACCCAGTGGGGTGAGGGAATGAATCAGAAGGTTAAGAGTGTGAAAACTCATAGACTGAGACAAAGACAGTTCAATAACTAAAAAAGAAAAAAAGGAAAAAAGAGAGAGAGAAAAAATTCCGAGAAATACAGGTCATACAAAGAAACCCTAGTTGCCCATCATCAGCTGACTAATGCCCAGCTACTTCCTGAGCAATGGCAACCCTGGCCACCCTCCTCCCCCATGCCCCCTGAGTTCTATTGCTGAACATGATGCCATATGGTCTGGGACATCACTTTGGTCAGTGGGGGTCACCTGTCCTGTCTGTGCCCTCTCCCAGCTTCTTGTGCACCCCCAGCCTACTTGCTGGAGGGACAGTGTGGAAGGCAGAAAAGGCCTCCACCCTATGTAAGCATTGCTCAGCAGAACTGCACAGATTTGGAAAGGAAAGCAGGCAAACACCATCCCTCAGCAGGAAGATAGCCTGTAAACCAGGCAAGGGGTTATCTGCTTCTCTCGGCTGTGGGAAGATGGGGTCTGGATTTCCTGTGACAAATTTTTGGTGCTGAAGAGAGCAAATAAAATGGTTGGAGGAAGGGGGAAGATATGGCTTATGAAGAAACACCAATCAAATTGGTGTGGTTTAGCTCGCAGAGCAGAGGCTGGTACGTAGGTATGAGATGGACATGACTGCCAAAAGGAAAGGAAGAAGCTTTTCTGTGTCTGGTGTGGGCTGAGTGGGAAGTCATGGGCTTGTGCTGCTTCCGGGCAGCTGAGAGCTGTCAGGAGCCGTTCAGACTGGGAGGTTCCTGCCCCCTGAGATGTCTTTCAGCTCTGCTTCCTCTGAGTCTCTGCAAGAACCATAGCCCAAAGAGCCTGGCAGCCAAACGGTCCCATGGAAACAGTCTGGTTGGCTTTGGATGGTAAGAGAAAAAATAGTGTTTCACGAGCAGGATTCCCTGATGGCATGCAACTGCTTGAGGGGGGGCTGTGTTTAATGACTGCTGTGACAAGCTGAAGTGTCTTGCAAGCTTTTCTGGTACAGCTCCTCAGAAACTTTGTCATTAAGGCAATGTAATGTCAGCATCCAGCCCCCCAGGGCAAGCCAAGGACCCTCCTCCCTGCAGCTCCTCCGAGCGGCAGGGAGGTTGGAGCTGAGACCTTACAGCACTCCCCCGAGCTTTGCAGATTTTGCCATGTTCACAGCAGTGACTCTGAGGAGCTCCCCCCAAAAAAGCTCACTTACATAAACCTCTGCCAAGATCTTGCAACTGTTTTTCTCTTTTGTCATGAATACAGTGCTGATGCAGGGACAGAAGGAGATGAGAAAAGCAAGGGACGCTTGCAACGTGTGGGAAATATCTATGCAATCAAATTGCTTGCTATATGTGAGTCCCTGTGGAAATAGACCCTTAGGCACATGCTAGTGCCAAATTTTAGCTCTGATTATTGTAGAGCTTATTATTGATCCTGCCACTTCAGCTCAGCCAGCAGAGCTACATATTTAGCAGACAAGGAGGTCGGTCTCCTGCATGAAAGGCTGGATCTCTGCACTGCAGGTGGACAGAGCAGCGGCTGAATTGAGGTCCCTTCTGCAGCAGCACATCAGTGCGCAGTAACCACCAAGCTGCCATTCGAATGGCTGCAGTCTCTGAAATGTTAAATTAAATAAAATGAGAAAGGTTTGTTTGATAAGCCAAAGATAGCTCTGAAGAGCTATGGCTCAGTGAAAGTCCCCAGCAGCATCTTACAGGTTGGGTCCAGCTCAGGAGACACACATGAAGTAGCTTCAAACTGAAGAGGAAGCTCAGGTCCTGGTAACAGGCCAGGTGTAACATCCTAGGTCCAGCATGACTGGTCTCCAAAAGTCCTGTGTACATTTCAGAGGATGCGTTGACTTCTGTACTGCCAGTCTAAGTAGATGTCCCCACCTTAGTGAGCTCAGAAAGGATTTTATTTACATAAAATGCAGTTTTGACATAGGTATGCTGTGAAGATATGACCAGAATGCAGAGCAGAGTATTTGCACATCAGGCATAATCTTTCCATGTAGCCTTTGATACATGGCGGTAACTTTCTATTTTAGTATGCGGTTTGCCCTGGTCAAACTGCTGAGCTGAAGAAAACACATATGCCACCCTCAGAATCCAAAAGAAACATTGCCAATTTTACAAGTGGTTAAACTATGCCTGAAGGACTCTTGCTTTCTGAGACAGGAACTAACCATCTCTAATAGGTCCTTTCCATCTCTGGCTTCTCTGAAGCTAGGAGTCTTTGAAGACTGTGAGTGACGGGCTCATTAACACTGAACAGCCTCAAACGCACACAGAATAACTCGGCAAGCTAATTAGAGGAACATTGGGATAAAGAGAGCATGACAATAAAATCTTTCTGACGTTAATTAGAGGAAGAAAAAAAGCAAGTCCGAGCTTCCCAAGAGACACGTGAGTTGAGAGTGAGTAAACGTGCAGGATGCTGAGCGCTGGGGCGACTTCAAGGTATGCTGCAGGGGGCCGGGCGTGGGGCTCCCCGCACTGCGGAGGGAGGCACCCCAGTCAGACATCAGGCGAATTAAAGGGAAGGGGAAATAGCTTGTGGAAAAGACCTGTCTGAAAGAAGGTGATTGCTTTCTGCCTGTCTCCAACCTGATACACAGGTTTTAATTCAAGCGGGCTAAGGTGAAACATCAAGCAAGGGGGAGGAAAGCAAATGTAGCCCTCAAAAAAGCAAACCTCAGGCTAAGAGTAAGGAAGTATGAGAAACAGAGAGCAGCTGCAGGGCTTGAGGGGTATTAATATGTGTTGCTGTCTCCTACAGTGCTTAAAGTGTACTTTATTTCTTTCCCGTTGCTGTCCACTGGCTCTCTAACTGCTTCCAGCTGGATGTCTCCAGGACACATTTCTCCCAGGTGTGATCCTCCAGCTTCACACACTCATTTTTCCCTTCTGTGGGGCTTGGCAGTATTGGTTCTGTCCCCTGCGATGATTGGGATCGAGCGAAGCCCTGCAGAAAGGCAGCCCCGGTGGCCACCTCCCCAGGTTGGCTATGCTGAGCCCACCACTGTTCACACACATATACAACCATTTCAAGCAGGAAAAGTGTTATTCCAAACTGCTGGCATCAGCCTGGGAGACAGCAACACACAGTGATTGCTACTGCGAGGGTCTCTGAGGGGGGTCTCGATGCGGTGGGAGCACAGCGGCTGCGCCAACACCTCTGAGCATGGAGAGTGTCACTAAGGAGAAATGGAAACGTAGCTGCATATCTCTCTTCTTTTTTAAACAAAAGAGAAGGAAAAGTGCCAGTAACTCCCAAAGAGTAACCCCATGGATGTAAGGAGTTCAGCAGCAGATGCAATTGCCGTGTGCATCTAGAAAGGTGGAACAATTTCACAACCTACATGTAACATGAGAGGGAAATTAAGCGCTTTCACAACTGATTCTTTCTTCCTCATATCTACTATCACATTTGACCTTAACATAACACATGGATTTTCTTACTTTGGGCTTACACTTAAGAATTCTCTTTCTCATATAAAATCAAGGAATGCATTTTGCTTATAGTGGTATTAAAATATTCTTTGTGGCATCTTTATATTGTGGTGTCTATATTTGTTCAAATTATACGTAGCTGAATGTCACGCTTCTTTAGTATGTAGTGCATTTAACTTTTCTTAAAACTTTCTTTTTTTCCTATAATAACTGATTTCAGCTTTTGTAATAATTTTTTAATGCTTATTTCTGATGAAATAACTTGGAAGAAGCTGACAACATGATTTGGATAGGGGTTAGAACAGTTTAAATAACAGAAAAATCACCCCAAAAAAAATCACTAGGGAGAATGGATTGGTTTTTCTAAATGCTTTTATCACCATCACATCTGAGTACTGTTTTTATATTTAATGACCAAAGTAAAAGGAGATGTTACTCTGCAAGGCACAGTACATGTGTTGCATAAGACTTTCTGAAAGCACAGGAGATGGTCAGCCAGCTGTCAAGGTTATATTAAGAATCCCTGTCAAAAGAAATATATTCTACATAAAGCTTAAAAGCTGGTATTTTGACAGTCTTCTGATGAGGGTGAATTTCAGCAGGAAAAACCTGTCACCTCCCAGCAGCTGCAACGTGGTCCTTCCCAGCTGGAGCAGCCAGAACCCCCTTGTCAGCTCCAGCCACCGCTGTGGAAGTGAGGACTGTTCCTTTTGGGGATTTAAGAAGTAATTAAAACTGCATTTTTGCATCTGCAAACCAGAAAAAGTCTAGAGTTCCAACAAAATGCTAAGAAAACTTGACTTGGGGGACCAAAAAGAGATTATAAGATCTCCATTCCTTTTTCTGTATTACTCAGCCTTTTTACTTGCAAAACTCTAAGAAACAGGGTTTTGCTTTTAATCAGAATTAGGAGCATGAAAGTTTTAGCACACTTCCTCCTGGGATAGCCACAGTTTTGAAATAATAATACAGAGGTAATTGATTTTGACAGTGGGCAGGGGATAAAATACAGCAACGCATCCTCTGCCAGTGTAACCTGTGAACCTATGAAACATCCTGTTGCTTCCCTGTCTCTGCACGCGTGTGCGGACGAAGAGCTGGGTGGTGGGGTGGGAGTGCAGCTGCATGCTTGTACCAGTAAGGAGGTTGTGGAGTCCCAGCCATTGGAAAAAGGCTCTAAAGCCAGATCATGCCAGGAAATAAAAATTTCATCACCTCCAACGGCGTGCACCACGGAAACCAAGCCGTTTTGTTTCTCTCAGAGCTGGAAAACAGCACCTGCAGGTCAGCACAGCTGGCAGATGGCAAACCAGTTCGGTGTTTAACTGAGGAGGAACAAAGGGTGAAAAATTATAGAAGTCCCTTCTTAAGAGAAAACTTAGTCAAACAACACACTCCAGGATTTTCAAGCACAAACATCTCCAGAGTCCACTCAAGCACCAGGAGTAGTGGAACTTTAAAGAAGACAGAAACCCCCAGGGACAGCAGGCACACCAGTTACTCATTTCTCAGGTACAAGGAGGGCAGCATCCTCTGCCACTGTGCAAAGCTCTCACGAGCCTGTTCATAAAGAAGCAGTAGCTTCGCGCAGCAAAACACTGGCAATACTGAGCACTGTAATTATTTCCCTACCTTGGCTTCTTTATCTCATCTTATTCTTTTTCTCAGGGAGTGGTTAGTTACTTTCTTTATTTTCCTTACTTTTGTGGGAAGTTTCCTATCTGTTTTTTTACCTCTGCTGCAATTTCAAAATACATAAAGAGCTCTATTGCAAAATCATAGGAAAAACCTCACATCTTCAGATAATCCCAGAAGCAAATAACGAAATATGAAGCACAGAAATACAAACACATATTCCCATCTCTCCCTTCAAATGTGAAAACCCAGTATAAAAAGGAAACCAAAAGATTTGACATGTTTCCTGTATTTTTATCACTTTACTTTTTGGAGCTAAACCCAACTTTGAGATGAGAAGGTCCAGATCTGAGAACTTTGAAATCCTCACCCTGTAGTTCTGGCAGATTCCTTTATTTAATGGGGGGAAAAATAAAGAAGAAGAAGAAAACAAGGAAACAGTCTAAGTGTTTGAAGCCATGAACCATTGTTTGCAATTATTTGGGGTCACTAACATTTTTGCAGAAGGTCTCTACGAATCACACCTTACTTTATGCCATAGAGGACTACTCTGTTTCTGGAAACCAGGGAAACAGGACAAGCAAACGAAGGAAGTTATTTCAAGGGGTTTAACAACTGAACCGGACAAATTTGATTTTCAATGTTTCCAGACACTTTCTGCTAAGGAAAGATAAAAATTTTTTTAGGATAAAACACATTCAGTAAAATATCCTAAAAAATTTATTAGAAAATGATACTCTCTATATCTTTTTAAACAGCTTATAAATACCCATATAATTAGTCCTGTCCTGTTCAGAGCCTTTAAATTCCACTAGAGTATTAATTGGATACTCAGGAAAGAGCATGAATCTTATAAGCACATTACTTAAAAACATCAATGCATGGATATTAAGTATCGATTTAGCATTATAATAATCTAAGTCAATATCTATTGACTTTTCCAGGCTTTTGGGATGATTTCCATAGTCCTTCTCAAATGTGTCAAAATTGCTTTCAACCTCATTTGTTTCTCTGAGACTTTCCATGTAAGAAACTACCTAGATAAGTGTATATTTAAGGTTTTCAGTTGCTCTCAAATTTTTTGTTGCTGTTGTTCTTCCCAATTATAAGGACACTGATGTTCATCCACACTATGAAGGAAGCTCTAGGGCTTTTGGGCTGTGCTAATTCGTCTGTCTCAGAGTGGCTACTGACTGAGTAATGCTGAATGGCCTTTATTTACCTATGTGTAGGTGCAGAATGCTAGTTTTCAGCATATGTCAGATCCAGGTAGAAAAATTAAGAATCAGGAGGGTAGTAAATAGTTTCACAACTGTGTCTTGCAAACAAAGAAGCTATAAATATATATATGGCTCAGCCACCTTGAATTGTCTCTCCATTGACACCACTCAGCCAATTCCCTGGTTTTCATCTGATTAACAGTAAGGAAGCTACTCACTCATGGTGAGATACCTGTCCGCCTTCTTTTTGTTCTTGTCTGAAATGAATCATTTAATCTGAGAGAGCACAAAGACATGCCAAGAAACATGTGCAACATCATCTCCTTCCACAAACAAATGCTCATAGGTAAATGCCAACTGCTCCTGGATTCTCTGAATTTCCACTCATTCTTACATTTCATAATTAGAAAATTGGCAACTGATTAGGTGCATTTATTGTACCCTGCTCTCTGCACAGCGTCCTTTGTCTTGTACTGGAGATTAAGAACAGCGTGATTGCTACAAAAATAACCATGATTGCTGTTCATACTCAGGGAGTTTTATAGGTATTTTATCTAAGAAAAAAGCTTTGAAACAGGTAGTAGAAAAAACATGTTAGGATTTCTAAATAATTAAAGCCCAGATCACTTTGCTTGTCTCCTGAAGACTAGACTGCAATTATGAAAGCCAATTATCACTTTTGTTTTGCAGGGCCTCAGGTTCTGGCCATTAGCTCTAAATTTGCCACAGAAAGTCAGGAGGCAGAGTAGCACTCTTGATTACTGACCTCTGAAACAATACTTTTGTAAAGTAAAACCTAGGCAGCAGCTTGTCATCCCTTTCCAATTTGCAGCTTTCTTGACCTAGCAAGGCAATACATCTATCAGATTTTAAAGGTATCATCTTTGGGAGAGTGCCAAAGAATCACTCCAGCCACCTATTCTTTTACAACATAGATGATGTAATTTAAATATTTATTTCTCTGTGGTCATATATATTCCACAGTGCATTTGGGGAACCTCATTCCACTGGTCAAACATAAATTTATCTATATTACAGCATTTCAGCAGTAAAAAATGATAGGGGTCCCAGTGAACTCACAAGTATGTAATCACCACCCCAGTTCCCAAATGGCTTATCAGACCACATCACTCAGGCTAAGCACATCCTGACCTATCAGTTATGATTTTATCACTCTCTCACCTGATTAGCAGAGACGAGCAAGCAAAGAGAACGGATTCTCTTCTGTTAAAGGAGCCTTTCTCCCTTTTCTGTTAGGTAGCATCTTACTAACCCACCCAGTGTCAGGGATCCAGGTCCTTTCTTCATGCATTTTTACAGCTACCAACCAGCTACATGGAGCTAGGATGGCCAGAGCTGTCTCTCACTCCTCTTAGAAATATTGCTATACAGGACTAATTTCTTTGCTCTTAAGTAGCAATTGTTGGCTTTCAAGTTTCTAGCAATACCTGAGCATCAGAGAACCAGGACTTGCTCTGATAAAAGACAGATTTAACTTTAAATATGGATATTTTAAAATGAAATAAATTAAACCAAGCTTACTGGCCAGGAAATCACCTATTTCTTCTCTTCCAACTAAATTATCCTGGTGTATCTATTCTATATACAATGTAAGGTGGAACTCAGGCAGCCTGGTTGCCTGTCCTTTGACCTGACATGCCAATGAAAGATGTAGATTTGGATGCATATGTATAGCCTAGTAATATAAAGGAGAACGACAATTTACTTGTCTTCACCATGGTCCTGTGGACATTTCTCTGTGTTGGGATGCAAAAAGCATTATCTGGCTAAACTCCAACACCTGAGTCACAGTTCTGGATATGACTCCAAAGATACTTAATCTGTTTTTTTCTCATAGCTCATCATAATTTGGCTACTACTTACCAGTGAGCTGTGTTTCTACATAAGGCATGATTTTCAGTGAATTTATTCTGAATTCTCCTTTACCAGTTGATCGCTTCATCTTCCAATAACTATACTATGAATAAAGACTATTTTCTACCCCGCTTTTCAACCAGAAGGGTATGAAGTGCTCTCATTTCTTTACGCTGAATGGCATAATAAACACGTTAAAAATCAATCAAGAACCATGCTCATCCTTTGAGAACACTGCCTGACTTCGTCAGGGTAACTGGTCTCATGGCTTGGTTTTAAAGTAATTAAAAAAAACAAATCAAAACAAAACAACAACAACAAAAACCACAACCTAACAGCCTACACGCATGTTCTGCTAAGACTGATGAAGCACAGCCTGTGTGCTAGGTACAGCCAGTACAACTATCTTGGAGACCTTATCAACACCTGACTTACAACCACCAAATCAAACCAGGGGGAGGGAGACATCTGCAGCAGTGCCATTAAATGGTTCAAGTGCCATAAAGAAGTGGCATATAAATATAAGACATTCTGAGATCATTGTTTTGGAAAAAGTGAGGATGTGAGTGCTGCAAGCACAATCCCCCTTCTGGTAATGTATGGATATTTAAGGCTGATGTTGAATATTAATGTATACTAATTGATTTGGTTTAGCTATTTGAGACATAAACCCACTCACTCCTGAGCTTCAGGACTTGATAAACCAGATAACATGGTTATCACCTTTGAGAGCTGTCACTAGCTTCTATCTACCAAACCGCTTACCAGGGACTGTAGCCTAACACTAAAAGGTTTCAAGAGGACTCCTGTAACAAGCTTACCTATAACCATATATCTAATATAGCCTTGCTGCCGTGTACGTTGAACAACTAGGGGAAAAAATATTAGCTATAGCAAAATGCCTCGGTGACTAATCGACACAGACTTCACATAGTGCTGTGCTACCATCTCGGTACAACGACACCCAACACACAAAGAGCCAGGCAGCCAGAAAACAGAAGGAGGATATGTTCTGGCTCTTCGTAACCTAATATGACTATGGGCCAGCATTCACAGCTGGGCACAATCAATAAAAATTGGCCCTTAGAACCCATTTGGTATTCCTAAAGATGGCACTAAGGCAAGGGGAAATGTAAAACAGAAGAGAAGGTGGCTCAGGTATGTCTTTTGCGACCCTCAACATCCAAAGAACTCAAATAAAGGACATGGACACGGAAGTTGCATGGAAGCTTAAATGAAGAGAATAAGCAAGCAATGAATAAAAGCAATGAGCAGAAAGTGTAGCTCAGGTCAGTGCAAGTTTTTGCACAAATTTTAGAAAAATAAAAGAAGAAAGTAAGATGAATTTTCTCAGGTTATATGCAACTAGGATGAAGGCAAAAATTTAAACTGCAAAAACAGGACAAGGGAAACAAGGAGCACTTGGCTTATGTCCAGGTATAGATAAAACTGAGTGTGCAGTGTGAATACTCTGCCTAATCAAGGCTGGAGAATGCAAGAGAGCTTTTTGTAAATAGAAGGTTGTTAATCATATGTGGATGAGAAAGAAAAAAGAAAAAACTGTGAGAATTATGTAATGTGTGTACTAATTAATCCTACAGGTGCTGGTGACAATGCTCTTTTTTTGCACTTAATCAGATAATAGAGCACAGTTTGCTCTGCCAGTTGATGTAATAGGACCCCAAAGCCCTTACAACCAAGCTTAGTTCTGGTTAAAGGAAATCTGTCGTAACAGAGAGCACACTAATAATTATTTGGACAAATCAAAGCCATATTTATTTTAGGCAAATATACAAAAATTCAAAATGCCTATACTCCAAAGTACTAGGTTTTCAGTATAAATTCAATCAGCTTTGTAGGATTCGCCTGCATTGCATCGTTAACCATTGTGAGTGACAGAGCCAACTTGGGTGATAATAAGCTAAAACAAGCCACGGGTGATATCTTCCTTGCTGAAGTGTGAGAAAAGTCTATCCACAGAAAACCTTACTTACTGCAGACAGGCTTATTTTTCCCTAGAAATAAAAAGTAGTATTGTAAGTGTCGGTTGCAGTAGACTCATTTTTCCATACAAAAAGAAGTTGCCTCATGTATTAGTAAAGGAGATTTATGAGAGTTGATCTGTTGAAGTGAAATTGGACCAGGGAGCACATTTTACAGGGAACTGGCAGTTAATACGTGAAGTAGAACTGGTGTCATATCCCCTTCTGTCCTCAATCATCACAGCAAGTAGAAAGCCTGACCTGAACCATCAGGTTTTCGTTGAAAATGTTTCTCATTATAAATGGGAAGGGCTGTGCAAGTCCCTGAAACTTTTTGAAAATCAGAGCCACCCTAGTCGATGTGACAAATAGTTTCCATCAAAGTGATAAGGGGGTGAGGAAACAGAAATGCTTGGTTGCCTGTGTGGTGAAATCATGTGCTAAAGAGACATACATGTATATGTTTGCAACAAAATGTTTATATTTTATGCAAAATAATTTGAAATATATCAGCTCTTGCACGGATGCTCTGCATTGCAAAGATAATTTGTGTCATAAAAGGGTGGTATGGCCATTTTCAGATTTAGTCGAGTTCACTCGTATTTTTTAGAAACAAGGTATTCAAAAGTAATAAACACCTCAAAACACCTCCAAATAAATGGAAGTGATCAAGGGTTTTTTTGTAATGTGAAACTACATTATGGCCCAGGCCACAGCCCATTTAATGATGTCAAATGGAACCATCAGCAAATACCTGACCAGGATATCCTCTTCATACAGCACCTCCCATAATTAGCTATTTGGCCACGGCATTTTGGATTATGGAAAATTAAAAGGTGGATGCAAGTTTCACTGAACAGGAGTCAGTGTTGGGAGATGCATCTATAAAAATTGTCAAAAATAACTCCAGCTGATACAGAGAATCTCACACAAAAATCTGAAGTTAGAGAGAAAAAGAAAGCTCTGGTATTAACGTATAAATAACAAGTCATTAACAGGGGACTCTAGAAATTATTCTTTCAGGCTCAACAGGAAGATACTTGCAGAAATTCATGTTTTACAAAAGGGAAGAATAATATTGCTTAGTAATTACTATCGTAGAAGCTATGTGTCTTTTTGCTCATAATGTCCTTACTCCAGCTTCAATTTCACTCTTCTTACATGAGACAGCATGGGATGGTCTATAATTATGCCTTTTCCAATCTGTGAAGTGAATCCATTATCTAAAGGGAACACCACTGTGAGAATGAATTTGATATGGTATATAAATAAGTCAGCTTTTGACATAATATACGAACCTACAAGCCTTAAAACTGAGAGTATTATTTGATTACAATGGTGGATGTTATAGTAAAATTAGCAATTACACACATAAAGTAGAAAAAACTTGGAATAGTTTTCCATGTGATGTTGATTTAAAAACACGTCTCCCATTCATATATAAAAATTAACTGTAATATTCTGAACACACGTTGGTACCTCCGAAACACTAAAGCTGTAACACCACTTGGGCCAGTGAAGGTTTCTGTTATTGCACCACGGAGTTAGTGCAAGCATGTGTTATTCAGATATACAGCTGAGTTTTAAAATTCAAGTTCTTCAGGTGTTAGAGTAAATTTAAAAATAATAGGAACTGCAAAATATGATATGCACAATTTATTGTGATTTCATGAACAGAAATAGAAGCAGAAATGGTAGAGGGTTTTTTCCTAGTGAACAAAAACAATAAGACATATTAGTTAGTCCCTAAATAATGGCATGTCACTTTTAATATAGATAATATTAATTTACTTGTATTTGTGCAATTTAATCGTAGACCAGATTCTATATAACTGTGATGCGAAGCCAGAGCTATGTTTCGGTGACTCCTTGCTGTCATGCTAAGCATTATTCCTGAAACTAACTAGTAGTTTAACTTTGGAATCTCAGTTCTTTGCACATACAAGTCCAGCAGACACAAGATACAGGTGCCTGCGAAGCAGCAACACCTTGGCCCATAGAGTCAGTACCAAGGCCTTAGAAAGTTCGCCAAAATCTGAGCTGTTGGGAACAAACCCAGGTGAAAAAAGAGGTGGATGAGATTTTTGAGACTGTGAGGAAATATCCACTGGAAATAAATAAACAAACCGGATAGTTTAAGAATTGGATGAATACTTATCAACTCTAAAGTTGCCCCTTCTGTTGGTAATACAGGGACTATGTTGTTGTTACCAAAAAACATTAACTGACCCTGGCTTTCATCAGTTATCTGATGAATTACCAATCCCACTTGGTTGATGAACTGGAATTATTTTCAATCACACAGCTTTTTATTTGTATATCACTACTAAAGGTTTGGCCCTTGATCTGGCAGGGAAATATTTGTGTTATGGACAAAAAATGTTCTTCAAGACATATGACCTCTTAAAGCTGTGTTTTCCACCAAAATGATCCTGTTTCCTACCAGTCAGCGTTTTAGGCCGATGTGTTGCAGGTGTAGGTGACTTCAAATATTCTCAGACAGTGACAACCTTGCCTATTACATGCTGCTTTTTCTTTCACTACAAATGCAGAACCAGGACCCGTCACAGCCCCTCATCACATCCCGAAAGCAAAATCTCATGGCCAGAAGCAGTTTTCTTCAAAATAGCATTTGGGAAGAAAGTCATGACTGATCTAGAAATAGGACTGATATTCTGAGGTATGTAATAGCTTTGCAAGGACATGAGTAAAAAATAAAGCCCAGCTAGGCAAGACAAGATTCACAAGAGTAAGGGACACTCATTTTTACAATGATAGTGGGGTTGGACCCTGTATACTTGCTATCATCAAGATAAATCTAATTCCTAAGGGAAATGAAGAAATATATCCTATAAGTATTCCAGTTTCAAGGACAAGACCTCAGTCCAGCAGAAGCCCAAATAAGTGTATTTAGATTCCTTGGCCATGAGAGAATCTCCATTAACCCTCTAATGAGTGGAGGCAAGTAGGATGAGAAAAGGGGATTGCATTTTCTTGTTAGGAGGTATAACAGCAGTAGCTCTTATGTTACAAGAAAGCAAATTTTACAGATTACATGCCTGATTTCCTATGGAAGTAGAGCTGACACAATCTCGTCTCTCTCATCTGTGTATAATTTCCTGCCTCTTTATATCTTTTCAATGTTGGCCAATTTCAGTAAAAAATTCTCAGTTACTAAATCCCATCAATTTCATGCAAATTGGCAATGTGGTGTAGGGAACAGATTTGAGTTAGGCAATGGAGTGAGGGAAAGCCTGTCACGCGAGCACAGTCACATTATCAGACGCTGGAGAACCCACAGGGCAGGAAGCCATGTAGATGAAGGTGACTGTTTGCTTTTCTTGTATAGACCCAACTAAAGCTTGAAGAACGAGGCAACCACTGATTCAGTGTCTGTCCTGTTGTGACAAAAAACTCCTGACACTTTAGGCCCTAGAATGGCAAATAACTAATATGATGTTCTCACCTGCATTTTTGTGTAGGCTAGACCTTTGTAACACAAATGCATACATGAGATTTTGCACTTACCCATGACAAGTCTCATCTTTTTAATATCACATATAATGATTTATAAAATCAAAGAATCTAAGTCATCCTAATGAAATCTGTTGATAAGGATTAGGAGAGGAAACAAAAAGTGTCTTGATCTGAAATTGTTACATCCAATAGAAGGGAGACCATTACAGAAGGGTTCTGCTCTGAAGAGAGCTTTAGATGAGAAGATTTGCCAGAGCACTCACAAAAAAGAAAGCAGAGCACTTGCCTGCTGCCCTGCACTGGGGCTACAAGGAATTCAGAGAACAAGACTTACTGGAGGTCTGGAGAAAATCTTATGCTAGTTGAAACTGTTGGCACAATTTCCTCTGTCACTGTTAAGAAGATATATGAGACACATTATAAAAATATTCTGGATTTCAGCAAATGTAATGCTTCTTTTCCATATTCAGTTGATTGGAAACACTAGCAGAGGCTCCATTTTTAGCTTTAAAAGCAATTTTTAAACCCTGATAGTCAGCAGAAAATATGAAAGAATACAAATTTTAACAGATGAATGGAAGTAAAAATGAGTCTGTTTCACATAATTCAAAATTAAGGATACTTTACAACTCACAAAGATTCATTTGCTATTTGTATGCATGTACATATAGATGTAGCCATGGAAAAAAATCCCTGTATGCAACCCCTTTTTCTGGTTACAAATAAATGGTTTCTAGATTAAAAAAAAAAAAGAAAAAAAAAAAAGCACCAAAATGTGTTAGTACAGGCTGGAATGGTATATTCACATAAGTATGTATACACATATTTATAGATGTAGTGCTCTTCCAGCACTGCACACGTGCAAACATGAATGTCTATGTGATATATGTACACTTGAACTCAAAAATGGAAGTATTTATGAATCAGACATTATTATACTAATATGGATTGGGTTTTTTTGAAGGAGAAACATACTAACGGTCCAAATATAAGCCAGACTGTAAACCAGCAGCAGAAAGATCAAAGAGCTTTAAGCTCTTCTTAAGCCCTGGTTGATATTTGCCTGTTTTTTTGACACCTATCTGTGGAGCTAAGAGTTACCACCTACCTTTGACACACAACCTGCTGCTGATGTGGTTTTATTTCTGGAGGGTGCTGCTGGGGGTAGAGAGTGTCCCCTGAAAGAGACTTGGAACATGTGGTACCTGCAAAAAGGTGATGAGACCATCAAAACCCTGGAAGCAATTGTTGCTGGGTTAGCTGGCATCTGCATCTTCTGGCTACAGACACCCCTCTTTTTGCCTTTGCTATTTCACTTCTCAAATCTATGTTTATCAGATTTATCAGACTCTTATCGGCTCTGACTTGAAGGTTTCCTTAACTACAACAGCAGAAACCAGCCTACACCAAGAGCTCTACTACTAACAGGCTGCTTTTTAGCCTCAGAGAAAACAAAACAAAACAGAAAACAGGAAAGTACGACGCGCAAAAATACTGCTTTTGCTCCAGTTGTCCAAATGGAGCTGAAAACCATTAAGACAGAGAGGCTATCACCCCAGCTGAACCATAGCAGTACCACGTAAAAACCTCAGCCTGATTCCCAGGGGCTGATGGCTGAAAGGGAAAAAGCTAAAGTGCATGTCAGTCAGTGTGCTATATAGCAGCACGAGCAAGAGCTAATGTATAATTCAAACAGTGTGTTAATTAGTGGAACATAGATTACAAGCCCTGGGAAATGACAGAAGAAACAGTTTCTCTTTGAATTTAAAAGCATTGTAAACTTGTGCCTGAGGATTATTTAACAACAGATTTCCTTCTATCAGATAATTAATCATTTATCAGTTTTAAGAACAGGAGAATTTGAATTTTTTTAGGCATGAACATCTGACTCAACTGGGTTAATCTAAGGGTCCCCACATGCCCTCAAATGAAAACACTTTGTTTTTCACAGCAGAACAAGAATACTATTGGGAAGAAAGGGAAAGGTTCACTCCAGAAGAGGACAGTCACACTCTAGAAGGATTTAAAACTCAGTTCAACCACATTAGGTCCCAAACAATTGGAAGAAATATTTTCATATTTCCCCTTAACAGATTTTAGTCTGACTTTTAGTTGCCTGCTCCCTGATTTTGTCAGCAATTCTGACTGACCCCCAAACGTTAGCACGTTAATGGCCTGCGAGCTGCGCTCTGGTTTCTGTGGGCATTTCCTTGCTTCTTGAGGCCACATTGAGAACAGTTTTCACAGAAAGGTGGCCCTCTGGCAGTGCTCCTTCTGTTCCAGAAGTGAAGGTTACTCCCCTCCTCACTGCCAGCATTTATTTTTTCCTTGATGCCAAATACACCTGTACACATCTGTATTGCCAGTTTACTTTAAGACAACATCAGTCTCTTCCAACTCCTAGGGAATGCCACTTAGGGACTCTTTCACAGCAGCTTCCAAGCACGGCCATGGCCCAGGGGAGATGCTGGCTTCCATCACAGCATCACATAGCATTGTGGGTGCTGCCCAACAGCCCACCGCAGCCCTGGGCTCAGGCAGGCAGGTTGCTCTATGCCCCCCCAAAATTTCCTGTCTTTGTAGCCTTGTGCCTGGGCACAGCGCTGCAAAAGCAGCAGCAGAAACTACAATGTAAAAGGCAGAAAAACCAATTGATTGGTCCCAAAGCATTTTTTGGATGAGCTGACAACTGCCAAGTCCGAGACAGACGGAGCGATGCCTAAACTGAAATAGCAGCAGCAACTTGTCCCTCAGCTGGGCTTAACCGTGCTCCGTAAATGAGGAGTGTGTTGTTGATTAAAGAGTGCAGGGCAGGTCTTTAGGGTTTTATCAGAAGTAAAATGAATCTTTAGGAAATGTGGCTCCCTGGCTGAGGGATACAGGGCAATGCTCAGCGGGGCTTTGCAAACAGCCTCAGATTACAGGAGAGCAACTTCACTGCCAAGCCATGTAGATGGGTTGATGACTAAAGAGGAAGAAGAGTAAGGACTAACTTTGTGCCAGAATAACTTCCTGCTGGAAGAACAAAAGCAATCAAGCAAACTGAAAAAAAAAACACCTTTCACTAATAAGGGACTGAAAAGAAAAATACAGTTTAAAAAGTCTTGAAATTCACCCAGCTGATCCAATGGGAGAAGAGTTTTTTCCTTTGTAAAAATAAATGCCTGAAGAAGAACTCTGCAGCACAAAAATTATGGTTTACACTCAAGTTCACCTATATTTTTCATAGGAATCTCAGACTCCAAACTCATGTCTGCCCCACCTCTTCCCACCAATGGATCCTAAAAGGATTTATGGGAAACTCCTGCCCGTCCACACCTGGAAGCTCTCCTGTCCTTTCCCTCCTCCTGAAACCCCAATCCCACCGATGGGGTATCCTGCTGCGTCAGGGATGGTCTAGCATTCTATTTCCTTCTCAAATACAGCACAGGGAAAATGCTAAATATGAGTGTAAAGGGCTGACATGTTTCACTTTGACTAACCAAATATTCATACCGGTGTTGTTGTTTCTCAGCCTCCTCTTCCACCTCCTCCCCATCTCCCGCTACCGTAATCCTACTGCAGAGAGGCATATATGTCTTGGAATAAAGAAGTAATAAATTAAGGAATGAATAACACTACCCAAAGAAGCAAAAGCTTCCAGCAATGGCTATCCATTATTTATTTGTTGCCATCAAATTAAATAAGTACTGTTTGTCTTTCAGGATATTGCTTTATAACTGTCTGCTATATGTCTTTTACAAAAAAGTTAAGACATCCATTACCATAACAGCCCTTAGCACTCGCACTTTACAGTTTCAAAACACTTTACAAGCATTATATTTTAGTAAGTATGTGGTGTACATTCAACTCATTGCAGCAAACAGATAAGATTATTGTTTTCCGACATCTAGAATGCATATAGAATAGGGATATACAAAGACTATCACAGCATATTCTTAATTGCTATTATATATTCTGAACAACGTGTCTCTAAAACCAACCTCAAGCAGAGCCTTTTTGGCTCACTTGTTTCTGTCAAAGCAAGAATAATTTGTGTGAGATATCTGTGCTCAGACATCTCCACTCTTTAAAAAGTGCAGATCCAGAAGGCATCCGGGGTTCACCTCCTCATCCTTAGGTCCCCCACCACCCTCTCAGCCCCCCCACCTCTGTTCGCCTCCCACGTGCCGTCACGTTGTTCGCTCTGGAGAGGGGCCGCAAACCCCCGGCGGGAGCCGCCGCTTCTGCGTGTAGCAGGTACCCAGGTCTTACACAGAGTGCTTTGATCTATGAAGCTAGTAAATGATATTTTCTTGTACTTACGTATGCAAAATGCTGGGCACAATTTTGCTCGAAGAATATATTAACGCTAATTAGCCTTCATATTGTAAGAGATTAAATTCTGTCACCAGCCTGTGTTTAACCACTGCCGTCCCATTGTAATTCCTAATGGCTCTCCCATGATTAGCATTTTTTATAATCAAAAGTGAAAATACCTCCAGCTCAGAAGCCTCAAAGAAAGCCAAACATCCAAAATGTTTTCCTGTGAAATTTTTCACCGAAATATGGCACTTGGACCATTCAAGAAGCATCAAATATCTTTCTTTTGATCTGCTTTGAATAGGTGGGCATTTATCCATTCAACTCCCTTCAAATTCACGGCTGAGTGAATGCACATAGGACTAGTAATTTTATCATCAGCTACCATCCTGCTTAGCTTTTAGGTAAAATAACATTGAATGATCAGAAAATCAGGCTTTATATTGGCTCCAAACTTGAAAATACTGACACAAGGCTAGAGACAATATAATGCTTATTACTTTTCTATATCTTAGGACCCTTTCTGCCTACAAAGTGTCACCTGAGATGAAAAATGCTATTATTTACTATTATCTGAATAGTGGTAGCATTTGGAGGTCAGGGAATCTCATCTTGTCCTGCACAGTCTGGCAGGTTTGCCATAGCAGCCATGCCTGTGGCTGCTCCGTGTTTGGCCATACTCAGCCCTGGCTGTAGCTTTGCTCCACTCGGAAACCCCTGTACGAAGGTGCTTGGGACTGTTTCTAGGCTGCACCTTGCTGCTTTCTCAGTCCATGTCAAGGGCAGGATTGCCACTTTCTCATTAGCACTGATAAGAAATATTTTAATTGCAACACCCACTGCTACTTCTTGTATTACATGCAACTGGCTAAATGACCACAACATTGGCTTTGGGAGGTGTTGAGAGCAACCATCACTTTACAGGATTGACAATGATAGTAGCAAAATTACGAACGGGGTTATTTTACTCCCAATCTTCTGCAGTAAACATGAGACACTTTACCAATGATACCCTGTATTTATATACAAACCTTATGTTACCCATTCAACAAACCACTCTGCTTCTGTAAACACATTTCGCTTGAGCAACTGATGAATATCAGCATTTTGTGGGTGAAATTTAAGCAACAATGTTGAAAGTAGAGGCATAAATATCTATGACAGCTTAATCTGTATAGCTTATTGAGAAAGATTTTTATTTCTTGTAACTGATGTAATGTCAGAGGAATTAATTTGATTTCTGCTGAGTTATTTTGGATGTGTACTACTATTTCTGAGTGGATTCAAAAAGAACTTTAAATTTTCTTTAAATTGCAAAACCTTGATGGTGAACTTCCACTGGCTAAAGCAAAGCAATGCAGCTTTAAAATCTGTGTAATATCTACATTTATAAACTTTATGTAAGATTACCTGAAATTTGCATGTATCTAGATGATTATTAACATTATTCAGAGGAGAAATAGCTTTCAAACGTTTCAATTCTATTCAGAAGCAAACAAATTCATCTCAGGGTTTTCAGCTACTGGAGAAGAAAACAGCTGGGCAGCCATGATTTTCAAAGGCTGTTCTAGCTAAAAGGAGACAAAATACACATCAGAGAGAAACAGTGTTCAATACTACAGTGAAACTATTTGATTAATAGAAGAGGACCATATGAGGCTGCTTTCATAGCTTTTTTAATTTCAGACATAGTTCTCCTGACACACATAAAGCACCACAGCAGAAAGGCACGCGGTCTTGCTTCTCCTTGCTCAAAGGTTTGGTCACTGGGATGGTGGCTATAATTTGAGTTACCAGTGGTGAGTTTTTATAAGGAGTCTGCGGTCTGTAAAGCTGATAGCAGGGCATTTCCCTCCTCTGACTTGCATCTAGTAATTTAATTTTTCTACTTAGGTGTTCATGCTGTGCTTTTGTATTCAGAAAGGCTAATGAAATTAAGTGCCTTCTTAGAAATGCTTCAGTGTCTTCCAGAATAAGATTAAATGAATGAAAGTATATTTTAAACATGTAAAATAGCACAGCTGGGAGGGCAATGAAAAGAGGCATATTCTTACATGACTGTTGACTTCCTATAGAAGCAAACACACTTGGACTACGGGTTGGTTAGTCTTAGCTGCAGATGGCAGTTTTAAATCACAGAATCACATAATGGTCAGGGTTGGAAGGGACCTCTAGAGATCATCTAGTCCAACCCCCCATCAAGGCAGGTTCATCTAGAGCAGATGGCACAGGAACACGTCCAAGCGGGTTTTGAATATCTCCCGAGAAGGAGACTCCACAGCCTCTCTGGGAAGCCTGTTTCAGTGCTCTGGCACCCTCAGAGTAAAGAAGTTTTTTCTCAAGTACAGGTGGAACTTCCTGTGCTCCAGTTTGTGCCCGTTGCCCCTTGTCATGTTGCTGATTACTACTGAAAAGAGTCTGGCCCCAACCTCTTGACACCCGCCCTTTAGATATTTATAAGCTGTAATTGTTCCCCAAGCTAAGAATAGAGTTATACTACAGAAAATCCAATACCCTGGCATGGTTTATGGGCTAAATTCTGGCCTTATAATCCTGCCATGGGATATAGTGTGAAAAAAAACAGAGAAAGGAGGCAGCCTCTTGAGACCCTACAGACATCTGGCAACATGCAGGCTTTCTCTTCTGCAGTCTCTATATGCCCACCTGTATCTTTGCAGCCCATGCAAAGCAACCAGCAGTGGTAGCTTGAGTTCAGCAGCCTGTAGGGTCAGGGCTCTTATCTGCCTTTCCCTGCCTAACAGGTTGGTCCCAAACCTGAGATGTTGTGGGCCATAGACATGGGCAGAAGGCATCTCACCCCAGCTACATCCTTACCCTCACCCAAGGGACCTAGAAGATCTGTATCAGCAGATAATAAATGTAGGTGTCCATTTAAGTCTGATGAGATGAATCCACAGCAGGGACTTGTGTACCCTTCCGACTTGTATCTTCTGCCCTGTCAAGGTCTGGTGAACATACACCCGTGATATATTTGTGCACTTATTTCTTTCTTGAATTCAGGGGCTGTAGTCCAGGTGCAAGAAGCACACAGAAACCTGCCCGAAAGCACCGCTGAGTTATTCATCCAAGATCATGCAGTGCAGGCAGAGCAGGATAAGGACTAGCACTGCCCTGCACTGTGGGCTTCTGAGCCCAGGACTGTGAGCATCCTGCAAGACCACTGCCCTCCTCTGTCATCCAGACCTGGGAAAGGAAAGGGTAGTCATGGCCAGCACCCTTCCGGGTTCCTGCATGAAAAACTCAACTCATAGCAAAACATAGAGAGATTTACGGTCTTGGTCCCCTTCCCATGCACTCGGAATCAGCTCCACTGACATGTGACTGAGATCACAACCTGGGCTGCTTTTCAATTTCAGAAGTCTGTAGCTTCACATACCTGAAGGGGAGATAATTAAAGCCACAGACAGGCTGGGTCAGAGGAAGGAGCATCAGTCTGAGCAGTGGGAGGCTGGGGCAGGAGCTACCTCAAAATGTTCTTTAAAATTTGCAAGCTTTGGGAGCAGGTAAAGCAGTGGGCCAGTGACCCACACCACGACTGAAAGAGAAAAATAGGGATCTGATGGTCATAGCCAGCAAGCCATGGGACCACCAGGAAGAGACATGGAATGGCTGGAGGTGGATTCCCTGGCCCCCTCTCTTTCCCCCTAGAGAGCTGAAGTCTATCTTATAGCACCTTCCTGTAACCAAAGTGGCCTGCAAGAAAGTTGGAGGGGGACTCTTTACAAGGGCCTGTAGTGACAGGACAAGGGGTAATGGGTTTAAATTGAAAGTGGGGAGATTTAGATTGGATATCAGGAAGAAATTCTTCAGGGAGAGGGCGATGAAGCACTGGAACAGGTTGCCCGGAGAAGCTGTGGATGCCCCATCCCTGGAAGTGTTCAAGGCCAGGCTGGATGAGGCTTTGAGCAACCTGGTCTAGTGGAGGGTGTCCCTGCCCATGGCAGGGGGGTTGGAACTGGTTGGTCTTTAAGGTCCCTTCAAACCCAAACCATTCTATGATTCTATCTACCTACCATTCATATAGCAGAACAGATAAGTGGTCCCATGCTGAACAAGATGCTTAAAGTCTAAGCCCTGTGTGTGGGGTTCTCCAGACAGACAGATGCACGAGGAAATGCACAAAGAAAATGCTTGTATTTCCAACACAAGGTTAACTTGAGGGATCAGAACAAATTTAAGGGTATTTTTAAGGAAAAAAAACCTGAGAATTATAAGAATATTAGGTTTCATGAGCTGGATAGGAATCCTTGGTCTGCCTCGCTTGGCACAGGGATCCAAACCTCATTCACTTCAGTCATTACCAAAGGCTTGCTGGGCAGTAGTTTCACCTGTCTGGACAAGAGGAAATTTTTATACCTACAAGTCAGAGTAAGAAATAGAGGAAAATAAAGACTGCCACAAGGCAATGGTAGAGTTAGTTTGAAATATCTGTATCGTTAGCGCAGTTAATTTTTTTGTTCCTGCACCCTGTATTGCTTGTTCTGGTTTTAAACCCTTGTTATTTCACCAAGCACAAGTGTGCTATTTCATATATATACAGACACACACACATACAGAATTGGCAGGCATATTACTAAATTAAAGAAAAAAAACTTGAAAAAAAAATCTTGTGGTATCAGCTATTAATTTAGTGCATTTCAATGAACAGGAAGCCAGGAGCTATAGTATCAGGACTTGCATGATAGAGAAGAGAAACAATTGTCTGATAAGGACTTATTTTGGGGAAAAGAATGATACCTTTGCTTTAATTCAGGAGATAACTTTGAGTTTTGATACACGTTTTTGTAAGGCAGGATCTCTAGCATTTCTACAAAGAATAAGTCAAAGCGGTCAATCAAGCTCATAGGCTACCAGCGTCCATTGGGTTATTGCTGTAATCTACCAAAAGTACACTGGTACACTTTAGAGCTGTCTTTTAATACTGTTACCTTTTGTGAAGTGATTTGACATGAGAAGTGCTGTGTTCATCCATTTAACTTGGCATGTCTGAGGGACTGAGACAGTCTTCTGTCAGATGGAGCAGCAGATAACTAGAAAGTGGTAAAAATTAAGACTTTGGTCATTACTGAGCTAGGCTCAACGTGAATAGATGATCTCAGGGAAAAGTCTCCTGTACATGCTTCTCGTTGAAAGCTTGTGAATTTTTAGAACTACTTTTCCATACTTTTCTATTTACTGGGGAGAAAATAATGATCATACTCACACATTAAAATTATTTTCTGGAAAATCAGTAATTACGCATAATAATTACCCATTTGTAACTGGTAATCAATCTATACAGTTTAAAAACAGTTACTTCAGTTTAAGGGCAACAGAAATGTTAAATCAAATTCTTCCTTCATCTGTAATGTTATAAGGACTTCTCATCCATTACACTACCGCACGTCCAAAACTTAAAAGGTTGACTAAATAGGACCCTGATGTTTTCTTGCTTTGAAATGTCAAAGTTCACAGTTCATGTGACCATAACCTGGGACATGAATTTACCTTGTGCTGATTGATAGACAGGACTACAGACCAAGAAACCCAGCATCTTACTACTGTGTATGCTCATATATATGCGTGTAAATTATGAGAAAGCAACAGTCATATGATAACAAGCTGGTGGAATAGTATTTCCATGAAATATCAGATTCTAAACAGTGACAGGTTTGCTGTTGTTTCAGAGGGTGAAAAACTGGCACTAGTTGAACTCCTTCAATTTGCTACAAAGAACAACTTGGAACAGAGTTCATAAACTAAAACACAAATTCATTTTCTGTAGCTCTTCTGCTAACAATAAGAAATAGCTGCCAAATAGAATAATTTAACAGATTTCAATATTGGAAACCTGGCTCAAGAAAACAATCTTCCAGACTGAGCAATGGGAATAAATCAGATAGTTCGTGGTTGACAGCTCCTTACAGGGGTCTGGGTTCCTTACAGGGGTCTCTCTTTCATTCCACTCATGTGAATCACTGGTCTCCATGGTACTGTATGTGCATAAAATTATATGAGAAGTGAATCATCCCCAGCATGCAGCTATTAGCCCACCGTTCTGAAACCGCTAAACCATCTTTCTCAGTCGTCCCTTGAGTCTTCTCAACAGTAACGTGTTTAGTTTTGCTCTATTTTATTGATTAACAACAAATCTTTAGGAAATAAAATCCTTTTTATAGCGTCTTTCATTGGAAGGCCTTTCAAATAGCCTAGCACACAAGAAAGAACGTTAGGGAATGCGATGGAGAGCTTTCATCAAAGACACCAAGACAGGCCCTGTCCTCCAAGGGCCACCTGCCTCTCCCACCACACAGCTGGCCCTCCATAAAGTTTGAGTGACTTTTGACAATGAGAGGAAGGGTTTCCAAGCTAGCAAAAACTGAAAACCAGAAAAGGGACACATCTAAGATTAAAGTTAATCAGACTGACAAAATACAGGACATTGTACTCGTGACACAACTTACGTATGGCTGAGTGTTGCATTGCTCTCTCTGTTGGCTATCCCTGGATAATAGTCTCACTTGTAGTCAGCACGAGCCTGGCCTTGTGAGCATAACCCAGAAATCTAATATGACCTAGATGGTCTGACTGTCCCACCAAATGGCTGGAGCGGGCATCTTCTGTTACTGCTCCAGTTTATCATTCAGCAGAGCGTTGAGCTTCCAGGCCTCAAAGGAGCAACCTAGGAAGAGCTTGTCTGTTAGGCTTCCTCTGATCTGAAATACAGTCAAAAGCAATAGCAAAAAAGAATTGCACTTGGATAGATACACATAAAATTAGATGAGAAAGCATAACTATGCCAATCCCAAGTTCTCTGTTTAAAAACTGAGAGACTATAAAGGAGAACCTAAGGAGGCAAGAATAAGGGAACTGTAGTTTTCAAGTGGTCTGAAGCATGGCTGCATAACATAGCATATATTATATGCTTGCTTTAGGGTAGGAGTGTGGAAAATTGCAAAGCTCCACTTTCTACAAGGAGATAAGCACTTCCAGTGAGGAGTTATTTGCCTCTCTATCTATCAGTCTTCTGCTTTACCATCCCTGACTGCAGTCAAGGGTTGCCAAAGGCAAAGGATAGGATGTCAATGTCGAGGAAGGACTCTCCTCATGTATTACCAAGTGCGTGTTTAGTACTCCTCAGCATCAGGTCCAACTGATTAAAACTGTCCAAATCAAAAAGCCTGTGAAAATCACACTTGCCATTAGCATAGCTGAGTTTTGGGAAGAAAAAGAGCTTTTGTCCCTTTTGTGTGTCTTTGGTGTCTCTGGCCAAAACTAACCTGTAATTATTTACCTTTCGTATTATCAGAATCTGAACCTGTAGAAATCCAGGTTGGTTTTGGTTTATGGTTTGTTTTTTTCCCCCAGCGCTTCACATGTGAATAGTTCACAGAAAGAGGCAGGAACAGCTGCTATTTCTTCACTCTTGGTTGGTGATAGAAACTGCATTTCATTACAGGGTTGAAATGAAAATTAAGCTTCTCAGAGTGTATGTTCCTAGGCTGGCTGGTGTAGATGCGCTCAGGAGCTGATATCTTATCAGAATTGTTCTACCTCAGAGATGATGTCATAGCATTTTATGTTACTACTCTCTGAATAATTAGCTGAGGTTATCACAAAGTTCATAGATTTCTTCTGATTCTGATGAAATGGGGACACTGCTGGAAAAGGCAATGCTACCTCTCAGGGACAAAAAGAAGCAGCCATTGACCTTTGAGATGCTAAATTTATCAAACCCCCTCTCACTTCTCTGAATTATAATGAACTTCCTTTCCTTACACTGGTTTAGGGTTTCCTCGGCTCAGAATCTATCACTGCAGCAATAAAAAAAAAAAAAAAAAGATGCCTTCTAAAGAGGTAGAGATGATCCTCTTTGGGAATATTTCATCCAACACATAAATAGATGGGCAGCATTAGCTGTGCTACATTCCCCGGGCAAAAGGCAGCTCCACATGAGATACATCTTGTGCTTTGAGTTTGTTTTTCCTCTTCACTGTCGTCTCCGTAGCCAGCTCTGTGGGCTTCAGACAGGAGGCCCCCGATGATGTTCGTCTCTACTATCATTGTTTCTGCTATTTTGTGGGGATGAGATTGTTCTTCTTACTGGACCATTTATCTTTGTGATGGAGGTCCTGATTTTCATTTATACGTAGGTCACTTTGGAGTGCTCTGGCAGTGTAATGGGGCTTTAAAATCAGCTCAGATCATATTTGTGCCCACTTTAAAGCACTTCTGCTCTGACAGAACGGTATTAAATGGTTGTAGAGCACATGGGCGTCAGATTTGTTATGTTTTGATTAACTGCCATCTGTATACCTATCTTTTGAAAAACTGACATCAACATAAAAACATCACAGGTGAAGATACCAGGGTAGCTCTGCCTCGGGTATATCCAGCTACTCGTAAGTGGATCATCTGATACCAGTGCAATAGCAGCCATGAGTATGTCTGTGAAAAGACCTAATACAAAATTATGCTTCAAACAGCACTTTGAATGTGTATTATAAGGAGAGAAACTCTGATCTGGGAATTTATGAGTAACTGTTACAGAGAATAATGTTGGCTCATTAGTTATGTGAATACAGCAATGAAAGTGAGGAAATGCACTATATAGACAAGACCAGACTCTGCGATTTGGAGGCCACACTCAGGCTGTCACACAAAGAAAAACATAAATACATATCGTCTGAGCACAACACCCAATTGATTGATTATATCAGCAAAGGACATAGGTATCAATAAAAAACAGAGGTTATTCTGGCTGAGGCAGTGAAATGCCTCTGGGAGAGGTTGGGGGTTGCAGGGAGGTTAAAGGAACAGAACTCAAAATTGCAAACCCTCATATGGCACTTAAGTGGCTTTCCTGGCTCCACAGCGAGATCCGTGTGGGCACAAAACACTTTCCAGATTTCAGGTCACCGCCTCTGAGTTGAGCGATTTAAAAGAAAAGGGGGGGGGGGGGGGGGGGGGGGGGAAGTTGGCTTGTCATTAATAAAACTAATTGTATGCGCATATTGGGGGTATCTTACGTGAGATGAGTGCCCAAGATCCTATTATAGGCAGTGGAGAGCTCAGGCTCAGCTCAGGTCAGTGCCATTTGAGACGCCCTTCTGCATTCTGCCTGCTTCCTGGTTACCAAGTAAGAAATCTGCAGGTTTCCTATAGGCCCTTTTCACCTCTATGAGCACTGTATGATGTCTCAGGTACCCTATGACATCTAAAATGTCATGGATTCCTCTCTGTGAGCAACTGAATCAAGCCAAATATGCTAGAGTTTATGGGTTTAATCTGATTTTACCAATACTTATGTAAACCAGAAATCACTGAAATAGGGGAACTAGACCATGTGAACTCAGGGCAAGAAACAGGATGGTCCTCCTTGAAGAGAGGAAAGTGCTATTAGGCATCAGAAAAAACTACATGTACACATGCACAAACACCACCTTGTAACTGCTCTGCCCAGGGAAGCTTCAAGAGCAGCTTACATCCTTGTAAAGGCCAGAAAGCAGTAGCTTCAAGACACAAATCTCTAAGAAAGCAAGTTTTTGCAGTTCCAGTTCTTGCAGAACTATTTATTCTTCATAAGGTGTGTATGAAATTCATTGCCTTTAAAATCAAGCACAACTTTTTCATCTGGCTCTATGTTACAGGATTTGATGCTGGGTATTCATGCACTCTGATTCCCAGAAGAAACAGCAGCCTCTGGACACAAAAAGACATCATTGGGTGACCTTGGACATTATCCATGTACTTAATGTACCTCACTGCAGATACGTCCTAAACAAAGAGCTGACTTATAAACATTTAAAAGATTCTATGATAAATGTTAACTACTAACAGACAGCGGTGATCCCTGCCAGCATTTCATATCACAGACAAGCAGTGCATGAGGCGCTTGTTCTTTCATCACCATGAGAATATATTAATATTATACAAGTGACATTTAGGGAAATGAATAGCCCGTTTTTCCATAGGGCTCTCTTTAAAGATAACCTCTCCTGAGGTTGCTCGACGGCAAAGTTCCTAAGTGGATTAGTAGGAAGCATGGAGAGAACAAATGAACTTTGCAGTGACTATTCTTAATAATGACTTCAGGTAATTAAAAAGACTAGAGGTATCTGGAGAATTCTAGGTCTAATAGTGGTCTAACAGTATTTTAAAAACATCTAACGATGGAATCAATTGAGTTTTAAAAATCATTTAGCTGGTCCTTGCGTTAAGAAGTAGCTTTTATGTGTTGGAGGAATTAGAAGTTAAATATTGGTTCAATAAGTCTTTAAAGACTTTTCCTATTTGCTGTGTTGGCCATTATTAAATAGCAATGTTTATGCAAACTGTAGTGCAGAAGCCTTTTCAGTATCAGAAAACGTTACCCTGCAAACTCATTAGCTTTCAGCCACTGTGTTCACAAAAACACACGACAAAATATGCGCTGAATGAGGTGCTACAAGCTGAGTACAAATCCAGGCACTAAGACGACATGGTCAGGTTCAGGAAGGCGTCACTACTCACTGCCTTCCCCTGGGAGCTCAGTGAAGAACAAGGGGAGAGCCAGCCTTTCTGGGGGAAGGACTACCCATCCAAGTAACAAAGGGTGTTATTTTTATCCTGGCTCTTAGCAGACCTGCATTCTCCATATGTGAATGTTTAAAGTGAAGATCTCAGCTGGACAGATGAGGACCTGTCTTTCTAGGGTGGGATTGAGTTAATTTAAGTGCTGTGTGCCTGTATCTTAGGAGTGTAATGAAGCAGCCCTTTCCGAAGAAGTCCCTAAGTTCCCTAGATTCTCAAAAGGAGAAAGTGGATTTAAGGCCATCAGAAAAGGTCATATACACCTAAGTCATGTGCTCAAACTTAGATGAATAAGAACTCCCTCTGGACAGTTACCTCCCACAGTTACCTACCACTTTCTACTGACAACAAAGTGAATTTAAGAATTTCAGAACGACTCTTCTTCAGAGCCTTAAAATATGGCTCTCTGATGCCTTATTTGGGTGAGCTGCATCCAACCAAGCACTTCAGTATATAAATTACAGTGTCTTGGTGAGGACAAAAAGAGACAGGTAGAGATTCTAACCACAAAGCTAAATAGAGAAATTTGCATAAGACATTTCTTTGTTGACTGATTTCATAACAACAGAAAAAATCCTGCATTTCACATTGTAGAAGCAGACAGAAGGCTGGGATTGTATCAGTTATACTTCAGCCAAAGTTCCCCAAGCTGTGGTACACGTGGAAGGAGAAAAGACACAGTGAAGCCAAGCAGACAGCACCCCCTACACACATTTGAGCAGGAACAAGGAATCACATCAAGAACCACCAAAGCAGCAATAATAATACTATGAGATTTCCCATACTTTTCTATGTATAAAGCCATTAACTCCACTAAAGCTGTACTCTTTCATAAGCAGCCTAGTAGCATCAGGAATGACACAGAGCTCTGGAAGCCCAACTTGAATAAGCATTGGTCAAGCCATATCTCCTTGACATGCCCTTTCCAGGTCAGAACCTCAGATGCAACCATACCCATCCAGAGTGCCCTCCAGACCTTCCACCTGCTGCTCTTACTCCAAGGCAAAATCAGTACCCAACTGACTGCAGCTACATTTAAAAAAACCCAACACTAAAGTGGCTTTGTAAGGACTTTGTGGTGTTCTCACTGTCTGAAGACTCTCCATTTTTCTGCTTTGCTGCTCCTACATATTTTTTTCAAACCATCTCCAAAAAGAGTTTTTCTGCCTTTCTGTTTCTCTTTTTCTGTTTAATGCTCTAATGAGACATTTTATCTTTGCAAAACATTTTGAGATGCATATTGCATGAAAGACACTGTCCTAAGGAAGGGCCAGCTCATACTGTGCTGTTTGCACAGAAAACGAGAGGGAAGAAGAGCAATAAAACAGCGACTTAATTACTTTGGAGCTGCGGCGCTTCCCACTACCACAGCCTCGGCATGAGGCCCTGACGCAGCCACCGGAGTTGACTGCGAGAGGCATCTTGCTGACAACTCCTCCGGTGCTGCTTTACCCAGTGTCACTGAGCAGCTCACAGCAAATGAACAAGCCACAAAGAGCGGCAGGACATCAGTGATGTAACCCGTGATAAAAAACCATCAGGAAATATCAGTGACCTCCACGAACCACAAAAGCCTTTCTGCCCCGTTCGCCTCTGCTGAACAAATGCATACCCTCTTCTGCTGGCACTGTTCACCTCCCCTTGAGAGGTGCTTTGTTCAGGAAAGGAGTGAATAAGCAGAGCACAGCTGCAAAACTGAATTCCCAAATCATTGCCTAAGTACTGGTATCTTTTTGTGGCTAGCATGATACGACCTAGCCTGCATTACATAGGTTTAGATTGTGAGACATGCTGAATACGTCTGGATCTCACTCCTTTCTCCCAGATTCAAGGATTACTGCTGACTATGCCTGATGCTTTGGGGTAAGCATATCCATCAGTAGGAAGCACTTAGGAATTGCTTCATTCCTCAGTGGATTAGGTTTTGAACTAAAATCCACTAAAGTCAAAAAACTCCAAGGGATCACAATTTTTCTTTAGAAAGCACTGTTTTTGGTTTTTGGATGTTTTTTGCCAGTGCTAGCAACTGCTTGCACGGCTTAGCAGCCCCTTCAGTTCTGTTGCATCTGCCTTTTCTTCAGTTCTTCTTCCCACTTGACCTCAGGGGGAAATTTTTGCTGTCTGTCCCAGCTTACAGCTCCACCAGTGGAATAATCGAGCTGTAACCAGAAGCATCATTTCTCTTGGCTTATTTCTCTTTTCAAGATTCAAATGTGTTGCTTTACTGCTTTTGCTTCTCCCACCTTCCGAGGAGTTTTGTACCTGGGCCCTTGTCTATATTACAAAGTCAGTGTTGAGAGCTTTAATCCACCAACTATCTCTGTTTATATCCAGTGATAGCCTGGACACAGGACTTGTACCAAAGAGCCCTCTAGTCTGAGTATACAAATAAGGAAGGATATAGCAAATTCTCAGTATTTTTATTAAAATGGTTTCAGCAGGATTCTTCACCCCTAATCTAATCATTGCCAGCAGTGTAGTGCGTGTCTGTGATATTTCTTTCCTTACAGTTTCAACAGGCTTCGTTACTGCCACTATAGCTCATGTAATCAGCAAGTTTACTGTCAAATGTGCCCGTTTCTGCAGTGCCTGCAACTTGAACTGAGACAGTGGTCTGCTTCCAGGTTAGGGATATCACAGCAACAACTGATACTCTATTCTTTTTGTCTTCATGTACCATACAGATGACTTTCCTCCCTGAGAACCTTAAAACCTTGAAAAAAAAAAACCAACCCAAACAAAATCACAAAAACACCGACTTTGCTTTTCATAGGTGAAATATGGAGAGGGTTTTATACCACTTGAAAGCCAAGCCCATCTTTTTTGTATGCCACTGCATTCACAGGTTATTATCATGCAAAAATCTGGTTCCTTCATTGGGAGTGAGTTTCCCTTTAAGATTTGTGTTTTATTTCCTTACTCATATGTCTTTTTTCTTCAAAACTGACTTTGTTTCATGGCATCCCAAGCTACTGCTCTACTGAAACTGTGTAGATTGTATCAAAGAAAGCACATCTCGCAGAAGTGCCTCCGCAGCACATTACGAACTGCGCAGCTCCCAAAGAGCAATTTAAAATGAAGAACAACCTTTTCCAACATCCTTTTCAGAACCGCACGTGGACATTAGCCAGACACAAGACTGAGCTGCAGAGGGTGCATTAAACTCCCCATCTGCTCTTCACAGTGCTCATCACTGATTTATAACCCACAGTAAAGTCATTTGGCCAAAAAAATCACAGTGCATGAGACAAGTGCACCAGGAGCCAACTGAGCCTTTCCTCCCACAGTGTCCGCGTAAGGAAATGGGTCCCAGCCAGCCAGCGTTTTCCCAATATTTGATTCCAGAGTATGCGATATCTGTAGGTAAGTCGCTCTCCAAAACGAACTAGCGAAGCCAGATTTTGTTCTTATTTATGCTACTTAATGGGCATTATCTCAGTTGGTCCTGGCATGGCTCACTCCCGTGTAAATGATGTCCAAGTATCCTTGAGGGCCTCCGCAGCTTCCCTGAAAACTTGGAAGAGGTTTTGGAAAGCCACCTGCAGGTTTCCTCTTCTCAAGGACCCTGCTTTTCCAACCCACTCCTTCGCCGTGCCCAGCTCCTGGGTGGGATGCTACGACCAGACCCTCTGCAGACTCTGCCGGGGAAGGAGTCCCGCGGCGGCTCGGCCCGGCCAGGAGCGGAGGCTTCACACGGTTTCCCTGTGGAAAAGGTTCAGCCCCGGGAGTGGGGCCGCATTCCACCGCGGCACGTGCCCCGGGACAGCCGTGGGATGGGCGCAGCCAGGAGTCGGGGCACGATGCCCGGCAAACGCCGGTGACTTGCATCCTCCCCACAGCAGCACCGCGGACGGGGGGTCGCCTGCCCACCCCCTCCCGAGCTGAGCAGCGCCTTGCCCGGCCTCACCAACGGAAAACCCCCACCCCCCCGCCCCCGTGCACAGCGCCCCGGGACCGGGGCTGGGGCCGGCGAGCGGGCAGCGCGGCGGGGCCGGGCGAGGGGGCGGGACCGGGGCGGTGCTGCCTCCGGGGCCGCGCGGGACGGCGGCGGGACCGGCAGCGGGACCGGCAGCGGGACCGACGGCCGGAGCTGCAGCCGGAGCCGGGCAGGGGGAGCCGGAGCCGCAGCCGGAGCCGGGCGCGGTGAGCGGGGCGCGGGGCGCGGGGCTGGCCCCAGCGGAGCGGCTGCGGGCGGGAGGGTGCCGCGGTGCCGGTTGCGCCTACGCCGAAGCGTTTCAGCGGGGTCTGGCCGTCTCCCGTTTTAAGGGAGGTCGGCACTTTGGGGGGTGTTTTCTCCCCCTGCCTAGATCCCGGTGCTCTTTATTCGGTGTGAGTTGAGCCCCGGCTGGGCAGGGCTGACCCGGGCGCCTGATGCTCCCCTCTGCGGCGCCGGGCGCTGTCCGGTGCCGAGCGGTGCCTTCCCCGCGCTGATGCGGGGTCTGCCCTCCGTGTCCCCCCCCCGCCCCCGCCTCCGGCTTCTGCTGCTCCGGGAGAGCCTCCTGAATGTTGTGTCTTCCCTGTGCCGTAACCAAGGGCATTTGATTTTCACATGCGTTTAACCTAGGTATGCGTTAGGCCTGTGTCTGATTTGTTCCCAAACGTGTTTTGGAAAGAACCTATTTTTGTCCTTAGTGACTTGGTGGGTTGTCAAAGCGCTTGAACTGAATGAAAACCCTCATTTCGGGGAAATTGCTTTTGCTGGAGGCAGAGAGGGGAGCGCTCTGGGAGAGCGTGGGGACGAGGTCTGGGGGTGCGCTGCCTCTGGAAGGAGGGTTGCGGAGAGGAGGGAGGCACGAGTTGGTTTCCATGTCTGAACGATGCTGCGGACTCGGGGTTTGATAGTGGCAGAGCGTTGGGTCATCACTGTGCAAGCACATTTTTGGCTCTGTGGGTATAAGCGCAGATTGCCACCCGTGTGCTCTTTCACATTGTTTGCGGGAAGATGACGGGAAAGGAATTGCTCCCTCTGCAAATAAATTGTAAAATGCCTGTCCAATGTACTGGGAGAAGAGCTGAGCTTAGACAGCACAACGTGGAAAAAGAAAGCAGGGTGGATGCACAAAAACATGCCCTTTCCAGACACTTTATGTCTAGCTGAAAGCTGCAGGGTGTTACAATGTCATCTCGGTAGAGGTAATGAAGTTTGGGGCAGAAAGCGAGTGAAGCAAACTCTTCCTACCCTTGCAGATGCTAAACAGTTAGTCAGAGGGAAATTGTGAAAAGAGTGGTAAACGGCTGAGCATTTCCCATGTTGTTTAACATTTATATAGGCAAAACCATTAGGAATGCATACTAAGTATTATTCAATTTAATTCTCAGGTAATTATAGCAGAATGGGAGAAAGATGAATAGAAGAAATGTATAAAGTCTGGACCATATAGGATGTACATAGTGCTGGTGTACACAGTTATTCTGATACAGGATCCAGATGGAGGATTGATCTTTCCTTATGATTTTGCTTTTTACAGTCATTTTGACACTGCTCTGGCTTGTTCTGTGCCTGAACAAACTGCAGCGAAGGGCAATCTGAAACCACCAGCCTCCTTCTCTCTGCTATGATGCCTGGAAAGGCTTGTCCCCCTTAGGGATGGCTGGTGCTGGTTGTAGCTGGGTACTGACTGTCGCCTTTCCCCACTTATTCCTCAGACTCAGTCATCTGTATCACCCAAGGTGGGGGAAGGAGAGGCAGGCATGTCACCCCTGCCTCCCTCATTTCCCCGGCTTTCCTCGGCTCCGGTGTGCAGGCTTGCCTGTCTGCAGACTGCTTCTTGCTCTATCCAGTACGTGTGCATTCCTGTCCACAGGAGAAAGGCTGTAGGACCTTGAACTGGTGGGAAAGGGGACCTGGGTTATTTCAGCATCTAAGTCTCCTCTAGTACTACCACTGAGTAGGTGAGTCTTTGTCTATGAATATATTTGGCTTAGGAAGTTATCGCCGTGTGCATTGTGTTAATCTTTTCAGACTAGGATAGCTTGTGTCTGCCAAGTGTCTTGGTCCATAATTGGGTCTTATTGGTGCAGCGCAAATTATAAATTGTATTCTGCAAATTCCCCATCAGAGGCAGGAAGCAGTTTTCCTCCTGGCGCCCCATCTACGCAGAAGCAGAATTGGAATTAGCTCAACCGTAGAGGACGCCAGAAGTTACTGAAAATTATGGTGTTTCTGATAGGTTTGGACTTGGAATTTAAATACTAAAATGTCAAGGCATTTTCACCTCTACCTCCTTCACTCTCTTGCAAGCACTCCTTCCTTTTTTACTTCATGGCTGTGGTTGCCTCCTTTCCCTGGCTTGCACAGAGGAAATCCTGTTGCGGCATAGTTGATTCACGGTGCTGCTGCAAAAAAACACCTCTTAGCCTGCCTCTTTGGCTGCATCTCCCCTCTTTTTCAGTCGAGTCCTCCTGCTTCTCCCCCTTCTCATCTGCACCACGCACGTCACACTCAGGCTTCACTTTCAAGTGTCCTCGATATCTCCCCATACGTGATGTACCACCTCTCCTTCTTTACCATGACATACCTCCTGGGCTTTGATCAGCGCATGCTGGCAGCATCCGTCTCCCTCAAGCTATCACCTTTGTATTTCCCCGAGCTTCGCCTTGCGCTTACTCGTAGCTTCGTATAGGCACCTTGTTCGTCATTTAATTAATTTCCTTGATATGTCCTGGCACGTTCGCTTTTGCTGCGATGCCTTCAGCAGCCGTCTGGGGAGGTGCTGAGACGGGCCCTCACCCTTGCTGCCACACACCCCTGTCACTGGAATGAGTCTGGCTCTGGATTTGAGCATAACAGTGTCCTCTGAAGCTCTGACACCTGGGAGGCAATGTCACACAGATCCCTCTATCTAGCACCAGCAGAAGCTCTCCTTCCATCCTCTGTGTTATCCTCACTCGCTCTTTTTGGCATTTCAGGTGCAACCCTGCCCCCTTACGCTTGCACACCACAGCATGGCTCGCTGCAACTCCCTTGTATCTGGGCATAAGTTATTGCAGACTGTTTGCAAACAGTGACAGTATGTAAATGTTATGCACACAAATACAGATATGATAACGCCACAGTCTCGTTGTCAAGGGAGGGCATGCAGGCTGCGTTGGTAAAATAAGGAAAGGCATGAGGATGGAGATATTTTCTGTTATGCCATTGAGGGGAAACAGAGAATTGAAGGCAAAGGCAGTTTCTTTACATCTCTTGGTAAAGCAGGCTGAGGCATCTGAGTCGGGAAGCAGAGGTACAGCAAGCAGAGTTGCTGTGATAGCACATCTGTGCCTAAAATTCCCTTGACATTTACGTTCACAGTACAGAGTTGGTACTGAATCTGCTTTTTTGGGGAGAATAGTTTCTGTTGAGTCAAGTGTACAAATTTCTGTCCCAGCTTTATATTGTTCCAGATTTCTAAGGAGGTTAAAATGAAATCTGCTTGCCATTTTAAGGTTTCATATGGACCATATACTTTGTTGGTGTTTTTTTTTTTCTTATAAAATATATTGAAGCCTGTATGTCAGTTTAATTTTAACACAGGAAAATCTTTATTTATTACTTTGGACTCCGCTTACTGGGTCACAACTTCATTAGTTAGGGACTAGTAACCCCCTTGACTAGCGAAATTAAGGGGCACTTACTGTTCAGCAGAGCCCCTTGCTGAAGTCTGCAGGGAGGGCTCCCGAGACCTGCTGGCATGATGTGCTCATGGGGGTGGACATGCCCCCATGAGGAGGAGGGTCAGAGGCTCTCAGCTGCCACCTCCTCTGGCACACAGTAGGATGCTGAACCACAGCACTGGAGGGGACAGTTGAGACCTTAAATCTATTTACTTCCAGATTTAGCCACATTTTCTCCTAAAATTCTATTCCTGGTAGGTGTAGGGGGCAGTGCCTGATATTTCTGAGGGTTTTTCCCCCCTTTACCTGAGGGGATGCTGAACCTGACAGTATGAGCCCTGCAAGTTGTCTGCTTCACCAGCGAGTGTGGTGGAGAAACACTGATAACAAGGACTGCTTGCCTTGGGGCTTGGTATTTTATCTGATAGGTTTAGCTCTGAGTAAACGATGTGGAGGACCTGGAGCAGTGCCCCATGAGAAGTCCATACGGCTTCAGGGAGAGGGAATGCTCGTGGAGCCCAGCACGGGTTCGTTTGTGTTGAATGCAAAAGGGAGCCCACCTTAAGAGTCAGACACAAGCTAACAAAGCCTAATTAACTTTTGGATTTTTCTGAGATTAACTGCCTCACCACCACCCTACGCATGCTGGGTGGCATCTTATTCTGAGAGGCTTATCCATGTCGGTGGGATGCTCCACACAGCCACTTGCAGCTTCAGCAGGGAAGGATAGCAGGACAGGATGATTCAAGTATGAAAGGAGGTGGCAAGACAGAAGCAGCTGAAATATTTTCATATGCTTGTTCCACTGAGGGAAACAGGCTTTAACTGATTGGGCTTTAACCTTCCTTTATTTTTGCCCTGTGAAAATGTTCATTTGTAATTAAGCAGCCATTCCACTCTACAATAAATTTTCTTGTCATACAAAACTTTCGAATTTTGGGTTGCAATAAATCAAACAAGAAATCATTCCACAAAATGCAGAAATTAAGAAATCCTGATACCCAGCCCCCTTCCTCTTCCCTGTCTAACCTTGCCCTCATCCTCCTTCCAGCCTGCTATCTCCATGGGCACCCACGGCCTGCTATTTTGGCAGTGACATCTTAACAGCTGCCTTTGACTGTAGAAGTCAATTACCAAAACCTAAAGCTGTTATGGGGAACCAAATGGCTGTGTGGTGAACCTTTGTGTTTCCCCTTCCTGCTGTCATTAAACTTTAGGAGCTTGACTGTCTTTGAGGCTTCTGCCTGGTGTTGAATTTGTCTGAAAGTGGCCAACAGGAACAAAAGTTACTCAGAATGGGAATAAAGGGAAAAAAGCTGGGACTGGGCACCAAGAAATCAAATATGACCCATCACTATGGTCAACAAAGAGTCGAGTTTCTTTCTTTTTTTTTTTTTTCAGTAACCTGTAATTTTTCACAACAAACTTTCAACAAAAGTGGGAAAGAAATATTTTTAGCAAACCAACACAGACAGGAGACTAATTGCCCAGGTGACCCTGTGTCCTTTGGGTGATATTCAGACTCACACTCCCATGGGAAGCAGGACCAGGAGGGCCCCATTTCCCCATCTGAGGTTCCAGATGTACAGCAATGAGAGCTTCTTTCCCCATTCACATCCCAAGAGATACAGGGAAGGGATAGGTCCCTGCTCCCCGCGTCTCTTATTGAAGACAGGAGTGACCACAGCGTTTTGGCCAAATCTGCTGTGCCAGAACATGGTCAGTGTGAGCCTCAGCTGTGGGCTAGTGCCGCATCTCAGATGCTGAAAATAGCTATTAAGGGCATTAGACTAGTGCGAAAAAAGGAGAATAACCGTGGGATACAATTGTGTATTCCAAGGGTTCTCCTGTAGATAAGCTTCTTGGTGTTCTGGCCTAAATATTTCTATGTTCCTCAAAGGTAATTAAAAGCTCAGACCTCTCCAACTCATTGTGTACGCTTGCCATTTGAATATGAATACACGCATTTAAGGAGCCTTGAGGATGTATTGTGTTTTGCACTGCATCTCTGGCATGTTTAATCAGCTCAAGATTTGGTAGGCTCTATTCCCTCTGCCTTGCCAGGGATTGGGGTGTTGTATTGAATGAAGGTCTGAACGGGCAAGAGCAACGCTCTGTGTATCTGGGGAGAGGGGGATGAAAGAAGATCCTGCAGAGACAAAAGAGACCTGGAAAAGAAGAAAAATCGTTTATATTTGCCTTGTTTGAAAATAAAGTCCCTGATGAAGAGATTTGTGCCCCTTTCCCCAAAGAGAGACAGGGAAAGAAACAAAGGGAGGAGAAAGGGTTTCTGCTACGAACAGACAAAACTGAGGGGCATAGGATCTAGCTTTTTTTTACATGAGGCAGATACCAGAGAAAAGATATAGGTGGGGCATCCTCGTCTCCACCCCAGTACCACTACCCACCTCAGCATACATGCTTCTGGGCAAGACGACGAGGTGCATGCCCTCGCATCCAGGGGATGCGCTGGGACCATCCCTGGGGAAACTGACCTTGGGGTTCACCTGCAGCCTCCCACCTCTCCTTCTGCACGGGAAGGTGGTCAGGAAGCTGTCTGACTCCCTTGGGCTGGAACTTTAGTATAATCGATGTTATCAAAACATTCAGATTTCAACAAAGCTGACTTTTAACAGCTGCGCTAGATAATTTTCTTTATTGAACTTGGACAAGCTTAAACCTTATGTGATTCAGTGATTGAAGGGATGAAAGCAACACAACAATGCATTAACATTCATCCCCAGAGATCTACTTCTCTAATGCAGTTCAAACCAAATGTGCTGAAAGGGTAGAGCTCTGAGATGTATAAGGATTGTTCAAGAGGCTTTTCTTTCCCAAAGGGGAGGATCTTTTTTGAAAGTGGCCCTACTTTTGCTTTAATTTGCATCACCTGAATTGTTTCTTCATATACAATCAATTAGATTTGCTTTACTGAAGACAGTTTGGGGGCCACGTTTTAATTTTAGGTACACAAAAATCTGCCAGTTACCCTTGTGCATATAAAATATTCAGTTTGGGGATTGCAGGTAAGTGAAATTAAAGTGCATATTGTCTGAAATAAAGAGAATAAATAAATAATGATATGTAATCCAGAAAGACCTGATTCCTGGCAGCAGTCTTTAGGGGATAAGGTGAAATGAACTGGAATGCAGACACAGGGCTCCCGTGCTTAAAGCAGTGCCAGTGGACAGCAGGTTGTCTTGGTCCTGGAGCATGCTGAAAAGAAGAGGAGAAAGGTGTTGTCAAGGCATGGTTGTAGAGCTGAGATCAAGAGATAAGCATGGGTTTTATATTATACATGCAGTGCTGGAACTGGACAGCAGAAGGATGTGGCTAGCAGAAATAAAACACAAGCCAGGATTCCAGTTGCTTTGTTTTCCTCTGAAATTTCAGACACTGAGAGCAATCAAAATTCAACACTTTTCTGCCCTGATTTTTTATTAATGTTGTTATTATCAAACTCTTCAGCTTTGATTTGCTTTTTTATAGGGGCTTTTCTCAGCATGCAGTCCCTTTAGATTTGGGCGTGATAGCTAACCACATCCTGCGCATTGGACATTTGGCTTACACCCCTGTATCTTCCTGCCTGTAAGTATTTTATTCATTCTCTTTGCTTGTTTTTCTCCTACTTTTTAGGAGCAGATTCAACTGACAGGCCGTGGGTCTGATCACAGGTCATGATGGTTTTGCTTTGCATTAATATAAACAACTCAATAATCTGCAGATCCATAGGAAATAAAAATGATAAAAGCATTTGATCCCATCTAAATTAATCTAAGTATCCTTATGGCTCTGAGAGTTTCCTTCTCCCAGCCCCACACAAAACCCCAAACAAAATATAACTTGATTTTAACCTGCAACCAAGCCATCTGGGCCCTTGCCTTCTTAGATTTTAAAAGTCATAAATTTAAATCATATTACATCATAATAAAAAAATGAAATTAGATCATACATTAAAAGGAAGACATTGCTTGTGGCAGGAAATAGTTTTTCCTTTTCCTTGTATGCACTTTTTTATTGAGTCAGTTGGTGACTGACCCTGTTTCCCAGATAGAGTGGTAAAGGGATTCTCTGCTCCTGGAGGATCCATCTGTAACAGGAAAAAAAAGCATCCCACTTACTTCTGGTCTTTCACTCGCCAAAGGCATTTCTGCAAGAAATAAGAAGTATTAAGGATGATATTCTTGCTAAACTCCAAATGATCAGTCATTCTTTGGCTTTCCTACCTAAATTTTCTACATTTTTCAATGGAATAAAATGCTGCTCACTTCTTTTCTGTCTAGAGCTACTGTCTAATTTAGTTGCATGATGTTAAATCACTACATTTTTCCAGCCCACAGCAAATTGCCTTTCAAGGCTGACGGATTTCCTATGATGTGTTACGTTCATTCACTCCTTTGGTATGAGCATGCAGTCATATTTTTAATGGCATTAAATGCTTTGTGTTACATGTTAGCTGGAGGGACCATATGCGGTGATACAGTCCTACGTGCTAAGGGAAATGAAGGCGGTGAGGGGGAAGATGAAAGAATTCAACCAGAAGCTCACTGGCCTTTGTACGTGTATCGGATTAGAGAAGGTCAAGAGAAACCATAATCTTTTTAACAGATCTAGTGAAAACTGACTTCCAGCTTTTGGAAGTAATCACTGTGATAATCACAGGACTTGGGGTGGGCAACACACCTTTAGGGACCAGGAGGTTCCATCCTAGAACTGGCATCGCTGTATCACCTGGAATTTCTTCTGGGCACATGTACAGTCCTCCTCCTGCTCTTCCTGCCCTGGTGCTGAATGAAGGAGAGGTAGTTCTGGTTTCAGGTCATGAGGGGATGATGTCATTGTCTGCTCAATCCTGGCTTTAACCTTCCAAAAGGGCAAAAGAGAGCAAAGAAATCCTCTGAGACTTCATAGAGGTAATCAGCGTCATCTTTAATGAATGTCCTCTTCCTCCCCTCTCCTATTCTAAACAAAGAGTTGTCTCCCTCATACAGAACACGCAGTTTTTGCACAGACCCAGAGGACCATCTTGCAACTCATCTCCCTTTCCTGGCCATTTCCTCACCAGATTAATAGGCAGTAATTTCAGTGCCATCTAGGATCTGCTAACCATCAGAGCTTCCCCGTCATGGGGATGGTCCCAAGTCATCCCCTGTGGGCACGTTGTTCCACTAGTGTGGGCGTGTTCTTCTTCAACCTTCATCTCTGTGTCCCCCAGGACACACGTGTGTGCAACTGGATCTGCAGGAGGACAGTGTGTACAGAGATAAGGAAGCCTGGTGGCCAGAGGCTCCTTCTGCCGGGATCCATGGACATCTGGCACGGGCAAGCTTCTTTGACTGTCCTGCACTGGTTCAGTGAGGCACAGAGCCCTCCAACTTTAAGAAGGCAGTAGAAATCTAATCCTTCTGTTGCACTTATCCTCTGCCTTTCTGTATACGCTGAGCTGAAATCAGCCAAAAGGGTTTCAAGTTGTTAGGGGAGGAAGACAGACACAATTAACAGCGCATTGATGTCTGTTGTAACTATGGTAAAGGCAAATTAAGCTCTCCGCTGTTCAGGGTTGTTGACAATAAGGGCTTTTTATAACACCTTCTACCTGTAAAGAAAAAGTTGATGGGTGATCATGACAAAAAAATGTTAATTTATGTAGCATAAAACCCCTGATTTTGTTTGATGTCAGTTTGTCTCTCTGCTTAAACATTTTGAAGCCTCTGAAATAGCCAATGTATTTCTCAGCTTGTAGCCACAAAAAGGCAGGAAGAACCAAGAAAACAAAGTGCTTATCTATGGCTGATAAACTCCCAAGAAAATGAACCTACCAAAGTTATCTTTGCTTCCTGTTCCTCAATTTTCAGGGCCTCGGTGGTTGTGAGTATGCTCCATTAAATTATGATTCACTGAGTCTGGAGAAATAGAGTTGTTGCATAAAGATATGCAGAGAAATACAATACAGGCAACTGGATGGTAAAGGATTTATGACACTGGGACTATGAAAAAGCTCTTTTTACGGCACGCCATCCTGGAGAGTGCTGCTGTCTCATTTAACATGCACCTCAGACTGAACTGGGAGATTCCTACTGTCTCACCTATGCTCGAGATTAAATCACACGTTACATATAATTTGGCACCCAAAGCATATGCTAAGTGATGAGACCTCTGCTCCTGACCACGTTTCCATTTTCTGAAAAAAATAGAGTTTAGGACAGGTGCCATCAAAGATGGAAACAGGTAATAGCTTTGGCATGGCTACCCAGGCACGGTAGTGTATGGTACCTGGGACTTACCTCTCACATAGTGATGGCTTGCTTATCCCCCACCTACCCAGCCTGCTCTGGTGTTTTGGTGAACGCCAATTAGCCTATCTCCCACTTACCATGGGATAAAAGAAAAGATTAAGAACCCCAACTAAGCCTGCCTACAGTATCTGCCAGGTAGCCCTACCCTTGGAATAAGAGTGGTTGTCCTCAGCTGTGAAAAGTGGTCTATACCGAGGACATGAGTGGATGAACAATGCATAGCAGGAGGAAAATACTTAAACATTGGTTCTGGTTGAAAAGTGAGGATGTGCAGATGACACCACATGTCTAGCAGAGCCTTTCTGTGTGTGCCAGCCCTCATATTTGGGGACTAAAGTAGCAAAACAAGGTTTTACTCTCTTGTACATCTAAAGTCAGTAGAGTATGGTGGTGGAGTCTGTGCCTTCTTGGCACAGTGAGTTGTTTTATTGAAATGCATGAATCTGTCTAAGCAGCTTGCCCACCAGAGCAACAAGGCTGTGTAATAGTGGAGTAATAGCAGTGGGAAAATTCAACTGATGTTGCAAAGGCAGAGTATGACCTGAGATTTTCAGCGGTGGGACTGGACTCAATGACTCAGGAAGCCTCCTCAAGCCATGTATTCCTCTGCTGGGATTGCAGAGGTGCCTTTGAGAAAGTAATCCGGATACAGCTACACAACAAAATCAGTCCCCCAGCACACAGGTCCCAGTTCTGCTGTCTCAAGAGTTTTCAGGACTGGTTATTTGGGAAGTCTTCTTCTGTCAGAGTTCCTCTCCATGTCCAGTCATTCAGCAACAGCACTGTAAATTGTCTCTGCCTTAAACCAAAACAACTTTCTAACAATAGACAAGGGAAAGTAAGGATCACTACAGAATTTGAAAACTTTGGTTCCTTAGTTGTATTCCCTGATGGTTTTATGGCTCTTGGAAAGGCAACGGGCTTATTGAAGTCAGCCACTTTCGATTTTACTATTATACTTTGAAGTAAGTAAGTGACAAAATTCCCAATAATTTTTTTGGGACCATGTTTGAGCTTGATGCTTTGATGTTGTTCTATTTAGTTTTCAGGAAAGCACAAAACCAGTTACCAAACAAGAAGGTGAAACTGACATCTGGCTTTACTGGTTTTTTTTCCTTTGGGAGGATTAGGGTAAGAGAGAGAAATGGTTATGCCACTTACCGCCTTCTTCCAGTAGAAGCAGGAACCTGAGCCGAAGTGGTAGCTGTGGTGCACTAAATAAAACTGCTCATGGATCCCCCCTTTGAAGGGTGGGAGGTATGATTCATGGTGTGGAAGAGGTTCGTGCAGCCCTAGGACTGTGTAATCGCATGGTGGTCCAGAACAGCATTTGCACCCCTGCCCCATGTGGCTGGCTCTGTCAGGATTGCAATTCTGGAACAGCACCAGGGATCAGGATCAGATCCATTTTATTTCCTTACACTTTTTGTACCTTTCCTATGAATACTACTCAGGTGTCAGGACCAAATATGTTCATACTCCGTAGGATTTTGCTGTTTTACTCCAACGGGGTGCAAATGGTTGGGAAAAACTGGTCCCCTTTTAGACTGAGTGGGACCCTACACTTTAGGTCCATATTTTTAAATGTGTGATTAAAACAACACAGATTTTTTTTTTCTTCCTAAAATATTACACAAAGAGCCACTTTAGCTGAATGTGAGATTCATTTACACATCACTTCACTATACAGTGTGAGTGAGGCAACTAGGATCTGGGCCATAGTCTTCTGGAATCAGAATGTCCAATGTCTCTGGTCTCACTACAAAATGCTCAATTAAAAATAGCCCAATTGACACTGTGAAACCCATAAAGGCTCTGAACTACCAAAGCACACACATCTCTGCCTGAGATTCTGATTAGTCCTATTTAAGACCATAAATTTTCCACTAACTTCAGATAAAGTCCAACGCCAAAGTTATTCCTTGTACCAGGGCCAAAACTGTTGATGGTAAAAGTAGAATGCAGCGTATTTCAAATTTGTGGAGAATTTAAAAGCTTTTAATTTATGCCGTGTTAAAGAATTTATGTGAATTAATTCCTGAAGTTATTATAAAGAAATTCAATTAATAATGGATCTGCTTTTCATTATGACGAGTAATCAAAGATAAACATCTTCTATATCAAAGCTTATCTGTTAAAAAGGATAAATTAGCTATAACGCACTTAACTACTTCCACAACATGAAACGAACACGTATTGTTCCATTAGTTAACTTTGGATCACTAAATTAAAGACAGTTCAAAAGGAGCATAATCTTATAAGGATCTTTCTTTGTTCAGTCTGTGGTGACTTATTTCAAGAGGTACAATAAATACTGTTTGTTGCAGGGCTAAATACTATTAGAGTTATAAAATAGTTTCGGTTTAGTATATTTTATGCATTAGCATGGCATATATATATACCATAAGGGTAAGAATATTTTTATCTGGTGTTTGCAGATGCAGTTTTAGAATCATAGAACAGAATAGAGTCTTTTAGGTTGGAAAAGACCATTAAGGTCATCAAGTCCAACTGTTAACACTGGTAATACCACCACTAAACCGCGTCCTTAAGCACCTCATCCACACATCTCTTAAATACCTCCAGGATTTTTTTTTATACTCCTGCATATCTTGTAGGCTATTGGGATGTTTGATAAAGACTACCCAAAGCTCCACATTAACACAATAGGTGCAATAAATAAACAAACAATAAAACAACAACTGGAATGTATCCTTTTATCCATGAAAGCAGAAATGTGTCTATACTAGAAATTAATCCAGGCCAGGGCATAGGGCTGTCATAACCTCTCCTGTTGAATTAGCAAGCAACTCCTGGCACTGTTTTGGCCAAGTAGCAATGCCTGAACATATTTGCAGTTAGGATTGCCTGTCATTCATCCCCAAAGGCAGCTCTGATTTGGCCATCCTGTCCATGGGACCTGCCGTACAAGTTGTCCCCGAGACCAGAGGATAGCCTTGACCTGCTTTATGTAGTAGAACAGATGTTGTTCTGAGGTATAGAAAATAAAGTAGGGTTTAAAAACATGGAATTAGATTCTACATACTGCTTAATGTAGTCCTTGTTTACTCAGGCATTTACAGCTTTTTACAGCAAATAGCATAACCTCTTATATTTAATTGACAGTGCAAAAATACAGAGGGTGACTATGCAAATAACTTCAGTGACTGCAAAGCCAGCTTAGCATTTTCAGTGGGCGTCTCCAAGGCTTCTGTGTTCTCAGAGAAGAAACAGCACCAGCAGAAAAGTACCTTACCCTTCTTAAGCATCTTTAGTTCAGGTTGGGACTTCTGTGATCACACCTTGTATCAAAAAATGTCGGCCTCTTGAAGAAAGAGGGACTTTACTAAGTTATCAGGGGTAACATTGTTTAAGAGAAAAATTACAAGGCAGAACATTGCCGGGAACAGTGCTGGGACACTTTCATGGAAACTCAGAGAGACACTTGGGCAGTTGTGTCACACAGAGAAGGAGACACCCCAGACTGTTGCATCATTCCTTTATGGGACAGATTCTGTCTCTCTGGCTGATGCTGGCAGCGTGTGCTCTCTCTGTCGCCATGAAAATCAGTGGGATTTTCCTCAAAGCCTCTAACTGTGAATTAGAGATAATTGTATTGAACTGGGGCCACAGGACAATGCTGAAAGCAAGGTCAGGATGAGAGGGACCACGCCAGGAATGTAGTTCTGTATGGATATTGTCTTCCTAGCGGGAGGAAAGCTCTCCGCCTTTCCCTGTAGTGCCTGAGTATCTGCAGCGAGAGGTTGACCACGGATGGATCGATAGAAACATTGCATGTGGATGATTGTATGCAGAAAATGAGCTTCATTTCCCACCCGCTCACACCTTGTATTATCTGTTTTGTATCGAAACAAAGACAATGGGTTATGCCATATAATTCAGCTGCAGCACATCAGCTTTGTACAAGCAATTCCCACTCACCAAGCCTTCTCTTACACTTCCAGACTGCACCTGGGGACTGACTACATCAGTTTAAAGAAAAGCATCTTAGCATACCCTGATTTTCTTATCCTGTGCTACTCTGACCTTTGCCAGCACCTGAGCTTCTGTAGGCAAAGCTGTTTCAAAGGTGGGATCTCTTCCTGGTAGCATTCACTGCCCTTAGGTAGTCCCCTTGCATTTGCTGAGTTGCCAGGGCTGCCTGTTCCCTCCGGATTTTGCTTGTAGGTGTCAAAAGCTGCAACACTTCACTGAAACGTGCCTGCCATTGAGATCCTCATGGCAGCATTAGAGCGAGACGCATATTGATCGTGGAAATCATTTAATCCATTTCATAAATATATAATAAGAAAGCAGGTCTGACAGATTTTCCCATTTTGAGTACCTCTGGCAAGGCAGCATGGAGTAAGGAGCTAATGGTAGTGGACTTATTATCCATTATGGTGTGGAGGAGCCTTGTTCCAGGTTGGGGAACTAATTCGTGAGAGGGACTTTACATTCCTTGAGTAGTTTTTATCCACAAGACAATTTTGGATTCCAATCTGTTCCATATCAAGTGCATTTTTGATTGTGCTGTTCCTCAGTTAAACAACTCATGGTGGGGAGGGGTCAATTTTAATTAACTGATGTTTAGGATTTCTCCTAATCCCTGCATTTTGGAAAACAGAGATAGAAAGATTGTTAGCAAATGCTTTAAGAATAGCAGCTTAGTGCTAACGAATAACTTGTAACTCTGAAGAACTAGATTGGCTCAGCCACACATTAAATCACATTATGTGCTAGTAAATTAAATTAAATTAATCTTGCCTTTTTCCACCCTCTTTCTTGCAGTTCTCAAGGATAAAATCTTACACTGTCCTGGGCTAGAGCTGTGAAGGATACATTTGATCACTGGCTGATTTATCACCTCTTCATTGTGATGGAAAAATGGTCGCCTAAAATAAACACTTTGTTATGCTGCTAAAACTGCCTTTGAATCCAAGATCTGTTGTGATTTTTAAAACAACCCCCAAAATGTCAGAACTCGACCCTTCATCTGGATTTGTAGGAAATGTGGAAAATGGGACTTTTCTGGAGCTGTATCCCACATCCCTTTCAACTTCAGTGGATTCATCACCTGGCCGTTTATCCAACGTCTATGTCTATGTTTCTATATTCCTTAGTCTCTTAGCTTTTCTCCTTTTGCTATTGATCATTGCACTTCAAAGGCTGAAAAACATAATTTCTTCCAGTTCCTCCTACCCAGAATATAATAGTGATGCTGGAAGTTCTTTCACTAATTTAGAGGTTTGTAGTATTTCTTCCCAGCGCTCTGCTCTCTCCAACCTTTCTTCATGAAACTAAATGGAAGGAAACACACGAGGAATGGAAGAGCTTTGTTTAGTTTCTTGAGGAGGTAGTGCATGCAACATTTGCCTTAGAAGACTATTATAAAGAAGTGGCTTTTAAAGTTTCCTTATATTTTCTTTTTCCTTTCCTTTTCTAGTCTTCACTTCCCCTTTTACTAATGTTCCTTTTCATTTTGGACGATGGATAATGACACTTGGTCATCATTTCATGCCTGTAATAGTGATACTGTCTTTTTCTCACACATACACGGTGTTCATTAAGAGTATTCCTGCCAAATTGTAACATGGTTCTAACTGGATGTGTCATTTTTCTGCTCTAGTTGTGACCCCCCTTCCCTGGTTTTGTAACAGTAATATGATGACTGCTTTTAGTTTTCTTTTTTTTATTAGAAAAGGACTTATGGATTAAATCCCTATAGTAAAAGCATCAAAAATCAGCTTAAATTATAAATATAGTCCTTGGGGCAATTTAAAGTTGTTAGTATTGTTCCTTTTTTATTTTTCACATCTTTTTCAAGATTTATTGATGTTTACAGAACACAACTAAACTCCATTTCTTGAAGAATGTTGCTTTTGTTTATTTGTACTCCCAACTCATTCTGTACAAAGTCTCTGTATTTCAGTTTTGGATCTCTTTGGTTAACTCAGTAAAGTGACTACAGTAACGATGCTCACTGCTGAATGTGTGGAGGTATTTCTGGACACAGTTGCACCTAATTTGCCTAATGACTTGTTCCTCCAGGGACAACTTGTGCTGCTGAATTATAGAGATCACACAACTCCTTTGCATCCTTCGCTGATCCTGTAGATTATTCTTAATCAATACCAGTACAAACCACTGGTTTCCTGTAACAGCTCTGCATACAGCAACCATAGCTGGCCACTGAACAGTTCCTGTTAACTGTCCTTTAGGCACAAGGTGTTTGTACTCAGGGAAGCAGGGCCAGCAGGGACAGAAAGAGATTGTAGTGGTGAGGACTTTCTGGGCCAGATTTTGTCTTGTAATTTCACAAATGCACACTGGGATGGAGAGGGGACGTGAGGATCTGTGTGATGGCCAGGGAGACCTGTGCTGTGACATCTGGGAGGTGCAAAGTGTAACTGCAGAGCATAAGAAGAGATGGGAAGGTAAAAAGCAGTGGTTCTGCCCCTTTTCCCCATGAGCATAAGGAGAAGCCAGAGAAGACGGGGTGAGAAATGGATGATCTTTGACAACCTCACTCCCCTTTGTGGTGCCATAATCCAGGTTATGTTTTCGCCCTGCGTGAAACATAACCCAACACTCAAATTCTGCAGTAAAATAATTAGCAGCATTGTGAACAGGATCTTGTGGTCAGCTGGGAAGTAAATCAAGCCAAATGATCGAAGAAATGATCCAAAACACCAAGTGTAACCTGTTAGGATTGCAGTCCCACACTGCGGTGCGATTCCTTGATTTCCTTACTGCACTATGTGAGTACAGCCCGGTCCTGCCACTCAAGCCCAGGCAAATTTTGCTCTCAAGGCAGGATCCAAGTCAACGGAGAGACACAAGGAAGGATATGGAAGTGTCACTGCTGTTTCTGTTGGTGGTGTAACAGCACACGTAGCTCTGGACGATGGGCTGGTCTCAGCAGGAGCGCAGGGCAACTGCTCTCTCTGTTACTGCCCAACGGGTTAGGGAGCTGCAGGAGACCTCCCAACCAGATTGGTTACAAATACCCTCCTGTTGAGCTGTCAACGTGCTCATCAACAGGAGTCTGCCATTAGCTACACAGAAAATTTTGGAAAGCCCGGTGTAAATATAATCATCAGAAATGCGGCTGCTCAGTGCCAAACAACATACAGATGATGCTGGAGTTGATGTTTTCAATTTTTAAAAGTGAACATGCAGTGTGGTAAGTAGTAGTGACTTACAGAGTTGATTAGCTCCTTACAAAGGTTAAAGAACTTGCTGACTAATAAAGAACTTAAGCCTGCAGGTTCCCTGAGCCAAACTGGTTTGATGAATATATTTAGTCTCTGGAATAGTTTATTCATCTAGACAAAAATTTCTTGGAAGTCACTTTTCACCGTAATTGATGATGGTCCTTGGGAAAAAGAGTTAACTTTTTAAAAGGGATCAGGAAACATAATTTCTTTTCTGAAAGTACTTCCAAATTCCAAGCCTGTAAGAGAATGTAATGTGTGTTGACGTAGATAAAAATAAATGAACTGTAAATCAAGGTGGAACAACCATTCAACTAACTTCTCTTACCTACAAAGCTGTAAATTTGTTGCTTACTTTTCTGCAAATGTAAGAATTTAATCAAAACCAAAGATGAGACGGTGGGTTGAGATGGCTATTTATTCCCAGTGATATGTTTCCCATTACTAGTTTATGACTGCAGATACAGACATTCAATATTGAATACAGACTGTTGAAAACGCATTGGCTTTGTTCGATGAGCTGTTGTCAGTCTTCACAAGAGCAGAAGGTATTTTTCAGACTGCACAAAGTAGCAGAGGTAACAGAAACCACATATTTGATTCTGCTTTGTAGTTTACTGGATGCTATTCATTTTTTTTTCCACTCTGCAGTGACATATGGGACTGTATACAGTCATCATGATTTCAGCTGAGTTGCACCTGTTCTTATCAGGACAGATTAGAGTAGAAACAAGTTGGATCCAATGGAATAGCATCAGGAGAAACCACAGGCAAAAATCACCATGCCATTTTTGAGTATTACTAAGTATTTGTTCAAGAAAAAAAAAAGAACAAAAAAACATCCAAACCCAACCAGAGAATCTGAGCTGAAGTTAACTTGAGCCAGAGTTGCAGAGATTTTCCACCATGGCAAATTGAAAAAAACAGATTAGGTTCTTAATTTTCATCAAATTGCTGTGTTTTCTAAACCTCCCTCTCTCCCCTTCTTTCTAGACACCAGGTTCACAGATTCCCAGCGTGTTCAGGGCTGGAAGGGACCTCTAGAGATCATCTAGTCCAACCCCCCTGCCAGAGCAGGATCACCTAGAGCAGATCACACAGGAACAAGTCCAGGCAGTTTTGGAAATTCTCCAGGGAAGGAGACCTCACCACCTTTCTGGGCAGCCTGTCCCAATGCTCTGTCACCCTCACAGGGAAGAAGTGTTTCCTCACGTTCAGGTTGAACCTTCTGTTTTCCAGTTTGTGGCCATTGCTCCTAGTCCTGTCCCACCTAAACTGCTATGTCATTCCCCTCCTCAGCTGGACAGGGAAGAGAAAATATAAAGAAAAGCTTGTGCATGTAGACAAGGACAGGGAGGGATCGTTCACTCATGGAGGGATCACTCACTAAGTACCATCACAGGCAAAACAGGCTCAACTTGGGGAACTTAATTTATTACCAATCAAATCAGAGTAGGATAATGAGAGGTAATACTAATCCTTACAGACACCTTTCCCCCACACCTCCCTTCTTCCCAGGCTCAGCTTTGGTCCCCTTTCCTGGGGAGGAATAAAGCCAGGCACCGGGACAAGCTGGGGACTGATCAGCTGGAAAACAGCTCTGCAGAGAAGGACCTGAGGGTCCTGGTGGACAACAAGTTGGCCATGTGTCATTAACATGCTCTTGCTGCGAAGGAGGCCAAGAGCATCCTCAGCAGCATTAGGAGAAACACTGCCGGCAGGTCAAGGGAGGTGATCCTTCCCCTTGATCTGCACTGGTGGGGTGGGAACTCCTGGATTGCTGTGTCCAGTTTGAGCCTCCCCAGTAGAAGAGAGATGTGGAGCTACCAGAGTAAGTTCAGTACAGAACTACTAAGATGGAGGGAGTCAGTGGTGCCCATGGACAGGACAAGAGGCAATGGGCACAAACTGAAACATGTGAAATTCCATCTGAACACAAGAAAACATTTTACTGTGAGTGTGGTCAAACACATGCCCAGGTTGCCCAGAGAGACTGTGAAGTTTCGGTGTGTTGACCTGAGCAACCTGCCCGTAGCTCACCCTGCTTTGGGCAGGACACGGTGATCCTCAGAGGTCCTCCATCCATGTCGTCATCCTGTGATTCACATCAGTGCAAAAGCTCAGAGCATAAAGCTTGCTGCCTCCTCTGATGCGTTAGCTCTGAAGCTCAGTAAACAACATCTTTACTTGGGGGTGATTTGTTCAATAACTTGTTACTGAAGAGCTGCTCTATTCTTCCTTCTGGCTGCAGCCACACACTTTTCCAGCTTTTCCACTGCCTCTTTATGGAGAAGGTTCACATTTCACAGTCAGATTTTTGCCCTGGGTCCCTTTTGTTTTTACTAAGCCCTCTGACTGCAACAATGCCATGAGCTTTGGTAATATATGGTACCACGACTTCATGGCTTCAGGTAGTTGCAAAGTATACCTGGAAGTCTATAGAAAGAATAATACCAATAAAGCATGGATCAGGAAAGAACAGAAAGAGTTTCTGAATCACACAGAAAAAATATTTTGTTTAAGTTCAACAGATAAAGTCCATTTAAGTGTATTTAATCAAAGAGTACCTGGTGGAGGCTGTAGCAGCCTTCTTTATATCTATGACTCTCACTGCTGGCCACCCTGGCCCTACTGTCAGGTTGACCTATTATATTTGTCTGTCCTCAACACTGCCATATCATTCCCATCCTGAAACAGTGTCACGCTCTTCACTTAGCAACTCTTCAGCTCTGTGGAGGGTTTATTCCACTGAATGAATTTTCTGCTTTCAGCCTTTCTCTGTCTGCCAGCTCATCTGAAAGGTTTGTCTCTGTAAGCTTGAAGTTGTCTATCTGGACTTCAGAGGCCCATACTGGGACCAGTGCTGTTTAATATCTACATCAGTGACACAGACTGTGGGATGGAGTGCGCCCTCAGCAGGTTCGCAGATGACACCAAGCTGTGTGGTGCAGTTGACACGTGTTAGGGACATGATGTCATCCAGAGGGACCTGGACAAGCTCAAGAAGTGGGCCTGTGTGAACCTCTTGAGGCTCTACAAGGCCAAATGCAAGGTCCTGCAGCTGGGTCGGGGCAACCCTCAGTATCAATACAGGCTGGGATATGACGGGATTGAGAACAGCCAGGAGGAGAAGGACTTTGGGGGTACTGGTGGATGAGAAGCTGAACATGAGCCAGCAGTGTGTGCTGGCAGCCCAGAAAGCCAACCAGACCCTGGGCTGTATCAGGAGAATTGTGGCCAGCAGGTTGAGGGGGGGATTCTCCCCCTCTACTCTGCTCTCCAGAGACCCCACCTGGAGTGCTGCATCCAGCTGTGGAGCCCTCCATGTAAGAAAGATGGACTCACTGGTTGGAGTGAGTCCAGAGGAGGCCACAAAGATGCTCAGAGGGTTGGAGCACCTCTGCAGTGAAGAAAGGCTGAGAGAGTTGAGACTATTCGTCCTGAAGAAGAGAAGGCTCCGGGGAGACCTTATTGTGGCCTTTCACTACTTAAAGGAGGCTTATAAAAAAGATGGGGCCTGTTGCATTAGGACAAGGGGTAATGGTTTTAAACTAAACCAGGGTAGATTTAGACTGGATTTAAGGAAGAAGTTTTTTACAATGAAGGTGGTGAAACATTGGAACAGGTTGCCCAGCAAGGTGGTAATGCCCCATCCCTGGAAACTTTCAAGGTCAGGTTGAACGGAGCTCTGAACAATTTGATTTAAAGATGTCCCTGCTCACTGCAGAGGGGTTGGATCAGATGACCTTTAAAGGTCCCTTCTAACCCAAACCAATATTCTCTGATTTTATGATTCTATGGTTCTTGTCTGGATTTCCTACAAATACCTTTTAACGATTCTTAACTCCCCTTCCATGAAGCTCGTTCACCTTCCTCTTTCACTGTCTAACCCTGAGGTACCCTGGCAAGACGGAATCCCCATGGAGCATCACGCGCCACTGTACTTGAGCTTTGTTCCTTCAGAGTCTTTTTTTTTTTGGTGAGATCACTGGGAAAGACATCTGTGTGGAAAGGTTATTTATGAAGTTCATATACCTCCCATTCTTCTTGACGGGGCTGTTTTCACTGCATCTGTTACGGTTGTCTAAGGGAACATTGTGAATTAGAGCCCAGCTGCTTCCCCAGCTGAATGGCCTTTTCACGTCAACAGCCCCTTGTACGCTCCCAAAGACAACGGCCCCACTCTATGGCTGCAGCAGAGGATTACATGCCCCAAATTCAGGGTGCAAAAGCAGCCTGACAAAGTCCTTTTCTGCCTCCACAAAACATGGGCTTGCGCTTGCCTATGTCGTTGGCTTAACATAGAGCAACCTTCAAACTGCTTTACACTGGATGAACTATGTGATGCCAGCCAGCCTGACGTCCAAATGGGACCCACCTGCAATCACAGCCCCGCTTTCACGCCTTAGCTCCATCAAACTTCTGGCTCTGCCAGACTGCCTGTAAGTGGGATGGCACAAACTGGCCAAGATGCTGTCGTGGGCTGGGGCTTGGCCAGGGACACTTTGCTGACGCCAGATGAAGACGTTTTCACAGTTTCTCCCAGCACTGGAGATAAAAGCAGCATCAGCCTCCTGTGTATTCACTTTCAAGGCCAGATAAGCACATTAGTGTAATTATGGTAATCACCATGCAGGCGATAGCTAAGCAGGACCAGGTGAGACGAGCTATTTTTCACTTCTTTGAGCGTTCTCTTTGTTTTAGATCAGTGAGAGCGTAGCACTCACTGTAAGTCTGAAAATCCCAGCAGCAGGTGGCTATCAGCACGAGAACTCTACGAGCCTTCAGGAAATTGGACTGGGCTCCTTTACGTGGTTTAGATTCACCTTCTGTTCCTTATGGACAGCAGCACAATGGGTGAATTTGTTTCAGTGGTTAACGCACTCACCAAAAGATGAAGCTTTAATATAATCAACCTCTGTGAGCAGCTTCAGTTAAAAAACAAGAAGCAAAACCCCTCTATTTTTAAAAGTGTAATCTCTTGTATAACTTTTTACAAACAAACTTCAAAATTTTTCTTTGGAAAATCATATTTTTGCAAAAATATCTATTTGTAAAGAATTATGGGGAAACTATTTGGTAGAATTATTAAAAGTGGAGAATTTTATTCCAGCTGTGCTGACATAAATATTTTGGCCGACAGATTTTTCTAGGTAAGATATTTTACTGTTTTGTGCGACATAAAATTATACTTTTATTTCTCTGCTTTAACCTCGATAAACAGGTGCAGGTGTCAGAGCAATTTTGCCACACATATTTACTTGCAAAACTCCACTTGTAATATTGCATACTAATTTCATCATACAGACCAGGGCATAGAATGTGCTTACATCTCTTTTTTGTCATGAAGTATTATTAGTAAAGTGTCAGGTGGTGACTAAAGTGTCAATTAATGGATTGCACCTTCAACACACAGATCAGTTTGTCTTTTGTCTTGGAAGATTAGTTCCAGCCAATAAATCATTTGCCCAGCTTTATCCTGAGCCTGGGCTCAGCAGTTGCTGACAAGTAAGAAGTGCGTGCAAAGGACCTATTTATGTTGGAGGTTCCCTGCGTGGTTTGCTCAGGGTGAATCCTGCCCTTCAGCTCTCTGGATGCTGCTCCAGTGCTCGGAGTCGCATTCCCAGCGCTGTCTGTGGAGATATTCCCACAACTGCGCCTCTCTTCCCAGACAGCTTCATCGGGATGCAGAAGATGGAAGTAAACACTGAGGCTTGCAGATGATATTAAGCTAGGAGAAGCTGCAAACACCTGCCAGGAGAAAAGAAAGCTACAGAGGCACCCAGGGAAAACAGAAGCATGGCAGGGAACAAAATGAGATGCAGCCTGAAAAACATGCAAATGGATATGTCTGAGGCAGAAGTATACTGGAAAAAGGACTACTGACAGTAGGAGAAACATGGGCAGCAGTGACAGAAAGGCATTTTCTGATGACAGGCGGTGGTGAATTAGGCACAAAGGGGCAATATTACAACCAAAAGATAAGTAGGGCTACTATGCCCCAGGAGGTACACGGTCCCTTTTTCTCCTGTCCTCAGTGCTCCTGCTGGGGGCCACATGGGGACAGATGAGGGGATACCAAGGGTAGTACCTGGGTGGCAACTTCAAGGTAACACCTTGCAGGGCCTCTCCTCCTGCTGCACTGCTTGCTGTTGCTGCTCTGCTCCTGAATCCTTTCCCCCTGGGAATGCATTTTCTGCTGGGGCATGCAAGAATCATAGCATGGTCTGGGTTGGAAGGGACCTTAAAGATCATGTAGTTCCAACCCCCCTGCCATGGGCAGGAACACCCTCCACTAGGCCAGGTTGCTCCAAGCCTCATCCAACCTGGCCTTGAAGACATCCAGGGATGAGGTTCCTACTCCTCCCCTTACTCTCTTGCTTTTTTAGCTGTCTCTTTGCACCTGAACACTGAAGGGTTGCTCAATAAACCACTTCATCTGGGATGCCACCAAAAGGCTCTCCCAGGCTGTCATGATGCCTCTCCATCCAGCCAGGGCTGCTGGGCAGGAGCCAGAGCAACAGCCTCAGGGCACTTGCAGACTCACTATTCCAGGTTACACCTCTGTTATACTCACAAAGAAATGGCCGGGTTTGCAATTTCATCTGTCATTATGAAAACACGTACTTGTAGGAAAGAAGGGTAACACTAATGTCTGAGCCCAAGCACGGGTTAAAGGCTGGGTTAGATTTGCCAGACTATTTTGTTAGACCCAGGTTGTCCCGATTTCATGGTGTTTGTTGAAAGTGTGGAAGGAACTGCCAGCTTTGCTGATGTCAAGCAAGGGGCAATTCTGTGCTGTGCAGCACATGAGGCGGACTCCTGAGGTCCCCTCCACTGATGTTCTTCACTAACTGCACCTGCACCACACCTCTGTCAGTTCAGCTGCTGTCCAGTGGTTTGCAGTGGCTGTTGGCACGTAGCTTCAAATGGTACTGACTAAAGGGCTCTGCCATCTCCTCTTGAATCTCTGTTTTTTCCACTAGGAAGCAGGTTTTTATTTTGGTTTCCGTATCATAAAGGCTGTTTCAGGTAGATAAAAATATTAATTCGTTGATGAACACTTTAGCTGTCCTCAGTAGCTCAACCTACAAGTATGAACTGAAGAGGGACCCAGACGTTATATGTAACATAATCAAGCCCACTCCCCAGAAAAACCTCCAGAAAAAACCCTATTGGTAAACTCTCCATAGTATTAGAAAACATTGTAGCTTATGCTGAAGGTAAAAAAGATTGGACTGACAGATTATAATTGCTTGGATCTACTGAGGATTCAGCAAGGCATGTTGTTTGACCAAAGGCGCTTTCTAGTGTCTAACTCATCAGTATTCATTAAGTGGAAATGTAGGCTGCTGCGATGAAGATCAGATACAGTAACTTGAACTTTGGCAAGATCAAAAGCAATTAGCTAGGTAGTGGAGTCAGAGTGCTTCATTCAATGTGGAAGAGAAGACAGCAAAATAATAGCTTTGTGTGACTTTGCATTACAAAAAATGATTGTAATTTTGTGTTACAGAGAGAAAGAAGATGGAAAATAAACAGCAACGGAGACAGACAGACTGGATGATAAATGCCTTTGCTCAGCTTGGGTCCTCCCAGCTTCTGCCATCCAGATTTGTTCAAAATGGCTATCAAAATGCTGTTGCTCTCTCCCATTCCTTAGTCCATCTGAGTAGATGTCCTCTTAATGTCACCCTGTTGGGATGGTCTCCTAGGATGGTCTTTGGTTTATTTCCCCAAAGACAGGGAAAAGTGAAAAGCAAAAACCAAGGAAGTTTGAGTCAGAATTGAACCACATACATAAATAAATAGCCATGCAAATAAATATATAGAGAATAAGAGAAAGAAAAAGGAGTTGGAAAACATGTGAAGATAGAGGGGTGTAAGAGGTGCAAATTCAGTTAAAATTCTAATTTTTCAAATTAAAAAAAAAAAGAAATGGATGCAGAAAGACAAGAAGAAAAAAAATAGAAAAAATATTGCTTTGTGGCAAACCACCCACCAACTAATTCCTATTTACAGTACAGACCCACCATGCAAACTAGATAAGTGGAAGGGTAATTAGGAAAACAGATATGATTAAAAGTTTGAGGAGCACGGTATCTCTTCTGCCTGTGTGTTCGTCTGCTCCAGGAAATGTGTCAAAGACAATGGAGGAAAAAAGTCATCCCTGCAGAGAAGAAATAATGAGCAGGTCGACTCTGCCTTCAGTAGTGCTGGATCCATGAGCTTTGAGTGGGGTTTGAGCAAGCCAGGGCCAGTAGATGGATGTAGATGTTCCTCATCTACTTCCACATAAATCCCCTCCAGACAGCCTCAGGGACTGTCCCGGCAGTTTCAGGTGCCCATGGCTGGTGGGTTCTGGCCACTGCCTCCCCTCTCCCCAGCGGCCAGGCTGCTGCAGGAGCTGCTGTGACATAGTGTGACTTTCCCTTTGCATGTCCGTGTACCAACCAGCAATAAATGCCTTGGGACAGCTTCATGGTCACCTAAAGCAGCTATCTGACCTATCTATTTTTTTTTTTCTGTTTTATTGTTATTGTCTTTGAAGCTAAGACATAAAGAAGTAGCTTGGAAAAGCAGACCTCAATTGTATCTGAAGACAGCAACTTCTCTTACACTGGCATTGTCTGCTACTACAAGGGCTGTAGCAAAGGGAATAAAGTATTACAAGCAGAATTAGGGCAAGGCAGAGTACAGGAGTGAGGGATTTATTTTGTTTTATAGCATTCCCAAGCATCCCAGGATCTACCGTTGTTTTAATCTCTTCCTTTCTTCAAAATTAGTGTTGTAAAGAAGTGATGCTAGAAGCAACCCAGCTATTCCACCCACCCCTCACCAGAGCTGCATTAACCCACACTGTTCGTTGTGTGTGTACAAGCGGATGCAGGATGACACAAGTCTGCATCTGCTCCCTGGACCTGGGCCAGCTCTGGTGTAGGGGCCATTGCCTGTGTTGGTGTAATGCTTTCCTAAGCCTATAAGCCTATATAACCTCTAGAGCAGACATCCTCTTCTCCATCTAGCAGGAGAAGCTCATAGCTGCCTGTATCCATCCCTGCAGACACATGCTTTCATTTCTCTTTCTATTGTACTGGTCTATATATCAGGCAATAAATATAGGTACATACTATAGAGACTGTGGAAACACTATCCCTGGAGATACTCAAAACTCACCTAGGGAAGTCTCTGGGCATCCTACTCAGCCTTTGAGGTTTCCCTGTTGTGGGCAGGGCGTTGCACTAAATGAGCTCTATTCCAATTTTCCCAATTTATTTTTTTCTACAATTTCATTATACGAGTCTGAGACCAGCACTAACTAAACAGAGAAGAAATTAATTAATGTGGAAGTAAGAAGCTTGTCCATTGCTATTGGCTGTAACACCAGCATTGGCACTTAGTAAAGTCAAGTTTGGTGTAAAATATAATGTGGATCCTATTACTATTTGAGCAGATTCTATGGTTAATCTTGATATTCTCATCTCATAATGCTTTAAAAGACACGCTGAAAGCAGGAGCCCTGACAGTTCATACACATATTCTAGGGCAAAGTGAGGAAAGTGAGGGTTCCAGGTCTGTGAAGACCGCCATCGTTCCTAGACCCCTAGAGATCACTGGTCCTAAAGTAATTCCAAGCCTTCAGTGCAGAAGTGGATTTTTGGCGTGCCAGAATTCTTTGATTCCTGAGGTAGGACACCAACCCAACCTGCCATACGCTACCACTTAGCCTGTTCTCTTTTCCAAAAGATGTTTTGCAGGAGTATTAATGCACTGATTTGTGTCTCTGCAACTGAGAGAGGCAGGAAGAGAACTCCGCTATGAGCATGACTTTCAGTGACATTTTTCCCAGCTAAATTATTAGCTTTCACTGACTTCATTATCCCTTGCAACTTGTATGGTAATAGTGTTCAAGGTGACCGACACCTCAGTGCAATGGGCATCCTGAAACGCAATGGTGGGGCTCTGCCCATCTCCATGTCACCTTGGTCATGACTTCAGCCATATTCATGTGTCAACGCCATTTAAAATCCATCAACGGCTACTGTGTCTTTCAGTCATTATTTCCATCGGGAAATCTACTATTACTCAGTACTGTTCACTTTATTATCTTCCACCACGTCCTTACAGCTAAAGATAAATTTCCTGTGCTATCCAAATAACATACATTAGAAGTTGAAATGTTTTATTACAACATTTCTGAAACAAGCACTCTTCTGAGATTGTTTTGAAATATATTTAAAAGCAATTCAAATATTTCTGATTTTAAAAGAAATATCCAAAGCATGTCTGTACAGATTAAATAAAACAATTTTATTTAACCTAAAAGTAGATTATAAAACAGGGCCACGTTTTTGTGATGAAAATTTACTTCAGATTGACCTCTGACAAATTTTTTCAATTATTTAATTCATCCAGAAAAAAAAAATCAAAAGGTCCGTTATTTATAAAACTTTAATCTCATTTTCTTTCATGACTTGTTCCTAATGCATGTTTGCACGTAGACCTCCTGTTAACCTCCATGGAAGTTACACATCTAGAGGGAATGCAGAACCAGACTCAGCAGACAAAATTAGTGTTTTTCTAATTGCTTTAATTGGTGTTTAATTTTTCCGCTGTTTAGAGCCCAAGTTAATTGCTTTAATGGCAAAAAAAGAAACTTATGCTGGAACGAGAATGTAATCAGATAAGAAAAATGGTTAATGTTATATTAGAGCTCCAGAAACAGAGCAATTGGTAAAAGCGAGTGTTTTCATTTGAGTTACAAATAACACCGATTTCCATTTCCGTTGCCACTTAGCTAATTTGTATTCAGAAAACCACATCCCTGAAAATGTGTAAAACATCTGCTTTGAGGAACCGAGTGTCAATAACTAAACCATGTGCACCATAATAAAGAGACCTCCGGAGCTGTAAAGAGGAAGACGAGATCATCTCCATTAAAGACAGTGATTTGTGAGTTATCCACAGGATGGATTTAATCACATTATTCATTAATTCAGCCTACAGGGGGAAAGAAGTGACTCAAAACAGTCAGCAACCACACGGTGAAAGTATGTTGATCTTTTCAGATGAAACAATGACTTCAGCTGGCTCTCCTTGTACGCACGCACTTCAGGAACCGCCTTTTTACCTATGTTCTTTAGTTTTTCAGAAATTACTGCGTACATAACACTTTATGCTAAGCAAGTTGAAACCCTCTGATGCAGTAACTAGGTGTGGCTTCACCTCCTGCTGATTTACTGAGCCTAGAAAACCTGTGCAGTAAAAACTGCGGTGAAACAGTAGGGTAACTTGACAGCGGCAATTTATACAGGCTTATCCCTCTCCAGTGTACCTTTGCCCTTTACTGAATATTACCGACTTTGTTTAGCATGCAACACAGGCCTTCTGCTGATAATAGGTAACATCTGCTTTAGATCAAAAGGGTAGGGAACAAGCCCTTCTCGCAGGCAGAATCTGCTCATCCTAGTTGTCCACAACAAATTTTAAGTGAAGCCAGTGTATAACAAAAATCACAACTGACAAGACGTATTTTTAGCCACGTACCTCTCATCTCGATATGAATACACAGCACCTCATCTGGGGGTTGGATGTGTAACAGTAATGGTTCTCCAAGCATCTCCAAGTCCTAGTACATTCAGCGCAGCTATCTGATTAGCTTGTAATCTGTAAAGTTTCTACAGTTCAAAAGGGCAATGTGGTAAATGCAATTTTGGGCAATATGTTTGCTACATAAGATAAAGATCAATTACTTTCAATGCTTAAAGGTGGTGTTGCCTCAATTCTTTAGAAAACCATTTTATGAAAATGCTGTTATCACTACTACATGTTCTATCACCATTTACTGGGATATGTAATTTCTTCAGTTTTATACTAATCATTATTAAATGTAGCTAGATCTTCCAGGGTGGCTGCTGTAAAGAAAAATACTCAGCCCTGAGTATACAGGGACCTTCTCCTATATACAGGCACCAGGAAGGATTTATGATTAAACATAAGATACTCAGAAACTGGCAGGTTGTTGCTCCAACTAGAAGTGGGGATGAAGAATCATACAATCATAGAACCATAGAGTGGTTTGGACTGGAAAGGACCTTACAGATCATCTAGTTTCAACCCCCTGCCATAGGCAGGGACACCCTCCACTAGACCAGGTTGCTCCAAGCCTCATCCAGCCTGGCCTTGAACACTGCCAGGGATGGGGCACCCACAGCTTCTCTGGGCAACCTGTTCCAATGCCTCACCACCCTCTCCGTGAAGAATTTCTCCCTGATATCCAATCTAAATCTCCCCACTTTCAGTTTAAACCCATTATCCCTTGTCCTGTCACTACAGGCCCTTGGAAAAAGTCATCCCGTCCCCCTCCCAGCTTCCTTGTAGCCCCTTCAGGTGCTGGAAGGCTGCTATGAGGTTTCCCTGGAGCCTTCTCTTCTCCAGGCTGAACAAGCCCAACTCTCCCAGCCTGTCCCCATAGCAGAGGTGCTCCAGCCCTCTGATCTTCGTGGCCTCCTCTGGACTTGCTCCAAGCAGTCCATGTTTTTCTTATGTTGAGGGCCCCAGAGCTGGATGTAGTACTCCAGGTGGGGTCTCACAAGAGCAGAGTAGATGGGGAGAATCTCCTCCCTCGACCTACTGGCCATGCGTCTCTGGATACAACCCAGCATACGGTTGGCTTTCCGGGCTGCCTTTCCTTCCCCATCCTAAGTGCTGGACAACCTGTGCTAACATGCAGGTAAGTAACTGCTTTTTCTCACAGTTCATAACTACGAACTCAGATCTGGAGAGAGGCTTTTTCCCTTAGACACCAAAACCACCTCCAACCTTTCTTTCGGAGGATGAAAAGGTTTCCCGTTGTGCTATGAGGGCTGGTGTCCAGTGCCACAGCCAAGCGGGCAGCCAGGAGGAGGAACTGCCATGCAAATGCAGCTCAGCATGTTGAGCCCCACAGTGAAGGCATTGACTTGCTCTACCACATGCCCCATAGGCATTAATGTCAGCACATGGTGGCTTGTGTAGCACAAAAAGACTTCAGGGAGTGAATTTGCCTAATTTTAGCAAGTCCACAAGAAACCTAGATGCGCTATCTTGATGTTTAGGACTTATAATTTGCCCAAACCTGGACAAATATTCATGGGAAATTCAAAAGGACTATCCAAACTTCATGATGGTGCATGAAGACACAAAAAAACTACCTTAATGACAAGGGAACTTGGGAAAAAGTAATGGGGATTTTTTCCTATTCTCTTTGTTTTTTCTCTTGAAACCCTGAAAAAAACCATCTCAGTAGGACACCTAGCATGAACCCTCAGCCTAAAGGAATACAATCTGGCAATACAGCAGTAAGCACAAACAGGATTTAGCCATGAAAACATTGTTACTTACATTAATAATAATAGGGGGCTATATCAGATGCATCATCATCAAAGTTTTACAACATAATCCTAATGAAGTAGAGTATGACAAAATTATTAACAGCTCATAGTTAAAGTATTAGAATATGCTTACCATAAATTAACACTTGAGAAAGGAATAAATAGTCCTGGTTCCCTGAGAACATTAGACTTTTTGAGGCTTTTCTACCAGCCACAGCTGTAACACCAGAGCTATAGAAATGTTAGTGATATCTATGAAACATCTGCATCCATAATCTGGAAGTACAATTCGTTTAATTTATATCTCTGGCCTAAAGTCCAGTGAAGGAATTGTTAAGTAATCACTTCAAAAGTAATTTCCTTTAGCACAGGATGTCCATGAATTTTAATAGATCATAAGTATACAGTAGTGAGGATTTTGTTTCATGGTATGGCTTTCCTTCTCTGAAATGAAATCATTGCCAAATGTTCTTGAATACACATTAATACACTTTATGATTTAAATTAATTCCTAGAAGCCAGGCTGTGTGGGATGGGACCATCTCAGAGATGATTCTTTCTTTCTCTTAAAACACTACTGGTGTTAATCTATAATATGCATTCTGAAAACATTATTTTCTAAATTATTTCACTGGTTTTTTTCACTCCCACCCCACCATCTGAATAGTTAGACCAATTCAGCTCTGTTTTCCTGGAAGTCCCCGAAGATTTGTGGGTTTGTAGTACTGAACTGCAATATTTTACATAATAAATCATCCTTGTTATTTAGGGATAATTTTGCTTCCCTGAAAAATCCAGTAGCAAAGTCTGGATTAAAAATATTAATGAGACACTTTCAGTGCAGGTTTTTGGACTTGTCAGGGCTATGATTTCACAAAGTCATGGACCAAAAGAAGCCTCCCAATAGTTTTCCGAACATACGTATGAAACACAATTTGTCTGACATCCTGCAAATGTTTGTTGACAACGCCAAATCAGTTCATTTTACTTTCTCTCACTCTCCTGCACACATCTATATAGCTCTGTGTGTGTATGCCACCAAACTCCTTCATCCTGCCAGTCGCTTCTGTCGTTCTTTGAATTTGTCAGTCGCTTCTGGGAAGATGCTCATCATCCCACACCATGTTGCAGCTCCTCTCACCCCTCAGGCATGGAGATTGTGTGCTGAATTCCAGCTTTCAAGGAGATGCCTCTGCATAAACAGCCCCAAATTGCCCATATATGTGGCAACCTCACAGTTAGTTATCTTTTTGCTCCTCCTCACACTGCACCTTGTTCCACAGTTTCCCTGGTTTCCTCCTTGTACTGAGAATCTCTGCCTCAGCTGAGCTTCCCCATGTGCTGTGCCTTACCTTTTTCCAGTTTGGAATTAATTTTGGTTTGTGCTTCCCACGTTTTTCACATATCATCATTATTTATTTGCCCATAGTGCTGTAAGACCACAAAAGATATTGTCTGGGGCCCTCTCTGTGCTAGACTCAAATTTGAAGAGCTTCAAATTAAGTACGTTCGGAGGAATAAGCCATGGATATACAAGGTACAGTGAAATCATCAGCCCTATCCTCCAAAGCATCTGAGTGAGTCTGAAATCAATCAGCACCATCGAAAGCCTAGGCAGAGGGGAGTTGTACATGGTGTAGTCAGAAAATTGTACCCTGGTCCACTCCATTAACCCCAAAGCCATCCTTTGTCTTAGCATCTTTCCTTCAGTTCACCTCCACTGCGCTCACCTTGTCCCAGTTTAGCTCGCCCTTGGGATTTCTTTTAAGACTGTTTACTCCTTCATCCAGATCATTAAATAAGACGTTATAACCTGCATGTAATACGAGTCTCAGCAGTGAGACACCAAGCACCAACTTGATAGATTAATGTTTATCATTACCTTTTGTTTACAACTCGGGGAGTTTCCATCCCCATCAAAGTACCTATCAAGACAATTATGAGAGTAATATTTCATAAGTGACTCTATCTAGTGCATTACTAAAATGTAATTGTATTGGTGTAAATTGTCAGAGCTACCAACAGAATTAGGCATGCTACATCTGTAGAGGACCTGCTGCTATTACCTCCTCTGCTTTTCCTCTCTCTGATTTGCCTGTTTGAGGCAGAGTCAAGGCCTAGGAGCAACAGGGGAGCTTGGGCAGTGCATGCATGGAGCCATGAGATACTGTGGATAAGATACAACTGGGAGAGTTACGGACTGATGCACTGGATGGGGAAAGCCTACAGCACTGTCCTCTGTGCCTCCTGCTTTCCTCTCACAGGTCTCTGGGGTTTTCCTCCTGCAGCATTTTCTCCCTTGTATGATGAAGGATGGGAGCTTATCCCCATCCAAATGTAACTCTCAGGATTATTCCTCCCTTTCAGAGAATCCAAACTACATTTGATTTTCTCTTCTTGTCTGCACACATCTTAGAGCATTTCCCTCTGCTAGGGAGTTCCCTTCTCCCTGGGGTCCACTCCACCAATGGTCAGTCAGTTCTTGTGACCTCCCCTCAAGCAGGATACATGGAGTGACAGTGTTCGCATCACTGGTCTTCATCCACTTCTCCCTGGTTCAGACCTTAAACAACTGTTGGAAGTCACTTGCAAACTCTGCCTGTTCTGCTGCAGCCAGTCTTTGGCCAGGAAGAAGATTCAGCTCTGGGAGCATTGCTGAAGGTACTTGGTACTTATGGCTTCTCCCAGGCACTGTCTCTGCTGTCTTGGGCTCTGCAGGAACTGGCAGTGTGGCTGCTCCCAATTAAACACTACATTTGCTGCACAAATACCACAGTTCCCATATGACTTGACTCCACTGACTTTTTTTATGTTTATATTTTCCAGGAGTTCATGTCTGGTTTAGCAATTAACAGGTCTTTTATTAGATCTCCTTCACTTCCTAAATGCTCTTCTTTTTCTTTCCCATTACAAACATAATCTCTTTGGAGTCAGATAAAACTCTTCTTATGCAAACAAAAACACCAATTTCTGGATGTTTTCCTTTCTGGCAGCCTTTTTCAGACAGGAAGTGGCCTTCATTAAAATGTGTTATAAGTTTCATATATCCTTTGATTGCTTTCAACTACATTTCTATTGGCTTTCCTACTTATACCTTTTCCTTAAAAGCCTTAGCCAATTCTCTCTCTTTGCTTTGTTTTGTTTTGTTTCAGTTTGGTTTATTTTCTTTTGTTTTGTGGTGGTGTTGCAGGTTTTCTTTAATCTTAGTTCTTCCGTGCAGCTCATTAGTCTAGACCTGAAGATGAGGATGGTGGGAAAGAAGTAAGATAAAAAGCATTCCTGAGATCTCAGCCTTAAGCATGAAATTAAACACTTCATAAAAGGAGCAGCACCTTCTGGTACAGACTGCTGGCAGTGCTCCAGATAACTCTACTCCTGGCCACAGAAAACACTTAGCCTCCCAGCTAGTGGCATGCAACCTCTGAGCACGAGAGCATCAGAGCATAATACACACCTTAACTTTTACTCAGAGGGAATATTTGATGAAATTGCTGTTAAGGAACAGAAAAATTATGAAAATCACAGAAAGGCTCTATTTTCTGCAGCATCCCAAACTCATTGCACCATTTCTGCTGGTGTTAAGACTTATTTGCTACAATAAATTCCATGTTAAGTTGACAGTGACAATAAATATTCCAAGGTATTTTGTCATCTCAGAGGCATTTGCCTTACCACAAGATGCCATGGCCTGTGAGGTAGCTGTGTGCAGCAGCACTGAGTTTTATTTTCCTTTCTTTTAAACACAAAGACTCTGACCAGAAGATTACCTAAAACAGGGAGTGTCTGAGTCTCCCTAAAGGAAGAGTTAATAGGGCATGAGATAGTACATTTCAAGCCTGACTGCATTATTCAGGGAGAGAAAAAAAAGCCTTAGTTTTCTTTTAGATTACTCAAAATAGTGTTTTCAAGTATGTGGCTGGTCAGTTCTTAATCTAAGTAGTCAATGATAACATCTTTTGTGGTGACTTGCAAAGCTATTTCTTAAAAGAAATAGATCATTTCAAATAGAAGCAAAATGTATAAAATAGTAATAAAAGCAAAATCTTTTTGAAAGGAGTTTTTGAATATTTCACCATCCAGCTCGGATCTTAGTATGGATCTGAGGCACGAATATATCTACATAAATGAAAAATAAATGTCGGAAGGTCATTGAACATAGAAAAGAGTTGGATAGACTGCATGAACCAAAAGCCTTTGCCAAAATATTCTGCTTGTAGTCCCTGCTTCCCTGCTCATCCATTTCAGGAGGCCACAGTTTTTCTCAGCGTCCAAGATCCCTCCTGCTGCAATCAGGCTGTGCAGCCACCCACCTACCATCCACTGAGCCACTGTGTCAGGCAATGGAAGTCACTGGCTCGCAGGAGTCGCAGTTGAACCTGCCACGAGATGTACCGGACCAGGACACCTCTGCAGTGGGTTTCAGTGGAGACACCCTTTTCTCTGTTTCTTCTTCACCAGCAGCAACACTGAAACTGACTTTTGGACATCCCGTTTTGCTGTTTGATTGAAATAGCACACGGGTCAATCCTTGCCCCAGAGTACGCCCAGTCTAAACACAACGAGGGAAAAAACACAGCTAATCTTCTCCTTTACAGATGACTGAGTAGGACTTTCAAAGGGGAAGTTAAATACCTTTTGCAAAATTATATTAAAAACATATAGCAAATCTAGGAATTGGACCTCAGCATCTTGAATCCCTGGCCAGGGTCCCACCTAGAAGGCTCTCTCCTTCTCTGAATGTTCAGATAGAAAGTGCACACGCTTTGCATCTCTCAGCCCTCTGTCTGACACAGCAAACAAACCCTACATGCACTCAGTGCTAAGGGGCCATCTCTTTTACACATCAGATGACAAAAGGTGACAAAACTTTACAGTATTGAAAAAGGCTTAAGCTGGGGACCTGCACTATCAAAATTACTTTGAAATGTTTCACTTTTCATTATCTTGAAGCAGGTTGGTTTGGTTGGAGTTTTGTGTTGGTTTTGGTGTTTTTTTGTTCCTAACTGTTAGTTAATCCAGAGAGAATAAGCAACTCCTACTGAAGGTGAGATGTACAGGTGAATACACATAGTGGAGCTATTCATCTGAACATAAACACTCTAGTATATGGTCAGCTGCATAACTCTGCAGGCTTCATTAATGGTATTGACCAGATTTTGATCACCTAGACTGGGTGCCGAGGCACCAAAACTTTGTAAATGCCTACATGTAGAGTCTTTACATGCAAGATGAATCCTATCTCAGTAGGTATCCACTCCTGAAGTAGCTATTCCTGACTCTCTGGACAATTAATGGAGGGAAACAGGGTTAATGTAACAAAACCATCCAAGATCCAGAGCATCTGACCTGTTTCAGACATCTGTTTTCTGATGAGGCAAATCATGACTTAGCACTGATTTTTGGCAGTTGAAGAGGTTTAGACTGAACAGCTCAGAAGGTTTACCCTGGGACAGATGACTCCCACACACCTCTGCTCTCTGAGGCCCTAGCTTGTGAAACTATCACAGACAAGCTCTAATGCATTGGCTTTGCATCTCCCTTTTCTGGACATACCAAGCCCCACCAAATAGGGACCAAAGACATCTTTTTGCACAACACACAACAGCTGAAAATGTTAGTGTAGACAAAGTCTGAGGTTTGGTTTTGTAAATTCACTCTACAGCTCCTTCATCAGTGTCTGATGGAGCAAGTTTCATTCACTTCATACAAACTGGAAACTAGCCACTAGATAGCTGAAAATAACAAACCTCTTTGTCAAAGCAATGCTCTCTAATGGAAAGATTCCTCTTGTGTTACCATCCACTGCCCAAAGAATGTATCAGGGGAAAACTGTTCAGTTCTCATAATTTAAACCAAATAAGGATTGAAGCAGTTTATTGATTCGTTAATAACACGTAACTCACCAGCAGTACCTTTGGGGCCAATATCAGTAACACAACACATAAACCACATCTCCTGCAGGTGAGGAAAGATCCCTCCACAGGTCCCCATGCCCAAAACCTGGGTGTGGGTCCCCACTTGCTGCACCCCATACTGTCATGCCACCTGCTGAGCACAGGCCCCATAGAGCATCCCACAGGATGATGCTCTGTTTGATGGAGGTGGAGGTTGCAATGCTGGCAGGGCAGCTTCTGGCAGTGTCACACCAGGTGTGATTATCATTTGTTACCCCCCAAGGTGTCTCTCCTGCTACCAATTTTAACGCTTCTTTAATACTTCTTCCCAGGTTGACTCCTCCTTTGTTTCAAAGTTCTCTTTGAAGTTCCCTGGCTACTGTTTAATCCATTGATGATCCCTTTAACACCATCAGTTGGTGGATAATGGTCACCTTCACCTTTAACATGAGCAAATGTCCTCCAGACAGCTTTGTGTATTTGATACACACACACACACAAACACACACAACCTTACTCTCTTGTGTGCCAGGTGTTGTTACTCAGGCCATTTGCCAAGGGTGGGCTCTGTGAGCACCTCCACGGTTATTTTAAAAGGTGTTGTGAATATTCATCTCTTCCCTGGTTATTCTTTGTTGTTTAATGTAGTTTACCCTTTAGTTCGGTACATTTTTGGATGCTTGACACTGCGCACTCACCTGCACACTTGTTTCTCATTTAAGCAAAGTCAGTGGCACTGGCACTGCATTAAAGGTTGCACATTGTAGCTTCTTGTACAAGGAAAACCAACCATGGACATGCCCAGCACACTGAGGTACTAAACTGCTGGTAAGCAATACAGTGCAGAGGTCATATTATCATCCATTAACTTAAGGTGGACTGAGCCTTAAAGAGTGGGAAGCTGAGGAATCCTTTGCTTACATACTTGCACTTGCTGTTGATGTACCAGGATATATTAAACACGAAGCCAGTGCAGGCTGTCAGGCTCTATTGAAACCTCTCCTCTTTTAAGTTTGAATGGGCATTTGCAGTGGTGGAAGGATCTGCTCCAACTTCAGGGGAAACAGCAGCTGCACCTGGCCTTAACAAACCTGTGTCTCATGCTTCCTATTAAGAGTCTGGGACACCAGAACTAGCCCGTGTTGTGGAAATACTGTACTCCGCTACCTTCTCACCCTCTGCCATCCTGTGCTTAGTTTCAGGCTCCTTTGTACCATGGGCGGAACTAACAGATTCTCATGCATGCTTTACTTTATGTTGGCTGTCTTCCCACCCATGCCAGCTGCTCAGACTGTGTCTCCTGGTCCCGACCCATTGGCTTCATAACCCATGCTGGGGAAGCCAGACCCAACTCCTCAAGACACCTGAAATTCCTTTTCAGACCTTCACCTCAGGACAGGACTGAGCCCAAGGAGAATGCACAGGTGATATTGTGCATGCCTATAGCATACAGCATCAAATACTGGCTTGGTTTGGTAACAGGCTATTGCAAGTAGGAAGAGCAGCAGTCTGGATGAGGAACAGCCCAAAGTAAAGAAAAGAAATCCAAAAAAAAAAGAAGAAACTTATACAAAACAGCCGCTATTATCTGCAAAATGGGAACATCGAGGCTCCAAACCAAGTTATACAGTGGTGTTGCCAAGATGAAAAACTTACTCACCAAGGCAATTAAAGAGTTAAACTGACTTTCCTCAAGAAAGAGAAAGAGGTGACTTGCCAGCATCTGGCTTGCAGGAAGACCAGCAGAGACACTGAAAGTTAGATGATGCTTTGCCTGGGCAAGTCTCAGGAGAGCCTGAATCTTAGAAAAAATTAACTGAGCTGGCAAGGAAGAGTTAGGATAAAGGCTCTGCTTGTTTTAATTTTGTTCTCTCTGCTTGTTACTTTTCTATGAATAAATAAATCACAGTAGTCTGGGAAGCAGCTGTGCTGGGTTCTCTTGATACCAGAAAACTGGAGGGTGGCAAATTGGTGTGATGCCAATTTTGAAAAGGACTCCAGGGAAGCTCTGAGGAACTCTAAGTCTGTAATCTTGATGCCTCTACCAGGCAAATTAATTGAAAGTATAATGAAGATGAGAATTAGTGGACACCTGGATAAAAATGGTCTATTTGAGAAGAATCAGAACAGTTTTTGTGAAGAGAAATCCTGCCTTATGATCAAGTTAGCTGAGGGGGTGAACAAGTATGTGGACAGAGGTGATCAGCATCATCCTATCTATTTTGATTTCTAATAGACTTTTGCCAAAGATAGTTTAGGAAACTAAGCAGTCATGGAGCAAGCAGGACAGTGCTTTTATGGGTAAGTAAATGGTAAAGAGATAGGAAACAGAACTGAGGAGCAACTGTTCACTTTTCAGACTGGAGGGAGATCTGGGAGATCTTTTTTGCTGTTTGACATAATTTGTGAATGAGCTGGACGAAGGGTTTGGTAACAGGCTGTTGCAACATTTACTGATGAAATCTAGTTACTCAGGTTGTAAGGACAAGTTCAACAAGGAAGAGAAACAGACATTCTACAAGAGTGACTGGGGGGGGGGGGGTATGATGGCAGATGAAATTTGGTGTAGGTAAACAGAAAGCAATGAGTTTAAAAAAATCTATCTAGATTTGACATTTGAATTGATGGGTTCTGAGCTCCTCATCTGCACTTGGGATTGAGCTCCTGGGCTTATGACAGACAGTCCTATGGAAATGATAGTCCCATCATAGTTCTCAGCTGTGCTCAAGCAAAGAAGGAGCTCAGGAAAAGCAGTAGAAAAAATCATGCTGCTCTACAAATCCACAGTTTACCTCTATCATGAAAACTGCATGCAGTTCTGCTCTCCTCATCTCCGAAAGGTTTTACTAGGACAGGAAGACAGTAGGATATTCAAATGAATATGAAATGGCATTTATAAAAACAGCTAAGACTATATAGGCTGACAAAGACAGAGTGCATAGAATTATTTGGGCATGGAGAGAATGGATGGGGAGCAATTGTTAATTTGTTTTTGCGATGCAAGGAAGAGGAAGCAGCAAATGAAGGTAGTAGGAGGCAGGTAAAAGACAGAGCAGAGGAGTTGGTCCTTCATGAAAAGGGTAGTTGACAAAAAATATGGATGCTAGAAGTATGTATGTTCAAAATTTCTAAATAAATACAAACAGCATCTGGCTCAGGAGACCTGTGACCTGAAAATGGTTGGAAGTTGAGAGAGTATTAGAGGAAATAATATCTAGTTTTCTTCATTTTATATTCTTCCCTAGGTACCTACTTACTCCTGTTGCTGTAGATAAGATACTAGACTCAAAGGGCTTCTCATGTCACCCAGTTCTTATATCACTTTCTTTCATGTGTCCTGGGGAAGATCCAAACTCTGCTGGATGGATGAAGGTAACTAGGATGATGGAATAGTGGATGTTTTAACATAATAACCCAGTCAGAACTGGGGTGCTGAGATGGACACAATTAATTTCATGTCTATCATTTAAAATAAATGTCTACAAAGAGTAAGTGTCCTCCTACAACTCTACCCAAACGCATTGCGCAGCACCATTCTCTTTAAGAAATATAAAATAAAAGCAGATTCATCTCTCTAAAACCAATCAAAATTAGAAGTGTAATTACATTTTGGTACCACTTAAGCTCTGGGAATGAAAGCTCACACCAGAAATTATAAAAAATAAGAAAGAAGGACTGACTTTCTGGATGTACTATGCAACATTAAAAATCAGCTGGTGTAAAAAAAAATAAGCAATGATAATTTAAAAATTTATAGCAAGCAGTGTAGTAATTATTTTCTGGGAACGCTGTAAAAATGGCAGCATGGTGTTCCAGGTGTGTTAGTCTAAGGACTTCTCTCTACAAGGAGGTTATTTGACACAGAGCTGGGATATGCTCAGCATTGTAAATTAGATACTCTTGTTTATTTAGTCAACTATATCCTCCTGCATTTTAATCATTACTTCTCTGCAGCAGTAATTTTATCCAAAGTGAATTTACAACATTCAGGGCAGATATCCCAGAGGTATATGTGCTGCAGTTGAGCCCCTACACACCACAGAATTCTCCCCAGGGCCTGTATTGGAATATATAGCAAAATAATTAAGCAGAAGCTACTCAAATTCTGGGACTTTGTGGACAAGCACAAAACATTCATAACCCTAGGTGACAGAGACGATTTTCAGTATTCACATTATATATTTTATTGAGCTTGGTGCAATATTTAGAGCGAAATAAGGATTATTTAATAAAAATGCTAGTATATGAAAATCATACTTTCACAGTGTGATCTTATTACCACTATCAAATGTTCATGTTAACTATAGGTTTTAAAGTGCAATACAGGTGTTTCTTCTACGTTCTGACTCCAGCAACATTTCATTCAACATCACTCATCAGTATGGAAAAAAAACTAAATAAACTACATGAATTGTTGTTTGTAAAAGGATGCCATCCCTGCAGGATGACTTTTGCGGAGGCTGTAGTACAGGAAGTGCTGGAGGGCTGTGCTAAAGTAGGACCTTTCTGAAACACGACTGCAAAGGACGAATGGTGTGTAAGGTACTTTCACATGTCCTGTTGCTGCCCCCCAAAACAGTGTTTCAATTCATTAGTGGTGTCTGATGACTGGATTGGAAATCGTAGAATCATAGAATCACAGAATCGCAGAATAGTTTGGGTTGGAAGGGACCTTAAAGACCATCTAGTTCCAACCCCCCTGCCATGGGCAGGGACACCCTCCACTAGACCAGGTTGCTCAAAGCCTCATCCAGCCTGGCCTTGGACACTCCCAGGGATGGGGCATCCACAGCTTCTCTGGGCAACCTGTTCCAGTGCCTCACCACTCTCTCCAGGAAGAATTTCTTCCTGATATCTAATCTAAATCTCCCTGCTTTCAATTTAAACCCATTACCCCTTGTCCTGTCACTACAGGCCCTTGTAAAAAGCCCCCTCCCCAGCTTCCTTGTAGGCCACTTCAGGTACTAGAAAGCAGCAATAAGGTCTCCCCGAAGCCTTCTCTTCTCCAGGCTGAACAAGCCCAACTCTCTCAGCCTGTCCCCATAGCAGAGGTGCTCCAGCCCTCTGAGCATCTCTGTGGCCTCCTCTGGACTCGCTCCAACTGGTCGATATCCTTGTTATGTTGAGGGCTCCAGAGCTGAATGCAGCACTCCACATATAGACTTTACTCTTCCAGAAAACCCAGATCCATCCCAGCTAACTTCTGACACCCATCCAGAGCACTTACATTCCTAGTAATGTAGAACAACAGCAATGGGTCAACAGGCAGTTCATTTGTCCAATGTACAGATGTGTTCGTTTTGCAGTCCTGCCTGAGGTGTAGGAAGGAACTGAAGTGAAGCATGTACTTTGCTGGAGAAGTACAAGGAGGGTTAGGGTAGAATATAAAAAGATAAACTTGCTTGCTACCTCTGTTTTGGAAAAAAATACTTGCTGGCACTTCATTCTGTGTTGGGTTTTATCTGGGATGGATATGAACAATGACTGGATTTCAAGTTCTCAACTGGATTTAGGAGTTAGGCATCTAGCAGATAAGGCCTTCAAAACAGAAGTGCTTTTGGGCTTGCACAGAAGCATGACTTTAGGTATATTGAAAACAGTGTATGGAAAACCAGTCGTGCTACAAAGCACATATAGGCCTTGTCCTTAAGCAGCTGCTGAGTAGGGACAGGGTTCAAACCAGACCTTAGCAGCAACTATGTGTGCCAGCAAGAAGAGTGGGACGGATCTGTCTCTGGTGAACAGATCTTTACCTGTCTCAACTCTTGCTAGGCCACTGGATCTAGCAGAAAAATATTGTCCTGCCATGGCAATTTAGGAAAGTACCCTGCAGGTAAGGCACAAGTGAGAGGAGATTGTGCTTAGTACCCTGGATATGCCTTCTACAGCTAAGGTCATTGAGAGACTTGGTAATGGCTCTTAGTGACACGTCTGGAGAGCATATGCTCAGTAAAAATGTCACCTGAGATGACAATGTTTATTGGTTCATGAGAAATTGTCCAGTACATGACTTTTTAGAAGGAGGGAACTGATTTATAAATTATTGCAGCATCACTTTTCATTATAATAACAAACTTTCATACGTTTTCATATTTCTTTACATTGAAATGGGCCTGTAAACCTAGTAAGAATGACTGAATTGTATCCATGGTTGAGTTGATGACACTGGAAATTATATGGTTATGTGAATTAATAAAGAAATGAAGCAACATGATTAAGAGAGTAGCCTCGCTGACACAATGTTCTTGCACAATAAAATGTAATGCTGGACAACTATGGCTTAATTTTGCAGTGAAAATGAAAAGTGATGTAAGCCGGCATCCTGGGATTCCATGTTTGTTATATCTTAATTACTTTCAGATCAAACACACTCCCTGTACCAATAAGAGATGTGCTCTTCCAGCCCTGAAATTCTGCCTGCCTTCTAAAACTCAGACTCGCTTCTCTTCGCTTTATGTCTGCTTCAATGCCTATAGAAAGTCAAGCTGTGAATTCACTCAAGATTCATCAGGCGTAACATCTTCCAGCTGTGCTTTTTTAAAATTTGTGCACAACTCCGTGACCCCAGGTTTGGTGATCACTGTGTTAAGAATGCCCTTGAGAGATTCAACATATTCAGTGTTAATGATACTATGTACCCAAGGTGCTTGCAAAACTGAAACAGGAGAAAGAGGATTTTGGTCACAAAATAGGCAGTTCTGGCTGTATGCACACAGGGAAGTGATCTCTTGAGCAAAAAGATGGCATTTTTACATATCTGTGTTCCAGAGAATGACTACATTATAATTATTTTTGACAATGCATTAGAATAATGTACTCTGATATATTCTGTAAAATTAATGAAGCCATAGTAATGGCAGGTAGAGCAGCATTGCTGTTAAATCCTCAGTGAGTGGTTAATTATAGAATTAGGGCTTTATAGCGAGAACCTGTCCATTCTCCTGCTGGCTCAAGTAGAGTCTCAAGGGCTTTGGAAAAGTGTGATTTGTGGGTTAATGAATTATAAATAATTATTTTTAAAGGAGTAACATAAACTACTAGGGTTCCTCTGTAACAGAAGATAGCATATCTCTTATAGAAGGAGACCAAATTATTTTGTTCACAGAAACAATATTTGTACATCTGCTAAGCCAATTTATTTGCTATGACCTGCTTCTTTAAATGCCACCTATTTTGTTCAGTGTGACAGTAGTCACAAAGGATACACAGTCATTTTAGCCCTTCATGGAGTCGCAAAAGCATTTATTCTAGCTGTTTTTTTAACCCAAGGATGAGTTGTCTGTTGAGAAAGGATGTCTTGCTTATTCTGAGATGGAGTTTAACTCATCATAAGGGTGGGAATAAACTAAAATGAATATTCCTTTTTTGTTGGATGCCTCTAATCCAGGAAACAATATTATTTTCATGTTCTTGAGTCAATGTATTCTTCCTAAATGTAGACGTATCTAATTTTGCCTTGTAAGTCCCTGGGGGTTTTGTTAAGAGTTAATTATTTCTGAAGCTGCATAGGCAGTGAAGATGAATCCTATATTGGCTCACTGAGAACCAAAACTGAGATCTGTCTGGAGCACTGGACAGTTGAAACATGAAGCTTGGCAGCTTGGCAGACTGTAGGTTCATACTCCTTCAGTCTACATTCATAAGTTTCTAAGATTCTGCTAGTACTTATCAAAAGACATCAAATAGTCAGAAAATGTTGACATATCATCAATGTATTCTAGTAGCAGAATCACTTTGAATTTGGCATTTGACCTTAATGGAAGATAAGTCATTCTAGTATCTTCAGGGTAGGCCAGGGAGACAGAAATACAGTATTTCTCTTGCAGAGTGCTGTTGTCTACATCCCTGCATAATTCTTCGTGCCACTAGGCCAAGTCAGTCCTACATACGTGCTTAGCTTCAAACTTGCCTGCTGGCTTCCCCAGGACTGAATGTGCTTCCAGGTATGCTCTAATACATTAATCCATTGAGTTCACGAGGAAAGCTTACAGTATGCACTGGTAAGTGTGTGCAGAGCTCTCTGCAAGAGAATGCAGGAGATGATTGCTGGCAGCATTGCTTACTGCTGAATGAAGAAAAATCCTTGCATTAAAGGTGATAACTCACAGTAAGCAAATCAGAGTAAGTGAGAACAGAATCTTCAGACTTTCAGAGATGTTTAATCAAAGTAACACTTTCCAACACATTGGTTCTCAAAGCTGTGTTCTTAAAAGTGAAGCCTTTACCAGCAGGGTTATGAGAAACAGCTGGTGAAATGGGAAAAATCAATTAACCACATCCACACAATATAAGAATAAATTACTAAGTTCCCTTTAGTCTTATCATTTAACATATTTTCCAACTGAGCAGATAAGAAAACTTGGCAAGACTGCAATACCTATATCTTATTTTTTCACCTGCTGGCAACAAAAATGAGCCACAGAAATCGAGTGATAAAAAATTTATAGCATACCAATAGATTTTTTTCCACATTTCTTTTTGACATCTGTAATGTCAGGTGAGAAGAATTAGAATTACATTCTACCTTGTAGACAGGTAGAACATTTTAATCTCCACTATAACCACTCTCATCAACTGTGTTTCTATCAGAGATGAGAAATCTGGCACTGAAGTGAAGTTAGTTATGGGCTAGTGAGGAAGAAATGGGCCCATCACTGATGAAGGTTGTCAACACTTCCCTTGGGTGGGAAGTTGCCAGCTTCTGTTGAGGAAATTACAGCACCAGTGCTACTCAAAATGCAATTCCAGACATGTTCTCACTAACTCTTTGTTGCCCGGTTTTTAACTTTTGGTTTCTGATAAAAATACTGGGGAGGTAGGTCAGTGTGACATAAACTTCACATTCACAGGCTGCATTGGTCCATGACAGATCTCTGCTGCAGCCACGTCTATGCCCAGCAATGCATCTCACTGGCATGGCCAAGGCCCATGGACTCAACTTCCTGGCTTCACCTCAGTATCTGTCCCATCACTGTGGACTTTTCCTGTGATTTGTGCTCTTGGCTGAACCCAGCTACCATCACAGTGTCTGTACCGCTCACCTCCCTCAGGTACTGTGTGACAGGGCTGTGGGGTCTCTACCCTGCCTGCCCTGTTCTCACCCTTTCTCCTGGGTCCTCTTCCCTTGTGGCATCTTGCTCCTGCAGCTCCCTGGCTGTCCCGCTGATCCGAAAGGACTCACTGCTCTGGCAGTAAGCAATTCACCTTTGTGTCAGGCCAATTCTCTGCTGAGCATTGTTATTACAATGTATTATTATCACAACATACCACACAACGTCGATGACACAACCCATAAAGTTAATGGCCACACATGCCTGGCTCTCCTCTGATGTCGCAAGATGATATCCATGGTGGCATTAGTTGGGCAGCTGGTGTCAGGACAGCTCACAAACCTGAGCTGTTTCTGCCACAGACAATGTGAGGACCCTTTTGGGAAGGGTCCTGCAGCCAACCCAACAGCCCAGTGTAACCAGCAGGCTATTTCAAAAGAGTTTTTCAACCTGCTAACTGCCTGAGTTCACACTGAGCCAGGGATTAATTATATAATTTGTCACCTGGATAACACCTTAAACTCTGGTTTTACTAACTGGGCTATACAATGGTAAAAAATAGGAGGCCTTAATTATGTGTTTCTGCATTCAGGGTATCTTCATTTTTATTCTAATTAAAATCAGTATTTGTTTTGCTTAATGAAGAAGCCACATTCCTCCAGAAAATTAACCTTTCCTGAAGGACCTCATGTCAGGACACCAGCAAGAACCTTCCCTCCCCCTTCTCTTGAGTAACAACGGGGGGGAAATGTTTGCTCTTTCCTCTGCTGTGGTTGGTCATACTGCTTTTTCAGCTTTGAAATTAAAAAGAAAGTAACCTAGCAAAGCATGGTTACGTGATGTTGAAGAGAAGCACAAAGGCTAGTTTGAGAAAGCTAGATGCCTAGTGAAGTTGCAATGCCAGAAGTCGTAAAAGGGTTTAGAAACAATGAACCCAGTGCTGGACAACAGAAAAAATGCTAGTGTCTGTCATCCAAAGTTGTGGAGCAGGTCTTGTCTCACCTTGTACATTAGGTACCTACTTCAGAGCACCCTGGGCTGCTTTTACTACCAATGACCACACACAGGCACTCTGAGGGCATGCACGACAGTCAGATGTTTTTAGTTATCTATTTTGTGATGCAAACATGTACTCACTTCACTGACAGAAAGGGAGGCCTCAGGTGGCAGATATCCCCACCATTAGCTCTTGCATTTTCACAGGTACCCTTCAAGCATCTCCAGCATGAACACAGGATACTTCTCACTGCAAACAAATGTTACAAAGAAAACAAACAAACAAAAAAACCCTAAGCTTCACTGAGAGAAGAGGACTAGAAAAGAACTGTGAAGCAACTGTCCCCTCCTGTGTGACAACTTTTACATCACATTCAGAACTTTTATTTCACAAATGGTTAGTGACTTTTCGGAGAGGTGAAACCCAATCAGAAAGAGTCTCAGTCCTATACAGATAATTATTGTGAATTAAACCAATTTGTCATGATGAAATGTAGCTTTGTGGTTCATTACAGAGATTACAGACAGAAAAAGTGCATCCAGTTCAGGTTTTAAATTAATCTTCTCACTGATTTACATATGTTAAATGGTCTGAGGTATCCATACCATGCCTAGAATAAAAATAAGGTTAGATTCTTTCAGAGTAGCTACACATCCAGTTCAGGAGATGTAAGTGTTTTATTTTAGTCATGAACATCCAAAATCAGTGTCATAGAGAGCTTCATTCCTCACTGAATGCTGACCAAATGTGGCAGATATCCTTTCTGGGTCAAACAGCTGAATAAACACGTGAATGGGACAATCAGTGTCTGGCATTTTTTACCAATCTTAAATGAGTTGGTTTGGTTTCAAAGTGACAATCATCAGAAAAGAAACATCATAGCATGCTGTCCCAACATGGAGCTATCACTATGGGGGGAAAAAATACCCAAACCACATAAACGCCTATTTTAAATCTAAGTAGATCTACACCATATTGCAGTCACTGCAGTAATTGTGGTTGATAGCCCAAAAGACCACAGGCTGTATAGATAAAAAAGGTAAAGAGGGCTGTTACTGTCTCCTGCCTTTGTTCCTCAATTGGGGAAATGAAGGATTAATCCTAGATCCCCCAAGATGATTAACATGCATTCAGTGGAAGTGTGGGACTATACCTCTGAGATCAGAGCCAAAGCACTTTGCTAAAGGTCACCAGGAAGTCTGTGACCATTGTGGAAAAGGAACTTGAAGCTGATAAATACAAATCCAAAACTATGACCAAACACTTGTTTCTGGCTCCTGCTCACAGCATTTAGGAACCCTGAGGAGACCACTTTGATCATAACTTCTCTGGGATTTTGAACGCAGCAACACAAGCAAGCTACTAACAGGCGAGAGAAGCTGTGACTTTGCAAAGTACTAGTCCCCACGCAGTGACTGTTCTTCAAATTGTGGTAGTGTCAAGTGTTTTGTGCCTTGGTGAGTAGAAGGTAGGCTACCTCACATTTGCTGTGGCATCAAAACATTCTCACGGGCTCTCCCAGTAGAATAGCTACCGTGGTGTACACGTGCCTTGTGGTAACTTGTTCACACAGTCAGTGACTCCTACTGTCTTCCAAGGATTAGCAGAAGACATGCCCCATAGGTGAAAAGTGGCCATCTCTTCTTATTTTATCCCATTTTTTGTGATAAAGTATATTAAAATATTTTATGTGTTGGTTTTGGTGGGGTTTTTTTTCTTGTCTAGTTTTGAGTATGAAATAGGCTTAGTGTAATTCTCCGACAGGAGTTCTATCATTGCTAAGCTGATTAGAAATCAAGGAGCAACACAGTTGAACTCTATTATAAGCTATCAGTAACAATCGCCACTGGGAATTACTGTGTACTCCTGAAGAACAAAATCCATTTTAAGACTGAATGAGAGATGCAGGACCATCAAGGAAGCTTGGAAGGTGACTGGGTAGTGTTATCAGTTAAATAGATTCCATAAACCATTGATTTTTTGAAGGTTTACTTACTAACACGGTATAAGATCGGGCCCTCAGGGATTCTGCATCTCATCAGGGGCAAAACTTGGCAGCAAAGAGAGAACTGGTCTATAAATCGTTCCTGATGGCTTGGTTCCTTGAAAGCCTGCAGCAGTGTAATCACCGAATTTTTGGAGTACTTGATCACACAGCTGGCGTGCCCTGAAAGAAGGTTCCAACAAAATGCCTCCGACACGCATTATCAAGCAGCATACAAAACTGCTGCACATGCAGAACCCTTGGCATGAATCAAAGCCTTGAAGGTTGCATTCGGCTGAAATGGAACTTTCTGAAGTTGAAGGACACTTTGTTCTCTCCCTACTGATGTCTCACATCATCATCACGATTCGTGTCTGATGCAAGCCAGCTATGTGCTGCTGCACTTGTGAGCTGACAGGGAACACTCCAGCAGCTCTATTACAGAAGCCTGAATGGCTTCTGGAACCCTGATGGTTCCATTCGCTGAACAGCGCTGGGTGACCATATGACAGCATGTGGTGCTGTGGCAATGGCAGACTAGCAGAGCATCAAGTGCACCCTTACATGTGTTGTAGAACACTGAGTCCAATAACTCTCGCTTCCTCATCACCATCATCTTTCTCTGAAACAGACTCCTGTTGTTACCTTGCTGCTATTTGTTCCTTACCGTGATCTTGGCCATCTCCCTGAGCGATTACTGCTGCCTCTTAAGGAAATAAGGAAATGTGGTCCTACGTAAGTAGCTATATTAACAGGCATTAATGGTACAGCAAATTTATTGCAATTTTCCTCAGACTTCTTTTTTGAGCTACTTCCTTTCCAATTTGGAAGAATTATCTAAATTTGCAGGAGGGAAGCAAAGACTACTTACAAACCCATTTTTTTCTCTGTTGAAATAGCTAGCACACACAGCAAGACAAGAGGTCTAGGACTGAGACAGTTCTCTCTCCACACGGACCATCAAAGACCCTTTGAATTCTCCATTGCTAGTGATCTGGGCCAGATGGCTCAGAACAATCACTTCTAAGAACATCTTGGAATACGTGCTTGCTTGTTTTCAATCTAAAGGAGTGTGGGCTTGCAACTTATGTGAAAGGGTCATCCCAAATCCCCAGCTCCAGCATCAACCTCATTTGGAGGTCCCTACATTTTGTTATCCCAATATTTGCCCAGGACCCTGCGTTTGAGCATGGTTTTGGGTTTTTTTCTCAACGTGCCCTCTTTTGGCAACCCAGATGCCTAGTTTTTTTATGTAAATCCACAGACAGCAAAAGCTACCACACCAGAATTTGGCACTGCCTGGCAAGGATCATTTTACACAAGATGTGGGACAGACAACGTATGCTGTGAAGTGTGGGGGACCGCGGGTTGTGGTTCCTGTTCACAAGGCAACTTCTGTTTTTACTCCAGGATTCTGTAAGCTGTATGATTACTTCAGGGGAGGGAACCCAGCTCTTCACCTTATAATCTTCTCAGCTGTGAGACTTAGGGTCTTTTGGGGCATTCATCTCTTGTCCACATTGTGCTTGCCTTCCTAGCTGCTTAGAGACTTCACTTTGAGGGAGGTGCTGCAGGTACCCTGCCTCTCGCACATGTACAGCCTGGGTGGAGGTCAACACACTGCTGGAAGGAAGGGTAGATGGCTTCCATCCTCTAAGATTGATGAGGGTGCTGAATCCAATTTGCACATGTTCTGAATGATTCAGACTCTTAGAAAATGTGAATTCTGCTCTGTGAAGTACTTATGTCTGGATGTAGCACTCCAGTTGATGGAGGTACTCAGTGTGGGTTCCTATCTCTAACAGCAGCAAAGGACTAGAGTTCAACCACCCCTTTTCCTATGGACTAACTCCTGGGCTTTCTGGATTGCTCTTTGGAGATGCCCTGAGACATACCTATGCTATGTGCAGAAAACAGAGTGAAGTGCTGGATGCTCTCCTGCTTTTGGGTTCCCCCATCTCACTCTAATGATGGTGCTAGCTGAGACTTCTGCATCACCTCATGTGCTCCATGTCTTAAGTCTTCACACTGTTTGCCTTGGCTCCTAACATATACATGCTCTGGCTCATTTGCTGAGGTCAGAGGGCTACTTCATAGCTACTGTAATACCTATGTGGGAAGCATACCAGCAAGTATTGTGGGTCTTTTTAAAATTAACTTTTGGTCACAGCACTAATCAACTTCAGTCCAAACTCCCTGTAGTAGTTAAACTCCTCATTTCCACAAATGTCAATATAAGACAGTTATTTAGCTGCCACTGGGATCTGTATCACAGGTCTTTCAAAATCCCTGTTGCTCAGCTTTTAAATCCATTAGTAATCCTAAAATTCCATGCCAAGATTCTTAATTTCTTACCCCCAGTCACCTCTCCTGGTGCTGGTGCTAGCTGCATTTGCAAGAGAATTATGAGTCAATCATGAGTCATGACAAGCCAAATGCTGTGCAATTAACTGACTATTTACAGTTTTAAAGAGACACTGATCGCATTAGGGGTGCAGTGACTTACAATTCCTGGGATAGATTTCATTTTCCTGAATTGACAGTCAGATGGCACTGTCTTCTCAGCATAGGCCATTCACAAATACGTACATTCTTGTGCAGGAAAATCTGGTGGTAGAAGCCAAACAGCAATCTGCAGTTTATAGTACACACTTGTAGTCCCAGTCCCAGTACTTGAACAGAGCATGGTTTTCCTGGAGTTTTCCTATGTTCTGATCTTTCTTCAAAATTGCTCTTACAGACTCAAGGCTCGCCTGTGCTTTAGACACTGTTAATATTTACCATAACTGGTAACTGTAGGTCAATGATATAGGGCAGTGTATATATAGAAAAGCTCTTTTGGATACCAGTATTATTTGCCTTGTGGTTTGCTTTAAGTTCTTCAGGTGAGACAGCACTGACCAGAACGGAAAATCTTCTGCTTGGTGTGGATGCAAGCGGACTTGACTCCATGCAAAACCCTCAGCTCTGAAGGTACCCCATGTGGCATTCGACGTGTATTTTCTGCCCGAGTACTGCTTATGCCTTGGCTGTGCAGCTCTCTGTAGGCTTCCTTGTAATGAGAACCATTTCTTCACATTGTTTTAATAGGGGTAAATATTCTCATATTATAGTTGAGAAACACCATAGAATTCCAGCCCAAGAGACATAATTTCCTCTTCTAAAATCTTTTATATTAGGCATGGCATCAAACACTTGGGACCCCAATAGGTAGTTATTTGTCCATTTTTTTATTCCAAGGCATTTCGCAAACAGATAGAGACCAAATATGTTCCTGATGGAGGCAATAGCAATCTGCAAATAGGGATGGCCAGGTACTAAAATCCAACAACTATGCATCCAGCATCTGCGACAGATATGACGTCATACATTCCTTATCGCATATAGAAACAAGCATGACCTAGTGTTTCGGTCTTCTGCTGATAAGTTTGGCTCTTGAAGATATTTGCCTCAGAAACCTGCAGTAAACAATTTCATGGGGGTTTTATATGATGGAATGAACTATGAGAAAAGGTGGTCATGTACTGCTATTTCCACCTTTCTCCTGTTTTTTTCACTGATTCTTTCAGAATCGGTTCTTCAGGGGGAAGGTCAAGTCCAAGACTTTCATGGAATTATCCCAACAGAGAATTTGGCCCAAGGTTTCTTTCTGTGTACAATGAATTGACAGCCTTGTACCCATAGCCAAAGCAAGCAGATGGAAGAAATTCAGTGACAATGTTGTTCTAGTTGTATGCTTCAACAAAACACAAAATATTTCAGGGAAGTTTTTTCCTCCTATAATTTTATATATCAAATGAGGGTGTCAGGAAGCCATAAGTGTCCATTTGTGTTTACATTCAACTCAGGAAGCCACCACAGCAAAATTTCCCAGACCACTTTCAAAATGGCCAGTACATTAACTGTTTTGTTCTTCCTCCTCTCTAGTTTCTAAAACAAAAACAAAAAAAAAAGCTTCTGACATTCTGATGCCTCAGTTTAGATATGCTCCTCTTGGCAATGATCTTCCATTTCCCAGGAGCATGGACCATCAGTAACGCCAGTCTCCAACATCTGGTTTTAGGACTGGTGCTTCTGGAAATCACAGAATCAGAATACAAGGGCAGTGATCAATGAGACGCTATGAAACCCCAGCACCTCCCAGCTTTTTATTCCCTTTTCTTCCACACACTGACAAAAGCACAATCCAGTGGAGTGGAGCAAGGCTTTGGCCAATCCTATGCCAAAGGATGTGCCAATTCTGCCAAAGTCTGGCAGCAGCCAGACTTACAGGTGACAGGAATGGATGACAATACCGTCCTAGTTACAGGACATTTGATGCAACACTCCAGACGGCGGTTTCTGGTTCTCAGTTCAGTAAGATTAGTTCCTCATAAGGGGGAAAAAAAAAAAATAAAAAAGGAAGAAAACAACAATAATCCCTGGGAAAGCAGTGGTTAGTATGCTTGATAAAGGCAATAAGAAAAGTACACTCACTGTAGTGCTTCCTCCAAATTCTCTCTTGGCAGCCATCCAACGAATAAGCATTTGAGAACTTCCTGAGTCAGAGATATTGTCACTATGTATATTACAACTGCATTCTGCAATTGTTTAATACAATTGCAGTGTACACAGTGGATATTTAAAATGTATGTTGTATACAGTTATATACTGTACTACTGCATATAGCACAATACATCTGTGTTTTACTTTGGCTTTAATTTTCTTCCATTAACTTTTCCAGTCACTTTTTGAATTATGTAAACTTGTAGCATCCATAACTTTCTGCAGTGAAATTTTCCACAGTTTGGCTGATTATTGTATGAAAATTCACCCCTTTTGTTTGCTTTTATCTAGTCATCTGCCAGTTTCATTTGAAGTTCTCGCTTTTGTACTGGATGAGCTTATAATAATAACTTATAATTGTCTTTTCTAGCCACTCGTTTTCACAGACTTTTCTACCCTCTCAGTATTATCTCTCGCAGGTTCTTCACTTATCTATTTATTATTTAGACACACCTTTGATCATGCTTATCACTCATCTCTGTACTTTTGTTGCAGTTTTGCTATGAGCTTGAGATAGAAGAACCAGAACTGTACTGAGCTCCCCCAAGAGGCATGCTGGGCATATTATTTTCTGTTTACTTTGCTATTGCCTTCTTAATATTTTTAATACACTAGTTTCTTTTAGCTTAAAAACATAATAAGTAATGATATATTAGAGAAATAACAAGGAAACAGCCTAGATTATCCCTTAGCACCAATGAGGCATGAACTGTTCTTGGCATGGCAAACGCAAAAGCAGCAGAGATGCTAAAGGTGTGAAGAAGTCACACGTATGCCCATAACCCATAGAATGACCGCTGCCTCCTACTGAAACCTTAGGAACTGTCTTAAGTGAGAGCTTTTATTAAAAAATAATGCTTTGGTTAACCTCGTGTTTCTTGTGAGCATTTATTGTTCTATGGAAGGAAGGGCTATGACGTTTCCAAGGGGCCAGCATCTGAGCAGTATTTCATAACTTACTGGGCCAGAAGGAGATCTAGATTAAGACTTTACAGTTCTCTGTTGGGGACAGCTTCCTAAGGAGGCATGAAAGCTGGCATGTGAGGGGACCGCTTCCTGCCACTCTTAGCTACCCGTCCAGAGGGCGGTTCCTCCAGCAGCTGTAGGATTTTCATTTGGGAGGAACTACTCCCACACTCTATAATTACAAAGATCAAGACTGATTTAATTTTCATTCAGCAAAAGGCCTTTGAATACTCAAGTAATTCTCTTCCCTCAGTGTTTTCCATACAGATTTGGTTGGAGTCAACACAAACACATGGCACCATCTGGAGGACAGGCTCTGTGAAGAAGCTTCTTCTCAGAATTTTCATGACTTTGACAAGTAATTAGGGTTTGAATTTTGAGTCATGACAGGCAGAATTTTAATAAGGAAAACAAGAAAATGAATATGTAAAGAAAATCACAGAGACAAATTAGCATCAACTGAATGAGAGCAAAACCAGAACTGCCATGGCCATGTTATCACAGCTTTGGATAGAAATGCTAAGAGTTTTCAAGGCATACACAAGAAAAAAGGGAAAAAAGAAGTCTGAGAGAAATGTGTCTTTTAAGAATGACCAACAAAGGAAAAAGAAGCCAGAGGGGAGAGGACTAATTTAGAAGCAGGTATGGGTACTCCATAACATTTCCAGTAGCAGGTTCAACTTGATTTAGTAAAGCTATTCAGCTGATGCTGGTGCCTAAAGGAACACTTCCAGTTCTTGGGCCTCATCTACAGAACAGATCTGTTGAGGAGAAAATGGAAAAAAATAAAAGTTTTAACAGTATATTCAGTTATTCACATGTCATTCTACATGCTGACTCAATAAACTAACCTATCACAGCTTCACTAGGATCCTGCAGTACTCACAATTTCAGGCATCCTATTCTAAGGAAATTTGGGACATTTCCATATAAATACTGGAGAATCCATTGGAATCATGTGAAAACAAATCTAACTCTCTTATCTTTAAATCAAGAAGGTAAGTTCATTTCAGATCAAGACTAGAGTTTTCTGTTTCAGTAACAGCACTCTAGACTTTGCAAGAGTGAAGTGAGAAAGAAAGGAAATTAATCCTACTGAATAAAATCAGCATTGATGGAGTTTCTAGTCATATGAGGGTTATGGATGGCCTTCCTTCCTTACTGCACTGTAGTTTACTTCTTGACCCCACAATGTCTGAGAGCAGCATACTCTACCATGCTCTCAGCAGGATTAGGTGAGCAATGGTCCCTCATTATTCTCACATTTCCAGTTTTCTAATTGAGTCTTTTACTGCTGTCTTTTGGGAGGGGTGAGAAAGGTTGATTTATTAGGCTTTTTCTTTGCCTCCAGGCATTTAACAAACAGGTTTTCAGCTGTATGTCTTTGGCTTTGGGTTATTTAGCCTCTTTAGCAGCTTGTGGCTTATTTAGATAATGTTAGCTTATGTCTTTTTCTTATGATGATTCTTGGCAATGCCAGTCGATGATTCTGAGACTTGGTAGGCACAGCACAGCAAACGACAGAGACAGTCTCTGTGCTCCAAGAATTTCTGGGTAAGTACCAGGCAGAACACAATCCACTGAGTAAAACACACCTCACCCACATGAGAATAGGAAGTGAGAATTTAACACCTTTTCTTTTAAAGAAATTTATCTTGAGCGCTCACACCTCATTCCTCCCCTCTCCTCCCCCATCTCTTCTCTGTGAAGCACAGGTGTCTTTTGTACAAATAACCTTAAATATTCAAAGGTGGAGCTGTAGAAACAGTTTTCCTCAAGCTAGAAGCTTTTAATCTTTAATTTTTGAACGTACTAATTTCTTTATATCAATATCAGTATGAATTCTTATCAGATAGTAAGACTAGAAAATAATTCGTTTTCACACAGAACCTTTAACTGGTAATCTCAGGTCAAGATTTTCCTGAAGTCCATTTTGTCCAATTTCTTTCTTCTGGACCAGAAGCCAGGAGATGGCTTTGAAAGCTAGAAATGACAGGCTGCAGGGGACAGATAATTGTGCTAATGTATGTTATGCTTCCTGGTTACTGGCAGCTATAAACTCCTCGGCCAAGCTTTTCTGTTGGTATACACATGGAAAGAGCAAGATGAAATGCTGCTTTTAGAAGTGAATAGAACTCGAGTTATAAAAAGCTTCAGCAAGTGACCTTTGCCCTGAGATTGCTTTGTCCCTCCACAGCAAGGGCTGCCAGAACTAGCAGTGTCATGGGGTTGCCCTGCTTGCAATGCTGAAACACTTCAGAAGGGCAGAGAGTGAAAATTTTGCTTGTTTTTTCTGCTGTCTCCACATGATCTGCAAAAGTCATCCCTCAGCGCGATTGTACTGCCGTGGTCTCAGCCCCCTGGACAGTCACTGCAGTGGTAACTGCTCTGTAAGGAAGCGCTCCTCTTTGCAAGGTCATTCAGGTCGGGACATTGCTGGCACTGTTTCAAATATATAAATGAATCTACCAGGCCTTTCTTTGCTGGGCCTCTTTCGAAGCATGAAGTAGCAGTATGATCTGAAGTGCAGCTTTGCAGGAGCTATGCTTTGTTCCATCTAATTGATAGAGCAGAAGATACAAATTCCCAAACTGCTGTCCAATGTGAAGAAATATGAAAACATTGTAGAAAGCCCCAGTGAAGTGCATTACTGCTGCAACAGCACTGAGCCTGTTTCTATAAATAAGAAGATACCCAACTACCAACACCCCACCTCTGCCCCTCTCAATGCTCTGGAGAGAAGGACACCACAGGTAGCAGTGCTGACCATTGTCTTGCTGAAGGACAGGGAACAACTCAGAGGTAATAAAAGATGAGGTGGAAAAGAAAGGTTTCTCCTTTGCCACAGTGAGGAAGACACAACCCTACATAATGTAGGAAACATCCTTGCCCAGAATACACAGAAAGGGAAAGAAATATCTGCAGAACAACTTTCCACTAGATTTGGTTTGGTATATTTAAACAACAAACAGTTTTGCAGACTCTTCTAGCTAGTATGACTGAGCTCTATGGTCCTTAAGAACCTGAGTACTATCAAAAGTCAGATTTATGGTACCTATATCTGAACTGAAGGTGGTTTACAGAGTTTAAAATGAGAAGGTGGTGTTAAATCATCCAATCTGAATCTCGAGTATTTCACAGATCATTTCACAGATGTATCACCCAGCTCCCCTTTTGTTGTGGTATCTTGTCTTTGGCTAAATACATTTTACAGCAATTTAGCTAGGCTAGAATCCAAGAAACAGAAACTGAAGAATCCACAACTGCTTTATTAGCCTAATCCAGTGGTTAATCAACTTCTCTGTTAAAAATTTGTGCCTAATGTCCCATTTGAATCTGTAGGACTTCAGTTTTCAGAAACCGGTTTTTTTCTGTGGTTTTCGCTATTTAAGTCCCTTACTATAGTTTTCTCTTCATAAAGGTACTTCTAATGATGTCATGTCTTAGGTCTTCTTTTTGAGTGAACTTGTGTCTCACTCTAAAGCCATCCCTGAATTTTCCTAAAATCTCTGTTGCGAAGGTTTTTTCGTATGTATTCTATTTGTTTCAAAACAGGAAAGCTAGAATTGTTAGTAGTATTTCAGAATCAAGTTTCCCCAGTGTTCTACAGGAAAATGAACTTGTCTCTCTAACTGTGAGTATTGAAAGTGACATTTTTGCCTGAACATCACAGTGGGAGTTTTTTGTGAGATGCTTGCACACTGTGACCTTTAAGTCATTTTCAGAACCACGTTCTTGCAGTAAAAGTTCACCACCCTGTAAGCTTGGCTTGAATTTCATGTTCTCAGCTTTGCCTTGTGGCAAACTCCATTTTTTTGAGGGTGCCAGTGACAGCCTCACTGTGGTTTCCCATATCATGTATCTTCATATGGTCTGCAAATTTCATCAGTTGTTTGTATTTACTTCCACATCATTAATTCAAAAGTTGAAAAATACCAGCATTAGTACAACTCCTCATAAAACCCTACTACAGATGTTCATATTCCGTTATGACTCTGTGTGGACAATTCATCACTGGCTTCTGTTTTAAAGATCACCTCCCAGACTGTTTTCTAACTATTCCTTTACCATTCATATGCAATAGAGATCATTATCAGAAAGTATTGGCATACTGCCAGATTTCTTACCAAAGCCTAAATAAATTACATTTTTTAGTTTTCTCAGACAAACATACAATATAAAAAAAAAAAAAAAAAAAAAAAAGAAAAAAAAAAGAAGAAAGAAAATAACCAAAATCAGACTCACTTTAGCCTATTTTCTATTAAAAATAATCTTCACTGGCACTTATTCTGTAGCCAACTCTTTAACAGCTATAATTCATGCCTAGTCTGCACGACTGGAGATTTATATACCTGTGACTAACATCAGGACAACCACTATATACTACTTTGAGCCATCATCCCTGTCTTTGGAATATTGCTGCAGCATTAAGTCTTCCTGTCTCTTGAAAAGCCTGTGGTGTTCCAAGATTTATTAAAAGTAAATTTCAAAAGACAAGAGGTCTACCTGGCCAGCTCCTCAGGCCTCGGGGTACAAATTATATAGGCCTGTAGACCTAACAGATTTTTTCTTTTGTAAATATTTCAAATCCTCCTTAGTTGCTATTGAACTGGAAAATACTTTTCCCTTCGTCTTGTGATGGAAAAGAAGCATGGTACGTTTTCCAATGAATTAACAGACATATTTAGTAAGCTTTTTTTTCTTAATAATAACTTTATCATCTCCATTTAGAGGTGAGCCTAAGAAAAATATTTTTTCTAATAATCTTCAGCTTCTCATTTTTTTATGCGATGCTAATATTCTTTAGCAATTTTTCTACAATTCATGATTGTATATTAATTTCTAGCCAGAGTTCCTTACCTATTTTTTCATTGCATATCATTTTTTATTCACAAATCCTGCCATGTCTTCGTTACAGTGCCAAGACTGGCTAAGCCGAAGCTGTCCATTCTGATAGACTGGAACAGTCTTTTTGAACCATCTAATAAATTCTTCTTTTAAACCAATTGTTTGTTTGTTTGTTTGTTTGTTTGTTTGTTTGTTTGTTTGTTTTGTTGTCTACCCAATTTTCTCACGCTTTTTTCTGTTTTAAAAATTAACTCTCATACACATGCCGTGCGTGTTTATGTGTAGTATATATTTTTATAATTACTGTTTAGGGTAATCTTTTTTCCACAGTGACTGCACTTAGTCTTGGTCACTGGTCCACCAATTTTCCACTCTGTGAATAATTCTTCTTTATCACGATCTGACACTAAACAGAGCAGCATTTCTCATAGAAGAAAATTACTGCCTCAAATTTTCAGAAAATTTAACAGTCTTAGCACTGGCAGTCTGAGCCTTCCCTCCTTGGTGTTATACACTTTTAACATAATAGGATGATGTATTTGTTATAGAATAACATAACAAATAACTGTAAAAAGATCAAAAGTTTTGTTGATCTGCCTGACTAGGACATGCTTGAAAGACCATTACTTTAAGTAAAATCATTTTATTATGTGGGAGTAAAGAAGCAGATAAGACTAACAAGGCTAGACACGGGTTAAAGAGCTACTCTCATGGATTACATTAATACACTAAGTAGTGCTGGCTGTCTTGCCTGTCAGCAAGCTACCAAGAAATTAAGAGTATTATATACAAGCTCATGTCTGATGCCAGTGGAAATAGGCCAAATACAGCTGCAATTGGTCACGTCATTGCGAACATCTGACACACCCTTGTAACAAGAGATCCAGGTCATGGGCAAACTAGGAGGGCTAAACCAGGAAAATAAATTATTAGCCTTTGGGGACATCACTGCAGTCAGTAGTGGTGACTGATTTTTATGTTTAAGTTTCTTTTTTTCTACAAGCAAGATGGATCTTCCAGACACCACCTGAAAAAGTAAAGGCATTGTGATTTCCTTGCCAATAAGGCTTGAGTCGTAGAAAAGATTGTCAACAAATAAATGGCTTGTGGGTCCAAATTCAGCTTTGAGTGGTATTTGCATAGCTATGTGGAAATTGGCAGTGTTGAGTTTGTTACTGATTTCAGTGTGCCTGCTCAGGCTTTAAATCAGAGCTGAATTAGGCAATTAGCAGTCCTTCATATTAGATAATAAACAAACATGTATAGACATCACAGGTTCGCTTTATTAGTACTGTTTTAAAAAAAATCAAACCAATAGTGTCTGTTTAAAATAGATGAGGGGGCAGACTGTAACATCTAGATTGTCTGCAACTACAAATCTTTTGCAACACAGGCAGTTTCAGAGAAGCGCAATGATCTAAACTTCTAGCTTGTGTTTATTATCTACAGCACAGCATTTGCATTTTTCATCACCACTAATGAAGTCCAAGATCTGCATCTGTGTACTCCTTACACTGCAGCCTGTCAATTAGCTTTATCCTCAAAGCACTGGCCTGAAGCTACTGGCTCTCCTCATTTCAGGATGAAGAATGGAGGAACCTCTTGGTGAAGTGGCAGTGCCAAAGAGAAGCAAGGAGGAACAGATTTACAGTTTTCAGAGTTTTACATGTTTCTCAACACGACATAATTCTTTATTGAGAAAAAGCAGCTGAGCAAGAATTACCTGGCCCTTAGGCAACTTTCACACATTACTTGGAATAAAATTGTCTTCATAAAAACCCTTGTGTGAAGAATAATTCATAATGAGAAAATAATATCATGGGAACCACTTTATTTCATAGCATGGTTCAATAGCTGCAATATAAGGAGAAACATTTAGAAGTAGTGAGAATTTTTTTATACAAACTATTCTGTTGAAGAGAGGATAAGTCATAATTATCCTTAAGTTAATATACTGGGAGCTAAACAAAATTCCTCAGTGGTTTGAGCATGTTAAAATTGCATTTTAAGCTCCCTAGTATCATAGAATGGCTTGGGTTGGAAGGGACCTTTAAAGGTCATCTAGCTCCAACCCCCCCTGTAATGAGCAGGGACACCTTCCACTAGATCAGGTTGCTCAGAGCCCTGTTCATCCTGACGTTGAATGTTTCCAAGGATGGGGCTTCTACCACCTCTCTGGGCAACTTGTTCCAGTGCCTCACCACTCACACTGTAAAAAACTTCCTCCTAATATCTAGTCTAAATATCTACTCTTTTGGCTTAAAATCCTACTCTCCTTTCAATAACTTAAATGCCCAACTGTATATAGGATGGACAAAATGATCTAGAAAAATGAGAGTGGAGGACAGAAAAGTCTAGGTTGCATATTTTTGCCTTCCCTTCCAACACAATCCAATGGATGATCAGGAGAGTCTGTGTGGCACAGGCCACTGTAAGACTGTTCACACAACACTACAAAAAAGGATGTCGAATGCTAACAGTCATTGAGCCTACAGGATGCCATCTATTTAGAACATGAAATAAGCTTCCTGAGCAAATATACAGAGTTCTTAGGAAGGACTTGTCCTTATTTCTCTCAACATTTAATATGCAAGACCCCTCAGCACTTTTCCCACGTGTGTTGGGGTTTTGGTAGTGGGGAAGGGCTACAGACGTGGCTCCTGTGAGAAGTTGCTGGAAGCTTCCCCAGCTCTGTCAAACCCACCTCTGGCCAAGGCCTAGCCAGTCAGCGCCTCTGTGAATAACGTATTTCAGAGGGGAAATCAAAGAGAACCAGGAGTGGAGAGAGCAGTGGGATGTGAAAGACAACACGGCAGACACCAAGGTCAGTGCCTAAAGGTGGGGAGGAGGTGGGATGAAACAGAGGTTCCCCTGTGCCCCATGGTGAGAGGGCAGGCTGTGGCCTGCAGCCATGGAGGGTCACTGGGGAGCAGAGACCTCCCTGCAGCCCGGGGAGGACCCCACGCTAGAGCAGACGGTTGTGCCCAAAGAGCCTGTGACTCTGTGGGAAGCCCACGCTGGAGCAGGCTGTCCCTGAAAGACTACATCCCATGGAATGTGCCCATGCTGGAGTAGGGGCAGAGTGTGAGGAGTTCGCCCCCTGAGGAGGAAGGAGCAGCAGAGACAAGTGTGATGAACTGACCACAACCCCCATCCCTGTCCCCCTGTGCTGCTGGGGGGAAGAAGGCAGATGAACAAAGCTGAACCTGGGAAGAAGGGAGGGGTGGGGGGAAGGTGTTTGTGAGATCTGGTTTTATCTCTCATTATTTTACTCTGATTTGACTGATAATAAACTAAATCAATTTTCTCCAAGTTGTGTCTATTTGCTCATGACTAAACCTGGTGAGTGATCCTTCCCTGTCCTTGTCTCAACCCGGAAGCCTTTCCTCTTATTTTGTCCTCCCCATCCCACCAAGGGGGGAGGAGTGAGCGAGCAGCTGCTTGGTGTTTGGTCACCAGCTGGGCCTAAACCATGGCATCGTGTTTCCTGCATGGGAATCTGCAATTTGCAGACTCAACAACTCATTTTCTCCTCTAGGACATTACCTATCACCCTTGGGAACTGAGGAATCCTGGTTTTCTGCAAGTCACTCCGTAGCATTCATAATGTTTCTTACCTATCTTCAACCATAAAAAACGTTACACAACGATCCAGCGCTACAGTCCAAACAGCTTGTCTTTCCAGTGTTGAACAGTTATTTTCAATCTGTAGCTGTCAGGGAGGCACTGTTCAAGGGGGAACATTGTGCTGTGCTTCTTTAAGGAGGTGGTCTCCTCTGAGTGCTACGACTCGAAGTAACACGGTAACTCCTTCACAAAGCTGCATGAATATCTTCTTGGGAAAATTCTGGCTGCAACTCATCATCTCCAATGTACAAACCAACATAATCTTCACTAATTTTCCTGTACCAGAATATGAAAGCAGTAGCGTTATTCAGCACAGCCATTAAGTCTGCAGTGACCAAATAATTAACCTCGTTTTCTGTATGCCAGTAGCTGCTTCTAAAATAATAACCAGGATCTGGACAGAGTCTGAGTGTCTACAGAACAGTACAAGCCATCGATCCCAACTGTGAGAAGTTCAGTCTGTGATCTCAACATTTATCCTTCTGGCTGGAATGGCTAAGAATTATGCAGAAACAGATGTGACTCAGCCAAATGGGTTGGCAGGCTACAGGGAGTTCTGGGTTCACAAAAAGCTTCTGAAACATACATGGAGCTCTCTTGCCTAGAAATGGCTTTGATGCTGAAGTACAACAAAGTCTGTGATATGCCTCCAGAAATACTTGCATCAGGAGTATGTAGCTGCAGTGCCAATGCGGTAAAAAGACTATAAATCAATACAAATGCTTGAGGTGAGGTTGCGTGATGGGACCAGTAAACTCAAACTTTGAGAAATATGTTTCCTATAGAGTAGCAGTCCTAGGGCATCTAGTAACTAACCAAAGAGCCGGCCCTAGCTCTTTGAAAGAGAAGGATGAAGGCAATTGGAATTAAGATATACACACAAAATCAGAGCAGTGCTCTGATGGCCCATTACTGGCTCCCTTTCGAGCTCTCTGTGGGCTGATCTCAGGTTCCTGTATTTGCAACCAACTTGATCCAGTGGGGAAGTCTGGGCCCTGACTCATCCAGAATTAAACTGTTTAAACATCTAGCTTTAATAGAATGGCTTTGAAAACAGGTGGGTCCCCGAGGACTTCCCAACAGGCTGTTAGTCCTGGATGCTTGCAGGCAGGCATTTAGGACCAAATTAGATATGTTCTTGCTTGTCATGATGGAAGGCGGAGAATAGCTGTATGCACGCAGTACAAAGACAGCAACTTGTCTAGAATATGTTATTCCTGTTCCTAAATACACAGTTCTTGTAACATCAGTCTGAGAAATGAGAGAAGAAATAGCCTCTTAGGCACAGATTCCTTATTTTCTGAGGATCAAGCCATGCTTGTTCTGCAGAGTGCTAATTCCTTCCCCTCTCTCCTGGAAAATTGAGTCACTTTCAATTTCAGATAGTCTGGATCTGATCATACTGAAGTCCCTACATAGGAACTCCCTTTGTACCTGTATTTGCCAAGCATTTCAAAGAGGACAGGAATAAGCTATTCAGCAGAAGACAAGGAAAGAGTTAAAAGTCACGAATTTGACTCCTTTTTCCTGACTTTCCAGAAAGGAGGAGTGGGCTAGTAAAGCATGTGAAGCAGGAGCCTACAGATCTTATCCACTGGCAGTTCTTAGCATGCAATTTCATAAACCAGGGCATTTTGCCTTCCCTGTGTCAGGAACAGTGTACATCTCTGTTCTTCCCTTTCGCTAAGAACGCGTGTCTTCTCCATCACTGCAGTACAAAGAAGACAAAGGGATTGTGATTCTCTTACTTTTTAAAAGAAAATATAAATTTTACTGACCAGATAACAATGTCAGAAGTAAATCTTCGAACTTTTGCTTGAAATGACACATAAAACCTACTTATGAGAAATTTACAGGCAATACTTCACAGCTTGATTTAGGCAAGAAAAGACTACTCAGAACACAACCTGTGTGAGTAACTGTATGGGTGGAGTAGACATGACTCCCTTTGATCGAGAAAGAATGTCACCACTAAGGTGAGAAAACGTGAGCAACTTTACCAGTTGGTATAAGAAAGGAAGGAAAAGACGCTGACATTCAGATACAGGTATGATTTGCTTGTATTTGGCAGGCACAGATGTTAGCAATGGACAGAGCAGCTAATCAGACATATTCCCTGCCAATAGAGTATTGCTTCCCTTATCTAGAGCTTTGCTTCCATCTAGTTTTAACTTTCTTAATAAGTGAGGCTCTCCCTCTTTCTACTGGAAGAGAATATTTCATAGTCTAAAACTGAGCTCATTACACTTCTTTATTATTTCTGTAAATTTGTTCCATTATTTATGTTCACTGCCTCATTAAGCAGAGTGACTATGCCTACTTTTGGTACAGCAAGCAATTTCCTTCTCTGTTATTCATGCTTTCTTGGCTATAGAGAGATCTTCTGGCATGTTATTTTAAAGCAGGCCTGAATCGAATGATTTAGATTGAGAAGGAATCAATCTGTGAAACAGTAATAACTACAATTAGCAGATACTGACCTCTGCCAAGGTGATATCTGCTCAGCACCATAAAGGTATATACCATGACTCACAGAGCAGGAGACATCTAAGGACACATTCAAGGATGCTGGCTCTGCATGAGGGGAGAACATCCAGAATGGCACAGATCCTGCTCAGGTGCTAAAAGCAATAACCACCCATCCATTCTCTGGGAATGGAAATCACCTGGACTAATACGATGGGCTCCAGATAAAGTCTACTTCATCAGCTGAGAAGAGCATCACAGAAACACTGTTTTGAGATTTAGAAGCGTGCTAGTAATTAAAGCTGTTGAGATCACCGGGGCTAATAAATGTCCTCTGTGAGGTTCAAGGCATATTCTAACTCTTTTCCCACACACTTGTATTCAGCTCTGATTGTTTTTATTATATTTTATAAGCTATTTTTGTTTATAGGCTGGTTAATTTATGTCTAATTAAATGTAAATAAATGAAAGGGGAAACATACTTTCAGCAGAGTTATTAAATTTATCTGATGTCATGGGAGAAAGGTAACCATGCAAAATGAGAAGGGTCTGTGGAAAGAAATCCATTTCTGATGGCCATTTTATGTTGTACCTGTACTAACACCAGAATACATATCCATAATGCAAACCTAACTTCCGCTTATTGAGAAGTTTTTATTTCCACGATTTCTAAAAATAAATTTGTCTGTAATCCATGAAGTCTAATAAGTTTCTGACTTCCTAGTATTGCTGGGAAACAGACATACTTGAAGAGTGTAAAAAAGGGTTGTTCATACAATTTGATAAAACTGCCATCATACTTTTGTACAGCAATATGAAACCCACGTTTTAACAAACTGACTACAGTAGGTCAAAGTCATTTGCTTTGCTATTCACAGTAAGATTTCAGCACTCATTGTCACCTGGAAATTTGTATCAGTGAGCATACTGTTCACTCCGCACTTCGTCTTCTTTTGAGGGGAGATCTCTTCTGAGGCTGCTGAGCTTTTGAACCTTTCCATAACTCTACCACTGTGCAATTTGACTGGAACACCAGGAGTAGGCAGGCAAAATAAATGGGGAGATTGCTAAGCAGTAAGTAGTAAAACCTCTCGACTACATATTCACATTTTGATTCCCTCACCAAATGATGTGTTTCTGAAGAGCTGTGCTTTAAAAATTTAGTTCTCTGCTTCCTCCAGCAATCTTCATTACCTTTATCTTTCAAGCAACTTTCATAGCTGTTTTAAAAACCCCAAATGCTCTCCTTGACTCATTCTTCTCATTTTATTACAAAGCAATAAGGTTACAAGATAATTTGCATTTATATTATGTTTTCTTTGTAGGGATATCACAACACTTGATGTATGAATTTCAGAATCTCACTTCTCACAGAAGTTCTTAGTATGGCCTGTGCTCTTAAAACACATGATAAAGGCAAACTTACTTCTGCATGATAGGTAGGTAAGTAGGTAGGTAGGTAGGTAGACAGATATTGAGTGAACAGAATTCATATAATAACTCAGGAAAATGCTGAAATAACACTCACCATTTGAAAATACTACTGCAGTTATAACCATTAGTACTGTCTTGGTCTGTAAGTAGGACAGATCAGCCTCTCCAGTGATGATTACCTTTCTGAATCTTATCCTGTATCTGTTATTTTAACACATGTTGTTTCCCAAGACAATTAAGAATTGGATATTAAGAACTGGCACAGAATTCTAGAACATTAAAATGAACTATTTCACAAGCACAAATGAAAGAGCAGAAAATTACAGAATCTATGTAAACAACAAGCTGTCAGCCCAAGGACAAAGGAACTTTAACTAGATTTCAACAGCACATTTGGCATCTCCTCTTAATTGCACCTGGGAAGGCAAAACGTGATGCAGCTGCTCCCGGCTGGATGGCAATGATGTACAGACTGGTGACAGAATTTTCCAAACTTGACCTTCCTTCCCCAAGAGCTGGATTGCCAGAAGTGCAGCCCAAGGAAACGAATACTTTGCTTGATTTCTTTCTGTCACAAAGTTTCTCTTTTCTGAGCAAACGAGGCAGAAAAAAAAGAAAGCATCAATGGCAGTTTTTTAAGAAGGGCTTCATTTGTTAGCTGTCACTAATTAATTAACACCCTCAATACCTCTGTTAGTTTTCTGAGGGGTTTTTTTTGTTGTTCTTTTTTCCTCAGACGAGGAAAATGAGAACTAAGGACCTGAACTATGCTTCCAGGCACACTCTCCAATGTTTTCAGCAGGGCATTTTCTTGGAAAATTTCACTCTAGAAATCATTTTCTCATTTAGCCTCAAACTGCTTCAATCTACCGGTCTGACTGGCCCATGCCAAACCTAGTTGTCTCAGTGGGACTTCAGAGAAGTGATGGGGAAGGACACAAGCAACTCTTCTTCCTGGGATTTAAAGGGTATCAGCTTCCCAATCTTTATTTGCATTTTAATTAGTTATAGTGTGGATACAAGCAGGGACTGTGACTGAAGAAAAGTGCTATTGGTTTTGATTCATTATTTCTTTTGATTTTATTTCAATTAATGTCAGGAGAAGGTAGGATTTTATGTAGGCATTCTTTCAAGATGTATTTAAAGCAAAAGAAATAAACTAAAATTATTTCAATGGAACTATAATCTGAAAAAAATCCAAATGTTTACTGACAACCTCTGCCTCAAGGAGCTCACACCTAAAGAGGGAAGCAGCAGGAGAACAACAACAAGGCTACATCTAATTTTTACATCTTTCACTGCTGTCACAGATTCAAGGCTGAGTCCTAAAGACAGGGTCTTGTAGCTCATCCCAGCACAGCTGTAGCAGAGATGAAAAGGCGCCGCTGTAGATGCGGGGAAAGTAAGTCTCCACTGACAAAACCCAAATAGTCTGTAATTCCAGTTTAAGCAGTAGAGCTGGAAGTCACCTTGCCCATGTTAAGGGTGACTGGTGGGTCAAAGGCAATGAGGACAGCTGCTCAGTTCACTGCGATTTGTCTAGGACTGCACCGTGACATTAGCTATTTTGACAAATGAGGGAGAACTGTATTATGACACGGTCAAGGGTGAAACCGAATGGCTACAACCATAAACAGCATAATCGTTCACCTTAATGACAGGAAAAGGGAACTGTGGTAATTGCCAGAGAACAAATGGGGTCAGCACAGTTTCTTTGACACGGGATGAACCGGCGCGTGCAATGAGAAAAGCAAGAAGCCACGGAGAGTGAGGAGGTAAGAAAAATGAAGGCAAACAGTAGGTGACCAAGGAGACGGAGGTCAGTGGGACTTCTCTACAGGAGTGAGGAAAGCTCAGCGCCTGTGACACAGGAGGAGGAAGTAGAAGGAAAACTGAAGATGGACACAACAGTTGCATTTATTCTTGGAATAACATGTAACACCTTTGCAAAATAAAAGACTGGTGTGAATAAAATAGCTAAGATAATGGATATAGTATTCATTTATATTGCAGAATAAAGATGATTACTTAGGAATAATCTATTTGTAATGGCACAAATTGGGTTAACATGGGCTTAGCTGCTCAGATGAACTTTGTAATAGGGAAAAAGCATCCAAAGGGCCACGTAGAAGTGTGCCAAGAAGAGAATTGATAGCCAAATGAAGGAAGGAAAGGGCAAGGAGCAGCATGCTGAAAGCTGCCAGAGGAATAGCAGGCTGGTGACACTAAAACGGCAAAGTGGGAGAGGAAGCCAAACTGCATCGCCGTGTCCCCACTCTCCAGCTGGCTGTAGCTGGAGAGCGAGGACACAAGCACAGCCGCAGGACGACACCTGGGAAGATCAGCGGCTGGAGCAGCTGGGTCCCAACAGCCGTCACAGAAACACAGCAGGGCACGGGGCAGGCTGACAGGGCCAAACTGCTCTGGCCACTGTGACACGGCCGGGGGGGGTCTTTGCGCTTGGGAAGGCGTGAGGACTTCATGCTAGTGAAAGAATCACAGAAACCTGCCCCGAAGGCTCTGCCGCCGTTAACCGCCGTCAAACCCTTCCCCTCAGCACCGCCCGCCGCGGGACCCCGCCTCCCGCGCTTCGCACATGAGCGGTCTCATCCTACGTATGCGCGCTCGCCCTGTCCCCGCGACCGACCGGCCGGCAAGACGCATGCGCGGTGAGTGTGGCGCGGTCGCGCCTGCGCGCTGGTGAGCGTGGCGGGGCGGAGGAGGGTTGAAGCGCTCGGGAGCCGCCGGCGTGGCGGGCTCGGTTACCGGCACCCTGCGGGCTAGCCCTGCTGCCGCTTCCTCCGCCTCCTCTTCTGCCTCCTCCTCCTCCTCGCCGCCGCAACTGACGCTGCTCGTGATGCAGCCGTGCGGCGGCGAGGAGGTGGTGGCGGCGGCGGGGGGGGTGCTGCCGCTCCCTGGGGCCGACCCGCCGCTGCCGCCCGCCGGTAGCGGCGGCCTCATGTTATTCTACGAGCTGGGGGGCGAGGGTGAGGCCGAGGCGGTGGAGGAGGCCGAGGTGGTGGGCGGCGAGAGCACCGCCAGCCCGGAGGAGCCGGAGGAGGAGGAGGCGGCGACGGCGGGAGCGGGAGCGGCGGCGAGTTCCAGCGGCGAAGCGGCGGGCGGCGGTTGCAAGAGCTGCACCTACCAGGGCTGCAGCGAGACCACCACGCAGGTGGTGAAGCAGCGCAAGCCCTGGATGTGCAAGCGCCACCGCAACAAGATCTACAAGGACAAGTACAAGCGCAAGAAGAGCGACCAGGCCTTGGGCGGGGGTGGCGGGGCGGCCGCCGCGGGGGGCAGCCCGCGGACCGAGGTGAGGCACCGGGGGGCGGGGAGTGGTGTCGCCCTAAGCTGGGCCCTCCGCGCACGGTGAAGGCGGTGGGCAGCCCGGCTGCCGTGTGGTCCCCTGGGAGTCGGGGGATATATTTTATAACACTAAGCGATGTCTGTTGCATGTGCTTGTTTTGATATTTTGTTGAACCCTTGTAAACTGTCATTGTTACATTCTGGTAGTTTCTTTAGGTCTGCTGCTTGGTTGAACGATCATCTTGGTTTTGAACCTGGCTGCTGTTAATTTGCCAATTAGTGTTTACATTATAAGATACAGGGAACGACGATTTCCTGTTCGCCTTGTGACACTTGCCTGGTAGGCTTGCCTCAAAGCTGTTTCCTTCCCACAGTGAAAAGGTGTAGCTTGTTTCCAAGTAAAAAGTTGTGTACTTGTATCAGCCTTGTTGACTAGTCCTAGCAGCAGTTCTGTCATCTAAAAGAGAACAGAAACTGCACAGTATTCAAGATGTGGATGAATTCTAGATTTATATACACACAGGATTTCCCCTCTTCTCTCTACTTTTCCTGATAATTCATCATGCTCATGATGTGCCTATGTTAATACCTGTGCTAGCTCAGAAAAGGGGACAGTATGTGAGAAGTGTACAATTGCTGCATTTCACGTAGTGATGGGTTAAGAATTTTTGATCTGTAAAATGAAGTAGTGGTTATTGCATGTTGGAAGGGACTGGCTTCCTTCTCACACTTTCACATGTGCAGGTTCCTTTGAATGTTACGAGTTGAGGCCTGAACTTGCAGAAGAAAGCAGGATATTTAGTGCTAAACTTCACGTGCTTTTTTACAGTGGTGTCTATCAAAGTCCTACAAGATACTGTCATCTTGTGGGGTCAGAGTTAGGTTCCTAATAGAAGTCTCATTTTTTGCTTCTGTGGTCAGGATTGACGTGAAAGATAGTGGGATGCTTCCTTGTTCTTGCTTGAACCCTTTCAGGAAAATGGGAGTAAGTTGTGAGTTTAATACATGTTGAGTTCAACATCGATTGAAACTTCCCAAGCCATGAAGATTTTCTGTACAGCAGATTTTAGAGCCACTTTGTTTAGAGGACAGTTTAATTCTATGTCTGGTGGTTGTGCAAGGAACAGAATAAACTTACAAAAGAAAAAAAGCCACATGGATTTTACTGACTCTTGCCTGTGGCTTTGAGAAGTTCATAATTTGTTTTGCTGTTAAAAGTAGTATTGTCATTCCTACCCAATTGCAAATGTTAAGTCTCATTCACTTCCCCAAGCTGGAGATTGAGCTGTTGTGAATGACTTCCTTACTAAGAAGTGCAGTCACATCAACTCAAGCCATTAACTAGCCGTAGTAACTTGGATAGTTTTGCAGTTTATAGGACTAACTCGGCTGCATTGCTTCGCTGTTTTGATTTTGGTACGGTTGTTTTCCTCTGCAAATTAATGAGGCAAACATTATTTCCTCTTGGAACTTTTCCTGTGGTGAAAAGTAAACATGTCATCGTATTAGGGTTTCTATAGTCTCACTTGCTATTTTTCTGTTGTTTGTTTGTTTGTTTGTTTTTTAATGTGCAGGATAGTGTTGAAGGTTCTGTTTCTGTTACGAAACAGAGGACAGGAACCATTGGGGATCGCCCAGCGAGACCTACTCTTTTAGAACAAGTATTGAATAAAAAGAGGCTGGTAAGTGTTGCTTTCTTAGAGGTTTTTGAGTCAGATAAAGGCAGTGTAAGAGTGTTTAACTGTCACCCTTGTGAAAGATGAAAATAATTTTGTAGGTCGTATGCTATGTGTGTGTGTTTTCAAATGTAAATGTGCCACAGAGCAGATGTGTCACAGCCCCTGCATGAAGAGTACTAAGATGACTAGATTTTATGATTGCTGCCACGGTAACTGAAGTTGAGTATTTTGGTAGTACTAAATAGATATGGTAATTTCTTTAGGGTCAACAGTACTTACATTATAACTGAAATGTTTTTTACTTGTTGGAACAACTTTTCTCTAAAGCTTTAGATAGAATAATGTGTGGATTTCAGGTCTGGCACAAGCTTTAATTACTGTAGTGTGTTTTTAAACTTGTACACCTGTCATATCACACTTAAAATTGTGTGTATCTTTGTTGATAAAGCAAACGTGTAAGCAAACAGTATCACTTGTAATATTTGTAGACTGCAGGAATGGCATATAAGTTTCTAAGTTAATAATTTGTAAGTTTTAAAATGCCTTTGTTGCTCCAGTCAATATATTAAAAAAATAAGCTAATTGAAGGGAAATAATTCTGTGCTTACTGTTCCTTTGGCTTCTTTATTACAACTTTCTGTTGCTGGTTTTTACAATCTCCTTTCTCCAAAAGCTAATAGGACTGTTTGCCTGTTCTCTCTGTTAGCTGTGCAAAGCAAGTTAACAGTCCTCATTGAAGTGCTGTAGTCTTTGTTCAGAAATTTGAAAACTCTTTAAAGAAACATCCTATCAGTCTTAAGTATACAGGTATATAAAGTTATTTTCTTACTCTTTCTCAATAGTGGCATCTGTTCAATGATTATATGTAAACCTCAGAGGTGTCTGTAGCTCTTCAGCTTGTACAAGATTAATGAACTGTGGAGATTTATTTTTCACATTATCTGTTGTTCTTCACGTCTCCGTTAATGAACTGTTGTTCCCTTTTCTGGCTGATTCTATTCATGTGGCTTTCAGTTAAACTTGAAAGGCATGCTATTAATGAAATGGTTTTTTTCCCTAAAAATATAGCAAGCTCTTTAAATAGGTGTTGAGAGCTTTTGCACAGAGTTATGTCAAGGCTCTTCAAGATTTGATCTTCCATTGCAGTATTCTGGGAAAGTGAGATTCAGATTCTCTTTGGTCTGGTTCTTGCTTCTCTCTCCCTGCTCTGATGCAGTTTCTGTCACTCAGCATTATTTCTTCTAGAATTTCATCTTTGTTTTCTGCATAACTACACAACACAAGGCCTGAGGGATACATGGTGACCCAGAAAGATCTCTCATGGCCTGTTTTCGCCCAATGCTGTTCACCTTATGTTCCTGCACGTGAAAGTCCCTGCATGTCACTGGGAGCTGCCTGCAGGTTTATTACTTAGAAGTGCCAAGTCCTTTGTGGTTGCTCACAAGTTTCTTGCATGTGGTTAATCCCTGTGAGGAGAAGCTTTTGTGGTGGCCCACATGTAACTGAGTGTGCAGCTTGCTCGGTGAAGATGTAGAAGGCAGAAGCAAGGGGCTGAGAAGCAGCAGGTTGTGAATGGAGAGCCTGAAGCACCTTAATGTCATAAACCAGCAGCGGATAAAGAACAGCTTACTGCAGAACTACCCTGTGATGTGAAGTGACTCGATAAAGCTAATGTGCTGTAAGGAAAAGGTGGCTGTGCATGTTCGGTGAGCCTGTTTGATATTAGTAACTGCTTTCAGTGGCCAGTTCACTTATCTTGGCTCTTCAGTGCTGCTGTAGGTGCCAGTTATATACAGAATGGTTGTTTTCAATTATACTCTGCAGAATTGCCCCTAGTAGCAAAAAGTTCTAGAGCCTGCTGTGGAATTGCTGGTACTTTTGAATTTAAATTGGTATTAGAGTTGCAGTTCTTCTTTGGTTGCATCACTGAGGTGACCATGCATAATGAGAAAGCAGTCTAGGGAAATAATTTAGCTGAAAAATAACCTTTTCCTGCGTTAATTTTTTGGAAGGATCCATTCACATCATGATTTGCCATTTGACCTTACAAATATTTGTGCTGCCACCATGCAGGAGTGAGAGTGAGCAACCAGGGTTGGATCACAGACTACAGCTGTTCAGGCCAGGAGCCAGATGCTTATAGTTTTCAGATAATTTTGTCTTTTGACTGAAGGCAGGGGTGTTTTTTAACCATTCCTTGTGGCTACACTGCTGTTTTGAAATGTTGGGAAACAACTGAACATAGAGTATCTTGAATTGGAAGGGACCCCTAAGGATCATTGAGTCTGACTCCCTGCTCCTCAGAGGACTACCTAAAACTAAATCATATGACTAAGAGTGCCATCCAGATGCTTGAATTCTGTCAGGCACATGAGCTTTGCTGTAGAATCATATTTATCTGTTGCAATATTTTTGAGTTGTCAGTGTAGAAATTGGCTCAAAACAGGCACAACTGAAAAATGTTTGTTTTCAATGTTAGTAGATTACTCCTGTTTCCTATCTTTGTGGGGTTTGTGTTATTGTATATTCTTTGCATACTGAATCTGTTTTCAGGATGTGTATTAGTACTGCTTCTGGCTACCTGCTGATATCCTGAAACAGTTTCTAGATGTTTTCTGTAAGCATGTGTAATTCTTCAGCATTTAATTCAACTCCCATTTGTATTATATGGGTGTTGTGGCTTAACCTGGCAGACAGCTGAACACCACACAGCCTTTCACTCCCTCCAAATGGGATGGGGCAGAGAATCATAAAGATACAACTCGTGGGTTGAGATAAAGACAGTTGGGAAAATAATAAAAGAATACATAAACCAAGTGATGTACAATGCAGTTGCTCACCACTCACTGTCCAGTACCCAGCCAGTCCCTGAGCTGTGACTGCCATTCCCGGGCCAACCCCCACACCCCACCTAGTGTATGTGTTCAGCAGGATGTCATACGGTATGGAATGTGCCTTTGGCCAGTTGGGGTCAGCTGTCCTGGCTCTGTGCCCTCCCAACTTCTTGTGCATCTCCAGCCTTCTCAGTAGAGCATGAGAAGTTGAAAGGTCCCTGACTTTGTGTAAGCACTGCTCAGCAACAACTCAGTGTGTTATCAACATCTTTCTCAGCCCAAATCCAAAACACACCACCATACCAGCTACTAGGAAGAAAATTAAATCTGTCTTATCTGAAACTAGGACAATATCCACCTCTTATTCCATGCCATCTGCATCATGCCCAGTCCCAATTAATCCCAATTGAAATACCTTTCCTGTGTTTCATATACACACAGATACCATTCCCTTAGTCTGTGGGCCATCCCTCTCCAATGTTCATTGAATTAATTTAGTCCATGACTTGGCTTTGTCTGTCATAAAAGTCCTTCAGGGCAGGGGAGATAGTGAATTGCTGAAGTTGATTCTGGTTCCACTGCTGCTGCTCTTGTCTGGGTCTGTCAGCTCTGCGCTTTGCTTAGTTCCATCAAAATTCATTCTTCATTAATCTGGGTAATTATTGCTGTCTATGAGGTTGTTTTGGAAATGAGTTCAACAGATTTCAGTTCTTTCTGAGGTGCCATGTTGCCATAGGACTTGCTTTTCAAGGCCCAGGATAGTGTTCCCCGGTGGTGGCATGGGGCAGTTTCTCATTGAGCAGTGTCTAAAGCCAGCTGGATGGTTTTTATCTCTGCAAACTGACTTGATTCACCTTCTCCTTCAGCATTTTCTGCAACTTGTTGTGTAGGACTTTGCACAGCAGCTTCCCACCTTCAGTATTTTCCCACAGTGCGGCAGGACCCATCAGTGAACAGGGTATGTTGCTTCTCGTTTTCTGGCAGTTTATTATACAGTGGGGCCTCTTCAGCCCATGTCACCTTCTCCTCTGGTGATGTTCCAAAGCCTTTGCCTTCTGACCAATCCATGATCAATTCCAAGATTTCTGAGTGATAGGGGTTCCCTGTTCGAGCTTGTTGTGTGATCAGTGTGACCTACTTACCCCACGTAGCATCAGTTGCATGATGTGTAGAGGAGACCCTCCCTCTGAACATCCAGCCCAGCACTGGCATTTGGGGTACCAGGAGGAGCTGGGCTTCAGTTCCAACTGCTTTGAGGCAGGTTGAACCTCTTCCTATGCTGCCAACATCTCTTTTTTTTGGTTGGAGTGTAGCGGGCATCGGATCCTCCGTATTTTTGACTCAAAAACCTGAAGTGTCGACCTCAAGTCTCCCCTGGATCTTTCTGCCAGAGACTCCAGGTAGGGCCATTCTCCCTGACTGTGGTGTAGAGCACATTCTTTACCTCTAGCCCTGTCTGGACTGGTCCAAGGGCTACTGCATGAACTGTTTCCTGTTTAGTTTGTTTAAAAGCTTATTGCTCAGGGCTTCATTTGAAATCGTCATTCTTCCAGGTCACTTCATAGATGGGCTCTGCCCCCATATAGATTGTTGTTACGGTGTCCACTAGCTTATACTCCTGTGGGTCTGATGTCTGGGGGATTGCCTGCTGGAACCTGGAGCAGCAGTTTTCCTGGAGGAATCTCCTGTGATAGTTTTTCCTTGCAGCTCACGTAGCTTGCATACCTTCCTTACCTTGACATAGGCCTTTAGGGTCAAGGTAGATTTTCCCCTCCCACCCCCTCATGTCCCCTCTGTGGTCACGCAGGTAAAACCACAGGGTGGCCCATGGTGTGTACCCACTGTATCCTCTCTGTTGAGCAGAGGAACACTTCTAGTAGCTGAGATACTGTTCCGTACAGACGGAGAGTAGGACATATCCTCTTTGGATTGCTGGAACTCCCAGGACAGTTTCTCTACAGCCGAGATGCAGGCCTGTAGGGAAGAAGAGAGACTTTCTTCGTATTGCTGGAATTGGCCAGCCAATTCTTCCACCGTTTGTTCCTCTCCGTCTTGCCAGGTCACTACTGTCAGTGAGTTGGCATACAACGATGGTGCACTCCATACAAATTTCCACCATGTGGGTTGTGTGCACTTGACTTCATCTGCATCTTTGGACAACTGCTCGTTGTCCTCATAAATCATCTCCAGCACAGCTAATTCCCTCAGGTACTGGATACCTCTCTCCATGGTGGTCCATTTGCCTGGGTGATGTAGAACATCTTCCTTAAAGGGATACCTTTCCTTCATGCCTGACAGGAGTTGCCTTCAGAAGCCTGGAAAGGGATCCCAGCTGCTTGACTTCCCTCCTGTCTAATTCCAGGCTGCTTGCCCCGTTATCCCAGCATCGGAGCAGCCAGGTGACAACGTGCTTGCCTGGATGACAGCTTGAAATCTTTTTGCATGTCTCCCTGCTCACTCAGGGATAGGGATTGGGTGGTTACTGCCTCGTTTATGACTTCTGCCTCTTTCTGCTCTCCTTGTGATGGCTCTGCTTCGGGGCCCTTACTAAATGAGCTTTCACATCCAGTATTTCTTCTGGTGTATAGGGGCAGGTTGGTTCTGTGGTTCAGCTGCAGTGCCTGTTGTTTTGTCATCCGATCCAGAGACCTCCTTTTCCCCTTGAGGGTGCTGAATAGTGTTGCACAGGGCTCGGTAGGCATGGGCCAGTCCCCACCATGTTGCAGTGTTTTGCAGCTCTGGAAATGCCAAGGGGACAGCATACTTTTTCCAAACATTTGACTAGTTTTTCAGGACTCTGCACTTTTTCCGGGCTGAGGATCCAAAACACTGGAGGTGCCCACCACCCTAGGTACTTGCCCTCACTATCCCACGCACCCTGCCACTCACAACTAGCCAGCCTCAGGGCAGATCTCTGGGTGGTATTCTTGAGTAGTTGTTTAACCTTAAACAAGACCTGGAACACATTCAGGAAACATAGCACTAAGGAACATGCTGGCTTGCACATCCCAAGGGTATTCAAAATTCTCAAGAGCTATTGTTACTAGCCTGGAGAAGAAGGGAAAGGTGAAGGAGCTGGGGAAAGTATCCTCCCTTGTCTCCTCCATAGTTTGGCTCTCCAAGAAGAAAAGGGAGTAATTATTGATGATTTCCGAGAGGTGGTTCCCAAAGTACGGTGATGATGGCGATGCTGAGTACAAATACCACATTAGTCTCACGGCCAGTAATTTTATCGCCTCATAAGCCAGTGTTACACAGACCAGCAAAATGATAACCTTGATCCAGGTGCCAGAGGTGATAAACAGCACAACGGGGAACATACACAGCCAGGAAGGTGTTACATAACACAAGGCTGAGAACAAGCACGCTGAGAGCAAATAAATTGACATTGTGACCAGCGACTTTTAAACTAATATAATGAATACTTATAACAAATTTGTTTTACCACGCTCTGGTCATATCCGTCCTTATCTCAACCGTTGGAACCTCATGGTGGGTGCCTAAAAGGACTGTTGTGGCTTGACCCGACAGGCAGATAAACACCACAGTCTTTTGTACACTCACCGCCCAGTGGGATGGGGGAGAGAATTGGAAAAAAAACAGGTAAAAGTCGCGAGTTGAGATGAAGACAGTTTAATAGGACATAAAAGGAAGGGAAAATAATAAGAAGAAAAGACAACACCAGACAAATGATGCACGGTGCAGTTGCTTACCACCTGCTGACTGATGCCTAGCCAGTCCCTGAGCAGCGATGGACACCCCCTGGCCAAGTCCCCCCAGTTTATATGTTCAGCATGATGTCATATGGTGTGGAATATCCCTTTGGCCAGTTGGGGTCAGCTGTCCTGGCTATGCACAAAAAAACTGGGAGGGGACACCCCCCCAGTCTCCTCACTGGTGGGGCAGTATGAGAAACTGAAAAGTCCCTGACTTTGTGTAAGCACTGCTCAGCAGCAACTACAATATCAATGTGTTACCAAGATTATTCTTAGATCCAAAACATGGCACTCTACCAGGTACCAGGAAAAAAGTTAACTGTCCGAGTTGAAATGAGGACAATGAGTGTACTGGTTTTGACTGAGATAAGGTTAGTTTTCCTCACAGTAGCTTGTATGGGACAACGTTTTGGGTTTGCGATGAAAATCGTGTTGGTGACAGCGATGCTTTAGTATTTGCTGAACTGTGCTTCATCCCACTGCGGAGGGGAACGAGCAAGGAGATGTGTGGTGCTTAGTTGCCTACTGGGGTTAAACCGCAACAGTTAAACCTGCAACTACTGGGTTGTTGTGCAGATTCATTTAATGGAAAAATACTGTAATTTAAATATAATCACTATGGCAGCTGTTTAATAGATTTGAGTTCTTTAAAGTCTACTTTCTCTTTCTTGCAGTCCTTACTCAGAAGTCCAGAAGTAGTGCAGTTTCTACAGAAACAGCAGCAGCTGTTAAGTCAGCAGGCATTGGAACAAAGGCAGCAACAGTTTCAAGGAGCACCTGGGTAACCAGAACAGATCGAAGACCTGCAGATGAGTCTGGTCCTGAAGGAGGAGTATTTGTATTTATATATAAATACAAAGAATCTCAATGTGTAAAGGAAAACTGAAGTTGCTGCTGTTAGGCATTTTACATTTTTCTTGTTTGCACTTTTGAGGTTTTGAGCTGCTTGGGTGTCTGCAAACTCGTGAGAAATCTGGAGGAGTCTATTTTTTGATTCTTTTTAAAACTTCATTTTTAATGTTTAATTTTTTAATGGAAACGTGTTTATCAGTAACGTTTAGCTGTACATCCTTTTCTTACCAAAGTCTTCCACTAAATTAACGATTTTCTATGTAAGGGTTTACTGTTAAACAGGTCACTCTTTGATGACAATCATTGAAGGAAGTCGGTTACTTTCTATGGAAGTTGTGAAATGAAGTCCTGCACTTGAACCAGTTCAGTGGCACGACCTAACAGCAATTGCTCAGGGATGCGTGGAACTTCAGTCCAGTAGAACCTTGCACTGAAGGCTGAAGACAACGTGCCATTAAGAAGTCAGTCCAGTGGCTCAGAAGAGCGCAAATCAAGTGATCCTCCTGCTGTATATTCGTTGTCTGCAAGTTGAGTGAGTTGGAAATGCTTCGTTATCTGTGCAGAGCATGTAAAAGGATTTGTTACGTAAAAGTTCCAACAGAGATAAAATGGAAAAAAGCTTTAAAGAATTAGGTGGAACGTGTGCAACTGGGAGTTGGACCTTGTGGAGTTGTAAGGACCAACCTCTTAGATGTGAAATATAGCGTAATTGCAGATGAGAACATCATTCATTTTTAAGTGACTAAATTTAATTTTTAAATATTTTACTCATAATACCAAATGCATCCAAAAACTAAAATGTAATTGCGCATTTCTTTCCTTTATGTAGTCTTTTTCTTCTGGGAAAAAAAAAAAGTACAGTTAAGACAGCTGATACCTGATCAGCTCTGGTGTTGGACTTCTCCGGTGTTCAGCCACCGCAGACGAGTTCACAGTGGGTTGGGTTAACCCAAACACTGTGTTGTGTCACTTTTGAATCCCACGGTCTGTTTTTAGAGCAAAGTTTTGCATTAAACCACATTTCCGAATAGAGGTTGTCGGAATGGTGTAGGTGCTCATTAAAGTACTGCTTCGATGACGCAGCAGTTTGATCCCCTAAATCATCTCTCTTCGGGAGTACTTGTTAGTCTTACGAATTTTTACAAGCTGTGCTTTGTGTACGTATAGAACTTGCTCATTAGGCATTTGTTGCGATTAGCATTGTGCAAGCTGTTCTTTTGAAAAAGAAACTGAAAAACTTTGTATGGACAGTTCTGGACCAATAAGTGTTTGAGTAAAATCCTTGTTTTTCTTTAAAAAAAACCAAAGCCTGTTCTTTTTTGTTCTTTTTGTTCTGTTAAATTTATGTGGTGTTGGGTTTTTTTTTTTTCTATACTAAAGCGGCTAGCTCTGATTAGGTGGCATTAAAACTTGTGTTCCAAGGCTTTTGCTGTAGAAAGTTACTTTAGCTTTAAGTGAAGTCAGATTACTCTTTAACTGTGTCACAATATGAGCAAAAACGTAGGGGGCTGAAACCGTAGAACAGACTGTTTGCTTTTGTTTTAAACGATCAGCTTATGAAAGCATTTAGGTGAACGCAGGGACATGGAATCTTTTAGGTTGCCTTCCCACCACCGTCAGCCTGGTCCATAGTTGGATCTTCTGCTGCAGGGCAGCATCGCTGCTCGGTAACTGCCTGTCGGATCAGGGCTGCCTCCTTCACAAGGAAGTTGAACCAGCCGCTCCAATCTCTGCTCTGTCACAGGGAAGTGAGGGATGCATACACTTTATAACATGCAGATTTTATGCCATATTAATTTTCAGTCCTTTTAATAGCATCCCATTCTGCTGGAAGTGTTACTTCATCCCATTACTCAGTGAAATCACTGACTCCTCTTGCCTAAGACTGACTTGTATTAAAGGCTTTCTAAATGTCCTGGTTCCCAAAGTTGCTGGTTATCAGACTGGGAACTACAGCTTTCCAGGGCCAATCTCCTTCAGAGAATAAAATGGGAGACAAGGGAAAGAGCTCTTAAATCAGAAACATCTTTATTAACAGTAAAACACAAGACGTGAATAATCCCTTTTACAATAGAGTAATTCCAGCCAACGAAAATGGAGTGTGTTAAAAAGTGTGTTGTTCAAACATCAGACTAAAGACGTTGACTTCAGAATGCCTCAAATCAAACGCAGCAGGAGGAGCGCTCGTGAAAGTGTCCACCTGGTTAGCAGTTGTACCTTTTGTGAGGCGGTGGGGCGCGGGATAGAGTACTCGGGCTGGTTGGAGGATTCTAACTTGCCCTGCTCTCTCAGGCTCCTGAAACTGAGATTTTTTGTTCTCAAGAGGCGAGAGCCCAAGTGTGTTCTTCATCTAGTGGTCTGCGCTGTTCTACGGAGTATCACTAACTGGATAATGCTTGCTTTTGGCGCTGATGTTTGATTCTGATGGAACAGAGAAGGCGGAATTGTTCAGTGGCAGAAGTGACGCTATTAAATCTATGTATGATTCACGGTTCTTTTCCACACCAGACTGAGAGCTGGTACTTAAAAAACCCCCACGCATCGCTCGAATTCACTGTTTTGGCCCCTTGACTGCATAGAGCTTTGCAACCTTATGCTTTCTTTGAACCACACAAAACGGCCTGTTTCTTCACTTTCTTGTCTTCTCAGCCCCATTTATATCCCAGAGGAGATACTGAAAAGAGGGATTAAATTGCTAACACTGACTTAGACACTTTTCTGCAGAAAGTACGTTGTGGTACCTTTAACTTGTACTTTAAAAGTAGTATAAATAATTAAAAACTCCAATTGCTTGAGTAAGCGGAGAAAATTCATCTGAACGTGCATTATCTCCGCTCATCATTACGTTTGTTCCCTTGCTCTCTTGTTTGCAAAGCTTCTCATGGACATAACTGTGAATTAATAAGGTTTAACACACACTTTAGCATCAAAAAACACTTAGAAACATGATGTGCTCACTGCTGTGAAAGTGCAAGGGGGTCAGGCTTTACCAGGTTATTTTTCTAGCTTTTCTCTGCTGATGAGGTCTGTATTTAAAATTAACTGGTTGGTCTATTTCTTCCTACGCTATTCATATGCAATATTATTTGAATACTAACACGGAATATAAAATAGCAGCATCCATGGATAATAAAAACACTGTGACTGAAGATGTACAGACCGTTCACCGCTAGCTGCGAACGTTCACATTGGCTATAATGGAAGAGTGGCTGACACCGCAGGACGTAGTGGTTATGTCTGCCTGGCGTGAGAGACACCAGTCGTTACCCGTACGGGCACCAGGTTTGCCAGCATGGCCCACATCCAGGTGGAGGTGTCCTCTTGACACGACTCTCGTACGCCTCGCTTCCCTGGCAGGAAAAGCGTGGCAAGCCGTTCAGAAAGCCCTGGTGTGAACAGGTAACAGGATTCTGGCTGCTCCTGGCCACTCCGGAGCTTCCCCAGATGATCGGTACAAACCGGAGGCTGTGTTTCGTGCTGGTGCACAACATGCAGAAGTGTGGCTGCACTAGAGATCCGGAGCAGTTGTTCAGCCCCCGCTGAACGAAGGCGAAATGCCCGCTCAGGCTTTCTGCAGCCTGCAGAAAGGTAGTCCCAGAGCTGCTGGTAGGAAGAGGCCCTGTTTCAGTGATTGCGATGAAGCCTCCAGCTTGAGAAGCTTTTTACTCACAGAGCTGAAGTCCCACATAAACTCTCTCCCTGCTGCAAGGTGGGACCAACCTTATCAGGCTCTTTTTCGATGGTGACCTGACCCCTGGTTGCTGTCAGGGAAGCACCCTTGTTCGTGTTATGTGATTTCATAGGAATCCCCGTGAAGGCTCCTGCTGATTCCATCGTCCCTTGGGCACTGCAGTGTCCTGCCTATGCATGAAGCGAGCTCCCCTATTGCAATTCCCAGGTGGATGCTCTACATAACCCCCGTCTTTCAGTCATGCAGCTTATAGTGTCCCTGAATGGTTGCCCCAAAGCTGAACTCCTCCCTAGTCCTGCAGAGGGTCATCTTGCAAGGGCGGGTCCCAGATGCGACCAGAGCCTGTTCCCTGGATCACATGGGACACCATTTGCCCCAACATATCTAATGGCTTAAACAAGAGGCTGGCACGCCCGGCCAGGCTGTGTGTATAGGAAGCACCAAAGCAATGACTGTGGTACTCCAAGGTGCTCCCAAACCAGGTCCAGATGATTAGTTTAGGTATAAACGTAAAAAGCTGTAGCGAACACAACGGCTGCCCAAGCACATCCTGCCCTGGTACCTCCAGCGATGGCCACTGAGCGTATCTGGTCATATGCTTCCTCCTCCCAGTCCCTCCATCCTCTCAGTGCATCTCTGGCTACTGAAACCCAACGTGTCCTCTACGAAACTTCAGCCCCTCCCGTGGGGTTTCCACTCACCCAGAAGGGCTTGGACTCAGATGTTCAAGTAGCAGCCTGCCCTAGGATTCTCCAGAGCAAGGAGCTCTTGCCTTTGGCTGGGAGAGCTCGTGGGACATGATGTGTTCGACAGATCTCCGATGATACAAATCTATATTCTGGGCAGCGCTTTGAAAAATGGTGTTCAATTGCTCTACCCTGTGACGCATTAATCTTTCTTTAATGTGTTTGGTGTTGGTTTTACTCAGGTTATGGGGAGCTGGGGGGGAGAGGTGAATTAGTACAGAGGATGTAATGGTCCTGTCCTGTGCTGAGCACCATGTAGCTCAAGTATTCCTGAAAGCTATAGCTGCACCAGAGACGCCTCTAATGAGCCAAGAAAATTGGCCTCACACTTGAGATCCTTCAAAGGTACTAAATTCAGTCAAGCTTCTTTATAAATCGTTTCCATCCAGCCAAGAAGCAAACTGTCTCTGCCTGCGCTGCCTCAGTAAACCCAGCTGTTTGTGCAATTCCTCAGTCGCTGGTGACACTTCCGGATTGATAGGGCTTACAGGCGAAGGTGAGCGTTGCAAGCCACGAAGAACAAGGGCGGATTAGATAAAGTCACGGTCTCAAATGCCCAGTTTTCTCCATTTTAGGAGTTGTGTGGTGGAGATGGTATTTACAGTGAGAGATGTTTTTATGCGGAGGGAACAGCGATACCTCGTAACTCTGTCCTGCATGAACTCATGCAGAAGTGGCTGAGGATAAACATGGTGCATCCTGAAACTCTGCTAACAGAGAGCTCCCGCCTGGGCCAACCAGTTATTACTGGATCTCTGCACAGACCTGCAGAATAACGTCAGTGGGAAGGGACCTCTGCAGGGCACCCAGCCTGATGCCCTGCTCAAAGCAGGGACCGCTCGGAGGCGGCCGCTCAGGGTGGAAGGCATTTCCTCCACTCCCGCTGATGTCACCTGTGGCCACGGTTCCCCTCCATCTTGCTGCTACGTTACCCTGCAGGCCATGCACGGCAAAACATGAAACTCCCATGAGGAGTAAAGGCGCTTGTGGTGCAGCCTCTGACGGGGAGGCGAAGCATGTGCTGCACTCCTGAACGCTACAGCCATTGCTGCACCGCACCTGCACAGCTGTTACCGTGCAGGGTTATGGGACGCAGCCATCACAGCAGCAGTGCCACTTGTGCTAGATTTGCTTCCCTCACCTCTGGATGCGAATGGCACGTTAATGCTGGTGCTGCTGGAGGACTGGCAGCAATTAAGCATTCGTCTTCTGACCACTTAATAGGAAATCAAGTGGTCTGTGTACCATGACAAGTGTGCTTTTGCCTGAGCAAACTCCCACCACTGCCTCCTGATGCATGGTACTTCTCCACAGAAACTTTCAAGAGGGTTTGAACTGTTGATGGCTCAAAAAAAAAAAAAAAAAAAAATTGCCTTCGACTAAGTAGTCTCCCTGTAAGTGGTTTTAAATCTCTCAGGAAGCCTGTCTCCAAAGTTGGAGTATTAGTGAGTACATTTAAAGGCTTTAAACTGACTACAGGTTGAGAGGTTCATGAAGGCCTTTCAGCAGAAAACATCTCTTTCCAAAACGGGGAGGCATTAAGAGTGAGGTACAAAGTTACATCGCTGTAAATTAAGAGAAACCTGAATTTTTAACTCAGCTGGATTCACCTGTTCTAGAGAAGCCTGTAAGCAAGACCTTGTTCAAAAAGAAAGGAAAATAAATGCTTTAGTAGCCTTACTTTTTATCACTGCATCTGGGCAGGGGTCATCTTCCCATTTACTTCTTTGCCTCATCCGCTCTTACTTCTCTCTTGTGATGTGAGCTCTCCCCTTCTCTTGGGAAGGAGCTGTCAGCTGCTGTGTGTTCGCACAGCACCTCATACTGCGGACTAAGCCCCTAGAGTCCACCAAAACTCTAGTTTGGAGGAAATAGGTCACACAGTGATACCAGCCTTCCCAAAAGCTAACAGCTCTGAGATGGCTGTTGGCTTTCACTGCCCAGGATCAGGTGCTTTGATCCAACTTTCAGCAAATAGTGAAAATTGCTGAAATTCATCTCATCCTATTGCTGCTATTTTACACAGGTCAGAAGAATCATGCTCCAGAAATGCCTCTTTACTTACTAGGAAGGCAATATTAAGGTGACTACCTTTAATGAGATGCATGTGCAGAAGCCAAACGTATTTGTATGAAGATTACTATAAAAGTAGACATACAGGAAAGGATAAACTGCTCTGAATTTACAAACTTCCATTTAAACAACACAGACACCTACTGAGCAAGCACATTACTAGGCTGTGGAAGCCATCACATCACCTCCTTTTGGCTATGTCCAATGCAGCAGTCTACACCTGAGCTAGTGACACCGCGTTCCCCTTATACTCAATGGGAAGACCGGACCTAAGTACGCTGAGAGCACAGCATATTTCGCTGCTTCAAACACCTGCCTTACGATGACATGAATGATGCCCCAGAAGGACCTGCTTCTCTTCACTGGTCATCCAATTTTCCTCTGCAGCATTGACAGGAATCTGGGTTCTGGACCTGCTCAAGAGCAGATGTGCTTCAAAACATCCCCCTTTGCTCTCTGCGAGGAAGATGGCAATGCTGGGAATGCCTAAAAGCAACCCTAGGCTCCTCTCTGTATTAGGAGGGAAGGAAGTTTCAGCATAAAAAACAAGGAAGAGTCTAGGATAAGTGGCAGAGCTAGATCCTGGACAGAAGAGATGATTTTCTCTGTCCTTAGCTGCTAAGAAAGCAATGGGTTGAGCAACATGAAAAGCACAGAGGAATTACTGGGGAATGGGCACAATAAACATGCTAAAAAACGTGTTGCCAGTTCCTCAGTACAGTGACACTGACGACAGAGGGAGCTGAGGAAAATGTCTTTTTCCAAACTGATCTCTCTCAAACCTGCCTAATGGCACGCCTGGAATTTCTGTGTAACATTACTATTGGATTTCATTGCTGCGGGAGACTGTAAAGCTTGTCCTATCCCCCGGTGACACTGCTGACGTCAAATGGTAACAGAATAGGGTTCTTCGCATTTACGAATTTCCTACTGAACTCGCCATCGCTGCTCACACTGAACAGTAATTTATCCTCCTGTGCCCTACAGATTCTGCAGGCGGCTCGAGATGCATTCAAATGAAGCAACCCTGCTAGTTTACTGATCCTTCTGCTCTGTTCATAATTACCTCCCCGCAACAGGTATTACATTGCATCTAAAACACAGGGAAAGTCTTTTCAGTGAATGTTGTTTACTTTGCATATTTGATGTAGCTGAAGATTTCAGGCATCCTCGTCTAATTATGCAGTAAAATATGTAGCACCAGATACTGTGTGAGAAGAAAAGAAACATTCTGTAAAACACGAGTGTTTTTCCTCGGGATACTTCAGGTGTGTTCTAAAGAGGAATGAGATTGGAGGAATTATCACTCTTTCTGACCCTGAAAGCAAAACAATTTTCAGTGGATTGTTAGGCCTGGAAAGAAAGAAACCTCTACCCTTTCAGCAAGGTAATGGGGACCATGAACACGTGGTAAGAGTTTCGCCTGCCTCCTCAGAAAAGTGAACAGCATTTCGTAAGGCTGGCTCTGTGGACGAGAGTGTGGGCAATAGGTTTCCCTGCTTACAGAAGGACCACAGACAAGGAGCTTCTAAAAAGGGTTCTGCACGCAGATCCACTCATCGCTTGCTGGAGGCTTACACCGCCTCACCGTCCTCTGCAGGCGAGGCAGAAGCAGCGCAGATGATGATGCCTGTGCCTAAGGTGAGGAACCATCCATGGCGATGTACAGAGTGACGGGCAGGAAAGGCCTGCCTCAAACCCGAGCGTTGCAGTCAGATCCTGGGCACTGGCCCTGCACAGGGGACGGATGTGGCTGACTCCCACCTCCTTCTCATTGCATCCTGTGAGCGTGGGGCTTCCTCTTCCCAGTACAGACTATCCCAAGTTGAACAGGAAAGGAATTATTCTGTTCTTCAATGCACACTTCATTTCCCTTTTCTGAATCACAGTTCAAGTCCCTTTTAGACGTACCCGTGGTATCAGCACAGTAGTCTAACTACAGACAGTCCTAACTTTTAAAACAAACTACGTCAATACTGTATAACGATAGGGTTCAGTTTACATGCCAGATACATATGCAAGTATGTAAGTACTTTGCAAAAAAGCACTGGGAGTTAATTAGTTTTTAAACTTATGGGCATATATTTCTTTTTCTTTTCCCTTAGGAGCTCGTTGCTTTTCAGTGCAGCAGCACCGTACACCACTGCGTTTACAGTATCAGCCTACTCGGATGAGTCCAGAATGCTCTGATAAGGCGCCGGTGCTGAACGCATCTCGAGGGCTCTCTCCTCCTTCCAAATCCTAGGGGAGACAGGGGTGCCTCAGCTCCTCAGAGGATCTGTTGTCCCATCGTGCTTTGCAGTAGGGAGACAGACTGGAATTGCAGTTTAGTCCTTCAGTTCACTGGATAAAAGTCATCTCTATGCGTAAGTCCTATGCACCACCTAAGGTCCTCTTTTAGACCTGAAATTAGGATGTAAAATGGATATAAATGGCGTAGAGATCTGACTTTGGTTGCCTGCAGAGGGGTGAATTTCACCTACTAGGAACAGCTACAGCCAGGTTTCTGAATCCGCATGGAAGTGCTGAGAATTCGCACCGTTTACTGGCTTGGCTGGGGAATGAAGGTGTTCACAGGAAATGTTTGACACTTTTGCAGGAATTTGGCTTATTTTGTACTAGAGAACAGATACGCTATACCTGACTTTCTAAACTTACTGTACTGGCATCAGAGTAACTAGAAACCACAAAACGTAGCATGAAAAAAAAAAAGGAGAGTAGACTATGTATAGATATATTTACATCTACATACATCTACATATAGAAGCTTCTGTTCACTGGAAATCCTATAAGCCACTGCCTGCAATAGCATCCATCCTAATGGAATTCTAGAGATGATTCTTAGGAGACTGAGGAGATGGGGTTATGAGGTGAGCCCATCTGTGTCAGCACCTTATCCAGCCATTGCAATGGTCCATGCAGGTGGATCTCAATCCAGCAGGGCGTGCTTGTAACATCTTGGCGATGATACTCTGCTCCCCAGCCCTATAAAAGCATCAAAGGACCGAAAAAGTGAGTTTTATAATCAAAAAACCAACATTAAATCACAACTCCAGGGCTGACAGTCTAATACAACTACAGGTAGTCCATCACCCAAGTTCCCAAGATTTAATGCTCTGTCCTAGGGATAATTTTCTCTAGAAACTTTGCTCCTTTTTAAATCATTGTTATCACAGTTATACTTTATACTATTAAATTAAAGATGCTCAGTCACGCTTCCAGGTGCTGAGACAAACTGGCATGGAAAGCTGTTTCCAAGGTTGGCTGCCTGCAAACAGCCCATGGGGAATGGTCTCTGCTGTTCGCACCCCAGAGACGTGCCCAGGAAAGTCTGCCAGACTGCTGTCTGGCACCGACGAAAAGCAGGCCAGGCCCTGTCATAACACTTTAACAGGAACTGGGAATGATCCTGGGCACTGCTTCATTTACTGGTAGAGATGCATCCTACAAGTCTGAGACTCGAGAAGTTCAAGGTATTTATCTAAATCTCTGGAAACTTCCAGCAAGGTTCCTATGTACCGTACCTAACCTATGTACAGACATTTTCCGTAGGTTTTCTATCCTTGAACGTACCCTCTTTTCCCATGGGAGTTCCTGGCTGTGAGCTGTGGGAAGTCCTGCAGTAATTTCTCCAGCTCTTTTGGAGAGATAAGGGATATGGAGCACCTGACAGAAGATGGGGATGTGGTGCTGGCAGGGAGAAAAGAGAACCAGAAGTCTCCGCGCCTTGAGCAGGCACAGTGTCTGCTTGCTGAGCAGGCAGCCCGATTTCACAGCAGCGCAAGACATCCGAGTCACAGCCCAAAGTCTGACGGCTCACCTGCTGTCTCACTGCCAGACCTGAACTCGGATTTCCACAGGGCAGCGTGCAAAACGTGGTCCCACCGCAGGATGAGGCTCTTCATTCGTGGGCTGCTGATGAGGGAAGCTGAGCCTTACCTATCACTACGCTACTCAGAAGGGTTGGTATTCTTGTCATGGAAAAAGGACACGGAGGTACTGATGGAAAAAGGACCGATGCCTGCTAAAGGTACCCAAATTGTAGAGTGCTGAACAACTGGGACAACAGGCTGCTACAGCCCACTTCTCTAGACAATCAGCTGCAAAACTAGGAACAACACCAGAACTAGATGCCGTAAGAAGTGGGCTGGATAAAATCCATTCCTACTTACTGAAGAAAAGAGGGGAAGAAAGCAAAAAAGCGAGATGTGGACCCCCTAAAACCCAAAGAGAACTTTTGAATAGGTGGCATTTTTCTGGCCTGTGGAGCACTTACCAGGCTAGAAAGGGCCCATGTTCGCAGGCACCTTGGAATAACTTTCTGGAAACGTGTGCAGAAAACGCCACTCTTTAAATCAGTGCAGCCTGACTTCCGAGTGTGTGAAGCCTTAAGCACCCACCTGCAGTGAAGATACACAGCCCCGAGTGTCCGGGGAGTTCAGCCCCTGCTGACTGCCAGGATGGAAAACCGGGAGGAGTGGGAATCAGCCCTGGAGCAGCCCCTGCCCGGCTGGAGGAGCCCGGAGGCGGCTGGCCATCTCCCTCTGCTGGCAGCTCCCGCGGGCTCGCGGTGCTGCTGGCCCCGCTGCTGGAGCGCCGGGGCCGGGGAACGCCAGAGGGGCAGCACCCCTGCGCCTCCCCTGCATCACCCTCCCCGGTCCCCAGGGCTGATATGAACCCGGAGGTGGAGCTCTGCTAATGAGGGGATAAAATGAGAACAACTAGCAAAGCTGTGGTGGTGTTTCGCACAGGCGGCGGGAAGAGGATACCCATACGCCCACGGGGAGACCCGAGATGCGCCTTCCGGCATGGGGAAGATCAGCTGAGGGGTCCTGCTGCTCCTGCCAGCCCTTCCCATCGTCTGCAGGAAACCGTTCTCTCCAGCTACATCCCAAAGCACTGAGCTGCGTTGTGCAGCGGAGCACAGCCACATCCGCTGGGTCGTGGAAGGGTTTGGGTTGGAAGGGACCCTAAGGATCGTCTAGTTCCAACCCCCCTGCCATGGGCAGGGACACCATGATTGTCCCTGTAGCCCCAAAACCCAGGGAAATGTGGGAGGGAGGCTGCTGGGTACAGACTTCGGCTTGGAGAAACATTCCGTCTCTCCAGTTTGTGCTTCAGCTGCCTCAGCTGTAGAGAGGGGACAACAGCCATCCTGCTTATCAGCAGCCCTCGGAAGCTGCTGCCTGCTCCCGTTGATAACACACTCATGTCTGCCAGAGGGTTGAGCTCCTCCCAACCGCTCCGTGGGCACATGAAGGGTTTAAGTGGGGACAGGATCTTCATCTCCCTCTGTCCCGTGTCCTGCTTCCAGAAGATCATACACGTCTGGAAAGTTTCTCATGCCTTGGTCCCTACTCATCCCTGCCTCCCTGCTGGTAGCTCAAGCACTGGTGGGGTAGGAGGCAGGGTCTCCAGCACTTTGGCTCCCCTTGCCCTGGAGGCTGTAGGTGAACAGCAGCATCTGGACACGGATCAGGGGAGAAGCCACAGGACTGCCCTACACATGGGGGGTCTCGGTGTGTAGCTCTGATAGGCAACTTGCTCCTCTGTGCACTGCATAATCAACACCCAGGGGCACTCCTGTCCCCAGACTGAACACACAGGGGCTCACACCTTGGGAGAGAGAATTTGCGGAAGACTGAGTACAGGAAAGGGTTTTCACAGGTCAGGAAGGAAGAACGCAGATGAGATTTGCATAGCCATTTTCCAAAGGTCATGGGAAAGGCTTCAAAATAACTCCTTTCGCTGGTCTTCTGGTGCCTGAGGCACTACAGTGGCTGCTGTTGTTTCAACAAAGCAAGGTGATAATATGGCAGCAGCATTATTCAGTGCATCAACACCACCATTTCTGCTGCCACGCTGGGCATGGAGGCAGATAACACATCAAAGAGACTGCCCCTGAGTTGCTGATATAATGAAAACATTGCGTAACTGGCTACACTGCCTTTACAAACAACATGCCCATTCATGTCTTCCATTAAAGAAAACGCTGTTTGTTGAGTTTCTTGCTTTCTTTTCCCCCCCCTAATGCTTGCGTGTGAACAAGGTGTCAGTTCCTTCCCAAGAACAAAGCAACAGCGCCGTCACAGGCACGGAGATTTTGGCTTGGACTCTTTTGGACTCTTGGGAGAAGTTACAGGGCACTCCTAATGCTCGCAGAGGGTTAAGGAGCTGGGTCTCCAAGGATGGCTGGAAAGCTGCCTGGGACTCATCTGCTTTGCAGAACACGGGAAGGAACCGGGCTCAAGCCTCAAGCAGTTTTGTAGTAGCTTAGATTTGAATTCAGTTGGCTTGATTCAGTCATTTGTATAGAATCAAATCTGCAAGACAAAGGGGCAGACTCAAGCCACTTCTTATGGCACCTAGCAGGACCAACTGGCTTCTAATGGTGCAGATTCTCTGCAAGCTGAACATTGCTGCCAGCTCTCTCCCCAGCAGCCCCACCGGGAAGTCACTCTGGCGCATCTATAAACAGTCTTGAAATACTCCCCATTTTCTGGGGTTTAGATGATACAATAGGCATCTAAGTAAATCCTAAGTGCTAAAAGGAGTCAGGAGATCTCACTCTGATGAGAAGGCCATTCAGAAGACTTAAGAAACTCCCACAAAGACTGGTAGGTCACACACGGAGCAGTCAGACTGCAAAGTTTAGCTATGAAAGACATGGAAACAGTAATGGCTTTGGAGACCTCCTGACTCTTCTAAATAACAGGGGGAAGGTCAGATGTTCTTTTGGGTTTTGCATTCTACTTGCAAGAAGCCCTTCTGGTCGTGTAGCTGGCCAGAGTGAATGTCATCAGAAATTAAGGCAATCTCTTGCCAGGGATCAGACAGGTGGCAAACAACAATTTGACCTGGTGTTTCTTGACTGAGACCATATATACCGGTCTATAGTAATGGTCACTGTAGATTAGTCTAGAGGCATAAGGACATTATTTTCAAATCTATGACTCTACCAAGCTCTATTGCAAACCAGTAACAACAGGAGAGATCACACCTGCCTAAGATATGTGCTATAATTTTTACTTAGTTTTTATGCAATCAATGGGGGAACATCAATATGCAATCTCTGCTTATTTTCCAAGAAAAGCCTATGGAATACCTGATTTTTGGAATCTAAGAAATTTCCAGGTTGACCACAAAAGCTATTGATTTTAAGCCCCTGGAAGTTGGAAAACAGGCAGTCTGAAGTGCTATCTGCAAGCTGGGTGTCTAAATCCCCACTTGGGAAGGATTTGATGGGGTCTAGTTTTGCACCAAAGCTAGCAAGTGATGGGATTTCCCTTTCCAGAAATGCAAGAGAAAACAAAAAAACCCCTTACTTTAACAAAGCTCATCCGAATAGTGCACATCTTGGTCAGCTCATACACCACTTCAAAACCATGATTGACTGACTGGGCAAGCAGCTGGGCGAAGAGCTGGTTGTTGAAGATCTTGAGGCTGCAGCCACTGGGGATCTTGCAGACAGTGGCTGGGTGGAAACCATGTTGGTAGTTACAGTTGCGGCTTTGCACAAAAATACTGCTGTCACTGACACATTCAGCATAAACTTCCCCACCGACGTAGTAAAGATGAACACCTTGGAAAAGAAAAAATAACGTGTATTATATCTCCACTGTTCACAACACACTTTATTCCAGTAATTCTTTAACTACTTTACTGCTGGGGGCATGCAAATCCAGGATCATTCCAGGCACCAAGTGCCTATAAATTGCCTTTAAAAAGACAGTGAACTGTGTGCACATCCATGTATCTTTGTGATGGACTCGCCAACATTAAGGGGAAATTGTCATAAACAGTATTTCGAGGTAGTGGTCTAGGAGAAAAATGTCTTGGCACATGATGTGTTTCTTTGTTTCTCAGTGAAGGTTGATTTGCAGCTCAGAGGACAAGAATCTGGGGGTACTGGTGGATGAGAAACTGAACACGAGCCGGCAGTGTGTGCTGGCAGCCCAGAAAGCCAACCGGATCCTGGGCTGTATCAGGGGAAGCGTGGCCAGCAGGGCGAGGGAGGGGATTCTCCCCCTCTACTCTGTTCTTGTGAGACCCCACCTGGAGTGCTGTGTCCAGCTGTGGAGCCCTCAGCATAAGAAGGATATTGACCAGCTGGAACGAGTCCAGAGGAGGCCACGGAGATGCTCAGAGGGCTGGAGCACCTCTGCTGTGGGGACAGGCTGAGAGAGTTGGGCTTGTTCAGCCTGGAGAAGGGAAGGCTTCGGGGAGACGTTATTGCAGCCTTCCAGTACCTGAAGGGGGCCTACAAGGAAGCAGGGGGGGCAGGTTTTACAAGGGCCTGTAGTGACAGGACAAGGGGTAATGGGTTTAAACTGAAAGTGGGGAGATTTAGATTGGATATCAGGAAGAAATTCTTCCCGGAGAGGGTGGTGAGGCACTGGAACAGGTTGCCCAGAGAAGCTGTGGCTGCCCCATCCCTGGCAGTGTTCAAGGCCAGGCTGGATGAGGCTTTGAGCAACCTGGTCTAGTGGAGGGTGTCCCTGCCCATGGCAGGGGAGTTGGAACTGGATGATCTTTAAGGTCCCTTCCAACCCAAACCTTTCTATGATTCTATGATGTATTTCTTTAACCCAACAGCACAGTACTTCATGACAGGACACACATACACACACATATACACACACATAAATATCAAACATATGGCAACCATATACAAAGCACGGATCACAACTGTCAAAGAACTGACAAATCTGGTAGGCATTACACATCTAAACGTATTTTTCACTGTTGAGCACATGTGCTGTGACCAAGACCCTCACTATTGCACGCTATTTTGTTTACTCCAGGGTCGTATCTCATGCAGTTCAAACACAGCACGGTGTGAACTTAAAATAGCTGTTCTTTATCCACCACGTCAGAACCACGTATTTGCATATAAATGACGTAACGTACTCATCAGAACCTGTTTAAAGTGACCTTTAGCAACAAAATGACTGATTTCCTTTGGGACTTAGTGATCTTAAAGGCCTTTTCCAACCTAAAAGATTCTATGACTTTTCAGTGCCTGAGTGAATTACCAGCACTAACTCTCAACTTTTTACCGTGCCTTGGGGAAATGAAAATGGAAGCATTTCTATCCACTCAAAGACTCTGGTTCTCCCAGGACATCTGCTTGCATGAAAACATACCTAACGGTGGGAGAATTTATCTTAGCCCAATCCAGCCACCTTACAGTTAGGGATCTTGTGTAAGCTAATGGTGTAGTTGCCTTCCCTAGCTGATAGATGATGAGAGGCACTGTGACCAGATGATTCACTCTGCAGGGTGCAGGCTCAAAGCCAGGCTTAAACTGATGGAAGCCCGTGCAGGTGCTGAAAAGGTGCTCTCATTCCCTGCTGCTTCTTCCCACACCTGCTTTCATGCTGCCAGCAAAGGCTGGGGATTGGGCAGCCATCCAATTGGGGAACCGAATTATCTAATAAACTTAAAACCAAACAAAATATAATAAAAGAAGACTTATTTGCAGTGAGATCTTCATCACTGCAAACGTGGCAATGGAGACCCAGACTGCTTCAACATGAGCATGAAACCCCACTCTGAAGGGGGACGAGTCATCCTGTGAAGATGCCTAGACATTCACCCTTCCCATGGCTAGATTAGGTGAGATGAACCCCTCCCGTGGCCGAGGGAGGTGGAAGAACTCAGTTCTTTGTTCGCATAAAACCCGCCACCAAACAAACAAAAATAAAATCCTCCTCTCTATTTCCAGGTACAGTATTCAAACCCTTACGCACAAACACATGCTCGCAGAGTCTCAGTGGACGGCCTGCAAAGCTAGTGATAACTACGCTTTTTCAGTTGTTCTATTCCTTTTGTCTTTCATATAAAAAAGACCGATTACATATTCCCGGTCTGTTCATCATTCTGCGGTCTTGACAGCAAGGGGCAGCAGCCTATCCTTAGGACAAAACCAGCCTCTAAACAGGAGTGGGAAAGGCTTAGGGAAAAGCAGGTTGAGTGGGAAAGGAATCTGGGAAAAATACGCTCTCCCATGGACTTCCAGTGTGACTCAGACAGGAACCTTAAAGTCTGTCTTCAAGCCATCACTTGATTTTTACTTCAAGGCACCCACGAGATCTCAAATTAGATGTGAGTGGCGGGGGGTGTGGCTCAGAGCGCACGCTAGAATTGCACTGGGAAGAGGGGTGAGATGACGGCTCCCTTAGACCAGCCGTCAGCTCCAGTCCAACTGCACCAGACGCTATGGGGTGTCTGCTGTTACTTGACCTATGGCTCCTCTTCCTCCTGTGGAAGATGGATAAAAGGGAAGGACCGAAAACTCGAAGGTCCCAGCTGACCTTGTTGGAGTCCATATCACTTCCTGAAATAAACAGATACAGTGGGCACACAGGGTAGAGAAAGAAGAATAAGGACAGAAGTGTTCACATTTCAAATCTTTAGGTGTGGCTACTGGTTTAGGGTGACCACACTTCTCGGTGCTAAGGTGAAAAATTTTAAAGGCTGGCTTTTCAGAGCATATTGAGTAACCCAACTTCTGCAGAAAAAGGAGTGTTCACAAAGGCATTGCCCCAGCTGTGTACCATAATAACAAAACCACCAGTCACCTCTGAAAGCAGAGGCTACAATTTGCTTTTTCCTTGTGGATTTTTTAAAAAGCAATAAATACAGCAGTAATGAAATGTCAGCGTGTATTTCCATTCTTCTGGTAGTCATTCGCCAGAGACAAGCACCCTCCAGGAAGCCAAGCAGCTGAAGACACGTTTGTAGAAGACCAAATCAAGGGTCCATATGTTTTAGTGGGATTTTATTGCTTTCTGCAGAAACTGGAAATTCAGCAGCCTCCAAGCATCCACATCTTTTTGACACTGATCAAAAGTCCCCTTTTTGTCCTTGAAGTCTGACTGCTGAAACAGGTCCAATTGCTAGTAGATGTTGCATTGTGTTCTGGATTGGTTTTAGCTTTGATGTGGTATTTCCAGGAAACCGTTTCACGCTGATACACTAGATGAGAATTCAATCACATATCCTTATCCTGCTGAGCTAATCTTGTTTACTCACCCTTTTTTCTCCCCTGTTAACATGTGACAATTGTATCCATTTCAGTAGCTTTCATCTGTCCAGCATGCCTCTGAACTACACACTTTTGGAGCTGCTCTGGGCTCTTCTGCAGGCCTGTGCTGGTGCCACTTCTACTCCACCTGAACATGTCTTCTTAAGATTTGCATAAGCAGGGAAGAGCAGTAAAATTAAGGATCTCTGATACACTAAGCTCCTCTCTGGGCAACCTGCTCCCTTCCCTTGGGCAGATTCCAAGTGTGAGACTTTAAAGGACTTTTAATCGATGAAGACAAGATTTGAGGACCATTAGCATTTACCTCATTTTCCTTGTGTTCTGTCTCTTCCTCTTTTGGGGCAGAAAGTCACAGGATGTAACCTCCTCGAATGACAGCATTGACGGAGACCTTTTGTCATTTTCCTTTTAGGGCTGGGCTCAGCTTTGATCTACACCCCTCTGACAGCTTATGCTGATAAAGAAGTTTTGCTTTATTTTCTAAGTTAGAACTAGATGTACAACTCATTTCCACCTCTCACAACAAACTACTATGGCAGACACAGTGCATTTGCAACACAAGTGCTTTCCCTTCCAGAGAAAAGCGCAAGAGTTAGGTACAACATATCCCTCACTACCCTTCGGGTTCACTGGTGTTTGTAAAAACTATGTCACATTTGTCTCAGAGCTTCCTCGTATTCAGTCATTCAACACTAGACTATCAAGAGCCAATTAAAATACTGCTCTAGGCCTGGGAAATGAGGTGAGGTTGACAAGATAATAGGAGTAGAACAATTAGAGTTAATTAGCCCAGTGGGAAATCCATTCCCAGGCAGCTACTGGTGAGAGGCTGGGTTGGCAAGATAATGAGTCTAGACTGGATATACCAGAACAGGCAAAGCTTCATCCGCACAGAGAAATGGCCAGTACAGGGTTTCTGACTCACCACCACAAACAACAGTAGGTTCTGGGAGAGTACCAGGCCCTACACAGCCCTAGTGAGCTGGGATGGAGGGTGTGTGGCCACGCATGGCCAGGTGTGGTGTCCTCATACTTGGCACCAGTAGCATATGATCCTGCGTGCACAGTGTACATGTACACATGAAGTGGAGCATACAAGGAGAACTGCTGGAGGGAAACCCCAAGGCTTAGTTTTACTGGCAAGAAGTTAACAAGGCAGGGAATCAGACTGGTAGTGGGTAAAAAGCTACGAAGGCAACTCTGGTAGAGTTCTTCAGCTAAATAACTCAACTACTAAGTGTTTCATCCATCTCCCTTTGTTATATGGTGGTAGGAGAACCAGCCCTGAGGCACCAGCAATTATCCTTTTAGTGGCATCTCAATGGCAGTATTCCCAGCTGCCAGAAACTCTAATAAATAAAATGAAAATACGTACTGCTAAATTAGAATGCACAACTATAAACAACATTTTTCTCTTTGCTGGCCAAGTAAATAGCTTTTGTAAGGAGCTACTCTGCTGACTGTTATCCACTCAGAAAAGAATCAGCTGCTTTTCTTCTATTTCAGAAGTCATCTCAGAGCTTTTTTTAAGACAAGCACATCTGACAAATCAGCTAGGTTTGTTAATGCAATGCACGGTTCTTTCAAGCTCTGAATATTCCTGAGGAGAAGGGATTTCCTCTTACCTTTTCCTATGTGTCTCCTGGTGTTTTCTATGGTAGAGTTGCGGTTTACATTTGAGAGCAGTCCCAGGCAGAACCTGTTTCTGTTATTTGAGGGATCTGTAAATCCATCTATAAGGATACTTCGAGAGGAAGCCTGGAAAGTCTCCCCTACCCGGTTGTTGAGTTCATAGTAGGCAACTGAGCACCAATGTTGGGGTTCCTCATAGCAAACAGGCCGAAAGTCTGTAGGAAATAAAAGTAATCAGCTGCTTAGGCCTCAGAAATATTTTTTTAAAAATAATTCTCTGTGTTCTTTTCTCCCTTTCCTCCTCCCTCCCACTCCACTGGCTTGTCATCTAAACAGCCACTTATGTCATGCCTTATCTCAACAGCAGCTTCTGTTTCTTCTTAATTTTATGACTGAACACCCAAACATGCAAAGGGCTGGCACACCAGCCTCTGAGGAGACCCACTTGTTCTTAAAAGTGATAACTCCACTGCATTAAATTAAGCACATGCTGACATTCCTTGCTGAACCAGGGCCCAATCTCTAGACTGAAAATAGCAAGGGATACATCTGCTCTGCACACCAGCAGGAGTTAGGGATGACAGATGGGCTCAAAGCAAGTCAAAACTGAGCCAAACCTTCAGCCTAATACTCAACTCTGAAGTTCAGAAGAAATCAATCACTCTCCCCGATTTTTTGCATGCTTTGGGGCTTTCCGCTTCCACTGTAAGCAGAAATGTCAGCAAGGTCATTTCTTTTGGATCTATCCCTGCCTGTGTTTTCTAACTCAGAGACAGAGAAAGACTAAAAAATGTAACAGAATCTCTGAGCCTCATTCGTCCTACAGGAATTACCGGGAAACCTTATCCTGCCTGCCTACCACAGGCATGTGAGCCCCTGCCCCCAGGGCACCTCTGTGCATAACCTCTAACAAACTTCCAAATAATATTTGCTAGGGCAGTGATCAGGAATGGTAAACTATGGTATAGAGATTGAGGTACCTCGACAAATTATTTAAAAGCATTGGTGCCTGATAACTTGTTATTATCTGGCCATTCTGTGTACCCATCTGTATTTAGCACTGTCACCCTCATCTTCCTTCTGCTCCAGTTCTGTCAGACATACGTGTTCCTCAATGGTTCTGAAGGCTGGCATTATTTTTTTAATGTGCATGTGTGTGCACAGTGTTCTGTCCTAATGCCATGAAAGACATTTGTTTAGGACTACAATATGCTGGACTAAAAGAACAATGGTGATTTTTCTTTTGCAGTAGCTGGAAGCCAAAGGAAAACCCAGCAGAGGAAGCTCCACTTCTCCTTGCTGCTCTGCAGCAATGGGCTTTGAATGGTGGAGGCACCACCTGCCGCTACTAGTCTGGAGGTAGTGGAGACCGTGCTGGAGGGGACATGAAATTGCTTTGAGGGGAGTGAGGTCTATCCCAGCCCCTTCTACTCTGACCACCCGTGCCCTCTCCCACTAAAGCATTCTTACATGAGGACGAAGAGTTTGGCCTTCTGTAAAAATCTCTTTGTACTTCACCAGAACGTGTGCTTTTCTTTTCTAGCCAGCCAGTAATGTAACATTAATTAGTGATTCTGTGATTAATACACAGATGGCAGTACGAAAGGTCCCAACCACAAGGCTTTAAAGTACCTGAAACCCAGAGCTGAAAGTGATAAAGAAATCAGTCCTGATGTTGATAGTGCTCCTGTGTGATATATTGCCTCACCATCCTTGATTTGATATCTCTGTCTTTACAACGTAGATAACAGTGTTTGCTTTCATTAACAGCTTTCTAACTGCTATAATCCACGGATGCAAATAAGGTCTAAACTCAGCAACTTCACACATAATTGACTGAGTTCTTAAATCAACCTATTCTGCTAGCTAATAGATTGCTCTCGTACACAGCCTGACTGCAGAACCATCTGAAACCTACTGAACCGCCTTGTTCAAATAACAATTTTTGTGCTTAACAGTTTTTCTTTGAAGAATAGTACAAATGGTTATTTACTTTCAGCTTCTCCATCGGCAGATTTACCTCCATTGGGCAAAGACAGCACTAGCTGACTTTCAGCTATTGCATCCATTGACCGCCCATTGTGGGTTCCTGGAGGTTCTCTTGCATGGTAAGGCGGGGGTGGAGTTTCCACTGTTAGGAAGAAGGAAAGAAAGAAAAACAAGAGAAGACAATCAGCAACTTGGTAAATTCTCCCCAGCTTTTCCTGGTGAATACTTAACACTTCTTCAGCATTGTTTAGCTAGAGAAGGGCTGAAATCAGAGCACAAATCTGAACCTGAGCTCCCTTCAGTTTCCAGATCAAGACCATTACGTGTTCAGGGAGGACGGAAAGGAAGGGCTGTCCTGTTGGACACGCTGCACTTGAAAGAGAGAGACCATCACAACAGTGCCCTAGGCCTAGACCAGTCCAAGTCCCAGACCTCAGGCCAAGTCCAGTCAAGCTCTCTGTTAACACCAGCTGTTACCCTAAGAAAGTAAGGGTTTGATCCTTCAGTTCCAGACTTCTCTCACAAACTTTAAGCTTGAAGAGGATTTAAGAGCAGAAGCTAACTATAATTGATCCCCTGGGAGAAAGTGCTCTTTCTTCACAGGCTACAGAAAAAGCATATGGAAAGCCTCAACACTCTACAATCAGACTGGGCAAAACTCCCTCCAGATTTGTCCTACCTCTGTCCTACAAGGGAAGGCTGGCCCTCTTCTGGTTTCTTCAGTCTCCCATTAAAGAGCAATGGATGTGATGAAAAAATATGGGGAAAAAGTATCAATTCACAACCCACCTAGCTCCTGATTTGTTTCCTTTATGGCACAGTAAGCTAGAAAACAAAAGGTGACTCTATAGTGGGGATTCTCAAGAAAGACAGGAGGCTTTAGAAAGCCAAAGAAAAATGGATTTCATTTTCACATTAGAAAATGTCCAAATTCACGGCAGGTACACTAAAAGCATGTAATTATATTTATTTGAACAGAAACTCAGTGGGCTTATGTATAAATTATAGCCATATACAATCTTGCAGGGCTAAGGGTCTCTTTAAGAAGACCAGGGTTTAACTTGGTTCCAGGCTGAAATTCCCTCTTGTGTTTGGGGTCTGTTGGCTGGCAACTTCACACAGAGTGGGTAAATGTGGACCATCTGCCAAGACGACCATTGAATCTTCCAAGTAAGTAAGTACTGCACAGGAATGTTATTCTATTTAAGCATTGTTCAGGATTTAGGAATTTCAATTTCCAACATATAGATGACATAACCGTGCCACAGAAAATGCAACACGCTAGAAGAGTAAAACAAAAGCAAGAAAGACTGGAAGAGAATACAAGTCACAGAAAGGGACATAATGTGGTTATACAGGTATATTTGATGTCTACACCTAAGCTAGTCACCATAAACTCTCCTTATACCAAATAAAGAAAAATAGGCACCTGCAGACATGGTGCATTTCAGCTATTTTAGACTTATACCTTGAGATGCAATAAGTCTTCTCGTAGGAGTGCCTGCTTTTCTCCACTGATTACAGAAAGAGTATAGACAATTGCATGAGATGTAGAAATTTGCATTGCTGACATCTATATTTGGTCACACCAATCCCACTCAAGGTTCTTGATGTTGCTCCGGTTTGCTTTAGATAGTCTTCCATCCCTGATTGTTACACAGGCAAATTATGCCTATCAGCATGCCATGTGCTGTGACATACTGAAGCTCAGGTTGAGCCACTTCCATTTTTAAGTAGCTTTGCAAGGTCCCAAGTTTAGTTAAGTGCAAGAGTAAGAGTCATTACAGAGTTGGAGTGGGCCTGATTTACCTGTCAGGACCAGCTCCACTTAATCCAGCTTGGTTACACAGAGGTGAAAGAAAAAGATGGCAGAAGACAAACAAGCTCTACTACTTGCTGAAATGTTTTGGTGTTGCTAAATATGATTTAATCTGAAGTACAGATCTAAAGAAGAAATAACTGAAGGTCCATTCAATGAATGGAGAGGCAAGGAAAAACATCACACAGTGTTGAAAGTGTCCAGCTTAAAAGGAAGTTCAAATGCTACAAATACCTTGAAAAAATAAAAAGCTCTCTTGCACTTAAAATCAAAATAGGCATATCATTAAGGGCATGAATTTAAATGCTTTGTAGTTGAGACATGAAAACATTAGGCTACAGGGTTCTGACCTGAATTTATCATTGTGAAAAAGCTGAGATCATTGAAGCTATTTGAGAGCTACAGCAAAACGTGGAAGCAAATCTGAACCATGTTGTGATATTAACGCTAGCTCTCAGCTGTGTTGCATGGCACCTTCTTGGTATGTTTAACAGCAAAAGCACAGTTAAAGTCTCAGATAATTTGACCAGTACTAAGTAAGGAGTTCACAATGCAAACAATCTGAGTGACATAACCCTGCTGACCTCAGAACTGCAGAGTTGATGAAACACATTCCAAAATCATAGGAAATATTGCCTGGTGGCTTCGCCAAGTGTTGTGCCAGATTGTTAAACAAATTAACTTCCTGAAGTTTATACAGTCAGTGGGATTGCCATATATCATTAAAAAATATTCCTATGTACCAATTTCCCCATTTTATCCTGTCTCGCTTGAAGGAGTTTCTAAAGGTCTCCACCCTGACCATCTCTATTGCAGGTGCCTAACTTAAGTGTTGCAGGTGCTCATTTCCGTGGGTATATCAGAACCTTGGATGGGCAGCTTTAGGCTGAAGGTGAACCAGGAACACCTGCTCTTCTCCTCAACTTTCCCCTTACAGTAATCATGAAATCTCATCCAGGAAATTCTAGGAGTGGGGCGACTACAACTCTAAATCCCTTGAGCATCTGTCAGAAGGACTCGGAGACAATACTAAGAGACAGTCACAAGAAATCACGTTCCAAATCCAACAGTTTAACCTGTAGCTACAGCCTGGAGGGAGCACACAGAATTGGCACCTGACCCCAGGCCCTGGCAAGAACCTCGACTGCCTCAGTCAGGATGTCTGAACGCTCATTCTTACCCGTGAGCTGATAGGGACTTCCTGGTCCAGAGGAGCTTCCTGGTGAGTTGGGGTAGCTGATGCTGTTAGGTGACTGGGAGAACATGTGGCTGGGTGACGACGGAAAAGGGGTGCAGGGAGGATGCTGGAAAGAATCAGGATAGGTGGCATTGTGCGGCATCAGCGGCTCGCTGTGCAGAGAAGTGTTTCGAAACTTGGCAAGGAGGCTGAGGTGAGGGTTAAACTCGCTGTGTCTTGGAACGAGTACAGGAGGTAGAACTAAAAATAAAAACAAGAACAGAAAAAATACCGTTAAAACTGCACTCTCGAAATTATATCTAAGTTAAAAAGAGGCATATTCCACACAGCCCAAATATTGCTGTCTATATACAAGTCATCGAAGGGCAACAAACCTGCCCAAAGCCAAGAAACAAGGCTGATTCTTGGACCGTTTTTTTCCAGGTTTGCAACCAGTTGCAGCAATTCCATATGCAAAATATGGGCTCATTCCTGACTTGAGCAAGGTACCATAAAATTCACAGGTACAGCATGCACATACAGCCCTCTTACAGAAATGCAAGTGGCACATTTCTCCCTCTCAAAATTACCTATTCCTTCCTTCCTGAAAGACTGAACATGTCAGGAGTTGGCTAAATATTATCACCAGGAATTGCCATAATCGCAGCCAAGTTTAATAACAATTAATAGCGCTCCACAACACACCACATATTTTACTACCAGTGTTATATAGATGGGCAAAAAGAAGCGTAGACCTGAAGCTAGACACCAGATTTAAAAGGTTTTCAGGTACTTGAAAATGCTGCCAGCCAGACAGTGGGATCTTTAAAAGGAAATGTAAATGGCAATTCAAATATTGCAGCAATATTAATTCAGCTCTTGCAATATAGTTAGAAAAGACCTAGCATGAGGAGGCGAATGCCAATGGTTGGTAGTTGTGACATGAAAAACGCAGGTCATAAAACTGAAATGCCAATTCATCCATTGGTCTAATGAAATACATCACCTCTCTTCACAAAGTCTCTTCACTTACATCTCATACTATCAATCATTGCTGTTAACAGCATTGCTGAACTGAGAAACCTAAAGTTGACCCAAATTAGTTTGGACTCTGGCAAATCAGGAGCAAGAGCAGAACTGGAGTCAAAACACTTTAGAAAACCCAACTAGTGAGTTATCGATGAAGATGCAGCTCTTAGGCTGGAACACAAAGAGGCTTGCTAAATAGTTCTGCGTATGGGAGTTCAACTTGAGGCTTTAACTGGGTCCCCTGTAGTGCCTGTGAGGGAGAACAGCACCTACAATGGGTGATTCATGTACCTCAAGATTCCTCTGTTAGTTACTAGCTCACATAGCACCTAATTATCTTAGTTAAGGCCCTAAACACAGGTAGGGAGAATGAATCCCCACTTGCTATCATGCAGATCTAAAAGCCACCAGAGAAGATAAGGAGGTAATTTGAGTTATTGTGACAAAGACAAATTGTCCCAACACCAGGAACAATTCAGTAGGTTTGTATTGATTGACCCAGTGTCCAGAGTTCCTCTGGCCTAAAACCCAGCAGCACGTCATCTTTCAGTTTGTCCTTACTAGCTTACGGAAACAAATAGCCATGTGCCCTCTTGGTTATAAATGCTGACAGGGATATATGGTTTGAACGTGCTTTAACATATTGTTTGGGCCCAAAAGCTCTGTCTAGATTAAGGCCAATTTTTTTTAGGCAGGTTAGCTAACACCTTTTAATTACACTGAACCCTACTTTATCCAACATCATAATGAAAGAGTGGAATAATTGCTATAAAGCAAAAAACACATAGATAATGCAAAACATATGCATAAGAAGAGGTGGTAGGAACACCCTCCTTGGAGTGCACACTCAGTGCACTGCGATTGCTCAGAGGGTTGGGGCAGTTTAAGCAGGAAGAGGAGGACCAGTGGCTGGTACCAGGCATGTTTACATCTTCTTGCTGATGTAGCATGATGCTGCAGCTGGGGCAGGGTTAAACCACGCTCCTGCCCACCCACTGGCATATACCAATTGGGAATTTGGCAGTCACCCGCGAACTGAAGAACCGAGTGCTGAAAACGTACAAAAGACTGGACTGACGACAGGGGTTCCCTGCTGAAGTTATCGTCTCACCTGCCTGGAAACACTGTCACTGGGGTATCTGTTAAGAGACTATATGTAGACCCTTCTCTGGCCCAATGCATTTCTATTTAGTTTCTGGCCAGCACAAGGGTGGTGCTTTGGACACTACTTTCTTTCCTTCTGCCTCTGATACACCCCTACCTGTGGGATGAAGATTTTTTTGCCACCTTCTTAAGTCCTTTGGTAGAGAAAGGTATTTTTTCTTCTTAACCGCTTCTTTAGCTTTTTGGATTTCCTAGACTCTCCTGAAATGCACTGCCCAGTCCCCTATGGATTTCATAGCCAGTGGAGAGAAGCAGACCCTGCTCTATACTGGGATAAGATCAATACCACCACTGCAGTTGTGGTTTTGGTGAGCTGGATCCCTCCCATCCCATGCCTCCGTGAGGAGCTCCAGGCCACGAGCTGCTGCTGCTGCTTCTGGGGTTTTTCTCTGCTGCTCCATGAAACTGGTACGATGCTTGCCAGGTCTGCTGCTGCTCAGCCAGCTCTGACCAGCAGCCTTAGACAACGGGGAACTGGTGACCCCTTTGCACCCAGCAGAGGTGCTGAGCAAGGGACAGCTGTGCTACAAGCACTGGGAGGCTGGCACCTCACTGCAGGTACCAGCGCTAAGGAAGCAGCTTTCTTCAGTCCTGTGAGAACTCAGTGCAACTCCTTCCCTAAGAGAAATCTGAGAATCTGGATGTGTGAACAGCACTTGCCAGCGAAAGCCTTTGACTCGCCCTGAGTGAGTCAGCAAGAGGAATTTTCAAGCCTTGAACTCCTTCCCAGCTCTGACCAGCATACTCTTAATTTCTGCTCTGCTGCACAGTTTTTGCCACCTCACTCAATCTTTCCACTGACTGCTCTGTGGCTGCCTAGAGGGCTCAAGCCTCTGTGGTGGTGAAGAATTCAGAGGTTTTCTTGTTTGTGGCTAAAAATTCCCCAGAGGGCCTTGTTCTCCTTGTTCTTTTGGTAACAGATGTCATTCTCCACGGCTTAACCACTCTGAGGGAATCGTGACCAGAGGCACGAAACTGAGTGACTGAGTGCATGGGGACCTGTCTGTCCTTATAATTTACTTGCGTTGTCTCCACTCAGTGGGGTCCTTTTCTTCTACCTGCTATTCTCCACCAAGAGCCAGAGATGCATCATTCCTTCTGTGCATGATCTTTGTTCAACTGAAGACAAATACGGTCATGCCCTGAGTCCTGCCACGGCGTTTCCTGCACTAGGCCTTCTCCTGTTCCCTTCAGCTCCAACAGTTCTTGCTGGAAACCTGGCTGTGCCCAGAGCCTGTGACTTCAGGTGCTAGCAAGCAAACCATCTGCCTCACAGTTTAATTCCAGGTACAGCGTCTACACTGTGGTTTCTCACACACCAGCCCATCTTTGCAGAGTTTAATGCTTTTGGAGGCCTACCCTCTGATGAGATCCATCTGTGCCCTAGGCCCATGACCATTCACAAACACCAAACACATGGCCAAGAGACCTTCCAACTGGGAGGCTACCACATCTTAGTCCCACTTGGGCTTGACGAAAGCAATCAGTTAGTCTAAGTCAAAAGTTCATTTAGGCTCCTGCTGTCTACAGCAACAGTGCACCTTAGAATTTGCAGTATTTACACGTGAATGATCGCAAATAAAAATAATAGGGTACATGTTTAGGAAGCTTCTATATTTTTCCGAAACTGCAGCTTCTCCTGACAACAAACCATTCACACTTCTGACAGGCTCTTCCAGACAAAACAATGAAGGGGGAAGCAGAACCTAACCACCACACCTATCTCCTTCAGGCTAGGTAGCCTAGCCCCTCTCTGCAGTGGGATCTTGCACAAATAGAGGAAATATTTGCTGGGTTTTTTTCTAAATGGCACCTGCTGCTCAGCAGACCTAAGAAGAAATCTGCTGGGGACACTGGTGGCAGCAATAAAAGCTATGCACAATCTGTGCAGTATCAGTCACCATAGACTAGGATGTGGCTGAGCAGCCTGAGGACACAGCAAAGCCAGTGAAACCCTTTGATCTGAGACCAGAGCTTAATGCTGCTCTCTGGTAATGGAGGTGGAGGGATCTGCTAGGCCACTAAAGAAAGGGTGAGGCCCTCCCATCTTTAACACAACACATTCATTCTGAATAAAAGTTAATGGATCTGGTCATGGAGTGGTTGACTCAGCAAGAGAGGCTACCGTGATGGAAAGTGAGCCCCAAAAGGACGGACATTTGTATGAAAATACTGGTGTGTGGATTATAAAAAATGCACTGCTGACTTAATTTCATGGGTGGGTTCTTTAGCTCCAAAGGATGAGACCCAGAGAATCTCACATAAACCTAAAATCACCAACAGCTGAGATGCAGATTTCCTGTAGTTAAAAGAGGACTGTTGTTTAAACAGATTGGCACTTAGATCAATCGATCCCAGCCTTTATTATGATGATCTCACTGCTACCACTTTCTCCTGCAGCTCCTGTCTTCTCTTGCCTCACCACCACCTCCTTGCAGCACTTCTTGTAACCACCTCTGGCCTGGAGCTGCGTTACTGCCACTTGCAGTGGTCTAAGTTATCCCTCCTGCCCTTGCCTCAGCACACCAGAGTAGGTTGTATTCCTTGCTGCACCCCATCTTTAGCAGGGAGGTGACTCACTTGTGAGCTTCAACTTCTACGGTGTCCCCGTAAGAACAGCAGGGGTGAATACAACAGTCCAAGAACGATTCCCGGGTCCTGTGGAAAGTGGCACGGCATAGCTTGCATCCTCACAGCTGCGCTCATTTTCACCTCCAAAACAAGGTGATCACGTCTGAAGTGCCCAAAGTCCTTCCTGTGGGCTAATCCCCACACCCTGAGATCTGCTAGTCCATGTGAGGCCGCATGGGCCAAAGCTGTGCCCGGGAGCAGGCTACTAATTCAGCCATACTCAGACCTGCACCTTGGCCCGTCTCATTTACTAGTGGAGATACAGTCAGTCTGGGGCACAGACGAACAACAGAGACGGTCACAACTGAAACCTTCTGAGTTTTGGGGTGAGAACAACAAGCTTTGACAGTCATTTAGCAGCTGCTGGATTATCCCAGTACTAGTGTTTGCTAGCTGGCACTGAACAGACCAGAAGACCAGGGCTGAAAACAGCACTGTGCTGTCAGCTACCACACTGAGGAGACCACGTTAACTACACTGGAGTTACACCAGAAGGAATGAGAAGATGCGAAAAACTGCAGCCTTCAAAGAGAAAGATACACAAAATGGGATATTTTATGAGAACCTTTTTTTAGATTCTTGTAGAGTTTATTTTAGCAAGGCAGGAGACCAGCTCTTTCCACTGAAAACTGTTGACAACAAGCACCACTCACTGCAGCTGTAAAACTTTAGTTGTGACAATGTTTACCGCAGTTCAGATACAACTTCAAAATGACAGCTCTGCTGCAGTGGAGGGATTATCAGAAAAGGGAGCAGCCCCTGTTGTTTAACAAATTTTAACAAATGTCCTTCCCTTATTTCATCTGTGTGAAAAGAAACATCCCACAGTTCACTTATCTGATCCTAATGTCACCTCAGAGTAAAGTTCATGCCAGACAAAGAGTAATCACAGAATAACAAGTATACACTTACCAACCATATCCATTAGTGAATTAAATTACTGTGATTTTTGGCAGCAAGGGAGAGCTAGGTTAGACATTAGAAATCATTTTGAACTGTAAGGATAGCAAAGCAATTGATTGATTTGCCTGGGGACGTTGTGGGGCCTCTATCACATTGGATTTTTAGAGCTCATTAGAAAAACATCTGTCAGGAATGTACCTGGTAATTTGTTTTGTTTTGGGAGTAGGGGTAGAGAAGAACAGGATGACTGCTCAAGATCTCTGCCAGCCCTGCTTTCTAGGATCCCTACAGAAGTCAACACTGAACACCATAATTTTTTAGCAGCTGTTTCCTTGACACAAAGCCCAATTAAGCAACCCTTCAGCGAGTTCCCAAGTTTTCAGTGCTGACCAAGTCCAATCTAAAGAGGATCATCAGTGGAAAAATTCAAAGTTTTATGGGAACTCAGGGGATTTATTTCATATAAACTATTTATTCAGGTAAGTAAATCCCAGTGAAAGCAGGCCACCAGGCATTTTAGGAAGAATCAACTGACCTGGTTTCATACCCACAGCAAAATAAGACATCTTACTGCCACTCTAAAGAGAGAGTTAATGATACTGTTTTCCTGTGGGTTAGAGCTGATTGTTGGGTTTCAGACAATGCGGCATAAACCTAGCCAGGGTGGTTAAGTCTAGGCTGGTGCCTAGACCTCATGGAAATGGACACCGGTTTGCAGGGGGAGGGTTTCAGAGGGCAGCCAGCACCCAGGTCCACAGAGAGGAAGCTGGCTTTCAGCACCCTGGACAAGATCCGGGCATCCTCGGGGTTCTGATGGGACATGGAATCTACTGGGCCAGGCACTCCTCACTTCCAGCTGCTGGAGCTGCGATGCCACCGGCCAGGGAAAGACCCAGGGTCCTTCCATCGAATGGAGCCCGCCTTTTCAGAATTCCAGGCCTGCCAGTGCAAGAGCTAATAGAGAGATGTGAATAATTTGCAGGTGATATAGTTACCTGGGGTTTCCACCCGCCGGTAATGGTAGGGGTTAATGCACACTTCTTTCTGTTTTGAGCCAAATGGGAACTCACAACATTCCAGTGGTTTCAATTCATGGTGAGATTGTAAATCAGGCCAGCGCCAGACTCTGCAGTATATGACGTGGGGAAGCCCCTTGCGATGAGACACCTGCAGCCGCCCATCCAAGGAACGTGGGATCGTGACACATTTACTGGGCTGACCTGGGCAGCTCAGAGCCCTTTCCAGTTCTTCCATGGCACCTTTTTTCTTCTTTAACTTCTTCACCAAGGAATCAACAGCTTTTTCTGCCCACTTTTCCTCTTCATCTCCTTGTTTCCAGCCCAGCAGCCTTTTCACTGCAGGGCTGGTGAAGGAGAACAAGGAACTGATAGGGGTGCTGGAGTGCATAAGAAGCAGAGTTTACACACGAATGGCAACAGAAGCACAAATCCCTCTCCTGCCTTGCAAGGCTTGCAAGGAGTTTCCACAATATTGAGATGGACGCTTCCTTCAAGCAAAGGTTCTTCCACACATAGATTTTTGTAATCTTAGGTGCTGGTTGCAAGTACTCCAACAGGGTGGGTCTCAGAACTTTCCAAACATCAAGAAACTGCTGATGAAGCCTGGAATAACAACACAATACACAGTTAGGCTTCACACACTCCTTCCATTGTTCCTTCAATAAAATCTGTTGAAAGAGGAATTATCAAAAATGTGTATTTAATTTTCAATGGTTTTCTGTTTGGTTTTTTTTTCTGTTTATTTTGGGTCCAAGCCTCTCCTCCCCACTACCCTCCACACTCACTTTAGTTAGACCTCAGAAAGCATTAAGTGTCCAGCCACTTCAATTTCTGGTTAGACTTTAATGCACTAGGCAAATTGTTGCAGGGTTGGGGTTATATTTAATACAAAAAATGTGCTTTTGGGGTTTTATGCTGGTGGCTGTAGGTTCAGCTCAAGCATCTTTGACAAAATTAAAGCTGTAATATCAAATTTTATAGAAGTAATGAGTAGAGTGTATTTTTCTATTTCAATTCCCTCTCTGCCCCTCTGATCTCACTCTACTATCAAGGAATTGTACAATATTAACTTCAAAATTAATTTAAAATTCAACTACTCACAGATTTAATTTATTGCCTGTGAAAGATCTATCGCTATTCTCTAAGTTTATTTACATTGTCTCACATGCAAGAGACAACCTTGTTTGCCCAGCCAGTCTGTTTCACTCTCTCCAACGATTCAAAGGGTTTTGGATGAAAATCACAGACTTTTGGACGTGGTTTGTGCTGGACGGATCCTGAGTTATTTCTGCTAGAAGTTGCTACATCTGACAAGGTCCAACAAGAAAGAGTTTATTTCTTGAGGGTTATTCTTTTTTTTTTTTTTTAATTTTTCCTTTTTTAAAAATGTAGCTGGGGCCAGTCTAATTTTAGCTGAAAATGACGTATTTCCACTGAATGGAACTCTAAGGAAAAACATCCTTGTATGTATGTCAAGCTATTTACTGCTTTAAATATACTTCATGGACCCCCAGTGCATACCAAGTCCAAAGGACTGAACAACACAGAGGGCACTTAAAGCAGGAGACAGGGGCAGCTTCTCAATGGAGGCCTCCAGAGAGGCAAATCCATGACTGCTCTACTTCACTCCTGTGGGAGGACTTGGGTCCTTCTTGCTCCCTTCCAGGGAAGGCCTGGACACAGTCCTCAGCACTGCTCATATGCAGCCACTGAGGAGACAGACAGATATCGCCCAGTGTTAGGAGCAGCACGGCTTCACAAGCCGTATTATTCTGCAGTTTCCTTAAATTCTAAGAGCTCAAAGGGCACCTGAGGACATTGAGTGCAGGCACAGGCACAATTTATTGAGGCAGGAGGCCAATCCCAAAGACTGGTTCCTCGGCATAGTCTGACATGCTCAGCACCACACAGCTCTGGAGCACGCTGCAGGATAAGCACACATGGCCTGGGACATCAGAGCCTCTGAGACAAGGGGCAATGACTGCTGAGGACCAGTGATCCCCTAGACCTGTTCTCCTCCTAGCCATTCTGTTTTGTTCTCCTGCCCATTCCTCTGCCCCCCTGCATTACCCTTTAAGACACCCAGCACCCTGAGAAATGCAGATACGTGCATAAATAAGCAGCTTTTTCCCTTCTTCCACGACAGCAGCAAGGACAAAAGCAGGGGCTCAAATTCCCAAAAGCCTTCCACAGCGCTAGGGAGATGGAAGCACTTGCCCCCACAACAGAGAAAGCATAAAAGCCACACTTTGGCACGTCACAAGCCCCAGCAGAAGCTGCTATTCCCCCAGGAGATTCCTATTTCAAGCACTGTCAGACAGGAGGCTGCATGAAAATACAAACAGAGGGACTACAAAACTGAAAGGAAGAGCAGGCACACCTTGCTTCAGGCACCCAGCACAGCATTGAACTGATGCACTTTCTACATTATTAATCCACGTATATCTCCGAGTGTCCTCAACTGTCAAGAGAGTGTCTTGACAGTGCACGGAGAAATCCCCTCACTCACACCATTTAGCAATCAATAACTGATTCCATGGAACAGTCCAAACTTGTCCCACCATGCAAAGAGAAACTTCAGATTCCAGATTTTTTTGCCCTGCTCTGTATTAGTGAAAATCCAATGACCTGGAGCATTTAACAGGATAGTTATTAATGCCTTTTAGTCCAAACCAAAGTCTATTCCAAGCACTTAGAGGCTACATGTGAGAATGAAGTAAGTACAGAATGATTTATCACAGGAAAAAACCCTCAAGTTGCTTGTAAAACATAATGTGGATAAAATTGAGACAGGCGGCCTCCAGCTTTTTGTAGGAGCAGGCTCAGCCTACAGACCCCAGTGCCAGCCCCATCTCAGCATCCCGTGCAGTAGAAGTATCTGTCCCTCACTGCCCTGGTGAGAACATGGGGAGAATCCATCACTGTCACTGGTCGGCAGCACCAACCCCATCCTCCCGCGAGAAAAATGAAACAATGCTGGATCTCTGTGGATCAGCTCTGAAAGCAGCAGCAGGAAGCAAGGAGAGCCTGGGATGAAAACCTGTCCTGTGGGACCAGTTGTGGTGTGGAAGTCTCTACTCCAGGCTGAGAGGGAAAATGGCTCACGTTTCTTATCTGAGGGGGTCTCCCAGGCGTTAGCGTGTGTAAACAACTGCCCCTGATAACTTAATGCAACATTACAATCATCAGATATGAAAACATACGTGTTCACGTAAAAGCATTGTCCCGAGATTTTCTTTTCCATTTTGACCAAGGCTTTAAATAAACACATTAATCTCGTTCAGTCAAATTAAATAACTCAACAGTGACATCAGTATGAGTCTGAGCACTATTGTTGCTAGTGGGAGAGTCGCCAAAACTATGTGTATAAAAGCAAAAGCCGTGCTTTGCAGACCATGTGATGTAGTCTCAGACAAGTACATTGCACAATTTCCTACTGCGCTCCCTCCACTTTCTTCTAAAATCTTTTTTTCCCTGAATTCAGCTGACATACAAAATATAAATGATATTAAATAAACCAAACAGCTTTCAAATAATACTATTATCAGAACATCCTAGTTTAACATTATTAAATTACATAATACTGTGTATTATTCAGCAGCCTAAGCCATGAGTTGCTAGGCTTAGATACTCCATTATGAAATACCTAGGCAGACACCCTGCTCCAGGGCTGTAATGATAGAGATGTCAGTTCACAGCTTAATTTTAACAGCCTTACAGGACAGTAGTTGCTTAAGCTGTATGCCTTTTGTGACAGGCAACTTGCCTACCCAACTGGAAACTTCCATCACTGAAACGTTTCAAAACCACGTTTGAAGCATTTTCGGTGATGATGATCCATCATGCTTCTCAAAGCTCATCACTTGAGAGTGGCGTGGGGGGAGGAAATGTTACAGTTTTGATTCGTAACCCCACCACATGTATCAAGCTCTGAGCCATACTATGGTGGAAGTTCTGGTCTGGTCACCCCTATCTTCCTCTGTAAGAATATGATGTACTATTGTCAGTATGAGTAAGGCATCATTCAGGGTACATCCCTAACACAATTCCCTCCTCTGGGCCTACAAGGAAGGCCTTATCTGCCTGTCAGGTAAGTGACCGGTCACGATCAAGCACGGTCAGTCTTTCATGCTGTAAATCTTTATTCCATTGCTGAGTTTAGCCTAAGATCTGAAGCTGACTGTAGGGGAGAGACGGAAGACATGGCATGTGAGCATGGATCCACCCTATTATCTGCAGGAGAAGGTAGGACTGGAAATGCTTTAGCCCAGTCCACTTGCTCCATTCTCCTTAAACATCGGGTGCCTACATAGCTATGACTACACTGGTGCTGGGGAACATTTCTGAGTATGGGAACTTGATAATCTATAGGATAAATCATTACCACAGTATCTGGAATGGCTTTGGTCTGTGCCAGTAGCACTGTCCCAAATAACTCTTGTGCATGGTTCAGGAGTTAGCAGGGCCCAGGGGTCACTCCTAATAAGAAGTCTGCATAGAATCACCCTGTTTTGGAGGACAAGCCATCCATCCATCCCAGTTGGCCTCAAGGCTAAGAACAGTATCAGGCATGTTTCTTTTTTTAGTATGGAAACAGTCTTTTAGTAGAATTGACTCAACCACATAAACATGTTCAAATTGTTGACACTCACATCTGACCTAGTCACCCTCAAGACCCTTAATACGCACTTGATAAAAAGATGCGTGTACATGACATCAACCATTCCACCCAAAAGTAAACACTTAGAAAAAGATCAGCCAAACCAGGCACCGCACACAGCTAATGACGGGTGAGATGAGTCTCACCTCAAGTCTGAATGATTGCCAGGATAAGACCCAGCAGCATGGACACAGAGGGAAGGGATACTTTCTCCTACTCCAAGCCCATTTTTCACCTCCCAGGGTAGAATTAGCTTGCAGGTCCTCAAGTTAGGAGGAGAAATGTGCTCCTCCAGGAACTCCATTACAGTAACTTCCACTGTGCTACTCAAGAGCCTGACACACCAAAAGCAAACAGATGAAACACCATCGCCATGGCCTTGCTGATTCCTGACCTGCGCCAGGTCCTGCTGAAGTCAGTAAAGGGGTTCCAGAGCTCGTGGAAATTAAACGTGGCCTCCTCTGTGTCTCGTGGCAGCATGCTGACACCTGCACTATGGAAAGATTTTGGGAAACTTAGATTTCTCTTAATGTAAAAAGGATTCACTGCATTGGGGAAGATTCACATCACAGCTCAGCAGAATGTCTGTGCAGGCCAACACACTGATGAAGATCCCCTCTAATTCAATTCCCATGGGCGTAGCAGGGGAATTGGACCAGTCCTCATTACGTTTCACTCTAAGCCTTATGCAGAAGTCAAAAAGGAAAACTGCACGGATGCTAGTGAAAACAGGCTTAAAACACAACTGTATAAACGTACAGTGCCTAACCTCCCTCAAAAGCGGTATCTGTGCGCGTGTGTGCACGTGTACATGGATGTATGTACGCATCTGGTCTTGGAATAAAGCTCCAAGACGCTGCCTCCGCTCGGAGCGCCTGCCTTGGCTAACTGAGCCGTGAGAGGCATGGCTATCCGCCTCGAAAATGGCTGACATCATCAGTCTCGATGTCACTGCAACAGCTAAGTAAGGCCACAGAGGGAGATTTCTCAGAGGGTCGTCTAGACATAAGCTGTACAGTTCTTGGAGATGCACGCGGCAGGAAAATGGAGTAGTGAGACAATTATAGCTGGAAGTCTGCCGCTCAATGACTAAATCACAGCAGAACTGGAAGGGAGAGGATTATTTCAGTCAAACAACGTAAAGAGGAATGCTGTGAACATGCACTTGCTTAGCTATTTTTACCTAGCACTGATTCAGTTTTAGGTCCTAGGAAAGGGAGAAGCATGGGAGTGAGATCGAGTCTTGATTTGGTTTCAAACATGCCCAGCTGGCAGCGGGCAGCATGCACCCAAGGCTGGCAAAGAACATCCCAGGTAACACAGTCACTGCTGCTTGCTGTGGGGATCTTCCACACCTTAGCAGAGGAAAGGGCTTTAAAATAAATAAATATTTCAAGTACAAGACAAATAAACAATACGATACAAATACTGCACATACAAATAAACTAAACTACAAACACTTAAGCGAGGAACCCCAGCAGCTTTGCCCCAAGCCTGCTCCCGCACCCTGAGCTTGGAGCACCGATCCTGGCACCAGCGCAGGGTTTCGCAGGCACGGCAGACCAGAGCCGGGCAGGAGAGGTTTCACATGTGCATTCACTCAGGAAGGGCAGCGTGGACGTGCCTGAGCTGCACAGCCACCATTGCTGCCGCTCCAGTAACCAGCTCGTGGCTCGGGAACGGTGGCCACATGTTACTCTTGACCCATGTCAATCCCTTGAAAAGCCTCAAGTTCCACTCGTGGCACCCACGACATCATTTGGGATCCCTCAGGGCTTCTTGTTGTGCTTGGGACCAGCCAGACAAGAGTGCTGTTATGAACCTATCTGAAACCATGTTTTGCACCCAACAAAGTACAGTGAATGAATTATTCATTACAATGTTACCGAGTTCTTTCACAACCACAAAACCTGACACCCAGGATTTTAATTAAATGGGATGTAAAGAAGGTTGTTGTTTTTTTTTTTTTTAATTAAGAAACTTCATTTCTTCCTGGTTTGACCCTGGACTGCTCCAATTGAAAACAGCTGCAATGATAGGAGGTAAGGTACTTGAGACTCAAATTTATCCATGTTTCACACAGCCCTGGCAACATCTCATTATTTATTCCTATAAGCTTAAATGAATAATGCAAACTTCTGAAATCCATGTTGTCATTTTTTTCCAAGTTTGTTCTGAAAGACCTGCGACACTGAACTTTATCTGAAGCCATCAAGATCAAAGAACAAATCTCACAGCACTTCATGCTTCTCTGGCCACTCAACCACACTGTTCTTCAGTGAACTCACTGCCTCCCAGAAAACATACGGATAAAATTTGATACCAGTGCCTAAAAATATATGATATCCAAATAATTTCTCTGAGTTTGTAGAACCACTCAAGTATTACCTCATCTACTCAGCATCATTCAGCTTCTCTTGAGAAGAATAACACATTCGCATTTGATATAAAGAAGGAAAGATTCAAGTATATAAGTTGCACACCTTAACACAGCTACATAAATTTCCATAGGCCAAACACTCACAGACGTGTTTAAGAGGCCTAAATTCCGTCACAAAAGAAAATTAAATACCCATCTCACTTCTGGTATGCCCATGATGCCTGACTGGGGAGGGATGCATCAATTTCTAAGGTGGGACCACTCTGGCTGAGCACATCTGGGGGAGAAGAGAGGGTCACAGACATGGTAACAGTACACCAATGTGCAAAAGGCTGCTGCAAGCAGGAAAGGGGCAATCCGACTTCTATGTCCACTTGAAGAAACAGGGAGGACACATGAACAGGATAGGTAGCTACATGTTGGGATAGTTACCGCTGCTGGAGGTCTGCGAGTGCAAATTACACAGTTTTCTTCAAGAATAACTACACTGGCCTCGGGGAAGAAGCAGAGACTGGAAAACCCCTTGAGATGAGCCCTTCCAATCCTATGTCCCCTACTATGACCAAGCAAAAGAGCCCCCTTCTCCAGGTGCAGCAGCAGGCTAACATGGCTACACTGGCTTTCGCCTCTGGGCTACCCGCATCCTGCCTCCCAGGGTAAACCCAAACCAGAGGGCTGGATGTCCTCACTGATTTTTGCCTTTGAAAATCTCCCACAATATTTGAAGACACCCCACAAAATTACCACAACCAAAGTCTGCAAAAATATGAAAGTGGACCAATTTATCACTACGATCTCTCTTTGACTGCATTTCCTTCCTCGGCATTAGTTTTTAAAGGAAACCAGTGACTGTGATGTTTATGTGGAGTGAACTGCACTGTGTTCTCTGGCTGGGCCACACCAAGGTTTCTGAGATGCAATCCCACAGGGAGACATCCTCTTCTCTGCCTCACACCCTGCTCCCCGCAGGCAGGAGGAAGATCCATTCACCCAGTCCCTGCCTTATCCCTTCCTGTGGCTGCCTTGCTCTGGCCCGGACCAGCAGCTCTGAGGAAGAGCCCCTCTCTCGGCTGCCTTCCTCCCACGGAGCCAGAGGCTAAGGAGCCCAGATGCCATGCGGGAGCTCTGAGGAAGTTATCTGTGGGAGAAGGCAGGAGGCAGTGGGATGTGATGGTGAGGTGCATCAACTTGCTCCTTGGGGAGCCAAAATGTCTTCTCATGGCTCTAGTTATCCCCATTTTATAGACAGTCAGTCCTGCATTCCTCACATACCCACCATCCCCAGAAAAACTGTAGCAAAGCCCAACGGTGTTTCTAAAAATGGAACGGTTGGAAATACGCAAAAAATAGAATTCCTGCTTTTAAAATAAACGCTGACTCGTCTCTAATACAAAGCATGCAGCCAAGTGCCTCCAGAACAAACACTTCACAAAGGAAGAAGGGGACTAGAAAAGAATTTCAGTTTCATTGCTGGCCTAAAGTTTATATCCATGCTAATCGGATCCTGTAATCCTCGTTATCAATCACTGGCATTCTTGGAGCCATTCCCAAATACCCATTTTAGGAAAGGATTTGCTTAGAGTTAGACGTTAAGAATGTTGTAAATAAGGACGCATCTAAAGAACAATTACTTCACCAAGGATGTGGCGCTGGTCTGATGGGAACCTATCCTGAAAGTTTAGTGTCTTAAGCTGTTAGAAAGGAATGCACTTTTGGAGCTCTGGTTGTACATTTACAGTGCACACAGGGCAAAAGGACAAAGCAAATGTTCTCCTCGTGTTGTACCGTAGCACATCCCATCTACCTAACAGGAGACCTGAGGGCCAGCTGCCTGACGTTCAGCATGGTGCCAAATACCTTCATTCCCAGGGGAAATACATGGAACTGACAGGAGGTTGGCTCCCGCTGGCAGATCTTCCAGGTCTGATCCCGGCGATGGAAACTCTTGCGCCTGGTTCTCCCCATGCAAGGACTGCATCTCACGCTTTCGAGATCTGCTGCACAGCTGTGCCTGGTATCTAATGCCACAATGTCGGAGATAACCCGTGACACCAGACGTTACTGGGGAGTCTGTTGCCACTAAGCACCCCACACTGACACCCCTACACGCTCCTAGCTGTAGACTGGCACAGAGGCTCCCTGCCTAACACCCAAGGTCCCAGAGAAAGAGATCTGGGAGGTCTGCCTGAAGGGATACTTACTCGGTTACAGTGTTAACACAGCAGATGTCTTTTGCAAAAGATTCAGCATCACGCAGCTTGGCAAGTGAAATACAGATCAACGGATCATATAGATCATCAATAACACCCTCAAAAGGAAGAACTTCCAGAAGTGCATCCTCTCTGACTGACAGCGGGCCTGGAGAGGGTGCAGCAGTACTGCCGGTCACCCCTCCTTCCTCCCAGGTGAGAAAGCCAGGCCAAGGGCATAAGGGGGATACGTTTCACACACAAAAGGCTTTCCATGTACATCATGTTAGCAGTTTTCCATGGAATCACATTAGCATTTTATTGTGTTCAAACCATATCGCGTTCAAATCTGTTTTTCCTAAAAGGCTTTCGTGCATCACTGTGAGAAATGGCTAATGCAATAAGATTGACATATAGGTTCCCCTGCCTGAACATCCGCAGTAATCTGTGCTGATTGAGCCCTCAGTGGTTTGTGAAACCCTGCAGGGGAGGGGAAGGGTGAAGCATCTACAGGGCCTGGAGAACTGCAAAAAAATAAGGAGTGTGGAGGACAGGTAAGCACTAATACTAGTGTGTTTTATCCATGTAAAGATCTGATTCAGTGACAGAGATTGCCTTGGACAAGGGGACAATGCTCCTCAAGCAACGGCATTGAGGCATTTTCCATGAAAAATACCTTGATATACTTGGACTCTCCATGGAAGTTATTTCACAACAACAGGACTAAGAACAAAAGAAACAAGAACTTGTCTATCTAGTTTCCTCCTATGGGAGAAAGCTGGCCATTCCTCAGCTGAAGATGTGGATGCTCCGCTTTTCTGTAAACCTGAACACTTGCTTATAAGATTAAACAGGCTTCACATGCCTACATGTGAGCCTGGGAGTAGAAAACAAGGGCTGCATTCTTTTTAGCATGCAAGATGACATGCCATGCTAACAATCAGCTTCAGAACACACTGAGCAAAAGGCAGAAATAGGGCCCTGAGTCTTTAAAGGTAATGTATTTCTCTTCTGCAAACCCACCCCAGGAGTCCAAGGAACACCCCATCTCTCCAGGGGTCTTTCTCCCTTTCCTTTCTCCTCCTAGAACTCAGCTCTGCCCCATGCAACCCCTCCAGCTCGAGAGTCCCAAGCAGGCTACCACCGAGAAGCCTTGGTCCCAGCACCAGTCCCATAGGACACGCAGCAGGGTAGGCATGGGAGCCACAGGCTGCTGCCTTGCACAGGAATGAATTTTGTTTTCCCTGCTCTAGGTGTCCCTGTGGATGCCCATGCACCGCATGAAGTAATTCAAGATCTGTTGAGGAGAGATAAATTAGCTACCTCATATGTGCTGCAGGGTACGAAACTGCATGTTGGCAGCTGGGCCAGAGTAATCTGACAGAGACAAGTAAGTTTGGATAGGCCAGGCCAGCAAGTAACTGTAAGGAAGTCCTGAAAAGCCATGTGAACTGCTTGTGCTTCCAGTCAGCTTTGTGCCTACTGGGCAGCATGTGGGATGGCATCCTGCCACAGGCCTCTGGCTTTCCCTCAGGTGCCTCCGTTTCCACATCTGTCACACAGATACCCTGATGGAGATGGCTTTGTAGAGCACTACGAACTCTCCTGATGAGCAACACTGCACAGGGATGTTTAAAAAAAATAAGAAAAGGATTTTTTATTAAGGAAAGGCACAGCAAGAATACATACAAACAACTACAAAAAAAGACGAAGTATTGTCGAAATGTGTTGACCTCAGCTGCGTTACAAAGGATTCTTCATTTCAGGCAGCTTTGCTACTAGTAGACAGAACCTTCTGGAAAGGGTACCACCATCGCCACCTCCCTGGCTGCTGTTCTTCCAAGCACGGCAGTATGACCGTGTACGCCACCAGACCAAGCAAACACGGAATAACTGTTACCAAGGAATGGCCAATTTGGCTCCTGTTGTAGCCAGGTAATGAGGGTGAAAGGAAGCCTGAAGCAGAACAAACTGTAATGACCCAAGGGTCTGTTAATTTTCTTTCCTCCTCATTTCTCTCTTTTCAGGGGATGGCCAATCATTCTGGGGAACTCTGGAAGTGGGGAAGAGTTTCAAAGCCTAAAGAAAGACCAGGCATATAGAGAGACTCCAAAACAGGAGTCTGCATGAAGACATTTCAGAAAGAAAAGCAGAAGAGGCAGGATTTTGGCAGGGGTCATGCTGACTGGGAGCAGAACGTAGGTGGGAGAAAAAGAGCTTGTTGGGAAATGGGAGGTTGCACTATCAAGCTGGAAGGTTGCCACAGTGTGGACTAATGCTCTGGCAGCTGCAAACAACAGGAAGGAGGAATGTAAAAAGTAACATGAAGAAAAAGTGTCAAGAGATATTTGGGAGTACCACGACCTGCGAGGAAACAGAAGAGGCAAAGATGATGCTAAGTTTGGCAGATGGGAGGATGGTGATGCTACCGACAAGAAAAAAGAGTGAGAAGGATACAAGTTCTGGAGAAAAGGATGTTGGAAAGATAAGGCATTTCTCCTCCCAGTTAGAAACACACCTCAATCTTAATGCTTTCTCAGAAAAGCATTGATTATCACATTTTCTTCTTCTGTGTTTTTATATAGGGGCAACTGCATAAACTGGCAAATTGACTCTGCTCCATGTCCACCTCCACCATGTCCTTGCTGTGCCCTTGTCCAGAGGAGCTGAACCTCAAAGCAAACTGCTCAACCTTACATCTGCCTGAGATGTTACAACAGTTCTTGCAGAAACCTGCAAGTGGTCCTGTAGTACGATCTGCCTAAAAATCACAGGTATCTGCACAAAACTTGGGCAGATAATGTTTCACCTGCTTCGATTTAAATGCACACATGTATTAGTCTGGATCTCAGTCTGGGCTCCGATCCCGCAGCCTATCAGAACCACTCATCTGCAAAAGCACAGCGAGGTTTTCAGCTGCTGTAATAAACACACAGAGCCCTACTCTGCAATTCACCTCTTCATCTGTAAAATTCCCACAGTATTAACTATTCCAACATTATAGACAAAATATAAGATGGGAAATAATTCGGGACACTTTTGAAAAAATAATTTTATTATACTGTATTCAGAACCTAATGCTTCCTTTCAACAACTGTTCTCAAAGACAGTAATAGGACAGCAATGATTCTCCCAAATTGTCATTGTTATTACTATCTTTTGCTGTTAATGTACAATAACACTAATGATTCTTTATACCTGCCTGCGGCAGGAAACCAGGCAGTCTACCAGAACAACCTCTCCTATATATGTTTTGCTGTGCTGTTTTCAGATATTTATGTTGTGGGGTTTTTTTCTTTCTTCCCCATCCCTGTAATTATTATTTGTAAGGGGCGTATTGCACAGAGAATGGAATCTCTGTACGCTTTCCCTATGTTTTCTTTCAGCAGACAAATTACCCAGAGCATATATATTTCTTCCCTTCTGGCTCCCCTTATTCTGTGAAGTTTCTTTGAAAGGGGGTGCCTAGTACCGCTGATGCTGGAATTACTGTTAGCCAGTATCAGCACCGGTGATAAACTCCAGCGAGTGTTTTGGTTAGAGGTCACTTGTAATTAGTAGTCATTGTCCTTTGAATTTAACAATGGAAAAATAAAACTTTATAGAGACAGATTAGCCTGGCCATCAAAATTGCAGCACTTTAGCATTCAGGAGGGAGGATTATATGACACACTATCTCCCGGGCTGATAACAGCAGATAGCTAAAGATTCAAATGCGGGATGCAGAAAGTCTGTAAAAGAATAAAAGGAGAGAAAGGAGGATTAACTGTCCAGATGTTATGTGATACATTATACTGACACTTCTACACTCCAGCTGTAGTGAGTTAGGCCTCGCCTTGTACCCACTAAAACCAACATGGGGCTCTACTACCATTTCCCATGAGAGCGGCTTCCAAACCTGAGGTGCTACCCAGTTCCTCTACACATGTCCCTACCTTCCACAGATACCTGGAATGTGTGTCCGTGCCTCTTAGCCTTGGGCAAGTGTGTGAATAAAATATTAATACTCAACTTCTTCACAAAGTTGTGACGTTGACAGCTTTGTGTGTATTTATTTCAGTCGCTGCATGTAAATAAAAGCTTCAATCTCCAACTGTTTATCAATTTACAAATCCTGATTATCAGATTCATGATAAAATACACTTGGCCCTCACTGCGGTCATTTTTGCAAAATTACTGTTTATCAGCTTATGTGTGAGTTAACAAAGTGAAGATGTTTAACTCCATCACAAAGGGCAGATGAGAATGGGAACTACTACTAAACTCAGTAAATAACATACAAGACATCCTTGATACAACTCACTTCAAATATATTTTTGGGTACGTTTATTCTAGCTGCTATGTCAAATTAACTCAATATTAAAAAAAAAACCAACAACGAAAACCCAACAACAACAAACAAACCACAAACATCCCCAGCTTGTGCTTTAAAAATCTAACAGGAAGCAAACACAAACCAGCCAGACACTGGTACTTATCAAATCTGAAAGAAGGGAGTTGTCTGGCTGGATTAAAACGGATGAGGTTTGTTTGAGTGATGACATTTGTCCTAGCATTGCTGAGGGGAAGAATTTTGCAGCGCTTTCTTCAGCTTACACTCCTGAAGATGAAAAGATTCCTCCTACCGCACAAATCCGTATAAAGACGCACATTTCCGCACGTGGGATGCACAAAGTACTGAAACTTGCGTTATCCGCAGCATCCTTCCCAAACCGCTGCAAACTTGAATACAGTGCCAAGCCGTGCACATCATTTCTCACTTTTGCCATTCACTGAAAAGTTGACCATTCCGGGATGAGCATTTTTTTTTCACTGATTTATACAACGCCAGTAATTACCAGGGCGTGCGTGTGTGTCATTTATTTTTATTCCCGCTAATGCCTCTTTTAAAGCAGACCTGGCTTGCATCAAATAAATTTACCTATAAAATCAAAGTGGGAAAACACAAAGTTACGGCACAATATGAGAATTGTTACAGATGAGCCGAACAGTGAATTCCCTCCACTGCCCGGGCAGGGAGATAAATTACAATAATTCATAATTTGCTGTATCGAAGGCTATCGTTTTTAGAAATGTTGGCTACTCGCTAAGAAGTAACGTTTTAACTTCGGAACCGAAATAAAAGAGAGTCCCCGTTTGCAGCTGGAATACGAACCCAAAGCCCAGCAGTTCTGCTCCGTTTTGCTTGGGAGCGTGTCCAGGAGCGGGATTCCTTGAACAGAAAACAACCTCTGAAAGGAAAACTATTTCCAAACGTGTCATGTGGGGGGGGGTTTCTTGGTTTCTTTTTTTTCCTCCCCTACTTAAACGAGAAGGAAAGAGACCCTAACAGCGGGAAGACTTGTCAGCGTTTAGCCATCCATAAAACTGCTTTTCCCTGGCGCTCCTCCTTTCGCTGGCAGTCCTGGCGTCGGTTTGTCTCATCTCGCTGCCGCCCCGGCCCCAGCCCCCGCCCGCACACCGCCCCAGCGCAGCGGGGCCGGGGCCGCCAGCCGCGGGGACACCGGCCCGGGCCAGCCGCGGGGCACACGGGGGGATGCTCCGGCCCGCAGCCGCCCCGGTACCCAGCGCGGAGAAGGATGCGGAGCAAGCCCCGGCGGGAAGTTTGGGACGGCGGGACTGTCCCCTGTCCCCCGTCCCCCTCTCCTCTTCCTCCCACACCCTCCGCCCTTTCCCGGGACGCGGTCGGGAGCGCCGGCTCTTACCTGCCACCGGGCTGGGGTCTCGGCGCGCCGCGGGCGGGAGCGGGGCTGCAGCTGCGCGGCGGCGGCGGCGGCGGGGCCAGGGCGCAGCAGCAGCGGCAGCGGCAGCAGCAGCCCCGGCCGGCGTCAGTCAGGCGGGAGCCGCCAGCCTGTATTAGTGCGCCGGGCTGGCCCGCGGCCAGCAGCGCCGCTGGCCCGCCCCTGCGCCCCCCCCCCCCCCCCCCGCCCCCCCCGCTGCACCGCCCCGCGCCCACAGGCGCACGCACACACCCCGACACCGGGCACCCCCCCACGCGCCCAGAACCCGCCCTGCGCACCCCGGTCCCACACACTCGCCCCCACCCAGCGCCCCGCGGGAGGGCGGCCGCCTCAGGCGCCGCCATTTCCCCGCCCCGCGGCTCCCCGCTGCGGGGGCACCCCGGTCCCGGCTCGGCACGGCCCAGGGCCCAGCGCGGGCTTGGCGGCAGGGGCCGGGTGGGCTTTGGTACAGACCCTCTGCCCGGTGCCCCCACGGCCAGCCCTTCGCCTATGGCCCCTCACACAAACCTCCGAGCACCCCAGAATAGCCACAGCGGTCCTCAGGGGTGCGGGGCGGCTTCGCCTCCTTCCTGCACCACTCCGGGTGATGCTGACCCAACTTTTGGACCCTGGGGACAAACTCTGGCTGTGGGGAGAGACTGGCAAGGTGCCCCTCAGGGGCAGCTGGACAACAGCAGAGGGATTTGGGGGCCAGGCTGCGCCTTCCTACGCTGGAGTGTGTGGAGGCCATCAGCTCTTCCCAGGTATGCCTTCAGCTGACCCCATGTGGGGAGCCCTGCAGAAATCCCCAGCCCCGAGTATTCACACCAGTGTTTGGGCCATGGCAACCAGGGGCCATGGCAGCCAGCTGCTGGGCTCCCACTGACAAGCCAGCGGCTGGAATTTGCCATCCTGAAAATCTTCCTGGCAATATTGTGAGCTGGGCTCGTACGGCCTCCATTTACTTCTTATTTGCAATGCAAAAAGAATCACTGGTACATAGGATCAGTCATACCTGCATAGAAGTGTTGGACGGTCCCATCAGTTCATGGGAGTGGTCAGAGAACAGCCAACTTCGGAATAACTGCTTCACGAAGGGGGTGGTGAGGCACTGGAACAGGTTGCCCAGAGAAGCTGTGGGTGCCCCATCCCTGGGAGTGTTCAAGGCCAGGCTGGATGAGGCTTGGAGCAACCTGGTCTAGTGGAGGGTGTCCCTGCCCATGGCAGGGTGTTGGAACTAGATGGTCTTTAAGGTCCCTTCAAACCCAAACCATTCTGTGATTCTATGAACTGCAGCTGTTATTGGTGAACAGACGCGTTTTCTGCTCCAGATATTGCCTGTTAAACCCTTGTATTACCTATCAGTAACCATCTCTAACTATGCAGCACATTATTTTAGCTGTAGAAAGGAGGGGCTGACAGAGAAATATCAGGGAAGTCAAGTGGCTTCAAGGACACCAGAAATAAAAGGTACTCGGGCAGCGGAAGGAATAGGTACTGGCTGAACCTGGCCCTGGTGGCCTTGAGGGGTTCCGGTTAAATTGCACTGAGCCTTTTGAGGTCAATCAATAAATATGATTAAAGATACCATCCTGCTGACATTTTCGCCAAAATTTTTTACATTGTAAAACATGACAGAAAAGCTAATGTTGTTTGAGTAGACATCAAAAAGCCACAATGGAATTACAGCTCCACAGCACAAATTTACTGAGGCATGTGTGTGTGAGGAACAAGGAGATACAATGTAACATCCCAAATACCTCTGTTTCCAACTTTGGCCTGAAACGTCTTAAAATGCCGTCGGCTTTCCCACTGCTGTCACGCTTCTGGTACGGGAGACTTCTCGACAGATGAGTGGCAGAAGAGATGCTGTTACTTATAAATGACTGTAAACATTTATAAAGTGCCAGTCACACATTCTAACTCGGCATGACTTGAGATTTTATATCCATAATGCTGTTTATTTTTAACTAAGGCACTTAAGACATCGCACTGCAAACGCTATACACGTGGACAGTTAGGGTGTCTCGGCTGCGGTGTAGTCTGTAGCTTACTGAGGCATGGCTCTGGATCATCAATCTGAGGGCTGTCATCCCCAGGTTCTGCTGGGTCTCACTGCATTTCTTTCAGGTGTTGAAACCTCTGTTTTTTCATGTCTCTGCTCACAGATGCTGCTGCCAGGAAAGAGGTGGCAGGACAAGGTGGCTCTATACTCTCGCCTCTCTCGAGCTCCAGCCCACCTTCCTTGGCAGGGTGAACTAAAATGGCAATTCTGCTAGTGGAGAGATCCCAACCAGTGGGGGATAGCGGCAGAGCCACTGCCTAGATTTATCGGTCGGTTCTTAAATCTTTACTTTGATAACAGCTTCAAGTTAAATAGGCATAAACTATTTGTGAAATGACTGAATTTCGTTCATGTTTGTGTGGTGCCAATTTTAGCTGCACTGTTTTGAAAAAGTCTAGCTAAAAGAGATCACATGGGGATATATATATTACTTGAGTTCGATATACTACAGCAGGGAACATTTTTTTTTTTTTTGCATACAGTTGTCTTTCAGATCGTGTGGCATGTGTGTGTAGCTGTTTTATTCCAACGGCTGAATATATGCTGGTGTCACCTGTGATCTGTTAAACCTATTGAACTACCCATCTTCTCAGGAGCAGGGCTCACATATCCCACCCCTGCATTCCCCTCTCTCCACACACACTCTCAGACTCATACGTGAGCCCAAATCCTTGTCCGAGTGGCTTTCAAAGCCTGTGTCCTCGTTGTAAGGCTGCACCCTCCCCTCCTCCCGCTGGCGTGACTCATCACCTGTCACTCCTCCGCACCGCCTGGGCTCTGTTAATTCCATTTCTCATTTGCTATTATCCCTCTCGAGTGCCTCATTTCCCATCCTGCCCCTTCTAAGTGCAAGCGCCTTCCCTTAGCCTGCACACTGTGTAACTTTCCTTCTCAAATCCTGTCCCATAAAATGCGGGCCATCCTTCTTTACTCATAAACCAAAACCTGATCTGAGAGTATTCTCCTTTTTTTGGTCAGTACTTTGTCTTTTTATGCTGGGGAGCTCTGCAAAGAAAATCACTGTTAAAAGGATATGTAGCAAATAGTAAAGGCTGGATATAGCTGTAAAAGGGAAGGAAGGGTTCTAATTTCTTCTAGCACTGAAACTGTGCAAAACACAAAGAATAACATGAATTTTCCACTTGGAGGGAACTGGAAGTTCCTAAGCGCTGTAAATATATCGACTCTGTATGTACTGCTCCAGGGCTCCAGTGAAGTACCGGCACTGTCCACCCCTGAACATGAACTAGCTGTTACAACAGCAGTGCCATACACTGCGTGACGGAGACGCCTCCAATGGCTCCAAGTGTGCTGGCGTGGCCACTTGAAGACTTCTAGCCACAGTATCACGGATTTACTGTGTGAGTTATGTCTTCCGCGTGGGCTTTCTCCAGGCAAAGACACAGCAGGCACTTGCCTCTGGCAGCAGATTCTTGGGAATGGTAACATAGCTGTGGTTCTCCGGCCCACTCTGCCTGTGCCAGAGTCCTGGAAAGCGAGGGCTGTTCCTGTATCCCAGGGTGGAGTCAGATGTGCAGGGCAACCTTGCCAAGAAGCAGATGACAACTATCCCAGCCTCAGCAACCACCATCCCACTCCCTCAGTGAGGGCATGAACATCGAGCCTGAACCCTGGCAAGATGCCTAGCTCAACACCCTTTGCCCCCCTTCCCAGGGTAGAACTCTGCCAGTCCCAACCCCTCACCCTCGGGTTTGGCTAACTTTGATGTTGCTTGTGCTGTCTAGAAGCTTGGAGCTTGCTCAGTTTATCCTGCTTCTTATTCACAGGCAGTTTGGATATCTCAGTATCCTAAGTTCTGAACAGTTTGGACACATCTGTGTCAGGTTTAACACTAAACACTTGAACCATCAGTGAATCTTCTCTCACACATCTTTTCCAGCACAAGCAGGCTAAAACATTTGCTCCGTACAAACATGCTTCATGCTACCCACATCAATTTTCTGCATGTTTGTGTCTTAAGATGCTCATTCTCAGAAGAAAAACAGGTGGAAAAAGCAGCTGCAATCTTGTGCAACATGTTGGTGAATGTAGCATTGCAGAGCCTGTGTAGGGCAGCTGGGTTCTCTGCTCCCTCACAGCAAAGGCATTAAAATTGCTGATCTCACTACTCTTTGCTTCAGACTCTAAAAATGAAGCTATAAATTCAGAGAGGCAGAAGAAGGAGGGAGGTGGGTTTGGAGATGCAAGCCTAAAGGGAGAGAAGGAAGAAAAGGGAATCGGCAACAGAGCGGAGTGGTCTCATGTACTGCCACCAGAATGTGGAGTCTGTCCCTTTTGGGTCAGATGACCGGTAAGATCTAAAATTTATCCTTTAGCTTCATGGCACTTTTCATCCAGAGTCGAAACAGGTGTCAAGAGGGGAATGAGCACGCTGTGATACAAACAAATGAACCTAAACATTCCTGGTAACTTTCAATTACCAGCTAAAACAGACTCAGGAAAACATCTGAACTGGCCAGGTTACTAGAGTTTTTAGAATTGGAAAAGACCATTTTCTACCCAGCACTGTAACTGAGCTGTAAAAGATTTTTGTTATTGTGTGTGCATAAGTACCTGCTGAAGCAGCTGCTCAAGAATGAAGTAATATTATTTGTGATTAAAGATTTTGGGGGCAAATTCTGCTCTGAGCTACAAGAACATAAATTTTAAGTAATTCCAGTGAAATTTGTCATCTTATATCAAAACTCCATAGACTCCCTTGTTTCTTTCCTTTTGTTTGATCCAAGTACAAAGACCTGACTTTAACCCACCAAAGTTTTTAATGGATCTCATCCCAGGTACTTTTCTTGTTATTTGTGCTGCGTTTGTTCTCTGCTGCAGAGTAAGACTCTGAGATGCTCAGAACATGAATGATGGGAAGGCTTTTTATTTCAAGAGATGTGGATTGACCCCAGATAGCTGAGATTAGTTTGAAGTACAGGATCCTCCTGTTGACAGGCTATCTCTTTCTCCTCAAATTTATGAGACCATGTGGAGGAAGAGGACAGAGACAACTTACTTACTTTTGCATTTGTTGTTCCTTTTGCATAACAGCATTGATGACTTAGTAATCCTTAGAAGGTAAGCTCTAGAAGGATTCTGTTTCCATTCTTTTTAGCCAGCACTGGCTGAAATGTGTTATAAAAAAAATCATTTCCTTGCTGTTTGCTTGACCTGGCTGAAATATTTATGTGCCTCAGTCTCAGCTGGCATTGGTTCAAGAACCGCTGTATTCCCTTGCCTTCACTTCACCTTCTGAACTTCACACCTAACATTGGGAAGAATCAGATGAACTGTCAGCCATCCCATCTGAGTCCACACTTTGTCTTACCAGCCTGAACAGGTTTCTTCTTGTTGAGGATGTGCTTGGATGAAAAGGAACAGCATGGAAAAGAAACAGAATGTAAAGATCCATAAACAGTAAGAATGAACCACCGTCCTCTGACTTTACATGTACCCAAAGGTCGCAGGATCTCCCTAACCTTGGCATCAAAGCCGATAGCTATGGCTGAGCTAGAGCAAGGCTTCTGGACAAACATAGATTTTGAAATCTTTAGTGATGGAAAATCCATTACAAGCCTTGCTAAGTTGTTCCATGGCTGGGCTTATCCTTGCTGTAAAGAAAAATGGCTTTCTCTGCTCTGAGTTTCTCTAGCGTCAACTTCTAGCAATTTGATCTTATATCTTTACCCAAGAGGCTAGAAGCTCATTATTACTATGTGTGTGCTCCTTTACAGTATCCTGTGCTTATGTTACCTTTTCCTTCATATGCTTGAGAACGGCCCTTAAGTATCAGGTGATTAAATCATCATAAGAGATGCTGGGGTCTCCTTTGAGCCCTTTCCAAACTCTCAACATCTGTTTGAATCATGGTCATCAAGAACCCAGGGTTCTCCAGCTCTACCAGACATCAGGGGACATACAATACACAGAGCTCAACCAACTTTGTCAGCCTCGTTTATTATGTCTATATTTCAACCTAGAGAGATCACGTCAGCATTTTAACAATTATAGCTATCGCTGAGATGATGCCCAAAATCTCTTGAGATTCCAGATCAGACTCCCTATCTTCTCATACCTCTGCCCGCAAACGTGCTTCACTCCTGCACGTGACCTTATTTTCAAACGTGCAGAAACATGCACTGTTTTCTTACAATCAAGTACTGGAATAACTTCGCTATAGGGAAATTGGGGGGGGGGGGGGGGGGTGGGGGGGGTGGGCAGGAAGGAAGGAGGGAATTTCTCCCCCTTGAAGAGCACATTAGGCAAAAATCCATCAGGACAGCTGGTCCTTCCTTGGAAATGGGGAGAGATGGAGTAACCTTGAGGTCCGCACCTGCCCTACTGACAGTCTAACTACATCATCCCCTTGATTTTTTTTTCTCCCCTTTTTCCCGATGCCATAATTCGTGTCATTGGCAAAAGCCTCAATAACGAGTTCATAGTTTATTCTGCGTCACTGTTAAAAACCTAGTTAAATACTGCAAGGTCAAGAAATGATGTCTTTAAGCCCTCATTAAAAACCCATCAGGTTAATAAAATTTTCCCCATTTATGGTGACATTTTCAGACCTGGGAACTAGTCAGTTTTTAATCAATTTAGAATAATACAAATTCAATACAGCTGACATTAATTTCCTAATTAAAGTGTCAGGTAGCGTGAAGCTGAATACCTCCGAAAAGTCTGTAATATCAAACCCATTTCCTTTAGCAGCTAAACTTTTAACTCAGTTTTAATTTCAACAGATATTTTGTTGACCAGTGGTACTTACACTGTCCTCTTTAATTCTTTAGTGACTATGACCTGTGTAAATTATTCCACTGGTTTACCTGAAATGGCTTTTAGCTCTGAAAGATTGCTAATTGTACCACCCATTCCATCTATCTCTTTACAAATGCTGGCATAATATTAGCTGTCTTCTACTTTAATGTTCCCAGCCTTCCAAAATGTGTTGAAACAATGTGCAAGGGCCAGAGAGCCCCTTGACACATTTAAAATTCTTGAGAGCAAAGTGTCAGGATGTGATAATTAAAAATTGTCTTAAGTTAGGTTTTGCTTTTTAACATCATCTGCAGTTATTGTTAAATTAGAAAATATGTTATTACCTTGCAGTATAAGTAATGTATCATTTCACTTTTTTTCCAGATACTTTTTGAAGTATCTGCTTTTGCTTTATTATTCACAGTTCTCTCATTTCCAGCTGGTAGTGATACAAATAATTGTTTGAATTATTACTTTAATTTCTGGGATGCTTAACTCCTTTCTTACTGTTAATTCTGCCAGCTATAGATTCCTCCTCCTTTTGTCTTCATCTTTTTTCTCTCCCCTAAAATCTCTATTTATAGAATCATAGAATCTTTTAGATGGGAAAAGACCTTTAAGATCATCAAGTCCAACCATTAACCCAACACTGCCAAATCGACCACTAAACCATGTCCCTGAGCACCACATCTACAGGTCTCTCAAATACCTCCAGGAATGGTGACTCCACCATCTCCCTGGGCAGCCTGTTCCAGTGCCTGACAACCCTTTCAGTGAAGAAATTTTTCCTAACATCCAATCTAAACCTCCTCTGTCACAACTTGAGGCCATTTCCTCTTGTCCTGTCACTTGGGAGAAGAGGCCAACCCCCACCTCTCTGCAACCTCCTTTCAAGTAGTTGTGGAGAGTGATCAGGTCTCCCCTGAACCTCCACTTCTCCAGGCTAAACACCCCCAGCTCCCTCAGCCGCTCCTCACAGGACTTGTGCTCCAGACCCTTCCCCAGCTCTGTTGCCCTTCTCTGGACACCCTCCAGCCCCTCAGTGTCTTTCTTGTAGTGAGGGGCCCAAACTGAACACAGGATTTGAGGTGCGGCCTCACCACTGCCCAGTACAGGGGGACAATCCCTGCCCTAGTCCTGCTGGTCACACTGTTCCTGATGCTGGCCAGGATGCCATTGGCCACCTTGGCCACCTTTATTGTCTCCTGTGTTTTATAGAATATATTTGCATTCATATCCCCTCTGAGTCCATCTGTTCTCTGTTAACCAGAATAGCCTCCGTTCTCAGTTGGATTGTGGTTTTTAAAGCATCTCCTAGAATATTTCAAATAGTTCTTAATTATTATTCCCTTTTCTATTGATTTTCTTTCTTTTCAGCTGATTTAGTTTTTAACTGTTTTCAGCTTTGTGAGATTGGGTTGCTTTGCCTTTTTGTTTTTTAATTACCAAGGACAGGTATAGCTGTCTGAACTACCTTTTGGTTACACATCACAAACGCAATCAAGTCACAATACCTTGCACTTAAGCAATCTCTTTAATGGAGTGATAGGTTTCTTTCCCAGTCAAGACTGAGTCTAACACATAGTCCTTTCACATTAGGTGCTGAATTTTTGGGGCTAGAGAAGCCATCTTTAGTGAATAGAACTATTCACGAGAAATTATTGACCTGACAGGATATCCTCCGTGACCCTTTCTGAAAGTAGTTTTAAAAGCAAGTCTGTAGGGAGGTTTTTCACTTGGCCAATGAAGGAGAGGTATGAAGAAGATCAGCATGTTTTGGAAACATTACGAGCGGGGTCATCTTAACATGCTGATTTCAGTTCTTGTGGGCCTTTTTCCATTTGAAACTGAGCTTAAACAGTTCCATCTACACAAGTTTGGTGCAAAATAGAAATAAAATAGTCTTGCCTTTATAATGTTAAGGGATGAGCACATGGAATCATTATGTTAGTTGCCTGTGAACTTCTTAATAGTAATCAGCACGTTTTATCTCCATAAACTAGCCACAGTGCAGCAGTGATCCCTAAAAAGCCCTTGCATGTTGTGTTTATTTAGTAGGTACGGTTATTTGGATCCTCACACACTTACGTGGTTTCTTCATATTCTTGCTGTAGAAAGGGGAAAATAACGGTCACAGCAATGGGCCAGTTAACATTTTTGGGGTTTTTTTCCCCGTATTTTCATGGACTTACTACCTCATTAACAAATGTCTCAAAACAGAGACTGTAAAGACGTGTTTGTCTTTCTGAGAAAGCCCATCCTGGAATGTCGTTTGAAACTCCCTTCACTAAATGGTGTCCCCGGACTTCCCTCCCCAGATAAAAACATAAAAAGATGTTCACAATTAATGTTGATGGCAAACATCTTCTTAATAATGCTTTATTTTAAAACACCCCCACGGTTTAACAAAGCCAGTATATATGCCTTCCGGGGTGTGTGGGGGAAAGGCATCTTTATAAACCAGACTATTTAAAACCAAAACTATAATAGGAGGAAAAAAACCCTCAGTGATATTTGACAGACAAGAACACTGTACTGATAAGCACAGCTTATTTGTTCAGTGTTGGCATTAAAGCAGGATGCAGTGAGTAGAAGGGAAAATGCCATTTGTATTAGAAAACTCAGTGTATTTTAATTAAAAAGTTGATTTATATGGATCAGATTTATCTGTATTTTCACTATCTGGCAGAAGTAAAAAGAGCCTCATAAACTCAGTTGCTTCAAGCAATAGGGGTCAAGCAATGCATCATTTTACCATGTGTTTGCTTTAAAACGAGTTGGGGACCAACTGAATCTTTTGCCTAGGGGTTTCAAGAAGAAAATCGTTGTGCTCCAATCCACTCCTTGCAAATACGCTAACAGCAGTTGTCTTGGAGATCATGAAGTTACTACTACTCCGTAGGACCAGTAGCAATGGTCTGTTTGGAGGTCTGTGCCTTCCAAAGGGAGATGCATTTGGGAATGAAAGCTCTGGTTTAAAGTTGACTGCAGTTCATGGGAACTACCTCCATTTTTGATAAGCTATAGAACACACAGTGATTGGGTAAGGACTGCAAGACTAAGCATGTGATGAATTCACTCCCCTGGGAATCACCTGGCACCAAATACCAGGCTTCACATTTAATCATGTTATCAGAGAAGCTGGGTTACATGAAAATCTGTTTGAGTATCAGCTCAGTGATTATTTGTTAGACACCCAAAATGTACAAATCTTAAAGAATATTTTTATACCTAGACATTTTTTAACCCACTTAATGCTTAAGACAAAATACTTTGAGATAGTGCATTAGTCTTACAGCTTAGTCTTACCATAAAAAAAACCCCAAAGAAACGGAGAGAGAATAAGCTGTTTTCCTATGGAGGAGAACAGATCAACATTTAAAAATGTGCCACTAAAATATACCTCTAGGTTCAGACAAAAAAAGTGTTACTTCCTTAAATCATAAAGTAGCTACTTATTTTCTAGAATCTTACCACATTTGTGTTACAGGGATGTACGGGGGTGCATATACTGTTGCCTTTTTATGACATCTCTTCAACTTCTTCCACCTTCCAGTCCATATTCCAGAAAACTCATTCCTTCTACAGGGACATCTGCCCAACTGTGTGTAAAGTGAACCTAGTTTTCGCTGTTTTGTGGCTTCTGAAGTTTTACTTCCCTCCATCACAAGACTTAAAGGCACCATATTCTACAAACTAACACATTTAGATTCAGCGAAACCCTATGTTACTGCACACTAATGTAATAATGAGAAATGTAATTAAAGTCCCTGCTTTAATAACATCTTATCGGAATGCACAATGAAGATAAACTTGCTTATTCCAGAGACAGAGGGCTTATTGCATAGGAAGCAGTTTGTTCTGATGGATTCTTTGATCTACAACCGGTATCTTTGTTAACTGGAGGGGTGGGGAAGGGCTTGGTATATATTGCCACATTTTCCTTTGGCTGCCAAGGGAAGAATAATTAAAAATAAGGGGGGCTTCAGGATCAAAGAAATGGAAAAAGTTACGCTGCCTAGTGAAGAGGATGAGAGAAAATGGTTTTAAAAAGATCTTCATTAGTAAATATTTAGAAGGCACAGATGCTGAATAAACACCTCATTTAGCTACAGACTTCAGCAGAACAATTACCGTATGAAAAAAAATCAGAAGGCTCAAAAGAGAAATAAAAGTAGGTTGGTGGCAAGTATGTAAACCGTGTATAGAAATGCCGCAACTACGCACAAGGTATCAGGTTTTCTTCATAAAGGGCAAGAAATTGCTCTGACTCATCTCCCCGTATTTTGTACACAAATGAGGCTGGATGGCAACTGAAAGCCCCAGAGACATTTCAGAAGTCAGTCCCTGGGAACCGGCTGAGACAGTTTCAGCATACTGGCCCTTGGCACTGTGTATCTCAAACTGGGACGTTCAGCTAGCTCTGGTCTCTTCCAAAGGAGGCACTAACAAGCGCAGGGAAATAAAGAAGAAAAGGAGTGATTTCTTTTTTTTTTTTTTTTCTGTTTAAGGCTTGCCAAAGCCAGAGCACAGCACTAATAGTTTATTCCAAATACTTAAACACTCAGTGCATGGGTCCGTGTTTGCAGAGTCCAAGTGGAAATGACTCAGCATGCAAAAAAAGAACAGGCTGCCCTGTTGTAATTCACATAATTAAAATATTCTGCCTAAATGCATTACATCTCCCCACACACATCAAAGGCTTGTGTTTCCTCAAACTCCCCATTTACATTTAGGGAAGCCAGGGTTCTTCAGCTCTTAAGAGAGAGAAAATACAATGTGGCCTGGGCATCTCTGCCTTGGTGTGGATAACAAATCACAACGCTGTGTAAAATACCAGATCCCAGGCACAGATGCCTTAGGTTTAATATATATTGCAGCAAGCAGTGCCACAACTCAGTTACCCTTTGCTGTACTAAGGGCTGTGTGTCCAATACAGCTGGTATGTTAGCCTGTACTGACATGGGCCTGCAAGAGGGCATCCAAGTCCTTTTGTGATCTAGACCACCGGCAGCCCAGATGTGTAGGAAAACTAGGATGCAGGCGTTAAGAAATCGGCACAGGAGTTCATGTCCTAGCTGGAGGATTTTGAAGGCTTCCTAGGAATGAGTGATTTTTGGTTTAACTTGGGTTTTGAAGGTTGTGTGGGGAAGTCCTGGGAAGTGGAGGGCTGCCTAGAAGGGTGGCACTTCTAAGGTGAATGGGGCAAGGGCCTGCTGTGCTGCTGTTGGTATCTGGACAGGGCCACCCTCCTTTCCAGTGGGATTAGAGAAAGTTGAGGAAGACTTTCTTCAGCAGCATGTGTGAGGTATTTGCTGTCTTGCCTAGCAGCCTCTGGGCGGTGGAGAATGCAGGTGGAGAGGCTGCAGTTTAGGGAAATAAGGGCTTAGAGATCCTGATGTGGGAAGAGCAGCAGCAGCCGCCATGGGGTTTGGTCCAGTAATGAGTTACAGTCATTGCAGAGGTCCACTGAAAGCAGTGAGGAGCCAGCAGTAATTCTTGTCTGGGATTCTTGCACTACAACTAACAATCTAGTTTTCTCTAGCAGAAATAACTGATCATTCTGTCACTTTTAGTCCTATGCTACAAAATAACGGTTTCCCAATTAATTCTGCCTTAATGACGATTTGAGAAATCACATGATACATTCGAAATGTGTGCTTCAAGAGGCGCGTGACTCAGGCCCTCACAAGGGACTTGCACCTCTTTGTAGCAGTGAGGACCAGACTATCTTCTGAGGGACTATGTTACCACAGCAATATAATGGTTACAGCAAAAGGGAGCAGAGGGGTTCTGTGTCCTCCTTAACTTAAAGGAATTTAATCCGTGTTACCTCCTTTCGGAAATAGCCACTGAGCTATGGAAAGGTCTAGCATGAGGTCACTGAACTCTTGTTGAAATTGGGCTGATGTTGAGCAAAGAGTGCAAGACTCCTGAGGGCACTGGCTAAGCGGAGAGGTACACAGCCTCTTTTTTTTACAGAGGAATGTGTTTGAGAATGGCAAGTCTTGGTTCTTGTCCATGTGCTGGGAACTGCCTCACAACACTTGCCTGACAAGTCATTGAATAAAATGCCTCCACAGCACTGGAAACAAGACTGAGGACTCCTTTCCCAAGGGAATATTTAAACTTTTCATTGGAAAAGATTTAAACTTTTCATTGGACGTATTTTGTCAGCAATGGTTTTATTACTCAGCGGCTATTAATCATGTGCCTTACTGTGGCATTCATATTTCAAGTCATTAGCCTTTTATTTTCTGGCAAAAATGCAGTACATCTGTAAGAGTGACTGTTCCCTGCTGTTGAGAAAGCCATGGCATCATAAAACTTGAGACGCTTTGCACTATTGTAATCAATCTACTAAATGACATCTATATTTGAAATACTGTGTGCATGTACAATGCCTCACAATAGAAAACAAAATACTGGTAGCACTAACGAGTTGTGGCTCCGTTCTGGGATTTGGTGAGTTTCATATGTGAAACAACTTCAATGCTGCAAACTCTTATTCCACATGAAGGTCTCTTCCCTCTGATTTAGTGGCCCTTATCAACACAAATGGCGTGTTGCCACATAACATTTTGATGTCAGATTTGTATATCTTAGCAAAATGAAAAATACTTTTTTTAAAAATTACATTATCTCTCAGATACAAAAGATAATGTTTGCCACGGACTTTACATCCAGGGAATGCTTCCTATAAGCTTTTTTTGCTGTGTTAAGCAAAGCCCTGGGAGACGTGAGCCAATTTATTTTGAAGTTCTTTAGTGTCTTGCTGCCTACAAAGGCATCAGCCATCTTAGGTGCATTGCTCACTTTGATCTGTCCTCTTCTTCGAGAATGAAGAATTAATCTATACAGGACACAGTCCTGTCTAGAAAGGATTCAACTGTGAGTGAATATAAATGCAGATTGAATTAGGGGCAAAACGTTGACAATCTGCAGCAGAAACATGGAAAGAATGAACCCTGTACAGAACAAGGAATGTGAGATTCCTAAAAAACTTTTAGGGTCCTTGTAAATTATTATTTAGGCACAGCTGAGAGCAGCAGTCTACACAGAATCACAGAATGGTTTGGGTTGGAAGGGACCTTAAATATCATCCAGTTCCAACCCCCCTGCCGTGGGCAGGGACACCCTCCACTAGACCAGGTTGCTCCAAGCCTCATCCAGCCTGGCCTTGAACACTCCCAGGGATGGGGCAGCCACAGCTTCTCTGGGCAACCTGTTCCAGTGCCTCACCACCCTCTCCGTGAAGAATTTCTTCCCGATATCCAATCTAAATCTCCCTGCTTTCAGCTTCAACACATTACCCCTTGTCCTGTCACTACAGGCCCTTGTAAGAAGTATCCCTCCAGAAAGTCCAAAAGTCCCCCATACACGCTTGCTGACTTTTCCTAATTCTTAAATATCTGACTGAGCTCAGCAGTGGCTTTATGAATGACCACTCTGCACATGTTTTCCCCAAACATCTTGCTTGATGGAAAAATGAAAGCTCTTGTCCGTTGCTCGGACCTGTGGAACTCTATCAAGTATCAGATCTGCAGTTAGCAGCAAAGATGGTGTTCTCCCCAAAGGAATCACGGTGCATAACACAACTTCTTTAAAGTGGGGAACGTAATTGCGTGGTGTTGACTGCCTACCTACAGAGCTGCATGCATAATGCTTGCATTAATCCAGAACACCTTAGGAGGAAAGGAGCTAAACCCCCAAGATTTAGCCTGCAGGCAGGATAGCTGGAGTCCTAGCAAATCAACAAAATCACTTTATACCCCCCGTCAATGTTTTGTTGTTCACAGTGAGGATTTTTTATTCTAACATATTAAAATCTTTTGCCCTACCAATGGAAAAAACAGGAGGGGTTTTTTAAGGGTAAATAAATTATCATGCCCATCTTCCAGATTAGGGCTAGACTGATGTACTCTATAATCATGAGTACATCAGAAGTAGCCAGGAATAGAAAGAATGCTTCATTATTTTACAATGCAGAGAAATCAGTACAAGTACAATTAGATTCCCTTAAACATGCAGGTCTGTTCAAGCCACTCCTGAAATTCCTTCATGATGGGGGAGGGTGCATGCAGCAAGATCAACCTTCCCTCATTACCTTCTCTGAATCTGTTTCAAAGCACAGCATTCATATTTTCAGGGAATGGATTGGGCTTGGCCCTGGATTTTCCTTCCTTTAGTTTTCTCAGTGTAAGATGCAACCACAGTCTCTCTCCTTTAAATGACTGTTCAAGTGTAATTATTATCTAGGCTACCTGAGCAGTGACCCTGTATCTGGGCTTTTATCATGATCCTCTCCTATTGTCTGGAGAAGGCAATGCCCAGGATATGAAGTCAGCTCTTCCTTGGTTAGCACTGGGCTTAGGAAGGCACTGGCAAGTATGTGAAAGACAAACAACACACACGTAGACAAAATGGTGAGTAACCGCTCCACTCTGCAGTATTTCTGTAGGGTCTGACAAATCACAGCATTCCTTATTCCTTGTTTACTATTTACGGAGGAATGGCTCTCCTAAGCTGTCGAACTGTATTTCTTTGTTTTGGTAAACAGTCTTTCCCAGAAGTTAATTCATTTGGTAAGTGAACTAAAAAGGTCCAGATCTTTTTTGTCATGGGATCACTTGCACTATACGCAGATATGGGTGTGAGAATTTCAGAGGTATTGCGGAAGTTAAGGCAATGCATGAGAACACGAATAGTGCACACTGAAGTTGCTAAAATCTAATATATTCTTGTGCAGTCAACCATTCTTTTTTTCTAGCTTTCTAAAAAATACTGGAATGAAATTGATTGCCATCTCATTTATGAGAATAACTGGTCTCCTTTTTGTAGTCCCATTGCAGTACTCCTGCAGAAAACTGGTTATTTTTCTTCTGTTCCTGTTCTTATGAAACATTTTGTTGAGAAAATAAATGGTCAAGAAGAGTAAAATTAGACATAACATCAGAAAACATTTTTGTGAGACCCGAATGTTATTGTTTGATTAAAAACCAGTAAAGGTTGTTCTAACCTCATCTGCGCTTAAGCTCTCGTTATCATGCGACCTTCTACCAGGCGGAATCTAGCCAGACTTGTAAAACTACCAAAGAGCTGACACAGTTGACAGTTGAGCTGACACCATTTCCCAAACTTATGACTTGGCCTAAAGACTGGAAGATGGCCACGGATACGGTTTTGGGTATTTGTTTTTTTGGCAACAAGATACGAAAGTTATCAGCAGTTCTGTTGTTGAGCCCTTAAATGGCATCGGGCCTAGTCAGCCAAAACAAGTTAGAAATTCCTTGTGGTTTTGCCCGAGTTCCTGGTTTGACAGCAGATGATTGAGAGTATGCGGCGGGGTACTTTATGACAGTCCGTACAACTGAGGTTGTAAGGTGGCTACAGGATGAAGCCTGTCCTTGACATAATTAGCTAAACCTTTCTCTACTCCACAAAGATAGGAAGATAAAGATTTGTCCCACATGTGGAAGGCTGCTTTCCAGAGACCATGCAAAGTGAATTTGCCAAAACTCTTTGCAGAACTCAATGATTCTTCGTCATCCTGTGGTTCAAACAACTCTTCTGATCTCCATTCCAAAAGCTGACACTCAATATTTCCCCTTGTTTTGTAACAGGATCTTTATACAGCTTCAGAATAACCCCAGATGAAACATTAGAACATGGCAAAAAACAGATGGGAATTCCAGAGTTAATGGTCACCTCATTCTTAAAGGATAGAACATGCCAGCGACAAAGGCTTGGATCCAGTCTAGATATTGAAGTTCACTCTGCTAAAACAACAAACTGCTGATAGTTTGAAGGAGGGCAGTGATCTTGCCAGCACAGCAGGAAGGCCCACGGAAGGCAGAGCCTGACTGATGCAAAGGCATGCACCTCAGGGGGAGCGAAGGCCACGCAGGTAAGAAGGATCACCTGTGGCTAAGCCATTTTGGGAGGAAGTTTGTCTGGTCTGCAGCTGTTCCTTGAATACCAAGTGTACACGTACAAAGAGACTGTGAGCATGAGTAAGTTATTTATATAATTTGCTGCTTGCATGGGAGCGCTGGGAAGTGTGGTAGCCAACAGGCTGTTACTCTGAATGCTGCTCACTGATGGCAGACCCTGTCCTTAGAAAAGATGTGGGAATTAGGCCTTAATGCAATATCTGGGAGCTGCAGGAAGTCCGAAGAGGAGTACTCCCTGCTAATGTGGCTTTCCTCAAGAGAAGCATTTCCCTCGGGCCTGCTGCTGTAGCAGGACTTACTCTGCAATTGGCCAACACGCCCAGCTGACCCACACTCTGCTCCTGCAGCTTGCTTGCTGCCGTTTGCCTCAGGTATGTCAGATGATTTCTAGTAACTGCAGTCATGCATTTACAGTGCACTGAATTGCTACTGCTAAGCAGGCTGCTGGTCTGAGATGGGCTAGACCGTTTCACTTCTTGCTTTCAAAATGGGTGCCCTACATTTGTCAGGTACGGAGTGCTATTACCAGTGGATTCCACATCCAGCAAGAGTTCATCTCCTGCAGAAAGGGAGACGCGGAGCACATTGCTTTAGTGAAAAAAAGACCTACCCTTTGCACTAATGTGCGCGTGTTAAGGCTGTGCGCGTGTGCGTGCGTAGTATATGAACCTGGCGGAGAGACGGGCAACTCACAGACTGATTCGCTGTTACCTGCAAAAGTGTACTGGTACTTGGGAAGACTGCACCAAGCAAATTGGAAAAGTTTGTTGGTCTTTTTTTACTTCAGGGAGTTACCTAGTTATGCAGTTAGGGCAGTTTAATAGATCTATGAGCAGAAAAGAAAAATGCATTAAAAATATCCAGGAAAATGGAGGCGAGTTAGCTCTTTCTTTTCTGTTGGATCTATTAAATGAAATCATATTCTAGCACACCCCTCTCAGCTATGATCTCACAACTATTACTTAAGCTCAGTCATATAAATATACCATCTCATTTTCCAGTAAGAAACAAAGGTTTGTCTGTAGCTTCTCCCCTGAGCCTAGATGACCCCCTGGGCTGGTGTGCTCAAGACTCCCCTATGTGCTGTTGGCTAACGCAATAGGCATGGCACAGTAGCATCCAATTCTTAACCTCTGAATCCCTATCCCAAAGAGGTAGATAACTTATGGTTCAGCTGGCAGGGTGCAGCCTTCAACAGTGCTGGAACACTACTTTAATTCATGCCCCTTGAGCTGTAACAGACACGCCACTGCATCCCTAAGAAACATACACGGATCATAAATAAGGTTAGATGTTATTTTAAGTAATAAACACTGAGATACAGAAACTTCATTGCAGCCTTCTGTCTTTGCCTGTCTCTTCATTTGGACTATTTTTAGTTTGCAGTCAGCATTATGACTCTGAACCCAAGGAACACTTGGACAATAGGTACATAAATAATTATAGATAGGTCTCCAGAGTCTTAAATGTTAGCAGAGGATTCACGTTAAATACTGGCTGGGAGTCTTCAGTGGCTTGGAGATGTTGCTGTGCTTATACATATTAATACAATTTCATTTCCATGGTGAAAAACTAACCTGGACTCTTCTGCACAGTGGTGGTGGAAGGATCAGCACAGAAGCATCGAAAGTTTTAAACTGATGTGTTACTGAACACAATTCTGCAGAATGAACTGGACCCGTCTTCTATGCTTGGCTGCTTAGCCTTCATAGTAGTGATCTCTGAGAACTTTATATAGATTAAAACTGATTAAAGCTGTATTATTACTCATTTAAGAGCTACCCTGCTTCGTGACAATCTTGCAGCGCCACTAAAACCAGTTAGGGACATTGAGTTAACTGCTGGAGTTGTCACACAAAACATACTCTGCATCAGCAGGACATGTGTGAGGGTAAAAAGAGAGTGATTTTCCAATCCCATGAGCAAAAAAATCAGAATCACAGAATGGTTTGGGTTGGAAGGGGCCTTAAAGATCATCCAGTTCCAACCCCCTGCCATGGGCAGGGACACCCTCCACTAGACCAGGTTGCTCAAAGCCTCATCCAGCCTGGCCTTGGACACTTCCAGGGATGGGGCATCCACAGTTTCTCTGGGCAACCTGTGCCAGTGCCTCACCACCCTCTCTGTGAAGAATTTCTTCCTGATACCCAATCTAAATCTCCCTGCTTTCAGTTTAAACCCATTACCCCTTGTCCTGTCACTACAGGCCCTTGCAAAAAGCCTTCCCCCACCTTCCTTGTAGGCCCCCTGCAGGTACCGCAAGGTGCAATAAGGTCTCCCCAGAGCCTTCTCTTCTCCAGGCTGAAGAAGCCCAATTCTCTCAGCCTTTCTTCATAACAGAGGTGCTCCAGACCTCTGAGCATCTCCGTGGCCTCCTCTTGGTTCCAACTGGTCAATATCCTTATGCTGAGGGCTCCACAGCTGGACACAGTACTCCAGGTGGGGTCTCACGAGAGCAGAGTAGAGGAGAAGAATCCCCTCCCTCGACCTGCTGGCCACGCTTCTCCTGATACAGCCCAGGATATGATTGGTTTTCTGGGTTGCCAGCACACACTGCCGGCTCATGTCCAGCTTCTCATCCACCAGTACCCCCAAGTCCTTCTCCTCAGGGCTGCTCTTGATCCATTCTCCACCCAGCCTGTACTTGTATTTGGGATATAAAATGGCTTTTAAGGATAAAAGCTAAGTGTGTATCAGGGGATGTTGCATTGCTATTGCTTTGGGTTGTGACAAAAAATGGTAACAGTGAAGAAAACTGGTGTAAACTACTGCACCTTTTTCAGTAACTTGTTTTTTTTGCATGGGTTTTTCAAAAAGAACTCTTTGATGTTAGGTAGCCTAGTGAAAAAGTCTTACAAAGTCTTAGTAAAGTGGTGCAGAAAAGTAAAACTGTTATTTAGAGATATCAAAATTAATTGAAATCTACATTTATGAAAGCACTAGCTATGCAGACATCGATGTTGGTAAGAAGGCTGCAGAATCACCATGTAGATTTTCTCTGTTTGTTTTTGTTCCCTTTCAATGTCCGTGAAATTACTTTGGATTTATGTGTCTTTGGAGGGCTGGCCCATGCAGGACAGTGAGTAATCTAGAAGACTTGTATCTGCAGGGGTCACCCCAGCAAACACAAGGGTAGGAGGGCATAGTAAAGGTTAAGATTCCACTGAAATACTAATGAGGAGACCTTTCGTGTCTCAGCAAATCTATGAAGAGTGAGGACAAGCTAGGCAGAGCGCTGGTTTGAATGACAGGCTTTGCAATCAGGGCAACAATCTACTCACGCTCAGAGAACTTGGTTCTCTACAGTCTCTGTAGTTAAGTAGAACAGCACATCAAATGTGAATCAGCCTTTCTCCTACTAGGAATGACTGGGAAATGTTCCACCCGAGCCTCCTATTGCTGTGGCACTCCATAAAATCAAGCTGGGGCTCTGGAATACATCAAGTGATGGAGCCAGGACTTTCTTGCTGAAGCTCCATTATAAAAGGTCTCATTCTGAGAGGGCAGCAAAGCCTCAGGTCTTGTCTAGGTTCAAAGAAGGAGGAATTTAAAGTCACATCTATCTCAGAAAAGTGTCCTAGCCTCCAGGTGACAAGTACTTCTTGAAGCTTGTGGTGAGTTCACAGCTGTCAAAAGGGAAAGGCCTCCTTTTGCTGCTGCACCCTGTGCCTGCTGGACCGCTCAGTGAGACATTGTAAATCACTGAAATTCAGAAAACTATCCCAGAAGAAAGGAAAAAACCCCAAACAAGTGGAAGATAGCATGCTAGGGAACTGGACTGGCTTTGGGAAGACTCCAAGCAGATCCAGAAGAGGTGTACAGGGAGCAGGAACGCTCCTGTTCATGGCTTTGCACAATGAAACCAGCACAACTACTTCTGAAATCGTACCTAGGAGAATCCTCCGCTGATTCTGGGATCGCTGTGCAACAGCTGAGGTATGTTGGGCCTGAAGGAACACAGAGGAGAGTAGTGCTCTCAAGAAATCTATCACCTGATATCCTAAGGAGGTATAGTAAATATATAGTAAACAGTAAATATCCCAAAAAGAAGGGCTGGAACCCAGGTCTTCCTCACCCTCAGGTAAGTGCCATGATAAATGAGGCAGTTATGTTTCACATCAGTGCGCAGTGGAACAGCCTAAACAGAAAGGAGTTAGAACACCCCGTTGGACACATGGGTTTGATCTCCCTCCAGGGTGGGAATCTACTCTTGGTCTCCCATCTCTTAAATACAGATTTGAATTAGCAGACTAGTAAGTGTGCTCCTGCTCTGCTAAGGGAAAGCCTAGACCTGTTTTCTGAAAGGCTTCTACTCCTGCCTACCCTAAGGAAAGGGTTCTGGCTGTGCAGTGAGCAGACAGCAATCTCCCCACACGTGGAACAGGCTGGTGTTAGACAATTCTGACTAAAGCCAGCAGGCTGTCCTGGATGTGTAGTAATTCACGCAGGTAAAAGGTGCCTCGTTCAGGATTCTGGATTCCAATAACCTTAAGCATCAGGCACCCGGGAACCTGATGCTTAACTACTGAAGTCACATATTGGGTCTGGTCCAAAACTTCCATCACCTGATGTGATCTTCATGGGAAAATCAAGATACATGATTCCAAAGTTCCCATTGCTTCAGACAGCTACACAGAAAAATAATGGTAATAAATTAAACTTGGAAGTAAACTAAACTGAGTAACTTGTATTTACAAATTCATGGATTTAACAAGAACAGCTAACTCCTCCTTTTAAGGTAAAAGCTTGGGGAAAATCAGGATGTGAATGACTGTTAGGATATGTATTTCATACAAAGACAGGGCACCTCTGATCTATGACAGCTACAGATTTCTATTAGGTGTGTTCTTAACTTGCATGTCTGGCAATTCTAAATGAATTACATTTCCCATCACGCTGCCTCTGACAATCCTATAAAACTCACAGGTTAGTGTAAAATGTTTTGGTCTCAGAGACTGCTGCTTGTGTAATTAATACTGTAATTTGGGGTCTCTACCATGTGGTCATTTCTAATGGAAATAATTCATAGCCATTGCGTAGCTGCTTTTCAAAAGATCAGATTATTCTTCACATTTTGCTTAATAGTTTTCAGTGCATACTTGTCATTGTCCTTTCCTCTGCATCCAGTAAATGTTTGGATTAAGTTAATGTTGACCTACATACTGATATAGGGCTCAAGACACAAGTTGACTTAAAACCTCTGACCCAAACCTGAAATTTTAACCACTGTTCAAAATCTTCACTCTGCTGTGGCCTGACCTGAAGATGTAAAACCTGTGGATTTCAAAATCTTTTGACATTTCTCAGGTGAACTACAATTTACCAGGGACAGGCTTTTATGCACTTCAGTTTTGACAGTGAAAAGCCACTTTTTGCTAATCTTCTATTTGCTCCTCATTGGGACCCACAAAGCAGGTGCACATTTGCTTCAGGAGTGGGATGTTCACATCTACCTGTCCAACATGCACTTAGAGGAATGCCAATAACTGACTGTGAGCAGAACCCTAAACCCAAGCAGGAATTTAACCTCCTGTTAGAGCACGTGCCTGGTGGACTCTCCACCTCCTGTGACAGCCTGTGTGTCTTGTATTTCATAACCTGCAATACAGGGAGTTGAGTGTGCTACCCAGAAGGCTTCTGATCACTACGTGAGACAGAAGGCAAAGCCAACCATCCTTCCCAGCTAAATTAAGTCTCCTTTGCTGCCTCTGCTTCAGAGAAAGCCTGGAGCAGTTGGTTCATCATGCGCAGATAACTGTTCCAGATCCGAGATCAATCCACACAAAGAAAAACAGCTCTCAGAAAAGCAACTGATAATGCTTCAACCCCAGAACACATTATGGCAGAGTTGGAACTCTATTTTTTAAAGTCTGATCTGCTGAAAGATAGGCACAGTGCCATATCTGCATCACTGAAGTGTCCAAGTATCTCTTTGAAGTGATTTGCAGAAGTGTTTGGGAATTCTCTCCCCATTTTTAAGATGTGGGCTTGGATGTGGGCTTAAACAGTAGAGGAACTGCATCTGTACCTCTACCACCCTCTTTGAATGTGCTGACCATTTGGGCAAGAGGGAAAATAACAATATGCTTGTCTCATTCTAACTTCATCTGATGAAGGAGAATATATTGCCTTTCTTTAACCCTTCATCTCATTTATACTGTATCCAAATTTGCATTTTCTAAACAGAGGGCAAATCAATCAAATTGCCTTTCCCGTACAACTCACTGATTCCCGAATCAGTCCCATGCACTAAACATATGTCTTTTAGGGAAAGTAGTCCTTACATAAGCAAGTATCTCCTCCCACTGCAAATACATACAATGTGGGAACGAGTAAGAAGGGCTGGTTCTGTTTCCTATGTTCTTCATACCTACCTTTCTACTCTGAAAGTGAGCTTTCACTGAAACTATTTCGTATAATCTCCTACATCGTTGTGAAAGATTCCATTGGTCCTTCACACAGTTCAGAACTGGAGCCTGTAGATCTACTGCAGATGTCACTGACCAGGGCTGGAAGGACAACCAATACCGGTAGCCAGTTATTTTCTTTATGGCGCAGAAAGACGATGAGACGTGATTTGCCAAAGGATTTCGTAGAGGTTAAGTAACAACTGAGGAACACTGAAAGGGGTCCCGGGTTCCAGCCCAGACTCTGAATATCACTATATCCTCAGTCCCAACTTGTTTTAGACAAATTCTGTCCCAAGCCTATTCTCATGGAGGACTTGGCTTAGTGAGTCCCTTCAGCTTCCCCTTCCCTCATCAGCAACATTTCCTTTTTTCCATCCTTAACTGAACTGTCCCTTCCCCATTCCCCTGTTCCAGTCTCTTTGCCCAGTCCCGTTACTGTTCTACCCCAATTCATAGAATCACAGAACAGTTTGGGTTGGAAGGGACCTTAAAGATCATCTAGTTCCAACCCCCCTGCCATGGGCAGGGACACCCTCCACTAGACCAGGTTGCTCCAAGCCTCATCCAGCCTGGCCTGAACACTCCCAGGGATGGGGCATCCACAGCTTCTCTGGGCAACCTGTTCCATCTTCCATTTCACTCTCTGGCTTTCAATCTCAGGCTCAGATCAAGTCTCTTTTCTGTTTCTCCCCATTCTCCTTCTGTCCCAGGTGATGCCTTTTGTTTTTATCCCCACTGCAACGGAATGTGTCAGGCTACACATGGCAAACTACACTGTGACAGGTATCCCACAGCTGCCTATCCCTGCTCTCAAAATATTTTTGAGCACAGTGTGGCAGTCAGTGCAGGTCAAGGACTATCTCCAGCAGTTTAGATGTAGCAAGCTGCTTTGAAAGGCAGCTGAAAAGGGAGACGTAGGCATACGGACATCACCAGTGACATGTCCATCAACCTCAGAGCCAGAGAGCAGACCCTGGACTATGAAAACATGTACTGACCTTTACCCATGGCTCAAATCCACGGAAAGTATAAGAGAATTTCCTGCCCGCAAGTTTTAGAATCCAACCCCACAAAGCTCAAAGACGGCAAATCCAGCCTTACGTCTGCATCTCTGAGGGGGAAGGTACCAAGTATTTTGTTGGACTGCCACACGCACAGTTGCTAAAGGAGACTGCTCAGTACGGAGGGAGGTACTGGAGATTCTATCTGCTCAGTTTTGGAAAAGGTTTGTAGAAAATGCACAAATGAATTTTAAAAAGTATAATAAATCTAGCACCCCTCTTCCAAGCTTTGGCATCCAATTCAAAAGCAGATTTTTTTAAAAGAAGACATCACCAGATGTTTACTTATGATGCAGGAAATAACGCATGACCTAGGCCTCACCAAAAAGGTGAACTATTTTGGTTAAAATGTCATATAAGCTTAATTTTAAGGTAAGACATGAGGAAAATTTTAGGAATCTGCTTTTCAGAACTGGTTGGCAACTTCAATTAATTAAAGGCAGAGCTGTCATTATCCAGGTTTGATCAGAGAAATTTGCTTTACAAAACCCGAGAAGCTGGTATTTGATCCCAGCAATGGCAACGAGTTGTGTGACTGATTCAGCAAAAGCGACAGAGGCGTATATGGACTAGGCAAGAGAATAAAGCCGGCAAAATCAAACTGAAGATACTCTTTGAGAATTTATTCCAACATATCAATTCACAGAAAACTGAGGTAACCCTAACAGAAGCGAAACTCAACCCAACATTGCATAAGGAATAAGAAAAATCATGAGTGAAATCATATGTGAAAGTAGAATCATATACCATTCATCCTCTACATTGGCTTCCAAAAGACACGTTGGCTTAGTTTGTTGGCAATCCACAAATGGTTTGAAAGCATTAGTGAAACTTGAGCACTGTAACAGAGTATGGCACTGCTAAGAAAGACTCGAGACCCCTCCCTCCCCCTCTCTTATCTCAGCTGAAGCATGAGAAGTTCACATGGGCATTGCTAATGCACAGGCCCCCAGTGGACACTGGGTCTCATTTCTGTGTGCTTTGCATTAGCTTTCCATACCCTTTTCACTACAGATTCGTAGATGTCAAGGACTCATGGCCTTGAGCATGCAGTATTAATTAGTACGTATGAACAAAACGTATTTATCAAAGACAACACTTTAAAATGAAATGTGCGTTCTCTCGGGCCTTCTACAGCCTGGAGACGATCTGCAGTTTGGTCTCAGACAAACTATTTCAGCTTCAAGACAAAAGCATTTGGAATGTCAAGAGACTACTGAAAGTTCTCAGAACAGCCTTATGAACATCACGGCTACAACTCCGTAAAACCCATTAATGTTTCCCATAACACTGAGTCTAAACATGCATCAGCGTAAACTGTGATTGATAATGCCAAGCTGCAGTATGGCCGTGTATTTCCAGACACCGCAGGAACAAACGCTTGTGGTCATTCACAACACAGTACTGCGCGCTGTAGAACAGAGTGCCTCTTTCGGATACGCATAAGGCAATCCCAAACATATGATGAGATAAAAGCAGGTATGTTTATTTGAGTGAATTTATAAGACGTGTTAAAGCTACTATTTAATAAAATAAAAACCCGATTACGAGAAACATAAACCTTTTTTGGAAATGCTTTCTCTTTTCAAAACATCGTACAAATTCCCTGCTGACAATCTTATAAAACACACGTGCTGCAAAAATGAAACATACAACAGGAACAATGAAGAATTACCTCAGCTTTCATCACCACTTCACTTGATTGAAACTGTTCTCATGTTCCATTAAGTATAATAATATATTTGGAAAATGTAAATAACCTAATTACATTTTCTTGTTTCAAGCTGCCAGGCACCAGTCATATATCGCAGTCGTATAAAAAGAAGATCCCTGCCCATCTGCAGCCAACTCCAAAAGGGAACTAGCTTAGAACCTGTGATTAATAAAGGAGAAAATCAGAAGGACGTTGTTAGAAAAAATGAGCATTGACAAGACATGCATCTAAGTAGTCTTGGACTTCTGCATTCTCAGCACATTCAGCCCCACAGCCTAGACCTTAACAATAATAAAAATTTATACCGTGAAAGTTATTGCTTTGTAGCAATTGCATTATACCATCAGTGGGGGATTCTAGTTTGCTAGCAGCACAGGAATTCCGCACCTGTCACAAGATGCAAGGCCTTTTCTGAGACAAGGCTTTGTTCAAGTAAATAGGAACCTGAACACCAATAATTAAGAGAAGGATTTCTTAGTGACTTTGGAGAAGAGGACACCACACTGTCTTAGAGTAACAGTATGAACGTGCCAAGCTTCAAGCCAGGTAAGGAACCCACACTATGACACCAAGCCCTCTTTCCCCCTCTGCCAACGTTTCTGTTGGTGCAATATACATGTGGAACTGCGCTGAAGGAAAACATTTCTCTTCTAGTAACGTTGGCTTAGGGCGTTCTCTGCTCGCACCCTTCATCACCACTGCGGTTTATTATACTTTCTCTTGTTCAGGGGTTGTGCTGAGAAGAGATTCAGATTCAAAACCGAAAAAAACCCATGAAAGGGAAAAAAACCAAGGAACTGCATTCGATGATAGGAAGTGAGCAGAAGCAAACAGTACCTTGTAAGCCAGCTCTGCTATGAAGACACACGTATGGAGCTATACTTCCCTCTAACCCAGTAAGAGAGACCTCCCTACAGGTCTGAAAGAACATCGCATCTTAGGAAGAGAGGGTGCTGGAGAGGAAGCCTTAATCGGCACGCTGAGGATTTTGGAAGGCGAGACACAGTGAAATGGGAGTTGAATCAATAAACAATGATGGTCAGACTTCCTGCACCGTGTTTTACAGTTGCAGTATTTTTATTAACACATTACAGCAAGAGAATGTGCCAAAGTAGTGCTTTGTCCTAGCAGTACAACCGCTTAGTTTTGCCTCCCCTTGCTACCCCTTCACCTACTCTTCCTGTGCCATGCCACTGCAGGAGGCTGGCAAGGACAGGAAATTCTGAATTTGTATGGAAAGAAGGCTGTGTTTTACCAAAATTGGGTAAAAGATGGGAAGTCCCCTGAATATTCTGTTCTGGATTGACATGTAAGGAATCTTACAAGAATACAAACAGTTTCCCTACCTTCAATTTCAGTCCAGTTGACGGCAACTTCTGCTATAGGTATTCTCAAGCGCTGAGCTATATAAAGCAGTTCCACATCAAATGCCCTGAAAAAGAACAGGAAACAGCAACCAGTCACACTTATTTCCAGAAGAAAGATGGTGGCACTGTTAATGAAGCCCCGAGCCTGATTTAAGGAGGTTGGTGTTCAATTATGAAGTTGATACCAATGCTCTACAGGTCAGATGTACATGAAAGGGAAATCAATTTCCCTGACTGAAGGGCTCAGAACACAGCCAATACACAGACAACAATACTTCACTGCGTCCTGTTTCCGAAGGTATAGGTCGTGCTGTGTTCAGACCATTGCTCACTCTTCCTTCTGCCACAATCATGATTTAAACATTTTCACAAACCAAGCAGCCAAACGTGCACTGTCAGTCTACATCTCTGGCAGTTTCATCAAAGGGAACAACTACCTGCCGTGGCTTTACGCTGATCTGACAGTTTCTGCTTGTACTTTCTAAGTCAAGAATAAAGGCAGCAGCACAGAAGTGAGAAATTATTGATGTTATTGTGCATAACAGAACCTGAACAACAGTTGTACTTTACTCAGTGACCATTTCATGTCCGACACAAAAGCCCTCGTGAGAGACCTGGCTTTTTTGCTGGCACAATTGTTTGCAGATTGTGCAGCAAAATGAATCGGGGAAGTGGTCCTACTCAAAGTCAGCTGCCCTTCCCTGCCCAGTTTGTCCAAAATCTGCCTTAATCCTCTCAGTTCTCTGCAGAGAACTGCTTCTGTTTCATTATTGCAACTGCATGCTCAAGTGGGCCTCCTGGATCTGAAACACTGAGGGTTTTGATATTAGAAAAGTGTTTTGGCAACTACAGCTTGTAATGCTCATATAGAAATCAGCTACATGGAACTACCAGTAGCTACTATTGACAAGAGTGAATGCAAAACACAGTTATGAATCTTCATAATCTAGTGACTTTGATTAAATTTCTTAGATTTATTGATTGCTGGGTCTTTCCCCCTCCCCTCTTTGTAGTCTTCAAGTGCCAGAAGGGGTGTTCTTGTTCATTAAATGAGTTCTAGTAATTGGAATTTAAGCCAAACAGTCGCGTCCTCTCCAATAAAAAGCGTTTTTAAAATACTAGTCTGTATTGGAAAAAAACTGTCAATGGCCATCCACACTTGATTTCCACTAGATTCAATACATATTCAAACACAGAGGTTTTTTCCCAGGGAACTAAACCTTGAAAGTTAAGGAATTAGAAACGTTTTAGCCAAGCTGTTGGTAAGGTTTCCAGTTTGAAGTCAATGAAACAGATGTCCCAAGCCAGCTCACACAGGTCTTGAAAATGCGGCTGCGAGGCAGTCAAGTACAATTCAACACTATTTTCTTTCAATAGCTTCCTAAGTTTAGAATCTCCTTATACTGTCATTGCTAAGTCCAAGACAATTTCCTTTTGAAATGAAAAAAAAAAAAAAAAAAAAATCTTCTGCTACCGGAGAAAATGCATGCAATATAAAAAATAACATTATTTGTTCATGCTTCAAGGTTTGCTTGAATTGAAGTCATTGGTAATCCCGTTTAGCACTACAGAGAGGGAGAAAGGGACAGACAGGGATTCTAGAGCCAGCAAAAAGACATACTTTAGCAGGCTGCTAGCCGAGTTCGGATGTTATTTCCTTCTACTTCAAGCCACCCCCTCCTTTTAAGCAGTGCAGTACATTTCTGCCAAGCTATTAAGGAATGCAACGGTAGGAGTCCACTTGGAAATCTGCACTTAGGTATGACCCACACGGGTAGGTTCCCACTGCCGTACAGACCACAGCACACTGGCTTACTGGTGGAATCGTTACCAAACACGCATCGACCTGGCCTCACGCTGCACGTGTGTATTACAGGAGAGCTACTGACATCACTCTGGACAGCACTAAAACACACAAAGGCAGCGTAAACAGAGATTACCTACAAAGACTACAGTTATTTTGGGTAGAAAATTTAGAACCACTTTGTAAATCTGATTTTGATTAGGCCATCAGGCCTTTTAATTGCCACCAGAAAGGTTACAGGAATAAACTGAGGGTTTTTTACCTCACTGAACTGAACCTGCTCCAAGCAGCCTTGCCATTTCACTGTTTTCTTTAAATAAGGGTTGAATATTATTTTATTAATTATGCCATGGCCTCTTCTACTGAAGTTGCAATATTTAATTTTTTGCTGACATTTGAAAGCCAAAAACCCCATGTATTCACCTTTGAATGTTTGAGTCATGTATTAAGACTAAATCTAATTCTGTAATACTTACTACTTAACTGACTAAAAATTTTAAGAGACACAGAATAACTGTCTGATGAATTATGCTGTATGATATGCTCTAAAAATATGACTACATAAAGTATTAGCCTAGTGAACTAATAGTTATTTGCAACAATTCCTATGGACAGCTGATTACCCAATGTCAGCACACAAATCACAGTACAACAACGTTAAATAGTTTGGTGAACTACAGCACTCAAAGTAAAAGACTAAAAGCAGAGGAATTAATCAGGTTGAACACTAATATTATTACATGCAGCTGCCATTTGTGTAACAGTGAAGATATCCTGAAATTAAAAAACCCCTATTTAAAGCTGAAAGGAGAATGAGTTCTGTAGTATTCTGCTGGGGTACCTTTTCTCTTCCCACGTTCACCACCTTTCAGTACACCTCACACACATACTAGAGTAGTTAAACAGGGAATATGGATCGTAGTGTATTCAATATCTTGACTGTATTACACTTATTCTGCAGATCACCAGATCCAGATGGTACAGGAGAACCACAGGGAAGTTTCCACAGTCAGGATTTAAGCATGGATATATCAGCTGGAGACTACCCTAGAGGAGATCAAAGCAAGGCCAGCGCGTGAGTTGGTGAGTGCAATACACGTGTTTTGACACGAAGCCATTTGTGACTAGTTAACATCTGACAGAACCACTAGTAGGAATAGCAGGGAATTATTCACACCATGCACTTCCCCGGCTCCTGCTGCAGAGAGTGAAGGTAGGTGCCTCTGGGGAGGGGGGACACAGCTCAGAATACTTAAGTTGCTCCAGCCTGAATGAATTCAGGCTCCAATCTAGGTACCCAAAGTTAGAAACCCAAAAACACACGGTGCAAACAATTTCCCTATTTCTAACAGCGGTTCCATTATATGTTAATTAACACAACCGTGAAGAGTAAAATACAGAAAAACTTCTCCATGTGGCTGTGTTTACACTAAGCAGTACTTTTGGTTAAGTTACGATTTAAGATGATGCTGGTTAAAACTCAGTTGAACACCAAGTTGGTAGGTGTTTAACTGAAGTCAACCCTTTCAAAACGAACCCTTAAAATGCTTCAGCTTGTAAGATATCTGTCCTGCAAAATTATTCTCTATTTTAAAATTGCACTAGGAGTCTTTTTTTTCTTGCTGGTCCAATATTAAGCGTTACAAATATCAAAATTAGGCCATCAGTTATACTCCTTTAGCTGGAGTTTTTTATACCCAAAATATACCATTCCAGCAAACTCTTCATGGGCAGAGAAGACTTGCAATGGTCAAAGAGGTCTAGGAATGAAATAGGATGTCAAGAGGGTTAGACTTCCAATATTGCTCTGGCCGTACTGGGGCTTTTGAAAGTCCACATATGTCTGCGAGGCAGAGGAGGATTCTTACAAGACAAAACAGACATAAGAGCAAAATATTTTTGCATTCAGTGGACATTCATAAACATCTTGTCATGCACAAAACCAGGAAAACAACAATTCATTCCAGTGCTTGTGCTGGACAATCATGCCGAAGGAGTGGAAAAAATAATCCCTGTAGCAATATGAGGGCTTGTTTTCCTGTAATTTTTATACAGATATTCCCATTTAGAGTTTAGTGACAAACAGGAGAAGCAAACTTTCATTTTTGTTACCGAGCTTTCAAGTTTTAATGGCGAAACAGAATGGCTTGTTTGGTGCACGAGGCATTTTCAACAGAGAGAAGTAATAGCAACACTTCGATCTGATCAGCGATCTCCTGAGTTGCGTAGAATCATTTTAAACTGCCACTTTACTGTGTCAATCAAGCCTGGACTAGAACTATGCTTCTAATTCCTCACACTTTATCAATATTCCAGGTAGGACAGTAATTGCTGCCGTATCTGGCTCTCCTAGGTAAGGAAAGACATTTTCTGGCTGGAAGAAAATTCATGATTTTTGTTTTAGTCAGAAGAAATTAATGGCCAAATTTAAGGTAGGAAAATTCTGCCAGTGAGACCATTTAATTTTCCAGTTTTCCTGCTATGCATTAAAACAGAACAAACCCATTTACGTCTCTCAGGTCAAGACTGTAGATGCAGAACTTGAGCTTCTTTTAGATTCTGAAAGTGAGTAATTCCAACTGTCTCTATTATGTTTTTTAAATATCTCTTTTAATTTTCTTTTAAGTTTTAATTTAAAAAATGTGCTCCATTCATTTCTGAAAAATAGATTAGTGCTATAATCAGATTCAGAACCTAAAACACAAAGCATATGCTCTCTGTTCAGAAAGTTGCTCGCATTTCAAACCAATGTCAAAACTTTGCCTCCTAGAAAGTAAATTTCAGGAACGTTTGGTTTGCATTCGTGTATACACAGCCAGCTCTCCAAAGGACAGTTAAACAAAAAACTCAATGAGAACACTCACAAAAATGTTAGTTTAGGATGTCGGCAGGATTTCTTAGCATCAAATACATAAACGGTTTCCAGTATCTATCAAATGCTTTCTAAATTTAGAATTGGATTAACAAAACATTCTAGGAAATATCCTCGTCTCTCGTTAAAGCGTGTTACATGATCCCTACCACCACAACGATAAAACTATTTTCTCTTGTATATTTGAGTTTGCTTTGAAGATTTCCTAAGTATAAGCATCTATAAATCAAATTCAGCACGGTAAGCAGAAAACCGTGCTCTCAGTTTTACAGTATTTTTAACACTAAAGTTGACAATTCAATGTCAACTAGAATAGAAAGAGCATGAGGAAAGCAGAAAAAAGTGGAAGTCTAAGCAATGAGTTTTTCATTCTCAGTGCAGCTGATATTGGGCTATTTCCTTGTGAGTAAGCTAACATTGAAACTGTGAAAGATGCATAGATGATCATTTGAAGGAAGATCTTGACATTCCGGTCCTTTTTTTTCCTGTGAAAGACGAATGTGGAAGCACAAAGCTCCATTTTATAGGTGGTGCTGGTGAACCATGAGAAGACCACATGTATTTATTTGTGGTGTCTCTGATAGCTATTTAAGCACAGAAACAGGAATCTTGCAGCCTGCCTGACCTAGCAGCAGGATAGCTATGTTGTTTACACTGACTTATCTTGTTTACATCAGAGTGTAAGATGTTCACCTTCCAAGAAAGAGTCTGTGCTCCTAACACTTTCTCTTTGAGTGAGGTATGTTATCAACCTGCTGAGAGACATAGGAATAAAACCTGTATTATTTCTTGAACACTTACTGCTCTGTTTTTCTGAGCAATATTGACAATATCCAGCACTTGGGGATAGTCTCCTACTGCCCGGTACTAACTCAGCACTGGTGCTCTCCTGTATGCAAAGACACTACTGGATTCCCTTATCCAAAGAGAAGAATTCTTGGGACTTTTTGTCTACAGAAACAAAAAGGTGCTGCCTATACAGTCCAGAAAGTGAGCCGTCTTGGACACAAAATTGGTTTGGTAGTCTTTCTCCTAATCCACTACTGTCAGGATTTACTGAATAGTTTACCCTTTTGATGCAGTTGAGGCACCAGCAACCCAACACATATTTTTGCCTACATATTACTATACTGTGAGTTGAATTTACCCTCCTGAACTTTGGTCACCTACAGCAGAGACAGCTCCTTCTGTAAAAATTGTCTGGAGTCCCTTTATATCAAGGGCAGTGTACTGGGTTTGTGTGGCAAGGTTTTGGAACAGGAATTTGTCAGCTGCACTTCATCTGGCATATTTCAGAGATCTGTATTAGGATGAAATGAATGATATCCTAAAATTGTCCCTTATTCTATTGTCTAAGAAGGGAGATTGGATGACAAGTAGATGTATTCTAGATGCAATGAAGCAAATCCTGTCCTTCGTGGATGTATATTTAGGTTCTAAATGAGAAATAAGCCTAACTGTCCAGGGCAGGAATTATTATAGAATGAATTTTATTGCCATTTTATACTAACATCATAAGCAAATGTTACGTATTAGTCTAAATATTTATTATGTCCTCACATAAGAATTGACTTTACTCTTTAGTATCTCAAAAAATCTGAGCCTGACAGGCTTGAACAGCTCTGTCTGCCCAAACATTCTTGAGCAGACAGGACAGATGAGGCTTTCGCAGAAACTGAACCGTGTTCAACAGCTCACCTCACACTCCAGCTCAGCAGCAGGACAGCCCTTGACAGATGCAATGACTAGGGTGCTGGATCTCAGACAAATCACAGAACCATAGAGTGGTTTGGGTTGGAAGGGACCTTAAAGATCATCCAGTTCCAAACCCCCTGCCATGGGCAGGGACACCCTCCACTAGACCAGGTTGCTCCAAGCCTCATCCAGCCTGGCCTTGGACACTTCCAGGGATGGGGCACCCACAGCTTCTCTGGGCAACCTGTGCCAGTGCCTCACCACCCTCTCCGAGAAGAAATTCTTCCGGATATCTAATCTAAATCTCCCTGCTTCCAGCTTCAACCCATTACCCCTTGTCCTGTCACTACAGGCCCTTGTAAAAACTCCCCCTCAGCTTCCTTGCAGGCCCCAAATATTACCCCGTGAAATGCTACTTGTTGTTGAATACACCCCAGCACTCTCCTCCATTATTACCAGAATATCTGAGCACTGACCACGCTGAACTGAATTCTTCTTTCTGTACCTAACAGACCTGCACTTCACTAACGGGATTTTAAGATTCAAAAAGAATAAAATAATTTCTTCAGATGCCAAATAGCCCCAGTGCAGCGATGCAGAGGTGGTAATAAACCCAGATTTCAGAGCCTCTTGTCCAGTATCATGATAGTGGTCTCTCTGCAACTCTCTGCTGATGGTCTCAGTCGGTTGTTCTGTAATGCAGTTAGGGACTCCCCATTGTTCCAAGTCAGCAGAAACACAATACTGACTACTATTTCTTCCTCTTACACCTTCATAACTCATGGCATGTACTGAACCTGCATGGCACAATGTCTAACCAGTTTTTATTTTCCTTGTTACACACATGCTATGCAGTGGAAAGATAACAGGGGCCAGTTTTGTTTAAAATAAGAAGTTTCCATTATTGGGCTATTTCAGATTATTACATATAAAGGAATCCAATATATGGTTCTATGGGATGAATGTGTGATATCCCTATCTAATTTCCTACCGTAATTAACCCAAATGTCTGTACAACACAGACATTTCACTTACAACTACTGTTTCCTTTAATATATCCACATTCCCCACATGCCTGTACCTCCCCATCGCACAGTTTACTTCCAGATCTTATAAATATTAGCTGGGAAAGGGATGGTACTCTGTTTTCTGAACTGTTAATCTTCCACTTACACAGTGCTGAATGGCTAGTTATGAAGCTGATAAGTAACTTCTGAGTCCATACTACAGTTTTTTCTTCTGTAGCGGCAATAATCTGAGTTTCTCTCCTCTAGCTGGGTTTCAGTTTCCACAAAGCTCGCCAAAGCTTTCGATCTTAAAATCGCTACTGTTGTCAGGTTTGGTTGAAATTAGCCAGTGAAGGCAAGGAAGCACAAAGACTGCTGAAGGACAGATGAGGATAAAAGCACAAAATATATTGCCTATTTTGGCAGAAAATGAAACCAAATTTAAAAAGTGTGTTGCCGTGTCCTGGTTTTGGCTGAGATAGAATTAATTTCCTTCACAGTAGCTGGTATGGGGCCAAGTTTTGGATTTGTGCTGAAAACAGTGTTGATAACACAGAGATGTTTTCATTACTGCTGAGCAGTGCTTGCACAGAGCCAAGACCTTTCTGCCTCTCACACCACCTACCAGAGAGTGGATTGGGGGTGCACAAGGAGTTGTGAGGGGTCACAACCGGAACAGCAGACTCCCAGCTGACCAAAGGGATATTCCATGCCATGTGATGTCATGCTCAGTATATGAAGCTTGTGGGAGAAGAAGGAAGTTGGGTGCGTTCAGAGTGATGGCGTTTGTCTTCCTGAGTAACCATTTCATGTGATGGAGCCCTGCTTTCCTGGAGATGGCTGAACACCTGCCTGTCGATGGGCAGTGGTGAAGGAATTCCTTATTTTGCTTTGCTTGCATGCGCAGCTTTTGCTTTACCTGTTAAACTGCCTTTATCTCAATCCACAAGTTTTCTTGCTTTTACTCTTTCGATGCTCTTCCCCATCCCACCAGGGGAGGGTGAGCAACCGGCTGTGTAGTGCTTAATTGCCAGCTGGGATTAAACCATGACAGTTGTTTTAAGCACATTTATGACTTGGAAGTACCTGAAGAGCTGCTTATTGAAAGAATTTGAATTATTATTTTCTTGACTTACAAAACAAACGTTCTTCATCACTAACCAGCAGCTAGGATTTATACACAGACATCACATGCTTCAGAGTAGCTGCAATACTGAAATTACTTTTTCAAAACCGTGTTCAATTAGAAAAAAACCCCAACGACCAAACAAAGAAAGAGTTTACCAGCGTTCTATGTGAAGAGTTGAGAAAGTCCGGGAGGCTGCTTCTCTGGTTAAAAGTTTAAATCCGCACTGTGTGTCCCTGATCTCTTTGACACACAGAAACCATACAAGGAAGTGGAATCCATACATAAGAAGAGTTCGAAAGTAAGAGCGCTGCGGACAAAAGGCAAAAAGTTAGCTGGTTTCATTTAAGCGAGGAGTGAAAAGTTTGAACAGAGCTGGCTTACAGGGCAACAGTCCTGTTTCATGACAGCTTTCAAAGTTTGTAAACTGCTTTTGTTTTGCACTGGAATAAAATCAGAACTTTTCAACAGTTACAGTGAAACAAAATCACAGCTGAAAAGGAAAGACTTGCCAGCCAAGCGCATGGTTAGGATGCTAGCCTAGGATGTGAGAAATCCAAGGAGCTTTTTACTACTTTCCCTAATTCAGAGGAGCCTTTCATTCTGGATAACGTCTTATTAAGTGGAGCAAGAACCTCCACCTGGATTTCAATTAATGAGATTCAAATAATGAGCCACATTATCTTCTGCAAGGTTCTCTGGGAATTCCCCCCAGGAAACAAAGAGTGAAGGAGGAGGGAGATGGCACACTACATGCTCTATCCTACTGGACACTTACAAGCTGCATTTTCCCCTGTCTAGTCCTCTTGTTTTTGCAAAAATTGGTTGAACAGGCCCAACAAATTTAAAAGGTACCAGGACAAACAATGGAGAAGAAGCCAGCAGAACTGCATGAAGACCACTATTCTTAAGAATACATACTGATAGCTAAACAGGTTCCAGCTGCTACTCTGACATAACAATGAAAAAAATTTATATTATAAAAACCCCCAAATAAGAGCATCTCTTCTGGTTTGCCACACTCTTCTATCATTCAAAATTCCATGTTCTCCAGAGCTTGCATGCACCATGTTAAGGAACTTAAAGGAATGCAATTAGAAAATGCACTTTTCTTGCAGTATATGATGGACCAAGTAAGAATAGGACTAAAGTAACAGCTGCTCTGCAAAACAATGTTTCATTCCATATTTCCAGCAATGTTACACAGTCACCTCTTTTGTTCTTTGGCTTTTATGAATTTATTTTACCTTCCTGCTAAACAGTCTCCCAGCCTGTTCTTTGGCTACACTTTCGTTCTTGACATAATAATCATACAGGTAAGGTTGTCCATGGAATCCAGATGTTGGATTCTGGGTTTGTAAAGGTCCCTCCCTCGTCTTTTATTCGAGACAGCTCCAGAACAACCAGAATTCTGATCCACAAACGGCTTCTGAACTCACTATTGGTCTTAAGCTCAATTTAGGTGACTGTACCTAAGACTAAAAGCCAAACACCATGCCACATCTTTAGAAGCCAATGATTTAACTGGTAAGCATCTCTGGGTGGGAAGATATGCCTTTAAAGCTAATAATTTCAAACCTCACTTGAAAAATGAGAGGATGCTCAGCTTATTATGTAATCACTCTTGGCTTGAGGAAATTCAAATTCACAGCCTGTGTCTCTCAGAAAAATGCTCCAGCCCTAGGATAATGGTGGGTCTGGTGTGGATCCTTTGGCCCTTTTGGTGAAAGTGAATCACCGTGTAACCAAGAACACAAGGCTACTCGTCCCACCAGGGAAGCTCTAAGAGGCTGCATGACTGTCAGTCAGTGAAACTGTGCACTTACTTCACAGAGAGGAGTTCCTGGGGTATTTTCATCTCTCCCAGAACTACTGATGCATGTCATACCAGGGATTCATTGAAGTACATTAGCAATTCTGGAGGCATAACAGAATTTTTGTTGCCTTGAGACTGAATTTAAGGGTGAAATGCTGGTCTTAATAATAAATCCCATACGGCTGCTTTTCACAGCCTCATTCTACTGTTTTAAATGCCACTAAGCCCAGAGAGAAATCCCAACTTCTCAAAGATTGTTCTGCCCTTTTTTTTTTGTGCCTATTGCAGCACTCAACGGTCTCTTCCCAATGGGGTAAAGGCAGTCTTAGGGACAGCTGGGTGACGAAATGGACTACACATTTCAAACAGAGCAGTACCACGCAACCAGCTGGTAAACCCCTTATCAGAAAATCAGAAATATGGGGAGAAATAGGAAGCAAAGGAGGGACACACTCATCCTAAAAACTGTAGTTTTGCATTAAAAGACAAAGTCCTGTTCCAATTCCTCTCCACCATGTAGCAAGACTGTCAAAGATGATAGGAAACATGAAGGCACTAAAGAAAGTTCGTTTATATTCAGTACCTGACCATCAAATGAAGCATTTTTTCATGGCTCAGATTTATCGGCTACATAGTCTCCATGCAGTAACAACATTTCCACTGGCTGCACAGCTAAGAAATAACTGCAAATGGTATATTCTGTTCTTTGAGCATGGAAGTACCATGTCAAGGATTTATCCTAAATTCTGATAATGGTGGAGGTTTTGGACTTTTTTTTTTTGGTGAGGATGCTAACATAGACAAAGAAGTATTCACAAGAATGCTTTCCAGTGAACCACTCCAATACTACCTGATAAACCAGAAGAAAACAATTAAAGATCTACCAGGGCCTGAACATTACCAGTGTAACTTCTTCTGAACTTCTGTAACTATTTTAGTAGTTGTGTATATATTTTAGAATCTTTTCAAGTGTTAAACATCGGTATAAACAAAGCTTACTCTTTGAGAACATTCAAGATGATGAACACATCCAGTGATGCTGAAAAAATTAGTCCAGCAACGCCTCTGTTGCAATACAAGTTCCATGCCTGTGCTTTGTCAACTACTGTCTGCCAAGACATCAGAAAACCAGATGCAAGATAAGACTGTGCACCTATGCATCACTGTTTATTCCACAAGAGCCACACACAGCACTGTCAGTGCGTTCAAAACTCAACCATTTTACTATGAGTAATACAGAAAAATTATCATACTTCCCCACAAATTCAGATACTCTTCAGTTTGCCACTAATTATCCCTAACTGATTTTAAACAGGTCTCAAGATCAAGCTCTTCGCACTGGAAGACAATCAGTAAGGATGAACTCATGGATTGCCTTCCACTCAGCCCTAGTACTGGCTACCAGCTACCAGCTCTGCCGGGGATCAGAAGCTCTGAATGTAAGGGGTTCTCAACTAGGAAAATTAAATCCATAAACTGGAACACTAACTCAAACCAGGTAAAAGCTCCTGAAATCTGCGACACATCCTTTGCATACGATGGAACATCTGCTACACTTATGACAAGCTCTTCCCATTTTTTAGCTTCCGTTCTTTTACAAATATCGATTATTTAATTGTAAAATCTATAGAGCTTAATCAAGTAATAGAAGTATTTGAGTATTAGTACACAACAGAACCGGGAAACAAACCTTTGCTATTGAATCCTTCTCCAGATGAGCTCTAGAACCACAGGAAATAGCCATCTGGTTCTGAACAGGAATACAAATTAAAGAGTTATTACTTAAACTTAGATTTTCTGGGTCAGTGGAATCTTCTGTTGAGACTTGTATAAGAAAAACTTCAGAGCAGCATATTTTTCTGCTTTCTATAGCTGCACTCTTTCAACCAATAGATTCTGAGCTTAAAAATCACTCTTTTCTACAATTAACAGACTGCCTAGAGCTTACCACATTTTGTACATGGTGCATACAAATCTGTGCAATTTATTCACGTCTGGTTTAGCCTACAGGGTTCCTCTGAGGTACGCACACAGTCAACGTGTTAAACAGCACAGCTATGCATCCAGCGTTCCGAGGCATGCAATGATATAACGTATGCTTTCCCTAAATCCTGCACTGTGGAAGGGGTAAGAGGATGAAGTGCTTGTTTCACTAATGCACCTCCAAAAAATAAAATGCCATGGTACCAGCCAAAAATATAATCTCCAATTAAATCAGAAGAGGTGATTAGAACAGAAGATTTAAAATTATTCTTATCTACTACTTCTCACACCAAGTCTCTCAAACCTGTTGTATTTGACAGCGTGGGAGTGATGCTGGAGAACCAGCAGCTGCTGCTGCCTTGGTAGCAAAAGCGCATCAGAGAAACACCATCGGCCAGCAGCTCCCGCACTCGCAGACTGCGACCCTTCGCGCAGGCGCATCCGCCGCAGCTCCCGCGGGAAGGCTGCGCATCGCTTCTGGCACGGCAGGAAACTAGCTACAAGCACCTCGCTGTTCTACATTTAAGCAGAAAATTAACCCCAGTTCTTTCAAGTCAAGCACTCAAAAGGGGATGACTAGCTAGGGAGGAGCTCTTGTTCCACAGGTTTTTTGCATCTGTATTTACAATAAAAGGTCTTGCAAATACTGTCATTAATCTAACAAGTCTGAGAAAAGAGAACCTTTAGGAAATAGGGTGAAATTAAGATGCATCCTTAAAGGTATATAGGATGACATCAGATAAAAAGAAAATACAAAGCAGTTAATAGAGAAAAAATAGGTTTTTAACTGAGTAGGCGTGTGTTCTACCGAGTAGAACAACTTTAAAGGAAGAATGGTAAACAGAACATTATGTACTGCACTGCAACAGGCACAGGGAATGCAAAAGAGGCAAGAACTCTGCGGAAACTACCTCCTGACAGCCCATTCTTGCAGCTTCCAAGCTTACACCTAGGTCTTCAGACACACACCTAGATCTTCAACTGGATCTCACGGAACACAAGTTGAAAAGAACTACAAAAATCTATCTGTATGCATGTGTATTAAAGTAAAACGACGAGAATTTATACTCACAGGCCATGGCTGAAGATTTCTTAGACCTTCTTCTACTTTTTCAATATCTTCAAATTTTGTAGCTCCATCTGCATCAGCCATAAGAATTTTTTTTCCCCGAGAACTAAAGACACCCTGCAATCAAAACAGTCAATAAAAATCAACACCTTTGAAAAAGGCATTTGTCATAAACCAGTTGCAAGACACTACAAAAACCTAATGTAGTAACTACAACAGTGGTATCATAAAGATTCAACACAATGGGCGAGTCTCAATGTTCTTCTATTAACAACAATTTATCAATTTACATTGTAATAACATCCAGAGACTTCACACACGGAGTCGTGTCCCACAGTCCCAGACAATGCATGAGCACGAAAGCTTAGCAATCCCCCTCCAGAGAAGCTTGCAGACTAAAAGCTTTACAAACTAAAATTGTGAGAGACAGCAAGTTGCTAGAGTCAGCTATACAGGGGAGCACAAAGAAGCAGTGATTAGCAGTTGCCACTGCACTGGATAGCTTTTCTCTGTCATGTGAGCTATGGAAAGGAGGATGCAGTGCTATTTTTTCCTGTTTCAAGAGAATTCAAGACATAACCTTACATTAGTTTTGCGAAAGAAGTCTTAAGTAACAGTATCACTGTGAAACTTTTCTGATACACCAAGTGTCACAGCTTGGCTTGCCTTATTCCTTGATAATTTCTGAAGGGGTCCATACAGGAATACAATTAGCAGTGGGTTTGCCAAACATACTGTGATAACCGGGCACGTATGACTTTGCAAAACCTGTCAAGGAAGTAGAAGTATACACACCCACTCTACATTCTCCAGTGCAAAAACTGTATCACACAGAGAATCATTCTCCTTCTCTGGGAATAACATAAAAATTATATCCCTCCACACTTTCTCATTTCCTGTTTTCTCCATTTGCTATATATATTCGTGTATCATACAAAAATTAAATTGACATATTGAGATAGAGCTTAAAATACAAATACAGACATTCACTGGTAACTCATAAATGATACCACTCTAACATAAAAGGTGTCATTCATCTTAGGAAAAAGATGTTCCCTCTAAATGGGCAACAGCTGTTTTATTTTTAGAACATGATCACTATATGGTATGTTCAAATCAATATGCGAGAGCATAAATTGTGCTGGTTCTGCTATCGAATGCGGGTGACAGTAGTGAGTGTCAGAAAACACAAATTTTCCTGGGTGAGAGTGCTTGTTCTAAAAAAAAAAAAAAAAAAAAAAAAATAGACATTTTCAAATCACAACTATGACCTGGAAAGCAATGTTTTCAAATTTAGCTGTATTTTCTCTACTAAAGCTTTACTTTAATCTGTAAAGGTGGGGTTGTGGGGGGTGGGGGTGGTTGTTGGTTTTTTTTTATTGCAAGCCTATTTCTAAGTGGAACTAAAAGGAAAATGAAATTCAAGTCTAACTTTTTTTCCCTTTCCTTTGAATTATCATATAAACAAATTCTTTGTTATTGATCTTCTTGGCAAGAAAATAGCGTTTCCATAAGCTTATTTTGAAAAGAGTTTTTGCTTTAATTTATGGAACCTGTACTTGGTTTTCTAATAAGCATTTTGTTAACGTATTGAATTCAAAACGTCCATCAGCACAGCCCTGTTCTGCATATTTGGGCACAGGTAGTTCAGACAGAGAAGGAGATGAAAGTATCAATTACCATCCTGACTGCTCCTCCTTTCCCTCGATTTTTTACCAAAGAAAGCACTCGCACTTTGTCGCTTCCATATTTCTTGCAGTAGTTCATTGCAACCTGGTAGACACACAAAAAACCAGCATAAAACAAAACCAGGAATCAAGGTAGAAGTTTACATTTGCTCACCCTTTTTAAAAAACAAATTAATAGCACAGAGCTATTACAACCACTTCAGTCGGCACAAACACATTGCCAGTGTTTGCTGGAGTCTGTCTGGGGAAATAAAAACCAGTTGACAGTCAACACGAGAAGACTGCAGAAGGTAGTCATGTTCAGTAAGAACACGATATTCCCCCAAGCAGTTCTAAACCCCATTCACCCAAGTCCAAAATACTCGACACGAACGTAATTTATATCATAGGATTACAGACCTTTTATACCAACCCCAACAGAGACCCATGAGCAGAGTGTGCTGCTAGAAATGATGCTAGAGGGAATGCAGAGCACCCAAAAAATATATGTGACCCACCCCTAATGGACAAGCTTAAGGGAAGTAACTAAAAAAGCAGCATTCATTTTAGTAGCCAATTCAAATACCTTCCAAGCAGTATTAAAAACCCTCTCAGGTTGGCCAGCCTTTCTTTCTGGTGACAGACATCAAAGTCAAAGCAGAAGAATGCATAACTATTTTGGAAATATTATTGGCATCGGGGTTTTTAAATGGCAGGGGGGTTGGAACTGGATGGTCTTTAAGGTCCCTTCCAACCCAAACCATTCTGTGAGTCGATGAAATGAACAATGCCAGGACGGGTATGGGGAAGAGCTGTGCAAGGTATCCATTGTTCCGCCAACGGCAGTACAAACTAGCTATTTTGCAAGGCTTTTTAGCTTCCTCAAGTTCATGTTCACATCGCTACGTACATGTAGAATATTTCATGAGAAATTTGCTCAAGTTTAGAGTCTTTAGAATCTCTGCTGCAGGAAAATGGCTGTCACAGCTGCCAATCAGGAATATCGGTATTTGTGCAAGAACCATACGTGTATGCACGTGTGTACGTGACATCCACAGTGCATACAGGACAATGACAGAAAGTATTCAGAAACGGGAATTTTAATTCTCAACTACTTCAAGTACCAAAATGTAAAGGCAAAACACTGTTACATCATTTCACAAATGCAGTACAAAACTCCACACCTCCGATAACTTGGTAGGACACCTCTTTGTCTTACCTTTGTGGTTTGATCTTTACTACCATCATCAACCACTATTACTTCATAAGTGAAGGAAGGATCTCGTTTCTTGAAAAATAAAAACCAGAAACAATGCATTTAATTCACTTTCTTAAGTAGGTAGTAGGTCTTCCAAACAGCGTTCTTTTCTCTCTAGCAGCTTTTAACTCATTCGCATTTGCCGACAGGCACCAATATGATGCAGTACATTTGTTACAGTGGTGACTATAATTAAAGAGTTTTGCCATATCTGATGCCTGCTCCACGACGTCGGCTTGTTACAGTTTTCCTCAGCTACCATCTAGAACTAAAACGTCAATTTAGTTGTAGAAGATGAAAGCTCAGAACAACATCTTAAGAAAACCCAAACAAAACAAACCCCACAAAGCATCACAATGGGCTTCTTAGCCAGAGGACACATCCTGAAGAACAGATGCTTAAAAAACTTGGAACAAACCTGAATTTAGTTTAGAAAGTTAGATGTATGGTTAATCCTTACTCTCTGTCTTGCAGAGATATCACGGCTACATAGATTTTACATCATATAGTAGTAAATTAAATTTTTACATAATTTAAAAATACCTTCCGCCACTCAATCTAAAAATAACTGATGAAAGACAGAAACGTTACTTCTAAGTAGCTAAGTAATACTGCTTACATACATACCAAAATAACAAAGTGAATCACTGACTTACTATACACAATACCAAGATAATGAATTTTGAATGAGGAATGAAAATACCTGTCTTTTTTCTAGATAATCCAAAGCTTCATCCATCATAAGAGGTACTAGTGGAAAGATGGAGGTCAGGTCAGTAGATGGTAACAGGCAAAGCACCAAAAAGAACAATGAAAAAAATGTCACATGCAAGACAGGATAAACCCATTTCTTTTAAAGAACCAATTTTCCATTTTGAAATATGTAAGTCTCTTCCCAATATCAAAGGAAAAAACCCCCATCATTCTCCATGACTGACCCTACAAACCAGCACTGACTTTACCTATTTAAGCGAGCTGACAGAGAAGGCAGCAAGAGAAATCCCTAACACTAGTCAGTAAGGTGTCTTCTCTTACTAAGGCTGCTGGCCACGATGCTTCCGCCAACGAAGAGACACAACTTCTGCACCGATTTATCCACAGGTCAGAAAGGCATTCAGTCTTATGGCTGTCTTTGCTCATTCCTGAGCACGTCTCAGGTGACTATTCTATCTCCAAAGACAGAGACAACTAAACGAAAATCCCGTGAAGTATACCAAGACCTTTCTCACTGAAAACAGGTATATGAGCCCCAGGGCTGAGGAAAGCACTGGACTCCAGAAAGGGCCAGGCCTATCTTGTATCCAGATACACTTGCCAACATCTCCCTTAGTGGAATCCCAAACAGCTCAGTATTTTCACTCGCCAGGAAAAGGACTGACGACGTGTGCTACCACGTCAATCCCAAGCACAGCTTCAGAGCTTGGTTATTTCTATTGCGTCTGAAAGCCTTCACTTTTTCGTATCAGCTACTCATATACATGGTCAAGTCAAAAGTCAGAAAGAAATCGATGAGCTCATCCTTTTTCTGATTGTCTGAAGCTGCTGCTGTTTCTTACAGAGTGGGAAGCTCTCAAATAAATCTTAAATGTCTTTTTCTACTTCTTGCCTTACAGCATTTACAGAAGCAGTGAGCAGCCATTCTGCTGGACTTCATTAAAATAAAGAGGACTCTTACGACTGCCCCATGCTATTTTTAGCAGCAGAAATCACGTTATGCAGCGTCTTAATTTCGAAATTTAATGTACTTGGACCGTTTTCTGGAAACTGTGTCCGAAATCAGATACATAACCAGGTCTGCCAGAATCCACTGCTAACATAAACCGACCTCTGCATTATTAGGGTAACAACAGATAGATTTTCTTCTTTTCCTCAAAATAAGAAAAATCTTACATCGCTCTTCCTCATTGTACGAAGGCACAACAACCGAGAGTTCCCTTGTAGGGGGATCGTGTATACTTGGTACAGATTCTTTCCTGCCTTCAGCATTTACGAAGAATTTCTCTTCTTCGTGCCGGTGAAGGGTTGGCATGCTTATGGCAGTTACATGAGCAATCATACAAACCTGCGATGAAAAAAGAGAAAGAAATGAGAAAAACTGTTGAGCATTCCGTTAAAGGCTTACCTAGCTCTTGCACGTGCTACAAGGGGCAACCAAGTACTTTCCAGTGCTGAGGTGGGTCAGCAGCGCGCTGACCGAACCACACGTGCCCAAAACCTTCTCGTGTTGTTCGATGACTCCTTTTCACCGACTCTGACCACCGTCGGTGTCACTGGCCTGTTGCCGTTTCCAACGGCACACAGATGCCTCGGGAGCTGTGGTCCGAGCCCCACTGCCCCTTCCCCGAGTCACCTCTTACGGCACAAGCTGGCGCTGCCTCTGAACCTGCACAGGGCCGCTGCCACCGCAACTGCTCATGGCCAGCCAGCCCCGTGTGCTTGCAAAACCGAGGCCCTGACCGTTTTTATGCACGGCCACGGTACCTTTGTAGAACTCTGGGGTTTGGAGTGCTTTTACTTGGGAACCCCGTACACGTGGCACTGCTGCTGGGCGGCAGCATCTCACTTCCCAGGTGTTAAGCTTGCGCGGTCAAACAGAAACGCACAAGGCTCCCGGGTACCGTGAAAGCCCGTTACCACGGTATTTTACGAGACAAACTAAAAGGACGAACGCTCCACTCGTGTCTCGTTCGAGAGACGCTCCACCCCGCGCCTTGTGCAAACACATGCCCTCCGTAAGGCCACGTACGAGCACGGCTCCGCCAGCCCCTGCAGAAACGGAGCCGGGTGCCACCCGCGCTGCCGGCCGGCCGGGCCAGCCCCGCCGCCTCCGCGGGGTCCCAGCGCCCGCTGCAGGCCGCGAAGCCCCTTTGGGCAAGCCCGGGGGCCGCCCAGCGCCCCTGCCGCTGCCCCACACGGCGGAGGAGGATACGGGGCGGCCCCGCGTACCGCCCCCTCCCCCACGGGGCCCGCGACGACCGCAGCGCGGTTCTCACCAGGACAAGGAGGAGGGCGGCCAGGGCCGGCAGCACCGCCACGGCCTCGAGCGGGGGCAGCGGCAGCGCCATAGCCGGGGGCGGGCGGCGGGACCGACGCGGAAGCACCCTGCGCCCGGAGAGGCCGCTCCGCCCGGCGAGCTGGAAGCCGCCAGCGCCCCCCCCAGCGGCCGGGACCCGCCAGCGCCGCCGCCAGAGGCTTCCGGCCGGCCGGGTCACGAGGCGGCGGCACGTCCGGGACGGCAGTGGCACCGCCATGGCGACGGCTTTCAAGTGAGTGACGGGCCCGGCGGCCGTAACCCGCCACTTGCGCGGCGCTGGGGTGTCGCGCCCCGCTCTTCGTCCCCTTCGCGCTCCTGACGGCCGAGGTAGCGCCGCCTCAGCGCCGCGGGGGCCTTCACCCCGTTACCGCCGCGGCCCTGCGCCGTCCCAGCAGCGCGGGCCCGGAGGGGAGGGGGCCGCGGCGCGTTCTCTTCGACTCTTGCCGTGTCTTTACCGTGTTGATTCCCGCTCCGTGTGCTCCGCACGGCCCGTTTGCGGTAGGCGCTGGCTGAGGGAGCCCTCCGTGACCGGCCGCGGGAGCGCCCCGGCGGCCCCGTGTCGCGGGTGTGTGTCGGGAGCTTCCCATGGAGCATCCCGCTGGTCACCACAGCGCAGGACGCTCCCCGGCTGTGGCGACGGGCTCCTGGGGCATCCCGGTGCGGGAAAGACGGGGACAGGCCAAGGCACGTCCGGCGGGGAGCTGCCGGGGTGCTGGAGCCCCGAGTTGTGCGGGGAGGGGCCGAGCGAGCTGGGTTGCTCGGCCTTAAAACCGCGTGGCTAAACGCGGAGGTCGGCAAGGCCTTGCGGCTCTTCGTGGGGCGGGCCGTGGAGAAAACAGAAGCAGTAAAGCGCGGATGCAGGTTGAAACATGATGGTGAACAGGCACTGGAGCGAAGGAAGTCATAGCGAAGGGCGCTACGCCAGGGAGGCCGTGCTGTGTCCATCCTCGGAGATAGTGGTTTGGACAAGCGCTGAGCGATGTACCTGCTCTGTGTGGGCCGGATTCGGGTGAGGGGGTGCACCCTGCACCCTCCGGAGGGCCCCGCCGGCCTCAACTGGCCCGTGGTTCCTGGGGCATTCGAAGTGGAGGAGGGCGGCTTTCTCTGTGGAAGAGGTACAGGCAGAACTAGCTTAGCGAGGTGTTACGAGCTTAGAGCTTAGAGTGGTAGGGAATTCAGTGGCTTCCCGTTTATAACTGCTCCTTTTGGAACTGTAGAACGGTTGGGGTTGGAAGGGACCTTAGAGATCATCCAGTTCCAACCCCCCTGCCATGGGCAGGGACACCCTCCACTAGACCAGGTTGCTCCAAGCCTCATCCAGCCTGGCCTAGAACACTCCCAGGGATGGGGCACCCACAGCTTCTCTGGGCAGCCTGAACTGGAAGAGAACATGCCTTGGAATTAAAAACCAGTCGTGCAGAACCGTCATATGGGGAGCCAGCAGGTTAATTTGTGCTTGCCGACGTGAGTTGTGATACCTCAAGATGATAGTTTGCATTTGGAAAACTTGCCTTTTCCACTTACATTTTTTTTCCTTTTCCCAGAAGTGCTTATTTTAACAAAACGAAGGCTTTGTGCAAATATTAATTACACTTTTATGAGTATTTATTTACTTTAATGTTCTGTGCTTAAAATACTAATACACACACCCTGTTAGTAGTGTGCAATTAACAGTAAGCATGAATCATTTCTCAGCCGAATCACTGCATGATGCATCTTTCCTAATTTTATATTTTCTTAAAGATTCTAAGAGAAACTGTAACGTTTCAACGCTGTAAAATTGTTTTAAACCATTTTGTATATCTGAATGCTATCCTTGATCTAACAAATATTTCAGATGCTGTACTAATATTACCCTTTATGCGTTTCTTGAAAAACATTGTCTCAATAAATACTTGTTTTGAATTAAAAGTGGGCCAGATTATTGAGGTGAAAGCTAGTAGTTTGTGTTAGGTGTATGTGCAGGCAGGTTCCTTGTAAGGAAGAAGCATTTTGGAAGTGAATGTAGAAAACCACCTTTTCCTTCTATCAGTTCAGAGTTCCCTCGTCTTTCTGTAACTATTGCTAAACAGCTTTGCTGGTCACCTTGATTCTCAAATTATTTGTTGTTGTAGGCTAGTGCTTGCTTATCTCTTATTACTCTCTTTTACCCACTTGGGAGCTTGCACATGAACTTCTCTTTCTGTTCATTTTAGAACGGTGGAACCACTGGAATATTACCGAAGGTTTTTGGTGAGTAAAACGTGATATATGTGTGTATAAATTGCTTGTAATCAATTTTTTTTTTCTTGCTTGTTTCTGCTGTTCTAATTTGTCTCTATGGAAACCTGAAACAGTGTGAGCAGGGGGGAAAATGGTCACGCTCTGCAGAACACGTTTTTCCACCCGTCTGTGACGTTGATGCTGCAGCAGTTTGTGTCCCTTCTCAGCGTAATGGGTAATTGCTTCTGTTGGCCTTGAAAGGAACGCAGGTGAAATTTAACCAGGGTGGTGATGCAGGTCTGTCTAGTACAAAATCACGTCAGACCAGGCTTTTTGATGCTACTAAAAAAAAAAGGTAGAAGATATTGCTGCTAATCGTGCTGACCGTAACTGTGAAGAAAAGCCACTGACTCTTGGGTATGTTAAATTAGCCTACCCGTTACTGAGATAGTATTGACTCAGAATGGGTCTGGTGTCATTGCAGTTCGCTTTGGTTCTTGTAATGGAACCAAGTGTCTTTGCTTTTGAGAAGCTTAGAATCGTGGTGAATAATAATTCCGATCTAGCGTGGCGGTGAATTGGTGCCATTTCTGACTTAAGGTTCAGGTGTTGTACAGCTTCTGACTGACAGTATTTGAACGTTGAGGTTTTTGGGGTGGGGGGTTTTTGGTGTTTTTTTGGCTGGTGGCTTTTTTTTTTTCCCACTTTAATTCACTCTAGCATTAATTTTAAGAGCTCCACTGGGGGGAGAGGAGTTGCCTACAAAATCTAAACAATGCAGACAGGTAGAAACTCTCATTTTAAGGTATCAGTGAGTATTGATTCTTGGATGATATCCTGAATCTGGCCTGTAGTACTTGCCCTGGAGACAATCAATCTATTGTTATATTTATTTTCTAAGTAAATTATAATAATTTTTTAAAAAATAGTGGTTTCACAAGCCTACAACCATAAACTACGTATTAGTTCATGAAAAACCAGCTAGAATGTGATCGAGTTTTCCCTAGCATTTCCGTGACTGCATATTTCTGCTAAAAAGAAGAGAATGCTATGCTATGTAAACTTGTGTAGCGTGAATATTGGTGTGTTACTTAATAAAATATGTTTCCTAATCTGAGCTTTGTAATTTCTGTTTAGAAGGAGAACTGTCGGCCGGATGGAAGGGAGTTAGGCGAATTCCGGGCAACCACTGTCAACATAGGCAAGTACTTGTCTGGATTAATAATAATGAGGGAGGTGTTATTAATGTCAGATTATAACTGTGACCCTATTGACTTGCAAATGAGTTTTCTCGGTGCTTGCATTTTGAAATAAGAAAGAGGAAGGATTTTTACTTTTAGTTTCAACGAGCATTAAAAATAATGCATGGCACAGTAATGTATTTGGGCGTTGTTACTCGGTCCTGCTCTTTGGCTGGTGTGCACAGCACAGTTGGGTGGTCATGGAAGCCTGTCTCTTTCTGAGATCAGCAGTGTATGTGTCGGATGCTGAAGGCAGTGTCTAGGAGATGCTGACCAGTGCAAGGTCAGTGCCCTTGCATCTTGAAAGAGGCAGTGACTCCTGGCTCCTGCTTTGTTCTAAGCTTGACGAGCAACTGTCTCAATCAGAGGCAAGGTAGCTCTTATGCAGTGAGCAGCAGCACCTTGCCTGCCTTTCTTACACCTCGTGATTTCTAAAAGTAAAATACAGGCTGGTGTACCACCGTGGAGTAGTTGCTGATTATTGCTCAGACTTGACACTGCAAGTCACTTCCGTTGTATGATGCTGCCTTCTGTTCGGTCTTGCTGTAAGTCAGCCAGAAGGTGGGCTTAGGGTAACCACCTGTGATTTTGGGTTTAAAAAAGGACACCAGGGATCAGTACTGGGTCCAATCCTGTTAAACATCTTCACTGATGATCTGGATGATGGGGCAGAGTGTCCCCTTAGGAAGGTTACAGATGACAACAAACTGGAAGGAGTGGCTGATCGCAGAATCACAGAATGGTTTGAGTTGGAAGGGACCTTAAAGACCAACCAGTTCCAGCCCCCCTGCCATGGGCAGGGACACCCTCCACTAGACCAGGTTGCTCCAAGCCTCATCCAGCCTGGCCTAGAACACTCCCAGGGATGGGGCAGCCACAGCTTCTCTGGGCAACCTGTTCCAGTGCCTCACCACCCTCTCCGGGAAGAATTTCTCCCTGACATCCAATCTAAATCTCCCGCTTTCAGTTTAAACCCATTACCCCTTGTCCTGTCACTACAGGCCCTTGTCAAAAGTCCCCGCCCACCTTCCTTGTAGGCCCCCTTGAGGTACTGGAAGGTTGCAATAAGGTCTCCCCAGAGCCTTCTCTTCTCCAGGCTGAACAAGCCCAATATGACCTTCTGATACGCCAGAGGGTCATGTTGCCATCCAGAGGGCCCTCAACAGGCTGCAGAAATGAGCTGACAGGAGCATCATGAAGTTCAACAAGGAGAAGCACAAAGTCCTACACCTGGAAGGACAACCCCAGGCACCAGTACATGCTGTGGGCCACCCAGTTAGAAAGCAGCTTGGGAGAAAAGGACCTGGGGGTCCTGTTGGACACAAGGTTGAACATGAGCCAGCAATGTGCCCCTGCTGCAAAGGTCAAGGTTATCCTGGGCTGCATTCAGCAAAACACTGCCAGCAGGTCAAGGGTGGTGATCCTTCTTTATTCAGCACTGGTGAGGCCACATCTGGAGTGCTGTGTCCAGTGCTGGGCTCCCCAGTACAAGAGAGACATGAGCATACTGGAGAGAGTCCCGCAGAGGGCTACAAAGATGATGAGGGGACTGGAGCATCTCTCCTGTGAGGAAAGGATGAGACAGCTGGGACTGTTCAGCCTAGAGAAGAGGAGGCTGAGGGGGGATCTGTCAGTGTGTATGAGTAGCTCAAGGGAGGGTGCGAAGAAGACAGAGCCAGGCTCTGTTAAGTGGTGCTTAGTGGCAGGACCAGAGGCAGTGGGCACAAACTGAAACACAGGTTCCCTCTGAAGATCAGGAAACACTTTTTGACTGTGAGGATGACCGAGCACTGGCACAGGTTGCCCATAGAAGTTGTGGAGTCTCTATGCTTGGGAAGACTCAAAAATCATCTGGACACGGTTCTGGGCAACTGGCTCTAGGTGGCCCTGCTTGAGCAGGGGGATGGACCAGATGAGCTCCAGTGGTCCCTTCCAGCCTCAACCCTTGTGTGTGGTTCTGTGAGATTGACTGTTCCATAGAGATTCTGCTCCCACCCGGGATTCATCGAGACTTTGCTTGGCCCGTGTTTAGTATAAAATGATGGAAAGTAAACACTTGGTGAAGGTGGATGTTAGTGAAAGCCCTTGAAATGGAAAACCAGATTTTACTGAACAGCACTTTCTCTCTTCAGGATCAATTACAACTGCAGACGGTTCTGCCCTCGTGAAGTTAGGAAATACTACGGTGATTTGTGGCGTTAAAGCGGTATGGTTGGATTTTAACTGTTAGCTACAGTACTATGCCAGTCAGACACAATTACGGTCTTTCACGTGTGGTACTTTCAGATGTGAAAGTTAAGGTATAATTCAGTTCTCTGTCTCAGACCTGCATAGTCTGAGAACACCTATTTTTGTGGTGCGTCTTGTGTATGGGAAAAGATAGACAGAAATGAAGTCTTAGTTATTTTTAGATGAAAGCTCTGTAATCAAAGCGTTACTGAATACTGATCAGTAAGTGCATTGGTACTGAGTTGACTGGACTGTTAAGTGCCCTGTAGCCTCAACTTCACTCCTGGCCTGTCATGAACTATGAGACATGCCACTGCACATCCCTGTATTGAGTTTTCCCGTGGGAAAAGTACAGACAGGCACTGATTAAAAATGGCTCTTGTAAATCTCATTGTAACGATAACTGGCAAGAAAACGACCACTTGTGTGTAAAGCAGCTGGAAAATCTTTTAGTACAAAATTCAGCTCTTCATTTTTCCCCTTTTTTCTCTAGGAACTTGCTGCACCTGCGGCAGATTCTGCTAATAAGGGATATATTGGTAAGCTTTTCCGTATGGCTCGTGCTCAGATCTTGTATTGCTTCAGCTAAAAGACTGTAATGATGGGACAGACTGAGTGTGCTGTGAAGACTTCTTAAAATAATTAATTTGGCTTAAATGGTATTATTTGCCGTAAAATCAGTTTCCAAATCGCTTCCATATAGGAGGTGGTACTTCAGAAATTTCAGAGTTCCCCTTGCCCTGCTTGTGCGTTTTCCATGCAAAGCTACCTTCTTACTGCTGATTCCAGGCCAGGCTGAAGGCAGACCTGCAGCGGGGGGAAGTATGTATGTTGGGAGGGGGGTGGTAGTTTGTCTGTAGTTAGGCAGAGCACATTAACTTTTGTCTTGAAGTCCAAGTAAACAAAAGATGTAACTCTTAAAAACAGCGAAGTAAACCCTGTTTATTTCTCAGAGAACTGCATAAGTCCCAGGGATACATCCTGGGAGTTTCTTTGGAAATAAATAATTCCATGGAACTGAGAGCTTAGACTAAATCCCCTTTTTTAAGGCAACTCCAAAGTACGTTGTTGTCCGTGAACATTATGCTTAGGGTTTTTTTCACAAATGTTTATGCATGTTTTTGCTCCGAGTCGAAAGCATCTGGTCTGAATGGTTGATGAAAAGCAGATAGCATACCAGTGAAGCCAGGCAGTGGGATGAAAATGCTGCTGTTTCTTGATCTACTTAGGAATGCTTAACACGAAGAGTTTGTGTGGGGTCATGATGCTCATAGCAGGATCACGGGCAGAAAATGCTCCTTGGGCATACATGTTTCTCCATGGAATATGTAGTTTCTGAGTACAGAGTTACTACAAGTTCTTTAGTACAGTCATGCATAACTGTTTTTGAGGGGAGAAGTAGGAAGGCTTGACTGAAAGACTCTTGGTCTTGCCTTTCATTTGAAGTACACAAAGGTGGTATCGGGAGCGTGTCTTGTCCTGTTTCTGTTTTTGATACCCCATGGCTTGCTTGCGTCAGTTTCTGACTAAGGGCCCTCGCTACCTAGTTCCAAATGTAGAACTGCCATCCCTGTGCTCCACGAGGTTCCGCTCTGGACCACCCGGTGAAGAGGCTCAAGCAGCAAGCCAGTTCATTGCAGATGTGATTGAGAAGTAAGAACCCTCTTAATGCGTTTAAGGCACGCACAGCTCTGCGAGACAATTTGCTGTGTCCTGGTTGACTCTCATTTCATTTCAGTTCACAGATAATAGCGAAAGAAGATTTGTGTATTGCCAGCGGCAAGGTATGTTGTATCTCAAGAGGGACATACTAACAGGGACGCAGTGTTGAGGCGTTAAATAAGGTTAAGCAGGTGGTTTTGTTGCTGGTTTTGCCTTTCGGCCTTCATAGCTTGGTTTATGTCTAAAGTGTGAAAATTGTATGATGGAAAGAAGTATCTTTGCTCATGTGGCCAGTGTTTTCTTAGATATTGTACCGTTTGCTCTAGTATCTCACGTGTGCCAACCTTTTTCTGATAGCTCGCTTGGGTGTTATACTGCGATATCATATGCCTGGACTATGACGGGAACATTTTGGATGCCAGCGCCTTTGCTTTGTTAGCAGCGTTAAAAAACGGTACGTCTTTGCTGGAGCAGGAGACACTCCGATGAGCGTTGCCTGGAGAGGTGTGTTAGCTTGAAATCACGGCGGGTGCTCCAGGGCTGGAGCCCCTCTGCTGTGGGGACAGGCTGAGAGAGTTGGGCTTGTTCAGCCTGGAGAAGAGAAGGCTCTGGGGAGACCTTATAGCACCTTCCAGTACCTGAAGGGGGCTACAAGGAAGCTGGGGGGGACTTTGTACAAGGGCCTGTAGTGACAGGACAAGGGGTAGTGGGTTTAAATTGAAAGCAGGGAGATTTAGATCTGATATAATGAAAAAAATTCTTCACTGGGAAGGTGGTGAGGCACTGGGACAGGTTGCCCAGAGAAGCTGTGGGTGCCCCATCCCTGGCAGTGTTCAAGGCCAGGCTGGATGAGGCTTGGAGCAACCTGGTCTAGTGGAGGGTGTCCCTGCCCATGGCAGGGGGTTGGAACTGGATGATAACTTTAAGGTCCCTTCCAACCCAAACATTCTGTGATTCGATGATTGTGTGGATGCCGTAGATGTGTAATGCCTGTGGAGCAGGATCTTTTTGTACGTGTATTATTGCTGTCCTGTAGGACTAACAGCTTTTCTGTCCTTCTGTGCCAGAGACCTGAATCTCTGGTTGTAAACTTCAGTGCCTACATCAGGCACTTACATCTTACCTTGTTGATGTGTTTTGTATGGGCAGAGTAAGTTGTGGGAACTTGGCTTATTTGTCACAACAGAATATTCCTAGCTTAATGCACTGTAACTGTATGGCATTTTGGAAGCAGAAAACGCTTCTGTGTCAGGAAGAATGTGACCCTGAGGAGAAAAGTTCAATGCTTCTGTGAACAGGGAGTTCTGAGCTAAATACTCTCCTTGAACTCAGGATTTTATTTGTACAGAACACCAGAAATGCAGCCAGGAGTCTCTTCTGATTGATTTTTCAGTAGCTTAAAAGAACAGCTGAAGTATTTTGGTACTCTTGGATACTAACCCCAGCAGTGTGTAATTTTATACCCTTGTTGTTTTTTTCATCTCTTCAGTACAATTGCCGTCGGTCACTATAAACCAAGAAACCGGTGTATCGGAAGTTAACTTAAAACAGAAGAATCCTCTGACGATCCGAAAGCACCCGGTTGCCACATCCTTTGCTATATTCGATGAGTAAGTTCGTAATTGTTTCGTACGTGTGAAAACAACTGTGTATTTGTAAGAAGGGAATTGGCGGCAGAGGGTGCTTCCAGTGCCGTTCCCGCTGGTGAGGAGCACGCGGTCCGTTGCAGCGCCATTCCACTTGCTCTTCCGCCCGAGGCCTCTCTTGTTGGACCGGCCTGTAGTTCTGTGCGACGAGTGAGCGCGCGGGACGGAACGGCGTCAACAGGCCAAGTAAGAAGTGATGGTCCATTAAAACGTCATTAAAACGTCGTTACCCAAGAAGACGTGTGACCAGCACTCTGAAGTCATTGTTCATGTAGGTAAAGGATTGATTGGAGCGTTCAGAACCGATCACATCTGACAACCTGACCGCTCACCGCTCCTCCCCGAGTCTGTTGTGTCCTGCTGCCCTTCATAAGAAATGCGGTTATTTACGGTCGTATCCGTTGGGAAAGTAGGAAGTGACAGATGGGATGATGCTCACTGAACTGAGAACCTGATGTAAGATTTAGGTACGTTTGGGGGTTGATGGCACGTTAACTGTAGTCACAGAAACGACCGATAGGCCCTCCCGTTCAAATGGGTGGGGTGGGGGCAGCACTGAAGTCAGATGTTGGCCAAGCGATTGCCAAAACGGATCGGAGTGTTACCGGCACTTCAGAGCGCTTCTGTTCGGAGCAGCAGCTGCTGCGGGGCTGCAGCTTGCGGTGGACGGGGAGCGTGGATAGCGGGGTAGGCGGTCGTCGCTGGGATTGTTACTGCGCACGGGCCGCGCGTACCCACCAACAGGCAAAAGAGGTGCCTTTGAAAGAAAGCCCCCCGTGAGTCTGTGGGGCTCTGCCCCCCTCACTGAAGCCGACTGCTGCATCGAGCAGGTTACTTCAGTCTCCCTTTGCCTCCCAGAACTGAATATTGAGGGGGGCTGTGCCCGCTGTGCGGTTTGGGTTGGGTTTGATCTTTCTGGTTCGTTATTTTTTTTATGGCTGTTGACACAGCCCTCTGAAATAATACACCTGACACACCCTGGCTTCCAGAGGCGTCTGTCTTCTGTGCGAAAGGCCTCTTTGAATACACGGAACTTTCGGGTTGCGGGCTGGTGCAGGGCACGGCGCGGCCCCGCAGCCGGATCCTGCGGAGCCAGCCTGCACCCGGACGCTGTCCCACGCACCCGACTCCCCCCGTGCCGTGCGGCGGGCCGATGCCACCCGCGGGTTGGATGCCGAACGCAGTAGTTTTGAGTAGCATAGGAAGGAGTTGTGTTGTTGTGACACCGTTGCCCTTAAACGGCAACCCAAAACCATGGGGGAGGTTTTCTATGACCCAGAAAACCTTCAGTCCTGCAGTGCAGGAGTGCAGACTGAAAAGCCCCGTTAGCCTTCCACCTCTTCTGTGTCATCAGCCGTGCCGCTGCCCCCAAACGTGCCATAAACCTCAGCACAGACGTACTCCCGCTGCTAAACTGAGTTTGATCACATCCCTGCTACGTTCCAGTTTAGCACTGTAAACCTAGAGCAACGTTGGCTTATAGTTTACATCCTTTTCTTCTTTCTTCCATGGGGTTTGCTCTATTTTTAACTTACTAAATGGTTCAAAAGCAGCAATGATGTTTAGTCGTTTCAGTGATGTGCATCGTGTGATGCACGACAGCTTATTTTGGCTGCCTGAAGGAACCCGGTAAATCCATTTCTCAACTACTCCCAGTCTGAGTGGTGGTAGAGTTCTGACAGGACCCTGAGCGCGGCTTTGGTGAACGTACCCATGGAACTGCGGTTTGCCTTCAGGGCTGGTAGAGATGGACCAGTGCCGCTGTCTTTGGGCAGCTGTGAAATGGAATCACAGAACGGTTTGGGTTGGAAGGGACCTTAAAGCCCATCCAGTCCCAACCCCCCTGCCATGGGCAGGGACACCCTCCACTAGACCAGGTTGCTCAGAGCCTCATCCAGCCTGGCCTTGAACACTGCCAGGGATGGGGCATCCACTGCTTCCACATCCACAAATCCGTGAGTGTGTGCTGCAAATACAGCTTTGTGACGTTTCCCTGCCATATGTGGGTGTCACAAATCTGTGAAACTCGGGCACGAAGCTCTGTTTTCAACCAATAATATTTTAACAGACTTAGGCACTTGAATACCTGGAATCTCCCACGTTTTTTGATTATTCTTACCATCAGTGTATTTTGATGAGGGGCCTGAGCGCTACATCCACCTACAAGTACTCTGCCAGACTACAGTAACCGTTAGTGCTGCGTATTTTGCGGTGATGTGAACGGAGCGGGGTGTGCTAACGCGTCTGTGTACGTTTTCCTTCCACAAGCACGCTGCTCATCGTTGATCCGACTGCCGAAGAAGAAGACTTAGCGACTGGGACAGTAACTGTTGTAACCGATGAAGAAGGCAGACTGTGTTCTGTCCATAAACCAGGTACTGCCACCTCTGTTACCCAGAACCTTTGGAGACGACAATCTTTGCTGGACCTGGCTGCTGCGTACCTGCTTTTCTTTGTCGAATGTGGGTGCTTTATGATAACGGAACGTCTGCTCGAGTACCCACCGAATGACTTGCTCTTGAAATTCCTGTTCGAAAAGGTGGCACAACTGCAGTTCCGCAAGAACCACAGAACGGTTTGGGTTGGAAGGGACCTTAAAGCCCATCCAGTTCCAACCCCCCTGCCATGGGCAGGGACACCCTCCACTAGACCAGGTTGCTCAGAGCCTCATCCAGCCTGGCCTTGAACACTCCCAGGGATGGGGCACCCACAGCTTCCTGGAGTAGTTAAGACACCGGAGCTTGACCTGGGTAACAGCAAAGGGCAGATTTTGAGCGCATCTCCTGTTCCACCTCTGGCTTGGTCCCGTTTTCTTTGCCTGAGGCTGGTGTAGGGGAAGCCGTACGCTCCCCAGGGGAAAGGCGTTGGTCATGGCATTTACTGTATTAACACTCTCATTTGGGAAACACACATCTAGAGTTACATAACTGAAGTATAAATAGAAAATCAAGGCGTTTCCTTTAATTTTCAGGTGGGAGTCCTCTTACAGGAGCCAAGCTTCAGGACTGCATCACCCGAGCAATTACAAGACACAAAGAAGTCAAGAAGCTGATAGACAAAGTCATAAAAAGTATAAAGCCCAAGTGAACAAAAGGAGAGATCTCTTCAGAAATGGATTTGTAAAAATTGTATTTGTTACAGTGTTCACAAACCTTTTATACTAAATAAACAAATACCCATACTACATTTACAAAGTTTGCTTTTTTCTAAAATGCCTGTCACCCTTGTGCTATGTACAGTGCTGCGCAGTGGTAAAAAATACAAGGGGAAACGCTCTGTTAAAAAAATTCAGCCGTTACGGAAGCCAGACCCTAGCTGCCCTATCGGTGAAACAGCCAGGTGCTCCAGGGGTGGCTTCCCAAACCAGTCCAGTCATTTCAGGGTAGCATCACAAGTTCCTTTTCTCACCAGCGATATAAAACACTTGGATGTGAACCTTTTTCCTTTTTAATTCACCAAAAAAAAATATAATCCCCTATGAATCAATGTTGTGTTTAGAGGGGGTGGGGGGAAGAGCAAGTCTCAGGACTTTGGAGGGGCTGTCACGCCTCTTTTCCTTTTACTTTTTGAGCGGCTGCCTGAACGCCGCCGCCGCAGGTGAGCTGCTCGCGCTGCTGCCGCCGTAGCCGTTTGACGCCGCAAGAATCGCAACTGCTGCCGTGAAGGAGAAGGGGGAGAAAAAGCTCGTTAGTGCTGCCTGTGAGGCTGTTCCACCTCGGGAAGGGGTGAGGAGGGAGGGGAAGGGATGAGGAGGGAGCACCAGGCTGACACAAGGAGCACGCCACAATGGGGTAACGAGTACAGCCAAGCAGCACCAGCCGGCTGAGGGCACAGCTGACGCTTCACAGGGGCACGCGGGCAGCTTTGCGCCTGCCCCTTCCCTCCAGGGCAGTAACTCAGCAACTTCAGCCGACGGTTGGGCTACCCACTGCACTGACATCATCCCTCTCAGACACGCATCCTAGGAATGCTCTGTAGGCACCGCGAAGGGGAGACTGTGCTAAAAACACCCCTGGAATACTCCTTCTGTGAAGCGCCTGAGGGACAGAGCGCCCAAGGAACGCCCTGCCAGCACGGCTGCTCCCGCGCGCAGACCAGCGGTGCCACACGGGAACTCGGAGGTGCTCACGTCGGTGCTCACGTCGGTGCTCCTGAAATCCGTGGGCACCTGGCGTGTGGGACCGAGGCGTGTGCCACCAGCACTCGAGTGCCAGCACGTCGGGAAGGTGGAGGGCTTAAACGAACAGACAAATTCGGTGCTCCAAGCTGAGAGAAACGCAGATTTCGTGATGCAGTTTGGCAAAATAGATGGTTTTTTTAATTTGCAAGACCGTGAAGACATTGGTTTTAAAAAAAAATAAAGGGGCAAGAGTTTTGGTTTTGGAGCCGAGAATTGTATTTCCCCCCCCTTTCTTTTCTTAAACACAGTCAGTGAAGTTGCTGGATTACTTGTATCTGCTGCTGCTGCCTAAGGCAGGGGAGAGCCGGACTCTCTGCTGGGGAAGGCGTGGCCCGGGTCCGTTCAGGGCAGAGCCAAGCCGAGACAACACTACAAAAGGAGAAGGGGAAAGCAGGGGGGTCAAAGAGGTCAGGTCGAGTCTGTCAGGGTCGGAGACAGAGGGACAGCGTAACGGAGAAGGAGGAGCAACAGAGTTAGTTTCAAACTGGAAACGGTGCAGAATATACACGATACACACTATTAGTAAGAACAGATTATGAAGTGCTAGTGGAGACACAGAGGTTGCTCGTACTGGACGTTAAGGACACGGTTGAAGAAACATTCCTCCATGAAGTCTGGAAGTTCCCTGTCTTTTGGCATCAAGCATGGCTCATTTTCACATGGCATCACCAATTTGCTGCACTTGACTGCCAAAGCCAGCAGGGAAGCGCACGCTTTGGCAGTCCAGCGTCTCTTGCCTCATTCGGGTGCTGATAATGTGCAGTAAAATCGTTCCGATCTACCTTCTTGGAGACCAAACTTCATTTCAGTGTGAATTTCTCAACGTACACGCTTAACTACAAAAGGAGGCGCAGCAAGCACATACCTGTGGCTTGAGGTGGCATAAAGTTCCCTACTCCGGTCAGGTTAATTACAGCGGCTTGTTGGGCAGATAATGCCTGATCTTGACTGGACGGACCTTGGTCAGACCCCTAGCAAAAATGAAAAGCTTGATCCTTATTACCAAACTCTGCTACCCACCCCTACGTAAATACAGCCAGCGCGAGGGCAAACTTTTAAAGCGCCATTTAAAAAAACCCATTTAATTCTACGTCTTCCAGCGCGCGTAGGTACCGGCTGCAACACGTGAGCAGAATGAACAGATGCCGAGCGCCCCGCAACAGCTGTCAGGGCAGGATGGGCATCGTGCCGGTCACCCAGCAGAAGTCCCGTGGGGCTGCCAACTTGCCTGCAGCCAGAGACGACAGTTTACGGTCGTAACATCACCACATTTCCTGTCTCCCTCCCAACCCCGACGTCTCCAGGTGACACCTTAAAGCGTCCACACACAAAGGTCCTAATCCATCAAAACGGGAAAAGCCCGGAACGTCCATGTGCACATTCGTGCTGTGCCACACACTCCTGGGTTTCATAAATACTACACATCCTGCTTTTCAAATACTACTTTCAGGGCAGAGTGGTTCTCAGGGTAGTGACCCAAATGGATGTGGAGGAGTCACACCTAGCGTCTACTGAAGTCAAAGGGTCCCGGACTAGGACCTCTTCTAGAGCTGAGATGATGCGCCGATTCCGGAAGTGGGGAAATAAAGTATTATGTGTGTGTGCTGGGTTCAGTCAGGAAAGGGTTAACTCCCTTTACTCTGGTTGCCAGGGAACTCTGTTGCTGGACAGTAAGTGAAAACATTGATAAGGCCTCAGCTGGTGCTGGGGATGGCCTGTACTGGACTCAAGGTCTTTTGTCCGCTTCAGATACTGTAGCTGACCCAGACTAACCAAGGAAGTATTTCATCCCATAGTACGTCATGTTCCAGTCTCTTTGGGTGGGGAAGGGGGTCCGGTAGCCATGACTCTGCCCTTCTCTCTCTCTCCCTTACTCCCTTGCTCGTTTACTCCCTGGCACTTGCTAACCCTCCTGCGTTAGCTGCTTTGCCAGCTCCTGTGCTGGCTCGTCCGTGTGGGAGCTGGTGGGTTGTTTTGAGTTTTCTGGCTGTGCTACCATTGATAGGGTTCGCTTGGAATCTGCTGCGTAGGCTCCTGGGCTCCGGCCCTCAGGCCACAGCTCTCGGGCTGCGGTTCTTGGGCTGTGGTTCTCGGGCTCTCTGGGTCTGATTTTCATCCCTCAACATCTGGGTGTGCATTGGTCAGTGGATGGTGGGAAACTGTATCATATTGTATCATATTGTATATAGTATCATATGTTTTATTTTCTACTATTTTAATTATTCATTATTACTAGTATCTGTATATATTGATTTAGGTTTAATTAGTAAATAGTTCTTATCTCAGTTTTATTAGCTTCCTCATCTCTTTTTCCTCCGATTCTTCCCCTCCGCTGGAGGAGGGGAGGGGGATTTGTGAGAGCGGCTTTGTGCTATTTCGCTAGCTGGAGTTAAACCACGACACTGTCCAACTCAAGGGAACGGCACGGCTCACCGGTCATTAAAGAGGCAGCGCAGGAGCCCAGCCGTTTCCAGGAGTTCTTTAGAATAACCACGTGAAATAATGCCACCAAGATCTAGGAAAACTTGACCGGAAGATGGTACGTTAGTCGTCTTCACCGAGACGACGTCGTCTCACGACAGACTTACAGGGTCACAGAAGCACTGTCTGGGAAAACCCCCCAGGTACAAGATGGGAATATACATATTTCTCTTGGCAGCATAGATAATTGTTGGTCTTTTCGGCTTTTTTTTCCCACTGAGCACCTGGGTCACAGCCCACGAACACATCCAGCCCTGTCCTTACCGACAAGCTCAGCCATCTACTGCGCCTGACAGCTCGTTTTAGCTGATGACCCTGGTCTCACTCTACGATGTGTGGCAAGAAAGAAGTCCCTCCGGGCAAGTTACCAACGCAGAGAGAAGAACTTTCTGCCACAAGAAGGACCAGGCTTACGCCATCATTTTTTTTTTTTTTTTGGTAAATGCCCTTAAAGTTCAACATCTAGAAAATAAGACCCAATATTACAGGCTTGCATCAATTTTTTTGGTTTTAGTAATTCAACTAGTAACTGACGTTTGGATTCTGAGAATAAACCTGAAAGTCTCCCCTTAAACTGTCCCACATTCCAGAACAAGGCCTGCGACACCACAGGAACGTTTTAAAGAGGCAGCTTGCTTACGCACAGTCTACAGTAGCGCAAGCAAAATTGTTATGACAGAGTATCCAGCAGAGACGACTGGGTAAACCGAAGTCTTGTTTGTAAGGGAAGGCAAAAGGTAAAGAACACAAGTCAGTGCAGCTGCTTCTCCCAGACTGCTGCAGTAATGCCTGGTGGGGATTTTTAGGCGCAGGTAGAACCAACCACTCAAAATCTGTCATGCTGAGAACCGACAGGTTGGTCTCTTATCAAGACTTTAGACTTGTTCAGTGATTAAAGCCTTCAACACTAATTACAAGCAGTGTAGAGCAAGTGTCCTCAGGTTACGGCTTTAAAGACAACTGATACTTTCCCTGGTGCAAAGGGAACGATCGCGCTGAGCGACAGCAGTGAGGATCGTAAGCCAACTCACAGCAGCTCAAGTAGCGGTTACTCTGGTAATCCTCGCTGCGTGCCTTCTCTGTCCATCTGACGTACCTGCTGGTTACGTACGCAGGACGACACTAAGCTGAGCTTACACCACTCGTACAGTGGGCTGGCGCTCTCCGCGCTGGAGTAAGGCAACACGTAGCCAGTTGTTCTGTTACAACTCCTCTAAAGGGGATATACGCAGAGGAGTATAGCCCAGCTCCAGCCACGGCAACAAAGCCACTGCAGCCTTTGGGAGAGGCTTTCCGCCCGCTCTGCTTCTGATCTGTTGTGTAAAGGCTCCACTTGTGGGGAGGGGGAGAACAGGAGAAACTGCTTCATGCGTGCATCCCAGGCTGAGGGCTGTTAGCACATGCCTGTTCTCCCCGTTGCTGAGGGCTACAGGCTGCAGGGATTGTGGCTGTGGAGAAAACTGTGACAGCTGCTGCTGGAGTGGGTTAAAAATAAAGTGAACCTCCTGGAAGCCATTAAAGATTGAAAACAAAGGGCATAGTTCAGTCAAACCGCTGAGCTTCCCACTGTCCAAGGATGAACATGACATTGATAGGATGTACGCCTTGGAGTATTGGTGGGGTTTTTTAAATAATTTTAAATAACAAAATTATTCACAAAGTGAAAAAGCCATATGCTTAGACAACAAACCTGCATTAAATTACAGCGAGATTATTTCCACAGGAACATACATTTTTATTATTCTAACTAAAAGTAGAAATTGCACTGCTACTGGAAATGTCACGGCTACTCTTTAAAGCACTGCTTATTATTTACACTCTCAGAACATTCCACAGAATTTTAAGAGCTGCTTCCAATGAACAAGCTGCCAGGCCTGATGCAAAAAACATGTTGAAGTGAAACAGCCTCGATTCCTCTCCCCTACCCCGGCTTTCATTGCACTGATTTCAGCCAAACATACTCTTGGCTGACACGAGTGGCAGAGGTAGCTTGAAATACTCCAGCACAAATACAAGCATTAAGTTTTATAGAAAAGCTCTACCCTGGCATAACCGCCTCCTGTGCCTGCCCTTCTCCCTGTTTCTGGAGTGTGTACAGGACTGGGAGGAGCAAGTAGCAAAGCTACAGCTGACCTTTTACAGGTATTAGCTTTTTGAGGCACGGTGCAACGCGTTGAATACCGAAGCTGTACTTCTGCACTTGGAACTTGCAGCTACTTCAAGATCCAGGAACTCCACTCGGTTCCACAAACACTCCCGGTTCTGCTTTTAAACGGGGCTCTGACACAGCAAGCAACTTCTGCTCGTGTTTGTATGCACACCCAGTGGAAAGAAAACACTCACAGACCTTCTAAACTCCACCTCTTACATGAGCTTCTACTTCCATTACCAGAAGCTCTTCAAAGCTGTTACTGCACCTACCTGCCCACACTGGGCTCAGCTTTTAGGCCTTGTGACATAGAATGGTTTGGGTTGGAAGGGACCTTAAAGACCATCCAGTTCCAACCCCCTGCCGTGGGCAGGGACACCCTCCACTAGACCAGGTTGCTCAAAGCCTCATCCAGCCTGGCCTTGAACACTGCCAGGGATGGGGCAGCCACAGCTTCTCTGGGCAACCTGTCCCAGTGCCTCACCACCCTCTCCGTGAAGAATTTCTTCCTGATGTCCAATTTAAATCTCCCTACTTTCAGTTTAAACCCATTACCCCTTGTTCTATCCCTACAGGCCCTTGTAAAAGTCTCCCTCAGCTTCCTTGTTGGCCGAATGATTCTCCTGTACGGTTTTCTACTTTTAAAATAATTGTCATTTCAATTTAAAGAATGATTTGCAATAACTGTTTTTTTAGGATTAATCTCCTGAATTCAAATGTCAGCATTTTTAGACTGTTACTGAGAACAACCTGCTTTGTTGTGAGCTAAGAATATAATTTCCACCAGGTGTCTTTATGGAAGTAGCTTCTTCTCTCATTCTTAGTGTTTTAAATGAGCAATTAAAGCTTGCAGTAAATAGTTTGTCTGATCAACTGGCTTCAAAAGATCTGTGGGGGGGCAATGCAGTAAGCAGCACTAAACAAATCTCTACAGAAAATTAAGAAATTATCATTGTGTTCAAGTATATCGATTACCTGTAGAAGATTTAAGGGCCGAAGATTTGATGCATTTTTCAAACCAAAGGGGCTGCCTGTTAAAGAAAACATCTTTTTATTAGTAGGAAGTCTTTACTTAATGATATATGTGTATTGCAATTAATACACTTTTCCACTGGGATAATTTCTAAACATTTGGAGGTTGGAAAACTGGCAAGTTTAAATTTTATGCTTAACACAATGCTGCATTTTCCGTGATCTTGCTAAGTCCATAGTTACCCGATTCAAAGTTAAGAAGAACTGACTAAACGGAAAGAAAACCGTATCGCTCCTCAAGACTGCACCCCGTACCCTGTAACCCATGGATGCATTTACACAAAGGTGAATGTGAAGAATACAGAGCCACAGAACGGTTTGGGTTGGAAGGGACCTTAAAGATCATCCAGTTCCAGCCCCTCTGCCCTGTTATAGCAGTTATTTTTCAGCGATTCTTCTGGCTTTAACAGATTTTACTGTCTGCACAGCAAATCCAGAAGCGTCCAAGGGCTCAGTGAAGTAACAGGCTCTCAGTTTCTCGATCATTACCACAAAGCAATCCCACCCAAAGTCTTAGCAACTCCCCAGCCCCTGCCCAGCCCCCAAGGGCTTCTGGCAAGACATATCTGACTTGCAGAGCTTTTGGCATTATTCCACAGGGCACTCCTCAGAGCTGTGCTAAAAACCCATAAATGTGCATGCAGGAAACTGAGTCGGGTACAGAACTGATACAAATGCCCCAGTAAAACAGCGGCTGTCAAACAGACCACCCCCCCCCCCCTCCCCCCCCCCCCCGAGGTTTGCCACGGACCTAGTGCAGCGCACCGCTCCCATCGGTTACGTGGGAGACAGCGTAGCACGTAAAAACCTGTGGCGCCAAACTGGTGAAGGCTCAGCGTGCTTGAAAGGATAGAATTAGAATTAAAAGTGAACCAAGTGAATTGAAGAAAGGGTCCAAAAATCAGTAACACTGAATTAAAAAAGAAGACAAATGAACAAGTACAAAATAGTGAGCAACTAGCTTTGTGTCTAAGCAGCGAGACAGGAGGTGACAAGTTACAGCAAGTCACAAACATATCCGAACCATCCGTACCACAGACTACAGGACACACAAAGGAAAAGAACCTCTTCACACAGTTCACATTTATAAAACTCACTGTCACAAGACGCCGTAGATGCCAAAAATATAAATGGGTTCAAAAACCAATTAGATACATCCACGGACTAGAAGTCTAGCACGGCATGTGAAGCACAAAGATCCACGTGGACAGCCTTCAGCTGAGAGAGTTTCCAGCTGCAGATTGCCAGAAGAGGTGGTTGCATACAAGGGACGTCTCGCTTCACACTTTTGCCTCGTCTTAAACTCTCTCCTAAGTGTCCTCTAGTGGTGACTGTCAGAGACAGAATATACACTGGATGGGTTTTTGGTCTAAACCAGTAAAGCCAGTCTCACGTTAACGTAACGCTGTTGCAAAAAAATACAAATAAAAAAAAAAATAGGCAGACCTCATTTGGGGAAATGTTAACAGGAATGTTGTGAAAGAGATGAGATGCATTTATTCTGCTGTGCTCCACAGTGGTAAATCAGCCAAGCTCAGGCTTGTGTCCAGTTTTGGTTATCACATTTTAAGAAGGATGTAAGCAAATTGGACAGTCTAGAAGAGAGTGACAGCATTATGAAAGGCTTGAAAAATACGACCTATCAGAAAGAGAAGACAGATGTGGGACACGACAGCATGTTTGCTACTTAGGAGGTAAAGAGAAAGGGTGAACAATTGTTTTTCATGTCTGCAAAGAACAGGAGAAAAAAAATTACTTAATTTGCAGTTATGGAGATGCATTGTAATTAGAGGGGAACATTTTGTGCAGATAATGAACTACCCCAAACAGCTACCAAGGGAGATGGGAATCTTCTTTAGTGAAGGTATTTAAAGACAGCTGAGATAAGCATTGGTTCAAGTATGACTTTGTCTCCCCCTAAGGGATGGGTATCTTGAAGTATACTCTATGCTTCTGATTCCATAATCATATATTAGAGATTTTTGTCTTTATTATTTTTTTCTGGAAAAAATAAACTAAGAATTTAAATGCTGCTTTAATGAATATCGAGGCATATAAATTTATACGGTCGTATTGGAAGGCAGTAAGGAACTAATTAATTGTCCTCCTAGGATAAAGCAGTACTACTGATAGAAGAAAATGCCCCGCATATTTAAAAACCGAGGCTCTAAGTTCAGTCACGCCCCTTTTCTGGCAGCCACCGTTACCAACTTTGCACTGGAATTTGGAGTTCACCTCAATCTTCCCATGAGGCACACCAAACCGTCCAGGTTGACAGTATGCTTCCCCAGACCAGCTCCTTCAAATCACTGTCAAACAATCACAACCGTAGCCTACGCTCTGCAAAAACACAGATGTTGGTCCCGAGCTCCAGCCATCAAATACACAGTCTACTCACACAATGGCCATGTCGTCCACTGTTGACAATATGCTGTCACACTGTCCCTGACCCAAGGGTGGCTTTTCAGCCTGTTCACACTAACCTGCTTGAGAGGCAGACTGCATTGCAGCGGGCAGCGCACCTGGTACCAGACCTCCTGATGGTAAAATGCCACTCAGATTTATACCTCCAGGGGTTATGGCACCAGTGTTGCACCCCAGCATAGGGTTTGAACCGCTCATCAGTGTCTGTGCTCCACTGCAGAAGAGGAAAGACAACACATCAAACCCAGGTGGTACAAGCAAAGCTGAGTAACTACATTTCTGCCCTCTGTCTCATGACAAAGTAAATCAATTGTTTGCTGTAAATGGGATTGTGGATAAAGAATCAGGGCAGCTTAAAAGAATCGTCATGCCTGAGCTGTAACAAATCCGTGAATCCACACTCCCAGCATACACTTTTTTTTCCTTTGGTACAATCTAAGCAAAATAAACCACAAGTGGATCTTTTAGTCTAGAAACACTGAAATATCAACAGTCTTCAGAAGAGTTGTACTAGCATAACCAAAAGTTAAGGAACAGGTGTGCGTTTTCCGTTGGCACTATAGAACAAAAGAGATCCCTCTAGTCAGCAGTGACCAACTGCTGGGCGCCTTGGATGAGCTGCTCAAGGGTCGGATACTTGCACTGAAGCACATGATGTGTCTGACACTGACCATCATGGACACTGATCACAGAATTTCCTTTAGTCTAAAAAGCGGGGCATGTCATTGACAGCAGCATTTTTTTTTAAACCAAAAGAAGAGTTTTGAAGATCAAAGAATGTTTAACATCAATGCTTGATCAAATTCTTAAAAACCAGATTTGCTGTTTTCTTGTGTTTCACACACCACCTTTCGTTCACAGGCACTTCTCTTTCAAATCTCTTTCCGTTTTTCATTTGGAGTGGTCTGCACATCATATTCTACCTCCTCTCCAATTAAAAGTTTTCAAACTTATAGAGCAAAACCTCAGAAACCACAGAAATTGCGATTAAGCCTTATGAAATTAAACTATATGCACCCAAAAAGCCAAAAGCACAGTTTTCTTAATAGACCTTTTCGTTATTCTGATAGTAGGTGCCTTGTATTTGAGAGAGTCAAAGTGTTTTAGTGGCTCTTCGCTTTATAATTACAAAGATCATCTTGTATTGCAGATCCTGAAAAACATCTATCCTAATGGATGCTGGACAGTCATGTACCATGCCCACCCTGCCCACCCCACCACCCCACCCAGGGCAAATCAAGAAACCGTCGTAACGAAGCACTTACCACACAGAGCCCACTACATTGATGAAGTTAAGTCCTGCAGGGTTTGCCATGACCTGGGTGGAGGTGGTTCCTGTAGTAACGGATGTTACCATGGTGGAAAGAGGAATGGTCATTACAGGCAGTGCCTGGCTCAGAGACATTTGCTGCTGAGCAAACGGGGTTAACAAAGTGGGCTGAGGGGTGAAGCCTGAATCTTGGGGAGTAGGGGTGGCAGAAGGGGTAATAGGAGTTGAGCTCTGAGCATCAGGAGGGTGTGGGGTCGATGAAGGGGTGTTGGTTGGAGTAGGAGTAGATGGTTTAGGAGTTCCAGACCCTGCTCATTGAGAAAAATAGAAAGTGCTAGTTTGTTATAAAAGGCCAGTCCTTTTTGTATAATAAGGTTAATGGAATCTTACTTAGCACTGACAATTTGTTCCATTTTTTAGACCGCAAGTGTTAATTTCTACACGACACGAGTGTTGCAGCACACACTCATTGTTAAGGATGCAGTATAATCACACAGAAAACCCATTCTCCATGCGTGATTCCTTAGGCCATACACCCATTTGTATCCTCCATAAAGTCCTTCCATAATTTATCATACATTAAGCCATAACTCTATTCAGCAATAATTAAAAGGAAACAATTCCTTAGTGACCATTTTAACCTAATTAATGCTGTTGCCCTGAAATGTTAAACATACAGTCTATATGCACTGCCTGCACAATAGCATCGTGTTAAAAACAGGTCATGGAAAACAACAGATTCAACAAAGAACATACACTGCTACAATAACCATGGGGCTGATCTACATTTCACCAGGCAGCTGAACTCCCATTTGCCAAATTCTGACCAAATAAAAATAATGTTTTCGTACTGAAGAATCAGAGGATAATACTGCATCTTGAAAAAGTTACTGTGGAATGCCTTCTGTTTAAAGGTAGCATGTATAGCTCTATTTGTTGTGGATGCAGTAAGCAGTTTATCAACAGAAAAAAAAAAACCAAACCAAAAACCCCCAAAAGGTTGAGGTGGGGGTTTGGTTTGGGGTTTTTTTGGTTTTTTTTTTTTTTTTTAGCTTTCATGGCCTGCAGAAAGGATGGAAATAAATGTGAATCTCCAGCTGTCGTGACCAGAGCCTTAAAGTAACTACTGCGTGCAGCAGATTCACACAGTTCATGGCACTAACAAACAGAGTAAATATGTTAGGAGAAAACTTTTAAAAGTTTTCTTTTTTTCTTTCTTTGTGCAAACAAGAAATCAGAAAATTTACACCTTTAGAGCTATCCAGATTTTAAATTATTTAATGCAAGAAGCGTATTATAATACTGTGCAGGATACTGGAATGTGCAGTACACAATTATTCATAAAAAACTGAAAAACTAGGATTTCTCTTTGTACAAATCTGTTCACGAAATGTCTCAAGACGCATACACATTTTAAAGTGTTTTGTGATCTCTAGCTACGATTACAATGATCCTGTCAGTGTTAACGAAAATACTTAAACTAGGATGTCACTTGTGATTGAAATTTACATTTTTAACACCTGAAAATATGGTGCTATCAGCAGCAGCATCACCACCACACTTGCAATCAGCAATGATTTGTAAAACAGTGTAGGAGTGTTTTAAAAAATCATCTTATCGTTTATTGTATCACCACCTTGGGACTGATCAGATTATATACATACAGAGAGATACAACTGCACCAGCTCCTATAACATTTAGAAAACCAGATGCTTAAATTATGTAAAGGCAAACTGATCTAACATACTGTTTTTACACTGGAGGGAAAAAAAAATAATCTACACTTTGGAATTTCATCTCATCACATTATCTACCAGCCTTTCATAAATGAGGAGATCATACTAATTGCATAAAATGTATTAAAACGTATACACAGAGGGTGCATACATATATACAGAAAAAACGAACACAGTTACAATAAACATAAAAATACATACAGTGAACAAGAGACCTGCCTAAAGCTGCACAACTTATACAATTTAGGGTACACTGTACACTTAAGTTTCATCATTCCACAGGTTAAGGAGTTTATCTCGGGAAGCATTTATGCAAAAGCCTAAGATTTAATGGAGAATTTAGGTCGTGACTCACTTTGTGAAGAGCTCGCAGGAGACATGGCAGCTGGAGAGAGCATGCTAACTTGATTAAGATCCATAGATTGTTTCCGAGAAAGACCGGGAGGCTTGGAAGGAGGAGGAGGAGGAGTTGGGGATTTTAGATGGCCACTTGACTGTTGTGGACTAAAAATATTACCTAAAAAGGCATAGTTAAAATACATTATTGTTTTGTGAGTACATGCTAATTGGAATATTTGTTAGGATGCAATTTTGTGAACAATACGATCAGAAATCAACAAAATTATGCTCTTTTCACAGATACTGATTTTTTTTCAATTAAATCTTTACTAAAGGGACACCACGTCATTACACAATAGGCAGAACACAGAGGAGATGCCCAAATCAATAAATAGTTACCTGAAGAGCTACTTCCTGAACTTGAAGGCAATTTGATGGGAGGAGGTCGGTGTTTTACACCTTTCCCCAATACCGAAGACTGAACAGAGCCTGATATACCTTCTGGCTGCTAGGAGGAAAGAGAAATTAACACTACCAGAGCAACAATGTAAGCTTCCACATGTTTGACAGAAAAAACAATTCAAATAATTTGCATTGACTTCTCAAAAACACGACAATATTCCCTTCAGACACCGAATAAAAATCTGAAATATTTTAAAAACATAACTTATGATCTTTAGATAAAATACTTTCCATCAAGAAACAGCTTGAAAGTGCTCGTAAAATATAAAACGAGCAAATAAAAATTCAGAAAAAAAAAAAGGACTTTCACTTTTCTTTGCAATTCTGAAGTCTTCCTTAATAATTTTCACAAATGGAAGCGGGACACATGCACTTTAAATAAAAGGACAATTTGGTCTTACTTGAAAAATTACATCATTCATTCACCATCTATATATGTCTGCCATTTCTAACCAATATGGATTTAGAGAACAGGATCAGATTTCCCACTCCCAGGAGTAGGGATTTAAATACATTCAGGAAAATCCTGAACGTGCATATAAATCAATACACATTTTCCCACTGACTTCAGTGGGGTCAGAACGTCACTAATCTTTTCAGAGGAAAGGTGCTCCCTTTTTGTTTGCTCTTATAACATACTTAGGAGGTTGCCTAAACGTAAATGAACTTCTGCTAATCAAGCCTGCAGTGCTCAGTCACTCACAACAGACTAAATCCGTAATTCCAACAGCTGCCACTGTCAAAAGACTCAATAGTGAAACACATTTACAGTTACAGTCTCCATATTTATATATGAAGCAGGTATCCCATAAATGAAAGTAACGACTCAAACGTACAATCCACAAACCGCTGAAACCAGAAAATGAGGCATTTGATGTAGCGAATGAAATATTTCAGTGCTGGAGCCATGGGCTAACAAATCAGAGCATCCAGCACTGTGCAGAATCAACCTTTACGGAGAGCTTAGCTTCTGCTGATTCTCAGTAATAAGAGACAATCCCTCTGCATGTTTCTAATTGCCTGTTTATTGAAAAAGCATCTTTTGAGGAAAATTCTGAGGACTACCTTTCTCTTCTACTATTATAATCTACTTTCTTCATTCTGACAATACAGACTAATGCCCGATTCAAAAAGGGAGTAGACCATTAAATACTGTAACCTGAGTATCTTGGTCCAGCTTTGGTGGGGGCTTGGACAGCCAGACAACCTGACTTCCAGAAGCACCCTCCCACCCGAAGCTGTTCCGTGATTTTCAGAGATATATATGTAGATGTATACATACGTACACATACATGGATGCATGTGTCTGCACACATACAGAATCATTCTTCATTTCAAAAATCAAAAACTACCTTACTCTGATGGTGCCAGGACACTGGAACAGGCTGCCCAGAGAGGTGGGGGAGCCTCCTTCTCTGGGGATATTCAAAAGCCGCCTGGACTTGTTCCTGTGTGATCTGCTCTAGGTGATCCTGCTCTGGCAGGGGGGTTGGACTAGGTGATCTCTAGAGGTCCCTTCCAACCCCGAACACTCTGTGATTCATATTCCTTCCTGCAACTGCTGGCCCCTGCATGCTGTTCTCCTGGCTGACACCAACAACTACCTCTTTCAAAGCAACGTTGTCGCAGTTTAAAAGTAGGTATTTAGGGGAAAGGTGTAGCAAAGGAACTAGCCCAACAGATACAAAATTAATTTACTAGTTGGAGACTAAATAAAGCTCACCACTATGGTACTGAATCTGAACAACAAAGCCACAAGCAGCAAATAAAGCACAAGGCATTGCCAACAGGCATGAGAATTTGGGAATGCAGGAATTTCTACTGGATGTTTGCATGCAAAAATACACACTTTAATGGTTTTGGTGCCTTTTTTTTTTTTAAATTTTCCTCTTTAAGCTAAAGAGAAAATAATTTTAATATCTAAATGTAAAAGGAAAGAAAGTTCAGCTACTACACCTGCTTCTATGTTTACCAACCTATAAAGTAAACCACATAGCTGCATTTTACTATCCTGCCCTGTGAAAGGTAGCTGCAACAAAACCCTGGAGCTAGCTATACTATACACAGCTTAAAGACACCCCCCCCCGTCCACCCCATACTTGAACAGTGAAGACAAATGTGCTTTCCTCTAACTTTTCCCATATACATACTCCGAATTATGACAATAAGGCATCCAAAAAATAATTCAGAAGGAAAATTTTAGGTTCTTTTCATTTTCAATGTGGATAGCAAATATATTCTAATAATTCAATAATCAAGCGCACATAAAACAAATGGATGGCTTGACAAACTCACTTCCATTTCCTTCCCTGGAGAAAGATGACTTAGATTGACTGATCCACCTGAATTATGAAACATTTTCACAGGACATTTAGCTTCACTTTGTACTAACTCCTGATACTGGTTCACCACTCTGTAACAAACAATGAGGACAGAAAAATATTAACAACTTCCAACTTCTGAAGTAGACACGTATATGTAAACACATATACAATTATGCTACACAGTCATACAAAATATGTAATAGTTTATACTGTGCTGGTTTTAGCTGGGATAGAGTAAATTTTCTTCACAGTAGCTAATATGAGGCAAAGATTTGGATTTATGAGAGGCTTTGCGCTGGGAAAAATATTAGTATCACTATTTCATTTATTTATATTCAATTATTCTGTTGTTCTTATCTCAACACACAAGTTTCCTTGTCTTTTCCTCCGGTTCTCCTCCTTCACTGGGCAGGGGGAGGTAAGAGAGCAGCTGTGAGGTAATTAGGTCTAGTGGAAGGGGTTCCAACCCCATGGCAGGGGGGTTGGAACTGGATGGTCTTTAAGGTCCCTGCCAACCCAAACCATTCTGTGATTCTAGTTGCTTACTGGGATTAAACCACAACATGTACATAAGTACATATTATGTAAGTTATATCTATAGAAAATAGAGGCACACATATATAAAATATATAGGTATCTTTTGACTTTATGATCTTACATTTATTCCATTTTCACTTTTCTTGTACTTGCTGCCTTTTTTTGTAATGCAACATACAGTTTGTTTAAAAAATGAGTTTAAGAAAAACTCTTTTGGAGGAATATGCAAAATATTGGGCAGAACAGTTCCTTCTCAAAGGCAACAGCAGTTCTTTTGGGTGTAAGTCAATGAATGGGGTTCCCTTTCCCCTCACATGGCCCCCGAATCTCTACAGAGCTGTGTCCTCTGCTTATGCTCCCAGTGGAACAGTCAATTCTCGTTTAACTTGAGGTCTGTGTCAGCTGAGGACTCGAAGCAAGCAATGAACCAAGAGGTCCATACTGAATGTACATCCAAGTACCAGTTATCACAGCAAAAGTGATCAGTCTTCTCTGAGCACCAGGACAGCCAGGTCTCATTCTGAGACACTAATCAGTAGTGATATATCCAGGAATTTAAAGCATCAATAACATCAGGCAAAGTTTAGAATACTCTTCTACCAAATCAAATACTACATCTCTACTAATCTAAGATAACTAGGTCGAGGGACTACTGTTGCATAAACACAAATAGAACATACAAAGTGACCTTGCAGACTCGAAAATGAAGTGAAAGACCTGTTGTCACTTGCACTCAATGAAAAGCTGCTGGAGTTTTTCCATTAGCTTACACCTAATTGCAATGAGCTACACTTTATTTTGGCACAGCACTGATTCAACATGCTGCTCCATGACTAATGCAGGCATAAGCAAGGGTCCCAAGATACGTGGCAGAGGAAAGGACACAGTGTACTTTCCTCTGCAATTAGGTGTTAGACTGCCTTAAAATTACAGTGGAATCGGAGTAATAAAATGCTGTGTACTCAAAAAGGTGGTCCTGCCCTCCCTCCTCATCTACTGTTTCTTCTCATCCTAGTCCCTGAAACCCAACTGCTTGTTTTGATAACAGGATTTGTGCAACCAGTGGCAAAAATGCTCAAGTAGTCAATCCCAGTTAAAACTAGACCCCTGTGTTATTGTCTTCGTTTTCAGCCAACCAACCCCCGATTCAGCTTACAGCACAAACAGCTAAAGTCTCTATCAGCACAAAGGAGGCAGGAGAGAATACAAGCAGAGTTTCTTGATCAAGATTATCTATTAAAACAAAGAACATGATTATTTATTTTTGATGAAATTCAGAACTTATCTCCCTGCCAGGTACATGGCATTACGCTAGATTACACTTAAAGGTCAAATGAACAGCTTGCATAATTGTTAATTTACCCTACAAAATGTCAAGATGCAATACCTGCTGAGTGCTCTCAGGATTTTGTAATTACCTATGTAATCAAGAATAACTGCAAAAAACCGTAACAACATCCTTGGAATTTAGGTAGTGGGACAAGCTGTATTCATGCATTTGCTTTCCGCTCTTCTTCCTTGCTTGTTAAATATAGAAACTGCACTCTATATCCTAATTATTATCATGATTAATTCCCCTCATTTCCCTCATCTGCTCTACACGTTTCCATAACCACCACATTAACAGCCGTAATGGCTAACAGGAACAAAACGTATTATTTGGCATCAAGCCAAATGGCTGCACATACGATATGAATTTACCTTTCAGCATCAGTCTTCGACCCAATAAGGAACCTGAAATAGAAAACGTATAAACACATTTTCAGTCGTGACTTGGAATAAAAGAACATGTTTTTATAATCACAAAACTCCAACAGCATGTCAATGCGCCCTTTTCTTCTGACCTGCTGAAAATACAGGAGATACCACATCCATTTAATGGACTGGGTATTATTTAGTACTTGAAATACAAACTTGGCTTCCTGACTATATATAAACAATATACACATTTGGCCTAACATGGTCTCCTTTAAGGACAGATTTACAAAGCAAAAGGCAGAATATAGAAGTTGTATATTTTGTACTTTCAAAAAATGGAAGTGAATCACTGCTACAGAATTGCTACTGTGAAAAGCAGCAAGGGCAAAGTTAGCTATAAATCAACGTATCAATATGCTCACACTGAAATACAAACACAAGTGTCCTGGGAGTATGTCAGAAACAGCTCTACCTGTAGTTTTTTAACAAACTTTCCATCGTTTGATTTGACTTACGCAAATTCCAATTCCTTGCGATTTTCCAGAACTCCTAAATAAGCATTTCTCTCTTTTCGTAACACTTACAGCTTGCAAACTTGTTACTTCAGTGATATTTTTTTGTAAACACTACAGACTTTTGTGTTTCTCTAGCTCAAAAGAAAAAAAACCAGTTCTTTTTTACAGCACAACAGTAAAAAATGTCTTCTACATCTTCCACTTCATGTGACAGTTTTCCAATGAAGAAGTAACCAAATTTTGATGAACTTCAACTGGTAATGTCTTATAAATAATGGACTAGAGCAGTGGTTTCCAAAAATATCCAGGAATCTAACCCCCCTAAGTCCTTTTAATTCCCACCCTTATTATGCAACTGTAAGGTAGCACTGCTGTTCTAGGAAGACCAGTACCAAGTATATGTGCTGGTTTTGGCTGAGATAGAATTAATTTCCTTCACAGTAGCTGGTATGGGGCTGTGTTTTGGATTTGTGCTGGAAACAGTGCTGGTAACACAGGTGTGTTTTAGTTACAGCTGAGCAGTGCTTGCACAGAGGCAAAGCCTTTCTGCCTCTCACACCACCTACCAGCGACTGGGCTGGGGGTGCATGAGGAGTTGTGAGGGGGCACAGCCAGTACAGCTGACCCCAACTGACCAAAGGGATATTCCATGGCATGTGATGTCATGCTCAGCATATAAAGCTGGGGGGAGAAGGAAGGAATGGATGTTCAGAGTTATGGTGTTTGTCTTCCCAAGTAACCATTACATATGATGGAGCCCTGCTTCCCTGGGGATAGTTGAACACCTGCTTGCCCATGGGAAGCGGTGAATGAATTCCTTGTTTTGCCTTGCTTGTGTGTGCAGCTTTTGCTTTCCTCATTAAATTGTATCTCAAGCCACAAGTTTTCTCACTTACACCCTTCTGATTCTTTCCCCCATCCTACCAGGAATAAGTGAGTGAGCAGCTGTGTGGTGCTTAGTGGCTGCTGGGATTAAACCCCAATAGCATGGAAACAGTAAATAGCTCAGTCTAGGGATAAAACATCCTATTAGGAATCTTTTCAGATTTTTAAAAAACAATATATAGGAATTACATACTAGACAATAAAACTAACAGAACTAAACTTTGCTCAGGCTCACTGCTCCTTGCCGTACTGAAATTTATAGGGTCTATTCTGCTGCACAGGTTCCTCCACACAAAGAATCTGGTACACAATAAAAAGAACAAAGAATAGAGAATCGTTGTAGAACCACAGCCAACAACAGCAGATTTAAGCCAATTCAAAACGACAAAGCTTCTTGGAAGCTTGTGTTTTTCTTCATTATTTATTTAGCCTAAATTTCTCTGCATAAGGGTAAAGACAGTATCATCAAGTTTTATGTTTTCTCAGCATCAGGCAAATATTGACAACAATCAAAACTATGAGTGACACTGAAAAGGAGTGCTAACAACATCTTATGTTTCTCCACCATTTCAGGCTTTTTTTTGGGGGAGTGGGAGGTGGAGTTCGATTATTTTTTTGGGGGGATGGGGGGTTGGGCTTTCTGTTTGTTTGTTGATTGTTTTTTCTTTTTTACAGTATGTCTTTAATACAAAAGAACAAGCAGATATAACATAAAAGTACATTTCAGATATGAAGATTCAACATATTTTCTTAAAAAAAAAATCTAATTAGCTGAATTTTTCAAACAAAACTTAAATCAGATTTCTAGCTCAGAAGTACTTTTATGACTTAAAATGATAAGTAACATTTGTCTTCCTTCATCTATCAGATCCCAGTACAGTTTACAAGAACATATAACTTACTGGGATGGAGTTAATAGGTTGTCGTTTTCCTCATCACCTTTGAGTGTCTGAATTTTACCATAGTACAAGGGATTGCCAAGAGACTGAAAAATGGTCAGTTTTGTTTTTTGAAGCTGATTACCAACTTCACATTCAAACACATAATCATCTTTTATTTCCTAAAAAGACAGAAGAAAATAACCAAATAAGTCTTAAACAACTGAGAACAGAAACAGCTCATAAAACATGCCACTTCTATACAATACAATAAAAAAAACCACTCTAAGAAAGGTAACACTCTCTAAGAAGGGGTGCACTATCTCAAATGAAAGTGATTTTGAGAATTTCTCTAAAGGGATGAGAGGAAAAAAAGAATCTCTTAAAAATACAAAAATATTGCATACCCTAAACAATCATGCAGATATGGAAAGGCAAACTGGGCAAACATGTACAGAAACAGTTTTATATAAATTATGGCAATGAAAAAGTCTTCGGAGTAAAATGTTGGAGATGAAGATGAGGTTTTATGGGAAAGTATTACTTTTGGCTAATATTAACTAGAAAGACAACATGATAGAAGCTGTTAATAAATAATATACTGTCTCCAAAACAACAGGGAATTAATGAATTGATTTATGATTAATAGTACCAAATTATTACTTCTTATCAATTCATGTAATTTGTGCCAAAAATCTTAAGGTTCAACTTCAACACTGCACTAAGAGCTTTTTGTAAGAGGTATTTAACATTACTTAGTCTCTTTCCAAATTCAACATTTTAACAGAAGCTCTTTTCCATCAATCTTTGAGTATCTGAGTGAAGAAAACAATTTGTTGTGAAGAGTACTGCTCCCTGTAAATTCTTATGCCTTTTTTACTATACAGCAACAGTACATCTTACTTGGGAGACTTAAGTTGCTTTTCCTTGTATTTCTGGAAAACCTGAGGAAATTACAAGACTGATCACATGCATGCTGCACTGTATGAAATTACAAGCATCTGTGGTAATCCTTCTGTGACTATATAACATATGGAAGATTAATTAAACTGAAGGAGAGACGACTGCTCCCACATGACTTAGTTTTTGTTGAAAGAAGAGGCATTTTAACTAGAGACAGAAGTTTGGCCAAAGGTCTAAACTACTCACATGTGCTGGCCAGACAGTTGGTTGTGAGTCATCAGGCTTGATAGACTTTTCCACTTTGGCATATTTTTCCACCTGAAGAAAATGGAGATATCAGAAAAGAAAGAACAGTAGTCATACTGGGCCAGAGTTAAAGTTAACCTAGCAAAACTTCTTGGTTTTGACACTGGTAATATGATAGTCTATAAACAGTGAATGCAAGAAACAGACAAGGAGAGCTTGATACTTCATACAGCATCCCCTATGTTACGCATTCTGAAAAAGCAAACTGGAGAACTTTCAAAACTCTACATTTACTCTGTTACTCCGTATTTGCTATGTTAAACTGAAACCACTGCCTGCAATGTGGAACGGTTAAGAAATTTCACAGTACCAGTAACTCCTAAAGACTCTGATTAAGTCAGGTACATCACTGTTGAAGTGCAAAGGGAGAGAAGGTTTGCACCAACCTACAGCATCCTTTAATACATAATGTGCACTCTCGCCAGACCTATTAGGTCCAAAGCTACAATCTTGAGTAGTCTACCAAGTCCCTTCTGTACACTAGCAGTATGTGTTTTGGTAGTGCCAGAAACTGAGAACATAAACGTCCCTGAGAGAACAACGCACACAGAGTGATCAGAAGAATTCCCAACTAGAATTCTCTGTATAAAAAACCACTATTGAAACTATTATGTCCCATAGTATCATAACATGTCAAAAAGAGAAATTTCTACCAAGTTGAGAAGTGACTAATTTTTAAATAATTTCCTTACCTCATTTCTTCTTCTATTTTTTGGTATATTATCAGACAACTTCAAATAGACACATGCTCACTGAACCACCGATGAACAACACTAAAGGTCTGTTGGCACTGTTTATCTCACACGAACTGTCATGTTAGAACTGTAATGTATTCCAGTGTGGTTTAGCTTGTGTTTGTTATACTTTACAGTACAGAAAAGTCATTCCAAATGTTCAAGTCTCTCCCATTTTTTAAAGGACATTCTTTGATACTGGATACTCTTCAGTCACTTCTTCACACATTGTAACGTTCAATACAATTGATAAACATTGTTAATGGTAACAATTGGACTTACATCCACTTCAGAAGGTGCAGTCAAGTAGCAAGGATTCTGTTTCCACATATCTACGCACTGGAAGATGAAAAAGCAGTATTAATGTATTAAATGATTAAAATAAATAGTTAGAAGTATACCCCCTATGTCTCAGAACGCTTACATTTCCAGCTTTAGAAATTTTGAGGTCGTACTGCTGGGCTCCTTTCCTCTCCTTTCTTTTCTGTAAGTAGTCAAGTAGTCTGAGCTGAGGTGGAGTTGAATAGTGAGCTACTTCCTGCTGTCTGTTCAGAGACGACCTCGCGTACCTTTTGAAGCACCTATGGTAAAATGACAGATACGCTTGTAAACCCACCAAAATGAAATTCCCCACTGCTGCTGTACAAACACCAAAATACGCAGGGAAATGCCACTTGCACCGAGACTAAAAGACAGGTTTTGAAATATTAATATAACATTGCTATTCTGGATTACGCTGTAAAACTCTTGATTTCGTATTTTTAAAGATTGCCAGTATTCTGTTCATGTGTTTCAGAACTAAGGACAGGTTTATTTTTGAAATGCATACATTGTCAAAATGAGTAAGAAATTGAGAAGTTGCCAAGCTTAAAATATTTGTATATTATCACAGACTCCAATTCTGTCAAAAAAAAAAAATCTGTGTACTGCTCACGTAACTCTAAGTTATAAGCACAGGAACTACCCTCCATCCTTTGTCTCGTGCCAAACCCACTGGCACATTAATGCTGTTCTGGACGTTCGCTTAACATCTTTATTTTTCTAGTGGAATGTTTGTTGACCACAAAGCTCTGATTTTAAGGACTGCTTGACCATTTTCACTGGCTATACATTAGCCTAGTCTTTCAATGCAAATCCAGTTTTAAATATTTCAGTAATTTTGACAGAGCAGTAATACATTTTCATACCACAGAGTGAATGCAGCTCTTCTAGCAGAAGTAATGTGAACCATCTCAAGCTTTTGTGGGAAAAAGTGAACAACCATGCACAAAAGTGAAACAATTTCAACATTTTGTAAAAGTAATGTGAAATGCACTACGTAAGTTTTCCAAGATTCTAATACGTCCACACTTTTGTTTAACCTGAATGTCAAGGTTAATAATAAAACATGTCCTTGATTTCCTCATTCAGGGTTAAACTTGTACATAACGAATCGAAGACCAATATGCAGCATATCCCATTTAGGTATTTTACATTACTGATGTGTCAGCTGACTCAGCTTACATATGAATTATGCAAAAAAAGGACAAAGTCAAAACTGCAGGATAACCTATTATGTTAAGAAAATAATATGTACACTGATATACAAAAATAAGCATATTACAGTGCCTACTACTAACTGAAATATAGTACAATATTGAGCACTTAAAAATAAGATATAATTTCCTGACTGTTCCTCACGTTCCTAATATTTAAGTGGATACTACATTCTAGAAGCAAAATTTTCAGGTAAAGCGTTACTTATATACACTTCTGAAACACTTCATAAGATAAGAAGGTCTCAATACAGATCACACCGAAAACTACCGTTTCATGGGGCGAGTATTCATCTTCTGCTTGTTGTACAGGAGTCTGTTTGTAGTACAGGTCACTGCTATTGAAGGATCCAGACACAAAGGCTCTGCTGTAGCCAGAATAAGTTGGCTCTCAAGTAGGAGTTTATCCTCCTGCAGTATACACAGCTATTAATACATGTAAAAAACTGAAGACACTAATTACATTGATATACACCTACATATATGTGCACTTTAGCTTAATGACAACTGGAATAATTGTGTGGGATATTAAACAAAAGAAAATATTCAACAGCTAAGTATCACTAACCATTGCAATGAGCTACAGGGTTTGGGTGGGGTCCTTCTGTCAAGTAGGGAACACGTTCTGTTTTTTGGCTTGTGTTTTCTTTGTTTGTTTGTTTTAAACACAGTACTAGTGGCAATGAAATCCATTTTCTGTCCATCATTTATATTGATGGACTGGCAATCGGTGCCATAATGATGATCTACCTGGGACTTTAGATTACAATGTGAATTGGATTTGAGCACGAGTGTGGCTATGACATACAAATGAGCACATTGAGTACACCATACTATTCAGCATTTAACTATTATTGTAAAACCTTAGTTACTTCGGATTCCTTTTACTGTAACAGTGTCAATAACAAAATGATGCTAGAGGAGCAACAGTGTCATTAGACTCCAAACGCTGTTTTGGGGCTGTATGTTGAAGATGAAGGAAGGAAGGTAAACTAGTTAGAGTAACTCCAATACTATCATTCTGCATTATCAAAAGTTACGGTCTGATTCTACAAAACTTTTAGCAAATCCTATTGTTTTCTATGGCATCTTGTGGGAAGATGCTATTAACAAGTTCATTTGGCAGCTCTCTGGAGCACGTACCATGCAGAGCTACACACAGCACTGACAGTCTGAATTAACAGAAAGCATAATCAGTTTTATCAGATTTTATTGAATAAATAATTAAAGTTTATTTTATTGTATATGTACTACATCACTGTGAAGTTTTAAAATAACTGCTAACCCACCTGTGTCCATTTGTGGTTGTCACTTGTTATAGAATGCACATCACAAATTAAAGTCTGAGGAAGAAGACATAATGGTAATTAGCTTTCAACTAAATAATAAGATTTCCTATGTTCAGTAATAGTTCATAAGCAGTCTAGGAATTACTGTAACACTGAGGAATGACCTAAAACACTCCTTACCTGCATCGTAGGACGCAAAAGAATGTGCTTGCTTTGGTACGTTGGAGATTTCATGTTGCCAGACTGCCTATAGTCACGTATTTCTGCTATGACACATCCACAATGAAAAATATTAACCTAGTTGAAACAAAAGAACAACTTGTGAATAAACAATATTTATCAGTCTGCCTCAGCCCCTGCTGACAAAAATGCAAATTTTTGGAGGCCCTGCCTCCATTCCCATGCAACGCTACAGGCCTGGGGACGAGTGGCTGGAAAGCTGCCCAGAGGAAAAGGACCCGGGAGTGTTGGCTGACAGACAGCTGAACATGAGCCAGCAGTGTGCCCAGGTGGCCAACGGCATCCTGGCCTGCATCAGGAACAGTGTGGCCAGCAGGACTAGGGACGCGACTGTCCCCCTGTACTGAGCACTGGTGAGGCACTGATTTGACACCTCAAATCCTGTGTTCAGTTTGGGCCCCTCACTACAAGACAGACACTGAGGTGCTGGAGCGTGTCCAGAGAAGGGCAACAGAGCTGGGGAAGGGTCTGGAGCACAAGTCCTGTGAGGAGCAGCTGAGGAAACTAGGGTTGTTTGGCCTGGAGAAGGCTCAGGGGAGACCTTATTATACTTGAAAGGAGGCTGCAGAGAGGTGAGGGTTGGTCTTTTCTCCCAAGTGACATGTGATAGGACAAGAGAAGACGGCTACAAGTTGTGCCAGGGAAGGTTCACATTGGATATTAGGAAAAATTTCTTCATGGAAAGGGTTGTCAAGCTTTGGAACAGGCTGTGCATGCAGGGAGGTGGTTCAGTCACCATCCCTGGAGGTATTTAAGAGACGTGGACAAGGTGCTTAGGGACATGGTTTAGTGGTGAACTTGGCAGTGTTAGGTTAATGATTGGACTTGATGATCTTAGAGGCCTTTTCCAACCTAAAAGATTCTATGATTCTGTGAAGTTTGTTATATATCATACAAAATACAGTGATACTATGAATAAAACTCGTCACCAATTTGTCAGACCAGTGGTCTTTACTACATACCTAAAATACAAGCTTCAAATGTAGTGTTTTCATATGCCAGCAATGTAGTTTTAAGCCATTCCCATGCCAAATATTTAAAAATGACAAAATTTTGCTAGAGCAGAGTTGAAGTTGTTTGACAGCCTTAACAGTAGCAATCGCTATCCCTTTCTCCCTAATATATTTTTTTTCCTCCATATCAATAAAATATTTGGTGCACTGAATACTGCAGTTCCAAATGCACAAGTGTTTTACATCTTCTGGTTGAAATCACTTATGTGAGGCATTAAAAAAAAAAAATCAAGGTCTATCTGGGTACAAAACACAGGTTCTTTTTGAAAACAAAACTTTCAAACCTGAGATTTTTCTAAAAGATCAACCAAAATAGGTGGTAGTTCCTCTGCATCCAAATATTCAAGCAGCTCTCCTTCCTCATAAGGCAGCCGAATGGTCTCAGAATCTGAATTTAAACAAAACATAGTTTTATTTTGCCTTTCAAGTTCAAACTTTAATAATGTGAAATCTACAACAAGCTTGTCACAGAAAAAAGCAGGGCCAGTGGAAACCTATCCAAACAGGCAATTTTTTGCACAGTATTAATTTTTACATCCATTTCTGTTCCCAGAGCTTGATTTTGCTCTTATTGTGCAAAAAGGCAACATGCCTTCATGGCTAAATGGGACACAATTTTAGCTCCCAGCTGATACACTGTATGGTCTCACTGCACATCACAGTACCAGTGGCATGAAGATGCAACCAAACTGGAACACAGAGGCCTTTAGTCAGATCTAGATTTAGGAAGCAGCGAAAAAAAATCAATTTGACAGAAGGAACCTGGAGTGAGAGAAACTCAGATAAGCAACTCAGGAAGCTACGGGGAAATAAGAGAATTGAAGGCTATCAAAAGGACTCATACCTACTGATGTACGCTGCACTGTTAAGAGACCGTTTCTGAGCTCCTCACAGCTTTAAGCGAATTTTTAGTTCAAGTACAGGTTGGTTTTTTTTTTTAAACTCACAAGGAATTACGTAAGAAGTGAAACAGTTAAACGTAAGCAACAACACATTCTATTTAAAGCCTTACCTGAACCATTTTTTCCCCTGAGCATAAGTGAATAACCCTCATTTCCCGGATAGAGGTTCACTACCAGACATGACAATGTCTCCTGCATAACCAGCTTCTCAAGTAAATTCACATTTCGCCTCAGCTTCTGCTTTAAAAGTAAACATTGCTCATGAACATAATACCATCAAGTCATCAGCAGAAATAAACACAATTGCTAGAATATGAGTGCTATTTAGATTAATGCTGAATTATACATTTAAACAAGACCAGTTAAATTTAATTGGACTGTATTCGGTAGAGTATATACATTATGTATTATTACACGTACTTACACACACAGATTTAAAATACCCACTCATTTAAATTAAAAAAACCTTCAATTATAAGTCCTCAGAGAGCACAGATAACAAGAATGACCCTATGTTACAATATTGTAAATCTACAGCGCACTATTGTTTGTATCATTTCTGTGAGCATCATTTATAACACCATTTATATACTACACATTGTTTGGTAACAACAACTAAATATTTAGGAATATTTCAAAGTACTAACAGAAGCAGGTGTTTCTTTCCAGAATTAAAATACTGAATTACAGCATTTGGAAGCTTTCTTAATTGCATTGCCTTGTCTGTATTTGCCGAAATCTGATCCGGCAGCTGCAGAGACTACTCCCTCCTTTATTTAATTGTAACGACTTTTCCACATATAACAGGTTTCCAAAATTAGTTAGGATGTTTCAAAGGCCCCACATACATCCTACAAATTTAAGCATTTTAAAAGCCCTCACAGAACATAAACCAATGAATTCTAAACCTCAGATAATGTTACATCTTCTGGTTGAAGGCAAGATTTGAGCTGAACAGTAGCTCTGGGTGGTGCCGTTCATTGGAAGTTAACCCTCATGCTCTGTGTTGGTCCAACTACTTGTTTCACATACACTCAACTAAGTAGTAAAGGGCTACCTCTTTTTGAACAAATTTATGTTTCCAGAGATATTAAGAAGATAGAAAACAGACTCGTTACTTATAGAAGAAGGAACCAAGATAAAAAGACTGAAAACAAAACTCCAAATCCCACAGCATTATAACCCAATATCACTTTAGCAGTTATGGAGAGGGGAAAAAAAAGAAAAAAGAGGAAAATCTTTTCCATCTTGAGCTAGGTAGTTTGAAAACCACTGCCCAACGTTAACTCTATAACTGTTTATAGCCGTTAAGGCTATAAACTAGAAAACAGAATGTTCAAACAGAACATGAGGAAACCCTTCTTCCCTGTGAAGGTGACAGAGCACTGGGACAGGCTGCCCAGGGAGGTGGGGGAGTCTCCTTCCCTGGAGCCTTTCCAAAGCCACCTGGACTTGTTCCTGTGTGATCTGCTCTAGGGGATCCTGCTCTGGCAGGGGGGTTGGACTAGAGGTCCCTTCCAACCCCGAACGCTCTGTCAAACTGTGAAACTCTTCCCCATGCATCATTAATGATGGTAACGACACCTTACTGGCTTTTACAGTTTAGAAATGGTGGAAGCTAACACAGAGAAAAGGACAAAGCAGTACGTAAATCCTGGAGAATCAATGGGGAAAGAACTGGAGAAGCTGGGGAGAATCAGGGAAAACATCATGGCAACAACAGATGCAGAGACTGCTCAGGAAAGCCAATTCCTCATATAGGACCCTGGATATACAGCCTGTTATGCAAAACCTTCTTCAGTTAAAACTGCCATTAACCCTCCACTCCCCAAATCCATCCCCAAACTGGAGACTGCACATGAACTGCTTCAATTTTCAGACGCGTTGCTGAGTACAGCGTACAGCTACTGGACTTTTGCTTCAGAGTGCGAAGCAGTCTGAGGTACAGTAAATGCCATTTGAGAGCAATGTCAACAGTCAACTACTCTGACACCTTTGTTCTTCACAACTGAGATACTGCCACCTTTTGATGGAAAAGTTCTTGTATTTTTTCCCCCAGTGTTGGATAGATCAATACTTATATATTTAGCTATGCAATGGCATTAGGAGGACAGGAAGGAATACGAGAATTCTGTAAGAGCTGATTTAAAAAAGGGTCATTAGATTATGTAAGACAGGTTAAAAGGAAGTTATTTATACTGAAGTTATATGTAAAAATAAAAAACCAAAACCCAATTCCATTCCTCTATCACTGGGACAGAAGCAATACTGCTTCTAAATGTTATTAATAACACTGTTAGCTTTTCTAATGCAGCTTTACTATTTTCATGTGCTGAAGGGATCATTCAATTAAGGGCATTATTCCTTCCAAAATAGACACGGAATAATTAATACTAATTAGCAACAACTCACAGAATTTCTAAGTAAACAATCCTTTTTCCTCTGGAAATTTGCCTACGGATTCAAGAAATAGTAGTGATATTTATTTTATGGGAGGCCTCTGCTCCTGAAATTGTGTAACTGAAAATTCTGCACCTTAAAGTGGTAATTCAATTATAAATATAACTAAGCAGAGTTAAAAACATCACATTCTAAATTTATTCAGTGAACGACACATTAGTTTGATTTTTTAATTTTTAGGTTTTGCTCAATACTACTTGGGCAGTTACTTCCCCATCCCTGTCTGTCTTCAAGGCCAGGTGGGATGAGGCTTTGAGCAACCCGGTCTAGTAGAGGGTGTCCCTACCCATGACAGGGGGCTGGAACTTAAGGTCCCTTCCAACCCAAACCATTCTGTGATTCTATGATTCTATGGCTTGGGGTGTTTTTCACTTGTTTCAGTTTCTTTGGAGGTTAGGATGTTGAGAGGGGAAGACAGGGAAAGGATAGAGGAAAGGACAATCACACAGGCCTAAGAACTGCATTCATATGACCTGAACTTCCTAAGACATATTCTAAGCACATTTTAAAATACAAAGCCTCTCCAAGACACTGGAGTAAATTATCATTTTAAACACAAACATATCAAAGCAGGTAAAGTTGCATTTCACTAAACACGAAATTTTTTTTATGACTACAAAAATCAGCTTCGTCCCGTGATCTGGCTATCAGAGTTACTGGCTCAGAGCTGATACTAGCATTACCTCAAGTCTTGTCCGAAAAGATTTTAAAGATCAAGGAGTGGCCTGAGTTGTACTGTATTTCTTAATCGTTCATTGCAGTATACTGCAAAACTTGAGACACCAAGGACCCAGGCCAGTGATACTGCTCTGTTACACCAGCTAAAACTCCTAACCCTCTCTGACTTCATCCACAGAAAAGTGGCACTCCTCCCTCCTGAACCTGCACCACAGGGACTGCGTGATGGATGGGAAGTGGCACAGAGAAGTCACAGGTGCTTCCTTTCACTCCCAGTGATTTCTGATGACTACCACTGAATAAAGAAAACCAAGTACTCCTGCCTAATGAGACTGAAGTAGTGATTTTATACTATGTTTGTTACTCCTCTCTCCTTGACTATGAGAGAAATGTTAATTTTAATACGTACTCCTCCAATGGTGCAGTGATATTAAACAAAATTATCATTCCATCTTTATCATTACTGCTTTTCACATCTCTCACTTTAGCGTCTTAAATTGATGTTCCCACTTAGCATTATGACTGAAAATTTGGTCAAAAAATATAAAATAAACAGATAACCTCCATAAAAAAAGCTCTTGTAGCTATTTAGCTCTGTAAAATGGAAAACTAAAACAAGCACCTGCATTGGGTTTGTGCGTCAAGGTTTTGGTAGTGGGTGGGCAACAAGGGTGGCTTCTGTGAGAAGCTACTAGAAGCTTCCCCTGTGTCTGACAGAGCCAAAGCCAGATGGCTCCAAAGATGGACCCCCCACTGGCCAAGGCCGAGTCCATCAGCAACGATAGCAGTGCCTCTGGAATAACATGTTTAAGAAGGGAAGAAAACTGAAGAGGGGAAAATTTTGCAGCAAAGTGAGCAAAATGTGAAATCAACAACGTCTGCAGACACCCAGGTCAGTGGAGAAGGAGGGAGAGGAGGTGCTCCAGGTGCTGGAGCAGAGATTCCCCAGCAGCCCGTGGTGCAGACCATGGTGAGGCCGACTGTGCCCCTGCAGCCATGGAGATCCATTGTGGAGCAGAGACCCACCTGCAGCCCGTGGTGGACCCCACACTAGAGCAGGTGGATGCCTGCGGGAGGCTGCAGTAGCGCAGCTCCTCAGCACAGATCTTTCTACAGACCAGGTCTGGTTCCACATTCATGTTTAAAACTACTTTCAAAATTGTTTTGATTTTTATTTCTTTCAACTTTTATGTACAGAAATGCTGCACACTAGATTCCAAATGAAACAGATGGCTCTAGATAATCACCTCAACCTAGCTGGATCTCTCTAGTGTGCGTATTCACCAATAGAAGAGATGCTGAGAAGGAAGCTGGGCAGACTGGACTAATAGAGGATGCAAAATCAATTAGTACTTGTGAATTACTGTGGAAATCTGGTCTTCCCTATGAACACCAAGGTCAAGGATATGAATGACCAAGTAAGCTGCAGGGTAGAAAACAGGAACATGTGAGAGATGCAGTATTATGAAACCTAAGATAAAAGGAGAAATACCAAAAAAATAACATTCAGTGTCAATTTAAAAATTGCTTCTGGGTGGATAACATAATTACAACTTGTACCATCAATTTGGTACGATACTGGAATAGAAACTTGGACAGATTTGTATGCTAAAACGTAAGGTACATTCAAGTCATTGGCCAAACTCTAGTCAGAATATGATTTTCTCCTTTGGTTTTATTGTGCAAATTAAGAGACAAACAAACAGTCCTATGCTCGTGGATGAAGTTTCACAATAGCATTATCTTCTAACCTTTGCACCTCAATCTTTGAGCTTCTCATTTTCAAGAATTACAATCCAGAACATAAGACCAAAATATCTATTAACTATTCACATCTTAGTGGAGTAAGAGCTCTAAATACAATTTTTTCTATCATAATCAGCTTTCAATTCTTCCATATAGAACTTTAGATTAAATGGATTATTGCTGAATTAGATTTGAGTAAAAATCAATATTATAACTCTTCACTACTTTATTTTATTACAGTTTGCCAAGTTTGCTGAGAGCCTTCTAGTTCAGCAGTAACTGTGGCACTGAAATACTACGGGTTTTTTTTCCAGATTCCAGTCTAGCAAGCCCTATCTTCTCCCTGATGTTCAAATGGCTTATTACTCATACACTGTTGAGGTTTTAATCTTTTCAAGTCAGTAATTTGCTGAACCTTATTCACGTTTGTGATTTCAGTCACTCTCATAACACTGAATAAAACCAACTACATCAGAACAACCAAAAAGAATAACAGGTGCTCAGCAACTATTATCTCATTTGTCTTCTCATAAGTTTTTACTTCCTTGGGAAGCAGCAATACAGCTGATTCCACACTTGTTTTGCTAAACTGCAAATATCAAATGGAATGAGAAAAATAGTTTGTGCCTTTTACACCTTCGATTTATTGTTGCTAAGCCTGTTTGAGCTTCTTTGTTAATGTTATGAAAAAAATTCACAAGATGCCCTAGCAGTTCAGCAGTTACCCGAGAAATAAATCTGAATTTCCAACAAAGCATGTTTTCTACAGAATTCTCTGCATTTTTTCCAATGGCAGTCATGCTAAGCAGTTGATTCTGAAATGGTGACGCTGACAACAACACACGTGGCATTGACACGGGCCCTGAGCTTGACCACAAGTGACTTCAGTGATGCAGGATTAAGTCAGACTGAACAGGTTGCTCAAGCTAGTCTAGGTCTTACTATTGAAATTATAACAGTACCATTAAAATAACTGGGTGATATCTAATAAACTTGCTAGACACACCTCTGCATTCTAGACCATTCTTTTGAAATTCTCTCTTTACGTGAGAAAGGGCAGAATCTTTACAATCCTCTGCCACCATTCTACTTGTTTACTTTTCAAACCATATTTAGGTTTACCAGGTAGCCATTGGCTCTCTCATCACCTTGTTTTTATTTCAAATTGGACCAAAATAAAGCTATTAAATTACATAGTTTAGTCCACAGAAGTCATAATAATTGTTTCTCTGGTAACTACTACAGTAATGAGAATATGTGAAATGAAAGAAGTATTTTCTGAACTTGCCTGTTCAGGCAGCAATGAAAAGCTTTGCAGCAATTTCTACTTACCTTTATCTCAGGCTCTTTTTCACATTCTTCTATATATAGATCATAGAGTTTTTGAAATACAGATTTTCTGAAATTAAAAAAAGCTTAAAATGTAACCAAAATTAAGTCAAAGAAATGCTATTTAAAAGCTAAATACTGAAACTATTCCTACCTTCCACTGGATAAATATTTTCTTTTGGGAGGTCTCTGACGGGCACTTTCAATGATATACTAGAAAAGTAAACAAAAAAACCCCAACATATATATTACAAAGAAACTTAATTCTAGCTACCATGCAACTTCAGATCATTACCAGTGTTCTATGGATACAGGAAGTAATTGTTACTGTCCATGACTGTTTCAGAAGTGTACTAAACATGATCTGGCATATGCTTCAGTCATCAACAAAGACACATTTCAATTAGGTGTGAAACAGCATTTCATGACTATAGCACGAGTTGCACACAAAGCCTTGGTTTTACATTCATGTTTTGTAATTACAGCAGTAAATAAGACTGCTGTGGTAAACACCACTGTACTTAATGTTACTGAAGTTAACATACTAAGATACCACCAATTTCACGTGTACTGGCCTTCACAATTTTTACAAATCAAGAACTCCAATATAACCAACTTCAGTAAGTTTAATTTTCCCCTTCTGTCTTGCACTGACACTAGTTTTCTCTATAGAGCTGTGTATTATAAATGAAATTCACGTACATTAAGTATTTGAATTAAAAATGAATAAAGATATCAACCCATACTAAATGTATTTTATATTGTAACATGATTTTTCCAAATTATTGTTTGTCTGAAGTATTTTGATTAACAGCTGGTTTCAGAACTTCTAGGAAGGGAGGACCTCCCACAGAAACATGTATTTCCCATAACAGGGTTCAAGGTAACCACTATACCAGATGTCAGCAAGAAAAAACATGAAAGTGAAGGCATTTGCCTCTTCGTTCTAACTGGGCTACCCTTAAAAATACAAACAGGATTTTACCAAATATTTCTGCCAGCTGTCTCTGGATCACTATTGTACCGCTCTGCTTATTTCACAGCACACAGATTTGCTGGTTTAAAGGGTGAAAACTGAAGTCCTGCACAGTCTGTCAGCATTGCACCTGATGATGTTCTCAGTACAACAGGTAAGAGACAAACACGTGACACAGCAACCTTAGTGAGAATTTTGCAAAAAAAGTGTCACGTGTATGGGTGATTATTTATATGCACATATATATTCACATAGCACGTTCCTCTACTGCTTTTCAAAAGAAACATGAAAATAACTACTGTATTTTTAAACTGTGAGACCAGGATCTTAGGTGCAAACAAATACAGCTACTCCTTACCTCTGCACGATCCAATGCCAGTTCTAAAGCTTGTTGCTGCAAGAGTTACAAAGGTTTTTTTAGAATGTACATTAACTGTTTAAACATCCTCATGCACAAAAACCACTACAAAACCTCTTACTACTGGCAGGAATTTATAGTTAGAAGATGGGCTCAAACATTCTTCGGCACGTATCAAATGTAGCAGCTGAAACTTCACGTAACTGCATCAACAATAATTAATCCCACTAACAAATGTCTACACTTCCAAGGCTATGACTAAATCATGAAGTCCTAGAACAATGAAAGGCAATTACAATTAAATGTATGAATAGAAACTACACGATAAGAGTAGTAACAAGTATTAACCAAAACAATTAGAGATTACAAGTAGAAAATCCAGGTTACGCTACTCAAAAAACAACCCAACAGTGTCCTGGAGAGTCTTCCACACTTCAGTAAAGCTTACAAATGCTTGTCACAGGTACTCCTTCCCACGTATATATTTGTGTTTTTTCTACAGTTTAACCCATCCCTATCAGCTGTTCATGAAAGCAAATACCTTTACTTGAACCTCAAGGAACAGGAGGCATGTAAGCCACACCCAATACATGGCAGTACCAGTTATTTCATACATCAGAATAGAATCCAGGGCAGAAAAGCATACTACAGTAACAACAAAGAAACATACACCAAAAATACTCATGCTTTTTACCATTAACCTACAGTCTTTCTAATACAAAATTCCTTACTTGTTCTTGAAAAAAAACAACAAAAAGCACTTAACAACATGGTATTATTCATGAGAATGAAATTTTAACCACCTGCAGTGGAAGATTCTAAGTGTTTAGATGCTTATACGAACATATCAAATACTCATGCTTTCCACACCGGTGAAGTAGATAACTGCATTATTTCAGACATTCAGTTCACTGACTGCTTGACAATAGGTAAAAATCCATGGCAGTACTGTCACCTGTGACTGGAAGAATTCTACGTGGAGGCAGGGTTTATAACTTCATACTCAACTGTCCAATGCCAGTCATAACTGAAAACACACCCCTAGCTTTATATGATAACTCCTATGATGCACTGGACAGTGACTAAGTATTTAGAAGTATTTACAAGCTACGAAGCAAGACATCCCTGAAAAAAACCAAAGAAATATCAAAACTCAGAAGTGGCAAGCAAAATTTCTTTTTAAAGAAAATTAGAAACATTAATAGCATTCTCTTAATCAGCCAGGCAGATAGCAAACTAGAGTGAAAGTTCTGAAAACATGATTATCTGAATCACAACTTACCATTGTAGTTGGTGATAGGTGACCAAATGGCAAGAGAAGTACTTAAGTTTGGTGCAGCAGGCAAAGAATCATATTTTATGGTTACACTTGGGGTACTGGAAAAAAAGAATCAAGGAGAAAAAATATCACTAAGAAACTAAGTAAGTATTTTATTTAAAAATAACATTTTCAGTGGTTAATTGTAATTTCAGTTGCATAGTATCCTTTCCTCCAAAAGTAGAAACAAAAAAGTTCCATTCAGTGTAAAGTGCAGAGGTTCCTGTTCTAATGACTACTACTTTACACAATCAAGTCACATTAGTTACACTAAACAGTAAAGTAATAATAAGCATTTAATTGAAATTATATAGCCAAGTACTCTCCTCTATTGCAGCAAACACCCCAAACATCACATCCACAGATGCACAGAAGGCTAGAAGATTTAATGACAAGCAGCCAGAACATTTAGCATACCTTATTAGGCTTTTTGTTTTGATTTTATAAAGGTATTATTCCATAGACAATTCCACTAGCAGTGCCTTCTAGCACTATTTTGAGACAGTAGTTTAATACTGACTCACAGTAGGCTGTCAATTACGAAGTGAATAAAATTTGCACAGCACTAGTATGTGCCTTAGATGACCTCACCCTAGATAATACGTCCCTATACCATTCCAATTTTAAATTCAGTGAGATAGTTGTATGAAAAAAAAACCCCCACAAAACTAGCTTAACCCCCACCCCGTCTTTAAATCCTGTCCCTAGTGTCATTCCCAATGCGATGGCAAAATTCAAGTCAGTTTTGCTTTCACATTTGAACACTAAAGTGCCTTTACTTAAGAACTTCAGTTCACTTTCATAAATTCCACCACACGACTTTGTAGAAACACTTCCGCAGCAGCTACACTCCACATCAGCTTTGACAAACACCTTCCTAGATTTCCGATGACATATGCCTGCTACCTCACACCTCCCTAAACGTTACTCAGCTGTTTCAGCATGGAATCAAGTTCAACAGAAGAAAAAGCCACAATGACTCAGAGCTCCCCGCAAGGCTGAAACCTGCTGGCTTCTGGCAGGCGGCAAAGTGGTGGGTGAAAAGGAGCCCGCGCAGGATGGCTCTGGGGGACGCACACCCGTGCCATCCTCACAGGCTAGCTCCTTCCCGAGCTGCCGCTCCGCTCCCGCCCCGGCTCTCGCCGAAGCCAGCTCCTGAACTGAGAGACCAAGAGAAAACCCAGCCCGACTGCGGGCGAGGCACAGGTGCGAGCCCGACGAGGGACGGGGAGCCCGATCCGGCCAGGCCCTGCCGTAACCTCCCCGCCGAGCACCTCCAGGCGTACAGCCGGGCCAACCGCACCTCCGAGGCTGCCGCCGTCTCCGCGGACACGGGCCTACCTGCGAGGGCGGAGAGCGGCCGGACGGAGCCACCGACCGCAACGGCCAGCCGGAAAGGGCCGGGCCGGGCCAAGCCGCAAGGCCGCACTGCGACCGGGCCGAAGGGCGCAGGCCAAGCCCCCAGCCCCGGCGGCGCGGCCCGCCCGGCCCGGCCCGGCCCGGCCCTGTCAGCCAGGGTGCAGGGGACCGCGGCCACCCGGCCAGCCACCCCCTGGCCAGTGCGGGTGGGGGAGACCCGTGACGGCAAGCGCCGTTACCTGCCGGCCTCTCGCGGGGCCCTGCCCCCCGCACAACGGCTCCCGTTGCCCGCTCATCCGCCCCCGCCTCGGCCCACCGCGGCACCCCCACGGCCGCTTCCGCCCCGCCGCTTCCGCGTCGCTACCGGAAAGGGCGGGGAAGTCGCCATGACGACGAGGCGGGTTAGGTTGAGGGCGGGAAGCCGCGCGCGGAGTCGCCATAGGGATGGGCGCATGGGCCTGACCCCCTGGCAGGCGGCCTGCGGTCCCCGCTCTCGGGCGGGGGAAGATCGGGAACAGGTTTCCTTGGTATGTGTGGATTTTTGGTGTGTGGCTCCCTGGTAGCAGCGCGTTGTGGAAACTGGTTTCTCGGAGGGCGGAGAGGACATGGGACACGGTTTAGTGGTGGACTTGGCAGTGTTAATGGTTGGACTTGATGATCTTAAGGGTCTTTTCCAACCGAAACGATTCTATGAAATGTTGAGTGGTGTGACAGCAGTTCAAGGATAGAGGAGGTTTACCTGGGAAAGGTGTGGTGGACACATGGCTGGGGAAGCTTTGTTTAGTGTAAGCTCAGTGCCTGAATGTAACCTGTACTCAGTCATAATGCTCTGTATTTTTGTAGTTCCCATTTGATGTGTACAGGAATTATTCTAAAGAATGACACTAGGAACATTTAAGCCTCTTTTCTCTGTCATAGGTCACTGTGAGTGTTTTAAGCAGCTGCTTCTGGGTAACTTGCTAGAGCTGCTAGGTAATTCATCAGGTCATGATGCAAACAACCATTAGTCTGAAATGATAAAAGCTGATTTTAAAATTGCATTAAAAGCCCACTGTTTGTAAAGTGAAAAAAATGACTGCCTGTTTTTTTGTGATGTGTTAGGTTGGCTGGTTGTTTTTCTGGAATGTTCAATTTTCTGTAAAATCAGACAAAATAGATAAAGCAGAACTGCACAGCAGATTTGATATACACGCTATGTACACATTGGAAATTTATTTTAATTAGTCAACAACAAGGGGATTGGAAGCAGCTTGAGAAGAAATTTACAGTGACCTCTCCCTCCAGAGAAGTTAATTAATACCTGTATTGTTTTTGGCAGATATTTGTCTAACAAAGATCAGATCTGTTTGTAAGCAAAGTTAAATGATATGTTGTTACAGATTAATATCAGGATTACTTAATAAAATATCTTTATAGAAAGGATTGAAACATCATCATGTTAGGAAAACAATTTAAAGTAGGATTTGTATTCCTAAAATCAGAAAAATCGGAGGGAAAAAAATTAAATTAATCGCCCCTCAGCATGGACAGGAGAGTGAAAGGATGTGGATAAAATAAACTCCTGCCGGGTTCACATGGGATGCCTGCCATGCCGTGTTAGGTCACTTCTGTGGGCATCCTGGCAGGTTCCTGTGTCCATACTCTGTAAGCATTTCCAAGCTCTCTCCAGCACGTCTACACTATACATTTGCACATACTGTCCCTGGGTACAGCACTTGGCCGACTCATGGCCTGTTATTCCACTTCTGGCTGAATAACAATTTATTTGTTCATAGCAAGAAGTGTGTTACCCCATGTTTCAGGCCACACCCAGCACTACCCTTCAATGCCTGCGTTAACCTGGCAGTGCTGACATGGTACAGCAGTTCTGCAGCTGCATTTGAAGCTGGCCCACCTCTGAGCAGGCAGTTGGACTACCCTTCAACCCAATTTTTTCTGTAGTTCTGTGCTGTATGCCATCTGCCTGCTTCACATTACCCAGTAACTATAAAATTTATCAGAACATAAGTCTTGTTATGAAAGCCATTTATGATCACCTTTTTCTGTGAACTGAGGAACACTGGGAATGTGAGAGTGCTAAATTGTTAGCTAGGCTTTGTTTTCAATAGATTAAGTGTATTTTTTTTTTGATTTGTGCTTATGTCTGTAACTTTATGTATTTTAATACAATTCGTCAGAGTTGAACATGGCAAAATACAGGCATAAATGAAATCTCAGTTCATCTCAGCTAAATCTGGTGCCTAGAGCAATGTTGTGGAGCGTTGCCTCACCACCAGAACAGCAATCTGCAGAAAATTCTTGTGTTTCTGAACTCTGTTACGTTTCACTTGGGAGAGGCAGGCACCCTCTTTCTGCCCAGCAACGTCATCATCCCCTTTGGGGGACCTACACACTAACACGTTCTTGTTGCCGTGGTCTAGCTGGGTGACCACGGTGCCTACCCTTAGCTGACTGCACGTTCTGTCACCGCTCAACGCCCATCTGAGCAGGCCTTTGCTCGGCTTGTCGTGCTGCCTTTGAGAGCAGCTCTGCGCCCGTGTGCTGAACGCCATAAAGTCCCATAGGGATTCACAATGGAGAAGTGGCAACCCGAGTAGCTGCAGGAGAGCTACACATTTCATAACACTTCCTATCCAAAAGCTTAGTTAATATAGCCAAAGGTACCTTTCCTCTCCATTCTCCTAAAAAGATTATCATGTGAAACAAGATTCTTGCTTTACACTTAACAATTCACCGTCTGGCTATAGAAAATGAAAGATTGACACTTGAGCTATTTTCTTAGCCTGTACCACCAGGGCACACCCTTTAAGTGCCTTTTCCCACCATTTCAGTTCAGGCTGGAATGAAGAGATCTAACTTCTCAAAAGTGATGTATGTAATGCATAATGATCTGTCTGAAGACTCTCTAAAATACCTTGTATCCAGGGCAGAAGTGTCTTCTCAGACCTAGGCAATAGCCTGTGCTATGCTTGGCCTCTGGAAGGCCTACAACCTTCCACAATGCTGCCTCTGAGTTAGATTGTATAAAGGCTGGAGAATTTGGCTGCAATCTGCCTATGTGTGTGTGGGCTTCACCTTGCCTAACATAGCACTGTGGTGGGTCAGAAACAGCAAGTTGCCATTACTTCAGTGTGAACCTTTGTTTACAAAGGCATCTCAGTGCTGGATTTGGAAATGTGTGTATTGGGTGTGTATGGGGGCTGGGAGTTGGTAGCAGGGGAAGAACTACAAGGGTGGCTTCTGTGAGAAGCTGCTAGAATCTCCCTCAGCTGCAAGTCAGATCCACCTCTGTCCATGGCCCAGAGGGGAAAAACCAAAGAGACCTGGAGAAGGAGAGAGGAGTGGGGTGTGAGAGAGACACCCATGCAGACACTGAGTCCAGTGCATAAAGGCTGGGAGGAGCTGGACTGGAGCAGAGGTTCCCCTGCAGCCTGCAGTGAGAGGGCAGGCTGTGCCCTGCAGCCATGGGGGTCACGGGGGAGCAGTGACCAGTTTGCAGCCTGGGGAGGACCCCACCCCGGAGCAGGTGGCTGTGCCCAAAGAAGCCCCTGACTCCATGGGAATCCCATGCTGGAGCAGGCTGCTTCTGGTGGTCCACACACCATGGAAGGGACCCACACTGGAGCAGTTTGGGAAAAACTGCAGCCCATGGGAAGGACTCATGTTGAAGCAGTTCATAGAGGTCTGTCTCCCATGGGAGGGACCTCACGCTGGAGCAGGGGCAGAGTGTGAGGATCCCTCCCCATGAGGAGGAAGGAGCAGCAAAGACAGCGTGTGATGGATTGACCACAACCCCCATTCCCCATCCCCTTGTGCTGCTCAGGGGGAGGAAGTAAAGAAATGAGGAGCAAAGCTGAGCCCATGAGGAAAGGGGGGAAGTTTTTTAAGATCTGGTTTAATGTCTCATTATCCTACTCTGATTTGATTGGTAACTGGTGAAATTGATTTTTCTTCCCCAAGTTGAGTTTATTTTGCCCATGAGCATAGTGGGTGAGTGATCCCTCCCTGTCCTTGTCCCGACCCTCAAGCATTTCCTTGTACATTCTCCTCCCTATCCCTCGGGGGAGAGTAGTGAACAAGCAGCTGCCTGGTGCTCAGCTACCAGCTGGGGTTAAACCACGACAATCTGCTTTCTTCTCAAGGGAGGAACTAGATGTCTTAGGATCACAGATGGTTTGCATATTCTCTAAGCATATTGTCTCTTTATGCCCTCTTTGTCCCATTGTTAGCAACAAATTAATATGTATTCCTTATTGTATTCAGATGGAATAGATGATGAACATATGGCCAACTTGTACACAATGATAGAGAGTATTGTAATTAAGGTGTTTTGAACACTTGCCATTCTCCGTTCTAAGTCTATTGTGGTCATTCTACGTTCTTCTGCTTGACTTGTAATATTAGCCATATGTATTTTACTGAAAATTAGTCTTTTCACTGCAGATAGTTTGTCATTGGAGCTAGATAGCTAAAAATCATGTATATGACAATAAGACATCTGAGATCGTTAAAGCTAGAGTTATAAAGCATCTGTGTAGATGGAAACTTTCTTTTTTTATAATTCTATTAAAAATACATAGCAAGACTCCCTTGTGAGATTCTATCAGTGTTATCCTCCTGGAAGGATTGTAGGATTTGTGATGATGGTTTTGGTATAGGAAAAATTGGTGATGGAGATACAAATCCTGCAATACATTTCTAGCATTTGTCATAGTTGCTTAGAATAGAGGCATTACATTTAGAGATATTTTTTCTGAATTTAGTGACTACCTTTAGGACACTGGACATGCTTTACTGGTCATTTAGCCATTGATCGTGCTAGGTGAACATTCTCACCACCTTCATTCATTCTGAAGAATTTTGAGTATCAGGCTGAGATAATTTGAAAAATGAACTCCTGTATAGTCTTTTCCCACTTGAATGACCCCTGTGGGTTTCATGGTGAAGCCTGCACTCCCCAACTACTCATCCTTTTGAAATTCATAGAATCACAGAATGGTTTGGGTTGGAAGCGACCTTAAAGATCATCTAGTTCCAACATCCCTGCCATGGGCAGGGACACCCTCCACTACACCAGGGCTCCAGCCCTCTGATCCTCTGATTATCTATCCTTCTTATGCTGAGGGCTCCGGAGCTGGATGCAGTACTGCAGGTGGGATCTCATGAGAGCAGAGTAGAGGGAGAGAATCCCCTCCCTCAGCCTGCTGGCCACACTACTCTGGATACAGCCCGGGATACGGTTGGCTTTCTGGGCTGCCAGCGCACACTGCCGGCTCATGTTCAGCTTTTCATCCACTAGTACCCCCAAGTCCTTCTCCTCAGAGCTGGTCTCGATCCATTCTCCACCCAGCCTGTACTTGTGCTTGGGATTGCCCTGGCCCATATGCAGGACCCTGCGCTTGTCCTTATTGAACCTCATGTGGTTGGTATGGGCTCATCTCTCCAACATGTCAGGGTCCCTCTGCATGGCACCCCTTCCCTCCAGCATGTCGGTATTTTAGACTTAGATTTCCTATAGGAAGTCATATATTCTTGATTTCAGTTAACTTAATCCAGTTGTGTTTGTGTTCTCTCTGTGCTCTCTACAAGCCATGGCGAAAATCCTGAACATTTTGGACCCAGGTATTCAAACAAAGCTGGAGGTATGGAACTGCCCTAGGAACATGTTGACTTACTTGAAAATCAGTCCTCAGGGTTGGTAGTCCATCTATACTGCCTTACAAGTTGTTCCATGTGTTTTCCAATTTGTTCATCTTCTAATGCTCTTTGTGCAGCACATGTTGTTTAAAAAGCAGTCATTTAAAACTCCTTGATTACCATTCCTTCTACACATGCAGAGCACTTAAGGCAGATGCTGTCCATGAAATTATACTATGAGTCTTCTTGCAAGTTACTGTCTAAATTTCATTGAATGTTCTTGTTACTGAACAATGAGTGGGCTTTCTCCTTCAGAACTTAGCCTCCCAAGCTCCTTTTCCTGATAGCAACATCCCCCTTTCAGATCTCAGTGAGAAACTTGACTTTCATCTGTTTGAGCCAAGAACCTGGTCTGGTGTAAAAGTTGAGATGAACAGATTAGGCCCTGTATACCCCATGTTTCTGTGTACCAATTTGCTTTATTACGTTAAGGGCTCTGCAGTGGACATCCATCACTTACATGCATCTCCACCTGAGTTTAGCTGAGTCAAGAAAGAGAATCCAGGTTTGATGATTGCTGCATTTGAGTTGATGTTCTGGCTTGTAAACCACGTACATAGGCTACAAGGAACAGTGAGCTCAGTTGTCTGTAAGATCAGTCAAAGACTAACTCTGAATCAGTGATACCTCATATTAGATTAGAAAAAAATATTTTTTAAGTTTCTTAGACAGTAACCAAATTTTAATATATATATTTCATTTTGATGACTGTGTAGAATAGTAAAAATACAAACCAGAAAAAGCAGATCAAAGTGGTGTGATGGAATTTTTTTTTTTTTTCTAAAGCTTTAAACATTTCTGTGTAGGTGAAAAGTCAGTCTTACTGTTAATCTATCTAAATTGGATTATTCTTTAATAATAACAAACCTTCTTTCATAATATCTGTCTATAATCAGATTTGTATGATTAGTGTGTTTGATGCATTCATGAAACAGAGTACTAGAGTTCTGTAGCCATAGTGATACACTAGTCCCAATACAAAATTGCAAAGCTGTTTTTCATTTTCCTGTGCTGTTTCAAAATTAAACGGCATGCAGGCATATGAATCTGAGTCAGGTTTATATGCTCAGGCTGAGACAGTGATTCAAGTATGTTTCCTCTCATCTGAGAACAGATGAAAAAAGAAATGACAGCATGCTATGAGTAGAAAGCTCCTTGTTCAAGTCAGACAGACCGTGGGCATGCAAATAAAACTTAGGGAAAAGAGCCATGAACTCCTGAAATTTAACTCAGTTATGACATTGACTTTCTGTGTGGGCAGTTACAAATCCCTGTGGCTAACATTTCCTACCCTGAAGATCCATAGCTTTTATTTATTTCTAAGGTCATAGAATAGTTTGGGTTGGAAGGGACCTTTAAATGTTATCTAGTCCAGCCCCCCTGCAATGAACAGGGACATCTTCAAGGAGGTGCTCGGACCTCTGGGAAAGGTATGTTGAGGAGTATCAGGGAGAGCAAGAGGGAGACAGACTAGTGGAATCACACCCTACCTTCCCAGAGACAGGCCCCACAGGCAGACAGGATGCGTGATAGAGAAGATTCTTTATGCCCTCTCTGCCTGGCTGAATGCAGTGACTTAAGACAGAGGGGGCAACAGCCACAAGTTCCTGCCCAGTGCAGCGGGTGCATCTCCTCTGTGACTTCCCCACCTTCTCAGGTGCCCAGGCTCTCTGGCTCTGACTCTCACTTCTTGGGACCTGGCTGTGCATTGGTTGGTGGGTGATGAGCAATTGTATAATATGTTTTATTTTCAATTATTTTAATTACCTATTAGTATTGTTATATATTCATTTATATACATATTATTCATTTATATATATATTATTCATTTATATTCAATGAGTATATAGTTCTTATCTCAATTTCATGAGCTTCCTTGTCTTTTTCCTCCAATTTTCCCCCTCCACTGGAGGAGGAGGGGGGGAGGTGTGTGAGTGGCTTTGTGGTATTTTGCTGGCTGGAGTTAAACCACAACAGAAAGGCAGGTCCTTCTTGACTATCCTGGTCTCCTTCTATGACATGGCAATCTGCTTAATGGATGTTCTTTACCTGGTATTTAATAAGGTCTTTGACACCATTTCCTACAACATTCTCCCGGAGAAACTGCTCATGGCTTGGATGGGTGTACTCTTCTCTGGCTAAAAACCCAGCTGGATGGCTGGCCCAAAGAGTTGTGGTGAATGGCGTTAAATCCAGTTGGTGGCCAGTCACAGGTGGTGTTCCCCTGGGCTCAGTACTGGGGCCAGTTCTATTTAATACCTTTATCCATGATCTGGATGAGGGGATGAAGTGCACCCTCAGTAAGTTTGTAAACAACACCAGGTTGGGCAGGAGTGTTGATCTACTTGAGGGTAGAAAGACACTTGAGTCACAACAACCCCATGAGGCACTACAGGCTTGGGGACAAGTGGCTGGAAAGCTGCCTGGCAGAAAAGGACCCAAGGGTGGCAGTCGACAGCCATCTGAGTATGAGCCAACAGTGTGCCCAGCTGGCCAAGAAGGCCAAGTGACGAGGGATAGGACAAGAGGAAATGGCCTCAAATTGTGCCAGGGAAGGTTTAGATTGGATACTAGTGAAATTTTTTTTCGCTGAAATGGTTATCAAGCACTGGAATGGGCTGCCCAGAGAAATGGTTAAGTCACCATCCTGGAAGTACTTAATGTAGATGTGGTGCTTGAGGACATGGTTTAGTGGTGGACTTGGAAGTGTTAGGTTAACAGTTGGACTTGATGTTCTTAAAGTTCTTTTCTAACCGAAGTGATTCCATGATACTATCATTCTATGCTAACATGGAAAAGGTATATTACCTCTAAACCACCTCTTACATTTTGGGTATTTCAGAGGTGAGAATTTGCTAGTACTAACTGGTACAACATGACAGATTGTAACAGTCAACTGGGCGTTACTAAACAGCAATGTTTCCATGTCAAACCATACTGGAACAATAAAATGGGGCCCTCTAATTAAAGCAATGGTATCTGAATGCAAGAATCTCAATATAACAAAATTTAGGACAGCCTCAGGAAACCCTAGAATTTTTTGTCAGATTATTTTTCATTTGGCAAAATACATATCATATTTCTGTTATGAACAAAGTTAATATGGATATTGAATTAATTGATCTATAACAATTACAAAGAAGGATACTTTCTTCTTTTTCAAAGATGAAAAAAAGCATCTTTTATTGAGCTGCTTCTGTAATAAATAAGCAAAGAAACATACCATTTCTATATTATTGATTTTTTGGATGAGCTGCTTTGGCTGAGTTTTCCAGACTTCCTAGTCAACAGATTTGTTGGTCTTCTCTTACAGTCCTCAGAGTCTGGAAAACATATCAGCATATGTGCATTTTGAACATATACAGGTGATGTGATAGTGTGGCACATCTGTGACTCTTTGGAAGAGGTATCTTCATTCTATTTTTTATTATTTTGATTTCAAATAATAATGCCCTTGTTATGTTCTGTCTGCCTAATTTGGTCTGATTCTCTTTTGTTTAGTTCATAGTAAATCAGAACATTATTTACATCATTGTAGATACATAATGTGAGTAAGAAAATCAACTATGAGTGCTTTCATTAGTGCTTCTGTGCTGGAGACTATAGGGTATATAGGGAGTAGGGAGAAGCATATGCTGTCCATACTTCATTTACCCTGTGTCAGGAATTTGAAAGAGACAGCCTTCATTTCCATAACCTTGTGTCTTTCTTTGGCCTTCTGGACAAAACCAGTTAAATTTAATGTTGTGTATTACATATTTTCTGCAATGTTCATATAGAAGCCTCCCATATTTCATTGGAAAGTCATTGCAGCAATCTTTTCAGAGCTCTGGATTTCATTTTCACTGTGGGACAAAAATAACAGGAAACCTAATATCCTTAATCTTTGAAGTCTGGATTATATCATGGCAGTGTTAAGTTTTCACTGAATGTAACAGGGGTTCATAAGTCTTTGCAGCAATCAGGTATTCTTAGATTATAAAAAAATTCCAATGTACTTACCACTAATCTGATTTGTTTGTTTTTCTCAACCCAGTGATACATACCTCTTGGGAAGAGGGTATGTTAGCCCAAAAAAGGTAAGTCAACCTAAGTATGCAAATAGCTAAGAGGCTAATAATGGGGTTTACTTAAAACAGAGATCCCAATGCGAATAAGCATTATTCTGCTGAGTATCATGAACACGTCGTCAATCAGATGGATGTTGGCATAAGACAAACACAGTACTGCTGTTGGCCTGTAATCAGGTTTCATTTGTTTAATAAAACAGCTAGTCCTTGGCTGATTGTGTGGCTTTGCTGAAACTTCTACATTTTATAGCTTTAAATGAAATTATTTATGGAACCAAATTAGCACATTATTCTGCCTGCCATGACTGTTTCATTCAACCCACTAGAGGTCAGGGCTGTACTGCTAAGGTAGATTGTTAAAATTCAGCTACAAAGAAATCTCTTAAGATGTTGCCAGAAGTGAAAAAATTGTCACGGGTTTCTAAATTTTAGTGATTTAAAAGGTGTTATATACATTATTCAGTTAATATTAAACAACCCTCTACATTTAATACTGGCGAAGTAGGCCCATTTGGCAGGTCCATGGTTGTTATAAAATGTTATGGCTTGATTTAGCAATGACAAAAAAATTAAATAATGTGGTTTTTAATCCATATATTTATAAATTTCTATTTAATTGCTGTTGAGGCTTTATTTCCAGCGTTGTGATTGCATTTTATACACTGGCTATTTAAGCGTTTACTTGAAGAAGATCAGAGAGAGGTATAAGGGGCATTTCTTAGTCCTGTACAGCAAAAGTTAATTCCAGTCATGCAACTTTCTCAGCAGCTTTTTGAAGGAATGTGTTAAAACAGTAATGCTTTGTAATCCAAAGGATGGGCAAGGCCTTTAACATAACATTTCATTGCTTGACACCCAGTCCAGCTCTTTACTTGCTGATTATTAGAACTTGTTTCCTCTTGTTATGAATGGATAAAACATAGCACGTGATCAGTACTTTGTTAACATTATTTTATTCTCCTCTTTAATAGTGTTCTTTTTGTAAAATTCATGCATGCTAAAGTAAAAGGGATCCACAAGGCTCATGGGAAATCTATACAGATGGTTAATTACTCTGCTCACATAACTGTGAGGAAGCATCAGTATATATCAAAGCCAAGAGAAGGCAGACAAGGGGAGCTTGGTATTGCTTCTGGTGTAAGAATGGAGACATTCTTTTTCAGGCTATATTGACTATAAGCCTGAGATGGCTAGCTCCACCTTGTGACAAGGAAAAGAAACCTGAACAGATGAGAAATCAGTATTCATCCAGAGACTAGCAGTGACGCTCATTCCTTTGGCATTGTTTCCTAGGAGATCAGTGTCTAAAATATCTAAAACACCTCTCTCAAGTGTGCAGAGGATTAATTTATCAGATTGATGCCTGGCTGTGTGATGGGTGTGTGTCTGCAGGTGGGGGTGAGTGACAGGAGCACCAGCTCCTTGCTGGGCATGTAGCATCACAAGAGCGATGTACACCTGCATTTTCAGTAGGTGCGCTCTATGCTGTGTGTGCTGGGGGTGCTGCAGGGAAGGGCAGATAGTCCAGAGTGACTGCTCTACGGGGCCATGTATTGGGATTGTGCTTCTGGCTTTGCTGGGCCTTGCAGTGGGGTTGCGCTTCTGGCTTTGTTGACATCCTACCAGCCCAGTAGCCATTTTGCCCAACCAGTAGTCAACAAATCCCGGATCAGGGTGAGAAGTGACATCTGACGTGGGGTTCTGGTATAGTGAAGCTGCAAAAACACAGACTGAAGAGACCACGGTAGAGCCATAAGATTGGGTATTAAACTGAGTGTGAGAGGTTTGACAGACCTGCTAGTATTTGTTTTTGACGTTTTTCGTAGGATGAAAACTCCCTCCCTAAGTTTTTGAAAAAGTCAGTAATTTAAAATTTCACATATGCAGGTGTGTAATTATCCAGAAGAACTATGATTCTTTTTATGATATTTGGCTTAATTATTCTTTTAGAAATCTCACATTTACAGAACTTGATTAAATTAGAACAATGGAAGTTGTCATTATGTTTCTGAGTGGCTCTGATAATGATATTTGTGGGAGAATGTAATTTGCATGTTTAACAATTACTCTGTAGCAAAGGAAATCCTTTTGACTATTGACTGGCATTTGTCAACCTTCCGTTTTCCCCTTGTCTTAGTGAATTGAAGTTGGGAAAAGCAAGGTGGATGCTTCTAAATTCTTCACAGAACTATTAAAATGGTGCAGAACAAACTTACCTATCTCTGACAGCATGAATGGTAACATATATTGTGACAAGAAAAGGCAGAGACCCTTTTCTGTAACGTGGTTCTGAGGAACACTGTAAAATGATCTGCAAGTTTGTCATAGCTTTCATTCTACTAGATAAAGTATATAGTTTGATATGCTGTACATGGAGCTTGTTCGCTACATGTTCTCATAAAGGAGAAACAGCTGCATGATACAACGTTTTCTCTGTAAGACAGTTTGCTGTTCCCAGAGACGAGGAAGGTGAATAAATCAGAGAGGTGATATAAGATAGTCACTGATCAATTAATTATTTAGTATCATAGACTTTATTTGACCTTTTGTATAGCACATTAGCTGTTCACAATCATCTCTTGGTTTTGTTGGGTTTTTTTGTTTGTTTGTTTTGGTTTTTTTTGCCAGGCCTCACTTGCCTTGCCTTGTATCTCAGCATGACAAAACTGCCATTCTGAAACCCCGGTTTCTTTAAGCTTTTTGTCTCTCACATTTTGCTATTCCAATGATACTGTCTTTCAGAACACCCAATTTAAGAAGATTTACTTGTTCAGTGCATCTTTGTCCTACTACTTATACCAAAATAAATGCCAAAGTAATTATCAAGAATTGCTGCTACATAGTGGTTAAGTGTAGATGATGTAGCTGGTAGCCTTAGCAATCTCCTACTCCTTCCTGATTGTTGGAAGCTTGCTGAAACTAGTTTGATTACCCAGTGTTTGGCAAAAGCTGGGGTAGTGAGGCTCTAAAGAGGGAAGAATGACAATCTTTTCTCCACTGGGATGGACTGATGGATTGTGATGGTCGCAGGCTGGATATCCGGTGCCAGTTCTCCACAGAGAGTTTCAGAGGTGGCCTGCTGTATGGGTAAGTTCTTCATCCATCACTGGTCATCCCACTAGTAGCACAATGTAATTTTGCCCATAGGTCTTTCAGGCCCTAGACCTCCCTTCTCTTAAGAGCAGTCTTGTGTGTAGCAGTCCTGGACCCTCCTTGTTGCTATTGCCCTTGGCAGGGAGATCTGGGTCTCAATAGGAGTTTTCTTTGGTTCATTGCTGATTCTTGGAACCATACATGGGATGCATGCATTGTGGAGCCTCTGCTGACGAACAGTTTTGTTGGACCCAGCCAAGAAGGCAAGCCTGAGAAAGCACAGAAGGCTGTCTCATATGGATATAAGCAACAAAATCTCAAAGGAGTCGGAGCTTTGGGAATATGATCAGAGAGCTGGAGCACCTCTGCTATGGGGACAGACTGAGAGAGTTGGGCTTGTTCAGCTTGGAGAAGAGAAGGCTCTGGGGGGGACCTTATTGCAGCCTTCCAGTACCTGAAGGGAGCCTACAAGAATCGTAGAATCACAGAATGGTTTGGGTCAGAAAGGACCTTAAAGATCATCCAGTTCCAACCCCCTGCCATGGGCAGGGACACCTTCCACTAGACCAGGTTGCTCCAAGCCTCATCCAGCCTGGCCTTGAACACTTCCAGGGATGGGGCATCCACAGCTTCTCTGGGCAACCTGTTCCAGTGCCTCACCACCCTCTCCCTGAATAACTTCTTCCTGATGTCCAATCTAAATCTCCCTGCTTTCAGTTTAAACCCATTATCCCTTGTCCTGTCACTACAGACCCTTGTAAAAAGCGCCCCCGCCCCCCATTTCCTTGTAGGCCCCCTTCAGGTACTGAAAGATGCAATAAGGTCTCCCCAGAGCCGCCTTTTCTCCAGGCTGAATAAGCCTTACTCTCTCAGCCTGTCCCCATAGGAGAGGTGCTCCAGCCCTCTGATCCTCTGATTGTCTATCCTTTTTATGCTGAGGGCTCCACAGCTGGATGTGGCACTCCAGGTGGGGTCTCACGAGAGCAGAGTAGAGGGGGAGAATCCCCTCCCTCGACCTGCTGGCCACGCTTCTCTGGATACAGTCCAGGATACAATTGGCTTTCTGGGCTGCCAGCACGCACTGCCGGCTCATGTCCAGCTTTTCATCCACTGGTACCCCCAAGTCCTTCTCATCAGGGCTGTTCTTGATCCATTCTCCACCCAGCCTGTACTTGTGCTTGGGATTGCCCCAACCCAGGTACAGGAGCTTGCCCTTGGCCTTGTTGAACTTCATGAGATTGGCACAGGCCCACCGCTCCAGCTTGTCAGGGTCCCTCTGGATGGGTCCCTCCAGCCTGTCAACAGCACCACACAGCTTGCTGTCGTCAGCAAACTTGGAAAGCTGGAGGGAGACTTTTTACAAGGGCCTGTAGTGACAGGACAAGGAGTAATGGATTTAAATTGAAAGCAGGGAGATTTAGATTAGATATCAGGAAGAAGTTCTTCGTGGAGATGGTGGTGAGGCACTGGAACAGTTTGCCCACGGAAGCTGTGGATGCCCCATCCCTGGGAGTGTCCAAGGCCAGGCTGGATGAGGCTTGGAGCAACCTGGTCTAGTGGAGGGTGTCCCTGCCCATGGCAGGGGGTTGTGGAATAAGGTGAACTTTAAGGTCCTTTCTGACCCAAACCATTCTGTGATTCTATGAACATCCAAGAGGCAGCATGTTAAGACACAGTGTGCTCAATAACTGCCCATGTGCAAGCATGTGTGGGTCTGAAGTTATCCACTATGTGGGGCAGATGAGAGTGTGTGGCCTGTATGAAGTGCTAGAGAGATGTGTGGGAACTGCAAATCTGTGAGAGGTACGTTCCATGCCCAGGTGTCTGCCACCTAACTGGCATCTGGTTTGGAAGGTGGTGAGTTTACTAGCCTGGATGCACACCACGCTATGCTAACTTGCCAGAGGGACAGAGCAAGTGCTTTGGCATGTTCATTTTACAAGTGGAAACATACTGTAATGTCCAAATCAGGCAGAGCTAAGCACCTGTGGATGTTTCATGAATGCCAAGATGCTGATTAGGAAATCATATATGCTACAATGTTGAAAACAGAAATGTTCTTAATTGTAACTGTTCCCGCCTTTCTCCACAGCAGAATTACTGCCCAGAAATTCCTTTTAAGGTAGAGCCCCTGTAACAAAACAGACATAGGTCCTTTCTCTCAAAAGACGATCAGCTATTAGATCCACATTTTATCAGCACTTTCTCCAGAGTTTTTCCTTACTTTTTTCCATGTTTTTTTTCTCCTATCTGGTTTGAAGAACGTTTTCTTAACCCTGAAAAATGTCCCAATTTGAATGGAACTGCCAAAAATAGCTCCAATTTCCTCCTCTCTTCTCTACCACTGTCTTATGTTACAAACAAACATTTTTCTCAACATCCTAAAGCTGTGAGGAGGGGATTCCCTGGGGAAGCGGAAACAGTATCTGTAATCACCCAAGCAAGGAGTTGACTTAAATGCCCATTGTCCGCATCTTTAGTAATCACACTAACCCTTGTGCAACCACTAGTGGTGGAAAGAGGGACACTCCATTCTCTTTTACGGAGAGATTGATGCACTGCATATGCTCTGCACGTGCTTCAGGAGTTGAGCTCTTAAGGTAACAGACCTGGGTCTGGAGGAATACCTAATCTAATTATTGCATGAAATAGGTGCTGAGTTTCTCGGGGCTCTCAGGACTACATTTCTTCTTAGAATTTCCAGGTGTAGCATTCTAGGCATCAGGTGAGCTCTGGTATCAGAAACTTGGCCAGCAGCACAGTTTTTGTCCCTCCAGACTGAGGAGATACTAAATGGTGATTTTTCTGGGCTACACTTTCAATTAACATATCTAAAAGGGTGGTTGCAACTCATCTACAGGGAGACTCAGGCACTTAAGGGAAATCTGGATTAAGTTACTTAATACTAATTTTAACTGTAGTAAAATTGATAACTGATCAGTGAATTAGCTGAAAGAAAGGCCTTTCTTTTTTATATTTCAAGCCCAGAAAGAATGCCATTACATTATACTTTTCTTTGCATGCCTCAGAATTTTAAAATTTTCAGTATGCCCCTGGTTTAAGTCAATTTAAAATTCTGTTCAGTATAAATAATACTATTTTTATGAAGAATTAGTTCTGAAAAGATTAAATATTGTTAAACTGACATAGCATGGAAAAAATCACCTGGTGAGAAGGCCAAGTATCTTTATGATGTAACTTTGTCTTATATATCGGTTCATAATTTTGTTTGAGAATATATGTTTCTTTCCAGCTGTTGGCAGCATCTGCTTTTCAGCTTTATGAGCCTCAAGTGTGTCTGTTAAGAAGAACATTGACTCAAAGCCATTTTCTTTTTGTTGCTTTCCAGATAGAATACAATCACTACATCTTTTTGTGTAGAGAATCCAGAAAGCTTTCCTGTGGGAATTTGCTTCCTTTTAATTCTGGCTTTTTATTTTCTTTCTTTCATGTATTATTATTGTTATACAGTATGCTGTAAATGATAAGTAAATCCAAAACCTTGAACTGATACTGAAACCAAGAGTATTTGGCTCTTTCTTACATGAACAAAGCCAATTTGTTCCACTGTGGTCATGAAAAGTTCATTTGTAATTTCTATTTAGGTACTAAAATAAATGTCTTATCAATACTCACACCTACTCATGATTCTGAAGACTTTTTCTTGTCCACCTCAGTCCTGGAAGGCTGTGTAACCAGGTAGGTTAACTGAAGAGACTGGCCAGCCCAAAGCCTGTGACCCTAAAGAAACACTGTTCACCTTTCACTAACCTGGGTCCCTGCCCGGTTTGAGGTCTCTTTTGTGTTGTATCTGCCTTGCTTTGCTAGAAATGTTAATTACTATGTCCAGTACAAACTGCTGCCTGTGGAATAACATACCTTTTGACTTTGTAGATCATACATGTTTGTATATTCTCAGCTTGATTGTAATTTTTGTTTTTGTCTAAGCCCTTAATATATCAAAGGCTATTTTTTGGTGCTTCTGATCTTTTCTATTAATAGTAACACATTTGGTATGGAAAATAGGAAGTGTGACATGGGAATTCTGGTGGGTGTAAAGGCAAGTAATGGACATTTCTTTCTTAGGACTTGTCTACAGCTGTGAAAAGTGGACTTGATACCTGAGGCCATCCCATCCATTCTTATTTTTATATACATTTGTAATCTCTGTGGAGCTCCAGATGGGATATGCAATTTCTATTTTAAGTTCTTATACATATTTGCATGTATCATTCAAGTATTTTTGTCTTCAAGAACCCAAGATGGGAATTCATGTCCAGGCTATAGACACCTAAGTTTCTGCATCTCAATAGAAGTTTCCACATTCACGCAAGATGCCTTAAATGCTGATACAGTAAAGAGATCAATGAGAGAACAGGGTGGGATTCAGTTGCCTGAATTCAGCCCGCCAGTCTTCAAAGATTATGCAGCTGATCACCCATCGGTGTCTCTTTTAAGATAAACTGGATCATCCTATAAATATATGGTTTATATAGTATAATTGATTATATAGGCTGGAGGAAGTTTTGTTTTCCTAAGCATATGAGTTTAATGTCCTTTTTGGTGGTAAGGGTATGTTCCTGGTCTGCAGCTGCTGCTCTACATTTTTCCTGCAAGTCCTGTGACATAGCTGCTAGCTCTGTGCAGATGTTTTGGGTTGTCCATGACACTGGAAATCTATTTTAGGCAGCTGAATCCCACCCTAGACCTGTAATGGAACATCAAAATGTCATCTTCAAAATCTGAAACTAATTCCAGCCTTTGCCCTTCATTGCCCTGCTGATCTCTGCAATATACCTCAGATTTTTATGTTATGCCCAAAGCGTTGGGCATTGGTCCTGTATGGGTATTTTAAACTTTATGTTATGTAAATAGTCCTGTTTTAAGGTCATGATACTACTCAGACAATTAGACATACTGACAAAATGTTTAATTAGAAATTTGAGTCAGAAATTGTATAATTGTATGCTCTTCTTTACAAAGTGCCTTATGTATAGTTTAACATAATTTTTCAAGTATAACTCTGTGCTCTATTTCAGTTATTTGTGAAGTGATTCTTAATTTCATTTTTGGGATCCTTCTGAATTAGTGTCATTGTTGTCATTGTTATTTGCTTTAAGTAAGGGTTTTACCACCAATGCAATTTATCTATTGATGTGGGTTATAAATATTGGATGTCCTTTCTCTTGACTCCATAACCTCATCTTTTAAGCAACTCCAGAGGTATTCTGATGTAGACAGCAACTATCCAGTTCTGCAGATGCTATGAACAGGCTTAATTATAAAACCTCACTCTTCTCCTCAGCAAAGAATATTCTGAATTGCTAGACAAAAAATCAGGTTTTGAAGTCAGTCCAGCTGTAAGCTGGAGAAGTCTCTGGTATTGCCTTCTGCTATTTCTGTCTGAAACTAATGCCTTCTACAATAGCTAAGTTTTATATCATTTCAGACAGCTACCTCTCTCAACGGGAGCATTTACTACATAGTATATGAAAAACTATACAACATTTCATGGCAATAAATGAGTGAGAATGCAGTGTAAGGAACAAATAGAAATGCCCAGTCTGAGTTTATCCAGGTATTAGGGTTGCCTTCCTGGACTTGAGAGACTTAAAAGGAGTGGTGAGAGTATGTAGGGCCTAGGTTTGTTTCTTTATAAAGAAGAGACACCTTCAGATTCAGGTTTTATTTTAATGTTTTACCTGAAGATTTGGTTCCGTACTGCTTGTCCCATATCAGATAACACTCAGTGTCTTAATGCTGGTTTCATTCACAGTCCAAGATGTTGTAGGAAGGCTCCTGATAGGGCAGAAAGGAAGATGGAAGAGACACTGCTCTTGTGGGTAAGTAACAAGACATAAAGGTTTATTCAGTAGCTATTGGACTTTACATGATCTATACCCCTAATCTTCCAATGCTTTCTTGTCCTACTGTGGAGGGCTGTGAGGTGCCCACCAAACTGCTCTATCACTCCCTCCCCATCAACAGGAGGGGGGAGAAAATATAATGAAAAAATCATAGGTTGAGCTAACGACAGGAAGATCACTCACCAATTGCTGTCACAGGCAAAACAGCTTGAGGAATTTAATTTAATTTATCGCAAATTAAATAGAGTAGGATAATGAGAAGTAAGAACAAATGTAAAAACACTTCCCCCCACCCCTCCCTTCTCATTAACTTAATTCCCAACTTCTCTACATCCTCACCCTGAGTGGCACAGGGGGATGGAGAATGGGGGTTGTGGTCAGTTCATCACACATCGTTTCTGTCTCTCTTCCTCCTCAGGGAGAGGATCCCTCACACTCTGCCCCTGCTCCAGTGTGGGGTCCCTGCCTATGTGAGACAATCCTTCATGACTTACTCCAACGTGGGTCCTTCCTACGGGCTGCAGTTCTTCTCTAACTGCTCCAGTGTGGGTCCTTTTATAGGGTGCAGTCCTTCAGGAATAAACGGCTCCAGTGTGGTTTCCCCATGGGGTCATAGGTCTCACCAAAACCACTGCTTCTGTGTGGGACTTCTTTCCACAGGCCACAGCTCCTTCCAGGAGCCTGCTGCAGTGTGGGGTCTCCATGGGCTGCAGGTGGATCTCTGCTCCACTGTGGACCTCCGTGGGAACAACCTGCACCACCATGGTCTTCACCACAGTTTGCCAGGGAATTTTTGCTCTGGCACCTGGAGCATCTCCTCCCCCTCCTTCTTCAATGACCTGGGTGTCTGTGTAGTTGTTTCTCTCACATTTTCTCACTCCTGTCTCCCAGCTGCTGCTGTGCAGCGTTTTTTATCCTTTCTTATGTCTGTTATCACAGAGGTGGTACCAACATCATTGATTGGCTCAACTTTGGCCAGTGGAATGTCCATTTTGGAGCCAGCTGGAACTGACTCTGACATGGGGGCAGCTTCTGGCATCTTCTCACAGAAGCCCCCCCCTGCAGCACCTCTCCTACCAAATAAACATAAACCCATAACACTTTGGACATGACTTAGGCTTATCTGCAGGAACCTGTAGGACCTACAACTTGTTGAAATATGAAGATTTCTCTCAATAAGTATTTGCAAGAAGAAAGTTTTTATTTGTTATATATATGCCTGCAGCCCTGGAAAATCCTGTGTTTCTCTCATGGCTGTGCCAATTGACTGGAAAAGTAATTTTCTGGTAGCCAATAAATGACAAACAAATGGCTGCCCAGTGTGAGATCTTATGGTCACATTTGTAGAAGGGCTAAGGACTCAGCTGGATGGAAGTCAATGGGAGCTGTCATTTGAAGTGTCAGGTAACCTCAATACACTCAGGAGACAGACAAAACTTCAGTTACCATAAATAACCATGAAAAATTACCCAGAAACTGGCAGTTTTGTTTTCAGAGCAGTGTTGAATAGTCTAGAATGAATAACGCGTGAGAGGGAGCAGAGAGTAAACAAAAGGTTTAACTATTAGTCATTGGCACATTGGTGGTCTGCATGAGGAGTGAGTGACAGTGTATCTGACAGAAAACGGACAGTTACATGATCTGGTGGTCTGATCTGAGCTCATGATTACATGAGCTGAGGTCACCTTCACTGCCACACTGACTGTGGGTTTTATCTTGAAGCGTGGCTCCTGCAGCGTGGCAGTGAGGAAAGTCTGCTCTCCAGATGTTACCAAACCAGCATCACCCAGGCACCAGGTTTCTCTTGTGCATCCAATGCACTTGTTTGCACAGATGTTTTCCCACAGAAGTTTTTTGAAAAACGTTACTTACTGTATTGTTCGGTGAATATTACATGTTTTACTTCCAGATATTGTCCCACTTCCACTAAAGTGGTTCTTTATTAATTTTATCTGTATTTATTATTACAGTCAAGAATAATTTCCCATAAGACTATATGAGAAAAAGTTGTTTAGCTAATATTAATACTTCCTTTCCTGTTTGGGGATCTTCGTGATAATTTTTCCTTCAGCTCCTTTGGATCAGTGTTATATGTTGTTCTTCATGTAGGTTGTCAGCCTAGTCCTGATATAGCTAGTCCTGTGTAACAAAAAATGTTGCAGAGAGGAGCTCTATTTATTAGCTTTAGGAATTTTATTTTTGCAGCTTAGCGGTACTGAAATGACTGCACTGCAATACAAGGTAAAAGAAATATGATTACTGCAACTGACTGATGTCACATAAAATACATAATTAAATTGAATTGACCAGTAAGCTTTACCTCTTAATGTCATTGCTTCAGGGTTGTTCTAATTATCCAAAAAGAAAAAGCAGTTGAAAAAGTACCCAGTAAGGAGTAATTGGTTTATATTTCCAGTTGTTATTTTAGGGAAAAAACCCTACAATTTCTCATCAGTCCACTGTAAGAAAAAGAGCAACTTCTGTATATGTGGAGAAAGCTAGCCAAGCACTTAAATGGAAAGCTCAAAATTGCATGATAGAATGGAAGAGGTTTCAGTAAAAAACAGATTATGTTGTTCCCTCGTTATATGTCTGATTTGCTGCTGATAGATTTTCCTTTCCTTCCCCCCCTGAAAAACAGCACGGTGCAAATAACATGTGTCTTGCATGGCAGATATAATAGATATACTTTGGACAGATAAATGATAAAACCACATAGCTTGGAATATAGTCTAGCTAGGGTTTCCAACTGGAACTATCTTGCAAACCCAGCAAGAAGTGGACTAAATGGTTTAGGGTTCTTTGTACACCACTGCTTTTTCCTTTGTTCCTTTTTGTCTTAGACTGAAATAGAATAACATTTAAGATTTGTGATGGTCTTTTTTTTTTTTTTCTTTTTTTCCTTTCTACTCTTCTGTAAGTCCTTGAACCTCTTCATTGGAAAAATGAGAAAATGGCAAAAAAAAAAAAAAAGGAAGAACAGAAAATATATCCATATATGTGGGGAAACTTCTGAACTTTACTAACTTGTTTGTATTCTGTGATGAAAGGAGTCAAAGGCTGTTCCAGTCATTAATTTTCATGCTTTCTGAATACCTTTTGGTAGAGAGAATGTGTAAGTAACTTTGCACAATTTCTCACAACACGAAAAAGAACAAAGCTGGGCATTTCTGATTAGTCCAACGATGAAAGATGGTCTGCATAACTTAGAATCATAAAATCATAGAATGGTTTGGGTTGGAAGGGACCTTAAAGGTCATCTAGTTCCAACCCCCCTGCCGTGGGCAGGGACACCCTCCACTAGACCAGGTTGCTCAAAGCCTCATCCAGCCTGGCCTTGAACACTTCCAGAGATGGGGCACCCACAGCTTCTCTGGGCAACCTGTTCCAGTGCCTCACCACCCTCTCTGTGAAGAACTTCTTCCTGATACCTAATCTAAATCTCCCCACTTTCAACTTAAACCCATTACCCCTCGTCCTGTCACTACAGGCCCTTGTAAAAAGTCCTCCCCATCTTCCTTGTAGGCCCCTTCAGGTACTGGAAGGCTGCAATAAGGTCTCCCTGGAGCCTTCTCTTCTCCAGGCTGAACAAGCCCAGTTCTATGGTCTAGAAATGATGGTCTAGATACAAACTCTGGCTCAGCATATTCCTGGACGGATGATTGTGGGGAACAAAGAAAATACTATTAAATGAAGATCCCTCTATACTTACACTTTCCTCCTCTTTTCCTTGAATCAGGTGCTAGTGGCCACTGCTGGAATCAAATGAACCTGGTTTTGTAGCTGGAAGGGCAGTTCTTATGTTCTTAGTTTCCCACACTGTCCTCATTTTTGGGCTATTTTATGTGTTAATATCTGCTTTAACTAGTAATACACTGTTCTTTTCAAATCCATGCAAATTGCCTTCTGAATGAAATATCATTTTTCATTTTAGATTTCCAGTTTGAGAGTAGGAGGTTTCAGAGCCCACTGTTTGACATCTGTCTCCCAGAGAGATGTGTATCAGTCAGTACTGTCAATAAAGTCTCTGTGTCTCTGGCTCACATTCATCCATGTCTTATGTTTCCCGCTGAGTCACTGTATGGCTTTCTCACTGACTTTTCATGTTTTAGTGTTTTCATGTTTGAGTGGGAAATTATTTTGGCTGCACGACATACTTCTCTGTATCTCTACATATTATGTAGGGTGAAGAAATGTGTTGTGAAAAACTGGCAAAACCAGCCATGGGATGATCACAATAAAGAATTTTTTTTTTTAATGAAACAATTGTTTTAAAAATGAAGCTAAAACTGTAAACTCCTCTTCTTGCCATTGACAAGGCACGTGTTGCTGTAGCAGCTGGAAGCCAGCGGCCACAGAAGTCAATCTGCAGGTTGTTATTTAGTCAGAGGAGATACCCATGATGCCCACACTGATTTACAGGGAACAAACTGAGCTGTTAGGTCTGTACTTGTAACTTTGCAAGTCCTCTATCTCCAAGACTACTTGCAACAAATCTGCCAACTGAAAAGCTGCATGATGAACAAGGTGTTGTTGAGATGAAAAACTTTGTATAACAAATATGGATTGTGCTCAGAAAAAATACTTCGTTTGGTAGTCTTCCTCTACTTCCACCTTCTTCACATTTGCACGTCTAAAATGGTCTGCTGGTATAACTCAGATAAATTAAACGGAGAAATGAAATCAGTCCATATAAACGTGTATTTTTATGTTCATGCAGATGACTAAGCACACATTTGCACTGCTAGAATAATAGTACAAAGGCTAATAATTAAAAAAGTTGAAATAGGTTTAAAACTGGGGCCTATTTTTCTATTTTTTCATGGAAGGATACTTGGTCACTTGTCGCAAGGGAAATGTTACAGAACAATGCATCATTCCCTCTCCCTTTCACTTCCAGGCTTTCCACTTCATTACTTGTGTTCTTCTACTCTCTCTTCTTTTTTAATTCTAGGAAAAGTTTTAGTAAATGGAAAGGCTTTATAGTCTTAGCAAAGCATTTGAAAACTGGGGCTTCATGGAATCATAGAATGATTAGGATTGGAAGGGACCTTAAAGATCATCTAGTTCCAACCCCCTGCCATGGGCAGGGACACCCTCCACTAGACCAGGTTGCTCAAAGCCTCATCCAGCCTGGCCTTCAGCACTGCCAGGGATGGGGCATTCACAGCTTCTCTGGGCAACCTGTTCCAGTGTCTCACCACCCTCTCCGGGAAGAACTTCTTCCTGATGTCCAATCTAAATCTCCCTGCTTCCAATTTAAACCTGTTACCCCTTGTCCTGTCACTACAGGCCTTTGTAAAAAGTACCCCCCACCCCAGCTTCCTTGTAGGCCCCCTTCAGGTACTGGCAGGCTGCAGTAAGGTCTCCCAGGAGCCTTCTCTTCTCAGGGCTTTCTTCATAGCAGAGGTGCTCCAGCCCTCTGAGCATCTTTGTGGCCTCCTCTGGACTCTCTTCAACCAGTCAATATCCTTCTTAAGCTGAGGGCTCCACAGCTGGACACAGTACTTCAGGTGGGATCTCACGAGAGCAGAGTAGAGGGGAAGAATCCCCTTGCTTGACCTGCTGGCCACGCTTCTCCTGGTACAGCCCAGGATCTGATTAGCTTTCTGGGCTGCCAGCGCACACTGCCGGCTCATGTTCAGCTTCTCATTACTTGTATTACTGTGTGGTAGCCTATTGCTGAGAATCCTCTGCCCAGCAGTCTACGTGCAGGCATGTTTCTGTTTTGCAGTGTTTCTACAGATTGTCTAGGTAGCTGCTAAACTAAGTCTATCAGGTCCCAGCACTCCAAGGGCCTTATATTAATGTTAATAACTTGGTTATGAGGTAGAAGCCACCAGGAAGGTGGAGAAGCTGTGTGAAGGTGGTGTATCAACGATTGATTTTGTCATTAATTAAGCTGACTCTAGCAATTTGAATGGGCCGTTCACACAGTAGCCACACATGACTAGGTTCAATGACTCAGAGCAGCATGACATTAAGGTAGAGGCTGCAGAATGAGTCAGTGTGTCATAGATTTCTTGTATGTAACTGAATTTTTATGATGAGCCACAGAAGCAAAAGGTGTTCCTTGCTGCTCTATAAGCTGTGTAATAGTGAAGAATCTGTATGTGCCTTGGGTTTTCTGCCTCCTTGCTTATAGGAAAATGCAGTCCATGATCAGGGTTGAGACTGGCGTGGCCACAGTGTACTGGAAGTAATCATTTTTATGTATCACCTTCTGACATCTTTTTCCTAGTTTATATTCAAGGCAGCTTGTTTCCATCCATTATTTCTCTGGGAACTGAGACAGATTGATAATGGATGCACCTGTATCATTTAAGCCAGAGACATACATTTGAATACCATTTCCATTTTTTGACCCTTTGGCACCTCAGAGACTCTTTGATCAGCCTCTGATTCTTGTGTGAAGGGAAGAACAGGCACTGAGCCTCCTGGGCCTGCCTGTGGAAACTGGTGAGTTGGTGCTTCTGTTCAGTACATATTTCAGGGATTGAGAAGTTTTAGAGAAGGAATCTGATAGCACCCATAGGACTGATCTGCAGGACAGTGGAGTTAACGCTTTCTGAACATTATTACCATGGATTTCTTGACAGTATTATGTACAGATTATGGTCCAATGTAGTAAAAAAAAAAAAGTCTTAAAGAAGAAATCACCTAGTCAACCTAGTAAAATTTGGTGCTTCTTTATTTCATTACTTGTATAAAATGATTGGGTATTGTGGTGGTGTATTTCTTCCCCTCTTAACTCCTGGAAAGTTTCATGGCCTTGGAGATTCCTGTCAAACCTTGGCTGCTGTGCAGGGAGTTTGGTGGTTAAGCGCCCCTTATCATATCAAAACACTCCTGCACTGCCAAGGTGGGGAATGGCCATACTAGGGGTCAGTTGGCTGGTTGCAGTGTGGGATAAGAGTGAAATCATCCCCTGCCAGCCTTGAACCTTATCGCAGTCTGGGTAGATTGGTACCAGCTGTGAATTCCATTGACCACCTGCCCCAATTAAGGCGAGGATGTAAAATAATTATTCACACCTAAAGTCAATTATCTCGCGACCCTATAAATAGTGGTTCCAAGGATGACCCTTTGAGCTCTCCTGGAGTGCAGCAGGCTGTGCCCAGCATCTTCCTCTGAGTGGGATGCCTCTCAGAGTTCGCAAACTCTCAAGTTTGTGAAATCAGAGAACAGTTGACACAAACTGGACTGAATAAACCCTCCCTGAGGCTCAACTCTTAACCCGTTGAGAGATGCACAGACATCCAATGTGAATATTTTCACCTAACTCCAGGGGAAATTTTAACAGGTACCTTCATACAAATATACGTATGTCTACCTCTATTTCTATATCTGTCTGTGTGAGTGTATGCATCCAGCTTTATGTTGATAACCTTGTTCAGTCTTTGATTAAGTTACTGTACTGATTTGTTGAAAGTTAAGTCCTGCTGAGTAATTGTGTGATCCAATTGTGTGACATATCTGAATAGTGTTAAGGAACTTTGAATTGTTGCTGTCCCCAAGTTTCACACCAAGCACGAAACTTCATACACTCTGATCCTTTCCCCGATTCCTTAGGCATAAACCGTTGACCAAGTCTGGGACTAGGGGTGGATTCAGCCACACCTAGACTTCTCTTTCGAGGAGTTTAGAAAGCAAGGGGGTCCACTCTGAACCGCATGATGGAATGGGAGGAAATTCCTTGCTTCTTTTCCCTAGTCCATATCACAACAATCCAATCCTGCCTTGATTTCTCTGACTCTGTAGATAACTTTTAATTTATGTACAAACTATTTTAATCTGTTGCTAATTTGATTTTGCCTTTGTATGCTTTTCTATGTCAAATAAGTAGTAGAGGGGACCTTGCCATTGAATTCTGTTAGGTCATGTTTCTCATATTCATATTAAAAATATTAGCTTTTCCCCTAATATTTGTGATGCTGATCTCTTAAGTGGCCTAAACCACTTAGCATAGTCCCCCTTTCATGACAGGTATCCATATTTATCTCTTCTTTATGATTAGAGGAAAACCCTTAAGAGACAGATATGCTTACCATTGGTGTAAGTAGTAGGATAATTTGCTTTTTCTTCTGACTTCATACATGATTATGGAAAGATGTTCCCATGCTAGGTTGCTATGGTCTCAAGAGGAATGATGAAGCTAAAAAATGATGTGACTTTCTTCCATAGCATGCCATTGTTTCTATCTTAGATGTCCATATCAGGGTGAGATCACCTTCTGGAGATTTCTATCTTTCCCAGTGACTTTCAAGGGGAACTTGCTGTTCAGTTCAGGTCTGTAAATTTTTGTGTAGACAAAAACCAATGAGAAATCTCTGCTCAGTGGTATGAAACAGTAAATCCTAAAAAGGTTTGAGTGATTCATCTCACCTTGGAGTGTTCAGCAAAGACAGAGCAGATAAAGCATGCCATAGAAAAATCTATTTTTTAACCATAATGATAATGTTTCTGTATAGAGGTCTAAAGTTAGGTGAGTTGGATCCCATGTCTAGTGTCTGATTCTGATCATACCTGTTACAAAATCAACATTCAACAAGGAAAGCTAGAGTAAGCTGGTGACACCAAAGTCCATAGAGGCTTACAGAGGTTGAAAACATGGCCAAATATTGTAATGAATCAGTAATTTCGGTATTCAAAAAGTTATTGGATAGCTTGTGCGGGTATGTGCTGGGTTTACTTACATGGCTGAAGATGTTTATATTTCTGGCAGAGAAGCATTAATAATTCTGATAGGGTTGTTTTAAGCTCATTTTTTGCCTAGTCTTTGAAAAGGAATGAACTTTGGATAGAAAGTTTTAGAAACCTGGAGATGCTTAATAGTTTCCTGTGTCCCTAGCTTTAGACTGATGTATAATAGATTTGCACATGTACAGCTGGCACTTCTCTAGGATTTTTGGACTTACAACAGTCAGTAGGTCATTGCCTGGAGCAGTAGGATGGTAGGGTACTTCTGTGTAATACTAAAAGCAAAGACTGAGAAGTAGCCTGAGTATTCACAAACAGTCTGTTTCTCCTCTGAGTCATAGTCCCAGAGGTTCCAACATTAGCTATGTTGCTTTAATCCAGTCTGGAGAACTATGCAGCTGTTTCTCATGACTGATTCCTAGTAATTCTTTTATAGTATTTGATTTTTTGTGCCACGGTGATTCAGTTATGGAAGAAGCTTAGCAATATTCATTGGCACCCTCATCCCTTTTTTGTGTTTACTAGAATGAAGTCATTGACATGTGGGAACATTTATATGATTGTGCCAGACAAACTAGACTGAAAGCAACAGACAGATGTCCAAAGAGCTAAATATACAAATCTTTAATGTAAATGTAATTGTGAATGATGAAACAATTGGATTAATGAACAGATGAAAAATGACCATACTAAAAATGACTGGAATCTGATCTCATTCCTTCTGGGAGATTTCTTTGTGAATCACATTATTATCACAAAGACAGTGTTTCTGTTTAGTGTAATTCCTGATAATTACCACATTCTTTATTATTATTAAGTTATACATGAATGTATTTTTCTGTGCTTAAGTGGAACTTTTTGGCAGGTACTTTCTGAAGATTTATCATTCACGTTCACTTTTATTTGGATAAAACACTAGGTAGATCCTCGTAACAGGAGTTTTTCTTCATACTCTCAGTAAATTTAAAATACTAACAATTGACCTAAAGATGTCAAAGAAACAAAAATAAAATTCTATCTTTCTTTTGTGCATGTATTTTTATCACTGGGAACAGTGTGCCAATATACAAGGCTAGATTTTGAACCATTTAAGATTGTAGGGTTTTGCCACTGGCTGGAGCACAGTGGAGTTGATCAAATTTAATATGAAATGTATTTAATTGCAGCAGAAGAGATTCATTTCTGTCTAGCAGACAGCCTTGTCTGAGCTATTTTTTAAAAACTTCCTCTACAGCCAGTGGAGAGAAGTAGACTGAGGTCATGGTCAGAGGCCCAGTTTAAGCTGACATGCCTCTGGGCTGAAGGAGGTGTCCCCTCATGCCCCACTGCTCCTTCTGTGTCTCTTTTAGCAGCTTCTGAAATGAGCAGTCAGGGTCCAGCACACTGCCCTTGAGTACTGCACTGGAGGGATACAGGAGCATGTGGGATGTGGAAACACCCCTTTTGTTGGCAGTTCAGGTTTCTGTTGCATAAAAGTGCCCATTTAACCACAGTTAACAATGAGTGGGATGAACTAAACTGCCTGTAACAGGAGCCCAGACAACTAATTTAGTTATCTAGGGAAATAGAGTTAAGTAAGATGAATCCTGGTCTTTGTGTGCTAACTACTTACAGTCAACAAAAACGAAACTGTTGGTAAGTACGTACATGCCAGGCTGGTGTGGTAGTGTGGTGTGATAAGTCACTTCTGCATTTAATTCTTTACAACTACTTCATAAAATATGAAAAAAAAAGATATTAGAAAGATGAAATATATTAAAGCTGTGCACACACTTGTAAGTATTGGTATAGTTGCATATTTTCACAGAAACACAGAAGGGTTGAGGTTGGAAGGGACCTCTGAAGGTCATCTGGCTCAGCTCCCTGCTCAAGCATGGCCATCTAGAGCAAGTTGCCCAGGACTGTGGCCAGTTGGGTTTTGAATACTTCTGAGGATGAGGCTTTACAACCTCCCTGGAAAACCTGTGCCAGTGCTTGGTTTTCCTCACAGTATAAGTTTTTCCTGATGTTCAGGCAGCACCTCCTGTGTTTCAGTTTGTGCCCATTGCATTGTGTCCTGCCACTGGACATTACTGGAAAGGGCCTGGCTCTGTCCTTTTTTAAATGCTCCCTTCAGTTGCTTATGAACATGGATAAGATCCCCCCTAAAGCCTTCTTTTCTCCAGGCTGAATGGTCCCAGCTCACTCAGCCTCTCATAGGAGAGATGCTCCAGTTCCTTCATCATCTTTGTGGCCCTTTGCAGGACTCTCTCCAGTGTGCCCATATCTCTGTTGTACTGGGGAGCCCAGCACTGGACACAGCACCCCAGGTGTGGCCTCACCAGTGTTGTGTAGGGGGGAAGGATCACCTCCATTGACCTGCTGGCAGTGGTTTGTCTAATGCAGCCCAGGATAATGCTGTCTTCTTTGCAGCACGGGCACGTTGCTGGTTCATGTTCAACTTGGTGTCTACCAGGACATCCAGGACACTTCCTGTCAAGCTGTTTTCCAGCTCTGTGGCCCGCAGCATGTACTGGTGCCTGAGGTTGTTCCTCCCCAGCTGTAGGACTTCACACTTGTTTAAGAAAAAAACGTTTTATGTTGAACGTTCAACATTTAGAAAAATATTCTTTTAAACTGTTGTAACCACAGTCATATTCCTTCCTGAGACACGATGCTTTCTTCATACCGTCAGGTTTTCTCCTACTGCACTTTTTTATTTTGTCTTGGTTTTTTTTTGTATAGTTTTCTGCAGAAAAGGCAATTTGGCCTTCAGCAATAGGCTGGAGAGTGTAGTTACAGTATTTTGTGGATTACACTGGTAGGCAGCTCAGCCCCACACAGCTGCTTGCTCACTGCCCCCCACCAGTGGAATCAGGAAGATGTTCTGAAGGGTAAAAATGGGAAAACTCGTGGGTTGAGATAAAAGCAATTTAATGGGTAAAGCAAAAGCTGAGCACTCAAGCTAAGCAAAATCAAGCATTCACTGACTATTTCCCATTGGCAGGCAGGTGCACACCTTCTTGAGGAAAGCAGGGCTGCATCATGTGCAGTGGTTACTTGGGATGACAAGCACTGTAACTCCTAATGTTCCCCTTCCTTCTTCCCCTAGCTTTTATTTCTGAAAATGATGTCATATGGTATGGAATATCCCTTTGGTCAGCTGGGGTCATCTGTCCTGGTTGTGTCTGCTCCCAACTTTTTGTGAACCCCAGCCTGCTTGCAGGTGGTTCAGCAAGAGAAGCAGAAACTGTGCAAGCACTGCTTAGCAATAACTAAAACACCCCTGTGTTATCAACACGGTTTTAACAACAAATCCAAAACGTAGCCAATACTACTTACTATGAAGAAATACAATTCTTACTATGAAGAAAATTACTTGTATTGATTTTGGCTGGGATAGGGTTATACTCAGTAGTTTGAAATAAGGGACATCACTTCCCCATATTATTTATAATTCTAACCACAGCAGAACTTAGATTTCCATCAACTGATTTATGAGGATGCTCTATGCCCTGTGAGGTTTCTCTGCTACAAAGCTAAAACTTCTAAAAATCACTCTAAAAATCTAGATTGAAAATGTTGTCTCTAACCACTGTGAGTCTGCAGGAAAACCACTTTCCCTCCCATTGCTCATCATTCGATTCTGCTTTGAGACTCAGTTCATGAGGAAAGGAGTATAAAGCAAGACAGCTAATGAGTTTGCTTTCCCTCTCCTTGCATGCCTACTTGATGTGAGCACAGCTGAGCTTGCTATTTATTAACTGGTGAAGTGGCAAAATTGCGGTGGTGTGATTTGAAGTGTCACAAGGTTTTGTCTGCTTGAAATACCATAATTTTTATGGGAGCAGTCCAGAGGGTGATTTGTAAGTGGCTTAGCACATCTTTTTCCCCTTCTGCTGGAGACAGGATGGACTTCTGGGGTGGAAATTTCATCAACAACCCTGTTTTGTGATGTCTTTGTTCAGGAATCAGAATGTTTCAATCCTAATTTAGCTCTTCAGAGCAGGGGTTATGACTCATAATGCATTTTAGTGTGTCTGCCATGAGAGGCCCTTCATGTTGCCTGGGAATTCCAATCACTATGATAATACAAATGGTAACAAGCTAGCGAACATCTGCATGATATTATGAAAAAGCAATATGTAACTGGGTAGTTGTTAAGAGATTTCAATAGCCTATTTTCAGAACAAGAAGTGCAGGGGTTGGGAGTGTCCCTACTCTGCGAAGCTGATTCACATGTGAGTCCTTTCAAGGTCAAAATTTGAGCTGGGTTTATGCCCTAATGGTAGGATGTCTTCCAAATGCTCAACTTCCAGTTCTGGACAGAGTGGAACACTGTGTCTTTGGATATGGCCAATTGTAGACAATGTCACCCTGTTTTGGTCATCCCCAGAAGACCTACTGGGAGTTGCTAACCTACTTTTATGGGAAAAGTGGTGTTAAAGGGCCAGAAAATACAGCTCCATATATGTATATCATGCAGTAGGAGCTGTATACCAGGTGTAGGGATTGATATGAACAGAAGCTTTCATTTATGCACTTCCTTTTCCAGTTTGCTTTCATCATGTGAGCAAAGGCTATATATATGCTGTGGATTTTTCTTTTGGACCATTAACAGTATGTGTGCATGTTTGAAGGTTTTCAGTTTATTCTTTCAACATAGAAGAAAATATTAATTTCATATAAATTTAAAGGACATTTGCAGCAAGCAGTTGTTCTCAAATTCTGACTAATTCCGGGTTAAATAAATTGTAACTAAGAAATTATGGTGGCTAATAGTATTTTGACTCTACTATGACAGACAAGCGTGAAGTATACTACAAAGTATTTATCAGTGGGGAATAGTGAGGCTTGATGACTTCCTAGACCTTTCCAAATTAATGATGTGAGTCATCCTTATTATGTGTTTATTTTCTTGAATAATTTCTTTTGCATTCTATGACCTTGAAAATAATCCCAGCATATGTCTGCATTCTTAAAATATTTATATGTCTAGGTAAAAAAAACTGGAGGGGGGAACATAGTCAGCCCACATTATTTCAGTTTTTCTTTTTTAATGATAAAAACCTTTGCTTACTTGTGGTGGTAAGATATCAGTCTGACTGCATGACTAATTCAGGCAATAGAGAAGAGGGTGAGGTAGGCTAGGAAGGTGGGAGTGAACTACTTGCATGACAATTGGTCATTGTTAGTTAGATGTCAGAATCAATTCAGATTCCAGTTTTTATGAACTGAAAACCACATTTTCCATTAAAACATGAAGCTCTGACTAAAGTTTAATTCCTAATTATGAAGTTACTGCCTGTCTCCTTTGGTATTACATAAACCTCTTTGGGGCCTAGCCAAACACTAGCAGTGGATCCAAAAGCAGTTAACCTTTTTCTAAGGCATCTGGACTACCACTTTGCTTAAGATATTTAAAACACTATTAAGATAGTCTACTACAAAGCCTTATTAAACATGAAGAGAGAATCTGTAATAGTAAAAATCTATTCTCTTCACTTCTTAAAATAAAACTTTAATTTTTTTACTAACTCATGTAAGTATGTTTTTAGTAACATTTTTATTGTGTGAGTACATGAAACAAGGAGAAACATTGAAGCCGTTTGTGTGCTGAAATTTGAGGAAGTCTTTAAATGGATAGCTGCTTTCCAGCTTCCTTGGAAATGAAGGCATGTATGCAAGTCCCTGTGTATGGCTTTAAGTATCTTGTCTCGAGGCCGAAGAAAGTCAGAAGCAGGAGTTTTGGTGCCCTTTTCTACACTTCAGACATAAACATTGATATGAACAGTGGCTTTAATTTATGCACTTCCTTTTCCAGTTTGCTTTCATCATGTGAGAAAAGGTTGTATATGTGCTGTGATCTACTTTTTCTGACAGTCTACTAGTATGTGCTTCTGTTTGAAGGATTCATGTTTGTTCTCTCAACAGAGAAGAAAATAGTAATTTCATATAAATTTAAGGGACATTTGAAACAAGTGATTTGTCTCCTTTACCCTTACTATATTCATATGTATACATATGTGTGTACATCTTTGTAAAGTTTTAGCTATATTATCAAGGACGTACTTCCTCATTTTTCCACATAGCCATATGCATTGTGTGTATTCATGTGATGGAAAGAGCCTGTATTGCCATATTCACCCCATATCACTATGACAGCTATTTCCAGCTCAGCATACTCTGTCTAATTTACACAAAATTCCTTCTGGGTAATTTCTTCCTAGTTTATCATCTCCCCTGGTCCCAGGGAAGTTACAATACATAAATTCTGTCAATGGCCAGTTGTCCAACAGAAAAATTCTAAAAACCAATTTAGGCAAGCTTCCCGTTAATTCACCTATCCAGGAGGTGCGCATTCTTGGCTAAGTCTAACCTGAAAAGTGTAGACTGTAGCTTCTTAAATAATGCATGGTACAGAATTAAGGCAGGAATCCATAGAGAAAGTTCTCCATTTCCACAAAATAAATTCCTAAAGGGTTAAGCAGGGTAAAAAGCAGACAAGCCATAAAAGTAAAATGAAAATGCTACAGATATTTGCAAACCTGATGTCTATCTACAGCTATTGGCTTAGAATGATAGTGAGTGGTGCCAGGGACAAATATAAAACAAGTTCATTGCCTGCATATGAAACTTTAAGGGCCATGTGTTAAGTTAACGTGCTGCTGATAACTTATCACATTTTCTGTCTAGACATCCAAGCTAATGTGAATGGGAATATCTTCATGTGGTTTTTCCCTCTGGCTTTCCCCCCCCCCCCCAACAACAATGCTCTTTTTCTGCTTCTGTGCTGCTAAGAAGTATAAAAGAAAGTTTCTGTCACAAAAGACAGACCCCCTCTCCTTACTGTTTCATGATGTACTGTGGAGTAAGGATCTTTGGGCACTGAGGTCGTGTATTTAAATTTCTTTTAAAGTTCTTTCTTCCTTGCTTAGAATATTGATAAATAATTATAAATATTGATAAACTGCATATATTCAGACTGATTCTTGAAGGGTTTAGAATATTTAGGTCTTGTTTTGCAACTGCTATGTTCCACCCAGACGGGTGACCAGAAAAGAAAGACAATTCTCTTGGTCTTACACTGATTTTTTTTTTTTTTATACTATTGTGGAACTCTTCCCTTAGATGAGGTTTCATATCAGGAGGATGGGTCTTGAATTTATGATGATTTAGCTACTCTCAAGGTTTTCCTTTAACTTTGTATAAAAACTCCTTCAAAAGCTCTTCTGTTAGTAAGATTCCTCTGATTAAAAAGTGACAAGACTGGTTATTGGCTAAAAAATACTATGGAAACCAATCTTAGTTGTGTAAATTGTAGCCTTTTGGCAACCCATATAACATCCTTTTTTCCAGTAGATTAACAAAGTAGCTAGCTTAATGCCATTTACAAGTCCATGTAATATTTGTTTATAATTTACCCCATCATTAATTTGGCACATGGAATTGATTCCATCTTTTTGTCATTAAAATTAGGATACATTTTCATAACAATGAGTGGTGGACAGATATCCATGCGAACCTGTCAGGTCCCTTAGAAGCTTTCAGCAGTACTGACAATGCTTCTCCTTCATCTTGCCTGAAGGAGAAGTAATATCCAGGATAGTGTACTAAAGTAATTCCTTGAGGGATGTATATCTTCTGAGTAGCAAAAGAGAGTTGCAGTTCCAGCATTTGATCTTGTGGTGTTCCCCACACATCAGTTACCTTTTCCCTGTCAACATTTTCAATCCGTTCAGGGAGCAGTGGTCACAGGGCTGTTCTGCAAGGGAAAGTGAGCATGGAGTGAAAGTCAGAGAACCTCGGAGAAGAGCTCCATCCCATGGTACCCAAACAGAGGGAGATCTGGTCTGGGATGTAACCAGGGCAGCCAGTGGTCCCAGTTTCCAGACAAGTCCGTTGTGATGGACTTGGTCTGAAGCCAACCTGGGAAGGCAGGTCAGCAGGTGAGCACTGAACAAGGCCAGGCAGAGGCATCCCTACAGTGCAGCTCAGACAAGGGCCCTAGGCCAGGGTTGAAGCCAAAAGCAGCTTCGGAGCTGGGGGGAGGCCCCCAACAAGGCTTCTCCTGGCTCTTTTTCAAACAGCTCTTTCCCAGCAACTATACCAGGCTAGAGCTGGTCTTGAGCACCCACAACCAAAACTGGAGGAGGGAAGAAGCTGCAGAACCTGTTTGTGCACTCAGCAGCTTGAAGCTAAGGAAGAACAAATTAGGGATGAATAGAAGGCCAAGACCACTGTAAGAATCACACGACTACTTTTATTTGTCTGAAGATATGTAGCCTCAGATGGTCAATCTAGTCCCTAGTTTAGAGATAGTCATGGTTTCTTCTGTCACGATAAGGTAGGTCATCCTATCAACTATAATAGGTAAAAGTACAGAGAAGAATGAGGATGAATATAATTGCATCCATGCGAAGATAGAAAACTAGAAGTCTTAATGTTGAAAAAGATATAACTAGGCAAATTTGATAACCATCTGTAGACTGACTGCAGAGAAAGTGAATAAAGAATGATTGTTAACAACTTCTCACAACTAATTTCATTAATGAGTTGTGGCTTTTTTATTTTTAAAGAGATAGTTGCTGATAAAATGAAGATAACATGAAGAGAAGGAAGTACCTTTTACATAATAAACAGCTAAATCCTGAAACTTTTGCAGCAGTGGAAGCCTAAGTCATAAGTACTCAAAAATAGTTCAGCTACTCTGTAGAGGATAAGTCCACATATGACAAGTAAACTTCATAATAAGAGATGTGACTTTTGATTCAAGAAGACCCCAATCTATTGGCTGTCAGCAGCTAAAAAGTTGTGCAAGGGAAAAAAATCTCTCTGCATCAGACATATTTATTGCATAATGTAGTAATGTTAAGGTAGTTGAATGTTAAGGCAATTAATGATGCCTCATTATATTTTATATTCACTACAGTAAGGTATCTTAGCTGGGCATGAGTCTTTTAGCTCTTAGGATGGAAATAATATGGTTTACTACTGCATGTTTTCTCAGTTATACAGGTGCCAACACCAAACTTGTCTTTCAGAGAAACTTTGGCTTCCTATGGTGCTTTTCATCAGTTCCAAGAGCTCATCAAAATACTGAGTGAATCAGGCCAGAGATATCTAAAGCTATCCTAAATTTCTAGGTTGATGATTTTCTTCCCTGCACAATGTAATACTCCTGAATTTTTTTCCTGGCAAAGTCTGAGGATTTGGAAAGAACTCATTGGGGAACTAAGGATCATTACAAAAATCAGCATATTTTGTTCTTTCAAACTGGCTTTTTCTAAGATAAATACATGCCACTAAGTATTTTAAAGAATAGCCTAATACAATGTGAAAATAAACAACCCCCCTCAGAAAATTAAAATGTCAAACCAAATAAAACCTGTATTGCAACAGGACAAAGCTGTCCTGTTTCTGGCTCTTTGCTTATTTCTCCTCTTGGAGAACTGATGAGAAAAATACACAACAGTGCATAGTCTTATGCTCCCCTTTCTGTCCAAAAGCAAGTAGCTCAGATTGTACTGTAATTATCACATAGAAGAACAAATATAAACCAGGACAGATGTCACAGTTTATGCCAAAAGAAGTCATATTACACCATGTTCAATCAGTGAAACAGAGTGATATTTTTTTTTTTCCTTCCTTCCCCTCTAAGCAAGAATAAGTAGAGACATTTGGAAGTCTACTGTAGACTCAACATGCAGTAGTTCCTTTGCCATTTAACTTTTATTTATGGTATATCACGACCTGTATTTACATTCTTACAATGTCATTTGTGAGTAAATATCCCAAGACTTTGTATTGCATAATAAATACAGAACCTTCTTTTCTCTTCCAATCCTGTTTGTAGAAAGAAGGAGCTTAATGTTACCTGGCCAGATAGTCAACTAAAATGACTGGACATGATGTCAAATGACTCCATCCTGAGTATATAAGTATATAATCCATTGCTGGAACATGAAAATAAAAACTTCAATCTGCATCATATCAGCTTCCTCTGAGGGTGCATTTTCCTTAGATTTGACTCCTCTAGCACTAAATGTCTGATGTCTCTTGCAGAAGCTCATGAACTAGCCACAGACTACCCCCATAATGTCTAGCAGTGCTACATGAACCCGAATTAATGCTGCATGGCTAACGTTGCACAGTTGTTTGCGTTTGTGATAGGAACCCCTGCTGTGCTGGGTTCAGTCAGGAAAGAGTTAACTCCCTTTACTGTGGTTGCTAGGAAGCTGTGTTCATGGATGCTGAGAGAAGTACTGATAAGGTCTCGGCTGGTGCTGGCGCTGGGCCTGTACTGAATTCAAGGTCTTTCTCAGCTTCTGATACTGCAGCTGACCCAAACTGGCCAAGGAAGTATTTCATTCCATATGTCATGGAATGTCATGTTCTGGGTCTTGGATGAGGGGGTGTGCCCGGGAGCCATCACTCTCTCCCTTACTCTCTTGCTCGTCTATTCCCGGACACTTGTTAACACTCCCCGACTCCTACGTTATCTGCTTTGCCAACTCCTGTGCTGGCTTGTTCGTGAGGGAGTTGGTGAGTTGTTTAGTGTTCCCGGTCACGCTATCGCTGATAGGGTTTGTTCAGAATCTGCTGCGACAGATCTCGGGCTCCGGCCCCCGGGCTGCAGTTCTCAGGCTGCGATCGCTCTCGGGCTGTGGTTCTCAGGCTCTTTGGGTCTGACTCACTACTCAGTACCTGGGTGTGCATTGGTCAGTGAACGGTGAGAAACTGTATCATATTGTATCATGTGTTTTATTTTCTATTATTTTAATTATTTATTATTAGCAGTATTTGTATATATTGATTTGGATTTAATTAGTAAATAGTTCTTAGCTCAATTTTACGAGCTTCCTTATTTCTTTTTCCTCCGATTCTTCCCCACTGTTGGAGGGGGGGAGGGGGAATTTGTGGGAGCAGCTTTGTGGTATTTTGCTAGCCGGAGTTAAACCACGACAGTCCTCGCCTGCCCTACCTAACTGTCCTGCACAGCCTGTAGCCCTCCATCCCAGCACTCCAATCTTGGGACTCATTCCACCAAGTCTCACGAATACCAATGATATTGTAGCTCTGGGAACTGACCAACCCTTCCAGTTCATCCTGTTTGTTTCTTTTACTGTGTGTGTTGGTGTACAAGCATTTCGGATATGCTCCTGAGCCCTCTGTGCTCCCAGGAATAGTGTAAACATTCCTGTTTGCATTGCCACTGTCAGAGGCCGTGCCAACCCTTGGCTTACCTACTGGAATCCTGTTGGTATCCCCTTCTTCCACTGATTCTCGTTTAAAGGTCTCTTGATCAGTCCCACAAACTTACGCCCAAAGATACGTTTTTCCCATCGGGACAGGTGGATCCCATCAGGGTCCAACATACCTTGTGTCTTGAAGGCTCTTCCATGGTTTAAAACCCCAAAGTTTTGGTGGAGATGGACTTACTGCATTAAGAAAAAAAAAAAAGAAAAAAGGTCTTGACAACTGAATCAGCTTGACTTGCTTATTCCTTGAATCTCATTAATCTGATTTGGTAACCTTGACCTTGATCATGTCAGCTCTCCCCAGAGTCCTGGTCCCTCAGTCATGCATTTTCAGCAGCTAGTGGAGGCTGCATGGTGCCTGTCCAGGGAAGGCGTAGGGGTTTCCTCTGCAAGAAAAATAGGGCATGTGGGAGAATGAGAGGTGTAGGCGGAGGCACACCCACCCGGATGAGAAGCTGGGATATGGACATCTGGGCCTGAGAACTGGGATGTGTACCTGTCTGTGGGGACTGGGCATGGTCTAGACTCTGTCTAGACATGATCTAACAAAAAGTACTAGGTTTTTGGCTAGGGGAAGCTTGAAAACTGCCCAGGTGGAGCAGGAGGGATGCTGAATCAATAGCCCTCATCCAGCTGCCTCAGTATAAATTAATAATGGAAAATTCCTGGGTATGGTAGTTTTCACAGCTCTGCTGGTGATCTGGCAGTCTTACCATGGCTGGTGGTAGGTAGCTTTGAACAGGATTTGTGGACATACTGTTATTCATCATGTAACACATAATGGTTGAATTTGGTAAGAAAACTAGTTCTGATGATAATATAGGAAAAAAAATAGTTTATACACCTAGCAGAAGAACATGTTCATGTATATATAAAAACTTTTATAATCACAAACAAATTTTTCAAAATAAAAATAAACTATTCCTTCCCATACTCCCCAGTCCACTAGTTCCAGTTTATTGTCAAGCTTCAGACAATGCAACACCATTTCTTTGCAAAGGCTGTGTCTGAAAAAGACAACTGTTTCAATTCAGCTTATCACAAAGAAGCAATCCAGTGCAATAAACTCATCATTCAAAAATTAGTTGAAACATTATGATAGAATAATACACACTTCATACTAAACAGACCTCAGTTTCCTTTTGGGGAAACTTTGGAGGAATTTCGGTTGAAGAGAAAGAACAGAGGAGGTAACTTAATGATTATACCTTGATAATAAGTTTTTCATAGAATCATAGAATGATTAGGGTTGGTAGGGACCTTAAAGATCATCCAGTTCCAACCCCCCTGCCATGGGCAGGGACACCCTCCACTAGACCAGGTTGCTCCAAGCCTCATCCAGCCTGGCCTTGGACACTCCCAGGGATGGGGCATCCACAGCTTCTCTGGGCAACCTGTGCCAGTGCCTCACCACCCTCTCCAGGAAGAATTTCTTCCTGATATTCAACTGAAATCTCCCCACTTTCAATTTAAACCTGTTAAACCTTGTCCTGTCACTACAGGCCCTTGTAACAAATCCCCCCCCAGCTTCTTTGTAGGCCCCTTCAGGTACTGGAAGGCTGCAATAAGGTCTCCCTGGAGCCTTCTCTTCTCCAGGCTGAACAAGCCCAACTCTCTCAGCCTGTCCCCATAGCAGAGGTGCTCCAGCCCTCTGAGCATCCTTGTGGCTTTTTATCACTAATATTCTTTAATTGCCCAAGTTCTATGTTAGGATCTATCTCCCATTAGACATCATGCAAATGCACAATTGCTAATTAAACAATTATCTTTTCCAAATCAGATGTACTTTGTAGTGGCCACCTGGCACTTGTTTCGAAGGGCATCATGTATTCAAGAAATGCAGGAGTGACAAAACCAAATCTTTTTCAGATCCCAGAGCTCCTGAATACAGAGAATGGGCTCTTCATTCAGTTATACTGATATAAATTACATGGGTATTGCAGAACACATAGTCTAATTTGTGAATGAATTGATAGTGAGTCTCTTCATCTTGCCAATCCACTCTGCACTGTTGAATACAATGAAGCTGAGTATTCAGGTTTCCCTTTTAAAAGCATCCTAAACAACACTTCAGGAGTATTGTTACATTTTCACGTGTATATTTTATCATAGTCCAGGACTCATAGCAGTGCAACTGGTGAAGTGCCATTTGCTCCATCTCTATATTACCACTGCTTTCTGAACCAGATTGTGTTTTGTTTCCATGCATGTTGCAGGGACACCCATGTAAATGCTACTGAATTTGGGTCGCTTTTGGTTTGATCATGGTGAAGACGATATTTTTTTCATTCTCTTTTGCCCACTGTTCTTTGAAGAGGTGCTGTGTTTCATTAGGAGGGCTGCGGTGTGTGCCAGTTGTTTTTAATAGCACACAAAATGATTCGCTTTCCTAGGATACAGGTGGCTATCAGAACTCACACACTGTCTTCAGCAGTTTTCATTACAACACTCGTTTTGCATGTGTACAGAGAAAGTGCAGTTTTTCTCAGGGGAATTTTTATTTATGCTCTTCCTCCTTCCACAAACCCCTTCCAGTCCCAGGGGTTCATTTTCTCTCTGAGGGAGACCAAGTGCAAAATCCCTGGCCACCTTGTCCAGGCAGAAAGTGGAGCCTCAGCTGCCAGCCCTTAATTAGCCTTTGTTTAACCTACACATTATTTACAGACTTATTTATGAACTGAAACACAGTTTATCTGGGAAAAGCACTCTTTTGCCCTTCCCAGCTGGGCTTGGGGAGCAGGGGGTGTTCGATGGTGTGGCTGCTGTAGGTCAAGGGCTCTCTGCAGAGAGACGGCTTGCTGTGTGCAGACTTCCTGCAGCAAAAATGGGCAAAAAGATTTCTTTTTGCTGTGGTTCACAACTACTCAGAGATTTTGGAAAGGTTGCACATTAAAAGTATTAGAAAATTGAAGCTCTGACGTGTCAGTTGAATCTTGGAAGGAACTGAAATGGTTTCTTTCTGGTTTATTTTGAAGGGGAGAAGAGCTTTTGGCAGGCTGTTAAATTTTTCTTTATGAAATCTCACCTGTTCTCATAGCATTGAATCCAAGAACCACAGAAAGCAATTGGAAAAAGTTACTGTGTCTTTGTCAGGCTTCAGACTGGGCCTTCCACCCTGAACTGGGAGTATCTAAACACAGCATTGGTGATAGGGTTCAGTGCTGGCAGAAAGGGATTGTGGAGGTGAAATCTAACCCCCAATCTGGGTCCAAACACCCTGTGTCACATAACTTTGGGCAAGGGATAAAGTAAATTACCCCATTTAGTGTAGGGAGAGATAGTGCAGTTTCCTAATCCAAAGAGGTGCTCTGAGGATGAACAGACGTGGCTGCGAGTGATATCTATATGTGAGCAGGGCTGTGGGCATCACTGGTCACACCCCAGAGGGCTGAGGTAGAGAGTAGGAGGACTCTGTAACCCTATGGGCACCTTGAGATCAACTGCAGCCCTGATGAATTCAACCTGTGGTGTTCAGACTTCAAAAGCAGATTTTTGTCTCATATTTTCCCACATACCAGTAATTTCAGCAAATTCAGGTTATTCTCTAAACAGCTAATATTTCCAATTTCACTAGTTGCTTCTCATAAAAGTTTAGGCTTTTGTAAGACTATCTGTAGTATGGTAAATATAGAATCATAGAATGTTTTGGGTTGGAAGGGACCTTAAAGATCATCTAGTTCCAACCCCCCTGCCATGGGCAGGGACACCCTCCACTAGACCAGGTTGCTCCAAGCCTCATCCAGCCTGGCCTTGGACACTTCCAGGGATGGGGCATCCACAGCTTCTCTGGGCATATATAATTACGTATTTGCTTTGTTAACATGTAACAATTTATTATTCTATGATTATCATCTTTTTTTTAAAAGAGTCCTCTTATTCCTGATTGATACACCCTTAAATGAGCTCTTGCCTATACAGATTTGGGTTTTTTTGTTTGTTTGCTTGCTTGGTTTCATTTTTAAATGTTATAATAGTAATGAATGGCATATTCTCACAATTTCTTCTCTTAATGATTATGCTCTGAAATTGCTGGTGTGAAAAACAATCTAACAAACCCAGACCAACCATCAAAGTGTTTTATCCAGTATCTTAGGCATTTGTATTCTAAGACAATGTGTTTCTCCCCCTTGACTGCATTTCTTTGTAACGGGTAAGTCAGCACAAGGTGGTGCTAAAGAGCACACTAATAATCTTTTTCCTGTACACAGCTCTGAGCATGTTTTAGAAAAGACAGTCAGTAGATAATCTCCATTACACTGTTAAAAGGTCTCTTTTTAAACTTTATCTCTCTATCTCTTTCTCTCTATGTCTGTAGTGGCTGGGAGAGATTCCTCAGTAAAGCCTGCCCACTATGACTGTCAGAGGTGTCTCCTCTGAGCACTGTGGACCCTCAGTCTCTGGATTAATGCAATAGCTTCATGTCAAGTTTTCCTTACAGAAAGTGTGGCCATTATCTACTTACTTATTTGTAAGTAGATATTGGTATTTGTCACCTGAATACCTAATAGATATTTGGTATTTGTCACCTCTGTTCCACAGCTCTTTGGGGTTTCTGAGTAGTTTCTGAGAAAATCTTCACAGCATGTGTGCTGTGGGCTTGAATTACGGGGTCCTGTAGTTCCTTTATAAAAATTGCTAAGGAAATATTGAATATGAAAAATGAGTGGAGAAGACTAATCATAAATGGGACTTGAATGTCCGACCAGGTTCAGGACTGGCAGCTCCAGGGAGGATGGGTGCCTCTTCATCCAAGAGGTGCTCTGTTCTCTGTGCTGATGCTCTGTTTGTAGTGGGGAGAGACGCAGTGTTTGATCAGCTGCTGCCTCTTTGCTTCACCTGCCAGCAGAAGTGTTAATTAGAAACTGTTTCTTTGGCATCAAATAATCTTTCCTTAGAAAATGCTTCTGGTATGCAAACTGGAAGGGATGGACAGCTTAAAAACATCTTTTTTTCTTTCAGGGAAGGCAAAAGTGGTCTCTAAAAAGCACTGTGCTTTTACTAGTAAACACAGCTAGACAGAGAAATCTACTTGCTGATTTGGTGTCTCTTGAGGAATGTCACCCCACAGATATTTGACTGCACTTTGACGTTGTATTTGCACCTCAGACTTTCTTTGTCATCTTCTGCCCTTTAAAAACATGTTTTATGGATAGAAAAGGTCTGTAGAATATTCTGGAGCATTATTTCCTTGTGCAAAACAGTGAAAAGTTGAAATGGGCCCTATTTCTTTCCCATTGTTGTAAGTCCCAGCCTCAGAGAGAACTTCCCAGGGGACTTAGGGGGAGCGGTTATTCTTCTACATAGGCAGCTGAGCTATCCATTCACCCTTGCTATGTGCATGATTTCATGGGCCCTTCTTCACAGTATTGATATAGAGCACGAAGAATGGACATTAGGAAGCATTTCTTTTCCAAGTGAGTGGTCAAAAACTGGAACAGGCTTCCTAGAGAAGTGTTTCATGCCCCCAGCCTATAGTGTTTGAAGCATTTGGACAATGCCCTTAATAAAATTTAACTTTTGGTTAGCCCTGAAGTGGTCAGGCAGTTGGACTAGACGACTTCCAACTGAAATATTCCATTCCATATAATGAATTGTCAACTTTCTCTCATAACTCATATGAGCAGGAGTTGGACTACTGAATGAGAGGCAATTAGCTCTATTCTCTTTTATATAAATATATATTAATTAATATATACATTAATATACTAATATACTAATCTTACTAGAACTGCAGAATTTGAATTCCAAGCTGAGTATCTGTCTAGTTCTTATTATGTAATTTTGCACCAGTGCCACCAGATCTTTGAAACATGTGTAATTGCATGTGTAATTCCATTTTCTGTTGGAAGCAAAGTGCAGATCAGGGCTTGTTCTTTCTGCACTCCATTGACACTAAATTTCACTAGGAAACATTTCTTTTATTAAGGTTTAATGCTCTATCTATTGACTCTTCACCAGGTTTCCTGATGCTGTTGTTGTAAGCTAATATGCTAACTCATGTTTTGGAACTAATTATTCATAGACCTTTTCCTCAGGAGATGAGTCTGGACAACCTATCAGGATGTGAAACATCCAGATTTATGGTGAAGTTCTTACTTTAGGTGACTGTAGTATGAGCTGTTGGAACAAAATTTGGCAGGCATCAAGAGATTAAGCATGTTTATATAGTAGGAACACTGAATTAGTTTTGGATAAGTAACTGGACTTCAGAATATTGTTCAGTAAATATCTGTCTGAAGTGAGCAAGACATTCCTTGTCTGGATAGGTTATCCCACAAGTTTCTACTGGATTGGTGGATCTGCAGTCTGTTCTGATATGGCAATCACTTTCTTTTTATGTTTTAAGCATCAAGTGCAGAACAGACCTGAAAGCACATACTGGCATTTCCAAGGGTGAGCTCTGATACTCCCCATCCGTGTTTTCCGTTTCAGACAGTAGTCTGAACAGCAAGTGCACACAGCCAAGATTGGCTATTTCAATACCAAATGAAGTGATTAGAAAATGAAGTGTCTTATTATCTTTTTAACATGATGGGCATGAATTCGTATACTAATAATAATCCTTTTTCTTATGATCCATCCAGTTTTTCAGATGTGGGTCTGTGGATTCTGCAGCTTTGCAAATCATGGGCTGGTGAGCTTTTCTTTGTCCTCCATCCCATAGCTCAGTTTATCTGTTACCCATTTTGACTATTGGCAGTAAATTACTTTCTTGTTACCCAAGTCCCATGTAGGCAAGAAGACCTGCATCAAGTTCATTCAGCCCAAAATAATTAACTTGATGTAGACAGAAGGTACGTTTCTATTCAGGAAGGCTAGAGGGAACACCTGAGAGAGCAGCAGGGTTCCTTTGTTGGGTGGTATGTTTCTAGAATATTTTCTGATGCAGCTTTCCAGAGTTATTGAGTTGGTACTGAAAGCAATTAAAAACCCCCTAAAATAAAACCTCACAGGATTAACAGCTTATGTGGATAAGGATCCTCCAGCTATCAGGGGAGGCTCAATAGAAAAAAAGCAGGCAGTGAGGTAGAAATCAAACTATTTGCTGATCTCATTGCTCCTGTCAATACTATTGCACTGCTGGTTGCTTGTGCCAAAGGGAGGGAGAAATCTGTCTTGCTGAATACCCCAGCAGGGTGGAAAGATTCAAAACTGCTTTGTATAGGTTGAGAATGAGTTTACTTTGTTCCCTAACCTGATTCTTCAAAATAAGTAGTGAGAGATTTTGCTTGATGTTGTAACTATTTGTCATAGCCCAGTTGTTAGTCTCTTTCTTCTGCTTTATTTCTTGTAATTACAGGTCTGCATACAAAGGTGTGGGGTTTTGGCATCTGCATTGCACCGTGATGGGAGTGCTGAGAGACATTTTCCTCATTTTGTAATAACACTTGCTTCGATGGATGCTCTAAATCACTTGGTCATTATGTTCATTTTCCTTTGGCCTTCTGGTGTTGTCCCTCCTGCAGTTTGGAATGCTGCTGTGAAGCACAGTTAGTTTCTGGGAAAGTCTTGTTGGCATTTGCAGCTTGAGCTCCTCTGGGGGATAAGGCCTATGTATGCACAGAGAGGCCTAATACTTCCCTTGCTGGAAAACTCTACTCTCTGGAGCTGTAGTAGCTTAAGTTACTAGTGACTGCATCTTTCAGGCTTCAAGTCGCTTATTCCTCTAGGAAATAAAAACTTAGCATTTTTATTATTTGCTTAATGTCTTACCTATTGCTTGGTCATTCTGATCTTTTCACATAAAGGAAGAGAAAAAGATATATTTTGGAAACCACAGATCTCAATGATATAGAAATGCTGTTTTCCATCCAACAGCATGATGCTGAGCAATTAAAAAAAAGAAGCTCCCTAAGGTAGTAGTAACCTTCAAACTGTGGTATAGTGAGCACACTACGGCTAAATATAAAACCCAGGCCGCAAAGTTTGGTTCAGATCCCAATTTGAGCAACCTCCACTATTAGAGGTGCTTACAGCTGAGACTTGGGTTCAGTCTGGGCTAAAGAGACAGGTCGTTTGCACATAAGCTCAGTTTTCCACAACTCCCGTTTTGCAAATAGGCTTTGGTTTGGGCCCCTTTCCTTAATGTGGACGTGGCCCTTTGTATATGATTATATATTCTGGCAGACTACCACTCTGCAGTGTGCCTTGGTGTTCATCAGATCTTGGGAAGCTCCTCTGAGTGGCTGCACAGCTCAGTTCTGCCCATGCCGACCAGAGGTGCAGACACTACTCTGCTGAGCGCTTCCCTCCAAGCCCTCAGGGGACAAACGGGCTGAGCTCTTCCAAACTAAGTTCATAAGTCATAGCTCATAACTTCATATCTCTGTGTTGTGAACCCCTCACTGGAGTGTTCAGGGTCACGGACAGATTGAGAAACCCTTGGAAGCATGATGGAGCCACAGGGAATGGTGTGGTGCAGCGATAAGTAACGGTATGCAATGCATGTGCAAGGGGCCTCTGGAAAATACCTGAGGACAGCAGAGATAATAGCAAGAACTCTTTATTCATCTGTGAGCGAAGAAGAATTCCTCAGTCTGCCTTCTAGGCAGAGACAGCATCCAAGAAAGATATATGCACGGTCAGAGAGATAGCTGAGGGCAAAACCTGCATTTCAGAAGGTTCTTCCTCCTCCTGGCTGTTTCATTAGTTTGTGAGCTAAGGTAAGAAAAATATATGTCTTTAAACTGTACCTTTTTGAAAAGACCTTGGATGTTCTCATTATCTATATGAATGCCTAATTCTACTTTTATTGCTGGCCAATGCTTGAATGGATCTCATAGCAATCGTCTGCACATGATATGTCATGTAAAAGGCACCTGTGTAAAACTTACTGCTTTTCAGTTCCCCTGCTTGTACCTTTCCTTCTTGTACAGAATAGTTCTTGAAGAGTTCTTTGCATGAGTCTTCTTTCAAACCTTTCCTCTTTGAAAGGGCCCATTTTCACACAAAGGTCCTGGTTATCATTCTACAACCACACAATTTGGGAGCACAAAGCTTACACAGCAAAAGGCACCTGTTCTACAGAAATGTGCATTTTGGGTTTCTGTTACAGCTACAAGGAGAAAAAAGAAAATACAGGGAATATCAATGGGACCCTTTAACTAATGGATATTCTGTTGATTTGGGAAGATGTTTCGTTTTGTTTCCATTCTCTTTGCTTTTATGTTTGCTTTCCTGAACGATTTAGGCTAAGAGAAGTTGGTTTTATGTTTAATATAGACAAGGCTGTTACAGGATTTGAGCCTGTCAGGGTTTTTGAAAATAGCTGGCTAGCTGACACTCCTTTACGGTAACTACTGGGCATTGCTTTTGCGCTTTGGAACTCTGTGCTATTGGTCCTGCCTCTGTCCCCTGCTCTACTCCGTATTGTGTGTGTGTGTTAACACAACCAGGAAAACTCACAAGAACCATCACAAAAGTACCTACTCAGTTTAACAAGAAGATGGCGTTTTTTTCTCATCAGAGGTGTGGCTTGTCTCTGTCGTCTCATACAAACTGTTTCCCTCATTCTTTGACAAAGATTGCATTCTTCACATTCCTCAAGAGTCCCATGAAACCACCCTTCTTCTGCCTGGTAGGAGACATCTTCACAGGAGCTCTCAGTAAAGTGGCTGGTATACACACAGAAGCCTACTCAGGTTTACTGAACTCAACAAAAAGGTTCTTCATTTGCCGTAGCAGGTTCTGGAAGTGCTTTGCATAGACTGGTGGGCTTTTCAGAGTGGGAGAAAAACCCGTTAATAAGGTTTTTTTCTTGTTAAAACTTTATATTAAGACCAATCAAATCAGTAGCACAGTGCTATCAGAAAGTGAAAATTTCCCTGAGGTAAGGGTATAAAAGGGGTTACAAACCTAACAGTAGATTGGAGTAGTACAGTATACTGCACAGATACAGTTTTTAACAGTTTAGATGCCATGGAAAGTTAGGAAAGTGCCTCTAAAATTTTATGTGCTATTTTGAACTTGTGTAGTTAATTTATTTGAGTATTAATATTCTTCAGTGAAACTCTTCTGATTTAGATCAGCTGGAGATGTGGTCCACTGCATGTTGTCAGGGAAAAACAGGAATGCATTTGAGGGAATCTGGCAAAAGTTTTCAAGTTATTCTTATTGCAAGTGTGAGTGAGTATCTGTGCCTGAAGAAAGTGGGCAATCTACCTTTGTCCACACCACATATGCATGTAATACGTGATGTTCCCCATGTACAAACCCAAAAACATCGTGAAGGATTTCTGTTGAACCTAAAAGTATTCACCATTTTTTTCTCCTTACAGTTCCTCTGAAGAATTTTGAACTGTATTTTGTCTGTACATGAGAAATTGCCTGAAGGAAATGATTATGTTGGAACACTGTGAAACAAGGAGGGGAAAAAAAAAGTACACCAACACTGTCAAAACTCAGAAGTCTTCTGTAGCAGTCAAATGAGTGTGAAACCAGTTCATTGAGTTTAAGTTAAAACCCTGGTGGGGTTTTTCTGCTGACAGGGTTAGAAGGACAGATTGGAAATATGGTGCACATGCACCTCATGCATCAATAATGGAAACCATTATTGATTTCATATGAAAAGATAATGAACACCATATGATTTCAAATAGTTGTAATACTTAGATTGTGTCTTTGTGAAGTACAACACCTATTATTTCTTCTATCAGTATTACACTATATAGGAGTAATAATACTTCCTCCAATTTATAAAACTACAGACAGGTCCCTGTATGTAGCGGGCTGTTTCTTGTCCATCCTCCAACACCCTTCTCTTTCCATGCCTCTGGAGCCCTACCTCTGCAATTTTCCTTCAGTACACTTCCATCTCTTCCAATGACCATCTGTTCTGCATCCGTAGATGCCACTACTGGATCTTGGCTGCCATATTCAGTGAGCTACCATACCAGGAGAATAGGCAGAGGAGTTGCAAGCAAAGGTATGGGTTTGTGCTATAATCTGTCTGTAGGTCTGCAATAAATATTGACACAGACAGGGCCAAAAAACATCTCTGTGCGTAATACAAAGCCCCCCCACTTTTTAGCGTGCTATGACAAACTCGAGACTGTGATATAAAAACCCGAGTAATAAAAATGGCTGGTATGGGTCAGAGGGACACAACAGTCAAAGGCATTTACCTGGAAAAAGCAGGGAATGATAGAATTTGTACACAATCGAATTTAAAGTGTGAATGAATGAGTTGGCCAAGAACATGTTGTGAGTCAATATCAAAACTTTTAAGAGAAACTAAATGGCTTTATTTGTAAAACCTTTTTAATTTGTTTGTTTAAAATAATGCTAATACTCTGGTAGTAGTGCAAGGATTCTTTAAAGAATTTCACTTCACACTATGAAATGAAATGTGGTTTATGATTTATTCTTCTGGCTGCCTTCTACAGACATCCTTGGCTAAACTCTATAGAGCTGAAGGCAGTGGATACTGGCATGAGGCCACAGATCCTTAGTTAATACAGCAAAGCAGAAATGCAAGAGTTGTGATAAGTATTGGAGATCTTGGAGAAAAAGGAAAGTAGTTGAGAAAAAAGCTGCAATCACCACTATAACTTGATGAGCCAAATGAGAAGTTAATGTATGGATTGGCCTGACTAACAGCAGGAAGGGGAGCTATGTGTGTCTAGTCACAGACACAACTGTGTTTAGGCGTGTGTAAATAAAGGTATTTTCAAGAAGAATCAGTGAATTGAAACTGATTGTATGAGTCTTCCTGGCACAGCTTGACTGATCCACCATAAAAATGATGGGCAAAGACCTCTTATTTTCCCTAGTCTCACATCTTTTCTTGATAATTCAAAACCAATAGATAATAGAGTGTCTTCATAATTATTGTCTTTACCTGACATTTTCAGGACTGTCCCTCAATCCTGTTAGACTTCAGGTCTTGTCAAAACCACTACCAGCCCTTTTCTCTAACCACAGGAAGAAACACAGTTCCGCCACCCTTTTTCCTTGGAATTACTTAAAAACAGGCTGCCTCTGAGAACATCTGGCTGTGTCTTAGCATGCTGTTTATCAAATGTGCACACTATTAGGCAAATACAGAATTATGACTAAGCCAAACAACAACATTGGTTTTATATGTATGTCCTTTTCCTCAATGTAGGGTTGATTTCGGGAGAGAGGGAGAATGGACAACAAAGGCCCTCTTCTGCTTCTGCTAGTCTGATGATCTCAGTTTCAGGGATTCAGTAATTCCTGGTTTGTACAGACAGCAGATGTAGGCTCTAGGGTTCTCTGGTTTATCAGTTTCCAAGAACGGGGTTTAACAACCTTTTTTAAAAAGTTCAAAGAGCAATGTTTTGAAATCATATCTGGGTTACATCATATCCTAAAGGAAATAGTAATTTCAAGTCCCTTGGGGTTTGGTGCTCAGTTTTGTTTTACTCTGGATGAACTCGGGTGTAGGCAGACAAAAAAATAAGGAAGGTGTCAGTATGGTCCTACTCCTGTTTAAAGAAGTGATTGTCAAGGTGTTCAGATTTCATTGCATGCTCTATTGTGAACTAATTAAAAAATAACCCTCCCCTGTTGTTGGCTCTGCCTATGATTATGGACACATGTAGTCATATTACGAATACTGCTGTCACTGAAAGTGTTCTGCTATGAACACAGTATGGACACACAGGTGTTTATGTAGTGTTAGAGCAGTACAGGGACTATCCTGCCAAAAAGTGTGAGATACACACACTGGTCAGGCTTTCTGTTCTTTTTATCATGTGTGGTAATTTTTCACTAGCTGCTCTGAACTGTTCTGGAGAGTAGATGAAGATATAGCCATAGCTGGATTTTGACTATTTTTGAGGGGACTTGACTTTGCTTTTAATTGCCTTTTTGATTTTACGTTGCAGATTTTATTAAATGAATTTGTGCTAAATGCACAGATTATAAAATATTTAGTAGCTAAAGTATTCAGTGATCACCACAAGTTTTTTGGTAGTTTTTTTTTGCTGTCAGCTATATTCACATCCATCATGTTAAAGAATATTGCTGCTGTCTATAAATATATATGCCAGACTTGTAACTAAAGTGTGCCCTTTGCAGCTTCCCTTTGCTGAAAACAAACCTAGAGCTAGATTTAACTTTTCTCTATCATCTTTCTGCTGCTCAGCTAGAGCATAAACAACACACATCATTGCTGGAGACTTTAGACAGAGACGTACATAGCATAGCTCACACCCACACTCATCTGTTGGAAGACCTTGCAGCTCTTAGTGAGGGAATGTATCCAAGTTTCTTATCAGTGCAAGGAGAGTTGGAGCGAGAACAGGAAGAAAAGCATCTGTTTCTCTCCTGTTATAGGGTTAGACATGGCTAGAGAGCTTGGGAGCTTAGTAGCACTTGCAAATGTTTAATGTAGATGTATTACAGTTAATAGACCATGCATGCCCCATTCTTCCCTGCTTATGGGAGAAGACAGCCTGGAATAAGTGCTCTGCAATAAACTGGGAAATGGGGGCCAGCTGAAGAGAGGAAAGAATTACCTAGATGAAAGAGTTAATTTCCTTTGAGAACTCAGCCACTTATCCCAATTAATGTGTCAGCAGACTGCTAGCTTTAATATTGCCCTAGTAATGTTCAGAGTGTAAATTCATTATTTTCCTGGGCCATGGCATCATTTACTGATGACATCCAAAAGCCTGTTAACACAGACATCCTCAGCTTTATTCACACAGTGTTTCTGTCTTTGTTGTTTCCTTGTATTCCATAAGGTTGAAAGTGAAAATATGGAAAAATATCCAAAATAACTACATGAGACATAGGCAATAAGAAGTCAATGACTGAACTTGAGAGCTAACCAGTGTAAAATCATACTCAGGACTGGGACCATACATACTCTAATAAGAAATCAATAATATTTTCTGTTTTAAAATCAGTAATAAAAAGTAATTAACAGCTGTAGATATTTTCCATAGAAATCCTCAACAATTAGAGTAGCTGCAAAGATTAGTTGTCAGAGGATTATTCTGTTCTATGTTGTATTCTGTTGGGAGCTTCTGTGTCAAACTCTTGCTTAAATAAACTGGCTCCATCCCTAGTACTCCCTCTAGACAAGAAGGAAAAAACCCCCAAACCAAGACATCTTTTTACCAGTTTTGTGCTACTATTAGACTGTATTTATTCTAATTTCCTATTTGCTTTCTCATATAATTCCCATATTCCTTTAGTGAGGCAAACCAGATACTTTAGTTCTGGACTTTTACATGTAGATCATCTGCTTTTGCCCTGCATTTCTCTGTTCATGTTCCTCTGTCTCTTGCCTCACTGACTGATGTATATAAGTCCAGGTTAAAATGGTGGTTATATTGGTTGTTCCTCCTCAGCTGTAAATTTTTGTGCATTAGTAAGGATTTTCCACCCTTTTCTTCTGCTTCTGCTGTCATCTTCTTTGTCTTATTGTAATGGCATCAGCAAATTCTTGCAAGCAGTTAATCTGATGTGATTCTTCCTTCTGTTTCTGCAGTGGCCAAGCCATTCCTGGTTTGTGCTGTTTACCACAGAATGTATAACTTGTTTTTTTCTGGACTCTGATTTTGAACTTTGTACTGCTCTGTCTCAAGCCTCTTTCCTTTCAGTATGCTGGATTATTTGTCATGTACCCAGTAGTCCAGCATAAAACACCTTCCTTAAACACTGAGGAAGACTGGGTGTCTCCCTTAGCTTGGCATTTCTAATTTGCTGCCTAGGCTGTAGGTGGGGAGTTTCCTTTCCCAGTTCTTACTTGCATAGCTGGCAAGTGTCCTGACTGGGCAGTGAGACATTTGTGAAGAATTCATTTTTATTGAGAGAATTTTTTTTTTTAGTTTTACTTCCAGAGCCATAGGCCATTCCCAAATCCCACGGAGCCTGTTGGAATCTGGCTACAGTCAGGTCTGCCTTCGACCGTCTCTCTGACCCCAAGACACAGGAACATCCAAGTCCCACACTGGCGTGGGTCAGGTGTCTTTAACAGGAGCCCCTTACAGGTACAGTTTCCCCAGACACGCCAGCAAACACAACATGTCTCTGGTTGTACTGTTGTTGCCTGATTTAGGCTTTTTTGCTTGTTCCATGTATTTGCTTACAGTAAGGTATGGGAGACCTTTCTGAAACTGGCTCTGATGAAGCTTGACTCTTGCTCCCTCCTGACCTCCCTTTGACTTTTTCAGCTCTGATGAATGAATCAGTCCACAGTGGTGATCCAGGCACAGGCTTTCTTGTGTGACTGCCAGAGGACATTTTCAAAAGGAGAACCAAACACACCATCCTTTAGGGGTTTCCTTCTTGCTCTCCTTTTCATTTATTTATGTTCAAATACGACAGCATAGAAGACTGCTCTATGTCAAAACTCGCCTGGTTTCTTGCCAGTGTTCAGGCAACAGATTATGATAAACTATAGAGAAATAAGTCCCTTTCTTAGAAAGCTGGAATAAATCGGTCCTGTGTTGTCTGTTACATGCCTCTTAGTGGGTTCAGGAGATCAGTGCTCTAAAACAGATGTACCCAAAAATGAAATGATTGTATACTGTTGGCTACAAATTGTGACTAAAAAGTCCTCAGAGATTTCCCTCAGTTGTTGGAAATGAACTGCTACCAAAAACAGGGGAAAAAAAGTGTTTCTTTAGGTGATGTGTTCACCATTGAAAAGGGAGGGGGACAGAGACTACAAAGAAACCCCTACAGGTTTTGTAATCATCTTCCTGACCCTTCTACCAGAGGCACTTACATGCTACTTGGGTGGGTGGCTATAAAACCAGCAAGGAACTAATGAGAACTCAAAAATAAAAAGTTACCCTACCTTTTGCCCAGGACAACTTTCCACTGTTTTGGAATGTTCCATATAACCTCCAGTAGCCCTTGAAAGTGTGTAAGAGCCAGGGAAAGTCTTACGGTTTAAGCTAAACCCCATATTTTTGAATGACAGGGACTGAGTATTCAGTGATTATTTCCCTCTGCACCTGCTACAGCTTCTGGCATGATGGTGAGGTGGACAGAAAGAGGCAATATTTTCTTGAGCTGCCACGACTTAAACCTGTTCAGCTCACCTATCTGAACTCTTAGGCTCCTCTGTCTCCTCTGCCTAGTTCATGAGGTATGTACATCTGAACTTCAGCACTACTTCTCCCTACTCCTCCTTCCCCATCTCACCCTTCAGGACACAGGGGCAGAGCCAGGAGTGTTGTTCAAATCATGAGAGCTTTTTATACATGGATGAGGAGAAATGGCTGAGAATGGTCAGAACTCCTGACTTGTGCTTGCATTTTAGTGTTGAACTAAACAGTCATCCTAAAATATGTGCCTATGTTGAGTATCTATTAGTGGAGAGAAGCAGATGATGTTGAAAACCTCCAGATGGAGATCTCACCCACCTGACACACATGCCTAACTTGTGTAGACATGACATGTCCCTGAAAGCTGTGCATCTCCCTTGGCATTCAGCCGTGTGATAATCATGGAGGACCCTACAAGGCAGTTCCCATGTGGTAGCAGTGTGGAATGCCTTTATCTAAAAGTGCAGCAGTAAGTTCTCCTGCAGTCCTCCTCTCTGTTTGGCCGTAGAACTTATGAATACAGCTGTATTCTTGTCAGAAAACCCTGTAATAGATTGAATGATCCAAATAGGGCAAATCCTCCCCAGACAGGGTCTGCACTGCATGGAACATGCAGATTGGAGCCTGTTTGATCATGCAAAACTCAGGATTCCCAGCATGTAAAGGAACATGCAATTATCTATACTATCCTTTCTTTCTTTAGGATTAGCTCGAATAAAAAGCATTTTCAATGACACTTTACAGAGTCTGAGTGCCTTTCTTATCAGGATCATAGTGGACCAGCACCACCTGGTTGGAGGTGTTGTATTTAGGAGTACCAAATCTTATCCCATAGGAATAAAAAAAATGAAAAAGCCACCTTATAGCAATGGACTGTGCCTGAGGAGTAAGGATGAATCCAATTCTGTAATAGGCTTCAGACAGGCCCAAGGGATTTTTCAGGCATGTTAAGTTGCAGGGTCAAGGATAAAGTTAAAAAGACTTCACAACAGCAAAGTACCTCTCCATACTCCACTAGAGAAAAGAGTAGCACAGACTATAGCACAGTAACTTCAGAATAATATTGCTTTGATAACAAGTGGTAGAGATAGTGTTAACCCTTTGATTTTCACTGCTTTGTGCTACCATAGTAGTTTTATGATGTGCTACATTTTTTTTTTTTCTTACAGAGAATGAATACTCTGTTCCTACTCAGGGACCCAAGGAAACCTGTCCAGGAGACGTTGATCAATGCACCAAGAACACACTAAACTGTTTTAATTTTTTTCCAGATTGACTCTTATGAAATGATAAGCACATTTTCATCTTCCCTTTAATAGCCAACAACTTGTTCTGATTCAGACAGAAGATGGAAGACTACAGCATAGAGTTCTTAATCTATTTTAATCAACAGTGATAAAAATGTTTCATCGATGGGCTCACTTTTGTTCTGAAGTCCAGACAAGGTGGATCATCTGCTCAGGAAAAAACAGTCTAGGGATTGTTTGCCTTGCTCTTTTCCTCGCCGCCTTACTTGCATGACAACATAGCTTTAAGTCACAGTTTCTCTCCCACTAGCATCCTCCACTTGCAAATGACACTCAGCAGTGTGCTGTTAATCCTGACTTCCAGAGCATTTATACTTAAATTACAAAATTACCAGGAGGGTTAGGGGAGGAAATTCAGCAGCTTGCTACAGCTGTGATTCAAAACCTCACAGACATTCATAGGGAATGAAGCTGCCCACAGACCGACTCTCTTTTCGTATCCCATCTGCTTTCTATCACTTCATTAGTTTAATTGTTTTTTGCAGTCAGACATCAGCTGTATTCTTCTTCTGTTTGCACACCCATTTAGGGAAAGACTTGGTGCATTTTTCCAACAGTATGAGATTTCATCTTGTGTGAGTCAATGAAGTTGTGTAACTTCTTTGAAAATCTCAGCTTTATTTTGCTCATTTTATTTCTCATACTTCTTCTTTGTTAGGCTTATTCCTCGTGGGCAGCTTCTGAATATTTTTCTTTAGAGACCTGATGACATGGAGTTGTTGTTTCTTTCTTTTATTTAAAGTATTAGCAATTGGAATATTGATACTTTATACTGCTGTCTTATGTTGTACTTAAACTTGGGAAATGGACCCGACCAAATATGCTTTTATCTGTAAATAGTGCCTAGGGATGTATTTGTCTTAGGCCCATGATTAATCCCATAGAAGTTGGGCATGTGCATAAACGCCTTATTAGGTCAATGTCCTTGTAACAACAGTACAATTCCTTTGATATTAGGGCAAAAGATTGCTGATGAAAAATTGTGCTGAATTCTTAATATCTACCATTACCTAAAGGATGGGAATAAGTTTCTCATTTTTGGAAAAGTATCTCCAAGGAAATGTTAGGTACATTATTAATATTTTTGGAAGCTGGATGTCAGATTTAAAGTATTGGTGACAAGCGGGAGTGAAACCTTTAATAGTTCTTCCAGATTTGTCATAGTGTGAGTAATCTCCACTTTCATGGAGTAGGAAAGATTTCCTTAGAAATTACTCAGTTGCTCAGAGGATGTTTTCATTTGACCTATTATAATTAGCCCGGTGGAAATAGCATATTGTGTCTGTTAGCTTGGAAAGTTTTATGACAGAGAGCACTCAGCAGAGGATGTCTGCTTACTGCTCCTTGTTTGGCATTAGCGTGTATAAAGCTTCAGATAAAGGGATGACATTTGCCATGCAAGATGGAGTAAAGGCAGCAGTTGTGAGAAAAGTATTTTAGTATTTATGAATGTCTGCAATAATAGAAAGGATCAATGATGAGGTATCTCATACCTATCCTGAGACACGTGAACCCACTTTTTCTTATCCCTGCTCCATGTTTTGTCCCATAGCATCTCACAAGGGGGCTGGCAATCACAAATAGGGATTTATGGAATGTTGTTTATGCCTTCTTGCTTTCAGGTGTGAAATATATAGAGAGGGTGATGTCTCAGCATGCTGTGGGAAAGCAGCAAGGGGCTGGAGGTGTGTGGGGCAGGGTTATCCTCCTGATTAAGCCCTGCAGATATTTCAAGGTCAAGTTGTGCAACCACAGGGAGTTGTATGAAAGGTTCACAGTGCCAGGGTTCAGCCAAGAGAGACCTGTTAGAGCAGAGTGCTTTCTGACCCTAGACTCTGCTCTAGGATGAGGAGGGAAGAAAAGGTGAGGTACTGTTAGCTGCGGGGTTGTCGCAGTGATAAGGCAAGCTGCTGGGTGCCAGTGTGAAACAACATTCAGAAACGCTGGCCCGGAAGCTGAATGCTTTCAGTTATATCAGTTTGTTTCAGTTTATGGTTATATCAAATCATAGCTGTCCAGAGCCTTCCTGAGTCTTTTGAGAAAATACAGACAACAAGTAATTGTGTTATATAAAATGTTACCTACCTTTCACACAACTGATTTGTACCATTTCAGAATAAAATATGATATGTAATAGTTTCATAAGTAAAGTGACTGTGAAAAAACCCCCACTTAAATAAGATCTAGTAGATTTTTAAAGAAAATTTTAAAGGAAAATGGAAGATAGAAAAGAAAAACAAGGGGAAAAGATTAAATGAATTGTTTATTCCAAATTTCCTTGTTAAAGTATCTTCTGATTTTCTAGCTTTTTATTCCTTATTTTGTGATCCTGAATTTAGTAGGAAATTGTTTGGGTCATTGATTTAACCATTTATTCTGAGAAAAAATTACATTCCATTATCTAACATAGAAAGGGTTTGGTTTTATTTGTTTAGATTTCCTTGTGCTTCCCCCCCCCCTTCTTGTATTTAGTAATACCACCTATTCTTTGAGCCTTGCTTGAAACATGCTTCAGAGGACACAGGCAACAAATATCTTGAAGCTTGATATAGCAAGCCACAGAGAGAATCTCATTGTTGTGCTGGTGGTGCCAGAAGAGAAGCACTGGTTCTTGTATTTGAGAAAAGGATTTAGCATTGTTAGAGACCAGAAATGCAGCTGTGGCTTCAGCACACCCATTTTGGGGAGAAAATGTTTGGAGAAATGTTAATTCAAGAGATTTTAATCTCCTCCTCTGGACTGAGGGAAGATTTTTTGAGTTTCTATTAATAGAGATCACTGTCATATTTTAGAGACAAATTATTATCCAGAGCTGGATCCCTATGCAAGGCTCTCACTTCCAGAGTATGAATGGGAAGACAATGGACAGGGTTAACCAAAATGAGATGTTGCAATTTTTACTTGTGTTTTAATGCTAAAAATGAGCTTGTTGAAAAAAGCAATATTGATCTGCATGATCACTAATGGGTTTGGTCTATGTAGCATGGATGAATAAGCGAAGGCAGGTCTGTAAATAAAGCGCCTAGTTTCAAAAAAGCAGAGCTAGTTAACTAAGGAGCCACTTAGTGGAGTCAACTAGCTCAAGTTGTCAGGGATTTACATGTGAAGAAGACCTAGTATTATTTTATTTGTGCTGAAAATAGCATAAATCTGTACCTCAGGCAAGAGGAAAAATGCTTTTAAGATGTTTCAGCCTTCATGGATAAATAAATTGTCTCTAGAAAGTTGTCAGGAGAGATGCTAGACAGAATGGGAAAATGGATGATTCAGCAAGGAAAGCTGCATGCATAGGTTAATGTTTTTAGAGAGAAATTATATTTGCAGTGAAACTTTTTACTGAAGTTGGTACAAAAATAAATGATGTGTGGTCCCAACACTACGTGAGTATTTCTGGTGCTGGGTGAGGTTAAATACCCTGTACTCCTTTGACTAGAGGTTCAATTCATTGTCCTACACAAGAGCTTTTTAGGATGCTCCAGGGTATGGAGGACAATTGCAAGGAACTGGCAGATGCAACCCTTATCCTTCTGTAGATGTACTGGAAATGAGTGGGATACTCTGTGACTTCCCAAATGTCCTTAGTCACCCAGCTGCTCTGACCCTTGTGGAAGCAGAGGTGCCTCGCTCACATATGGACACCCACCCTTTGGTGTTTCAATGCCACCCTGGAAATTGGCAAGAGACTCTTTCCAGGGACAGGTGAGCTGTATATTATTCAAGGATTAAGAACACAGTTTTGAAGGTGGTCAGGCTCAAGGGACAGACTCCAGCAAATGGATTTCTGTAGGATTGCTTCTTGGGTAATTTTTCCTAGAGAAGAGCAACAGATTATGTTGCAACCCTAGTTCTGAAGCAGTAAACACAGAGGCAGTAAGAAGAATGTGTTAGCTAAACCAATCATTTGAGAAAAAGCTCTTGTGTGCCTATTTGTTTCTTCTGAAGTGCCTATTTGTTGCTTCTGAAGGATCACATTTTAGGGTCTAATACTCAGCACAAATCCATACAGATGTTTGCTAAGGTTTTTTGCACGGAGGAAAGAGGATAACCTGACTAAAGTTTCCACCCTTCAAGAATATGTCCAACTTTTCAGTCTGCAAAGCTACCTCGTGTAGCAGGCAAGACAGTGCCACCAGTCCTCCCATAAGCCTGCACCTAGTCTGTATGAGTGTTGCAGCTCACCTGCACGTCAGGTGCAACCTACTTGTTCTGTAGGTGAACTGCTGACAGATGACTTGGTGACACTGTATGTGCATGGTATGTCCAGGCTTCTGGCATGCCTTTGCCTGCCCCGTGCAAGGATCCCTGAGGAGAAGTAGCTGGAGGCTGGGGTTTCCGCAAACCTGCATGAGGAGTAGATTGTGGGAGGGGGGTGAATGGTCCTGCCACTGGCCCGTTGCTCTTTGCTCCTGCCTGAGGCTTTCTGCACCCCTACACCCTTCTGTGACCTCTGCCATGCCCATGGGACCAGAGGATTTCAGGGAGCAGCAAAGGGTACCTGCCATTGCAAGAGCAACTGTTGTGGCTCACAGTTTATCCTTTCAGCAGGCTGAGCACTGGTGTACAATCCAGGGCTATAAAGTCATAGGGCTGATTTTGGCAAAGGCCTTTAGAAATAAAAACTGCCTTGAGACCATTCTTAAATTTCTTATCCTTAAAATGACTATTAAAGGCTACTGAATGCAAGAAAAGCATTAAGCAATCAAAAACACTTTGGAAAGACTTTCAGATTACTTCCACAGAGAAAAAAATGTCTGTTTGGGACGTTGGTAGAAACTACATATTGAACTCTTCCTCATTCACCATTCATTGTGGAGACACATTTCTAGCTCCTGTGATGATACCTCAGTTGTCAACCCAATGGTACCTTCTTGCTCTCTCTCTCCTGCCTAATGTCTTTGTCAGAGGGCTCCAGGGCTCACTGGTTTCCACCATCAGAGCTGGTATCTGATAACAAGGAATGCTGGATTGAGCTCCTGGAGAGACTTTAGTCTTGATATCCTGTTGTCCTCAGTTATGAGGACAAAAATTACTGTTTGGTAGGTCTTTTTGTTAACTGTCTTAAGAAGTTTCGGTCTAGGGAGAGTGCTGTTGCTTATTTGTGCAAGGCAAGGTGTCCTCTGACAATTACTTATCTTTGATATCTGCATTTGACATAAAATATCAGGTTTCATTGAAGAAGACAATTTTGTATGGCCTTTGTTGACCAGTCAGTTTTTCCTTTGTGAAGGATTAATATTCCTTTACGGAGTTAGTATTGATCCACTTCCTAATTTCTATATAGTGAAAGTTGTGAGTGGAATGTAACTTCTTCCTTCATATTCCCTGCATCTTCCTCAAGAAAGAAAATAAAAAATGAAAATCCTTTTTGAGTGTGTTGCTTGGTGTTGGTTCTTTTCCATGGTTTTGCTCATCCTGTTAACTTGAACTGTGTTAAAAATTTTTTTGCCTGCAGGAGTGCCAGGCCATAAATCATGAAAAAAAAGTAAGTAGTATCTTTTGGTTCACAGACTGACACCTTATGAAAGGCTGATTCATGGTTGTGATATAGAGTAGTTCAGGTATTTCCCAACAAAATATAAACAGCCCATTACTGGAAATACTTAATTTTTAAAAGATCCTGGATACCTTAAAAGTGGCCCTGTGCTGTAGTTGTCTAAAGACAAGCATGTAAAAAGAGTCATCACCCTTTAAAATTTTATTCTAGTGGGGTATTAAAATTTGGGATGTATAAGCTACATAATAAGGTGAATAAGAAGTGCTAATTCCTTGTCCTGGTGGTGAGATTATTCTTGTTCACGTGGGAGGGTTTTTCCACACAGGTACTAGATCTTGTTGCTCAAGCTGGGCAGGTTGGGTGAGTGTCTCATAACTGTGTGGGTAACTTCTGTCTGTCACCGCTGCTGGCCTTTTCCTCAGTTTGCATCCCAGACACCTCTGTTTGTCCCCTCTACAGTACTGCACTGTACTGCAGTGATGCTGACAGTATCACAGAGCATCACATAGCTTCAGAAATAAAGAACATAGTAGGCCTCTGAAGTGCAGGGTCAAGGAGCTCCTCTATCTGTGTATGTGGCCGGCAAGAGCTTTGCCAACTTTGTTGGCAGATGCAACATAACAGAGGTAAATGGGCTAGAGCTGTGCAAATTGTAAAATGGGCTAGAGCTGGGAGTGGAGAGGAAGCCAGAAAATAAAAGACCATTTTGTTTTTCATATATTGTCCAAAGCTTCAGTACTTTTAGTTTTGCTCTTCACTGGGCTAAGAGTGCATACCGTCAGAGAATAAACACAAGGGTCTCCTTCCCAGACTACAGGGTGGATGCAAGGACTTACCAGAAAGCTTAGACAAAATAATGCACGTACCATGCTACTGCACAGTACTCCAAAAATGTTTAAACTTCTTACCTTGCTGTTTATCAGAGGTCTTTGGGATCCACATTCTTGCCTGGCTACTCTGCAGTTTGTCTTCTCTTTATCTGCTGAGACCCAATGACAAACCTGACCCATTAGACATGATGTGAGCATGCCTGGGTCTGAGCAAGGTGTCATGCTCATGGCATTGCCTGGCATGTCTCACATCCTCATGCCTGGCATGGTCTCGTGTTAATATCTCTGTGCTCATCCCAGTGCCTGAGCATTGTCAAATCAGAGTCTCACAAAGTGCAGTCTCACCTGGTCTCATGGAATGTGCTTCAAACCTGTGTTTTCCACTTTCCATAACTGAACTCAAGCCAGAAGACTCTGGACTCTTCTTGGTGAGTAGAGGTAAACAGTGGTGCATGGATTGGTGGGTGAGTTGCTCCCCTGCCCCAAAGTGGGAACAATGCTGCAAAAGAGTTCAGAAAGGGAAGGGTGATGATACAGAGAAGGACTGCAGTATATTGGTAGAGGAAGGGCTTAATTTTTGGTCTCTTTTTTTAAGGTTTTAGACATTGTATCTTATAATAACTTCATGCAAAATGCATTTTAGAGGGAGGGAGAAAGGGAGCACAGCTCAGGAACCTTTCTTTCCCTCCCTGCCCAGTAAAGCGGCAGACTACAAAGTTGTGCTCCATCTCATGAACAGATATGCTTCATAATAGGGTTTTCTTTCTATCATTTCACAAGGAAGAAAAAGTAAAAGTCTTCTCTGCAACATTACCCACTGAGCTGTCAGTGTAAGTCCAAATGGGTTTCAGAAGTATGTTGCATATCGGATTTCTGGAATTGTTTACCCACATTGTACCTAAAAATAAGCAACTTCTTTGGAAGTGAAGTGAGCCTTATGGGTAACTAGAGAAAATTGAGTTGCAGAAAAATTTAACTCTTAACCACTCTGTGGCAGATGGAATAGACTAAATCCAGCCTTGGGCTGGATTGCATTACTGGCTTCTTATGTGAATTAGCTTTTCCTGCATTCACCAAGAATATTTTACTTGCCAACATTCATCTCCAATAGGGTTCCTCGTGGTGAGACATGAACTTAGTCCTTGCACTAAAGTTGTGATTTCAGGTACTCAACACCATACAGTACAGGATGGTGTAGACATGTTGAAGCTCATAGTTATAGAATCATAGATTCACAGAATCATAGAATACTTTGGATTGGAAGGGCCCTTTAAAGGCTATATCTAGTCCAACACCCCTGCGATGAGCAGGGACATCTTCAAACTAGATCAGATTGTTCAGAGCCCCATCCAGCCTGGCCTTGAATGTTTGCAGGGATGGGACATTTACCGCCTCTCTGGGCAACCTGTTCGAGTGTTTTGCCACCCCTATTGTAAAAAATGTTTTCCTTATATCTAGTCTAAATCTACCCTTTCTCAGTTTAAAACCATTAGCCCTTGTCCTATCACAACAGGCCCTACTAAAAAGTTTCACCCACCTTTCTTATAAGCCCTCTTTGAGTACCAAAATGCCACAATACAAAATACACTCTCCCCAGCGTCATGTCTTCTCCAGGTTGAACAAGCTCAATTCTCTCAGCCTGTCTTCATAAGAGAGGTTCTCCAGCCCTCTGATAATTTTTGTGGCCCTCCTCTGGACCCACCCCAACAGTTCCATGTCTTTCCTGTGCTGAAGGCCCTAGAGATGTATGCAGGTGAGGTCTGGCCAGAGCAGAGTAGTGGGGGATAGTCACCTCCCTTGACCTTCTGGCCATGCTTCTTTTGAAGCAGCCCAGGATATGGTTGGCTTTCTGGACTGGCAGCACACACAGCGCATGTCCAGCTTGTCATCCACCAGTACGCCCAAGTCCTTCTCAGCAGGGCTGCTCTTAATCCCCCAGCCTGTATTGATACTGGGGCATGCCCCGACCCAGGTCTAGGTCTTTGTACCTGGCCTTGTTGAACCTCACGAGGTTTACATGAGCCTACTTCTTGATCTTGTCCAAATCCCTCTGGATGGCATTCCATCCCTCAGGCATGTCAACTGCATCACTCAGCTTGATGCCATCTGCAAACCTGCTGCGTGTGCACTCAATCCCATTATGTTGTTGATGAAGATATTAAACAGTACTGATCCTAGTACAGGATCATGAGGGAGCTCACTCCCCATCTAGAAGCAGGTCACCCAGGTCAGCACAGTGTTGCAGCTAAGATGCCAAGCATTAATGAAAGCCCTCATTAGCTCATGTACAAAGTTATATCACTGCTGCTGTAATGCTCTGGGATCTGGGATATTATCTCCATAGTGTTTATGCATATTTCTACTCTGTCAGCACTAGTTTCAGTATTACCGTGCTCCCTGGTACAATGTGAAAATGCCCACAGCAGCAAGAGACACTCCAAAGAGATTACAGACACCACAGGCCTGTCTAGTGGAGTTGTTGGGCAGCAAGGCAACAGAGGTGACTCTCTGCTGCTACCCACCATAGGATGATCCATTAAGGGACAAGGACATCTATATTAAGATATAATGGCAAAAAAAAAAAAAAATTAAAACCCATATCTATGTTGGGATGTAGTCTTGTACAGTGAGTGGTTTAATTTTGCAATGTTCCTTTTCTGTATGCCTAACATATACAACACTTGGCACTCAGTGTTCAACAACTCCACGTTATCCACGGCTGTTTCCTCACTAGACTCCTCGCGTTCTGCCTGCAGACTGCAGCGTTAGCATCCAGCAGGCGTTTCTTGATGGCCAGACTCTGAGACTCCAGAAGTCAATTAATATTTGGGTCAGATTCTGACCTCTGTTCTGCTGATGTGAACTTGGAATAACTCCCTGGGTTTCAGTGATTGATCCGGTCTTGCACTTTCAGTGACAGAAAGTTTCTTGGGCTGGATTTCTGGCTGAGGCAAATGGGTGTGCCTTCCTTGGATAAGAGGAGCTATGGAGTCTAGACTACACCAAGGGGTGGCCATATGAAATTATGACTTTACTGAAACTATACTGTATTTACGCTAGTGTGTCTGAAAAAAATGAAGTACTGTATTTTTTTTTTATTATTCTTTGCTTTGAAAGTCGCAGCTCTGGAGCAGTTCTCCATTGTGGTTGCAGCCACTGAGCAGCTTTTAATTCCCTGTCTGAAGTGTGGCTAGCTAAGTAGTTACGGAAATGTGGAGCTCCAGATGGGTTGCAAGATCCACCCAAGAAACCAGGAAAGGAACTTGTTCTGAGATCTGTACTATTTTGAGCAACTTCAGGTATACTTGGGCTACAGGCATTGTGCTGCTGTCCAGACTGCAATGAAAGAGGATGTGGGATTATTTTCCCCTGGCAACTTCTCCTGTTCCTATGAACAGGCTGTGGTTTCTTAGTGTACATCATTGTGTATCAAGAAGAAAAAAAGACAACACTCTGTACTTCACACTGGTGAAGGTATTGCTGTTATCTTTACAGATACAAAAGGGAACATGCTGTACATACTTCTCTGTATGTCAAATATGATACCCCAAGAAAAGAGAGCCTTGCATTTGGAGGGCTTCTTTTTCTATCTCTCTTTGACTTTAGGCAAGTCAACTAGATCCTGATTTTCAAATAGTAACTTGATGATTCTTGTGGTTACTAAGATCAACAGGTACAAGTAGTTCAGCAACCTCCACTATCCATCGAGTAACCTCCACCATAATGATGTGTAAAGGAGAGATTTCCTGGCTGGTCATGGAGGGGTGATTCATTTGCATCAGTTAACACCTGCTGCCAAAGGATGTGCAATCAGATTAATGGAGAAGAACAATCTCTGGGAATAGCAGACTAGTAAATGCAAAACCCACCTTGCATTATTTTAGTTTTGAGATATTTTTCATAACTGCTTTCAAAACTTTTGTAAATTCTACCTCTGACTTTGTGCCATTTAGGACTTCTTTGTACATTTAAGAAGAAAAGGTCAGTAAGAGAAATGCATCCTCAGTCTGAGCAGCTGAAATTTTATCCTCAAATCAATAGCAATGAAGTTATTAACCATTTGAACCTTCCATCAGTTTTCTTTTGACTTCAGAACCATGGATCCATGGAGGCACACAGAAAGTCTGTGGCAATCCTGGTACTACTGGCCTTCATTCTGATGGCTCGCTATGGCCACATTGGATGTCACTTTGATTAACTTGGCAGAGTTCACTGATATCAAATTCAGAAAACAAAATCCAGCAGTTGGTTCCATGAGGTGGAAGACTCCCTTGATGACATGCTGTCTATGAAAAGCCAGGAGTAATGATTTGGATCTCTGATGCATCTTGAGCTTCTTCTGCAATTCTTGCCATAAAGTTGCTGTTAGAGGCACTTTTAAAACATGGTAAGAAGCTTGTTACCAAGGCTGGATAAAGATGCTCCTTGGAGTGGAGCTGATCTGAAACCTGGTTCCTCCTGCTTCATGTGTCATTTCACATCAGAAGGGCAGTGCTTCCTGCTCCTTTCCCTGTAAAACCGCCTTTGGTCACTTTGCCTATGTCTGCATGTCCAGAGAATCAGTTCTTGGGATTTCTTTTTTCCTGCTTTTCTTTCAGACTGTGGCAACACCTGTGCTCATTTAACCTCTTTAATGCAGCATTTTGTTACTTTATTTGCATGTTCCTTATTCATACCAGCAAGGAGGGATAGCCCAGTCATCAGTGGTCATTACTCTCAATTTTCTCCCCGCATCCTAGTTATTAACATTTTCCCCATTCACAGTACAAATGCTTAAAACCTTCCAAACATAGCTTGGGTGTTTATCACTAGCTGTTGAGATCTTTAATGATCCTCTTGCTCATATCACTTCAGTTTTGTAACATTTATTGACACATATATTTTAAGTAATGTGGTTTATCATATTCCATAGAACTTATAAACTTCATTAATGGCTTTTGTTCTCCTTGATATAAAAATCCATTTTATTTAGTAATTTTTCAATGGGACTTAGTGGCTAGAAATCAGATTATTTTAATTTTTTCCCGGAGAGGTATTTTCCCCTTTGGTATAACTTTGAAGAGCTCAGTATAAAGGTAGATTTTACAGTGATGAATTCAGCAGTCGTTTCTGTGGAACATTAGAGAAATTGTGTGTAACACTGGGAAGGCAGTTGCTACCTCCATAAATGAAATAATAAAGAGAAAATCAAGGAAAGAAAGAAAGTTTTGCAATACATTTGCTAGTCAATTGCTGTTTAACTGGGTATCAACTTGTCAACTTTACAAGGAGATATGTGCTAATTGGGTTTTTATCTGCTTTCCTGCAACAGTGATTTCTTCCAGGCTTTTAAGATTTATTTATTAAAATTCTATCATTTTGGAATAAGCATTTTAGGAATCTCCTCAGTATGAAAAAAATCACGAAAGAAGTGAAATTTCTTTTTTGGAAAACGGTCTGTTCAGGAGCAAAGGGAGGAGCAGCTCAATGCCAGGCAAAGACTCTTGCTTTTATGAAAACCATACTCGTTTTTCGGATACTGTACAAACCCATCAATTTGTTTCTAACAAACAACTGCATGTGAAAGATGAATTTTTGTGATGTTTATACACCATATTAAATTGTTCTCTAGGGCTGTTCTCATTATCCCTGGAGTACATTCACTGATAATTGACACACGTGAATAAGAAAAAAATTGGAGTGTTTCTGAGCATTCCAGCAGCACTCTTCTCTGCAGCTACATCCTGCTGAAGTCAGGAGTTCAGCTGGCAGGGTTCAGTTGCAGGGACTGATATTTCTATCATCTCATCATCACCGCATTGGTTTGTTTCACTGTAAGTAGCACAGAAGCCAAGCTAACAATGAGGATCAGGGGTTTAAAAGGAAATCTGAGCTTAGGAATGGAGGAATAATTTTAAAATGCTTTAGGTTGGTTAATCCTGGTTCCTTACAACTCAGTCTCAACTGATTGCTTAAATAGATCTCAAGGATTTATTAGCCCCTTTTCCAATTGTTAGGATTTCTGTCCAGCTTCAACCTGAAAGGACAAAGAGAACAAGACAACTTCCCCCTTGTCTCAAAGAGGGACCATACCAGTAAATTTTTCTTCACTGTTTTTCTATGCAAAATACATTCTGTATATACTAGATGTTTAATAAATTAATGGGAAACTGTTATGTCTTGCTTTGGTTCTGGATGCATTTCAATGATCCACGTAAGACCACTGATGTCATCTACTTAAAAAACCTAAAGTTTGTGTTGAACTCTCAGACCTTTTGCTTCTGCTCAAGGAACATCAGCTATCATGAAAACATCTGTGCTATTCTTGTGCCAAGGGCTTTGGCTTAGAAGGCACATCATGAGAAATGTTCTCCCTGTCATCTATCATGATGTCCTCTTTCTAGAAGGCTGAACCTGCTCAGGCCTTGGGCAGAAGATCCTTAAGGGACACACTGCAGATGATGGCATGACACCTTTCAAATCTTAAAAAATTTAACCACTTCCTACTATAGGAAAAGCGCTGCTTTTAGGTTATATGCAAAACACAGGGTATGGTTGAGAATGGCAGTTAACCGTGGTGCCAATCACTGTGCGCACTCCTGCTAGGACAACTGATGTGAAGAGAGGGCCTCAGTTTCAACTCCCAGCTGGAAGCACAGGACCTCAGCACATGTTGTACATACCCAGCACCTCAGACCCATGTTGCACTCTTTCTGCCCCATCTCCATGTGGGAGCTATTGGAGTACTCCTGCCAGCAGAGGGCATAGGACACCTGTGGGTGATGGGACTTGAACCTGTGCTTTGCTATTGCAGGTCTCACATGCATTCAAGGCCCCATTGTGCTGTCCAGTTCTTTGTGTTTTAGTCAAATTTTTAAGTGAATCAGTGATCTAACCCCACCTGGAGTACTGTGTCCAGCTGTGGAGCCCTCAGCTTAAGAAGGTTATTGACCAGTTGCAACGAGTCCAGAGGAGGCCACAAAGATGCTCAGAGGGCTGGAGCACCTCTGCTATGGGGACAGGCTGAGAGAGTTGGGCTTGTTCAGCCTGGAGAAGAGAAAGCTCTGGGGAGACCTTATAGCACCTTCCAGTACCTGAAGAGGGCCTACAAGGAAGCCTAGGGGGGAGGCGGGGTGTACTTTTTACAAGGGCCTGTAGTGACAGGACAAGGTTTAACAGGTTTAAATTGAAAGTGGGGAGATTTAGATTGGATATCAGGAAGAAATTCTTCAGGGAGAGGGTGGTGAGGCACTGGCACAGGTTGCCCAGAGAAGCTGTGGGTGCCCCATCCCTGGAAGTGTTCAAGGCCAGGCTGGATGAGGCTTGGAGCAACCTGGTCTAGTGGAGGGTGTCCCTGCCCATGGCAGGGGTGTTGGAACTGGGTGGTCTTTAAGGTCCCTTCCAACTCAACCCATTCTATGATTCTATTGCCTGATACAACAGAGTTTGTAGTTACTTTAAAGGGCTGATGCTGCTTTTTCATATCCAGCACTGAAACTGGGTGGAGTTGCTACTGCACTTCAGCCCAGAATGGATAAGGGATAAGGGAAACTGATGGTTTTAATAAAACAATTTTTTTTTTAGGTTAGTTTGTGAGTGAAGTGCGTTGACTAACAAATAATATTTAAGAGTATAGAGCTTGCAAACCATGTTGATACTACATATATTTTTTTTTCTTGATACTGAAAAAATTACTGTGTTATAAAGATAAAAATCTGCTTTTTTATGTTTAAAACAGCAGGTGCTAATATTTCAGATCACCTGAAGCAAAGTTATTATTTAAAACTTTGTCTCTGATTGTTGAGAGTAACACAGCAGGTGTTTGTACCTATCTACCAGCTGAGGTACAACAGAGGGGCCTATAGTCAGTTAGCATAAAGAAGAAAGTTGGCCAAATAACTGTTGCTCAAGGTAAAATGTACAGCCACCAACACTAGAAAAGTTTATCGTCTTCATTAAAAAAGGCAAGCGATTTATAAACCATGGATCCCAGGTGAACCTTAGCTACATACGGAAAAATTCAGTGAGCTCAAGGTGAAGAAACTCTGCAAGCAGACAGTCCAGTGGGGGTATGTATCAATGCGCAGACATCTGCAATGACTGGTGAGGTGGAAGAAAAACCCTTTCATCAATCAGGCTGAGAAGAGCTACCTCAGAGAGGTATCCAGAGTTCTTTTTCTTTACTTTTAAAAATACTTTGGAAACATCTACTTAAGAAGCCAGGCCAATTAAGCATTACAAAACTGAGAATTCACTGGAAAATCAAGTGGAAGAAGCGCCGCAGGGTGTTTGCCAAGTGAAGAGTGGAAATCGGTGAGGCAAGGTCTGACAAGGAGCAGAGACTCTGGAGAAGACCAGAGAGATGTTTCTGGAACCATTGTACAATGACATCTGACAGCTGAGGCTTAAACTGCAGCAGGATGTGCCAACTGCTGCTGAATACTGGGAATGAGATATAATGAGACACCTCATGTCTGGCATGCTCTAACACTGCTGGAGATGAGGTTTGCACATGAACTGTTTGAAGGGGTGACCAGGGTGATGGAGCTGCAGTCATAAAAGCTGAGTGGCTTGGTTTCTTTGTGTGGGGGAATGCAGACACGTGCAAAGCAATAGGATGGGCTGTGAACCAGTGCCCTGTCACTCTGGAAAGGAACATCAGAAAGAGATTAAAAAAGAGATGGGAGGAAGTTGTCTCTGACATCTGCAATCTCACTGCATCATGACCATAGTGCTGAGTTAGTGTCAGCTGATATCTATGGGACTAACAATAAAGAGCAAAAGTGAGGTTGGAAGACTGAGTTCTGTATCTTAGCAAGGAAGGATGACTTGGTAGTTAGACTCTATCATCAGTACCTTGGGAGAGCTGGGTTTGATTCTCTGGGCTGCTACATATTTCCAATGTAGCCTTTGGCAAGACGTTGTAGCCACATCACGTATGTAATTCTTTGTCCTGGGTGTCCCCTGGCCCTGTATGGTGAGCCTAAGATTTAATGAGTGTTTGCTGTGCTTCAGTTCATGGTATCTAAAACAGTACAGGGTCTGTATTTCAGCCCACTAAATTGTGTTTTCATGACCTGAAATGGGGATTATATGTTGAAAGTCCTGGGAAGAGGGAGCTGGGGAGTGTGTAGGGTGTGTTGCAGAGTGCAAAATCTGAAGACATTGAAAGACAGGAACAAAATATGATGTAATGTTGTCCATATTGCCTTTTGAAGGGCTCCCTGGAGTGAACCTGTCCCAGAGCCATACTCAGGCTTTGCCTAGGAGTGAGCTAACTGGAGCGCACCAAGACAGAGCCACAGGGAAGCTAAGAATACAGCAGAGCAGCCAGGCCTGTGGAGCCACTAAGTTGGCTCCCCAGCCTCTACTCGTTTAGCAGTGCAGTTATCTCACTACCTCCTGCTGGCTTCCCCATCTCAGCAGTTCCTAACTCCCACAGGTGGGATGTGGGAAAGACTCAGCAGAGACAGTGAGGCCATCGGGAACTGCAGTAGTGATGCTGGATTCCTGTTTAAATCGCTTTGGAAACTGCAGCATGAAACATCACCAAAACCACTTGCACTGAATGAAAATCTGGAGTGAAGATCTGAGTCAGAAGAAAGAAGAAATGGGTTAACTACCGGGTAAGATAGGATGTCTCTGAGAATAAGCAGAATGAGGCAGAATTGGGAAAATAAGGGATTTTAAAAAGACTGTATGGTATACAGACTGTCTTTACAGGTATATTTGTCTATCTTTACTGCTTTAGTGTTGGGAAGGATGAAAAAACACACTTATACTGTCTTGAATCTAATATCCAAAATTGTAACTTAGATTTTCATTATCTGATTGAGAATCTGGAAATTGCCCTGGGCTTGGTGAAGTGTACCTTCTTTGCATGGATGTTTTCCAAATTTCAGAAACTTTTTTTTTTTTCTTGAAGTCCAGAAATCCCAAAATGGAGTTTCCCATTTTAAAAATCCTCCAGGGAGATTTACTGATGTACGGTGGTACAGCTGGCTGCTGCCTGCCTGGGGACTGCATGCTGCCTGTGCAGGAGTGCAGCAATCTGCCGAGGGAGAACAAGCAAGACATACCTGACAGGTCTTGTTGAAATGGGACTGTTTCCATCAGATCTTGATAAGCAAGCAAACTCCACTAAAAAATGTTCTCTTGGAAACTTCCCAAGGTGAAACACCCATTAGTGACACCACATCTAAAGCATCTGGACTTCACTCAATCATCAGCAGTAAGTTGAATCTGCTGAAGCATAGAAAACATAAAGTTGTTAAGAGATGTTTATGAGACACAGTCCCTGAAAAATGCTTTGCAAAGCAAAAGCATATGATTGTAAAAGGCTCCAGTTCTCATACGATGCTTCTCTTTGCCAAAACATGCTGATGGGTGCATCTATTCATGTATCCTCTCATTTATCTGAAGAATATGGCTGTTATTTTGCCAATCAAATCAGTCAGTGCTTTTGTGGCAACTCGCTGATATAGGTTGTGAGGTGAAGAGCATTAATAGTGACCAATCTTTGGAGCATTTCTTTCACGAAGTGGAGTTATGCTGTGCTGACATTTGGACATTGAACAAGCTACAGAAATTGTAGTGAGAGAGAAATACTTCAGATTGTGCTCTTGGTGAAAAGCATAGCAAATCAGTTTATAAAAAAGAGGTGACTCTGTGTGACAGATAGCAATGAATATAGGCTATATATACACAAGCGAAAGGAAATGCAAGGTAGGTACCATCTAAGAAAAGCCAGGACTAAATGATGGTTGATGAAATCCATGGAAGAGGAAGATATTATGGTGGTTGTAGGTAGCTGCTCCTTATTTCCTGCTCACTGCCAGGATGACTTCTCTTTCTTCTGGATTCTTCTGGGGACAAACTCCTAATTTTGGTCGTCTGGCTTTTACTCAAGATAAATACTTAAAGTCACCTAAACCAGATAGTGGCTAGATAACACCACTCCCACAGCCTCCATCCTTTCCTTATTTCTGAATAATCCAGGTTTTATGGACAGGTAGCACTTGAAAGAAACACTTTAAAAAGAAATTCGTAAATCTTTTGCGTAAACCTAGAGAACATTCACATAATCAGAGCCTATTAAATTATTTCAAAGCTCTCAAAGCCTGTAACAACTACACCATTGCAAAAGCATTGCAAGAATGAAGAGTAAACAGGGATACTGTGGAATTTTCTATTAATCACAGTCCTTACTGAAATTGGAAAAGAAAGTTTTAGAAGCTTATGCTGAGTCTTGCAAAGCACAGGGGAAAGATATGTTGCTATGAACAGTTAAGGTCATAGTATTATAAACTGAGAACACAACCACTACTGGCAGTTACGCTGTAAAACGGTGCCAGTATGAGTCCTGATTCCTCTATGATGAATGATTTGGAGCCCTCTCACCACCATGAGTCATTGTGCTAGGAACTCTACAAACAGGGCTGACCTGGTATGCTGTGGGTGAGTAGGTCCTGAAGGGAGGGAGGGAGGGAGCTGAGCACTCAGTCCTGCACATGAGCAGGCAGTGTGTGCGGTGCTGGGGAGGAGGAACAGCCTTAATCTTGCCTGGTAGGAGACCTCACTGGTATTGCTGAATGGTAGCTGTTACCTCAAAGCACTGATAGTGTGTGCCTGGATTTTCCCTGCCAAATGTTGCATTTGTCTTTTCATCACACCCTAGTGAACTTCACATGTGCAAAATTCAGCTCCCCAAGAATTCTGTTGGCTAAAGTTTGCACAGTCATATTGTTGTGGTTGTTATAATGGAAAAAATATTTAACTCACCTCCATTTTTTTCCAGAAGATGACTTGCCTATCAAATAAGAAATAATGCAAAGATTATGGGGTTTCTATAGAATGTATTGCTAGTACATTTTCCAGTTTTCTGTGTGATACCCTACTTTTTTATCTTCTCCCTCCCCCCACCCCCCCACCCCGGGATTGGCCAGAGTTCATTTTCTTCAAGGTTTTAAGAAAAAAATAATAGCCATAGCTAAATCACTAAGTGTGAGGCCATTTGGCTTCATACCTGGAATGAAGATAGCTGTATATTGTAAGTCCCTTGCTAGATTTTCATTAATATTTCTTCTTAATGATGTAGTAGGTAGGAGCTACATTATTGTTTCCCCTCAGTTCAGTGTATCCCTTAGCACTTAGTGAGCGTCTCTGCACTGCCTTTGCTTTCCTTCTTACCTCCGCATCATCCCACTCCTCCATGCTGTCCTGGGGGTTTTCCCTCTTCTTTTTCCATGTCTGTCACCCCCTCAGCTCCTACCAGAATTTGAACATTGTTTCCGTTGCCTCTTTATCCCATTGCTTAGTCCAGCGTCACCAGTAAAGCTTACTAGTGCCGAATCTGATTTCTAATATTGCTAGAGGATGCTTCACACTGACCTGTATTCACACACACATGCTCTCTCTGATAGAGGTGCGTTCTCTGCTTCTGGATGCAGTGGTGGAGGTGGGCTCCCACAGCTTGAGGACACAGGTGGGGCAAGCCCAGTTTTTCAAATGTTCTTGGAAATGAAGACAAACAATCCTGCTAGCTAACATGAATCCCAGTCCAGAAGAAATTAAATTATATGTTGAAATAAGGTAATGATAACTTCCTGCTGTTCATTGTCCTGCACTTAGTTACTGTTCCACATGTTTTGTTTAGCACCAGTGTGTCACTGGAAACATGGAGAAAGCTACATGCAGAGAAACATGACTTTGCTTTTGAAAGAACTGGCACAAGATTAAATTTAACTCAGAAATTATAACAAATGGAATAAAGCAACCCTTTAAGTTACTCTAAGACAGCCTGTGCCTGCCTCTGTCTTCATCTGCATCTTTGTTGCTTCAGCAATTGTCCTGTATTGAGAAGCATCATTAGGAAAAGTGCTGTTGGTTCCACTTTGGTGTTACGCACCAGAGCAGGAACAGATTGTGGATATTTTTTCAGATTCTGCCTGCCAAGATCCCAGGTGTCCTGAGCTACTGTTCAATGTTTCTTCCTAGCATTTCACTTTCTCCTGGGATCTCCAAGCACAAATAATTGGATTATTTTTAGCTCAAGGAAGTTTTGACTGACCAGTGCCAGTACCCAAATTCTCAGTGAGGTCTTGTAGTGTAGTGATGGCAGCCACCTTATTTCTTTCCTGTTAAAGTTCAACTTTCTAGTCTTTTTCTTGCAATACGATCTTTTAAAGACATCCTTTACTGGGTGCTCTGTTTCTTGCAGTCAGGCATTTGTGCATCTGTTACAGAGGAATTCACCAAATATTCTTGTGACAAGTCAACTGTTCTGGGTTGACTGTTTATAGTTCTACCACACTGCTTGCTTTGAACAAATTTTTCATTATGTGCACAACACTTTCAACCAAACTGTAGGGACTAGAGTTTTTATTCTGATGCTGGTGTATGTTTTATGTATGTTCTTGTAATTGATCATTTTTAGTTGCATTGGTTTAGCGTGGTAAGGTTTTGGTAGTAGGGTGGGGAGCTACAGGGTTGGCTTCTGTGAAAACATGCAAGAAGCTTCCCCCATGTCTGATAGAGCCAATGTCAGATGGCTCCAAAACGGACCTGTCACTGGCCAAAGCTGAGCCCATCAGCAGTGGTGGTAGTGCCTCTGGGATAATATGTTTAAGAAGGAGGGAAAAAAACCCCTGGGAAGAGCAACTGCAGCTAAAGAGAGAAAGAGTGAGATGAGAGGAACAATTCTGCTGACGCCCAGGTGTGAAGGTGAAAAAAATGCCAAGAATTGAAGATCTTGTAAGTTTTTCTTCAGATCCTCAGAGGTTCCCTCTTTTTCCACACCTCCATCCTCATGGGGTGCACTGAGTGCCATCTGAGTTTCTCTGCTGGCTTCTGCTGAGTGTGGGTGAAAGACCTGCTTGGATCTGTAGTTTATTTGTCTGCTTGGCTTTCATACAATGTTCAACTTGCTGTTTGGGCCCCTTCCAGACATGCACAGTGTTTCCCTGGATTGTCAGGGTTAGTGAGGATATCCTTGGAGTTACACAGGCTCTGTAGTACCATTTGAAACTCACGGGGCCTTCTGGCACTCTCTGTTTTGTACTTCTGGCACCCCTTAAATTTTGTTAACAAGCATGAATAGTTTCAAAGCAAAGCTATCATTAGGACCTGAGACTACATGCAGGAATGAGGTAACACAATGTGCTGCTTTTCAACGGTGGTAACTGGAGAGAGCCACTGTGCTCACTGGCTTCATTGTGGTTCCTCACAGAAAACAAGGAGTGAGATGCACTCAGGGCACCATCGAGATTAATGTTCCCATGGGTTCAAAAGTCACAAGTTCTGGGGTGTCACAGTGGACACAGCTCAGCTGGAGGGTGCAAGATGAGGTAAACCTGCTGGATCTAATAGTTTTCATTTCTGAGTCTTGAAATTTTGGCCTCAAAGTCACGGGATGTGGCCTTCATCTCTGAGTTCATGCTAAGGCAGTTTATTGACAGCTTGGTTTGTCACAATCATGAGAATTGGTTGTGATAAATTGTGAGGGCTGACAATGAATTTGAACTTTGAAATTATCTTCATATTGGAAACAGGACATATTCAGCAATGACAATGTCATCTATCCTAGACAGCCTCCCAGTCCTCCTGAGTGTCTGGCCTTGTTTGTTCTCTATATGCAAGAGAAGAAAGAAATTTTGGAGACACCTAAATCCCTATCCCTCTTGCTTCTTACTTCTCTTTAGATTTATAAGAAAAAAGAGAATAAAATTGCTGTGGTCCAAGCCATTGATTTCTGAAAACATGGAAAATATGAACTTAAAAATGTGGGGTTTTTTGGAAAAAAGAATAGATGTGAGGGAAGTGATGGTGAAAATTATGATTTTCTGCAAATGCAAGAGTAGTAATATGAGTGCCATGGTCACGAGCCAGGAGAAAAACAAAACAGAATAAAAACCCTAATGTTAAATATTTGCCACTTCCGTATCAGAGGACCAAAGAGACGCCATTGCGAGGAGAAATTCAGCAGCTTGGAGAGTCTGGTTTGCATTAGTGAGCACCAGGTCACTGCACTCTGCCGTGTTGTCTTTACATATTGCACAAGCATTTATTTTATCTGGAGCAAAACACAGGTCTGAGAAAGGGAAACAGACCTCCTTCCATGCCAACGCCCCCAGTTCACCCAGATGTATCTAAATGATTATGGATACAGTCATAAAGGTACATAAGAGAGTGTTGTATCGCTTAGGAAAAAACTGTCGCTGACTTCAGGATTTGGCAGTGTCTTCTCTGATCTCCCCTGTGCAGCATTGACCCAAAAGAGGTTTCTCTTGGATACGAATGCTGCCTTAAGAAGAGTCTCACTACGGAGCACTTGTGGATAGGTGGCTTTTGGGCCTGGTGACCTCTGGCAGAGGAGGCAGCACTGAGTGACCCAAGACCTGTAAGTGCACCCTGAGGCAGTGTATGTCCCCAGGCAAGCTGCAATCCTATTTGCAAACTCTATCATGACACTGTCACTTGGACTCTGCATTGGTGATCTAGGTATAGGGAGTTTGTCCGCGCTTCTTTCAAGGTTTTGTTATAGAGGAGTCAGATAACTTGCAGGAAGAGATGTCCCTGAAAATTCTGCTAGGTTGCGTTGTTACACTGGGTGTCACACTGGATGTAATCTTTTTTCCTCCTCTTCCTTCTTATGCCTTTTACCGTCAACATTAAGCTTGTTACCTGGTGTTGGTGACAATTTCAGGATCCTATATGGTGTCCAGTGCAGATGCGCTGTGGATCTCTTTGACCAGATGTCCTGCTTACTTGCCATTTCAGGGGATTCAAAGGATAATTCCAGGCCTATCATCCTTTATTGACACCTTCCTTTTCTGTTGTTTAGGGCAGTTTTCAGTTTACAAAACATGTCATCAGCCATTTCCAGCCACTTGTCTTTAGTGCACAAATTGTTTGGTCAAAATAAATGCAGTTTTCCCTTGGGTGGAAAGCACCCGAGAAAGGTGCGGTCTCATGTCTATGAGCCTGTGCTGTGCTTGCTCCTTTTCCAAATTTCCCATCGAGCTCAGCTCAGCTCCTTTTCTCTCCTAGAGTGCAGAATTTATCCCTGTTGGAAAGGGAAATTAATTCTGATCGTACTCCCTGGGCATCCAGAAGACCTTTCTGTCCTCAAACCAAGGTAGAGTGCCAGTTTCACATTCTAGAAACCCTCCATTCTGCTGGTGTGCCAAGGAGGCAGAGTTGAGCAGCTGTTTTGGTCTGTGTTACTGTGTCTTGCTTTGCCTTCAGCATCACTCCCTTCCTCTTCTTCACCTTGGATACCGTGCACTGTAACACTGGAAGATTAATTAGGTGTCTGCAGTGCAAGGCTTCTAGGCTGCCTTCCCCTCTTTTCTGATGGCAGATTGGAGACCTTACTATGTGATAGGCCTCCTAAAACATCCACAGAACAGAAACACTGAAGCCCTGTTACCAAGATTATTTGTTAAAATATATAATCTGAATAATTTAATCTATTTTTTTTTTTTTAGTGAGTCCTGGAAGGTTGCCTATAGTATATGTACATTGTACACAAAGCATCACATTGTTAAAACAAGCAAACTAAGATTAGCATCAGAAGCCTGTGGAGATACACTGACTTTAATACTTCTTCATACGTTCAAAGGAACAGTGTGTGGTTATTCCTACTGTCACACATTATACTTCTGCTGAATCTCAACAGAAATTGAAATGACCCTTAATGTCACAGCTTTAAGAATGGAGAAGAACTGTGTGGACCGGAGAGGACAGTGTATTGTAAAGGATAAAGGAATCATCAGAGAGCAACATCCTTCTGCAGAGTAAGTGAAAACTTGCATGTCCTTGTCACAGGACAGTTCCGGCCACCGTTTTCTTTTCTAGGTTTTGACAAAATGCTAATTGTCTTCCATGGAGGTAGTTTTTCTCTTCTGGGCCTTACATGGACACTGCAGGTCATGTCCAGCTTCTGCTTTTTCAGAAATGAATCTTTCAGTAGTCTTTGTAGATCATTAAGTACCTTTCAAATTCACACCCTATTACCTGCAAATCCAGCTGTCATAAGGTGTCTGAAAGCACAGGAGCCAAAATCATTAGTGGTTTTAAAAAATTTTCAATTCATATTTTTGGCATGCTCTCCTTTTGACATATTATGTGTAGATAACAAGAATGAAGACAGCTTTTCTTCATTACTACAAATTATCTAAAAGCACCCTCATCTATTGCTTTATATAGACCCCTGTGGATATGCATTTTTTGGTTATTCTAGTAGTCAGAATAAAATGTATAGAATTTTTTGTTGTTGTTTTTGTTTTTTCTTTTTTCTCTGGCAACAACCAACCACACTTTCAACACTAATTTTTTTCAGTTATTTGTGAAACTTCAGCTTGATTTTGGAATTATTTGTGCTACAAGTCATACAGTAATTATTTATCTCATTCCACAATCTTTTCAAAAGTGTGATTTTCAGAAAATTAGTAAAGCTTGTCTGGTGAGTATCCACACCAGAATATGAGGCACACTGCTGGCCCAGATGAAAAACTCTCAGTTCAACTGGCTTCTTCTACTGTTTATACCCTGGCATGAGCTGCTCACACCAGCCCTCTCCAACAGGCTCTTATCTCTGCAGATAAGTGAGAGAGAAGGGAAAAATATTCAGGTGGTTCAGCTCATGGCTTTTAAAAATGAAATAAACCTCTTTCTTTAAGACAGGATAAGAACTGCAAACAAGGTGAGAGAGGGAAAGAACTAATTTGTTTCTAGCACTGGAGAAAACAGATTGATAGTTGCTTAGTTATATCTGCTCAGTTGAATTGTTTAGGTATCTTCTCACGTGTAGTACAAAACCATTGCCATCTATAGCAAGAAATGGATTTCAATAAAGAGAAATAAATAAAACATAAAGTTATTCTGGTTCTGTAAGTATACGGGTTAGAAACGAAAATTAAGCTAAGATTGTTGAATGGAAACTTTCTATATGTTTTTGATTACCTTGTGTTGACAGCTCTTCAGATTATCCTGCTTCCCATGCCAATTTGCATTGAATTTTCAGAAAGAATTTATGAGGTACTGTCTCATCTCTAGGCTGGGGGTTTCATACATTTTTATTAGGCATGCTGCATTTTGACAGGAACATTGTTTCTTGGAGAAACTCCCCTCCCTTTCCAAACCTTATGCCTGTGATGACAAGCACAATTCACAGAAAGTTTAGATGATACATTTATAAATCAACAGTATATCGCTCATTGATTAAGTACAAGGTAAAAAAAGCCGTTAATTTTATTTTCTTCCTTTCACCCATGCTTTTCTGTCCTTTTGGCTCTTGACACACATTTCTGTATTAGCTAGTTTTCCCTCTGACCATCTTCCCCTTTCCCCATGAAGGTTTTATTTAGGTCTCCTCACTTGGCTGTGTTGTGATTTCTTTCTCTACCATGCTGTCCAGAGACTCACAGGGGTTTTACTTCTAGGCATTGCTATTACGCTGGTGGCTTTCTTCCTTTTCTAACCTTCAATGCCTAATAGCACCCCTTTTTTTAATAGCAGCTCGTTGCTATACAGACTGGGGTAATTTTTTGTGGTTTGTCTTGTTTGCACAGAGTGGTCCTGGTGACTGTAGCTCCTTAGATGCCACAACAGAATGCTTTAGTTCATATATTGCCAGTGGAGCAAAGTTACAGTATTTGAAACTGCCAGAGGCAGGACATTCTGCACTTTAAAGCTAAGCTTAAGCCGACTCTGGAACTCAACAGCACCTGCCTTTCCATTGAATAGAGCACTTTTGGTCTTATATTGGAGGACTGCCCCACCAGGCTCATACAATTAGATTTTCAAGCCAGGGACCAAAGGCAGAAAGGTTTGATCTGAGCTGGGTTTCCAAAGGTGTTTCATAGTGTGTTGGGCGCAAGCACACTCAAAGACTCTTCATGTATGGTAAAGGCCCCCATTTTATAAGCATCTTCTGTTCAACAGTCCTAAATTCCAGGAGATCTATTCTCTTCTGCTTTAATGTGCTCACTAAATTAACTTTTTTTCTTGCTAACATGTTAATTAATATTGATTAATGTATATTCAGATTGGACCCTTTGTCTAGCAGTGACTTCTCCCATTTACCAACTTCTTTCTGATGATATTCTTCTCCCCCGGCCCTCTCTGGATCTCAGCTCAGAGTTTCACAATTGGAACATCTTGCACATTTGTACATGGATAAAACAATAGTTACACGCTTTATAGCTAAGCCATGACTTCTAGTAACCAAGGCTTTTCTGAAAGCATGCAGTTTGAACAGGGAAATGCCAGCATGATATGCATTTTCTATTGAATCAATGTAATCCAAGATAAAGTAAAATAAATTTAGAAAGATTTTTAATACCCACTGGACTTAAAGTATTTTGACATAGTATTTGTGGTTGACTGATCCTGTCCATGGAAATTGTAAGTCTGTTTGAAATAAATATATAAATCTTGTATGCATCCTAAATAATGCGTAAAATGATATGGTTTATAATCCAGCTAGTTTTATATAAAAAAAATGAAAGCTCAAAGGATACTATAAAAGCACAGACTTATTCAGCCTTACTGTTCTGGTTTCAGCTGGAATAAAGTTAATTTTCTTCCTAGTAGCTGGTAGAGTGCTGTATTTTGGATTTAAGATAAAAATAATATTGGTAACACACTGATGTTTTAGTTGTTGCTGAGCAGTTCTTACATGAAGTCGAGGACTTTTCAGCTTCTCATACTGCCCCACCAGCAAGGAGGCTGGCGGGACACAAGAAGGTGGGAGGGAACACAACTAGGACAGCTGACCCTGACTGACCAAAGGGTCATACTGTACCATATGATGTCATGCTGAACACATAAACTGTGGGGAATTGTCCCAGGGGTGGTGGTCACTGTTTAGGAACTGGCTGGGCATCAATCAGCAGGTGGTAAGCAACTGTGCTGTGCATCACTTGTTTTGTATATTCTTTTATCACTAGTATTATTTTCTCTTCCCTTTCTGTCCTATAAAGCTGTCTATATTTCAACCCATTCTAGTAAGTTGATTCTACATCATTTCATCAAATGGGTTAGTTAAAAGTGTGGGATGAAATACGGAATCTGAACAACTACAGGCTCGTGAAAGCTTGGCAATCCTGACATTTGACTGACCTCTGTGCCTTCACAGTTTTGTGGATACCTTTATTTCAATACTTTCTATGCTTGGGCTGTCTGATTATCAGAGACCAGCCTATTGCAAAAACCTTTGACTGGATTTTACCACCAATGTTTGGAAGGAACAAGCAGTGGAAATGTAAAGTGATTCGGGCAGTGCTTGTGGCTGGGTTTCAGGCAGGGATCCATCCAGATTTCTTGCACAGATTTCCAGCACTGGAGTATTTGGTCTCAGAGCACTAGACTTTGAACCCTTGATATTTGTGATGTATCATCATAAAGGAACATTATAACAGGAGAACATTTAATCTGATTTCACACCTTTGGAGAAGGAAGGAGCTTTGCTGAGGGTAAACTCAGATGTATATTATTCTGTGATGATCTAAATATATGAAATAGGAGATGGGATCTCAGTACTGGGTGCTCGGGTGAAAACCTAATTAGTCATAAAAGCCAGTGATGAAGAACTGGTGGCAAAGATTTTGGTAATATTTTTTCACCCATGGAGCTAAGAACATATCTGTGGAAACATGCTGGAAAAAGGGAGTTTTCCAACAGAACAAAAGAGACAGGAACACAAGGTATTATTCAGGTCCCCAGTGAATATAAACTTGGAATGGCAAGAAAATCTCTTGAGGTTGTTTAAATGGTACTATAATGTGACAGAAGGTTATCCTTTATCCAAAGTTACCCAAAAGGAAAAACATGATGGAAATAAATAAGAATGCATTGTCTGAGGTTTACACCAGACTACAGTGCTGGAAAAGACCTTCTGAGTCATGAATTCCATGCTCTAGTTACTGCAGTACTCCACCACAACATGTAACGCCTTTTATTAAATTATCAAACTCCAGCGTAAAACCAGTGAACTTTTTTTTTCAAGTCTACTCATTATGAATGACTGTTTCAAAATCTCACAGCTGGCATGAGCAGCAACCTTCTAGTTTGCAAGCGGAATTTATAGTGGTCTACAATTGTTTCTAGGTCAATATTATCAGTGGTCTCCATTCGTTTCAAGGTCTATATTATCTTCCAGGTTTAATATCCCCTCCCTCCCATGTTTACCCTCACAGTATAACTTTAAATATAATAATATAATAAATATTATTATAATAATAACAATAACAATATAATTCTTTCTGCCTTTGCTCTGGTTGGCTAAAAGTGAATTTTCTGGTGTAAGGTAGGCTCCCTCTTACCTCGCCAACCCTATAACCTTTCTCTTTATGAGTTTTTACTTGAAATTAACTTTTACATGTCCCTAGTGGCTAACAATCATTTAAGATTTTTCTAAAGCCATACCCTTATCTCATGCATGCTTTTTATTAATCTCATTTAATCCCTTTTATTTCCTTTTTTCTCTGTTGGGGTGAAGCTTTTTCCTTATGAGAGTCAGAACTACAGGTTGCATGGGGATGGTAAATGGGCATCAGGAGGGGTTGCTACTATGAGATGGCTGTTTTAGTCAGCTATAAAAACACTGTGAAACTGCTTTATCTACCAGCGAAGTACATTTGTAATGTACTTTTGAATGGGGGGTTGTTTGCTGACCATGTGAAGGTACACCTGTCTGTGAAGGAGAGGCTAAGGGACAAAGAAAGTGAGAGATAAAAAGTGAAGAATAACCAAACACAAGTGCAGAAACACTGAGATAAGCTTGGTGAGGGGATCTGAAGGTCCACGTATTAGGTGAAAGATGTTTGGAGCTGTGAGCACAAATTATTTTTGATCCCTGCAGTGGAAGGGTAGATGGGGTTTTGCTTTAATTTTATTGCAAATAAATATCTGAAACAGACATGACGCCATTTTCAGTTTTTCTTACTGAAAAGAACTTGGGAGACCTTGAACCTTGGCTAACCACTTGCAGAGATAACATCATTTTGGCGTGTGTGTAAACAGCTTCTAATACTGCCTTTGAGTGCTGCTAGAGAAGGTGATAACTGAAGGGATATGGAAGAAAAACAAAAGCGATAAAGGTTGGAAGCTGATTTCACCTGAGGTCTTTACAGTGTGTTTGCATTACATAACTCAGGCTGTGAGGGTAGTCATCTCTGAAGGTGGTGGCTCATGCCTTCGTAGCTGGGTCAGTAGATACAGCCAGGACCAGCAGTGCCATCAAACATCAGATATTAAAGGCAAACCTTTAGTGCTGAATACAAGAGTAAGTATCTACTTGTGCAGTGAGAACTGAGTAAGCTTTCTGTTGCCAGTGGATGGAATAGGCAGGTTCTGTTTATCTGTGCTCAGCCCCAGATCCAAACATTTCCACTGCCAGAATGGTACAACAGCTTGGCTCTTGGAAGGAGATGGCACATATCTTCTGCAGATCTCCTACATTCACTCTACAGTAATAGTGTGATGTTGAACGAAGGTTTTGGGATGCCCAAAAGACAAAGGGGAGTTAGAATAGTTTTGGTCACATTACCATTGAAGTAAGGGGTCTTTCCATCAGCGGCTCTCAGTGAGATAAAACTATCTCCACACTGATAGAAAAAGTTCCTTAAATGGTAAGTGTTAATTACATATGTGATTAATCATCAACCCTATGTCACCAGGAACTTTGATGAGGTTTTGCAAAGTCAAAGTGAAGAAATCTTGTTTCAGTGTTTACTTCAGTGAAGAGGTTCATTTTACTGTATCAAGAAGGAAGTTTTTGGTATTCTGGGTCTCTTAAAGCTTCTTAGAAATTACACAATTCTTGAAAGTAATTTATTTTTCACCTCAGGCATATTTTTACTGAAATTATTATGGAAACAGAAATTAATTTGAAGTTTTCATCACTTTTACCCTATTAAGCTAAAAGTATGATGTTTCAAAAGGAATACAGACAGAATTTGGCTCTGAAAGGTAAAATGTAGCTTATAACATTCCTCAGGTATTATTTCATCTAGCATTTGGCAGCTAATACATCTTTTAAGCTGAAAAGTTTTTCTGAAATTACCAAGAGATCTGAAAAAAGGGACACTTCCAAACACATTGATTTAACTGCTGGAGAGTCTTTTCATTGGCTCATTATTGCCAGAAACAAGATGCTATTGTGTTGACTTGGAGTCATGGCAGGAGAACACAACAAAGATGAAATAAAATTTGTGTGTCACACGTTGGCTGCAAAGGTTTTAGACATTTAGGAAGGAGGTATTTTTTTCTTCTGTTTTCCACATTGCCTCTTGTCCACCCAGTTATGAATTTACTTGGTGAATGGATGTAAAAATTATTTTGCTGCTTTCTATGAAAGAAGCACAGAATATGCAAGTTTCTTTTACTCAAATTTTTATGGTGAATTAGATCATCGTTCTGATTTGTGTCAGTGGAAAGCTAGCTAAAACTGTAAGTTCTTAACCTAAAGCACAGTGTGCTTTCCCAAACAGTGGGATATCGAAATTTGAAAAATTATGTTTATGAAGTTGTAGGCTTAACAATGGAATTTAAAGTACATTTTGGGCTAGCTGTATAAGGTTTAATTTTAAAATATGAAATCAGTATCTAAAAGTACCTTTTTCATGGCAGTAGAAGGCATATAACAGCTATACCTTTGTAAATTAGGTTGCTTGTTCTGTGTCTCATACTGGATGTATGGTTCTTGGCTTCACTTGCAAAGCATTATGACCCCAGATCTCTTGAATGTGGAATCTCGGATGTGTAATCAAGCTGTGGATGCCCCATCCCTGGCAGTGTTCAAGGCCAGGCTGGATGAGGCTTTGAGCAACCTGGTCTAGTGGAGGGTGTCCCTGCCCATGGCAGGGGAGTTGGAACTGGATGATCTTTAAGGTCCCTTCCAACCCAAACCATTCCATGGTTCTATGATAAATTTCCACCTAGTAGCAGATGGAATTAGATGTGTTCTTCTATGTTGTAATTGATAAAAATAACAGAGATACTCTTACTGTATAATTTCTATGTGGTCTGCTCTTAAAATTCCCCATGTCTGAGAGCCCCAAATGCTGTTATTGCGCCTAAGGCACTCTTGTGCTTCAGGTCACCACTCACTGTGTCACTGCTTGGGGGCATTAGGAGAAGGTAGCAAATGGAATGAGACTTGCACAGAGTCCACGAGGCTTGACACGAGTCTGACAGCACATGGCTTCAGGCCTGGAAATGCTTTGATCAAGCCTATCTTTCTGGTTTGTTTTAAAGCTACAGAAATTGACATCCAACTTCAGCATCAAACAGGAAAATGGAATGTTTTTGGCTCAGCTCATCATAAAGTAAGGGACCATTTGCAAAAAGAAAGAGCCAGAATCATACTTCAGACTGCTCTGTAAAGCAATATTTGTTCAGAGCCATTTTTTGGGTTCAAACACATTTCTACTTATTCTGAATAGGGGGAAGGGATAAAAACAATTTTAATAATGGGACAAAATTTTAAAATAAATGTGTTCTTCTGAAAATTGAGTTAACTTTAATAATACCTTTTTTTCTTAAACATAATCACAAACAAGAAAATATCTTTTCTGTCACTTTCTCAATATTATTCCTAATTTCCTGGTCAGCAAAAAGAAGCAACAAGTGAATTTTCCCATACTCATGAAATTTTTGGAAATCAGTTCTAAGATTTAGTTGAATAGAAAATTGAAAGTTTTTTTATAATGAAGATTTTTCTTCAGTGGAAAAATTGAAATGCTTAATTTTTAAATTGTAAACCAAAATGCACTTAAGAAAATTTAGTTTATGAAAAACAAAAGAAATACACAGAAATTTTTGAAGTTGCTGAATCTGGATCTTTTTCTGAAGAAGTGTTAAAAAATTTAGCCTTATATCTGAAACCTCAGCTGATACATCTCTAGAGAAACAGTACCAAATGCCCTGCCTCTTGCTTTTCCTCAGTGCAGAGAACAATGCACAGCAGCACTTTTAGCACTTAGTCTTTCATACAGTTTCATAAACTGAGTTGTACCCTCATTTTTTTTTACTGGCTAACACAAAAGTCAGTGTAATCCACTGAAGAAATTGGGCCTGTGCAGATAAAGTCTCTACTGCCCTTCACAGCTATTTCTAAATCCTCAATAACTACATCATTCAGGTTTTTCACAGTCAGAAAGCAAAACATTGGGAAAAACTTAGGGCATAGGATTGTGAGGGATCACTGGTGCATTGGTCCACATGCTTGGCTATGACAGGTCACCATATAACTTAAACTGTAAATATATCAATTTAAATCTTTAAATCGGGTTTGAATGTACTTGGTTTTCTGATATATCACTTTTATCTAGTTAGTAGCAATTGTTTTGTTCATTACAGGTGTTATTTAAGTAGTATAAAGTCATGTACTAATGTACAAGAATGAAAGCATAGGCAACAGATTTGTCTCCAATTTATGCAGATTAAATGCAGATTTATGCAATTCTTTGACATAGAAAGGTAATTTCGGAGGAAGTATTATAATTTCAGGGAAAAGAGCACAATTTGCTTTTCTAGCTAAAAGTATTTTGCCAAGGACATGCAGTAAAAATATGGTACTCCCATTGGCAAAGTTTTGTTTCTACTAACCATCACTCACTTTCTTAGTATTTGTTGCATAGGGTTTTTTATGATCTGATGGAAAATAAATTGGTGTAGATGAAAAAAGAAATCCATGATTAGGGTCTATAAGACAATATGCAAGTGGTTCCTGCTTGATTTGGTTTATTTAAGAAAAATCTGGACTAACAATTTTTGGCTCCAAATAAAAGAAGTTACTTTTAGGAGGTAAATCAAGTGCTGGTTTAGTTTTGGGTTCATTTACAAAGCAATTTTCTCAGAAATAAAATCAGTGACTGATTCTGAGATAAACACATTGTTTTCAAGATCAGTATAATTAGCATAATCATCACTTGATTGGGTATGGTCTATAACAAGAGGTCAAAGAGAAACTTGCCCATCTGAGACTGGGTAAGACAGAGCTCTAAAATAGATAAAAAAGAGTAATAAGAGATTTCCCAAAGTCTACCATTGAAATTAATAGGACCGTTTCCTCTTAAAGTTAATATGCAGATCATTCACATTGCTTGTTGTCCCAATTCCAATTTTCCACTTCGTGGTCCTGATTCCCCTCTTGTACCAGTTCCAGCACTCCAACAAGCCTATAATGAATTGCTGAGATCATAATAAATGCACCCTGTGTAATTGGGCAAGGGATAAAAGAGGATACATTCCTCCCTCTCCTCTTTTTGAACCTGCTGTCAATCAGTATGATCCTATTTTGAAGCCAATACTCTCTGTCTACCCAACGTTCTGCAACAACAGATTTAACCTTCTGGTTAAAGGCGTATTTCCTGGTGTCCATTTTCAACTGATCTCCTGCCATTTCCAGTGAGTGTGCCCCAGCTGTAGAAATGTGGGTTTTGGTGAACGGCAACCTTGCGTATGCCTAGTCCACTGCCTCCACTTCCGCAGCTTTGTATTAGTGTGATAAAGACATAGGAAATAAGCATCATAAGTGGAAAAAAAAGACAGTCCACCCCAAACACGAACCATTTAGTGCAGGATGGTGCAAAGGAGAGGCCAAGAGTGCATGAAGAGTCAACGGTTAGTGTAGGACCAATGCCATCAGCCGTTAGATGGGTTCAGGCTCCTGTGGAAAGGCAACTTTTAATGCCTTTGTAATTTCTTACAAACTGGTTGCAAGCATTCAGATCAAGCAAGCAGCAAGCCCTTAAGACACACATACACAGAACTATGCTACGTGGTGTTGGACAACTGAGGAGGACTCATTTCACTACTTCTGACAGGTTCAAGTGACCTAGTAGTCCCTAACTTCATTTAGAGTCAGTGGAGGGAGACTCAGCTTACTGACTGTATGCTGGAATGAGTAAAACTGGGCACTAGCTGTGCACATTTCGCTCAACTGACTGTCAGGGTCATCCAAGCCCAATGGAGCCATCACCCCGGCAGTGTTGAGCCCCACTCCTTGAGTTTACTTGTACTACGAGAAGATGCTTCAGTTCACAAACTGCTGACTGAGCTCCAAGGGTTGGTCAATATGTAGCTAGCCCCCAGAGGGATGGCCAAAGAAGACATCATGCTGAATCAGCAGAGACCAATGGTGTCGGGGTGGGATCCCTGAAATGCTTCTCATAACTGACTGCTCGCCTTTTGGCATTGTTAAGATTCATCGCCTTGTGCATAGCTCCAGGTAAGGCAATTTTCAGCTGCCTGCTAATGTTAAAAAGCTTAAAAATATGCATAGATGATGTGGTGGTTTTTTTTTTTTTCCTACCTGAGTAACTTGAGAATTTATGGGAATTAGGAAAGCAGGTTGGGCATACGGAGACTGTCACTCCATGCAAATTTTTTTTCTAGCAGCAAAGTGGCTTTAGAAGTTCCTGCCCTTCCCTGCCTACTCCTAGCCTTGGGTGACAGTTTTCTGTTCCCTCTGCTGCACTGATACAGCTGTTCATGCACTGATAAGCAGAGCAGGCTGGGGTTAAGAACGTGCTAGCTCCAAGTCTGACACAAGTGTGCTCTTAGCCTCCCATGAAGAGGCTGAAGAATCATTGAGAATGTAGCCTCATACTAGCAGCTGTGAAGAGGATTAACTCTGTCTCAACTAAATCCAGCACAGTGAATTACACCTCTAATCCCAGTGTTATTTACAATCTCCAGCAGAAAGGGCTTATGTTTTTGGTTCATTAGTAGGAAAGTCATGTGGCATGGGAACACTGGTCCTTGCAGGACCTCACCTGAACAATGTCTGCATAATGTGGTGTTCCAAATACCTGCTGGCAGCTACATTTTGGCGCCTACAAGGAAGCTGGGGGGCACTTTTTACAAGGGCCTGTAGTGACAGGACAAGGAGTAACGTTTAAATTGAAAGCAGGGAGATTTAGATTGGATATCAGGAAGAAATTCTTCCCGGGGAGGGTGGTGGAACACTGGAACAGGTTGCACAGAGAAGCTGTGGGTGCCCCATCCCTGGAAGTGTTGAAGGCCAGGCTGGATGAGGCTTTGAGCAACCTGGTCTAGTGGAAGGTGTCCCTGCCCATGGCAGGGGGTTGGAACTAGATGATCTTTAAGGTCCCTTCCAACCCAAACCACTCTGTGGTTCTATGATTTTGAAATCTGTCACTTAGGTACAGGACCAGCAATATGTCTTGTTGCTTCTCAGATAGAATTATTTTTCTGTATCCCAAAGGCTTTAACATTTCCTTAAGACAATAAAACTCCTTAAAAATTCATCATGATTATTGTCATAAAAGCCCTTTCTAGGTAGAATTACACATAGAAAAGAATACTATTTAGACTAGTGTTACTGGATGGTAACACAAGTGAGATCTAAAGTCAGAACCGCAGTTAGCTAGAACTTGTAGGCTTAGGGAATGATGAGCTATGCATAGTGCGGAATGACAAGTTATATACAGTACTGAATGCTTGTAGATCTGGGAAAACAATATGTATTTTTTAACATTTTTCTTTAAGAAATACCAACAGAACAGCATCTGAAAATACTTTGATAATTCTCAAATGTTTAAGTGGGGAATTAAGTGTATTTTTCAAGTAATTAATAGTTTTAGTATTGATGCATAAATAATCTGATTTTTTAATTACTCGTCCTGTTTTGATAAATTGTTTTTCTCTGAAAACACAATCAAATTTCTCCCATGTGAAAATCACAGAGGGAATATGTGAATTACAATATGTTTTACTGAAGGAGTGTGTTAGCCAGTAAGTATTAACATTTAAGTTCATCTATACTCCTTGAAAACAGATGTTTAAATGCTTTTATGCCTGACTCAGCCTTTTGGCCATCCACAGCAGACAAACTGTGTATTGTTGCAGGTCTTTTCACTAATATCTTAACATGTCCAAGTCATCAGTGCCCCTGTGAAAACCAAAGGACAACGGGTTTGTTCCGTATCCTTGTTCAAAACAAGCGCTGGCTATTTGCCTACTTTTGTCTGAGAAAACTTTATATAATGCTGCTTCATACAGTTAGCCTGTAAAGTGCATAACATATATGGCTGTTCATAAACTTTTCTTATTGGGAAGTGAAGATTTTGTTAAAAGATATTTTTTTTTTTTACACGAATCTTTCTGAACTTCAAATCTTTGTTTGAAAGAAATAAGTCATATTTTGATCCTCTTGTAGTGTTAATGCGGTGTTTCATCACACTTGGTGTTGGCTCTCCCGGGAACCTCTGCATTGCTAGGCCCAGTACTAGACCTGCACACTTTATTACCAGTGATTGAGCTGATTAACTGTGATAGAGTGTGGTGAACAATGGAAGATGTAGTTTTGAAAAGACGCTCGGTCTAGACATGAGGGTGGGAATTGTCCTATTAAATACTCCTGTGAGGCATTGTGGCTGCATTTCAGAAATGTTCTGGAACCAGTGTTTCAGTTTTGTAACTTTTCTGAACTCTGAATATTTTCCATAACAAAAACATCTCATTTTTGGCTTAGCGTTTAGACGGAACTTGAATACATATACCTACTTCATCATTAAGTAAAACTCACCATAGTCTTGGTAACTTGAGTCAAAGTTTTGATGGAATCAGGTCTTGATCATTACTTGTCAATACTGTTCCAATGATAAAACCCAATAAGACAGCTTAAAAATTACTTCCTAAGTTCCTTATGTGTAAATATAGTATCATAATGGCATAAAAAGAATATTTCAAAAGTCTGAATAAGCACAGTAAATTCAGTGAAATCTTGGGACCAGTACTGTTTAATGTCTTCAGTGATATAGACAGTGGGATCAAATCCACTCTCAGCAAGTTTGCAGATGACACCAAGGTGAGAGGTGACCTTGACATGCCTGAGGGACAGGATGCCATCCAGAGGGACCTGGACAAGCTCAAGAAGTGGGCCCGTGTGAACCTCATGAGGTATTACAAGGCCAAATGCCTTGTAAGGTCCTGCAGCTGGGTCAGGACAATACCCAGTATCAATACAGGCTGGGGGATGAAGGGACTGAGAGCAGCCCTGGGGAGAAGGACTTGGGAGTGCTGGTGGATGAAAGCTGAACATGAGCTGGCAGTGTGCGCTGGCAGCCCAGAAAGCCAACCGGATCCTGGGCTGTATCAGAAGTGTGGCCAGCAGGTTGAGGGAGGTGATTCTCCCCCTCTACTCTTCTCTTGTGAGACCCCACCTGCAGTATTGCATCCAGGGGCCCTCAGTACAGGAAAAAAATGAACTTGATGGAGCAGGTCCAGGGGAGGGCCGTTACAATGATCAGAGGGATGAAACAACTTGCATGCCTTGCATCTGCAAAACAGGCATTTTTAAGATCCCCAACAGCTTCCTCATAGCTTCTCTGAACCAAAGGCTGACACTCTGCAGGCATTACCCATGAGTGAATTAAGCACAGTAGAACCTGAGGTTAACCTTGAGGGTGCTGCAGATTTCTAAAATTTTATACTTTCAGCCATTCTTATACAGCTGTTTTCTTTTTTTCTTCCAAAAAACATAAGGGCAGCCACATCCAGTCATCTGATCTTGGTCTCTGAAATCACAGCTGGTAATTACACATGCTCTTGTGCTGGGCAAAACAGTTTCAGCTTAGTTTCCACATTTTGAAGAGTCTGGGAGATGAAGTAATGACAGTTACGGAAAGAATTAGAGATCTGCCCAACTACTTGAAACTGCTGACATTTAAAAAATTGCCTTAGGCAAAGTTGCGCTTCAGATGATCTAGTGGGAAGTACTTTGTAAGTGCTTTAATAATTGAAAGGAAGAGTGAAGCATTTTTAGCGAGGAAAAATTCTCAGCATCAAAATCAACAGATGCAGTCAACGTCTGATCAAATTTTCTTAAGGGGCTGCTGCTAGATTGAAAACAATTGGAAATATGCTTATATTTCTAATAAAATCTTATATTATTTTAATCAGAAATGAATTCTTTATATCTAATGCTTCTAAGCTTGCTAATGTCCATTCATAATGGAAATACCTGGAGATGATAAATTTCCCTGTACTTTCCAGCAAGTTCTTTTACAAATTCTCTTGAATTACCTAAGTATTTGAAGTTCACATTACTTGTTAGAGTATGGAACTCAGGAGAGTGTTCACATGGAAGCAAAATAACCCCTCCCTATTTATCAGTTTTAATAATATATTCATGCTAATAGTCTTTCATAAACAACGTTTGTTTCATAAAACCTAACTCAAGTGATGGATCCACACAGCAAATCACAACACCCCGTGGATGTCTGTCATAGTGAAAAGCTGCATTGGGCATATCGCTGAAATACCTCAGTGAATAGTGCATTTTTGGCCAGATTATTTGGGTATGACATGGTGCTGTGCTACAGTGCCACATTACGTGTGGTGATCACTTGGCCTCAAAAACTTCTCTCACAACAGGGCTGCACTGGAAATAGTTGTTGCACTTGGAAGAATTGCATAGGGCTCAGACCTCCCAGAAAAGCAACAGGATTTTGCAGGTTGTTTTTTCAGTATGGGCTATTCTCTCCTAAAATCAACCAGCTGGCACAGTGTCACCAGTATTGCACATCTCTTTTCAGGCTGGTGGGATGGATATCTGTGAATGTTAATATGGGGTGTGTAGTTTAAGGGTAGCTCTAGTGCTACTGACTTTAAAAATCTGAACTGAATGTGATGGATGGTGAGGTCCAAAATCAAACATCAGCAAGATTATGGTTAAAAAAAAGAGAGCCATGAAAGTGGCAAATAGGAGAAAGTGTGAGCCATTTGAACAAATCTGCTTGGTGAAGAATGAGGGCAGCAAATATAGACATAGACTGTACAGGAAGTGTTTAGATGACAGAAATTATTGTCTAAAGCTGCAGTGTGCAGAAGTCCAAGTCAGAGCACAAGAAGAGCTAGGGTACAACATGTGCCTGTTACCTTCAGCAATTAGACTGTAAGGCAGAGAGGAAGGGTGGGTGACATCACTTCTATTTTCTTCTTGCCAGTCTTGCTACTTGACATTAATTATCCTGGTATATTTTCTTCTCTTTTACCTGCCAAACTACTTCAGGTATTTCCTTTCTAAGATGGGCAAGCATTAAGGAAAGCCAAATGACACAGCAGTTTCTGACCGCTAGAGTCTAGAATGCAAACAACTTTGCAGACAACCTAATGAGAACAGGAAACTAGGAGTGTTTCTTTTTCCTTTGCAACTTAAAAATATCTTAAACATAATTGCTCTTGAGGACAAACTAGCTTGGGGAATTGCTATGGCAATATGGAACTCTGCTTCATTTGTTTGCCATGACCAAAAATGAACAAGGGCTGCACTCGAAATTCGTTGGTTTTCTCAGGCCACATTGAAGAATGCATGTGTTTTCTTAAGAGCAAGGAAGAGGAAGAAGGGCTCATATCTCTGCAGAATGACCTTTCTCTACAGGGAAAGAAGGAAATATGAGGAAATTTAAACTTGTGTTAATATCAATTTCATTCAAGGCTTACAAATTTGTTGTTTGAAGTGGCAGCTGCTTTGGGTCCAAGACTCAAATCTATCATAGTATGCCTGGTAACTACAATGAACCTTCTTAGGATAATAGAGATATTCCTGAAATGACTTCTCCGCTGCGAGTGGAATTTCCTCAGTGTGGTCAGGACATGTCACAGCTGAGCCAGGAGTAAACACCGTTACTGCTGAAAACTACCTAAAACACCAAAACCAAACCCAAACCAACAAAAACTGGAATGAAATACAGTCTAGGTATTGTAGAGAGAGTCTGCAGGACTTACCTTTTTGTACTGCAGTGCTGGTAGAGTACATATCTGGGCTGTAGCAATCTTCCTTACCAAAGAAGGTCCCGAATTAAGCAACAGATCATGACACTGTGACTGCAGCAGCTTAAAGTCCCTAGTACATAGCATGAGAAAATCAGACAAGTTGCATTAACCGTATGTCTATGGCTTCAAAAACTGATGCTCGTAGTTTGTTCAAGGAGAAAGGATCTCAATGACAGAGCACTGTAACTGCTTATGTAATATATATGGATATAAATATACATTTACAAATATATATTTATATGTAACTGCTTTTGGAATAAACAATCAGGTAAAATTACGTTTAGTCAATCTTAGAAATGACAGTCAGTAAACTCTTGCTGCTAGAGACCTGTTTTTCTGATTAGGAGGCCAAAATATGTCAAGTAAATTGGTTGCTAAAATAGAATCTAGCTATTAAGAGTTACAGGCTAGAGGAGTCACGTCTTGCACAATAAATCAAACATGCTATTTCATAGAATCATAGAATCATTTACGTTGATCATCAAGTCCAACCAGTAACCCAACACAGCCAAGTCCACCACTAAGCCATGTCCCTAAGCACCACCTGTTAGATATCTCCACATCTTTTAAATACCTCCAGGGATGGTGACTGAACCACTGCCCTGGGCAGCCTGTTCCAGTGCCTGATAACCCTTTCAGTGAAGAAATTTTCCTAATATCCAATCTAAACCTCCCCACGCTCAACTTGAGGCAATTTCCTCTTGTCCTATCACTTGTCACCTGGAAGAAGAGACCAACACCCGACCTTCTGCAACCTCCTTTCAGGTAGAGCCATAAGGTCTCCGCTGAGCCTCCTTTTTTCCAGGCTAAACTAACCAATCCCCATTTCCTCAGCTGCTCCTCATGTTACTTGTTCTCCAGACCCTTCATCAGCCCTGTTGCCCTTCTCTGGGCATGCTCCAACATTTCTACTTCAACCCTGTTCCCAGTGAATAAAAACCCCTGTCCAGCTATCCTTAAAAGTGCAAATGATCTATCCGTGAGCAAGAGGTACCATATTACTTCAATAGCAGGACAGGATGTCTTTAGATATTGCAGTAGAAAGCTTTAGGTGAAAATTTTAGCAATGACTATTAACACTCCTGTATTTATATAACCCCTCAGCTTGTCTCTAGTTTACCTACTACAAAGACGGAATGTAGTTGTTATTCTTTGCAAATAACAATATGTTGGTTCTTTAAAGAAGGCAACAAAAATTATACACACAATTGAAATAAAAGGTCTTTTGAGGTCAGCAGAGTATAACAAGCTGAACTGGAATCTCTTCAAACTTCTAGTTAATGTTGTTATGCCCAAAGCAATAGCTCTGCAAATTCACTTCTCCCAGGCTATGAAAGTAGCAGAAGCACTTCAAAGGGCTTCATAAAAGCAAGGAAGGACTTGTCAGTTTTGCTAATATTTTGTCTCCTCAGAGCTCCAGGGGACGTACATAGAAGTTTTGCTCTGGGTGGGGTGAGACAGGTAACATAACTAACCGTTTCAGGAGAACACATTGGCAATCCATCTCTCTTTCCGTTTCTTCTTGACAATCTAAATTTCAAATGTTTTTCTGGCTTCCTGTTGGAAACATAAGAATGACAGAGTCCTCCTAGGTCACCTTCTCACTATTGCAGACACTTTTTCATAACGTGTCCTTCATATACTTACCAGGCTGTAGTACTTATACACCAAAATAATGTAGTATTTCTTGTTCTTGTTTTCTCTGAAACAACATAATGCTGACCACAGTCATCTTCCTCACCCAATCAATTTGTACTGATAGAAAACAATGGGCACTACCAAATCACCAGGAAAACATTTAGTACAACTTCTGTTGGAAATTGTTCAGATTCATGCAGTAGCTAATGCTGCTTTGCTCATAAGATGAGTTGCAATGCTCAAGAAATCTGACTTTAAAACTTTACTAGGATGGGACATAGTGAATAGTCAAAAAGCTCAGTTCCTTGGGATGCAAGAAGTGCAGATGTAAACTACTTGGTTAGATAAATGGAGAATGGCATGATAAATCAGACAGTTGCCTAGTGACTACAATGAGAAGACTACAAATTAAATTATATTCTCAGCCTTTGTGATAGTGACTGAGCATTGAAAGTGAAATACTTTCTTTTCTGATGGATAAAAATACTTCCAGATATTTTGAAGCTGGTTATTTAAAACTAAAAATCTCTATTAGTGAGATTAGAAATCTTATCTCATAATCCTTGCTGCCTTTCTTACCCCTTAGTAGAAAGGAGCCAAAAGAAAGATATGAAGATCTGCTATCAAGATAAGTTGGTCTTTTTTTTTTTTTTTTTTCTCTCTTTTCTTGTTAGTCCTGTAGAAATAGCGATTAGGACATAGAGAGACCTAGTGGAAGGTAAGAGTGTATTGGCACAGCACACAGAAGGTCAGCAAGCATTGCAGGACTAGCCACTAGAATGAGTGGCTGTTTGCTTTTCAGTGTTATTTTGTGGTTTATTTGTCATTTGATAGTGTGAAGAATCTCTACCTTTGTGGTGGGGCAGACATCCTCTATAAAATGTGTTTTGACAGCTTCCTGCCTTTGACAGATGCAGGAAGGAAGGACACTGAGTCAGCATACACAAAATACGCTTAAGAAGAAAGAAATAGCCAATAACTAGAGTGGACAAATGAGTGAAAATTCAAAGATGGGAAAATCTAAAGTTTATAATCCATTCTTCCTTGAGGAAGCCTGGGACAGAAGATGAAGGAGAACAATGAAGCAGCATCTTAGTCAACTCAATGGATTACTGGGTAGATGTGGTACCTGACTAACAAACTTGCTATGTACGCGTAACGTGACTAAGAAAGACATAACTAAGGGAGGCAATAATTTGATGAGGAGAACAGGAAAAAATAAACCAAAACAAAAACCAGCTACCACACAACAGGACAAAACCAACTGCTGGATAAGAAAGAAGACACATGGAAATACATAACAATGAAGGTAAGAGAGAAGGAACTGGCTGATACAGAAGAAACTGAAAGACAGAAAGTCTCTGGACTGTGAAGAAGAAATTTTAAGAAGAATAAACATGATTATATGCCAGAAAGAAAGAAGGTGGGAGAATGCTTCTCCCTCTAGAAAGGGTCTCAAGAAAAAAAGAGTTATGAGCTCCCTGGAGAATCCATGTGTTTATGCTGTGCATTGAACAAATAACACTGCCAGGTCCCACTATAATGTACTGAGAACAGCTACACAGGGGTTAAGGAAAGAAATCGAAGTAGTGAAAATTAGAATGATCTTAGCCAAAATTACCTCTGGGTCAGTCCTGGGTCCACACACTGGAATTCTAATTGTGTATCTATCAACTGGAAAGCTAGTTGATTTGAAGACAGGTAGATGTCTAAGTAAAAAGTACAGAGGAATTTGTAAAGGAAAAAAACAAACCCAAACAAAACTACAAATAAGTATAGTGACAGCACAACACTGAAAATGACAAAACAGCCAGGTATATATTTGGTGAGAGTGTTGAAAGCATCCATTAAAGAGAGTCTTGGACAGAGTGCTGGTTGATTTTAAAGGAGCTCTCGTATGACAGGCTGAGAGAGCTGGGACTCTTAAAGCTGGAGAAGACCCAGTGGGGGGCCTTGTCAATATGTATAAATATCTAATGGGAGGGTGTAATGAAGAAGGAACTCTTCTCAGCTGCATCCAGTGACAGAACACGAGGCAAGGTGCATGAACGGAAAGACAGGAAATTCCACTTATACATAAGAAAAAAAATTCTTTTTTTAAAATTACTTTATTGTGAGAGTGGTCAAATGCTCGAACATATTGCCTGGAGAGGTAGGGAAATCTCTGTGGGTTTATTCAAAATGTGAACATACATGTTCCTGGACAACCTGCTCTAGCTGACTGTGCCTTGAGCAGAGTAGTTGGACTAAATGAATTTGAGAGGTGACTTCCAGCCTCAGCAACGTTGTAATTCTGTGATTTTCTGAATTATATGACAGGACTGAATTTCTGGTTCTTCAAAGATCCATCTCCAAAAACATGGATTAACCAGAGTTTCTTTAGGAAATGAAAGTATTACAAGCTAAGAGAAATATGGTATTTCCATCTGGGACACGGGTGTTGAATATTATGCGGTGTTCAAGGAAGATTGAACTAGCATAGGTAAGTCAGTTAAAAGGGTTACAGATTTTAAAGACATAAGTGTTAAGATAGGTTAAAAAAATCTTTTCTTAGCAAAATCACTTGGAGAAAGTAGAACTTAACAGCAGTGCATAGGACAATAAAAATAAGTACATTTATAACTCTTATCTTGGACTTTAACGGGAAAATATTGATAAACTAAAGGTACATTTAAGTTGAGTTCTGGGACTGAAAACCAAAGGAAACTTGGAATTTCTTAAAGAAAAAGGCACAAAAACTGTCTGGAATTTATATTCAAGTGAACAGAAAAAAACTGTGAGAAAGATGTCCTGACTTAATGAGATGATTAACCACGGAGAAGGATATCAATAGGAGAACCAAAGTATAGAATCATAGAATGGTTTAGGTTGGAAGGGACCTCAAAGATCCTCTAGTTCCAGCCCCCCTGCCATGGGCAGGGACACCCTCCACTAGACCAGGTTGCTCAAAGCCTCATCCAGCCTGGCCTTGAACACTTACAGGGATGGGGCATCCACAGCTTTTCTGGGCAACCTGTGCCAGTGCCTCACCACCCTCTTAATGAAGAATTTCTTCCTGATATCCAATCTAAATCTCCCTGCTTCCAATTTAAACCCATTACCTCTGGTCCTATCACTACAGGCCTCTGTAAAAAGGTCCCCTCTCCAGCTTTCTTGCACGTCCTGGAAGGCTGCAATAAGGTCTCCCCAGAGCCTTCTCTTCTCCAGGCTGAAGAAGCCCAATTCTCTCAACCTTTCTTCATAGGAGAGGTGCTTCAGTCCTCTGAGCATCTTCGTGGCCTCCTTTGGACACGCTCCAACTGATTGATATCCTTCTTATGTTGGGGCCCCAGAGTTGGATGCAGTACTACAGGTGGGGTCTCATGAGAGCAGAGTAGAGGGGAAGAATCCCCTCCCTCGACCTGCTGGCCACACTTCTCTGGATACAGCCCAAGATACAATTGACTTTCTGGGCTGCCAGTGCACACTTCTGGCTCATGTCCAGCTTTTCATCCACCAGTGCCCCCAAGTCCTTCCCCCTAGGGCTGCTCTCAATTAATTCTCTGCCCAGCCTGTACTTGTATTTGGGATTGCCCTGACCCAGGTGCAGGACTTTGCACTTGGCCTTGTTGAACTCCATGAGGTTGGCAGGGGCCCACCTCTCCAGCTTGTCCAGTTTCCTCTGGATGGCATCCCTTCCCTCCAGCGTGGCAACTGCACCACACAGCTTGGTGTCATCAGCAAACTTGCTGAGGGTGCACTTGGCCCCACTGTCCGTGTTGCTGATGAAGTATATTAGGAGTGGAAATCCAAACTGATCAGAAGAAAAGTTTGTCCTGGACGTCAGAATGTGTGAGTGTAAAGTGTTAAATTATGAAAAGAGAAGACAAGATGAACTTTGCAGTTGTGAGAGAAATGGGTGATTCCTGGTAGTTTCCCATGTGGCTGTTACTATACAGGAAAAGAAGGAGAACCCACAAGGAGGAGATATGACCCCAGTTGTGGTGTTGAGTATGAGAGGGATCTATGCTCAAGAAAGAAGAACTCAAATCGAACGAACAAGGAAGATGCTGTGGGAGAATGCTGCGCAGGTGGGACCTATGGCTAGGCAGCTAACCATAGCCTGTTTAAACGAAGGGAGAAATGTAGACTCCCTGGCATGCTGTGGAGAGGAGGCTGGAAATGAGGGCTGCCCATCTGCACCCACTCCTGCCCATATCCTTGGAGTTTGTGTGCAATGGGTCTGCCGGCAGCCCCGCAGTGACAAATGGTGTCCTGTGTGAGCTGGATGGCTTCCCTGCCTCCAGTGCTGCTTGCAAGCTCACTGCTTGCACACACAGCAAATTCCTAACTCCATAAAGCCATTTGGGATTTAACAAGAAATATGGGCCATGTCCCTGTGTGACGCAGCTTCACCGTGTGAAACTAATCTTTTTACAAAATATTTTCTTTTAAGCATATGAAATCCAAATGGTCAAGATTTCTGTGGGACATTTAATATAAACAAACTAATTTGTTGGTGAAAATTTCCTTGCAGATTACGATTTGATTAAAAATGTTAGCAGATGTCTTTTGAGATAGTTTTCTGGTAATAATAAACAGAAACAGTATGTGGAGTGCCTGTATTTGTCTGTACAGCAGTCTTTATATCCAGGTAAATTAAATTAAGATAAATGGAGTCTTGTTATGGGAAGAAAACCAGAGCTTTAATTTATTCTGCTCAAGCAGATTAATTTTTTATATAAGCTTATCATACTATACAACTATTTCATATTTATCACTTGATTAAGCACAGCAAGTAAAACCACACAGACAAGAGCAGTACATCAGAGCAAGACAGTTAGAAGCCAAATGTGAAGACTGAAGAACTGTGATTTCCTGTGTCTGTTGCTGTCCCTGCCTGCATCTCTTTCCCCTCCTACTAATATCAAGAAATAACCAAAGTCTTAAGTCTGCCTCCATCATGCCTGAACTCTGAAACAGTGGTTTCACCTAGAGGTTTTGATTTTGTTCTCAGCGCTTATTCCAATGACCAGGAGGTGTATGTAAAATCTGCTTTCAAAGGGTCGGATTACATGAGCCTACACTTACAAAAGACAGTGGAACAGAGAAGTGCATAGACAGGGACTCTCTGTTCAGTCACATCCACTGAAATCTCCAGGTGTACGGCCTCACCATTCTCTTGGACAGCTACGACTCGGATATCAAATTAGAGAAAAATCAAACATATACATTTCATTGGGGCATATATATATTAGCAAAAATGCACATATTTTTGAATAAAACCATAGAGGTTAAATTGCTTAGGAGTTTGTATACATTTGATTTGAGGCTTTCAGTGATCAGGTAGTTTTCTTTCCTTATTGGACCGTTCAAAAATATGCACAATACAATAGATATTCACATGTGTGTATACATGTGAAGCATGACTTGGCCTTGAATGGGGGATTTCTAACAGCAACATACAGTCCTTCTGATTCACTTTGGTTAGCTGAGTGCCTCCAATTTCCTACTGAATATGTTTTCAGCTGGCTTTACCTTTTTGTTTTTTCTATATGTTACCTCAGAATTTACTCTAAAAATATTCCTCTAGACATTTCTGCTGTACAGTGTGTCTGGAAGGACAGATTGGCTACTTACGTCCCTGAATCAGACTTTCCTGAATCAAACTTTCCTGCAGAAAAGCCAGAAGAAACTGCAGAGTACAATTAAATAACCAAAAATGAGAAATGCAGAGACACTGGATTTCACTCAAAATATCTCTTGCTATCCTGTAAGACTGTATTACAACCCCTGGAAAGGGAAAACAAGCATGGGGTATAACAGATTTACTGTTCCAAATGCCGTGTGATCTCTATTGTACCACTCAGGATGTTTAAATTGTCGTGCTGCTGTATCCACTGACCCAGCTGCTACCTTAGTGCACCCTGACTTTCAGTCCTGAGTAGGAAAATAATATATAGCTACCATCCCAAATAAAGAAAAATCCAGTGGGAATAGATGTGGTCTGATCTATTCAGATCAGTGAGCTGATGTGGCACAAGCATCTGAATGATGTGGCAACAGCTGTGCAGTCTGTGTCTCTCCTGCCCTGTCCTTACCCAGCTCAGCACCCCCCTTTGTATGCATCATGCACTGGCCATAGCAAGAACTTCTCATGTTGTGCTATCTCCTTTCCATGCAGCTGAAGAATACCCAGGAAAGTATTTCATAGTCCAGCACTAGAGCAAAGAAACAACTTTCTCAGAAAGTCCAGTAGAAGATTTTGTTTTACATGGAACCAACATTTCCCAATGAAAACCTCCCCTAGTGATAATATTTTTCAGAACTAATGACAGTTCTGATGAGAGCCATAGGTTTAAATCTTACATTCCCGGTTCTGGGAGCACAACTCGTAACGCTGAGTAAGACACCACAATCCCAGCAGCTGGAAACAGCATTAGGCCCACCTTCTTTAAACAAAACAAAACAAAACAAAACAAAACAAAACAAAACAAAACAAAACAAAACAAAACAAAACATAGTGAAGAGAAAACAGCATACCTTCTGTATATGCATAGGCTTAGATTATTCTGCTGAGTATGCACTGTAGCCAGGGATCTATCTATTTATTTCCAACTACTTTTCCTTTGGGTGGAATACAATCAACCTAATTCCTCAGTGGGATCTAGTTGCAGTTTATTGCTGGAATGACATGACATCCTGTAAATATTTGTGCATCATCCAGTTAAACTGACTTTAATTTAGAAATAAAGCTGTGTAATTCTGTATGTTTCTATCTTGGTTTTCCTCTGTTTTGGTTCAAAACACCTTTGTTAGTTTGACACAAATCAATGAGTAATTGTAATGAAGCCAAATCTGCATTACTGTAGGTAAAGATGCTTGTGTGAAATGTGCTGTTATTCAGAATGGCTAAAACACATGCAGGACTCTTACATATTACTTTTTTAAACCTGAAAAAATAGTACAGCAGTTATTTACTCACTTAATTATAAGGAAAACCCAAAGAAATCCACAGCAATCCATATTTATCAACAGCAGTACTGGGCTCAACATCAGCAGAGTCCCAGTAACTTGATCTTTACGGTCTCTGAAGGCTTTTGGATTTATTTGAAGCTAATACCAAAACAGAACTGTAGAAATGCAGTTCATGTTGAAAAATAGAAAACAGGTCTTCTTTCTAACTTTATCCACACTAAATTTCTCATTAGTTTTAAGTACTTTTTAAAAACTGTATAGCTTTTCAGGACCTTTTCCAGCCTGTCTTCGAGCTGTCTTCACCTGCCACCAACCTACTTAATCTCTAGGTAGTTCAAGGTTCTGTTAGTCTAATCTTTTTAAAGAGTAATATTTGTCACAATTTGTCAAAATGCATTTATTACCTTTCTTGTTGCCAAAGACACTGTTGGTCACAAATACTGGAATAATACCTAATATCAGCTTTTCTGCTGGGGACTGTTCCAGGTAACAGAGCACTGAGTCCAATCTGTCACCCCAGTCATCTGTGTGTCTAAACTGTATTGCAAGAAGAGGATGTGAACAAAGAACTAACCAAAATCAGTCTTTACACTCAAATCTGCTATGACAGTAAGAGTATTTAACAGCTGTTTGTAAGAACATTTCTGTGTGGGAAAAAGCACAGTAATAGACAGTTGTGTATCAGATGCTTGTTAATTGCATATGTCAGTTCTACAACAGCAAGTATTTAAAAGACTAATGATACCACACCCATGTTTACAAATCTCTTTTACTGCTTATTTTGGCACTGAAAGGTTTTGTAGTAATTCTTGTGTATGCAAAACTATTAATCTATGCACAGTTCTGCTTAGATCCTCCAGTTATAACTCATAGCTAATGTCATACTGTTTTGGTGGATAAGCATGAAATTCTAAACTTTTATGTTATGGAATATTTAAAATCTGTGCTCGGTTTGGCTGATCTTGCCTATTTAACTTCTACATTGTTAAATAATCTTCAATTCCACTGCAAGATTTGCCAGTTCATATCAGAGCTGAGTCTTATTTCATGATTGTTGGATGCTAAAGGAAAGGAAAGCTGTTTTATAAAAGAAATTGCAAATTGACATATGTTCACTTACAATTTCTTTCTTTTTCTACATAATGGTTACGGTGCTGATGACTATTTGTCCAGAGGGAGAGTGTCTTGATCAAAACTTTGAGCAACCTGGTCTAGTGGAGGGTGTCCCTACCCATGGTGGGGGGTTGGAACTAGATCGTTTTTAAGTCCCCTCCAACCTAAACCATACTATGATTCTATGATTCTCTGACTCTATGATCAAAGCTCTGCAGTTGCTCTCCTCAAGACTGCAGTCCCTGCTGCAGATCTCCTGGCCACCCATGGCAGGAAGAGGAAATTAACTTTCTATTGTACTGAAAAAAGTGAACTTCTCGAATATTGACATGTAATAAAAGTATATCATATGAAAAGACCTTTCCCAAATATTTTGTACTCACATAGATATTTGGATATGCTTCCATATATATGTCAGCTCTAGCAGCCTTTTCCTCCCCTGATATGGTTTCTTCATTCTGTTTCTTCATTCTGTTTCTCATTGATAGCTTTTATTTCCATTTGAAATCACGATCTTCAAATGACATCTTACCATCACTCCAGCATTCTGGGACTCCAAGGAAAGTACCAGAAACATGCCTTCAATGAGCGAACAAGTAACAGCAAACAAATGATTACCTATTACAGTAATTCAAAGCTGGAAGCAAAATCTGAGTTTTGAGAAACTTACGAGAAGCTCTGAAACTTGATCACATGAAGAACTGAAAACCATTCACCTCTGGAAATAATGCTTTCACAACTGATTTATTCAGGGACAAATCTTGAAGGATTCTTGTTTAAGACCATTTCAAGTGTTTGGAAGATGCCCAAGGTCTGATTTCAAAAGTATACACACTCTTATATACTCTTCTAAAGTTCAAAATGCACAGGCGCACTCCCATCTACAGTGTCAGGCCATAGACTGTCTAACTCTTGCTAGCGTGACTCTCGGGGACAACTTCAGGTTTGGTTTTGAAAGAAAATACGTATGTAGGTGTGCATGTGTGTGATGTGCTTGCATATATAAAATCATAAACAGACAAACACCCACATGTATGTAGACATGCATTAATACGTACGCTGCCAGGAAGAAAAAGCTGTTATATTTAAATGGAAAGTCTTCCATTGCCTGAAGGACAGTCTTGGTCCAAATAGCCTGGGATATATATGAACTGCATTTCCATTTTCTACCTGGGAGACAGACAATGTCCAGCACTGTTCCAGTATATTATTTCCTACTAATATATCATCTGGAATGTAGTTGCAATATGGAATGGATAAAGCAGAGACAAAGTAAGATTAACCTTATCGAAACAGTGTGCTCTTCAACACCTGAACAAATGTCTTGAATGAATAGGTGCTATCTAAAACAGAACTGTACCTGATATTGCTTTGGAACTTTACAGTAATTCTACAAAGTGAGTAAACGTATTGCACTAAATTGTGTGTGCTTCTGGTTAGGACTGAATGCAAGAAAGCTTCCCAAGGAAAACCAAGGTAGCACTACCAAGTACTGCAGCTTTCCCCATTTTTAATTCTTTCTACCTACTTCTTTTAATTTTTTTTTCATGGCTGTGTGTGTGTGTGCAGATAAGCTTACCTCATCCTGAGCATCCTGCCACTACTAACACCAGCAAAGTGGATGTGGCAGATTTTTACCTGCAGTCACAGGTCTGTAAGCATAACACCTTATTCCTCTGCCTAGGTGCTATCAAGAGTGCGCTTTGAGGAGAGAATTGCTGAGGAGCTGGTCATGTAGTCCATGGGAACATTGATCAGCATCAGGTCAGGTGCTCTCTGATAGCCCATATCAGGTACCCTATTAAGAAAATGAGCAGGGTTTATTTCCAGGGTGCTGACTGCTCAGAATGGTACCTGCTGCTAGTGCTGCTGTTCTTCAGAATTACAAATCATATCTTCTGACTTTTCATCCTCAATGTATTTTTTCAGCTTTAGAGGTTTGGTTGATCCTGTTGTATTACTCTAGTTTAAAAAACCCTACTCCTTGGGAAAAGGACTGACAACAGTCTTATGATAAGTAAGGCATATTTCGGAATGAATATCTCTTCTTTTTAAAGTGAGAATATAAGGAGTTCTTACTATAAAATTGGCACCAGTACATACTAGAAACTCACAGATCCATCTTAATTTATTCCAGACTTTATTTCTATCTAAAGTAATGTACTCTCCATAGGAAAAATTACTCAAATCCTTACAACTTCTATGTGGAGTATTTTTAACATGAGGTAATTTAGGATCATATTATGCTGGCTTTTTACAAATACACTGTATAAGAGATTTGAATTTTTTAATTTAAAAAGCAACTGCAGTGCCAGATGAGCCCTCAACATAAGAAGGATATCGACTGGTTATAGCGAGTCCAGAGGAGGCCACAAAGATGGACAGAGAGCTGGAGCACCTCTGCTATGGGGACAGGCTGAGAGAGTTGGGCTTCTTCAGCCTGGAGAAGAGGAGGCTCTGGGGAGACCTTATAGCACCTTCCAGTACCTGAAGGGGGCCTACAAGGAAGCCTGGGGGGAGGGACTTTTTACAAGGGCCTGTAGTGATAGGACAAGGTTTAACAGGTTTAAATTGAAAGTGGGGAGATTTAGATTGGATATCAGGAAGAAATTCTTCAGGGAGAGGGTGGTGAGGCGCTGGAACAGGTTGCCCAGAGAAGCTGTGGCTGCCCCATCCCTGAAAGTGTTCAGGGCCAGGCTGGATGAGGCTTGGAGCAACCTGGTCTAGTGGAGGGTGTCCCTGCCCATGGCAGGGGGGTTGGAACTGGGTGGTCTTTAAGGTCCCTTCCAACCCCAACCACTCTATGATTCTATGATTCCATGATTCTATGACTTTGCTTTGTCAGACGACCTTCTCACTGATACTGTAGTACTTGTACAAGGCAGTTGTTGTGATAATGCTGGCCCAGCACCTAATGCTTTCTTATCTCAATTACTAGATAAATCCTGAACGTTCACACCTCTAAGAGGAAAAATAAATTTGCCCAGAGGAATGTGGATTTCTAGAACTAGGAATGTTTTAGATTGCTTTTAAAGAAGGTAAAATTTTCTTATTAAAGTTAGGTGTTTTCTATACGAAAATATTTTTCAAATTTTGAGTAAATTTAAAATAAAAATAATAAGAAAGAATTAAGAGACGCATTTACTTTTAAAGATAGCTTAAAGCTCTGATGACATATTTCCTTATTCCTTCTTGCTGCTAAGCAAAACACCATTGTAGTCTTTCTCCTTTTACTACTGCAATTTTCTTCTAAAATGAAAATTACATATGAAGCTAATTTTCTTGTAAAAATAAAGTAGTATCTACAAGCCACAGCTGTTCACTACTGAAGACAAGTCTCTGGAGATACTCCCATGTATTTTGAACAAATAACTTCTCTTTTCAACAAAGGGGAGATTCTTCCTTCTCCCAGAACTGTAATAGCTCTCATTCTGTACTGTTGGCAAGAAGGTCCAGAGCTGCACAAAATTTTTTTATGGTTAACCTTTGCATTATAGGAACAAATACTTCTAGGAAGTATTTCCTACAAAGCACAACTCTCAGTAACAAGTGCTGTATGTATTTTCCAAGATAGACTGTTAAAGGAAAGACTCTGAAAGCATAAAGCTAGGTAGGATTTATGTAAGCTGCCTTTATGATTCATTATAAACACTTCTGGGTGTTTTATGATCAAGAGCGTTATCTCCTCTGACATTTCTGCCTCGTCTTTGGGTAACAAAGAGCAGAACCTCTCATGGAATTTCCTGGGTATCTTGAATAAAAAGTAATTAATTAAAAGTATAAAAATGTACAGTTAAAGCCTTCCAAGAACATATTAATAAAAATAATTGAATATATCTCAACATTCAGCAAAACCTCAAGCAAAATTGTTACATTCTGTCATTCTCATAAATAAATTAAAAAGTTACATTAGTAACAAATTATGAATCAGTTAATAGTTTTTAGTCATATACTCTGAACCTGGGTACAGAAGGAGACCATGCAGAAAAAGATATAAGGAACCGATTAAAAAGACCCATGGGTAAAAATAGCCTCACATTTTTTAGAATATATTATTGCTCAGTGAGCTGACCAATACATGTGTGATCAATTTGCAAACCATGTTTGCCACACGAGAATGTAAACATCTTTGGTGGCACAGATGAGGAGATGATATAGAGACAAGTATATGCATGGGGACAGGAGAGGTGGACAGGAACAACTTTGCTACTAAGAGCAGAGTCTGTGGACCCAAGGCCTTGCTGTCACTGTAAAAAACACAAGTAGAAAAATTTTCAAAGCTTGCTTTTTAACACCATCCATTTTGTGACTGGTGAGAGCAAGGGCCTCTCTGTTTATACTACTACTTACAGAATGAGTGTTTAATACATCAGCAGTTTGGCAGGTTTCATTTTGTGGTTATCTTGCTTTGAGGGAGCATCTGGCTCCATCAGCTGCTACCCAGTACAATGAAACATCAAACTCATCCAAATCATGTGAGTTTCAGATATGTGTCATGAAAAAGGTCCAACAGTTAGGGCTGCTTGGTTGGATTCTTTCCTTTTTTTTTTCTTTTTTTTTTTCCCCCCCTCTGTGCTTTTTTATTTCATTAGATTTATCTTTGTTCCATTTTCTTTCTCTTCACGACTGTAGGTTTTTAAACGTTCCAGATGAAGTGTCATCATATAATATTTAGAAAAAAGTCTTTTGATTTCTTAGAATTAGTTCTATATTTAACTTGCAAATGTGGAATTAAAGTAGACACTAGCAAGAACTCTAGCAGACAACCTTGTATTGCCAAGGAAATAGATACAACAAGGCTGAATTATGGGTCTTCTGAATCTCTCATTTCTATTATTTCTGAATCTGAGCTGAGGATTATTGGGTTGGAAGAATCATCTGAAACAGACGTATTTTATGTGGTGGCTCCGTTTTGTGCATTTACAAGGGATCACATGCAGAATGTAAATTACTGATCAGTGCCAATCATAACATCAGAAAAATGCAGTCAATACAAACACCGATCTAATATTTGCAGACAACTGCTGCTTTTAGAATAGCTGAAACTGGGCTCATGGACTGCACTACATTGACCTTTGTGATTCAGACTTATTTCTAGACAAGGGATAGTGTAATAACCATAGAGTATTGTTTGCTCCACATCTTCTACTTCAAAGGAGGAATACTTTTTTTCAAATTGCTACTGGACTCCAGTTGTCTGAAGTCCATTTTGATTTTGTCCTTAGGTGCTGAGTGGACAACTCCTGACAGAGCTCATACACAGAAGGGAAGACCACACAAGTTGGTCATACCCAAGACAAATATAGAAGCATTGCCCAAGAGTGCAAGGATGGAATTAGGGAAGTCAAAACTCAGCTGGAGTAAAAACTAGAGAGGAATTTGAAGGGCAGAGAAGGGCTTCTGTAGGTACACTGGAGTAGAAGAAAGGTTAGGGAAAATCTGGTCAGTGGGACACAGGACCCAGTAACAAAAGTCCTTGAAAAGGCCTTTTTTTCACTTGTCCTCTAGCATCCCAGTTCCCCAAGCCTACTAGAAGAATCCGCGAGAGTGAAGCAGTATGCACAGGACAGGAAGACAGAGTTAAGGAGTACATACACCACGTGGACTTGTAGAAGTCTGTGGAACCAGATGGGATGCACTCAAGGATGCTTCAGCAGGTAGCTAATGTCATTACAAGGCTTCAGTCTATAATCTCTGAAAGGTCATGGTGACCAGGGGAGCTTTTCAATGGCTGGAAAAAGGAAAATACAACACTTGTCTTCTTGAAGGGGAGGAGAATCCAGGAAAATATAAGCTTCTCAGTCTCAGGCTTCTGGGAAGATTATGGGGCAAATCCTTCTCAAAGCCATTTTCAGGCACATGAAGAACAAGAAGGTGACTGGGAACAGGCAGCAAATCACATCTGACCAACCTAATTGCCTTCTAGGATTCAATTACTTGTTCCAGGGACAAGGGGACAGCACTGGATGTTGTAAATCTTGACTTTAGCATGGCCTTTGATGCATTCCACAGTATCTTTACAGACAAATTGGTGAGACACAGAATGAATAAGTGGATAATGAGGATAACTGTTGTTAAATCATAATACAGAGTCAACTAGAAACTCATATTTATTTAGGTAAGAGATTATTTTAAAATTGGTAATATGAAAATAATGAAAATATTCAATATCTAATAAGAATGAAAATACAAAGAAAGCTTTCTTTCCAGAAGAACATACAGATACTCCCAAAGAAGGTTAAGCATTCCTTTATGTTTAGATAAATCCTCTATAAATTATAATAGGCAGCCAAGCTTCCAAGCATAAAAAAAACATTCAAGGAAAAGAAGAAAGAAATCTGAGTTTCAAAGAAAAATATTTTCAAGAGAAGCTGGGGGAGGAGAAGAGATGTGGGCTGCTCATTTTGCAAGTAGAGAAGCCTATGTTCCAAATTAACTAGGTAGATGCAGTCTTTCATGTTATGTCCTGACATCCTGGGTCCCTCTTTCAGCCTTTGTTCTCATTTTATCAATTAGTTCAATACGATAAACATCAGCAGAATGTTTGCTTGGGCAGAGCTAAGACCTTAGCACTACTGCACATGACTCTTGTCACGGAGAGAGTGTAGTTTTCCCTGAAGCCATTTCTCAAAACAGTGAGTTTCTGTAAGTAATCATACAACTCCACCATAACTGGAGGCTATGACAGTGTTTTAATTCATTTAATTCAGTCTCTCTATAACTTCCTGACTACAGCTTCACTCCTTCAGGGGTGAGCACTTCTGGTGTTAACACTTGCTTTAGCTGAGTCACTATGTCTGAAGAGACTACAGTCAAAGGGATGTATGAACATTAAAATGTTTTATATCACATTGAACTGACATTTCACTCATTGATGCTTTCCATTAAAAAAGTTCAGCACAAGTGAACAGCACATTTATCTCTAGTTTAAGTGAAAAGAAATTTAAAGAAATATAAATTAAGTTTAAAAAAAACCCCACACTTTTTTCAATTGGGTTTATACTTGAATGAACCTCTGTATCTCAATTCCATTCTTTCAGGGTTGACAGAAGAGAGAGGAGGTGAGCAAATGAAAGACTGTTGGTCTACGTTGAATACCAACTCTTCTGTGATCCACTGTTCTGCTTCAGATGTGCTTTTTTCAGCTCAGATCAGAAGGATATGTAAAGTTGACAGAATGCAAGACAGCACTCATTTCACAGCATTAACAAATACTGCTCAAGTAGAGCATTTCCATTTTTTAAGACACATGATCATTTAAAAATATAATAATAGACATTTCTCTCTTCCAACTACCGCAGAAATACAGTCCAAAATGCAACAAAATTTCCAGAAGGATCAGCAGTCTGAATACCTTGGAAACATCCAGCTTTAGTTTACAATCTGAGATATATGGCTACAGTCCTGGGTTACCTTTCAAAAGAGGATACCAGGAGGAAACCCTGAAAATCTATTCCAAATCCTAGAAATTACATCTGAGGGAGCAATTCCCCTTTGGCAAGGAGAGGGACTAGATGACCTAAAGGTGTTTTCCATTTCTGCTTATGTCTTTTAAAAATAGATATATACTTAATAAATTTTTATAACTTCTGAAAATACCCCAAAGTATCCTAGCAGATCATTTGCATTTAACCAAAAGACCCAGCTGGGTCTGACCTTGTAAAACCTTACATCAGAAGGTGTTACTTATATAAGCAGAGCCTCAAACTTGGTAAGCTATAATGAAAACTCATTAATAAGGTCCAGGGGAGAAACTATAGGACAGTAGCTGGCATCTTCTCTTTCCTCCTATCCTCAAGACACACGTGAAGCAAGTAGAAGAGAATGAATCCTATTGGTATATGGGGCTCTTGCACAGAGTCAAGCCACAAAGGCTAAGAAAAGGATTTGCAAACAGAAGGCTAATCCTTCCATTCAGTCCCAGTTTTCTTCCACTTACTGACTCTCTCAGTGTGGAGGAGTACTTCTGGCAGGACTGTTTTGTACTTCTTGTATACACTGATACAACTGAAAAAGAAAGGGGGCATATTTTGAGATAAGGGGCTAAGTCCTCTGTTTTTCAATAGCTATGCAAGCAATAAAACAAAAGAAGCCATTAATAAGTCTGAGATTTTAGAAAATATTTTCAACAATGAACATTACTCTGACAGCTGCAAATCTCATTACAAGCAATCACAGATGTTGCCAAAGAAATCTGAGTAGTTACAGCATGAGGTTTGAAAAATAATTTAATTGGTCAAAGCCACTAATTTTGCTTTCAAAGTCAAAGTGTGCTAATTCCAAAGCCTGAACTGCTAATGGGAAAATGCAATCAAATATTTAAATGTTTTAGTGACAGCTACTGGAATGTCAGTTAAATGGTTTACTTTAAATTATGTTATAGCACAAAATCTGAGACTCACATGTGGTACAATAACAAAGACACATAACACTTTCACAGAATGCCCTAAACAGAGAAAAAGATGCATTAGGTCTTGATTTGTTCTGTATTAATTCATCCCTTCTGAATGGCTTCTAAGTCAGTTACTATCTTTCCACATTCAGACGAAAAGTTTTAGTAAAGGAAGTTTTGAATGAAGCTTGATAGAAACAGGCCAACTGAAGCTGGAACTGAACAAAAGTATAGTTTTTTCACCTTTCACATAAAGACTGATACAGGACTTTCTCCTTTTCACAGAAAAAAATACTCCCATCAGAGGAAGGGGGCAGACACTGAATTTACAAAATTCAATGAGCTCTTATCTTGTTCTGGAGTCTGCCCTGCACAGTGCAGTCCTAGAATTCAATATTCTTTTGACTAGTCACCTCGCAGCATTAGGTGTCTCCCACTCTCCTGAGTCATATGTCCATTTTATTTGGTTTGTTTTCTGTAGACTGTCATATTTGTCTCATGACCTAATCCCAGAAGCTCTGGTAGCCCAGTAAAGGATTTGACCACAAATCTCAGTTGTGGTTACTTGTGTTCTAGCTTCTTTCCAGCTGAACTTCTAAATTGTTTACTCATTTGGGAAGGATTTGTGTATCTGCAGATTATGTATTAGCATCATGTGTTAATATTAATTAGAGTGCTAGTGTCATATCTCAGTGTTGGCTCTGTCCAAAGAAAATGATCCTTGACCACATCTGATTTTAGAGACTGGATGTTTAATCAACTGATTCAAGCCATCAGTATCTACTTTAGGGTGAACCAAATCCTGCCCTCAGTCCCTTGTAATTCTCCACAGTTAAAGATTTTGACAAATATTGTATCAATATCAGGGACGATATTCACCTCTCATTAGTTGAGCAAGAGGATTCTTCACACCTAGATATAGGCATATCACACCTTCCTTTACTCCCTAGTTATTAGTTTTGCCCAGCGATGGCAGCAATTGTAAAGACTGGTTTGCAGCCAGTTTGTAGCCATGCTGCTAGGACATGGGCAGCAAAACTCAGCATGTTCACTGGGACAGGGAACTAAAACTGGGATTTACAGCTTTATTGGAATATCTGGGAATTCCACATGAAAAGACAGGCACGCGGTTAGTCAGCATGGACACACATACAGCTTTGCGGTTTCTCTAAGTGGGAGTTTCAGGCATATAGCATAACTTCCAGGACTCGCAGAGGTTTCCCAAATTCAGCTTGTAGTGTCCTTGCAATTCCTGACCCAAAAGCTTAGGTCTGTTGTTAAAAATTACAATTAACAACACCTGCAATTGAACTATGGCTGAAAACCACTTCTAATTCGTACTACAGAATGCCTAGACGCTGCTAACGTATTTGCTCAGAAAGTATTTTCCCAACTCACAGAATTTTATGAGCTTAAAGAAATGTTTCTAGACAAACCTAATAGTTTTCAAAGTTTTTCACAGGCAGAGAAGAAAAATAAAGCAATCAGAAAAAAAGAAAACAAGAGACTGTCAAGAAATTAAAATCATAGGCTAGCAGATAAGGCCATTGCCTTAAGTGTGAGATGTCTTTGTTCCATTCCTAAGCCCCATGTGAATTTATTTCTGCAAAATGGTGCAATTCTAAGAACAAACTGGGAGGGAGAACAAGCAGCATTGACTGTGTTGTGGAAGAGAGTGGCTAATTTGCTGGTATAAATCCAGAGTAGGATAAATTGTGAAAGAAGAGAAACATTTTTCTAATTAAACAGCTTTATCTAAAGGTCATACTTGAGATAAAGAAAGACTTCTCTGTCTCCTGATTTCTAGAATCCATCCTACACAACCACCCAAAATCAAGATAATCTTAGCTGGATTCTGCCCTCTTTAGTGCTTGAAATGACCGTGACATATTATCACTCACCTCCAAGAGACCAAACTGTAGCTGGTTTTGGACCAAGCCAGGGAAGCACCAGCATAAAGCACCTAATCTAAAATTCCATTAAATATTTGCTAAGTTGTTTCAAATATTCATATTATAAATTATGTAATTTTTCACAGGTTTTATACCATACTGTGTGCATATTTAAAGCATACTGTGTGCATTTTTCTCCTGAAGCATACTGTAAACATTTCATTTTACTCTTAATATAGAAGTTGGAAACAGATTAAAGCCATGGATTCCTGGAAATAAACATCAGTATTTTGATCAGGCTTTTCCACTTACAATGGCATTTTTCACCTTTCCATGCTGCGCAGGCTTTTCCTTGCCTGACATGATGTTTCTGTCAATTTTGGGGGGTTTTTTGAGTGAGACAGAGTACTTATTGATGGAAAAAATGAGGAATACTGAAGCTATATATCTTTATGTAGTTGCTTGAATTTTAAGTAAAATAATATTTTCATATTTTTGACAGGTATTAGACCCTAGTTCATGTGGGTCTTACAGAAGTCCTCACCCCTACACTCAAGAACATTTTGCCTACAATTATTTCAAGGTACCGTGTAACTGTATCACTGATGTACCTGCTTAGATGTGCTAGAAACATTACAAGAAGTTCACAGCTATAGAAGAAACCTAAATATAATACATTTGCTAACATCACATACTGTATTACACCATGTAATATGGCTCAGAAGTTGAAGACAAGAGCGAGGGTAAGGACAGGATAGGACAAGTCAGGATAGGAGCCTATTTCATAGCTCTTTAACTCTCAACACAGTAAGAAAAATCAGTCTTTGGTTTAACTTTAAGACCTAAGGAAATAGAGAAATTCTGGCTTAATTCCATTTCTCTTAAAATTTTTATATAATTGGTCCAATAAAATAAAACAGCGTCAAAGTCTCCAGCAAACACTCAGAGTTTGCAGGTGAACAATCACTGTGTAAACTTGCAAAGTCATCTGACTTTTCAGATTGGCTGGGTAGGAAAACAGTAGTTTCTTATTAAACCATATGATCTTAATGTTTGAGACTATGTATCGTGTGAGAAAGAAGAAAACACACTTCTTTTTGGATAGTTAATAAATTTGTAGTTTAATGAAATGAGGAAAAAATCTGCTTTGAGACATCAAGTTGCAAGGGAGTCTTTGCTCTGGACATTGTGTTGTCTGTGGACCCCGTGTGTTAGTTTTTTAGTCAGTAGTCGAAGATTTGTATGTGCATGAGCAAACAAACTCATGAAAGAGCTAATGGAAAGCTCAAGGGGGCAGGAATATAGAGGTCTACATAACTGCCAAACAAAAACCAGATTTAATAAAGTCCTTTACCAATGGGAGCCAATAATAATAATAATAGAAAAAGCATAGGAAGTATAATTTAATTGTGAAAGAAGAAAAAGAAACAAGGTTCTGTGTGCACAGCAAATGTGAAATAAACCAAAAGGGCATGCTTAGTTTAATGTGAACCTCTGCTTTCATCAAACATTTAAATGTTCTCTAAGTTCAAATCAGGGTGGCAATAACATGAGGTTCTTTAAAAGCTACATCACACAAGGATAAACACTGAACAAAGCTATGGAAACTGTGAAGCCACTGCACTGCTAAACAATGACTAGAATTAATGATGTAAGCAAATTCCATCTGAGGGTTAAGCATTTAGTTACAACAGGGAGAGGTAAACACTGAAAATGTTTCAGTAGAAATGCTCTTCCACAGAGTCTGCAAAGCTGTATATGGCCATAAAAGACTTTTTCCTTCTCCACAGTGCTCTTGTTCACCCAAGGAACCTGGAAATTGCCAGAAGCCTCAAAAGAGTTCCCCAGTGAAAAGGCATAAATTGTAGATGAATGGTGAAATCTGAATGAAATGTTAAAAGAAGCCGAGTAAATCATCCAGCCAAGAAACAACTGCCTGGCTGCAGTTAATCCAATATTCCTTCTGATCGGTATTTCTTGTTCATTTCATTGTCTGCTTTTCTCTACAGATGTGTCTCCTGTCATTACCACACTGCTTTCTGAACTCCCTCTCAACTAAAATGTTCGTCCAGGACTCCAGCTCCTTCTCCATACCAAGAATCTCCTTCCTTTGCTCTTGATTCCCCTGGACCTTTCAGGATCCAGTACAAAATCCCCTTTCCTGGCTTTAGCATGACTTGTGGGCTTAGTCAAATTTATCACATAAATATGTCTTTTAACATATATTTTTAACACAGATCAATTAATTAATTACATATTCTGAGATCTTGGTCCTGGATTCATGGTACATGAAAGAGTCAGAAATAGCTCCAAAGTCATCAGTGTGGTATGAAGTCTGTGAACTGTTCATTTGATGCTAGAAAGCATATTCAGCTCAATATCTAGGTTCTACTCTACACAAAGAAGAGAAATTTCTTTTCCATTTTTAATAAAAGAAAAATTAAAGAACAGAAATACGGTTTTGATGTCACAAGTATGTATCTCTGTTGTCTGCGTGTTTATATTTTTCCTTGAACAATCACCTTGCATGAGTATTCCATGAGGGATAGATGTTGTTTTGTTTTGCTGAGCACAAGGAAAACGCTCACATCATGGGTTTGAGACTTGAGAAATAAAGAGTGTGGCTTCTTTATGGCTTATTAGTTAACCACAGAAAAAAACATTCCTCATTTCCTCCGTGGAGTATATATTTTTATTCAGCTAAGCTGGAGAGGGGGATCTATGGTACAGAATATTACTGCTGCTTAAAACAACATTATTTAAAACAGGGAATTGCAAGTTAGCCCAGGTTAGGGACTTCATGCTGTTTTGTCACCACTGCTCCACCTGTGTCCCAGTGAGGTCTGTTCAAATAAGCTTTTCAAGTACCTACGTGTCATTCACAGCACAGTCTGCAAGGTGACTTTCAGCTCTTAGAGTATTTGTTGATTGTCCATTATCAAGACAGCTTCCAAAATAGAGTGGTGAGTTTTAACCATGTAAATGTTTGAAAAATCGGTTTTGTAGTCTCAGGATTATTGAGAAATAATATGCTAAAGACCAAGGAATGAACATACTCTGAAAACATTGTTTTCTTTTTTACAGATCTCCCAAATCAGAGGTAGAGAAAAAAATTTCAGACACAGCAGTACAATATTGCCACACCAACTACACAACTTCACCTCTTGAAAAAGGAAGTAATTCATTTCACATCCCCAAAAGTACAAGAATTAATTTTCATGTATTCGGGTGAAGAATATTCTTAGGAAATGGATTATACAGAAAGAATGACCAAAATACATTTACCTTAATAATTCCCAAGAGAAAGAAAAAGACACTTAAAAATATAGTGCATCTATACTTAAAAGCTGCATTTTTCTCAATAATAACCTGTCAGGTTAAATAAAGACGTAAAGTATGCTAAGGAATTAAAAAGGAATGGTTTCTACTGTTAAAACTTTTGTTTTGTAAACTCTATTTTCCTGGAGAGGAAATACGGATCAGCTATGAATAAACAAGACAGAAACAGGAGTTTTCTAAAGTCTAGATTTTTTTTCTGATTTCTCAGTCTCAAAATACTTATTTGCATGACTTTTGAAGTGACAAGCTTTCTTTCTTTTAATGAAATCTAGATCTATTCACACTTGCTTATGTTTTGAACTCTACTGCATCCCATATCTTCATTCTATCTTGTTTGTTGGGGTTTTTTTAGCTAAAATTACTTCATAGTCAACAATCTGTATTAATACTTCCTACCTCAAAATTGTCTTAGTTTTGATTTCAAAAGTCATCAGTTGACCAAGACCAAAATTTTGTTAAAGACCCTTGAAAGCTTCAGGAAGGCAATTATATTAAGAACTCATTGGGTACCTCAGCCTTTTCTATGTCCTGTGTCACCAGGTCCCCTGTCTCATTGAGCAATAGGCTCACATTTTTCCTCAGGTTCCTTGTAGATTTCTGCTGAAGAAAATGAATGCTATGTCCTTCCTTCTACTTTTTAGGTGGAATCCTTTACCAAAAAACCTGACAAAACATTGCCATAGCTGACTATTCAAAAAATTACTGATTATTTTTTTAATAAGAAGGTGATTTCCCAGCAAAAGCTTTGACCACATTATAGAATTAACCATGAATTTTGTTACAGAATAGTCAATCAGTATTTGTTTGAAGTGCCAGGATTCAACGGTATGTTGTGAACCTTGAATATAACTGCAAAATATGAATATCTTTGTAGCCTTGGCTATCAAAAGAATCTTTGAAATATAGACTGAGGCCTTGTAATTTCATGGAAGTAATTTTTTTTTTTTTCTCCTGGTGATACTGGTTTAACTGAGTAATATGTTTTTTAGAATAAGTGAAAAAACGGCTAAAGACACAAATTTGCTTTTGGAAGAACAAGTAAGCTATGCAATTCGAATAAAAATAAAAAATCTCAAATATAAATCTTAAATATTCAAATAAATATTACAAATGCTTGTTCTGATACTTAAAGCATAAAGTTGGAAACTATTTCCACAAAAGTTACAACAAATATCCTGTCTTTCATAAAATTAGGGGAGAACAAAATGAGTAACTCATTCTGTGTGCCATATAAGCATCTGCAAAAGTGACACATGCAAAACAAAGCTTCAGGTGTTTGACATATCTATCTGTTATTAACTTGGACAACCACAAAGCAATCCCAAATACCTGTGGGAGTCCATCTTAACAGTTTCTTACCGTGACACTTTTATTGTTCTGCGTTCGTTGCTAATGCAAACACTGCTGGGTATTTCTGTTAGCCTAGGAATGCATAATGGTTGTAACGTTTAAACAGACTCGTAGAGAGAGAAATTGGTTTTGAAAAACATAATAATTAAATACCCCTTCCCTCAGTATTTTTCTATAGATTGGGTTCCATATGGATTCAACAGAAGGGGGACTAGGATTAGAGGATATTATTGAGTAAAATGTAAAGCATGTGTCGAAATTAATGAGTAAGTGAATAAGATGACTCTGGATTTTTAAGCAATGCAATGACCAGACACAAGACTCAATTTGAGCTTCCTTTCCCACTCAAAACTAGGAAGCATGATTGTAATCTGTTTATGTAAGTGTGCTGTTTGCCAAAGCACACACTTTCAGAGGCATTGAGAATTAGGTCTAGTAAGGACTGTAAAAGGATGTGTAGTCCACTTCCTAATCCCAAGGAAGAATAAAACATTCAAGTCATTCCTTGCAAATTTCATGTAAACCACTGCCTATGATAGTTTCTGTGACCAGCAAATCAAATGTAGGGCTTTGATAACCACCCCATCGGAGAGATTTTCCCATTATGTAACTTGAATATTCCTTCCTAAAATTTAATTTCTCTTCTCCTTTTCTTATCTCCTGTAGACCAGGAAAACAGCTTTCCCCTTTGTAGCATCCTTCTATGTACTTGGAATTAAACGGGCCCATTTTGTTTGATCCTTTCTTATTGGTCTTGTTTCCTAGACTGTAAGTATCCTCTTGCTCTGCATCCAGAGATAGCTTGTCATCTTGCTATGCAGATTTCCAATGAATGTGGTAGGCCTAATTTCATAATCTGTTTACCTAAGATTAAAAAAGAGGGAAAAAGAGAATTAAACAGATGAAGCACTAACAAAACCTGAATACAAACTTGAAGATGCACGAAAGGAAAACTGTTCCCAGAGTCACTGGGATAGTGACTTGGCTGATAAGTTTGTGTTTTCCATAAATCTTTAATCAATGTTTTATTCTTTATCACTAGTTATTTTCAACTTATCCCTGAAATCTCTATACTTGGAGATGACTCATGTGTGATATTGTTTCAATATTTAATTCTTAAAATGGGCACACATTTAATGAAGGGGAACATCTTATGGTTTATTCAAACATTATGAGGGTAGGAATTCACAAAAATAGTATTTGCAGAAAATGGTCCTGTGTGTTACATAACACCCCAAAAGGATTCAGTTTAAACTAGGAAAATAATGATTTTTAACTGAGTAAGGTGACCCCTTTGGCTCAAGATGATCTAAGATTAATGTAGATGAATGATTTTGATTTTGTTGATGCCTGGTTCTGTCTACTGGTAGATGAAATCTAAAGGAAAGGTTGTGCTGGTTTCATGTCAAGTACTTGATAGCTACTACTCTGAGGCCTACAGAACGGGTAATGTCTCTACTGCATTTTTAGAGATATGCACCCCTCAGAGAAGAACATCTGGTTTTCAAATGCAGGTTTTTTTCACTGAGCAATTATAAGGATGCATGGGGAAATGCTTGCTTTTTTTGGCATATATGCTTTGAAATCAGCCTGTATAAGAGTTTTTTAAACTTTCCTTAGGGAGAAAAAAATATAATATTCAGATTAGTCAGTGCAGAGTTATATTTTGTGACATCTATGTGTTTACTTTATGAAGAAGGCAGCCTTTTTCTACTTTGAACACTGCCTCCATTTCTAGCTTTTTGAGTGAAGAGTTTTCAGCAGTTCAGAGGGATTTGCTAGGAGATCAGGGTTCTTACAGAAAAAGTGAAAAGGAAATATCTCAAAGTAGAATTTTAAGCTGGTATTTAGCAGGCTATGTATTTAACATTTATACAGTGAGTTAGGAAATCACTTTTTTAGATGCTGTAAATCCTATGTATATTTCATATTTATGTGTTGCTTATATAGTGGTGACTTCATGCTGATGAAGAGATACTGTTAAAAACTGAAAATCAGTACAAGGAAAATAGTTGTTAATGAGATGTTGACTTGGTGTATTGCCTACTTAAATCTTACTTTTGCTACCCTGACTTAAACTGAAGATCATTTACTCATGGAAGTAATCTTATTAAAGATCCAATCAGAAAAGTTTACACACACACTTAGTTTTATGGCCTCTGAATATTCCCTTTGAAATTAGTGGAAATACTCCCAGGCCTCAGGGTTATTCAGAAAGTTATTTAAGCATATGATCAAGTCCCTTTACCTTTCAAGGGATGTAAGAATAAGTTTGTAATCAAACAGAGGATTATGAGATCCATTCCTCATGCTCCAGATATGCAATTCAGCCAAAATCTTTGGCTTTTTTCACCTCTTTTTGCCAGCTACAAGGAAATTATATAGCAGCCTCTTATAGTGGAAGAATGATTGTCTTTAAATTCATAAGTATTAAAGGTATAAGCAGTAACATACTAATATATAATGACACAGTGTAAGTTGCCATGGAAGTACTGTTTTAGAGACCATTTAATAAGGTATTTAAAGGCACCTCTAATCATTTAAATGTTTACATATGCATAGACCTTGTGGCAACACTTATATGTTCATAACAAGGGGCTGTTCTGTGGCCCTAAAGCATTGTCCGCTGCACACACAAAGCAAAGCTAAGCTGTTTCCTTCAACCACTTCCCCAAAACCAGGGCTGCTGCATCCAAATTGCCCTTGGGGAATAGTCAACAAACCAGAATTCTGAACTGTGCCCAGAAACTGCTGGAATATTGCTAACTGGGAAGGCCAAAAGCCTTCCAGGGATTGTGCCGAGAAGTCAAAGTTAGGGATGGACACATGCTGGTGTTCAGGCCTATGTCCTGGACCTCATTACCTTTCTGGAACTGCCATGTGTATTACAGGCAGCGATGTATAGAACAGATGTCTACAACTGAAATTTAAATAGCACATTGAATGTGAATAGACTTGCTAAATGAAGAAAGAAGTCTGGCTGTTCACATTTCATATTAATACTAATCATCCAGCCAGGTACAATAAGGAAAACAAACCCAATTTTAATCAGACAGACTGTTTTTCTCCTTAGAATATAAAACTTTACACTGTGTCTATGGAGTGAGATGCATTGCACCTAACTTCAGCCATCTGAAAAAATAAGTATCAGATTTAAAACCATTGTCTAGGTTGCCTCTTCAGCCTGTGAAAAACAGATCATTTTAAGAAGGTGATATATCACACCCTGAGCAACATGGCTCCACCAGGAGGCATGAATTGCTTGTTTCTTTGGAATGCCACTTTCAGTTACATTCAAGGAGAACTGTATAATGAAGGAGCTTAGCCAAGAAGTTTAACATTTAGTTCTCAAAGAGATGTGAGATGAATCTCACTTTTAGCTGGTTTTTGTCTTTCTGAATAAAAAAAATAATCTTTCCAATTCTTGTCAGCATATTCATCTTCCCATGATGTTGCAAATAGTTCTGTCAAAACATTTCTGCCTCTTGATTGTTTGCTAAAAGCTTATCTAAGATAAGTCATAACAGAAAAAAATTAGCAGGGCTACAGTACAAGCTACTTTTGTTATGTAGAATTATCTTCCTAAAAGCTTCAATCCATTCAATACATAGTAGAACAAAGTTCTCTACCAAGGCTTTCTTTATTTTCTTATACTTTCAAGAAATGGCCACTCTTGGATCATATAAAAAACTTCTGGAGGAAAAAACTAGTTAGGGATATCCTGATAGATACCAAAAGATGCAGAAATTCTGCATATGCTAATCTTTGGATTTTGAAAAGTTATCTTTGTTATCAAACATGCATGAGTAATATTTGCATTGAGATTGAGGAAAAAAATGAAACAAATATGCCTTTTATGACAGCTTATTTAAATGAAAAATTATTTTCAGCAAAATGAATCAGTTAGACATTTACATCAGTCACTTTCACTTCCCATCTCAACTGTTTTACCAGTATTAAAATGAACTCCACTAAGCTCGGTTTAATTTACTTGTGATGCCAATTAAATATATATAGATAATATTAACAAATTTTAATACTGAAAGGGAGTGATTATGTAAAGACTTAGTGTGATTTGATTAATCCTATTCAAATTCACACCTCTAGCCACTTTAGATTAACTGTCCTGAGTTTTCTATGAAGTACAGGAAAGCGCTTTAACATTCCTGTCTGTTGGTGAGGAGGAAAAGCCTAGAAAAAAGCTTTTGTAAAACAGAATATAACTATAACGTAGTACAGTGCTACAGGTCAGCTAGTTATTTTGCCTCTATCTATTATAACACCTTTAAAAGCCTAAGAAATATTTTTCAAGAGTATAAGTTGATGTTGTCTGCTTGAACTTTGGCTTCCAAATGACTGCTGACATTCAGGCATTAAATCGCTATTGGCACCCTTGAAAACGTTGCACCAGTTCACCAGAATTATCAATTCACTCTAGAGAAACGCCACTCTCACCCTCCCTCCAACACAGGGAAATTGTGTGAGAAATGCCCTAGCGACATGTAGCCAACACTCAGAAATCCAGAACAGTGAGTCACCCTGGTCTTCTGCCCTCCAGGTATGACAGTGCTTCTGAAGCATAATGTAGACCCCCAGGGATGGCTGTTCATGTATGTCCTGAAGGCAGCATGCTGATGGACCATTAAAACTGTGAAATTATTCACTGAGCATTCAGGTGTTATACTGAGCCATTACCCCTCTAATATGTAACCAAGCAAATAATCCTGGGATCCAGGAGGTGAACTGTGAAGGCATCAGTTTGGGATGCTGTGGAATAGAAAATGTATTAAACTCAGTTCAGCAGAGCATATACTTAGAGAAACCAAATAAACATATCACACTCTGTAGGACCTCAGAGACCTCACCAAATGTGTCTCATCTCAAAGATAGACCACCTCCTGGGATCTTTTCACTGGTTATATGATAGAATATTGAAGGATTTGACAACTAATTGCAGGTACCTGTGTGGGTCTTCATGCTTTATATAACAGAAACATAATATTTGTGTGTTATTTCCTCCTATCATTAGGTTGCCTTGCTTGTCTTTTCCTTACTGAATGGTCTGGCACCATAGAGTGTAACATAACCAGTGACAAGTGTCTTACTCTTTTCCAGTGAAGTTAATGGTATTTCTACTCTATCAGGATTAGAAAAGGTAATAATGCATATTTTATAAAAAACTTAAGATTCTGGAGGCTGTAATCTTACAAATTTACAGGCAGAGTAAAATAAATATGATGATGAAACCAGCACCTTCTATCAGGAATCATTTTCTCTGGGCATCTGTGACAGTTAGTTCTGAACTGACATTTATCGACTGGAATATCCAGCCTCCAAAGCTGGGAACCTCTGTCGAGCATTCTTCACACAGTTCTGGCTTGAAGGGGTTTGCTTTTTTCTTTCATCTCCGTCACCTGGCGTAATATCTGGTGACTTTAACTTCCACATTCACAATCAGTTTAATAACTCAGCATATTTAAAGGCAAAGACCAGTTAGAAGACATGGTTATTTTGCCAGATCATTACACAAACATGCAATCTCTTACCTTCCTCATGAAAATTTTTTGTTCCCCACAATATATACTTTTTGCTGTTTTCTCAAATGTAAACAAGGAAATAATTTTTTTTTTTTCCTTTAGAAGTATCTTATGAATAAGTGATCCATAACCCTGTATTTGCATTCAAAGAAATCACTTCTGCACATAAGTGTGTCTGGACGAAGACCCTGGACCATGACCCCCAGGACCAGGGAGTACGGTAGCATTGGAAGTTGCAGAGTTTTCAGATATGCCTGTCTTCTTGATGTTCTCCAGTCTGCTCACTCTAGATCCCTTCTGATGTTTCTAACTCTCACCTTGCACCCAAACAAAAGAAAGCAGAAATCTAGCCTATTTCTAGGATCTGATTCCAAAATCAGGTGTGACTTCAAACACTAAGCACTTTAGTTCTTGTTAAGAATTTCACATTAGCAAAATGATACTAAAAAAAGGTTACTCATTGATTGTTCACTAGGTAGTGTGTTTTATAGAGCCATGCATGATGTGGATTATTGCACAAGTACAGACTATTTCAAACCAAGAGTTGGATTGGACAGATTTGTCCTATTCTGGCAAATTCTCGGATCCTTCACCTCCTTATCAAGTAATCAGGATTCATCCCTCAGTCAATGCAGTGTCATATCTGCTAGCACCTTAATATGTAGAAATTTAACTTAGTCTGTAAAAATCTGCACCCCTGGAATGCTGCTATGTTAATGTGTATGACATTGCTCTTCGCTAGCATGCATGTTGTTGTCAGCTGACTCCAGAAACAGCTCTTTTGGTAGGAAAGAGGTTAAGTGAGTGTGCAGGTGGGGAGAAGACCCAGGGCAGTGTACAGAGACTATCCTCCAGAAAAGGCTTTACACCATGCAGACACAACCTGAGAAATCAACTGGTAAGGAAGAGCAGAAGGGAATGTGTTCATATGTATGCAGTGTGATTTTCAAACTTTGCCTTTTGCATTCAAATTCAAATTCAAACTTTGCTAAGAGCTGTAAGGTGAGGTCTAGCAACAGGTTCTCTTGTAGATTTTCTGTTTAATTCATATTATTTCAAATTTATCCTTTGTATCAAAAACACTGCTTACTGCATTTTATATTTTATAGAGATTTCTGTGCAAATTAAGGGCTTGATTCAAGAAATTGTATAGTTGTCCTTTTAGGTAAGTCAGCTGCTTATCAGGGTTTTAAACGAATGAGCTTGGTGCCTTAATTCTGAGCAATGTTTCTGCAAGAGTGAGAAAAGTAAGAAATCTGAGTTAGTTTGAAGATGAAAATAGAGGTGAATACAATAAATTTATACAGAGTATGAACTCTATATCTTTTTTTTCTTTAAAAATGGATTTGAATGTTATGAAATGTTTCAATTTGTTTGAACAATCATGAGATCCAAAGCTCTTTTTTTTTTTTTTTTTTAATTTTATTTTCATGTGCTCTGGAGTTGTTCTTTTGTCATTAAAATCATATTCCTCATCCTGGTCCCTTTTATTTACTGACTGTGGTTTAGCCCTCTGATGTGCCAAAAGTTTAAAAATTACCATAAGAAATGAAGCAGTAATTTACAGTAATTGCTAGCAGATTTAAGTGCAGCTCTTACAGAAGTTTGAAGATTCCTGATGTTAATGGACAGAAAGTTTAAAAAGACGATTCTACTAATCTATGTAAAAGTAAGCTGTCCACCCTAATGTGACGTGTTCAGCTTCACGTAATTTTTTTTGTTATTTAGTCTGACAGTTTAGCAATTTCAGTTGCCTAAGATGAAAGTGGAAAATAGGTCAATGAAAGTCACGCAGGAACACCGTGCAAATACGTATTGCTTTTATTCTTGAAGTAACTGGTATCTGGGAGGATCTTTGGAATAATGCAGTAACTTTCAGCATTTGGAGCATCAGTGTCAAATAGCTAGATTAGAATCTTAGGAACCAATTCACTTTTTGAGAGAAGAGAAAGGCTTCACTGCCATTAAAGGCAGAGTACTTAATGTCTTTATGTTAAAGTTATCATACATTAGGAAGTCAGAGACAAAAATAAATCTCATTACAAAGTTTGAATCCCACTAGTGGTGCACACTCGTGTCTGAAATTCCCTTTGCATATATTCATATTTTATATATTCACAAATATAATTGACTTTGAAAGACCTCTAGGGTTTTTTTATAGTTGTTTCATTACACCCATCTGACTGTTCCCAAATCCTCATTTTGTCACAGCTTGCAGGATCGGGAGCACAAGTAGTGTTTTCCTCAATCCCTTTAGTAGCATGGAAGAATACTGGTAAGAACAGGAAAGCACACCTGATCAACACGTGGATCAGAGGCTGATGTGAACACTGGAATTTTGGGTTTTTTTACAATGGAGGGGTTTACATGGCACCGTGCCTGCTGGCAACAGATGGCGTTCAGCTGTCTCAAAGGGGAAAAAGGTTTCTCGCCCTGAATTGGCAGGGCTTGTAGAGAGGGCTTTAAACTAGGGTGGAAAGGAGAAGGGGGCAAAACCACTAGTGCCACCAACAGATGTCCAGAGCCTGGAGAAGAATCGCAGGTCACCAGGAGAACATCTGGTGAGCAAGCAAGAGAATTCCTGCTGCTCCAGTCTGCAAGCCAACTTCATCGGGGGCCCATCTTACATGTCTCTATGCGAACGCACCGAGCATGCAAAATAAACAAGAGGAGTTAAAGATGTGTGCGCACATGAGGGGCTGTGACCTCACTGGCATCGTGGAGATGTGGTGGGACAGCTCCTATGACTGGAGTGTCAGAATGGAAGGATACAGGCTCTTTAGGAAGGACAGGCAGGGGAGACGTGGAGGAGGGGTTGCTCTCTATGTCAGAGACTAGCTGGAGTGCGGGGAACTCCACCTGGGGATGGATGAGGAGCTGACTGAGAGCTTATGGGTCAGGATTAAAGGGAGGGCAGGGAGAGGGGATACTGTAGTAGGAGTTTGCTACAGGGCACCTGGCCTGAACAAGCGAGTGGATGAGGCCCTCTACAGAAGGACTGCAGCAGCCTCACATTCACAAACCCTGGTTCTCATGGAGGACTTCAGCCACCCAGATATCTGTTGAAGGGACAATGCGGTAGGGCACAAGCAAGCCAGGATGTTCCTGGAATGTGTTGATCACAACTTCCTTCTCCAAGTGATAGAGGAGCCGACGAGGATATGCGGTGCTGGACCTTGTTCTCACCAATAGGAAGGGGCTGGTGGGGAATGTGAAACTCAAGGGCAGCCTTGGCTGCAGCGCCCATGAAATGGTGGAGTTTGAGATTCTTAGAGAGGTGAGGAGGCTGTTCACCAAGCTTGCTCCTCTGGACTTCAGGAGAGGAGACTTTGGCCTCTTCAGGGAACTGATTGACAAGGTTCCTTCAGATGGAGCCCTGGAGGGAAGAAGGGCCCAAGGAAGCTGGAGAGTATTCAAGGATCTTCTCCTCCAATCTCAGGAGTGATGCATCCCAGTGAAGAGGAAGTTGGGTAAAAGCACCAGGAGGCCTGCATGGATGAACAAGCAGCTCCTGGACAAACTGAGGTGCAGAAAGGAAGCTTACAGAGGGTGGAAGCAAGGACAAGTAAGCTGTGGGGAGTTCAACAAGGCCAAGTGCAACTTCTTGCACATGGTTCAGAGCAATCCCAAGCCCAAGCACAGGCTGGGTGGAGAATGGATTGAAAGCATTCTGGAAGAGAAAGACTTGGGGGTGTTGGTGGACGAAAAGCTGGATATGAGCCAGCAGTGTGTGCTGGCAGCCCAGAAAGCCAATTGTATCCTGGGCTGTATCCAGAGATGTGTGGCCAGCAAGTCAAGGGAGGTGGTTCTCCCTCTTGACTCTGCTCTCATGAAACCCCAGATGGAGTACTGTGTCCAGCTCTGAGGCCCCCAACATAAGAAGGATATTGACTGGTTGGAGCGAGTCCAGAGGATTCCTATGAGGAAAGGCTGAGACAGTTGCGGTTATTCATCCTGGAGAAGAGAAGGCTCCAGAGAGACCTTATAGCACCTTCCAATACCTGAAGGGGGCTACAAAAAAACCGGAGGGGAACTTTTTACAAGGGCCTGTAGTGACAGGACAAGGGGTAATGGGTTTAAATTGAAAGCAGGGAGATTAAGATTGGGTATCAGGAAGAAATTCTTTCCAGAGAGGGTGGTGAGGCACTGGAACAGGTTGCCCAGAGAAGCTGTGGATGTCCCATCCCTGGAAGTGTTCAAGGCCAGGCTGGATGAGGCTTTGAGCAACCTGGTGTAGTGGAGGGTGTCCCTGCCCTTGGCAGGGGGGTTGGAACTAGATGATCTTTAAGGTCCCTTCCAACCCAAACCATTCTGTGATTCTATGACTAGTAAAAACATGATAGTTGCTGAGGACTTGTCAGAGAAGTCACAAGATTCTGCTCCAAGGGCTCATTCTATACCAAAGCAAATATGAAAATAGGTAAGTGGAAATTGATGATCTGGAAAACTCACATTCTCTGGGATGCTTAGTGAAACCAGAGGATTTTATTTTTCATGCAGAAGTTGCTGTTCCAAAATACTTAAAGGGATAAAACATTATTAGTATCATGCTATGTAGTTTTTGCTGAAATGGGAACAGCGTGGGTGGGTTACAAACTCGAGGGAGTGAAAATGTCCAGTACTAGCAGTTGACTAATGTTGACTATCTTATCTTTTCAGTGGGCTAAATATCAACATTGGGAAACATTTGTGAAATGATCCAATGATCCTTTCTTGTTTATTGTTCTTTGACTACAGTATATTTTTATTTAGCTAGTTTTATTCCCTCAGGTTCTCCTTTATTATATCAGATTGCAAAGTGTAATTAGAAAAACTGAAGGTAAAAAAGGAGTGCTAATAATTACTCAAAGGACTAGTGATTTTTCTTTGGACATTTATGTTTTCAAGGCAATGAATTGAGTCGTTATGAAGGAAGGGATTTTAGTAACATGGATTAGACAAAAGGATTAGAGTTTTTTACTGTCAACCTGTGTCCTTTTAGTGTATTTATCCTGTGTGAGACTAAGTTGGTATTATGTGTTGATATTCAGCTCTGTATACTCATGGTTGCTTTTGAAAAACTTCTCTTGAGCCCTTCTTCAGTGTTCGGAGGATAAATTTTGGTCATTGGTAATTCCAAAATACAAGAAAAAGATGTGGGGGAATCAGCTGACCATAGAAATTATAATTCATTTAGTTTGCCTTCTACATTAGGGAAGAGATGTTGTAGATTACACTGGATCAGCCAAACCTGAGTTCAAGACCTCATCCAGAGTGTTGAAACTCCTTGGCAAAGCTCAGTAACATCTGCAAAGTCTTGGGTGGATATTATGTATAGCTACGATGATACACTCAACACACATTGCAGACTGTGTTCAAAAATATCATTTTTTAACCTTTCATGTGAAGGTTTAAAAGAATGCAAAGAAGAAATTTGCAGTCTTAGTAAAAATTTACGGGTCTATATATTTGCATACATAGACATATACGTGTGTGTATAAATTGCTTTATTTTATTTTCAAAATGCCATCTTATATCTAAATCCTGGTCTTACTCTGCCCAGTATTATACCCAGTTGGAATTATACCCAGTGAATAATAGAGACGGAGCAAAACAATTGCAAAATAATCCATCAGGTTTTACTTTTAATACCACATGTTTTTAAAGTTGTCTAAGTTTTTAAAAAAATAATTAGTAGAATCAAAACATATCTATTGTTAATTTAGTTTGCCATTACAATTTGATATTAAAGACGTATGTAAAAAACACAAAGAAACTAACCAGAAAGCTCACCACTAAAGTTTTTGATTTACAAAGATATTTTCCACGGGGTTTAAAAGTGGATTTTTCTAATCCCCCACAAAACCATTAAATCAAGCCAGCTCTTTTCTTTTTAAATTTTCTATATTAGATATCAAACCCCAAACTTTTTAGTTTTTGGAAAGTGTGCACATATGACCGTCAGTTCTAGAATTGACCTTAAGGGTGCAGTGCTTTGCTATACAAAAAGTTGTCCATGCTCTAGGAATTTTGCAGATGGTTCTACTCTCTTCATCTTAACAGCTCTGATCTATAAAGCAGTTATGCATGGACATACAGTTTTGAAAGTTTCATTTCCCTTATTGAGTTTTCAGTAGCTCCAGAGTGATCTGCACATTGTCAGCTTCAACCCTATGTACTTGATCACATAGGTACTGGTGAGATGGGGAAGCAACAGAGTTGGGTAGTAAATGTATTATATGTCATTCCAAGAAAAAATTGGAACCTGAAATTGCTCACCCTTGGAAAATTTTAATATTTCAGAATTAGTATGTACAGACAACTAAGGAAAAATAGAAAATGACCAAAATATGAAACAGGAACTTTTCAAAAGCTTTCTGACACTTTACTTCAAAAATGTTCCTTGAAACAATTAATTTTCTGAATGGATATATTTTATTGGAGGTCATCTTAGCACGGAATATCTGTTTGAATTAACACGTTGCCTTAAGAGACTTAAAATTTATGTGCCTTATGTTTTCAGACTCCTCTTTGACAAGCTTCTTGGACAGAAAACATCTTCATAATGTACTGCAGGCATGGGTTTTTCAGTCTGTTTTTCAGGCGGGAAGATCACAGAAAGTTATGAAAGATGTATTATGAATAGGAATCCTGCCTTGGGGTGGAAGGGTTATGATCCACCAATATATCTTCCTAGGATTAATGTCTGGCACAAATAAATGTTAAATTGGTCCAAAAATAGAAGAAAAAAGAGGAAAAAAAAGAAAAGGAAAAATTTTTTAAAAAGAGTAAAAAGAAAAGATTACTTCTGAAATTTTGCTATATTATACCTTCCTCCCCATCGTGTGGTTTGGAAAATAATTTGGTTTTCTAATCAATCTGGTTGAGTAGTTTTACTCATGAAAATTGTGTGCAAAACCTGAGATTGCTGAGTATCAAACTGAATTGTGAGATTAACAGAATTGTCTAGTTTTAGTATACCTATTGCAGCAAAAGCATACCTTAATGTTGGTTTCAAGTGTGGGCTTACGTGTTACCAAAGAAGGCCCGCTACATGCATGGTATGAAGAGAAAGTGAACGAATAGTAATGAGGGTGAAATTATTGGGGAATAGAAGGCCTGCACTGGGTTTCTGAAATAAATGCACACTGATGTTTACATTTGTGAAGAATATCCTCCAGGAAACACTTTTGAAAAAAATACCGTTATGTAAAGGGATATATTTTATCAGCCTGTGTAAAGTGTTCTTTATAGCTGGCACTGAATACAGCTAAATATGCACAGGTAAACTCCTGCCTGTTAGATACTTGACCCAAATCATATAAGCATGAACAAGTGCATGGTTTGGTAAACAGACCTGGTTCTACCCTTTGCATCACTCATTTCTTTTCAAAATCCAGGTGTAACGAATCCCAAACTATAACAGCCTGGGACTTTTACAATCATTCATTTTTAAATAAAATTCACACAGAATCAAAATATGTTGTATGAAAATACCAGATTCGGTAAGGCTGTCAACAGAAAAGCTCTTCATCTGTACTTTGCATTTGCTGCTTAATGTGATACTCACTGGAAGTGGTATTTTTGGGAGCAAAATTGTCTTTGTGGACAGAAAAAAATTTCCGTCTCTGTCTGAGCTTGATCAGTGTATTTCTATGTGACAGAGCATATAACAGTCTGCTTTCTTAGGGAAACAGGACTCATACAGACTACTCTCTCTTTCTCTTTTTCTTGGCCTATCCTCATCTAACAACCTTGAGCCCACAGATGGAGAGGTAGAGCTATCAGAGCTATTGATTTCTGCCAAGAGAGCCTGTACTAATTGCCCCACTGGCAGAAGTGAGCTTCGTGCGTACTAGACACCTGGGAATGTACATTCATCTCCAAAACATGGCTTCCTAGGAAAGTAGGCGTCACTGTCTCCAGGGTTCTTGGAGGCATTAGCTGTTTGTAAATGCATTAATGTTTAGCTTGGATGATAGGAATCTACAGGATAAACTGTTTTGCCCAGGGATGTTTTTTTGTTGCTTTGTTGTTTTTTTTAAAGAAATACATGCACATCACCACACAAATCTTCACAGGAGTGCGCTCCAAGGGACCCAACCCTGCCATTAGTTGAAGTCAGCCAAAGGAAACTAGGAGGTGAGTAAGTAACTCTCCCTTCCTGTCTTTGGAGAATAAATCGCTGAGGCCTGGGAACTCTCCAAACACCTGCACCTCTCTGTGTACAGTATCAGGAGTGTGAGCGTCATCTACAGAACTGGATCCTAAATGTGCACAGCTATCTCATCTCTAGAATGCAAACAGGCCTGGCGGCTCTTGGCCTAAGCCTTACCCTTCACCTCCATAGCTTTAAATTCCATATGCGTTTGGCTAATATGAGCTATCAACAACTGAAAGATTTGGGTGTGTCCATCTTGGCTCCCTTTTGAAATTCAGCAGTGTCAGAAAGCTGTGGGAACCAGCCATGAGGCTGGTAGACATGAAAGCATTGAAGTTGGGAGTCATCTGCCTTTTCACTGGTTGCGGACTATCAGCCAACAGCAGCAAATAAAAGAGGGAGGGATGAAGTTGGTCAGCTGTTATTTCATTGCACAGAAAAGTACCACATGAAGAAAGGTGTGTGGTCATCCTATGTTCCAAAAATTTAGCTGGCAACAAGACAAATCACTCTCTGCTGCCCGTCCCAATAGGATGACGATGTGGTGATTCACAAAGTCCATTATGCAGGGCCACAGGAGATGGAAAACATCCCACACAACATGCATTCCTCATAGACAGAATAAATGAAACTTTATCACAATAATTTACTGGCTCACTGCCAGAGTAAAAAGGAACAACAGAAAAAAATTCAATTTTCTTGAAATGTGTTACTCAGTGCTTTCTTTGTAGCTACCCTGTTTAAAATAGTTTCAGTTAAAGGTAGGCCTACATTTGATTTGAATGTCTCTTTAATGGTTGTTTTCAAAATGTTATTGGGATGTTTTATATGAAACATTCATAGGCCAGAAATGTAGGTCCATCTCTTGTCAATCAGCTTGTGCAGTCATTTTATTTCACCCCATTTTCTCCATCCCTCAGGTCCAGAAGATATTTAACTAATTTTGCTCAATAGCCTGCATTCAATGAGAAGGAGTGAGAGCGACTTTTCTCCCCTCTGCCCCACAGCTTTCTGTCTTGGATACCCCTAAGAGAATGAGGATACTTGTGGATATATTCTTTGGTTTAGACCTCAAATATTCCTACAGTTTATCTCTGTCAGAACTGCTGTCCTAGTAGTCTAAGTTAGAGGTCACCATGGCATGAATGGCAGAAATTTTAAGATCTGCTCCTTAAAGAAAATTAGTTTAAACGTTGGCCTGTATGAAAAGGGAGAAAGAAACACAGATAAGGTAATAGCTGTATTTTTATTTCCAGATAGCAGCTCTGAGTACAGTACAACCCTGAAAACCTGATCCCACACTTCTCCCTAAAATGACTGACCAGTTTTGCCTATCTTTTTTGGCTATTTTTCTTAGCCAATAGAGCCCATTTAGTTTTCCAGACTGAGTAACAGCCAGCTAAGTTTTATGTTTACTCTATCCTCTTTCTAACATTCTTCTGTCTACTGAAGGTGGCCAGATCAGATACTGTAGAGCAGCAATTTTCATCACTTTTTTTGATTAGCGGATCTTAAATCTTTTTCCAGTGAAGCTCTAGATGGTAGCACATGAAATTTTTTCTTGAGAAATGTGTTGCTAACTTTGCATTTCCAGAAAAAGTCCATAGACTTGTGGCACTTTATGGACCACACATTGAAAGCCAGTTTCAGAAATACAGTGTTAGCTACTTGCAAGCTCATTGAATGACCCACAGGGAGGCATCTCACTGGAACTAGGGACTGTCTTCAGTCCCTTTCTCAAGATTCTGATGACCAGTGTCTCTTTCCTTGAAGCCATTCATGAAGCTACTCCTTGTTACTCTTTTCTACACTCCACCTGGAAAAAAAATATCCCCATGAATTGGATGTGAAGCTTTGTTTTGTCTGCACATTTATTTTCTTAGGTCTTAAACTAAGTTTGTTAGGTATGTGTAGACAGGAGGGGGTCTGGGATTATACTGCAATGACTGAAGAGCGTTTTCTACTTGGTGTTTAGCTTGGCCAAACTCCTGCTGAACGCTGCCAGTCCCATGAGTCCTTCCTTACAATCACTCATCCCTAAATATTCCTACTGCTGTTATAAGATAATTCCAGATTTTCAGCTGCAGACCTGGCATGCTGATCATTTGGCTCATATTAACTGTAAGTGGCCAGATTTTCCTCTCATAGGAAGAGCTTAACAGAGGATGGCATTTTGTCTGGCATAATACACAGAGCTGTAAGCCTGGAATGTCTAATCTTCTTAATGGTAGTAATAGATGCCTGCGTATTTCAGTTAGCTGGTCAGCCAGTCAGAGGGTGCTCCTGGGCTTAGCACAGGAACTAATCTCAGACAAAACACATCTTTAACATTTTCTGGTCTTTTTGGCATTCTCTACTGGAAATACACTCAGCTGTAATGGAAGGTGAGAAGAGAAGCACGCATGAACAGGTACATTGCTAACCTCAAGCTGCACGGAAGGCATCAGTTTGGAGGTCAAAAGTCCAGAGGTCTTCATATTCCAAGTTTTGGTAGAGTTCATCATAAAGAGCGACCTACAGCAAAGTAAAGGTCTAACAAAACTCACCTTTTGCAGTTCTGTGTGTTGAAATTTGGGATTTTGGGACTGATCACTGCTGTATTTTAAAAACCCTCTGCTACTTAGCTATGAGGGTTTTAGAAAGCAGACTGTAGGGAAAGGGGAAAAAAAAATCTAAGAAAGGAATCTACTCCCAAAATCCCTAAGACTTTTTATTAAAACTACTTCAAAATTATTGTTGCTTTCTGAGTATTCTAGAACTGGATGGATCATCTGATTAAGCTGCATTAACACTACAGCTTCTCTCAGCCCCTCTACTGGCATTCCATGGTTTTAACTTTCTAGTATTAGCTGGAAGACATTATTAGTAGAATAAGGAGGGGGTGTAAATGATGGGAAATGTCCTTAACATGAAGCAATTGTTCCATTACATGGTGAAGCAATTTAAGGAAACTTTTCACACATTTTCATACAAAATACTCCTTCTTGCTTTCTTGGTGAAGAATGAATCAGCCTCTTCATATAAACTTTAAAGGGAGTGGGACAGAAAAAAAACCCCATTGCTTAAAAATTTTTAGCTACTTGCAAAGTAAATTAAAACCAAGAGATTCCTGTAGGTTTCAGTGAATCAGACTGGTCCTTTTTCTTTTTTGTACATCACTCTTTCAAGTCTCATGACTACACTAGTATTCATTTTAGGTTCTATTTGGCATATTCAATTAAACCCAGATATACAAAGACTTTTTAGACATCCTATATTTTGCATCCCCTTAGGTATGTAGGTGTTCTGGTAGCTAAACTCCTTGACTAGAAAACATCACATTCATAAAATATTAAGAAATGAAAGTTAATTTCAGGCAAAATGAATTGTTCATCTTCTCTTGTACTCTGCATGTTCCAGTTGTTAGCAGTGGATGCTCAAAGGAAAAATAGCAGACTAATGTAATTACAGAGGGAACCTTTCTCATATGATCCCAGCCCTATCAATAGAAAATAAAAAATGCAATGTAATGTAATGTAATAGAGTAGAATAGAATATTTTTCAGTTGGAAGGGACTTATAATAATCTAATCCAACTGCCTGACCACTTCAAGGCTGACCAAAAGTTAAAGGCATTGCCCAAATGCGTCTTAACACTGACAGGCTTGAGGCATTGACCACCTCTCCAGAAAGCCTGTTCCAGTGTTTGACCACACTCTAGGTAAAGAAATTCTTCCTAATGTCCTGTCTAAATGTCCTCTGGTGCAGCTTTGAACTGTTCCCATGCATCCTGTCACTGGATCTCAGGAAGAAATCAACACCTCTCTCCACTTCCCCTCCTCAGGAAGCTGTACAGAGCAATGCTGTTGCTTCTCAGCCTCCTTTCCTACAAACTAGAAAAGCATGGTGTCCTTAGCCACTCCTCACAGAACATGCCTTCCAGCCCTTTCACCTGCTTTTTCCCCTCTCCTGGATACATTCAAGGACCTTCACATCATTATTAAATTGTGATGCCCAGAACCGCACACAGCACTCGAGGCGAGGCCCCAGCAATGCTGAATACAGCAGGATAGTCATCCGTTCTGACCTGCTGGCCATGCTGTGTTTGATGCACCCCAGAATGCGGTTTGCCCTCTTGACTGCCAGGGCACTGCTGACTCCTTCAGAGCCTGTCTGCCTGCAACCCCAGATCCCTTTCTGCAGGGCTGCTCTCCAGCCACTTCTCTCCCAGTTTGTACTTCTGTCTGGCATTACTTTGTCGTAGGTGCAGAATCTGACATTTGCACTAGTTAAATTTCAACTAATCATTGCCCAGTGTTCCAATCTGTCTAGATCCCTCTGCAAGTCATTGTGTTTAGGGCCTTCTTGAATCAGAAATATGTCCAAAGTTCTCATTGTGACTATTATTGAAATCACTAGTTACATGAAACATAAATGCCTAGAGGCAAACATAATCCATTAGGCTTAAGGGACCAGTACATCTACTGGTGGAGAGCACACTTCTTGCCACAAGGCAGTCAGTCACAGAGCCATGCTGTCTTCACACTCAAATTTATACTGTGTTTGTCCATCTTAAAGATGAAATTAGGCTCTACAAACAAGTTGACACCTGATTATTAAAACACAGATTGCTACATTTATTATTAGAAATAGAAGGTGGATGTTCATAAAATAAATCACTTATTTCAGTGTTATGAGTAAAGGAGATCAGCTTCTGACTAACACCTCTGTTAATTATAATTATGAAGATAGATTAATAAGCAATAGACTTTCTCCGTGACCAAATACAGCCTTTTATCCTTTTGATTCTGCTCTATGTTCACAAGAAATTAAATTGTTTAACAGAATTTCCTGCATAAACAGTTCATTTCTATTTTAGCTTTCAGATCGTCATTAGCTACAACAGAAATGTACTGTTTGTATGATGGCTTTACTATTCTAACCTCATATTTACTCTGGAGACTGAAATTATTGCTAAAGATATCTGGTGCCCTCATTGTTTTACCAGAGAGAGCTAATGCCCTCAGATTTCTTGTGATATTTGAAGCTCTTGTATTACAACTACATTTGAATGTCAAATATGATTAGTAAAGGGAACAGTATGACTACTCTCAAGTGATGAAAGGATGCCCCAAATATACTCGTAACAACCATTTGTCATTCAGATCTATATTGTCCAAAACCAGAAACTTCTGAACTTCCAAAAAAGACCAAGGATGGGACACTCAGCCTCGTATAATATGTTGTTACAAGTAGAAGATCTGAGAAGCTTACAGCATAAATAATACAGAGACTCCACAGTTCAAACATGGGGTTCTGTGTTTTAAAACTTTTAAAGGCATTATCTCACAGTGTTTATTCCGTGGTGTAGTGCTGTATGGTCTGACTGCTTATAGGGCACAATGCAGTGCTGGATAGAAATAACGGTGTTTATCCCAGAAGCAGCAGAGCTGATAATCTGATCTACCCCTCACTCATCTGAAGCTTCCCTGTGAAGCTACCTGTCTGAACAATTTTGGCTGAAATATGTGTGTGTATGCCATGAAGCTCATGCCAAGTAAGCCCAAACTGGCTGAGACATGTAGGTCTATACTTCCTGCAGCACACTGCTGATTTGTGCAAATTATATAATACTAACATGTCCTGAGCAAGACAGATATGCAACATCAGGATTTAAACCAGGAACAAGGAGTTCAAGGCATCGCAGCATATATGTGCATGCGATAAAATTAATCTGCAGCATGGATTATGAATCTGGGACCTGTTGGAATGACTGTAAGTGCACAGGTTATGAGCATGGAACATGAAAAGTAGACCTGATGCATCCTACAGGTGTGGAAATTTGTTGTAGAGATTGGTTTAGGATATTTGTTGGCTGTTTGACTTGGAGTTTTGGCTGCTGGATGAAATTCACAGATTCACAGAGTGGTAAGGGGTGGAAGCGACCTCTAGAGATCATCTAGTCCAAGTCCCCTGCCAGAGCAGGATCACCTAGAGCAGATTACAACTGTAAAATTGTAAAATAACAAGAGAATCCAGGTTTTGCTAGTCCCAAATGACACAACCATACTGCCTTTGTGTCAGTAGCTAGCTTATTTGGAGATAACTCCATTGGCTGTGCCTGATACTGCCTGCCTCCTACAGACATAATTGTGCGTTGTAGGACTAACTTTCCAGGGAGAGAGAGTAGGTGCAATCTTACCCTATTAGGCAGTGTGATGTTTGATCTTTTGCACAGCTGGCTGGCTTTCCTGGCTCTGTTAGAGGGTGAAGAGAATCTAATAGTTCATTTCGTTCCAGCTCATAGGAAAAGTTTCATGCTCTTTGTATCTGTCTTATAGCTGGCTGGTTACAGGAAGAATTAGTACTCCTGTTTCCTGCACATATCTTGGGGTTCTTGCACTGCAAACTACCCATGGAGCTTTACCATCTCTCCTGTATATGGTTATCCTTTCCCAGCTCACACTCCAATTTAAAACCTGTAAATCTATGAATCTGAACACTTTCAGCTCATGTGACCTACTTGAGTCCTGGGAAAATATACAGCAGTTACCCTTTCAGTTCACTCCTTCTGTATAGCCTAGCCATTAAAAACAGGGGTGTGGGGCTAACAGTGCCAAATGACAGTCACATAAATCACTTCCAGTCCTCTGAGCTGGCACTTTTTATTGTCTTGCTCGGCCTTTAGCTGTCCCTGCTTAGTTAAAAAGCTGTGGTGGCTTGGACCCAGCTGGCAGCCAAGAGCCCAGACAGTCGCTTGCTCACTTGTCCCTCTCGCATTTGGATGGGGGAGAGGTTAGGAAGGACAGGAGCAAGAAAGCTGGTGGGTTGAAATAAAGATAGGAAAAACAATTACAAATTACTGTTCTGGGCAAAAGCGACTCAACTCGGAAAATTAACTTAATTTATTGCAAATTAATATAAACATTTAATTACTGATTTGGGTATTGGGAAACAAATCAACAAAAGACACAAAATTTAAAACCCTTAGGCAACACTCTTCGTCCTTTCCCAGACTCAGCTTCACTTCGGACCCCACTCCTCGTCACCTTTTTATCACCACAGGTTGCAATTACTGGCTTCAGCCAGGCAAAAAACAGTGCAGGGTAGAGGTTGCAGTCAGGACATGGAGGTTTCTCTCTACCATTCCTTCCTTCTCAGCCACTCATTTCCTATGGTTTGGCATGAGTCCTTCATGGGCTGCCATCCTTCGGGAACACCTGCTCTGGCATGGACCAGCTCCTCCTCCTCTGGCCTTGCTGTTGCATTTATTATGGCCCTCTGATTCCCTCCTCCTCTCCCTGTTTGCTCCTCCTCTCTATCTTCCTGCCTTCCATCTTTCTGGCATTTTGCCCTTTTCTAAATGTTTTTCCTGGGGCAACACCAGCTTCTCTGATGGGCTCTGTTCTATCCTCTGATGGGTCTGTTGGAGCTGCCCATGTCCAGGACAGGGCAGTCCCTGGTCTCTTCTCACAGAAGCCACCCTGCAGGCTCCCCTCTACCAACACCTTGACACTGACCCCCAAATCATAAGCTGCAGATGCCTTCCAGTTATCCAGGTAGCTATAGGAGCATTCAAGATTTTTTCCTGTGAAAGCATGGGTGCAATATTCTGACAGAGAGGTTTATAATCATAGTATGAGGAATATGCACCGGTCCAACACCTTCATGGCCAGCTCTGGTGTTGGCAAGGGATCGAATGTCTTCAGCAGCTTGCACCCCGCAGGGCAACCTGGCCATATGGAAGTTGGAGGCAGTCCTTCCATTGCTTTCCAGAGCCCCTTCATGAGGATTTCACCCTCTGGGAGGTCCCAGGAGCCAGCAAGGTCTCTGCAGCCCTCAAAGGACCTCATAGTATGTATTTATTAAATTGTACAGAGGAAAATGAAATATGAATCTTTGTGGTTTTGGATCTTCATATAGAGATTGTGTTCAATATGAAATCTGAAAAAGAGTCTACTGTATAAAGAGTATACCCAGGTTATAGTCACAAACTGGAATATTGGGAAGAGGAATGAGAGAACATTATTATACCTTTTGCATTACTTCTTATGTTTAATATTTAAGTAAACATTTTTATATATTCCGTACAAATCAAACTCAGTAACTACACAACTTCCTACAAAAGATATGTTGAATTTCTGACACTTGTAGTAAACATTACAGATTTCAAACACAGACTTGATGTCTCCGTTTCAAGAATTGCTCCTCCAAACTCATTTGTTTTTAATCATCCCACACTGCAATTTACGATTAATAGCAGAGATGATTTTTTTGTTTTAATACTAAATTTTATAGACAATATTGCTTTTACTCTCTGGAGCCTCTGCACAGATTTGTTAAGTACATTGTGTAATCCATCATTTGCCAGTTTTCTGTCAAGGACAGATGATTTGTTAATGATAGATTAGTTTTGAAATAAAAAAAATTGCTGCTGTTGTGTCAAACTGTAAAAATGTCTAGGTTTTCTTTATCTGAGAATTAAGTTTTAACAACCTATTTGATTTATATGCTTACTGAAATCCAGTCTACACATTAATAGTAATTTTTGTATTATTCTATTTGCAGTACAAAATATTAATTTTCTTCCTAAGAAAAAGTCTAACTCCACCATTCCCATCTGAATAACAGGCAGAATGACTAGCTACATATGGAATAGTGTAAGAGAGGAGTCTTTATATGAAAGACACCATGAAAATCACCACTGGCCAGAAGATGACTGAAGGAGTTTTAGTGTGTCTTAGTAAAAGTCTGCAGTTAAAGGAAGTGTAATTGCAGTTTCTAGCAAGGTTTTTATTTATATAAAGAATTGGAATAAATATACTTCTATTTGATTCTTCATGTGATGGAATTTAATGAAAGACCACCCTCAGGGTCCACTGTTACAACCTGCACTGACTTTCATAAAATATGACCATCAACCAAGACTCTGGAAATCCAGAGTCTGAAGAGACTTCAAGCTGGACTCCATGTTAATATATTAAAAAAGTAGCATTTTTTCTTATGGTTTTGTAAAACCTAAGTTTAAATCACAAATGAAGTTTTTTTGTTTGTTTTAACTCATTATTTGTTATCATTAGTTGTAGACGTTCTGTCAGGATCAGTGGGAATCTATGGAGTACTTAATTGTGTAGTGAGTGACTGACATGTTCATCCAAATTCAGGCTGGACAGAGTTGAAAATAATCTGCCTTTACAGAAATACTTCCCCATAGGGACAGGTAGCCCTGAATTATCCCTATAGCATTCAAAGTTGATGAACAATCAGTTGCTTTATATGTCTTAAAAGGCATATCTACACTTTCAATGTTTTTTTCTTCCTCTCCCTTCACCATTACATAGTTCATACTGCAGAGATGTTAGTTTACACTTGGGATTCCCTCTGCAATGAATCATGTATTTTCTTGACAAAGAAAAAGTTATGTGCAAACTAGGCAAAGATCTCCAGGGAAGGCTAAGGCTGTCCAGATTGGATGTGAACTGTTTTACTCAGGGATAATAGGGTGCTGGTGTTATGGCTACAGACAGGAGCGTAACCAACAAAGGCAAATTCAGCAATAAAGCTTAGAATTTCACCTCAGCATTTGTGTTTAAAAATCTTTGTCTAAATTTATAAAGAAAGAAGACATGTTGCAAAAACACGTATCGGTCTAACCTCCGTTTTGTTATTTTCTTTCAGCTCCACTCATTTTCTTGTTATAAACTGCATTGTTTTGTTAGGAAGAATTGATTTCATTCATAGAGTGCATTGTGGGTAGTTCATCTACGGTTAATATAGGATAACTAGTATTTAATTTGTGTGCATGGAAACCGTATAGTTATGGAAAGTTAAAATACAAACACAGACAATTGTGTCACACAAACATATTTTAGCTGCTGGAAAGTATCTTAACTGGACACAGATTCTACATGTTGTTAAAATGAAACCAGCAGCCTTAGAATCCGTAGAAAAGACTGTAATTAACAAGCACATTTCTGGCAATACTAATTCAGTCAAGCAGTTGATTAAATGCAGTGTTTATGGGATAATATTCCTTTATTGGTGAATTGAGCAACTCACCATAAATCTCAGGACTGTAACACATTTTTCTCTATGATCTTATGAATGCTTTATGTGTCATAAGATTTATGTGTCATAAGCAGGAAAAAAATGTTTTCAGACAACATTGATTATTCATCTACTTGTCTTGGCTCTAGTCAGATCATGTGTAGAGATGTCACATATTTACTGAAAGCTTACAAATTGTTGCTAGAAACCTTTACATGCAATTGCTGCTGCAGCCATTTAACAGCATACAGCTCTTGAAACAGGGCTTGAACCGGTAGCCAAGCTGCTGAGGGGGAGCTGACCTTTGTCTTTAACCTACTTTTTTCCAAGCGTGCTTCAGATGGGTGAGTTACCAGGGCTAATTTAGACGAGGTGGAAGGTTGTTTATGCTAGATGCCAAAAGCTGATGCAGGACCGGGAATATCGGTGGTATGCAGGTTACTCCTGCTACCTGTTCCATACAATTAATTTAATTTCATGTTTTCTAAGTATTTCCCCTCTGTAAAGAGAAATAAAAAATCTTTAAATTCCTAATTCTAAACATTCTTTAAGTATGAAAACTACAGCTACTACTGCTACTACTACAAATGAAAGTTTTTCAGTGCGTATATGGCTGTTTGTACACCAAAATTTTGTGTCATTGTTATCAATGATTCCCTTCTGCAGTGGACAGAAGCATCCTTCTGTCTGCCTGACCATTCATCTAGAGAAGTTTGCTGCCTTCTGGGAACCAGGGTCTAGGAAACTGTGGAGGGACTACAGAAGCTTGCCCGACCATCTGACTACTATCCCTTGCTCTTATTCCATGTGGGCACAAGTGATACAGCTAACTGAAAATTAGAAGGTATCAAAAGTAACTACAGAGCTCTGGAGGCAGTACTCCAGGGTAGAAGGTCCCAAGAAGAGCTCTCTTCACTCCTGCCAGTGAGGGAAAAAGGCGTGAGAAGGGCACTAGTTGGACAAATCAATAATTACCTGAAGAACTGGTGTTGGCAAAAGGGTTTTGGGTTCTATAACCATGGGACACTGTTAAGGAGAGGTGCAATCCAACTTACTATGCAAGGCAAAGCTATTTTTTGCCAATAGGATGGCAAAAGAAAGGCTCATAACAAGGGCTTTAAACGAAGAATGATAGGGGAGAAAGGGAGCAACCAGCAGTCCTGTGACAGAGTAATGGACAGGATCACTGAGCAAAGGCCATGGGGTAATGTGCCAGGAACAGATCACAAAATCAACAGAGAGAGACTTAAGCAGGGTCACCTCCAGCACATGCATGTAAGCAAGAAAGTGGCTACAGGTCACCATTATGGAGAAACCCCCCAAACCCTTTCAAGGAAGTCAACATGCTGGAGAGCCTTTTTAAAGTGTGTGAATACTACTGCACAGAGAATGGGTAATAAACATAAGGAGTTGGAGATCAGTGTGGAGTTGCAGGGTTACACTCTTTTTGGGATCATGGAGACATGATGGGGTGGTTCCTGTGACTGGAGTGCTGCAATGGATCCTCACAGAAAGCTTTTGATGTATGCACTGGGTAAACAGACAGTGAGGTAGACTGAAAACCAGCTGAATGGCTGGGCCCTGAGGGTCATGATCCATGGCAAGAAAACTGGTCAGAGGCTAGTAACTAGTGGTGCAGCCCAGGGATCCATACTGGGTCCAGTGCTGTTCAGCATCTTTATTTCAAAGATCAAGTTATATGATTCTTGGAATGCAATTACACTTCACTATAGTGGTTATGTTTGCCAGTGTGCATTTAATAAAACTATTTTTAGACAGTTTTCCTTTATTTTCATGGATGCAATGTTAAACCACCATTCAATTATCCATCTATCCATCTGAAAAGTAGGGACCGCATTTTCAGCATTCAATGATGTGGAAATCATAGAAATTTTTTGCTTTAGAGGGACCTTTAAAGGCTATCTAGGTACACCCTTCACTAGAGCAGATTGCTCAACCTGACCGTGAATGTTTCCAGGAATGGGGCATCTACCACCTCTCTGGCCATCCTGTTCCAGTGCTTCACAACCCTCATTGTAAAAAAAATTCTTCGTTATAGGTAATCTGAATCCACTCTCTTTAAGTTTAAAACCATTACCCTTTTCCTATTGTTACAGGCCTTATTAAATCAAAATAGTTGCTTAAATAGTACTTTAAAATGAGATCTGTGGGTTTAATATAGGACTCCTGTACCATTCTCTGTGAGGTTCCAGGTTTGCTGCATGGATTCAATGAGATGAAACTGTATCTGTAAATGAAAAGACCTTCATGGCAGGAAAATTGTCACCTCTTGTTTTGTGTATGTTGCAAAACAAGCTGATTTCAGAAGTAGATGAGTCTCCCTCTCAAAAGAAAACAGTAACTACTATAAAGATAAATGCAAGTAATGTAAACTAGGTGGTCTAGGTAACCCTGTGAGAAAGGGGTTATCGCCTGGCAGAGAGTATGGTAACACAAATTAGACAATTGTGATTTAAATTATTCTGACATGAACTAGGACTTTTCTGCTTAGGAAAAAGTCCTGAAGGGATCTAAAGGGCTAAGAGTGGGGGGAAAATGTGTTAAAATTAACAGAAAGTAAATAAGGAAGAATTATTTACTGCCTTGGTCAACAGACATGAACAAACAATGCCAGTTTCAAGAAAAGGAAATACACTTTCCATACTGTAGGCGATGAAAATGAAAACTAAGCAAATCTGTGGAAAAAATACTTATCATGGATATTGAATGCTTTCTGATGTGGGTCACAGTTCTCTTTCATAAAACTTCTAGACTGTTTATTACTAGGAGTTTGTAGGGTAGATTTGGATTTTTATCTGCTTACCTTGCTTCTGTTAGCTTTTCCCTCAGCACTGGTTCCTTAGAAGACCAGATGCTGGACTACTTGGACCTCCAGTACACCTGTTCGGCTGTTCCTCCTGATGACTGACTGGTCTAGTGCCTTCTGGTTTGATACTGGGAGCATGGAACTACCAGACATATATCCTGTTACTTACCCTGGGTGATGCTTTTGGCTAGTCCTTGTGCCCCAGCCTGCACCCAGGATGAAAAGGAGAACAAAAAGGGCTCTGTGATCAGGTTACTGCTGGTTGCCAAGTACTCAGCACCTTCTAAATCCCTAACAACTACCTGAGAGTGCTCCCAGCCTGAAGCAAATGTGTTCAGAGAAATTTAGCTGATGATGAAAGAGGATTAGCCCAATCAGTCAGTTTGTTCTTGAAACAGGCCAAAAGCTCATATCTGGACAGACACTATGGTAGTGATAACTGATCTTAATCAGTGGTAACTTTGCTTCTTTAAACTCCGTCTAAGAGGCTATTAATGTCTTTTTCATAAGCAGGCAAAATCTATAAATAAGAAGACAGAAATCAAGAGAAAATGCCCAGACTAGAGCAAAAGAATTTACTAAAGACAGCTATTATAACAGGAGAAGGAAAAGAAGCAATAGAGACAATTTAGTGCTCGTATTGGAGGTATGAGGTCTTTAGCACAAGTTCTGTTACAGACAGAAAGAAAAGGCTGTTTCAAGACAGAGGGTTCCAAACTAAATAGCACATGAAAGGAAAAATGACATTATGCTTGCTGTTCAGGAGAAATCACTTTAGAAATGTCTCTTCTAATAAAAAGAAAGATGTCTCTCAGAGGTGCAGTAAAACTAAGTGTACAGCATAAATACAGCACTCACTGAGAGACCAGAAGGCTGAAGAGCTTTGGAAGAAGAAGAAGAAGAAGAAAAAAAGTGAAATGACTGAAAGACAAAATGAGACACCAAGCCACAGATGGCAATGACATCTAGAAGAAGAGATGAAACACAAGAAGGTAATCTTTCTAGGAAATCTGTCTTCAGCTGAAAGGCTGGACAGGCCACACCTTGACACAAAAACGGGAGGCTAAATATCAGACCTTGAGTTTCTGCAGATCCTATGGAGGTTTGTAGTCTCTCTATGCTGGAGATGTGCAGAGATCAATGAGACTTTATAAAAATTCCCAAGTTTATCAAGGCAGACCAAGCTGTGCAGGAATTTCCAGTTATTCTACTTGAGGGCTAAACTTTACCAAAAGATGCTTCCCAGATGAGTGTACTGTCCCTGTCTGCACAGCTCTGGTACACAACAAACTGTGGCTGTAGCAATGGTGGAAAACTACTACGTATATGGTTGTTGATCCATGTTCTGTAACATCTTCCCATATTCTCTTATATGTTCCTCAGGGATCAGTACTGGGACTAGTTTTGTTCAATATCTTTATCAATGATCTGAATGAGGAGATCAAGTACACGCTCTGTAAGTCTGCAGACAACACCATATTGTGTGGGAATGTTGATCTCCTTGAGGGTAGGAAGGCTCTTCAGAGGGATCTGGATAGGCTGGATTGATGGACAGAGGCCAATTGTATAAGGTTCAACAAGGCCAAGTGTCGAGTCCTACAGTTGGGCCACAATAACCTCCTGCAAGGCTACACACTTGGGAACCAGTGGCTGGAAAGCTGCCCAGCAAAAAAGGACCTGAGGTTGTTAGTTGGCTGAATATGACCTGGAAGTGTACTCAGGTGGCCAAGAAGGTCGATGGCATCCTGGCCTTCATCAGGAACAGTGTGACCAGCAGGTCTAGGACAGTGCATCTCTACTGTGCACTGGTGAGGCCGCACCTTGAGTACTGTGTTCAGTTTTGGGCCCCTCACTACAAGAAAGACATTGAGGTGCTGGAGCGTGTCCAGAGAAGGGCAATGGTGCTGGTGAAGGGTCTGGAGCACAAGTCCTGTGAGGAGCAGCTGAGGGAACTGGGGTTGTTTAGCCGGGGGAAGGCTCAGGGGAGACCTTATTGCTCTCTACGACTACCTGAAAGGAGGTTGTACAGTTGGGGGTTGGTCTCTTCTCACAAGTGACAAGTGGTAGGACAAAAGGAAACAGATTCAAGTTGCCCCAGGGGAGGTTTAGGTTGGATATTAAGAAAAAATTCTTCATTGAAAGGGTTGTCAGGCATTGGAACAGACCATCCAGGGAGGTGGTTGAGTCACTATCCCTGGAGGTATTTAAAATACTTGCAGAAGAGGCAGTTAGGGACAGGGTTTAGTAGTGGATTTGGCAGTATTACGTTAATGGTTGGACTTGATCTTAAAGGTCTTTTCAAGCTATAAGATTCTATGATCTCTTTAAGGGAACAAAGCACATGCTGCAGTGCAGATAACGTGGTGTTTGAAAGTGTTTTGTCCTTTTTTTTTTTTTTACTGTATTTTTAAAAAACTGTTTTCAATGAGCTTCCTTAGAACAAGGGTTGGAAATTATGTTTTGGAAAAACCTTGGTAAGAGAGGGAAATAATGGAGTGGATGAATACCTACTGTTGATAACAATTATGTGTCATAATAATCATCTAGTGCTATGCTCCAAGTTAATGGAAGGGAAAATAAAATGCAGAGAGAGGTTTATCTTTGGGCTTACTACAAACAAAATACCCAAAACATTCAAGACAATAATATGGCATAGACAATATTTTATAGCTTTCATGATGAAATGTATGTTAGCTCAAAGTGCCAAGCCCCTCTCATACAATGGGCCTGGCTGTCAAATTTTTGATATATTTTAGAGTTTAATTCAATTATGTGACATTATTTCATTGTGCAGATACAAGGAGAAGCATTTGTCTCTTGGGCTGCCTTTCTCAGGTGCTTGTTCCTCTTCTGTAAGGCCATAGCAGACAAGGCAATGGACTACATCAACTTTTTCCCAGAGCAGAATGAGCCTTCCTTCTTCAGAAGTAAGAATGAGTTATTACCTCTGTCTTGCATGTACTCAATTTCTTCCCTTCTGTAGCTATACAAAAATATATGGACTTGACCGAGGAGCTTTTGGGTATCACCCTGCAGAAAGTAAGATTAAATGATTTTCAGCGGCGCTTTTTCTTTACAGTTTGCAAAACCAGCCACTTTGTGAACTTAAAGTGTCTTTTACCTAATTTAAATGTTAATTTTTGATGTGTTTTGTTCTGTGTAAGCACTCTTAATCATGACTAAATTGGGAGAAGAGAACAGCTTCAGGAAAATCTGAGGGGTAGGATTTCATGCAAGTATCAGCTGAGGTAAAACTGGAAAATGACTTCAAGATTTAGTCCTCTCAGATGAATGTTTGGATCTCCATTTCCTATAAGTTAAATAGCTGAAGGATATATTTAATTCTGAACATATTTATGAAATATTTTTATTTGAAATTCTTCTGCTTGCAGATAAACAAACACAGCCCTCCATCTGCATGCCATGCCTGAAGGATTTATCAGAGCAGAAGATTTTTAATGAAACTCCATCTTGAGAACATTATATAGAAAAAAATAGGTAGATCAGGCCAGAAATGCTCATCAAGAAGCTGAGCAGAGTTTTGCTGAACATTTGTTGTTCCCATTCCCCAAGTGCTTTCTTGCTGGGTGTGTATTTCCTCTCACAAACACCCCGGACGCCAATGTGTGATTCTCTGAGGGTGAAGCAGGTTCCCTGCTGGACAAGAACCATGCGGACACACCCAGTAATTTTCACAAACTATCCCTCTTGTCAGTATGTGTCATTACCTCTCTTCCCTCCTAAATAATCTATTCTGCCCTTCACCAGAGATTTTAGTTTTTCTACTCGGCACTGCTTGTGTAGTGAGAAGGACCACAACAAACCACATCTCCCTCATTCATTGGTCTCATTTTGAAAGAAGCTCAAATTAAGTGACCCTGCCCCCACCACCCCCCCCCAGCACCGATGAAAATGTGACTTTTGCTGTACATTCCAAATTATTATTTGATTTATCTTTAAAAAACCTAGAATTCTGTACAATGAAATGGCTGAAAATGATGAATATTCTTCTCCATACAAGACTGCCACTCAAATTTTAATTAGGAATTTCACACTAAGCCCACATCCTGTCTTTGCTCTTTGGTTCAGCCTCAAAATTCAGATTTATGTACAAAATGCTTTTGTACTCTCCTCAGTTAAACTTTCTCTGTTATATATGGAGAGATATTATATTGTTGCTTGAAGCTGCAATTCAGGTTCTCTACTCACCTTTGTAAGATTAGGTTTCTGGGTGAGTGATTGTTCCACAGCTAGTTACCACAGTGAGGAACAAACTTATAGAGTCAATCAATCTGCTCTTCTATCTTATTTTTAAAAGTAGAAGAAAATGTCTTGGAGTGGTGCTGATCAACTCTCTCTGGTGACCAGTGATAGGACACGTGGAAATGGGATGAAGATGCATCAGGGGGAGTTCAGACTGGACATTAGGAAAAGCTTCTTCACTGAGAGGGTGGTCAGTAGCTGGAACAAAGCTCCCCAGGGAAGAGGTCATAGCATCAAGCCTGTCAAAGTTTAAGGATCATCTGGACAATTCTCTTAGTCATATGGCTTAGTTTTAGGTAGTCTTGCAAGGAGCAGGGAGTTGGACATGATGATTCTTATCCTTCCAACCTGAGAAATTCTTTGATTCTATGATCTTGTAATGTTTAGATTTCTGAAGTTTCTTGGACAGCAGATAGAATATAGAAATCAGCATGTCCGATGGGGAAGAAAAAACCAGACCAAATTAGGCCGTTCCTTATTCGCCATGATGATTTCGTGGATCCTGTTCTTAGATACCTAACTTGCTTCAAGCACTGTGCAAGACTGGGGTCTGAAAAAATTTCCAGTGACCCACAATGCTGGTTAGTCACAAAGCAAACACCAGCTTCTGAGAAGTGTACAGAAATGACACGTGTGGCCTTACAGATTTGATTTTCTTAAAAGTCAGTGGCTACTGGAAAATTACATCCTAAGAAAATTTCCTTGATCAGTGCAGTTAACTTGCTCTTGGACATAAAGCAACCTTAGGCACCCAGGGCTGGAAGAATCTCATGTGCCTGCCAGCTGGGCAGGGACTTTTGGACAGGTCTCCTGAGTTCATGTGCCCAGACTCTGTATAAATTGTACTTCAAGAATTTCATTCTGTTTTTGTCTACATTACCATCATTACAAGACAGACAAGAAATGTCTTTTGGTTCTGGCCTTTCAAGTCACACAGCTAGATTGTGGCAGCAAGCCACTTTTACTCATACCTGAAACACTGAATCACCTAAGCTATGTGATTTGCTTCCTTGCTAACACTTCAGAAGATCTATTTGGAGCACAAGCAGACTAAACCTGCTGATTTGCTATAACATGATAATTGATCCTGGTTCTTCTTGAGAAAATGAGGAAAACATTCTCAGGAAGAGGAGAAAACAGTCAAGTTTCACTCTCTGCACTAGAGTGATGACAATGAGAGACAGGATAAAAAGCAATTGGACTGGACGCAGCATTCCCTGAACTTGTTATGACTGAATTTACTCCAGACCCTAAAAGAGTAGCCAAATTACTATGTTTGTTTGCTGCCATACTGGACCGTAAGGATGCTGTTGAAAACTGATCTTTTTAAGGTTTTCACTGTTGCTTTCCTCATTGTTCTGGGATAGTATATCCAATACTTCCCTTTTATGAAGTGCTTTTCTAAAAATGTTTGATTCTTCTTCTTCTTGAAATTATTTTCCTCTAATGCTATGGGTTTTCCTTTTGCAAAACTAACCCACTCCAGGAAGTGATCTATCGGCAGTGCTGATTGATTGCCACAGCTTGTAAACTGAGAGAGTCATGCAGAAGACGAAACTTGACTGTTGTCTCCTTTCCATGAGAACATCTTTTCTTCACTTTCTCAGGAAGAAGCAGGTTCACTCAACAAATATGTATCTGAAAATGAGGAAAATAAATGGAAGTATGTATATAGTTTGTTTTCCCTTCAAGATCTAACATTAAAAGACAAATTGTTCCATTTTCAAGTTATGTAGGCAGATTTCTGTATAATTCTATTCATAACGAAAATGAGATCTTGCTTAGTTAAGCAGAAACACACACATATACACATCCACAGAGCAGATTCTTGGTGCTTAGTTTGCTTTTAAGAAATAATCTGCTTAAATCTCCTCCTTTCCCCAACTCTGGCCTTTCTTTTTTCCCCTTGTGTAAAACATTTTATTCCTGCCAGAAATAAATATGACTATGTCCAAACTTGTATGAGTCAGAGCTTGGAAAATACACCAGTAGATTTGCTTGGTCTCTTGGACATTGTCCATATGTTACAAAGTGTTTAACAGGATAGTGTAGCTTATTTAATTTAACTTTTATTCCAGTTAAAAACCACAACAATAATTTTATGCTTATAAACAAGTTCAGTTTTCCATCAGCAAAAGGTTAACCAGTTTTCTCATGACAAATTTTACAGTAATTCCTACCTTTTATTGTCAAATGATGGTGACTTTCCTTGGGCAAGTATGCTATGGAGATTTCAAGTCTTTTGTCTAGCATAGAAAATAAATGTGCTTAAACATCAAATCAACTGTTTCCCTTATTTGAATTACTCTTTTTGATTACAATAAAATGATACTGATTTGTGAGCTTAGTAAATGGACATTATATAATAATGACTTTCTAGTCAGTTTAAAACATGTATTGTTGCTCTGGGTTTTTCAGTATGTCTTAAAACATACGTTTGGATGAAATTATCAGGACTTTTCCAAGAGAAAGACGAACAGTAGATCATTTACTTGCCTTTTTTCAGGCAAAATTTCATAGCCAGAAGCTATACACAAGGCTTATAAACTCCACATGAAATCTTGGTTTGCGCTTTGAAGAACCTATTGTACCACTTATACTGTTGACTTTCATTTCTAATTAAGTTCTCCTAGCACTCTGTGAGTTTTGATTTATATTAATTTATGTTGCAGTTCAGAGATAATCAAATCTAATCACTCTTATAACTGTCAGACAGAAGGGAAAAAAATCCATTCACATATGTATTTAGTTTTATCTTGAAACTAGTTACATTCCTTGTCCCTTGTACTATACAGATGTTACTGTATCTGTTCATTAATAAACTTTCTGTTCAGTTCTTCAATGAAAAAATTAGGGGTATTTAAATGAAACTTGCACATGGCTAATCTCCAGCCAAAATATGTGGCCAGTTCATACCCATACGATCATGTGTTTAACTTTGCCCATTAACTCCAACACCACCTGCCCGTCTTGGTGTTTAATACCCGGTGAGGTTGCAGGTAGTAGCTGTATCTTTTCTCAAGCCTCATTTATCTAGGCAAAGCAAGCCAAGCTCATTAAATGTCCTTAGATAAAATAGGAAAGAAACAAGGTATCAGTGATCATCCCAAAGTCCTTCTCATCTTCTGTTCTGATTTGAATTAATGCTGCCTGAACAGAGTCTGCTGATGTCACAGTTGGGACCTCAGTAGAATCAAGGATCATGGTATGAATATTTTCCTTTCTCTACTGGAAATACTTGACAGGCTATTTGATCGTGTTTCTCATGACCACATCACATAAAAATAAGCATCAGAAAAAGGTTTCTAAGTGTTGGAGTAGTGATGTTCTGGAACAGTTTTTCAATCAGAATTTGGGGAAAACATAAACTAAAACCTTACTGGTCTGAAGGTGGAGCTTAATCTACTGCTAAAAGAAGCGAGCATGTTTCCTTACTCCATTAGAGGCACAGGATCTCATTCAGATGTCACTCAGACCCAAAGAGTATTAGAAGAAAAAATATCACAAAATTAAAGCAAGTTATGTTGACATTAAAAGGGAGATAAGACCACAGTGCAAATTAAAAAACTCTCTCCAGTGTGTTGAAGGGGCATTTACTTTTTTTCAAACAGCAAATATCAGAAAAAAGTCTTCGTTGCTGAACATAAGACTCACAAAAAACATGTTCTAAATTTAGAATCCTAGAATCATAGAATAGTTTGGGTGGGAAGGAACTTTTAAACACCATCTATTTACAACCCCACTGCCATGGGCAGGGACACCTTCCACTAGACCAGGTTACTTAGAGGTCTGTCCAACCTGACCTTGAATGTTTCCAGGAATGGGGCATCTACCATTTCTCTGGGCTATCAGTTCCAGTGTTTCACCACTCTTATTATAAAAAGTTCTTCCTTATATCTGGTTTAAATCTACCCACTTTTATTTCCAAACCATTATCCTTTTTCCTATTGCAACAGGCTCTACTGAAAATCTATCCTCATCTTTCTTTAAAGCCTCCTTCCGGCAGACTGCTATAAGGTGTCCCCAGAGCCTTCTCTTCTCCAGGCTGAATAACCTCAGCTGTCTCTGCCTGTCTTCATAGGAAAGATGTTCTAGCCTTTTGGTCATTTTGATGGCCCTCCTCTGAACCTGCTCCGACAGGTCCATGTTTTTCCTGTCCTGAGAGCCCAGAGCTGGACACAGTACTCCAGATCAGGTCTGGCCAGAACAGAGTAGAGGGGGAGAATCACCTCCCTCGACCGGCTGGCCACGCACCTTTTGATGCAGCCCAGTATACAGTTGGCTTTCTGGGCTGTGGATGCACATTGCTGTCTCATTTCCAGCTTTTCATCCACCAATACCCCCAAGTCCTTCTCAGCTGTGATGGTCTCAATGCCTTCATCCCCCAGCCTGTATTGATGCTGGGAGTTTCCCCAACTCAGGTGCAGGACCTTGTGCTTGGGTTTGTTGAACCTCATGATGTTCACATGGGTCCACTTCTTGAGCTTGTCCAGGTCCCTCTGGGTGACATCTGGACACCAACTCCACCAGCTCAGCTTGGTGTCATCTGTGAACTTCCTGAGACTGCACTCCATCCCACTGTCTATGTCATTAACTAAGATATTAAACAGTACTGGTTCCAAAATGGTCCCCTGAGGGATATCACTTGTCACTGATCTTCATCTGGATATTGAGTCATCGTCCACTACCCTCTGGATGCAACCATCTAATCAACTCCTCATCCACTGAACAGCCCACCCATCAAATCCATCTCTCTCTAATTTAGAGAGAAGGATGTGGGCCTTACAGAGGTCCAGGTAGGCTCCATCAGAGAAGGCCAGTAGCTGGGCTTGACCTTGCTGAAGCCGTGCTGGTTGTCTTGAAAGTCATCCCTGTCCTCCATGTGCCTTAGCATAGCTTCTAAGAGGATCTATTCCATGATCTTCACAGGCACACAGGCTAGGCTGACAGGTAATTTGTTCGCATGTTCCTCTTTTCTGCTCTTTTAAAAATGGATTTTTTCAGTCACCAGGGACTTCATGTGACTGCCATGATTTTTCAGATATGGAGAGTGGCTTGGTAACTATATCAGCCAATTGGATGGATCTCATCAGGTCCTATAAGTTTACATATAATCAGGTTCCTCAGGTGATCACAAACCTGTTCTTCTCCTGAAGTGGGAGCGACTTTGTTCCCCAGTCCCTGTTTTCCAGTCCATCCACTCAAGAGACATGGGAAGAGAGACTGCCGGTGAAGACTGAGGCAAAGAAGCTGTTGAGTACCTCAGCCACCTTCTCATCTATTGTTACCAGTTTGCCAGTCTTGCTCATCAGTGGGAGGTGCATTTTCTTTGTCCTTCATTTTCTGGCTGCCATATCTGTAGAAGCCCTTCTTATTCTTTACATCCCTTGCTGAGTTCAGCTACAGCTGCACCTTGGCCTTCTGACCCCATCCCTACACAACCAGGCAACATCCCTATGCTCTTCCCAGGATACCTGTCCCTGCTTTCACAGCCTCTGCATTTCCTTCTTGCCATTCAGTTTGACCAGCAGGTCTCAACTCAGCCATGCCTGTCTTTTGCTTTCCTTTCCTGATTTCTAACACCTTGGGATTGAGTGCTCTTGCTCTCTATGGAAAGCTTCCTTAAAGATCTGCCAGCACTGTTCTGCTCCCTTGTCCCTGAGGGCAGTTTCCCAGGGGGCCCTATTGACTAACTCCTTGAATGACTGGAATATGCTTTCCTAAAATTCATGATTCTGATTTTACTCTTTGCTTGTCCCATATCCCTCAGGACTTCAAACTCCACCAGTGCATGATTATTGCAGCCCAGCCTGCCTCCAGCAGATGTTGGGATGGTTCAAATCTCCCATCAAGATGAGAGCCTGGGAGTGATGCTTCCTGTAACTGGACTAAGAAGGCTTCGTCCATAGGCTCCCCTCAATCGGGCAACCTGTTGTAGACACCAACTGCAAAGTTCCCTTTGCTTCCTCAATGTCTGATTCTCACCCATAAGCTTTCAACCTGCTCGTGGCTGTTCTTCATGGACAGCTCTTCACACTCTATCCATTTCTCGATGTAGAGGGCAATGCCTTCACTCCCGCTTCCTCACCTGTCCCTTCTGAACAGCCTGTAGCCATCGATAGCTGCACTACAGTCAGGGGATTAATCTCACCAAGCTTCAGTGATGGCAATCAGGTCATAGCTAGCAGCACAGTGGCTTCCAGCTCCTTCTGTTTGTTGCCCATGCTGTGTGCATTGGTATAGAGGCACTTCAGCTGGGCTGTCAGTCGTGCCACCTTCATAGAGGAACACCTCTTAATCCCATTGATTTCACTGGTGTTTCCCTGCTGGCTCCTATTACCTCAGGAACCCCTGGCTCATCTCCATAAGACTTCAAGTGTGCTGCAGTGCAGCCAACACATCTCAGAGCAACACACCAAGGGCCCTTGCTAGCACTCCATCCCCCTAACCTTGGCATGTCATCCCACAGCTTGTCACGGGCAAGGCTCATATTATCCCCCTCTCCCTTCAAGTCTTGTTTAAAGCTCTGTTTAAAGCTAGACATTGAAACTGTTGATGCTCAGGTTTTGTTTAGCTTTGGCAAAATAAAGTATTGGACTGTTACATTTTACATTATATTCCTGTAGTCTTCCTGGAAGAATTAGAAATGTTTTCAAGACTTCACAACCAAGACTGTTTTTGTAGCCAAAAATTCTAGTTAGCTAGAAACACATTTTGAAATCTATGTTCTCATAAAAATATTTTGAAAAATAGCAGTGATATTCACAAAATCTAAGACTGAAAATAAAAAGCTATTGTTAAACCCAAGAACTACAAATTATACTAAATTATTCACTAATCCATTGGCATGAGCAAACTCCTTCCCGAGAAGTCTCATTCATGACCAAACAGATTCTGAAATTATTTTTCTTACCAGACATTATGCTAAAGAGATTAAACACCCTTTTCTTCAGAATCTGTGAGAGAACATGTTCTCCAAGGAAGAGCACAGTAACTGTTAAAGCCAGTTTACTTAGGGACTTTCCAAAGCCACTCAGATTTATTCTATTGCCCTGTGTAATCATAGAATCACAGAATGGCTTGGGTTGGAAGGAACCTTGAAGATCATCTAGTTCCAATCCCCCTGCCATGGGCAATACAAGAAGTGTTGGACTAAGTGATTCATGCATGTAACCAGCCACTACATTAAAATTTAAGCATCCCTGCAGCTGTAACAAGGCAGATTCAACCAAACACAAAAAATAGTTTTCTTTATAGAAAAAAGTTTCCTGGCCAAAACCTGTAAATTATATTTACACAATTACGATAGGCCTATGACTAAGATGTCTGTTGTAGATTTAAGTTAAAAATATAAAGAAAAAAAATTATTGCGGGCATGACTAGCACAAATAACTGTACAAAGTGCTTTGTTTTGTAATGGTTTATTTCCGCACTTATATAGTGCCTTTTTGCATAATTTCAAATTGTATGCAGTTTCTTCCTATGTAATTTTAAAATATCTCTTGGCAAAATATTGAACCAGTCTCCTCTTTTTCACAGAAAGAAGAAAATAGAAAATTTCTCAAAATGGAGCATCTGTGAAAGGTACTCACACCATTGGCATCTACAATTTTCAATTAACAATGAGGAACCTGTCTGGAACTTTTGGCACTAAAGGTCAAGTGTGCAATACTCAAACCAAAGGATAGATTACTATGTAAGAAAAAGGAGATGGTGAAATTTGGCAACAAATTTTTCAGGTTCATAACATGGGAAAGTCCTTTGATACAGAAGAACTCTGACATTTAGGGCAGCTGGCCACCATGTGGGAGATACAATAAAAGAGTCACTTGTTTTATAATCTATGCAAGTTTTGGTGGAAAGTTGAGATCCATGTCAGAACAGACAAAAGGTTGCACCTTTTGCAACCTTGGATGCAGAGGACAGTGCTCAATATTTTTAGAATTCCTTGTGGCAGTCACCGGGTGCAGACTAGGAGTACACCCAAGAGTAAACCTCCAAAGAACATGAGGAGCAAATATCTTTATCTATTATACTGATGGAAATGTGGAGGAATGATGCTGAGGTCAGTGGAGCTGAATCTAGACCTGGCATAGCTACATTTGCTTGAATCTATATAGACCCACACATGACTTAAGAAACTGGTTATTGCTGAAGAAACTGGGCTGGCCTCCCAGTTTACAGAAACTGGTGAACACTTTGATGATCCAGATCTGAGGGAATAATTGAGATCTAGAGGTGGCAATGTATTTTGCATTCCACCTCCAAAGCTGCTCAAAAAAACCACCAAAACAATCCAAAAAAAGAAAAAACACCACTAAAACCCAAACCCCCATAACAGGTGAATTCTACAAATACTTGAAATGTGATTGAGAGATGAAACGACCCCTAGTGTAACATTTAGTTTTTCTTTTGAAGTTTGTTTAGAGGCCTCACATGCCAAGGTGTAGAAGATGTTTTCCAACATTCATGTCTGATCAAGTCATAGTTGCTCATCTACTGAACTATTTATTTTCACTTGATTTACTTTCAGTTGGATGTGCCAAATAGTCTCCACCTAGATAGCAGAAAACTTGGTGTCTCAAAAAATTGAAATTCAAAGGGTCTTTAGTGAAACCCTGATCACCTGTCTATGCTTAGAATCTGTAGCCATTCTTTGGCACAATGACAGAGGAACCATTTTATTATAGAAAAATATTGTGGACTGTAAAGAAAAGTAATGGGCAAATTGGCAAATACTCACTTTTGATTTCTGCTTAGAAATTATACTAATTCCATTTGTTGTATAAACAAAATAGTGTTATAATGTGAATGATAATTTTTATTAATAAGTATACTATTTATACTCCAAATAAAAAGTTAACAGCTGGCACTCCAGAATATTGAGTTTATAAAAACATGCAGTAGGGCTCAGTTTCATCTGCTTCTTCCCACACAGCCTACTTCCTTCATTTATTTATTTCTGATCCTTCCTTGGGTTTTAATATTCATGCAAGGAGTTGGTCAACAGATGTAGCCTGCAGAGAAGCCAATAACGTGTTTTGTGTTTTCCTTTCCCGTGCATGATCCCTTGATGCTTTGTCTGTGGCTGATCAAAAGTGATGGTAAACATGGTAGGATAATTTTACAACATGCAGAAGATATTCTGTTAGAAAAAGGCCAACACCAGCAAACTTGTTTCCTTTGAATTCTTCAGAGCTTAAAAGTCTGAACAGTGTCACTTTGCCAGCCTCAGGCTGGAATGGAAAACGTTCAACAGGTGCTTACCACATTGAAGGACTTCAGGTCAGTTATTTATTCTTATCCCCCTTCTGTACATAAAAATGTTTAAAGTTGCCAGACACCATTATTCTGAGTAGTGAATGAATCCTAAAACTCAGCGTTGAGGTATCACTGAGCATCACTTTTAATGATCAGAATGACATAAAGCAAGCTAGTCGGATTCGACTCACAGGGTTTGGTGAAATATGTGTTTATTTCTCATATTCTGTGTACAGCTATTGGTACAGTTTAGATCACTTGTATTAAGAGTTTTTGCCTTAGGAGAAAAGGGGAGCAGCAAAATTTCAGAGACTAAAACTGTTATTCTCACATCTCATCCCCTTTCCTCTTTGCAAACAGCTTCTGAGATGTTGAGTTGTCAAAAACTGATGACAAGTGCAGTGTGGTTCCCAGACAGATATTTCCAGTCTTCAAATTTTGGATCTTTCCGCTGAAGTTGTTTATTTCAGGGAAAAACAGTTAATAGAGGCTATTTTACACCTCATTTTCTGAAGACGATTTTTTAAGAATTTGAGCAATAGAGTCAGAAAACTGTAGAAATCAAGGATTGGAAGGGGATTTGCATGGCTCTCTCACCTATTCTGCACTGTGCCACCCCATCTCGACATCCATATTGGGTTTACAGTTATTTCTGATAGATGTCTGGAAATGCCACAATGTCACTTGGATAATCTGCTCTAGGACTTAACTGCTCTAATTGCCAGATCACTTCTGTTAATGTTTATTCTAAACTCCTTTGCTTCAATCTAAGTTCATTATTTCTGACCTTTTGTATTTGCATATAACTTTTATTTATTTAAAGACTCATTTCTGTCTTCCCTCTGATTTGCTTTTTGGTTTTTTTTTTTTTTTCTAGATTTATCATCACTGCTTTTTCAAATATATTCTCAAAATCCCTATTTTCTAGGTTGCTGATGATTTGTGTACATCCCTTTATCAATTTTTGTGCCCAAGTCAGAGAATGTACAACATTTGAGACCTTAACACCACTGACTAATGTGGAAGGATTGCTTCATGTTTTGTACACAGCATTTGTCCCTTCATAATCCCAGGAGAATTTTGTTTATAATCACACAACTGACTATTCCTATCTATCGTAGGACTTTGTTTTTGATTACTTGAGTTAAATATTAGATTTTTCACAATATGTATTTCTTTTTTCAAGGTAATTTTGAATTCTGTCTTCCAGTATGCATGAAGATAATCTGCAAATGTAATGTGGATAGTCTAATCCATCAACATTAATGAAAATATTAATGCTATAAAATTCAGAACAGACTTATTTGCTTTCCTTACTTGCTTATGGGAATATCAGCTAGAAGATTTGTAACCTGTTGCATATTGCCTACCCTCAAAGTTTTACATTTTTGTAAGAATAAATAATTCTTGTCAAATTGGTCTTGGTGGCTATATAATCCCTTTCATTCTTCTGTGTGTTTACAAAGATTTTTTTTGTTTGTTTTTCTGATTTTTGTAATTAAACCAGCTGGCCTATTATTCTTCTGTTCTGTCAATTCTTTCTAAAAGAATTGCCATCCTTTGTGGGTTCAAAGATAAATGATAACAACCTTGGGTTTACATGAGCCATTTTTCTAAATCTGCATTGACGAATTTCATTGAGCCCAGTCAACACCTAACCTTCTCAAATGTGCCGTAAAATTTTCTCTCCTTGTTTAGTGATATTTTTATCGTGGCTGCTAAATGTTTTTGCTACGTGACAGATCCCTGCTGAATGACTTAGCAAGGACTGAAGGATGAAGGAATAGAACACTTGACCAGCCTCAATGTCACTGGGTATTCTTGTTCAGTTGTAAACTGACCCATGTATTTACTTTCCAGCTATTTTAACGTAGATGGTATTTCTTCTTACCCTTAATGTCCTTTGTTGTTTGTATCACATTTTTTTCCTTGTCTTTCTGATCATGTCCAAGTTCTTGTACTACACCAATATATTGTGGTACTAGCTAGCACTTTCTCCATTTTCCCTTTTCTTCTTACCTTGAGATAGGTTATCTGCATGAGGATGAATTTGTACATACCACACAATTCACCGTCTGTGTCATCATAACAAATCTTGCTTAGCAATACAGAGCACTTTAAGAGTGTAAATTATAAAAATCTCTGATCAGCAAAAATTACTGTGCAGATCTTATTACAGATTATTGGTATATTGTGTATGGCTGTATTGTGTATTATGGCATGCTCTTGAAAATTTGGGAAAGAGATTTGGCATAAAAGAGTACTGGTTTAACAGGGTAGAGTGGTGGTCAATGTGGTTTTGTTTTGGTGTTTTTGTTTGGTTGGTTTTGGTTTGGTTTTTCTCCCCGTGGCATTATTAGGCAAGTATCTTAGTTTAAGAAGACAGGATTATGTGAATCTGTTAAATGTGAAATACTTAAATTTGCATGCACACAACCTGTGTGATGATCTAATTAATTAGTGTTTGATTTCCTAGTTCATTTGCACCTACCTTCACAGGTTTTAATCTGCAGTCTTTAGGAAGTCCTTTTTTATAGTACAAAATGTTTGCTTAACCATTTGATTAATGAAATAATTTGATTTCTACTAAATAGCTTTTTCCTTTAGAATTTCTTTTCACAAAGGCATTGACATCTGGAGAAGTTTTATTACTTATTTTCATCAAGTTAATATATTTTTATAATTTCTATGACAAGTTAGTTTCCATACTATAGAGCTGGGGTAAGGATTTATATATATATATATGTATATATATATATGCTATTATGCTTATTTTAGACTATTTCTCTTTTTGTTTAGTGACTCAGTAATATGTCTGCTATGGAATCTAGAAGTGAAAGTGTGAAAATACTTCAAACATGTCACAGATGTTAGTTTTCATTACAGAGAAAAAAATCCATTCTGCACGATGCATAGGTACCCAAGAATATTTCACATAAAACTGTGCATCTAGCTCTGAAAAAGCAGTTCAGAAAGATCTTAACTACATTGATCAGATACCCAAGATACTGTAACATGAAAAGTAAAAGGAATTTGAACCCCATATTCCAAGAGCACAAAAGCAGCCCAGCCACAAGCTGATCAGAAAATGTACATGAGGGTTTTCCCAGTTCCTCCTCTGGAAACTGAATCGTCATATACCAAGGAAAGAAAAGTTTCTGCAGGTATGGGAGCAGGGAAAGGGGTGCAACTACAGTCTAGTGGCAATGAAATTTGGTCATAACAATAACTCTGGTATCAGAATCGAACTTTATGAATATACTCTTGTAAAGGAGGAAGAGCAAATGTAAGCTTTTCGTTCAAGTTTCAAAAAAATGCCTGTCTCTAGCCCTGATGTAGATGTCTAAACACAAGGGTACAAATTTCAGGCATAAACTTCTTTCTTAGATTTGTTTCAGGGTCCAGATGCTGAAAAGCTTGACAGATTTCCTGCAAAAGTCTTGTACTGTCCAAATTACTGTTATTTCTTATCAAACATCTTAAGTACTTTTCCACTTTCTAGCACAAGTTTGTTACCACCTTTTGTCTTCAGCTGCCGTTTTTGAAACTGTCTACTTCTATCCATTCATCCATGACAGTCATGAAACCAGGGCTTAGGCAGAAACTGCTGGAATGTGTCATACATCTGACCCTACTCATTTACTCCTTTGCTGCCAGATACATGATGTTTCCTTTCCAGGCTTGCACTGTTAATGTGATTTTCTTTTAAGCCAGGAAGCTTGAACTATTTTAGAGCTCAGTGATGGTTCTGACCTGACACTTGAAGTTGTTCTCCAGGATACCTATACCTTACCTCCATTATTGCCTGTCTGTGGCTAAGAATCCCCTGAAGATGAGAATTTTTCATGCTTTTATAGTATCCTTAAGTGTTTTCTTTGATAAGCAAGCTTCCTTCCATTTTAGAGTTCATTCTACAGGAACTACTCAGGTCTTTAATCTTCAGGCATTGAAATCAGAAATCCTTGTGGTCATACTTGGGACTTTATTCTTAATGTAATGATGTGCCCAACAAGATTTTGGCTCTGATCAACTTGTCATGCCCCTTCATTCACAGTAGGATGCAAGTGGGGAGCATCATTAACTGAGCGAAATAAATTTGCCACAGTGTGCACACATTCAGCAGTGTGGCAAGAATGCATAGTGCTGGATAGGTCCATCAGTCAGAGGTTGAAGCTCCTTATAATGTGAGGAAGCACCAAAGGAATTTGACATGTCTGCTGTGGCAGGAAGAAGACTAGGAGGACAGGCATGATAACAGATTTTCAGTAGATCAAAATCTGTATTTTCTATAAATATATGATACTGGAAAACTATTACATCTTAGTCTGAGATAGCAGGACTTCATGTGCATTTAGTTACAAGATTCTTTAGATCTCATTCATTCTGCCCTGTCATTCATTCAGAGAACTTACAGGTTCATGTTGTATTTTAACAGCTACTAGAGCAGACATAACCACAAACTGTTCAGACAGGGGCCTGCTTTGAGCACCAGCCTCCTTTTCTATAGCCTATCCTTACTGATAACGCTGCTGCGCATAACTGAAAATTACCACAGCTGGTAACAGATTCCCTTTCTTGCCTGCTGAAGCTGGACGTGGTTATATGATACCTTGAAACATTTTGCCTTTCTAAAACCTTAATCTTTCTTGGACATGTCAGCATTTTCAATAGTGGGATATTACATAATCTGATCTAGAAAAAGTCACACTAAGGGATAGGACTGGATCTGAAAGGGAAAGGAGATTCACATTTGGGAGGAGGTAGCAAAGCATGGCTTTTGCAACACTGTGAGTGCTGTGCAGAGCTGTATCTAGAGAGATAACTGAGGCAGTGTGAATAGAGGAGAGGGAGAAAGGGGAATGTGGCCAAAGTGAGAAAGGAGCAGAAGAGAGAAAAGTGTAAATGAATTATTTCATGGCCTTCAATTGAATTACATCAGTATTGAATTAGACCTATCTTCTGGTGAACTCATCAAGTAGTGGAAATGCTTTGTTAAGGCCAAAGCTCTCCAAAGGTTACTGCAGACATCACTTTTCTGTGCCACAGTTTTTGAGGTTTGTAGCTGGTCATTTCTTCCAGACACAAAACAGAGAAATAGTGTCAATCTCTTAAAGTCAGTTTCCATTACCACTGCTCCTTATAAGGAGTCCTTTGCATTGTTTTTTCTCTCTGGACTCTCGTTTGTGTTGAGTATTCTTTTTACTTCATAGTGTGTGTAGGAAAACAGATAGATTAGATGCAGATTTCTTTCTTTGGATTAATTCTGGGGCCTTTTAACTTATTTTATACACTTTTTAGAAAACTTTCATTTCAACAGATGATACTCTTATTTTTAGACTAAAATATACCATAGAGACCTTTTCTATAACTGAAATTGAAGTGGGGTGCTGAATGCTGCCAACTTTCCAACACCTAAAGAAAATTCAGGTACGTTACTTGTTAGCTTGTCCAGCTCATATAATTCTCCTCAGTACACTTAAAAAGAATTTTCCTAGGAAAATGTTCTATGGTGCTATAAATCTTTATGATTATAAAAAGCCATATATTGGTCACGGAAGTAAGATCGTGCAGACCATGCAGAATGGATTTCTGTAAGCAGGCCAGAGAACAAAACAAACTATTTGCAATTTTCCAGATTTTGTATTTTCAGTATTCCACAAAGACAGTGCTGAAGGATGTGTTACAATGTCCTGTAATATACACTAGTTTCTAGGGATGTCTTTGTGCTCTGAAATTTTTTTGCCTAAATTCTGTTTCTTTAATGTTGCTCTGTTTTACTGTGGATTTATTTAATCTTTCTCCTGAAATTCTGCATTTCTGGGAAAAGTCTGCTTGTTGAGCATTATTAATGCCATGGGCGTACATTTCCCACAAGGGTCATTAAATGCATCAGGAAGACATGTTGGAGACTACAGTCTGGTCTTTGACCTCTGTAATTTTTCTTAAGCAAAGAGATGGCAGCAATGGATTCTTTGTAGACTCTAGAAAACCAGATGAAGTCACTTTAAAATATTCTTATCCATTGCTACAAAAAATGATATGACATGTTAGTCAATTTTTAATGGAAACTGATAGTGGGTATTGGCAAGTGGAAATGAACTCAAAAGATTGGGCAAATCAATTTTTGCCACATGACTTGGCTTCTGGCCACTTAAAGCAATGTTCTTATGTGATTAAGAATACCAATGGCCTGTGATGGGCGGCTATGCTGAAACTGAACACTCAAAAATTTATTTTTTCAATGCCAAAATAGGCATTTTACCTTATTAAGCACAGCATCTGTGGGATAAGAATTTATTTTGACAAAGGAAATAGTGGTGGCAAAACCAGACAACTTCCCAGACACTTGCAGACACCTGAGTATTAGTAGGACTCTGATCCTACTACAGAAAAACTCCTAGTGAAATGTAATGGTTGCACAGGAAATTAGATCTCTCAAGGAAAATGGTTTCTCATTGTTTGGTGTCAAAAGGAGCCTCAGTTGCAAGAGTGCTATCAAAGATGTCTTCAGCGTGATCTGGTGAGTTTCAAAATATCACTGTTCTGCTCAGTTCCCACAATCCAGTTGGCCATGGTCCTACATGACCACTCCAGATCATGCATAATTCATTCCTATCAATTACCTAAACTACACAAGACCATCTTATAAATACCCTAACTACATACAAAACACTGACATGTTCAGCAACAGTTTATGTGGACTGTTTGTAAATAACTTACCTATGAACTATTTGATCAATTATGGAGCAGGAATTGCCTGGGAATCTCTGTGACACTGCAACCAGGATGTTTATCAATACATTAAAGCATAAGATTTGGACTAACACAGCAATCTCTAGATGTGCTCAAAGTTCCCATCTAGACAGCTCCTGTATCAGCCAGTCAGACATTTGTGAAGGTAGTGCAGACTCCAGTCACCTAATTTTAGCTTGACCTATTGTCTCAAACCAGGCTAATATATCTGCTCTGCAGATGACTAGCTGGGAACTTTCTGGACCACTCAAGGAATTAGTGGCTTAAGTGGACTGGGTATACATACAGATACAGTCCTAATAGTTACACCAGGGTTACACCTAAAGGACACACTTGAATTTCATACTCATAAATCACTGGCAAGTTCCATACCTCTTGAGACATGTGTGAAGTTGGAAATGAATGCTGTGAAGGCTGAGCTAAACGTTGTCTTAGGGTTGTGTTTGTGAGGAAAATACAGAGTAGAAGAAAATGAAGGTATCTGAACTTTTATAATGGTGAAGGGGGGCTTGTAACCCTAAAATAAATCAAAAGGTGCTGACAGGTTTCAAGGTATGGGCTGAAATATTTGCAAACCTGAATTTATGGTTTTAACAGTTTGAGGTTCTGCCCTGAAGTTAACTCATATCATAGAAATAACCTTTGTAAGGGGTAAGGTTTTCCAATCAAATAGGAAGCCTTCAGATTTTAAAGCAATGCCATAACTGAGAGTTGATGCTAGGCAGATATTCCAAGCAAGCTGATGATATGTAATGAGTTAAAACTGTTGGGTATTTTAGGATTCAATATGGAGCTGAAAGATAATTTCTATTGTATGAAGTACAGCTGAAGCATAGAGAATGTTTCAGGGAAGATCATAGCAAGAGTGTCCTCATCAGACAAGTGGACAACCTCCTTGTCAGAGTATCTTAGTGGATTGCAGTAGCAGGGAGCAATGCTGTGGATGTGCCATTATCTTTACCTGAAATAAAACTGGTAACAAATTTTTGTGATAATGACAAATGAATTTATCGCTTGATCTGAGGTTCTTCCATTCAGCAAACAAGAAGCTGCACAAAGACCAGAAACTCTATTTGGAATCTGAAATGAGTTCTGCAGAGGTTAAAAGATAAATCCTGAAAAATACCTCCACGGGTTTATAAAAGTTTTGTGTTCAAAGGGTTTATAAGAGTTTTGTGTTCCATTAAATTTATTCATATTGCACAGTCTGACCGTCCAGGCTGCATTCAATCCCACTTTTAGCTGTCTAGCTTTGTAGACCGACCCAGAGACAATAGTACTAAATATACTGCACTCTAGCAGTTTAGTGAAGAACACAGAATGAGCAGTGCAAAACATATCCTGACATATCTCAAGTTTGAGCATGACCTCAGGAATCCTGTTAGTTCTCTGTGTGAAGTTCCAGTGGAGAGCTAAGAAAATGGAACAATTCCCATTCTTACAGAACATCTATAATGTAGAATCGAACAAGCTTACTTCACAAGAATAGAAAACGTGAAGAAAACAACAGGCATATTGCAAACACTCTTCCAGTATGGAGCTCTGTGTGGAGTCTTAAAGTAAATGCAAAAATGATGTAACATTTCTAGGATAAAAATAAGCTCAGGAAACATTGGGAAGGGTCTTGAATCAACCTGAAACATGAGGCAGTGCATAGGATCTATTTGGTCCCCAGGTTTAAAAACAAAGTTACCTATAAAATGGAAACATTGCATTTGAAAATGAAAGCACAGATGTGGAGATTGGACTGGAAGAGTGACTTTATTAGAGTCACTAATGAACTCATTATCCACACAAAGCAAGGACTTTATTCCTTGTTACCAACTTGCATCAAAAAAATAGATTTCTTTTGGGGTGCATTGATATAGATGTATCTTTCAGGGCTGATAACAGGTAAAGAAGCAACAGGAAAGTCCATGTTGACATGTCTGAGAGAGAACCAATGTGTTAATGTTCTGAAAACACTTTGTATATTATTATCATAGCTCTTTCTCCAGGGTTGGTCGTACAAAACACATGTGTATATGTATGTGTATTTGTACTTTTTTTCTCAGTTATACTCCTTGTATTTTTTGAATCCTGAAAGATACTGTCAAATGCTGCCAAATATGTTCTGTACATAGTCACATAGATAAAATAATAAATAAAATTAATAGCTGTCTTCAGAAATGTAAAACACCTCTGAAATTTAGACACCTATTTATCTTAGACTACAGTTGCAGGTGGATGATTACTTTAAGGTCCTGTGAAATGGAATGTCCACCAAAGAAGCTGTCCAGCCTTCTCCTGCCATCAGTAGCATATTCTCTGCCCTGCACCACTGCAACTTTGGGATCATGTGAGCATTTGTGCTGCCACATGGTATTTATTGTTTAGAACAATGAAAGTAAATAACTTTTCGGAGTTGTTTTCATCTGTGAGAGTTGTCTGATCCGTCTCATGGACTAGCTGGAACAGGGAAGGCTGACACCGAGGCAGGACTAAATGGCAGATTCACTTAGTTTCCTTCTGCAGCAGTGCCTGATTATGCTGCCTTAATGTGTTTGTCAGAATACATCTTAGGATAACTAAATCAACTTCTTGTCAAAATATATCCTGAGTATGTGTTAGTAGGCTTAGAAAACAGGCAAAAAGACAGTAAAGAACTAACATGAGCATGGTTTTGAGAGGGAACTGAAACAAGGATAGCAGGAAAGAGGTCACCTTTTGGGGCACAGATGAAAAGGATAATTAGGAAAGCATGGTTAGAAATCACACTAGCAAAAGTTCATATAGGCTGCCTTGTAAATAAGAAAGCCTACATCAAAGAAACATATGTCATAAAATCAAAGTTTCTTCCTAATTGCAGACAACTGAAATGCCCTGACATTCAACACCACAAAGGAGGCCTTTTGCCTTCTATTCCATATTAGGAGAAGCTGATGAAGTTTTATTAGCATTGTTATACTGAATGTTTTAGTAATTCATTGTCTACGAATTATTAAAGTAATTTGGTTTCTAAGAAATGAATTATGAAAAACAATATTCCAGGGCATTCTATTGGCCACTCTAGAAATAGAAGTTCAAATTTTATTTCAGGCCTCCAATTAGCCTGTCTTTATATATTTTGTTTTACAGTTCATTATGAGTTCCCAAGACTGTAGTTCTTGCTCATAAAAGCATTGAAATAACATTGAGAGAATAAATGATATTAAGCTTTAGGTTTCTGGCACACAAACATTTGATTTCCCAAAGAGGTTATGAAATATTCATCTTGAAAATTGCCTTTTCAGTTTGATTGATGAGAACTGGGTTGTTTTCAGAGATGAATCAGTTTTTATACAACTTCAGACCTTTTAGTCATATATGATCTGTGAGCATTTTAAGGTTAAGTGCAAAGCAAGAAACATCTTTTTTGGAAGACAGGAGCATTGCAGATTTGAATGACTTTTCAATCTTTCTAGTATAAATAGCACATTGTTCATGGGACAGTGTAATAGTTATGTATAGAAATGTTTAGCAACTAGTCATGTTTTTAATGAAAGCTTTTAAGTTCCTCATATACAGAGTGACCTTAAGTACTAATCAAGGTAAACAGGATTTTGGCATACCCTATACCGACGGTGTTTAAACATAAAATTAGGTACAAAAATAGAAGTTTCTTTGACAAAGGTCAAAGTTGTATTTCTACGACAATTCCTTCCCAGAACCTTTCACTGGTCTGTTTCTAATCTGATGTTTTGTTTGGTACAATGAATGTTTAATTGTGTTTCTTCTGTCATTAGCTTATGTCATTAATAGAGTGAGACTGGTAGAAAACCAATATGAGACTGTTAATGAAATATAAATTGATAAAATAAAATTCAGGCTGTTTTAATGTAAGAAATTATTGCATTCTTGGCCCAAAGAATGAGATAAAGAATGTCCCCTGCCTGTTTTCATGGTACTTACTAATGCAAATCTCTGCTAGATCTCTGATCTTGTTGTTTGAAGTTTCCCTCCAACGTGGAAGAAACACAGTTTGCTTTGCCCTTATTCAAAGGGGCTGTATAGACAAAAGATGTGATGTTGCATGAAACAACAGTCCCAATACAGGGAGCCAGATGACCCCAAAGCAGTCTGGCATGACTGACCAGTCTGCTGGGATCTCCACATAAAAGGTCAAGTAAGTTAGTTACACACATATGAGGTTAAAGACAGATGTCTGGCTGATAGATGGCAAGTGGTTCAAGTTGGTCCAGGAACATCAGAAACCTGACCTGTTACTGTATCACTGAGTTAATTGCAGGACCCTGCAGCAGATGTAGGGGCTGTTTGGAGGGGTGGATAAGGAAGAAGGTTTCATGCCACTTCAGCAACCTGAGACCTCTGTGGAGTAACTCAGAGGAAGACAATAGGAGTCTGGGGACTTAGTGGATCTGGGGACTCAGGTGGGTCATGTTTAGACCCAGTAATTATCAGGTTTAAGTGAGGTGAGAAACAGAGCAAAACAGGGCTACTTTGCATCAGCAGCAAAACTCATGATCTCAAGCTGTCTGACTCAAGGCCAGGGGAAAGCTTCCACGGAGTCAGTGACTTTTTAGAAGTTCTTGTTTTAGTATATAAACAGTGAGAGCCAAAGCATGGTGCCTAGTGTTGTGTCCTTGCACACTGCGCTGGGGAAAATACTGAGCAAAATCCAGCACTGGCTGTTTTCATCACAGTTACAGAAATTTGCTCTTATGTTCTTGCTCTGACTTTGTTCCCACAAGAATAGTGCTGCCTTCAGCTGAAGTGCTGGGAAGAATCTAAATTTGATAGTTTGGTTTAGAAGGAATAGCAAGTGCAAAAATATGGCTTGGTATCCAGCCCACCAGTACAAGTGGCAGAGCTCTCGCAGTAGCTCATGACTGGGTTCCAAGATATTGAAACAAAATGGCTATATTAGAAACTCCTGGTGAGTGCATGACAACAGTTTTTAAATGATACAGTTCTTCAAGAAACTAAATATGCTGGCCATCATGGGCAGGTTTCTGCCAGGCTTCCCTGTACTCCAAACTCAGCAACTTGACAAATAGAGGCAATGCCCATGTGGGGTAGCGGGTCCTCCGAGTCACAGACATGTGGATGAACCATGTGCTTTTGCTTAGATAGCTAACTTGATTTCTGTTATCCAGTTGGACCATTTTGGTTAACAAAAGTTGAGGCCTGAATCCTCTGCCACAGGAGACCAAATAGCTAGATGTTTTCCAGCTCCTCATAAACAGTAAGAGAAGAAAAAAATGCAGTGTCAAATCCTATGCAACAGGCCCTAGGCTTATTCAACAGGTCTTCTGGCTTCCAGATTCATATATTATGCTTTCACGACATCACATGCTGAACTTCTTTTAGCATTGTTTGGCAGCATGCTTGTACAATCAGGGGGGAAGATTTTTGGCCCTTTGTATTACTTCAACAACAGCCATAAGCAGGAAAAAAAATCCTATCCTTCTCTTGAATTATGAATACGGCACATTTGGCTAAGTCAGAAGTTCAGACTGGAGCCATAGTCTACCTGTATCAAAGCAGCTATTTCAGACTTAGAGAGACTCCCTTCCAGTGTGAGGTTTAAGGATTCTATAGATAGCACTTAGCTGTGATGTAATCCACTCTGAAGTTGTGATCGAGCAGAAGACCAAGGTGCTTGCCTGAAGGTCAGTGATAAATATTGCACCCAGCTGTGCCTCAACCATCTGTGTCACCTTAGCACTGAATATCCCAGGTACTTGTTCTGACTCTGTACAAGAGGGATGAATTTCAGAGGGAATAAAAGTATGAACTAAAAGTGAATGAAACCTAGAGGAATGTGTTGCCACATGGCTGAAAAAAAGCAACTGCAAGTTCTTCTACATTCTTTTTTAACTTGAACAAAGCAACACTTTCAAATTGAGGACAAAACCAACGTCTATATCTTGATCTCATCTTGATACACACTCAAAAGATTTGTTATTTTTGCAAGTAACTTGTCTGTGGTTGAAACACTGAAAGAAGCTTTCATTTTGGGAATTCTCACGAGACCTGTGAGCTCAGTAATTGCATTTAATGATTTCCTCTGGAAAACCCCTTTTCCTTCTTGACAAGCTTGGCAGCTTGTTCCACCTTTTGAATATATTCAGTGCTCCAAGTCTTAACTTAAAAAGAGTGGATGAATAGGAGTTAGGGAAATTTTATTGATTAATTTCACAAGAACTCTAAAGATTACTTGCACACTCTAATTCGTTCTCTTGTTAATGTTTAGCTTTCTCCTTTCACCCATTTCATTTCCTGTTTGGTATTTTCCAGTTTGGTTTGCAGTATGTGACACCCATTTAGGATCATTCATAAGATACATATGCTTTTTTTTTTTTTTTAATAATGAAGCCCAGGTGCTTAGAGAAACATGCAGTGTTCTTTAGACATGAAAAACTTTAAAGTAAGACTCAGTGAGGAACAACTTTATTGCCTTTCAGTAGAAGATCCCATGTTACAATATGAAGGGACAGATTGTTTCTACACATGTAGAAAAAAAAAAAAAAAAAGCAATTCTTATTCTTTCTAAGAACATTCAGGGAATAAAACTTTGGATAGTCCAAGCTATGCTCCTTGCCTGTATTGCTTTGGTGATGTTCAGCAGTCACACCTTATTTGAGTCTCCCTCATACTCTCTTCATCTTAGAGATTTAATGCTTATACGAAACTGGATGCCATCTAAAACTGCATGCTGAAAGATATCCTCAACTGTATCTTTTGCAAGTGGGTGTAGAGGTTACACATATACTGATTTAACTGTCTGCATTTAATGCAGTTCCATTTCAATGTCTCCTTCTTATGCCATGATGGCTAAGATGTCCTGCTATTGACAATAAGCTTCATTTTACTAAGCTAAGGCTTATTCATCTGGAGAGAGACTAAATAGAAGCACCCTAATCTGCAATGGAGTTCACTTACCAAAATAAAACCTGTGGACCTCCCTCTGCCTCACATACTAATGCAGAGGTTAGCAGAACGGGTGTGGAGTTCGGTTTGCTTTGAGTTGAGGTGGCTGAGTGTTAGAATAGATCAGAGTGTTGCCATGGGCATTAGCATTTATTAGATGAGAGTTTATTGCTGAAAGCCCTGTCAGCTCCCTCATTTCTTTGTGTTGTATTTATCAGTTCCTCTCCCCAACCTCCAACCAGATCTGCAAGACTAATGGAACTGAGAAAAGGAGACGTGCAACGTAAATATTTCCTAAGGCAAAAAGCAGAGGGTTTTTCCTCAGGGCACAAGCATTATAATTTGCAAAAATGTCCCCAAAACCTTTGAAGTGGCTCTCTAGGCATAACTGCCAGTGGCAATGAGCTGCTAAGTTTGCAAAGCAGCTCTTGCACGTTGCTGTCATCCATCTGTGGGTAAGCAGAAGCATTACTTAGAGGTTAAGAGAGATGGTGTTCTCTTTTGCTTCAAAATCTCCTTATTTATTTTTTTCCAATGTTTTTAACACGTGTTCCAGTGAGATTAGAGGCAAAGAAGACTGTATTTTTGGTCTGTGATGTTTCCTAGCTCTATTTTACTGAGGGCTATAATGCATGTGAATAGTGGCAAGACATGTATCACAGCAGTCTGTCCTGCACTGCTCACTAATGTAAGATGCGGGAGGGAGCAAAGATAGACAGAGCCATTGCTTACGCATCAGACATGAGGTCTTCTAGCTCAGCAAAGACTGAAATTCAAATGCTGCATGGATAATTCAATAACTGTAACTTTCATATGTCTAAAGTATTTAAAAAATAAAGTAGTGAAAATTGTAGAGATTCCCTGAAAATATCACGCGTTTAAATTCTGAGCCAAAAGCAGAATCAGGGAGAAAAGAGTTGTGTGGGCAACTAGGGATCCAGTGCTCAGGTCCACTCTGACCCTGTATCATTTTAGCATGGTAGATGCAGCATTATGGTGTTAGCCATAGGCCAGTTTTTGATCAACTGTCCTTGCTTATGCCTCTGCTGAGGGTCAGCGCTGATAAGGAGCTCCCTTGCTGTGTGACTTTCAATCTACCTGCTTGAGTGTCCATCTCTAAATGTTTGGGCTTATACGGGGTGTATAAAAAGCTGAAAATCTGGGAATTTGTGTAGCTATTTTATGAACTCAGACCTGTTGAAATCAGATTCTGGGATAAAGGAGAACTGTACCTCTCTGAGATGTTGCATGGAGTCCTGTGGCCATGGCACTGAGTTGTCTTGTTTCTCTTTCCTCCAGAATCCACTCTGATGTGTGCGACTCAGTGCCCCAAAAGCAATGTGGGCAGCCAGGATATTTCAGCAAAAGGTTAGGAGCTCAGTCTGCTTATTTCATCAAGGTACTGGGATATACTGGAGATTGCTTTTTTTAGAGACAGCCAAGTAAAAGGACATGAAATTAGGGTTTGATTAAACTGCGTTTAATTTTGTATCTGAGTTTATAGATCAGAATTCTGTAAAAAGAAAGAAACACAGTGTATTGGGTTTTAGCAAAGCAGTCTATGCAAAAGACCAATTCTTAACCCAAAGTTCAAAATCAATCTCTACCTCTAATATAGAAATATAAAATTTGTATTCATGGTCATTTTGAGTCTCTAAAGATTTTTAAAATTAATCTTTTTTTTTTTTTTACTTCTTTGCCTCTGCCTGCCCATATTTCAGTCTTTCTTTTCACACTCCTCAACAGAAATAGGTGCACTGTCTTCTGTAGTTGTGTATGTTGGCCGACGGGTGTCACTGACATTTTCTTATCCCATTGAGGCAGGATGAGTTTAACCAGAACTTCCTCAGAATTTACTGCTATCATTGTTCATGCAGGATGGCTGATAATAGAAGTTCCTTTCCAGAAAAATTAAACAGGAAAAGAAAACTCTTAACAATTATGCAATGCTCACATGGGAAAACTGAAGCCCCTCTGTTTGTGCTACTTTCCAAAGCAATGAAATATCCATCCGCTAAGGGGAGATAGAAGTCTCAGCACTTAACTTACTAGAGTGAATATTATTGAAATTTAAAAAATAATTAAAAAAAAATTCTCAGTAAAACTAAATAACTTTCAGAGAAGTGTGCATGCTTTTTCAAAAAACTGTTTTTCTGCCAAAATCAAAAAAACCAGGAATTACTCTACCTTGTGACTATTTCTTTTTGTCATACCATCTTTGTAACTGAGAACAAAGCATTACAAAAGCAGTGTGAAACCCTATTTCTTACAGATAGCAATAGACATGAAAAAGGTAGGCAGTATTAGCTGATAGCAAATTATTGGTGAAAACAAAAATCCAAAGTTATTCCATCCACCCTACAGGACCTAGGACATTGTGCTGAGTGCTGCAACTGCTGAAGGAGTAGGAGTACACAAATTTATCAGTAGGAGGACATACACAAATACATTAGGAACTGCATCACTTCTGCTCCTCACAGGATGCCCTTTCCTTAGTTTGAGCAGCAAGAACTTGGCCCATCATCTTCGGGGTGAAATTCCACTTTTTCCAATTCTGAGGTGCTTAAACTCACTTTGTCTTTGTATTTTCATTTAGAGGCCTCCCAAACACAATCTAATAATCAGGAGGATGGTGGCACACTAAGCTACTCCACATATGTAGCCATTCCTTTCATCTGATGCCAGAACAGGACATCAAGATGAGTTTCTCTCCAGAAAATGCACCAGGAATGAGGTGTCCACACATATTTTCAGATTTTCTTGCCAAAGTAAACTATTATTTGGAATTAGACTCATCCTTCACAGGGAGGGGGGAGGGGGGAGGGGTTTGAGAAAAAACTGAAGTTAAGATAAACCCAACCCTTTACGGGTCACTGTTGTTGCTGCTGCGTCTCAGGAAGGGGAGATGCAGGTCCTCATGGGTGAGCTGAGTGGGTGCAGTGGTGGGAAGACAGATGGGAGGCTAGAAGGAAAAGGAGAAAGGGAAAAGGGCTTGGGGCTTTAAAAACCTCTGAGGTGTCAAAATGGTGTTTTAAAGGACATCTCATAGGATGTTCTTGGGCTGGATAAATATCTCACTGTGGTCATGTATGTGAGACATTTTCTCCAGTTACAGTATGGTTTAAAGATGAGGTAGGACATGGTAACCATCTTCTGCTGGATGTATGCCTCAGGGGAAATTTTGCATGATAGTGGAGCCCGTGCAGCTGCAACATGAAATATCTCCTGTGTCTGGAAGCAGTCAGTAACCATATACTTTGTAAAGTGCCCATTGTTGTGGAGTCAGAAAAGACACAGCTGCACTCACTTCCTTTGAGGGCTCTCCAAAAGCAATGCAAAGCCTGTTGAAGTCTCTGTGTCATGGTTAGACCCAGCTGGCAACTAAGCACCACATAACCACTCACTCACTCCCCCCCTGCAGTGGGATGCGGCAAGAGCAAAAGTGGGAAGACCCGTGGGTTGAGATAGTGACAGTTTAACAGGTAAAGCAAAAGCTGTGCAAACAAGCAAAGCAAAACAAGGAATTCATTCACCACTTGCCATCAGCAGGCAGGTGTTCAGCCATCTCCAGCAAAGCAGGCCTCCATCACATGTAACAGTTACCTGGGAAGACAAACATCATAACTCTGAACATCCCCCCCTTTCTCCTTCCATCTCCCCAGCTTTATATGCTGAGCACGGCATCATATGTTGTGGAATATCCCTTTGGTCCGTTGGGGTCAGATATCCCAGCTGTGCCCCCTCCCAGCTTCTTGTGCACCCCCAGCCCACTCATTGGTGGGGTGGTGTAAGAGTCAGAAAGGCCTTGACTCTGTGTAAGCACTGCTTGGCATACAAATACAAATACAAATACAAATACAAATACAAATACAAATACAAATACAAATACAAATATAAATACAAATACAAAACACAGCCCTGTATGGGCTACAATGAAGAAAATTAATTCTATCATCTCAGCCAAAACCAACACACACCATGATGGGCCATATTCCCCATTGGTTTCAATAGCCACAGAATCTGAAATCTTTCCCACAGTATCTGAAAATGCTAATGTAAGCAAAATTGCATCCCACCTCTTGTTGAGAACATCAGTGAAATTTAGATTGTAAGTAAAAATTCTAGGAGACTAAGATACAACAACAACAAAGGGTTCATAAAAGGATTAGAAGCAGATAGTGCAATTAATTTTGCCCTTCTGCACAGCAGAGCTATTGCTTCAGTATAGTGAATTTAAGCATTAAGCCCAGCTTTCATTTTCACAAACACATAAAGGGTATTTGTCAAAGACTTCTCTGAATCCACTCAGGTATAAATATAGCATTCAGAAAAACAGTGTAATAGTACTTTTAAATGTGGAGATATTTGTCATATGTGAAAAAGGAGGGAATGATATCACTGATAAATGTCATCTCCTTTTAGCTTTGACTTTGCACATATTACACAGAAAGCCTGATCCTGTCTGCTGTTGAAGATTCAGTCATCTGTTGAAGTCAACAGGAGTTAAAGGTGAAATCAAAGTTTGTCTGAGCAAAATTTTAGAGATGTTTCAAAGTCTTTGGGACTGAAATCAGAGGGGTTATTAGCTGTATTTATTTCCCAGGGAAATCAATGTAAATTAAGGTGGTGAATAATTTATAAACATTTTCCTGCTAAGGTTTTTTTGGTATTTTCTACCCCTTCATCACCGCTGAGCTTAGCAGAGCAAGCGGTCCAATACAGTATTTCCTGGAATAAGGATGTTTTATTACCCAATATTAATATATGTCTTTAAAATGGTGGGAAAGCAGCATTTTCAGCTGCAGCAAATTTGAGCAAAATCTCATTGCTATGTAGACTACAGGGGAGTTGATCCAGAGCCTACTGAAGTCAGTGGACAGGATCCAGCTGAATTAAATGGGCTTTGGGTCAGATCCAGGAAGGCAGTAGGGAACTGTAATCAGTTTAAACTTATCATGAGCTTATCTTGGCAATTCTGCTCACAAAAGGCTGTCTCATGTGGACACGGAAAGGCTTGGTCTCCTGAACTGCTCTCTAGTAATAGATGCACTCATTTTTACCAATGTGAGTAGCTTTTGCACTCAGTGAGAGCTAGGGCCTGTACTGATCCTGAATGTCTGGAATTTGATTAATAGCAACAGTATTTTCAGTGGTATAATATCGCACTTTGCCATGCACTACAAATTTGGACTGGTGAGAATTTAAATTTAGTGGTAATACAACAGACTTAATTTCACACCTGTCCAGAAATTAGAAGACAGCAGGAGCTCTGAGAAAGATAACTACTGAATAAACGCTTTTCAGTATTTTCAGTCTATCTTTGGTGATGCTGTTAGTTTCATCAAGAATGTTTTGAGAACTTTTTCTTGTTTTTGTCATGCTGTGAGAGCGTGAAAAAAGTCTAGTGCTGTATAAAAATACTCTAAGTTTATATTAGTGATATTGGAAACAGATTAATTTTACTGTCATGTTAAACATGGAATATGTTGCAAAACAAAATTAGGGAGAATATTCACAGTTTTCTTTGTAACTTCACCCAGTGTTTTTTCTGAAAGAGCTGTGCACTAAATGTAAATTCTTTGTTTTAATTCTAATCGGAGTATGCTTTTTGAGATATTAAGTACAGTGGAATCTTCCATAGCTGTGAAAAATCAGTTTACTTATCAAAGTAGTAAAGCTTTGGCATAATTTAAAAAAACCCAGAAATATTTGCTCAACAAAATTTTGAGTGCATGTAAGTAAAAGGGCAGGAAGTAAGGAAAGACAACATGCATTAAAGAAAAAGTTTTATCGTATTTCAAGAAACCATTTTGTTCACTATTTCATTTCATCAAGAAAGGAAAGGTGTTCTGTCTGGATGTAATATTTATTGTGACTCATAAAATAACATAATGTTAGGTAACTTTTTCATTAGAATGCATAATAGTAAAAAAAGAATGGGAAAAGACTAGGATGAAATAAACACCGTAACACTGAGATCCAGGTTTAACAGGGTAATGTTTATGGACATAACAAGAATTTTCAGACACATGGATGTTAGTCTTGATAATAAAATGAAATATATCAGTTATGTGTTTTTCACCAGAATATCTTGCATTTATGTATGTACATTATATATGGCAGCCCAGAAATCCAACTGTATCCTGGACTGTATCAGGAGAAGTGTGGCCAGCAGGTCGAGGGAGGGGATTCTCCCCCTCTGCTCTCGTAAGACCCCACCTGGAGTGCTGTGTCCAGCTGTGGAGCCCTCAGCTTAAGAAGGATATCAACCAGTTGCAACAAGTCCAGAGGAGGCCACAAAGATGCTCAGAGGGCTGGAGCACCTCTGCTATGGGGACAGGCTGAGAGAGTTGGGCTTGTTCAGCCTGGAGAAGAGAAGGCTCCAGGGAGACCTTATTGCAGCTTTCCAGTACCTGAAGGGGGCCTACAAGGAAGCTGGGGGGGAACTTTTTATAAGGGCCTGTAGCAATAGGACAAGGGGTAACGGGTTTAAACTGAAAGCAGGGAGATTTAGATTAGATATCAGGAAGAAATTCTTCCCAGAGAAGGTGGTGAGGCACTGGAACAGGTTGCCCAGAGAAGCTGTGGATGCCCCATCCCTGGAAGTGTTCAAGGCCAGGCTGGATGAGGCTTGGAGCAACCTGGTGTAGTGGAGGGTGCCCTTGCCCATGGCAGGGTGTTGGAACCAGATGATCTTTAAGGTCCCTTCCAACCCAAACTATTCTATGATTCTGATATACTGTTTATTGATCGCAAAGGTATTGAATACAATTTCACACCAAATATAAAGTTTTCAAATAGATTGCCAGCAGGTTATATCTGTGCCACACTCTAAAGCACACAGATGTGTATATGCTATACGTATTTCTTGACAGGTGTGTAAGAGATGTAAGGTGTTCTGCATGGCTGCAGAGACAGGACCTGCCATGCTGATGAAGCAGGCGGAACTGACGACCTGTGATGATGGACTTCCTTGTGAAGGTGGCAGCTTTTGGCTTCTACACCTTCCCTGTGTATGCTCTATGGCAGCGATGCTGGGTTTGGCCATAGGGCAAGATTCAGATGATCAGCCTGCGGCATATGTGGTGAGATGAAGGAAGATGGGTGAAAATGCAAATAGATGCCTGCTTACATTCACTGAAGCACAGCTTTCAGTTGGCAATACTTGTGAAAGCTTGGTATCTCAATGATGATGTCTCTTGCAGGAGGATAGAGATCAGTGCACAGATGCAGTATGGGACCTTTGGCTTTTCGCTGGTGGGATGTTGTCAGCTGTAAGTCACAGATTTCTGGTAAGTCTTGCCTGTGCATCTCTTCACGGTGAATCTAATGAAATCTGGTTGCTTACAGATTATATTTTTATGGTGGTTTTGGCTTTTGTCCATTGAGGCTTTTCCTGCAGTTAAAGCATTCATAAAATCTCTCTACCCCTTAGACTCTTTGTTGCCTAATAAATGGTGAGTTCTTGCTGCAGACTACTTCACTAAAGGTGTTAGTCTTCTCCTTAAAAGTATACCAGGCTGTCTCTGCTCATGAAATATGCACGACCTTGGAACTTTGAGATCTCTGTCTCTGTCAAATCTGGTTCAACTGGGCCAATGTATTCAGAAATTAGTTGTGAGGTTCACACATATAGGAAGAGATGATATAATTCTTTTTGACTTGGGAAAGGAGGTTGAAAAAAGCTATTTTTAAGCATTTTCAACATGGTGAAAGAGCAGGTAAGATTTTGGAAGAGGTTATTACAAAGTTTGCATTTCTTTCTTCGTGTAGTTTACAACAGGCACCCATAGATACATACAGGTCACCTTGGAGATGTTTATGACAGTTGAAATAAATTCAAAACTTTATAACCACATGTCATTATGGGTTTGTTTTTGTTTACTTCCTGTTTTTCTTTCTTCAAACCATATGCATTTAAAAATCAACAAATAAAACCACTGTGTCCTGAGGGAGAATTAACTGTGAGTGAGCAGTTTGGGACAGCAAAGACCTCTTTTACTTTGGATGCTTTTCCATTCACAGCATGGAAACATAAATATATGTGGAGACCATGAAACAAGCTAATAGATTATAAACTTCACCCTTTGTTTTTTTGTGTCCTGCTTTCTGTGAGATGAAGGAGACTGGAAGGCTGCTGGGTACTGTGGATTGTTTTCCCCAAGGCATCTTTTGGATGCTTTGGGGCTGACAGGTGTGTTATACAATTTTCTTGGGTACTGCCATTTGTGATGACGCCTGCTTTGAAGTGTCATTACTGCAGTAGCAGCTTTCTTCTTCCTTCTGAACACAGAAACTCATTTTTCTTCCTAAAGGGCTTTTATTGGTTCTTCCCTGTCTCACACAAAACCAAAAGGTTTCCTCAAATCTCTTCCGTTTTCACCACCTATCACATTTACCAGCCTTGAGGCCATACCAAGGACAAAATTTTTCTCTTCCAATGCTTGAAGACACTGTGAGGGCATCTTCCTAAAAGCTGTCTGAGTCCTCCCACAGAGAGGTGAACCTTTACTTCTACTTCCTTAAATGCAGTAAGACGAAAAGCAAGATATGCAGGGATTTTAACTGCAGACCTAATCAATGGGTCCACGTGAAAGCCACATACAGAAAATGGTTCCTGTTCCTCTACAGTCACAAGTATTTTATGTGTTAACTGCCTGCTCCCCAGTCTCTAAATAATATCATCTCAGATTTGCTGAGCTCGCATCTTTACTATAAGGTGCATCTGTCTTTGAGCAGATTAACCCCAAAGTGTTTTGATGTGACCTGAAGGTAAAACCAAGTTTTGAAAAGTTTACAGTTACTTCAGGAACTGGAATTTCCATTCTTATGTATAAACCACTGAGCCATCAAATTTCTGAATCATGAGTTCTTGTGCACCTTTCTCTCCACAGCTGAGAAGAAAACTCTTGATCCAAGGGATGCAGGGTATGCATACATCACAGGGAGAGTTTACCTGTGACTATGGACAGCACATTTTGAAAAGCTACAGTAAAGTACTTTCTGAAAATACTTAATTAAGCCCTTCAAGCCTTATTTATCTCTTCAAGAGTGGGCTGACAGCACTATAGCTCCTTGGTTTTTTATACAGAATATACAGATCACAGTCAGTGCTAATCACAGGCTTCACAAAACTTACAGAAAACATGGAGGAAAGGCCTTTAACTCTTTATTCTAGTATGTCTTCTCAATACAGGACTCTTCTGAAGAACTTCTGTGTCCAAACAAGCATGCTGAATCATGGAACTTTTACCACTTCACTTTCAGAATATTTCAGTAGATGAAATCTCCTTTCAAGGAAGTTCTTCCCAGTGCTGCTATGAAACCAAATGTTTATCTTCCTTTCATACCAGCACTTCTGGTCCAACTGTTTATACTGGCAGCCTCACAAATGACTTTGTATTTGAGGAGCTAGTGATCTTGAACAGGCTATCCCTGCTCTGTTGGGCGTTGCACTTAGAGCCTGAGCAGCACATATGTTAGCATGCCTACCCACCGTATGGGGAACTACTGGTGTGCACCGCGTGCAGCTGGGTGTTGTGACAGAAGTAACAGTCTAACATGTCAGGAGACGATGCATGATTCTGCTTCCTATGCAAGAGAAAGGACACTGTGACTTGGGAGGGAGAAGGAACCTCTCCATGGAGGGGTAAACCTCCCCAGGGTCTGTCTGATGCTGCACAAATGTGGGGTTCCCATACTCTGGAAGCTGGTTAAGATTTACTCACAATCTATATTCCTCTTTTTATTCCATCTTATTAAAACTGCTGTTTTATTAAGCTATTTGTTGTTTTGTTGCTGAGAATCAGAAAGCACCCTGCACCATCTCTCTTCCCCTGCCACACACAGAAAACTCTTTCAGCACATATGTATTTCATAGAATCATATGATTGCTTGGATTGGAAAGGACCTTTAAGATTATCAGGTCCAACTGTTAACCTAGCACTGCCATGTCCGCCACTAAGCCGTGTCCCCAGTCACCACACCTGCAAGTCTTTTAAATATATCCTGTGATGGTGACTCAACCACTTCAACAGCAATATTCACAGAAATATTTGCTGCCTTTCAGTTTTACTGGAACTTCATCATAATGTTGAGAAAGGAAAAAAAAAAAAAAAAAAAGAGAGAGCAGCAAAATGGAAGACTTCTTTATTTCTTGTATTTTAGCCATTTTCAAGTTTACAGCCTCACACTTAGAATCAGTTAGCTTTTCTAGAAACCCTTCTTTGGATAATTTATGGAGAACAGATTTGACAATTGAACACAAAGTCTGATTTTTTTGTTTTCTGTCACACTGTATCATGTTTCAGTCATATCTGTTCTCCAAGTTTTCCTTTCATTAGTTGAATTATATGGCTATAGTATACCCAACCAAAACTTCCTGAACAGTTTGACCTTAATCCAGCAATGTGCTTAGTTTTAAGCACACAACTAATCCCAGCAAAATGAATGGAGGTATTAATGAATTTAAACGTATTTCCAAGTGAAAGCTGGTATGAATTATCCTGTTACCATGGTCCAAAGCCACTTGGTTGTGCAAACAAAGCATTATAATGACCCAGTCCTTCAATGTAAAATTTTATTCACAAAACATTCTAAACATAAGGTAAAAAGAGTGCCAGAAAAGGCTTTTAAAAGCAAGATAAATAAAGAGAAAAACGGCCCAGAAGAAATGCTGGGGCACATTTTTGATATGCATCCAATTAAGATGCTTAAGGTATTAATGAAATGATCTGAAAAGGCATCTATATCCAGTAACAGGGGTTTTTACATAAAAAACTTGTTCCAGTTAAAATATTTCTATTTATCAGACTATATAACATTTTTTACCATGACATATACTGTTTTAAGCATGCATGCAGGCAAAGGTTTAACATCTGTGGGTAATCTTTTACAATGAATTGCTTTAACACTGATTTAAATTGATAATAATACTGATAAGAAATGTTACTCTACTAAATGTCTTGAGAAATCTAGTTCTCTGCTCAAGACCCAGGTAGATTAGATTCTTATCTGGAACTGAGGAGGAGCTGTCTATTATTTCCTCTTGGATGAGATCTTGTCTAGCTGGTTCTCTCTTCAGGCTTCATTAATCTCTATGATTAATCACCTCATCACAAGTTAAGGTAGGGTACCAAAGCTGATAGACATTGCAGGTCTTCTCTCCTGCCTTGTGTGATGCAGGAGTTCTGTAATCTAAAAAATTTATAACAAGTTTTCAAAATGCTTTTCTGGCAGTTCTATATGATTTTCCCTCCTCTGTTGGTCAGTAGTCTCTCTCTTCCTAGTCTTCCCAGAATTACCTGAAATACGGTATCAGTCTTTGCACTGGTATTGTCTTTATCCCTCTAGAAGTTATTGCCTTGTCACAGGGTGAGGTGGGTCTCCTTGCCTTAACCACTCAGTTTACTGCTTTTAACAGGTAATAAACTACTGGTAATAATTACACTGTCACAATGGTGCAGGGTAATATTTCAAATCAATCCAACGGGTCTCAGCAGAAGAGATTTGCCAAGGACCTTTGAATATCGTAGAGTTTCAACTATTTAAGTGGATGTAATCTGCTGTTGTTCTATAGAAACATCTCAACATCCACTGTTTACCCCTTAGAACAATTTTTAAATGCCATTACATACGTGTATAGTTGTTGCCAGAAAGTAAAAGATATTTTCTATAAACTGTGCCTAAATAAATACTATAAATGTGTATAAATGATTCATAAGAATGAGGCTGATGATTTTTGTAGTAACTTCCCTTTACTGAAGATCACTTTTGTCTACAACTTCCAATAAAGTAAACTTTTAGAACAAACTCTAGAAATTGCCTCATAATTAAGGACATCAATTTAGACCAAGGGCCAGAAGGAAATATAAGTTAAGCTGCTCAGCTATCTCTAACCTTTAGGAATCACACTGTTCTGCAGAATTTGGGGTCTTTACCTTAGCTTTGTAACTCTCTGCAGCATACATGGGGAGGGTTGGACACCTAAGATAAGGAGCCACAAAAACTAGCTTGCTGAGCAAGCAGCTGGTAGTAAACACTGGTAACAGGGGTGTGCCAGGCATTCTCTGGGATTTAGGACTGTTATTTACACAGCTGCCAAACCCCTCCCTTCAGCCAGGATTGTCACCTAAGTCTTTCATTTCAAAAGCTGTCAAAAGTTGAATAAACAAGGGAAGATATCACTCTTTCTTTCAAAATACGACACCTTACAAAAAGCAAAGTTATTCCATCTCATTTCAGCTGCTGTGTGTTCAGGTGGTTCAGTGATGATGAGGAGATAGACCTTCCCTTCACCTCTGTGGATTTAAAAACACAGTACTGTGGCACAGAAGGTAGTTGAAGCAGCAGACACTTCTGGACAAGTTGTCCATTTGTGGGATGAGTGGGTTCACGGTGTGCTGGGTGAAGAACTGGGTGAAGGGCAGAGCTCAAAGTGTTGTAGGGAATGGGCCCACATCTGGCTGGCAACTGGTCACCAGTGGTGTTCCTCAGACGGCAATTCTAGGGCCATTTCTGTTGAATATATTTATCAATCACCTGGCTGCAGGAGTTGAAAGCACCATCAGCAAATCTGAGGTTGATACCAAACTAGGAGGCGCTACTGATTCCCTTGAGGGACAAGATGTCTTGCAGAAGGCTCAAAATAGATTGGAATACTGGGCAACGATTAATGGGATAAAGTTTAACAGGTGCAAATGTCATATTCTGCACCTAGGATGGGGCAATGCTGGGCACAAGTATAAACTGGGAGAGGAGTGGTTGGAGAGCAGCCCTGCAGAAAGGGATCTGGGCATGCTGAACAACAGCAGGCTCTGTAGGAGTCAGCAGTGCCCTGGCAACCAAGAGGGCAAACCACATCCTAGGGTGCATCAAACACAACATGGCCAGGGGGTCAGAAGGGGTGACTATCCCACTGTATTCAGCATTGGTCAGCCTCACCTTGAGTGCTGTGTACAGTTCTGGGCCCCATAATTTAATAATGATGTGAAGGTCCTTGAATGTGTCCAGAGGAGGAGAACAAAGCTGGTGAAAGGGCTGGAAGCCGTGCCCTATCAGGAGTGGCTAAGGACACTGAGTATTTTTAGTTTGGAGAAAAGATCTCATTGCTCTCTACAGCTTCCTGAGGAGGGGAGGTAGAGAAGTTGTTGACCTTTTCTCTCTGGGATCCAGGTATGCAGGATGTGTGGGAATGGTTCAAAGTTGCACCAGAGGACATTTAGACTGGACATTAGGAACCATTTTTTCCTGAGACGGTGGTCAAACACTGGATCAGTCTTCCTAGAGAGGTGATCAATGCCCCAAGCCTGTCAGCGTTTAACAGACATTTGGGCGATGCCGTTACCAACATGCTTTAACTTTTGGTTAGCCCTGAAGTAGTCAGGCAGTTGGTCTAGACGATCTTTGCATGTACCTTTCAACTGAAATTGCTCTGTTCTATTCTATTCTATTTCACCTTTTTTGCATAAATTCCTCCTCCTGATGAAGATATGCCATTATGCAAGAGAAATAAAGGGAAATAGCTTTAGTTTTAGGGAAAAAGAGAGAAAAAAACCATTAAGTTGAATGTGGCTAATGAAAAGATGCTTTTCTGGAAGATGAATCACCGCTGGTGCAATACCTACTCCAGTGAGAAAGCATGTACGGTCACTCAGTTGTAAGAGAATTTAGGAGAAATAATTTCCCTCTGAAGAGCATTCCAACATTGAGTTCTACACTCACACCCTTGCTGTTCCTGCAATACTTCCTAAACTGTGGAAAGACTTTAAATAAAAAGGACATAAAACTTTTTGACCATTCAATTTTTCTCCAGCTGAAATATAATCTAGGCAGCTAGACTTTATTCTGGGCTGTAACAGAGACTGTGAAGGTTCTTAAATCCAAGTCTTTTTCTTCCTCACTGGCTGTGCTACATGATAGACTGTCATAAAAGGTAGGTGATAGTGCCATTTCCACCATTAAGAACAGAAGGGGAATCCTTTTAATTTTTTTACAAAGGTTGCACATGCAGAGGACACTGTTCACCCTGCTGCATGTAATTACCTGATTTTTAGATGGCTAAAGTACGTAAAATTAATCCTAATCATAATATGCAATCGGAGACTAATAAATGTATTTTAAATTCATGTTGCCATTGGTACACATCTCCCGTGTGTAAACAAACTCACTGACATTTTGACACCATTTGTGGAATTAGATGCTAACAAGTACGAGCTGTCATTTGGGGTCCTAACATGAAGAACTAGTGGGTCTGAAATCCAGTCTTTTATTCCCATAACATGTCAACTGGTTTAATAAAAAGAGACCTCTCATAAATCTCTCCTACAGATCTTGTCTTGTGCATATGATTAGCTCATCATAACTACACAAAATTGTTTATGTTATAATTTTTGTTAAGTAGAGTTTTTAAATGTCTTTGACCACTGTCTCTGACTGAAAGGAAAAATTATTTATTTTAGAAGTATGAGGTGTTATCTTAATCAACTTTCAGTCATAATGTCTAGAACGAAAAAGTTTTTGGTAATAGTGAAAAGTGAGCAAGGCATTATCTTCTTTATCTCTTGCATCTGAAGGTATTTTTGTAGGTCTCATAAACAGCCTAAGAAAAGTCTTGCTATTACAAAATTTCTATGTTATGAGGTAGTTTTGTTCTGCAGCATCTTTCTGACTGAAGCTGATTCTAATAAACTTCATATTTGATTCTTGAGAAACAGGCATTGTCAGGCAGCAATAAAAGTAAATAATGGACTGTTTTGATTCAAATTCTAACTATCTGGATGCAGACTGTTTCCAAATTCTTGTCATAAGTAGCACCATCCAAAAGTGCTGATCATTGCTTCTTGTCACACTCCAAGTGTTTTGGATGGTGTTTCAGTGAGCAGTGGTGACTCATTTCAGCATAGAGTCATCGGTTGGACCTGCAAGTTAGACTTCAGGAAAACATTGTACAGATGCCAAAGCCACATATTTATTTGATTTATTTATATTTGAGGGGGAAGGCTTCTTTAGAACCCCTCTCAGAGCCTGAGGGATCCTCTTTTCTGATTCCTCCCCTGCATCCTTGAGGCCCTTGTGGTCCTTTTGGCCAAGGGAAATGGGACACACCTTTTTGAGCTGCCAAACACTTATCAGCCTGGAGTAAGACTCCCTGCCATCTACATCTAAGCATGAGAAATATGGAAATAAGACCCAACAGACTTAAGCACCTTTGGGAACTTTCCTCATAAATATAGCAGAATACCTCTTTCACAAGTGGGAATGATCTTTCTTTTTTTAGCTTGTGGACTGCATTTAGTACATGAACTTCTTGTGTATTCTTTTTTGTAGTGTACTGGTAGGATAATTTTAAATAATTGTGAGAGCAATACATGATTGTAGACCTGGGTGGGGGCAGTGGTGATGTTGGAGATCTGGATATTATATGTATGAATTCTTTTATAAAGCTGATGAAATAAGGAAATCTCCTCTCCATTTTCTTCATAATTTTGTTTATGAATGCTGGTGCAATGCATTTGGAAAGCTGTTGTTTTGCATCACATTCAGACAATCTAACCTTGACGGGATGGGATCCCATATCCAGCATAACAAGCCATCCAGGTTCTTTCAATTTCCTTTCAAACTTCTGTGCATTACTACATTGCATGCACAGCAGCTACTTAGTAGCTCACACACATATGCAGGTTTATACACAACACATGAAACTTGGCTGTTCTGGTCTGAAAACAATGTTCAGTAGAAATAATACTTCTAATAAGAGATATGAGGCCTGCAAGGGGCAATGGATTAATTCCTAAGAAAATATATTTTGGGATCAGTTTTGAGTGAGTAGGATATTGGTATAAGCTTTGATTTTGATTGCATGTGCCATCAGGCAGGCACATTTTTCTCTTGCTCACTGAGAACTCAACAGAGATTTGTCAAAAGCCACACCTCATTATGAATAGAGGAAATGTAATCCTTGGGAAGACAGTGAACTATGTCCTCTGGCTGAGTTCTGCTCAGTGTAGGGAAAAATTTTTTAGATACTGCTGTTAGCTGGGGCAGGGTTGATCACCAAGGGGCACAGACTCAGAGTCTATTCACAGTGCTAATTTTGTTTGAACTGTTCTTTTTAGTACAGAGCCAAAATCCTAGATGATACACTCTAAAAATGACAGTTGGCTCTATATCATGTTGCATATTCAAAAAAAAAAAGTTCATGACACAGTGTTCTTATTCAAAAAGTGCTTTTTAATTAAGACATGCAGTAAGATTACTGTTTAATTAAATTCCAGGTGTCCTAGCAAGCCATGTCTATTGTACATATGTCTTGTATCTGAACTGACTTGAATACAGATGGAAATTTGGAAACATGGAATTTCTTAGAATACTGTTTGGCAGTTCAAATTATTCTACTGATGTCATTCAGGGCAGACTTAAATACAGAGTATAAAAATCTCTAAGGAATAAGAATCTGGCATTTTCTAGCTAAGACAGTTTTAGTCATACCTTCATCAAGCACCTAAAACAAGTTTCTAATGAGGCTTTTGAATTGGAAATTTAAAATGTTTAATTACACTTAGAAAATTAATAATTAGTGGAAGCATCATTAGGATAAATCAAATACACTTTTAGTTCTTTAATTAAGTAATTCTTTATAATTTCGATGAACTTCAGGTGAAATTAATCTCAACCAGCTTGTACTAACTAAATGATTTTATGTCATGGTTAGCCCCAGACGGTAACTAAGAACCAGACAGCTTCTTGCTCTCTCTCCCCATGGTAGGATGCAGGAGAGAGTAAAGGTGGGAAAACTCATGCGTTGTTGAGATAAAAACAGTGTAACAGGTAAGGCAAAAGCCACTCACACGAACAAAAAACCCAGGGAATTCATTCACCACTTCCCATTGGCAGGCCGCTGTTCAGCCATCTCCAGGAAAGCAGGGCTCCATCACGTGTAAGTTACTTGGGAAGACAAACGCCATCACTCCGAACGTCCTCCCCTTTTTCTTCCCCCAGCTTTATATGCTGAGCATGGTGTCATATGGTATGTGATAACCCTTGAGTCAGTTGGGGTCAGCTGTCCCAAATGTGTCCCCTCCCAACTTCCTGTGCACCCCCAGCCCACTCGTTGGTGGGGTGATGTGAAGTGCAGAAAAGGCCTTGACTCTGTGTAAGCACTGCTCAGCAGAAACTAAAACATCCTTGTGTTATCAAGACTATTCCGACATAAACCCAAAACACAGCCCCATACCAGCTACTGTGAAGAAAATTCACTCGATACCAACCAAAACCAGCACACTGAAACAATAAAGAGATAAGTATGTCCAGAAAACAATTTCAATAAGCTAAGATGAACTCTTGAAGTGATTCTTTTTCCCCAATTTATTTTTGCAAGAAGCCTTGGAGCACTTCTTGGAGTAGACATCTAACATCTAGACTAATGAAAACAGACAAAATAAGTTCCACCATGACTGGTTATAATGGGTCTACATGGAAATGGGTCTTAATGGAAAAGCTTGTCTGACTGAGAAGGTAATAGGACATATTTGTTTTCTACAAGGACATAGAACTGTATGTATTGGTATTTTGACTCTTTTATTTTTTGGAAAATTATGTTTATCTTATAGGGAGATTATCTAGAAAATAATTTTACTCCACTTTTTCATGAATAGGAACAAATACATGGCACACACACGTAGGTTGCAATTTTTATGAGTATAATAAGTGTAAAATGGCAGAGAATTTATTTTGGACAGTATCTTAAAAATACCCCAATGTATTACACACTGACTGAAAATGAAAGAATAGAAAATGTGGTTTTATAAGCTGTACCTTTAATTAAGCTGTAGAAACAATGGTATTTCACAGAAAGCGATGAAGTTACCTTCTGGTAGAAGGTGTTCCAAAAAAAGCTTTAAACATTTCTTGTTTCAACAATCCTTTTTTTTGGAAAAAAATATAGTAGAAACATGTTTATCTCTGGCCTAGGTAAAACAAAATACATAATACACTCTAAAACATACTCAACAATATGTTAATATTTGCTGAAGATAAGACCTGAAAACTGTCATTAGGAAAATGTTATTTAATTTGAATCAAAACAAGAAGCACGTCTTTCTTTAATGTCTTATAGATAAACAGCAGTGGAAACCGCAAGTTTTCACATGCAATAAGCATTATTTTGCTATTAACGGCAGTAAATAACAAGCAATGATTAAAGGCCTTGAAATATAAGTCAATGGAAACATTTGCATTGGCTACATAGTCTTTAGAACAAACCTTAGAGCCATAAATACTGAAGAAGAGTCATTACCTAGCAGATACACCCTTATTATGCAATAGGACCATGGAACACATGAAATTATTTTCCTAGTGTCTCAATTTTGTGCTTGAGTGAGGGCATGTGTACCAGGTACTGAACTCCTTAGTGGTTTTTGAGTTATCAGGTCTTGTCCCTCCACACTGTCACATTGCAGGAAGGAGCAAATAAGACCAAGCTGAACCCTGTGCACCTCCCTTGGCTCTGGGAAAGGAGCAAGCACTGCTGCCCTGCAGGTCAAAGGTGAGAGAGGCCTTGTTCCCCAGGACCCAAACATGCCAGAAATTAAAATGAAACATGGCATCTTGTTCCTGTTTTGCTTTGCAGGTGAAAATTGTCTGGTTTAGAATCAGCCCTCCATGAATTGGCAGCTAATCTAAACTGGTTGTTGAGACTTATTTGTAATCACAAGGTGAAACACAGGCACTTCTAGAGGCTGTTCATCTGTTCACAGAAAACTATTTAAAGCAGATGGGATGAATCTCATTGGGAAGGTGCTCCTCTCCCTCTGCTGAAGATAGGGGCCCAGACTGCTGTTGTAGAGCAGATGTCTAACTTTCAGCTGGTTGATTTAAATAAGAAATACTCTGCTATTATTGTATGTATAGAGAAAAGACTGAATGTGAAGGTTTTTTTTTTAATTTCAGTGAATGAATAGCAGCTTTTAAAAGTAAAATAGTGCTTAACTATGGCAGCCAGTGGAGAGTCATCTCCACACAGGAACCACAGGAGAAACCCTGCCAGCCACCTCCCCAGGTGTCACTTGCCCTGATGAGCAGACATGAATTATCCACTGGTCTGTGGTGGAGCTGTTCACCTTTCTGCCACGAAATGGGGACAAAGACAGGCTTTGTTTCTGTCCTGTTCCTTTAGAAATGCATTGCAACTTCTCCTTTTTTTCATCCTGCTTTTCCTCACACCCTTTGATACACACCAGGAAAGTCACTGATTGTCATTGGTCTCAGTATTTGATCTGATATACAATGAAGAGCTTATGACATCATAAATATGTGTCAGTTGTTGAACTATCAACTTTCCACAGAGCATTTAAAATAGCTAAACTCAAGAGATTAGAGTGATTGAATCAGTATGTGATGTATTTACATAATATAGAAAAATCTGGAGGGAAAAATATCAATAATTCTTTATGTTATGACCAATGCCATGAAACTGCATTTATTGCATATCATGTGTGGCAACACAGTTTAAATCCATGCTATTTCTGATATGTAAATAAAGCTAAGCAGCTGATCCCATTTTTCTTAAGACGGTTTTACTGGGATTCAGAATACAGAAGAGTATATGAAATTCAGAATACAGAATAGCATTTTCCATTCAAATTCAGGATTTCAGTTTACAAATTCATTTTTATTTCAGAGAACTTGCATAGCTTGTGACATCGAATTTCAATTAAAAAAAACAGACATGAAAGTTTGGAAATACTGTAATAGTTTATAATTTGTAAAGTTTTGTGAAAGTGAAAACCAATTATTTTTCTCCAGTACTGTCAAGAAAAAGCATTGCTCTAGAGCTTGCCAGTTTTGTTACTCTTTTCTGTTGCAACTGATATAACTAATGAACTTAAATTTCTGTTGAAGTAAGGAAAGAAGTTTTCCCAGGAATTTTGTCTTAATTTTTATCTGATAACTAACACTTTTTTGCAGTAGTATTGAGACTGATGACCAATCTTTCACTGTTTCAGAAAGGGAAGATAGGATAAAAAAAATACTACTATGTTTAATGGATCCTGTTCTTGACAGAGAGTATTTTGCCATGACTTTATAACAATAAAATAACAGTACTGGTATTCTTATTCCTATTCATGCTTGTATTCACATTAGTATTATTATCAGTAATAGTATTATCTATAGTCTGTGTAGCAGTATAGGGGCATACCTTGAGTATCTAACTGTAATCAAAGCCATATGAAATAGATGGGATTCATTTTCCCATCTTTTACTACATAAAACTTAGGTTTTAGTCTAAACTGATTACTTAGGTGTTGTGGTTTAACTCCGGCTAGGAAAATACCACGAAGCCAATTCCAGCAGAGCAGGAGAATTGGAGGAAAAAGAAATAAGGAAGTTTGTAAAATTCAGATGACTGTTTACTAATTAAATCGAAATATATACAAATACTACTAATAATAAGTAATTAAAATAATAGAAAATAAAACATATGATACAATACGATACAGTTATGATACAGTTGCTCACCACCCACTGACCAGTGCACACCCATGTGCTGAGTAGTGACAGTCAGACCCAGAGAGCCCAAGACCTGCAGCCTGAGAGACTCAGCCCGAGGGCTGGAGCCTGAGAGCTGTCACAGCAGATTCTGAGTGAACCCTATGAGCGATAGCATGACCGGGAACACTAAACAAACCCACCAACTCCCTCATGAACGAGCCAGCACAGAATTTAGTAAGTGTACGGAAGTAAATGAGCAAGAGAGTAAGAGAGAGAGTAATGGCTCCCGGAACCCCTCCTCACCTATGCCCCCAGAATGACTTACTATGGAATGAAATAATCCCTTCATCAGTTTGGGTCAGCTGTCTGAACTGTGTGTCCCCTTCACCGCCTGTAGCAAGGCAGAGAGAGCTGGGAATGCAGCTGCAGTATCAGAAGCTGAGAAAGAGCTTGAATTCAATGCAGGCATTCCCCAGCGCCAGCTAAGACCTTATCAGTACTTCTCAGTATCCAGGAACACAGCTCCCTAGTAGCCACAGTGAAGAGAGTTAACTCTTCCTGACTGAACCCAGCACATTAGGCTACCAGTGTAAATAGGGCATCTCCGTAGGATGGCTGCTTCCACCTACATCATGCATTCTGGAGCTTTTCTGTCTTCTTTCAGTGCTCTTCTTTCTGTTCAACTTCATCTCCAGTATTGGAGATGTACTGACTTATGGCTAATGATTCAGTCCTAAAGACTGAGTAGTGTAGAAAAGACAACAGAACCTTTAAAAGCATTTCCAGTATCTGTCATCTTGCAAGATAATCAGAGAGGAAGGTTTCCTAAGGAATCTTCTATTGACTAAAATATTTTCTTTTGATTGGAGTTTAATCTGTTGCTGATTTTAGAAACAGTTTGAGATTTTCATACGTATTCTTATCTGATTAACATTACTAAATGCAATTTACATTTGCCTTTGGAGAATAGACATTATCAGGTCAATATGTTCTTTATTTATTCCAGATAAGTACATGTATGATTACATTTTTAGTAATACTATATATTTGTGCGCAGAATATTTAGTGTTTTAAATTCTTTGTCATTATATGAACAAATACCATGGCTACTTCGATGAGTAGTTAAAATAAATTCCATTTATTTGTCTGCATCTTCCAGTTGGTATTTTTTCTGCTCTGATTTGAATTCTTTATTCCTACTTTCTGTCTTGGTATTCAACTCCTATTGAAGAGATGGGCTGTCTTTCAGTAGTAAGGAGATCTTGGTGTCCTTAAGTAACGACAACTGGTATTGAAAGGAATGGACAAGAACGTTATTAGGCAATATTTACCTCAACCATTTTTTTCCCAGCTCTGCTTCCTGCAGAGAGTCTTGGGAATGGAGTTACTGCTGGGAAACCCACACCCCCATGAAGGGTGATTTCACCACCAGTGGTGCCTTGGGTGGACCATTTACTGTTGTTTTGACCAGTCACTAAAAATGGACTGGAATCATTTAAAGAGGTTGTGTACATCTGGAAAAAAATAATGGCCATGTGGGCAGAAGAAAGAAGCAGACGTTAAGGATGTGAAGGGTAAATGTACACAACAGGAAGGTTTGAGAACTCATGGTTGATTGGGTTACAATTTACTTTTCACATAATTTCAAGATAAGCTGCCTCTGTAGCAATCTTTTCGTTGACTGCTGGTTGTAGCAATGTATGGAAATAAGGGTAATGTTTATTTTCCAACATGTAACAATATTCTTTAGAACAAGAAATTAAAATCTTTGTATGCTAATGAAGTATCAGTGAGAAGTTCTGTATACTGAACAGTAAGCTAGAAACACCTTTTATGACTATCATAAGTTTAGGAACTTGAACAATTTCTCTTCTGCTTTCCTTATCACAGCTGCTGTGGTCAAGGTATAGCATTTAAATCTCAACATTTCAGTAAAGGATTTATTAACATTTGCTCCATGAATTCTTTTAATTACAATACAAAATTAAATGCTGCTTTTCTTTTGGGCTCAACAGGAAATATAAAAGTTTTATTGTTGACAGGGTTTTTATTTTGATTTAGATTTGAGATTTTTTAGAAGATGGCAACAAACAAATCTCTTCCTCTGTTCTGTGCCAAATGAATGTAAATTGCCTGAAGTGGCAAAAAGAATACAGGAAATAATTTACAATGTTCCAATAACATGTTTTAGCTAGTTCATGACTGTGCTATGAAACACTGACATGTATTGATTGGTTACATTGTTGCATATGCCTCCTTTCTTCCATTCATCACTACTTACTAGACATTTGTTTCCACCATTGCTGCAAGTGTTTTCATGACCACTTCATGAAATGTAGCTCTCCTATTGTTAAGTAACAATTTGTTTCAATTTAAGCCTTTTCCTTTTCCTTTTCCTTTTCCTTTTCCTTTTCCTCCTGTAAGTTTGGCTTGTCTGGAAACATACAGGTTTAAAAGAAAGTCTGTTATTTATTAAAAAAATAAAACCCCATTTTTTTCTTCATAATTTTTAATTGCCTTGTTGAATTTCCTGGAATTCCTCTGCACACACACTGTACTTGTATGAAAAATAAATACAAATAGATATTGTTTATCTAAGTGTAGCAATTACTGTAGATATATAAACTGCTTTCCAACAAGTAATTTTTTAAGCCCTGTAAGACAATGATGGTTCTTTTTTGGTTATAAGACAAAGATATTCCCTGGGAGTTTGCAGAGACTTTCTGTGTCACCGCAAGCTTACAAAACATGTTATGAAGTACAGAAACCCACAGGCAGCACAATGTTTTGTATGATCTTTTGGATGTACTGGAATATGCTGAAAGTTTGTTATTATGCACAACTCAAACAAATAGCAATATTCAAGAATCTGTAATTTCTTAAGCCAGAATAAATAAAGCTGGTAAACCCCATCCATGTCTAAATTAGGTCCTTTTATTGAATCTTGTAGTCCCCTCTGGGAAAGCTGGCAACATTTCTAAGTTTTGGAAGAAAATAATCAGTCAACAATTAAAATATTAGCCTGATTGAAAGCTGTTCTCTAGAATTACCAGGAAGACAAAAATAATAAAAAAGAAAATCTTTATGCATAAAACTTCGTAAATTATTTCCTGATACATGAAATTTCTCTGGAGGTTTCTTTCATGAAATGAAACAGTTTTGAGGGCTTGTTCACATAATCCTAAATGGGGTAGGTAAGAGATTGTTTGCAGCTCTGTGAGAAGGTGAAATTCCAAAGAAATGTAGCTGAACACCCAAGTGCACAAAGGCAAAGCTTAGAGCACAGAAATCCTATGTTCAGCATATAGCTGTGAGTCATGTAATTGTGCTTATTGAAGTGCAACTTGAACTGTTTAACACAGACAACTCCAATTCACAGGTTTTACATCTTTTGGGTCATGAGTCATACTCTGATACCTTAAAAAACCCCTTTAAACACCAGGGAAATTCAAAGCCACATCCTATGTAGTCTTTTAAGGTTCAGAATATTTTTTCCTTTCTCAGTGTCAATATCTTATGCTTTCTGTAAAATGTTCTTCTTGTCAGCAGTCCCTCTTTCATTTGCATCTACTATTTAACTTTTCAGGTTTTTGTCTCCATTTGTTGAGGTATCAAGGTATATACTTTAAAATACTTAAGTGGTTCCACTCTGACCATTCAAACTTCTATAGCTGGGAGACAAGTTATCTAGTTTGTGCTAACAAGCGCACCTTTCATTTTATTTTTTATTTGATCACTCCAGTCCATATGTAATTATGGTGGTTTGATTATTATTGACATCCCACAAGCTAATTACTGATATATATATATAAAAGTCTCAGACTAATTACCTAAAAATTTCTCAAACATGATCCACATCAGAGACATCTGAATAAGACACATTTCTCAGATTGTCCCTGTTGTCTTCTTTGAAGAGATGTTTGCTAGACAGTTATTTTTCTAACATTTTAGCTGTCAAAATTCTCCAGAAGGGGTAAATATGATCCTACTTTGGAAGAGATTGGTTTTACTAAATATATAGTTAAAGTCAGTGCCTTGTGACAGGGAATTAATTTTTCTTTGTGCTTAATTATGCCAAATGACACTTAGGGTTTTTTTTTTTCCCCTAAACACAGTTTACAAATAAGGTCCATTTTGTTTTCCCACTGTAATCTTGAGGAACAACCTTGATAATTAAAAAAAGGGCAACAAAACCAGACCATAAACAGCAGTAGTCCTAAATTAAACTTCTGTAAACTGCACACAAAAACCACATGATATTATAGGAGCTGCTCGAAGATTGGACTTCTGAGACATGTCATGAATGTGAAGTTTCACCTATTTCACCCATTTCACTCATAGGAAGAAACCATTACTGTCTTTTTTGAATCCTCCAAAGCCTTAATAGGTTAATGACTTTCCTTGATACTGAAGAGAGTATTAAAAGAAAGGAGGCAGCTGCTGTGCTTGCAGAAGCAACCACACACTCACGTACACATTTTCTTCCAGATGTGAGGTTTGGCTAGCTAGTGCTCTGTCCAACAAATCTCTAGGTAAAGCAAACACCATCTGCATTTTGTTGCGCAATCATTGAAGTGTCTGTCTTTATTTCCTCACTTCCTATGGTTGGAACTCAGATAGTTGGAGCGTTAGCTAGACTATAGTAAGCTATAGAAGCATGGTTTGTATATGAGGGACCTTAAAGATCATCTGGTTACAAGTAGAGAAACTTCCACTAAATCAGGTTTCTCAAGGGCCCATCCAACCTAACCCTGAACTGTTCCAATGATGGGGCATCCAAAACTTTTCTGAGAAGGCTTTCAGACCTGTAAGTTGAACAAAGATGCCAGGAGGTCTGTATGGATGAACAAGGAGGGATGTTTCCACTGGGTATTTCCTTATTTGCTTAGTATTTAAAGAAAAATTTCACCTGCTCATTTGGACTAGTCTGTGTCCTTCTTTATCTACTGGTCTGTAGTACAGAAAGCTTTCCGAAATATGTGTCAGTTTCAGGGAAAGGGAATAAGAGATTTTTGGTTCAAGTCTTCATTCAGTGTGTATGAAAGACTAAAAGAAGATGAACTTGTTGCCTATGAACATTTACAGTGAAAAAATATGTGTCCAGCCTGACAGTACTGAGTTCTCTAGAAAACTTTGAAATATGATACTGTAGAATAACCTTCAAAGCACTTTGCTTTTTCCGACTTCAGCTTTCCAGTAAACATATAAAGTAGCATGAGGGTTAGACAGCGTTCATAACAGAGAATGATTGAGAATATCTATTTACCAGCATTGCTTCTCTTGGAGATGTGTGGAAAACTTTGCATACCTCTTTGCTTGTTTTTAAAATTTCCCTAGGCAAGTTAAAAGAATTATCTTTTACAAAGGAGTATTCTTATCCACAGGCTACAAAGCCAGGTTTTGAACTTCTTATTCTACCCTTGTTGCTGAGTCTTGTGTTTCTCTCTGCAGACTGGTTCCTCTTCAACAGACAGGTTCAGGAAAGGACTTAGAACATTTATCTTTAAACTACCACTTATGTCCCTGCAGAGGTCTGGAAACGCACAGTGTACGAGGCTGTCTTTAATTGCCAGCTTGGCCAGATCAGATCTTTTTTTCAGTTTGTATGACTGCTTAGACCGGACTAAATTCTTCACTTCGGGCAGACCTATGAGTCACCATATGGAGACACCATATGGTCAGCATATGGAGTCATCTGTACAGGAAGTTTAGGATGGTTTTGAACCACTTTTAACTCTTCCTGGAGGAGAAGGGAGAAGGATCACAATAAATATTATCTTTTAGCACTCTGTACTTTCCAAGAGGTCATATGATGAATCTGGAACTCTGAGCTCCTAGTCTGAGTGAAAATTCAGAATAACATTAGGAAAGAAAAACTTAACTTTACTCCAGTGTGAACAGAAACACACCCTCCAACTGATTTCCCGTTCTCACTGCCATCTGCAAGTTGGGATAATATGAGGTATTAAAAAAAAAAAAGTTTAAGAATATATCTGACAAACACAGTATTCCAGAAATGAGGGACAGGCTTTTGATAATGATAAATAAAGCTGCAATATTGATATTTAAACAAAAGCAGTTTGGAGGAAATATATTAACTGATTTGCTTGCTTTGGAAATTAACATTTTCATGTCTTTAGTACTACTGTTCTTAGAAAAAAAGAGGAGGCTTATCAGATGATGCCTCGGTTGGCAAAAAAAATCAGACTTGGCTTGAACAACAGTGCCATATTTTCCAGCCTTGAACATTGACTGTCTTTTCAGAAGGTGCTAATACCAGGAAAGCAAAGTCTGACTCATATGGTAGTCTCTTGTGTAAGCAACACTGAGTTCAGTTTCCATCAAGGATAACATTCATGCATCTCCCTTTTGGCTAGCTGATAAAGCAATCTCATTTGCCTCACCTGGGGCAGTTCCTGGCACCATGCTGGCAAGAACAGGGCTTGCCATATTTGTTAGTGTTCAGAAAGGTGACATCCTCCCATGCCGGATCCATACACTTTATATGAATGGCAGTCTGAGCTCAGGTGCTAAATTGACAAGGCTGTCCCCAATCTTGGGGGCTGCATCTTGGCTAGATGTGACTCTTAATGTGGGCTAAGATTATAATGTGCATGGTGAAAAAAAAATAGTCTGTGAACAAGAGAGCAACACTTCCCTAACTGTCCTGATGCTCCCTGTGGGAGAGCACAACTTGATGTTGGTTTTTATTTCAGGTTATAACAAGCTGTTTTATTTACCTCAGGAAAACATAGGCAAACACATGGCTGTTTTCTGAACTTCTGACTTCAGTGATGCTTTTGATGGAGGAAGATGTGAATATGAGTAGCAGGGATATTTTAATGAAGATTATCAGCAGATAATCAAATGATTACATAAATAACATTTAGATCAATATTCAGATATTTCATTGAATTATTGATTCACTCTATTTATCATTTTGAATCATAGAATCTTTAGGTTGAAAAAGACCCGTACGTTCATCAAGTCCAACCATTACCCTAGCACTGATAATACCACCACTAAACCATGTCCCTAAGCACCTCGTACACACATCTCTCAAATACCTCCAGGGATGGTGACTCAACCACTTACCTGGGCAGCCAGTTCCCATGCCTCACAACACTTTTGGTGAAGAAATTTTTCCTAACATCCAATCTAAACCTCACCTGATACAACTTAAGGCCGTTTGTCTCCTCCTGTTGCTTGTTGAGAGAAGAGACCAACACTCACCCCTCTGCAACCTCCTTTCAGGTGGTTGTAGGGAACGAGCCTCCTCTTCTCCAGGCTGAACAACCCCAGTTCCCTCAGCTGCTCCTCAAAGGACTTGTGCTCCAGACCCTTCACCAGCTCCGTTGCCCTTTTCTGGACATGCTCCAGCACCTCAATATCTTTTTTGCAGTGAGGGGCCCCAAACTGAACACAGGATTCAAGGTGCAGCCTCGTCAGTGCCCAGTACAGGGGGACAATCCCTGCCCTAGTCCTGCTGGCCTGGATGTTCATTCTGAAGAACTGTTCTCGGAGAATGTGATCATTTCAAACTATTATCTACAGTAAAGGTCTACTTGTCTTAATCTTCCGGTTAACTTATCTGATCAGTTTCCTTTATAGTCTGAAGTTTGAGTTTGGTTGGAAATGTGTAGATTTCCATGAAAGAAGAAGGAAAGCTTTATCACATATGCACTATAGATCTATATCTACAATACAGATGCATTAAGGAGGAACAGAGAAATTAGATTAGTGGTTAAGTCAAAATTTTGGTGTTAAATACCTGCTCAGGTTTAAATAACCACTAGCACGCTGCAAAGCAGGACACTTCCCTGTTGGAGTTATTGTATGTGATATAAATAATGAATATTCATCTGATCAGAGAAGTAATTTAGAGGAGCTATATCTTTGAATTAACCTTCCCAGATGTCTGGTGACTGGCTGGTCACTGAGATCCTGTCTATTTTGAGATTACCCTCTAGATGTATAATCAGTACATTCTAAGAGTCTTGGTTGTTCTGTGGTATGGAATGAGACTATGCAACCAAATCTAAAACATTCCTGGCCAACCTGACAAAAAACAAGGCTGAAAGGAAGAGCAAAGGGATCCTTTCTTGTCCTGTACTACCGTAAGCCAAGGTGACACAAGAGGTGACCCAAGCCTTCCTCAACATTTGACTCAAAGGCTGACGGAAGCAATCCTTCACCCCACACTGTCCCATCATATAGATACCTCTGACTGGGATTATTACATTGTTTTCTGTATTTATGCCTGGATGGTCAGATGAGGCAATTTCTTAGATTTTACAACACTTGCTCTCTTTGCTGTTCAAAGTATGCAGTCTTGAGCTATTTTGTCATAATGTTACTCCCCAATCAATCTTTATCTGCTATTGTCTTCTATTTAAAATGTAACTGAAACAACTGCATGTCTGAGAAAACCACATTTCATAAACTCAATCTCCTCTTGATAAATAGGGCCAAAATAGATGTTTTCCTCAGAATTGAAAAAAAAAATATTTTCAAACTCTCAGTTAATACATGGTGATAATATTGTTTAACAAAACTAAACCTTGTGCTCAGTTTTGTTTTTCCTATTTTGGAAGGAAATGAGTAAGGGGGAACGATATGGCACTTCCCAAGTCTAGCCAGAACAAACTGTTAGGAGTAAGTTATTAAAGCCGTGATTTATAGATCCTATAGAGGCAGGTCTGTGGGGCAGTTGTAAAGGTACAACTCTGTGAAAAACAGCAAAACCACCAATTGCCTGTGACCCTGTGTGTTCAGTGCACTGAAGGTCAAAAGTTTCAGCGCCGTTTCCTCTTGGTGTTGGCCTATGCTGTCTGTGTACTGTGTGATGAGACCTGCTGCTCTGCCAGAAGAAAATTCCTATGTCTGAAGGTAGTGCTGCAAGTGGAGGTCCAGCCCTAAGCCAGCTGCTTATGCAGCAGCTTCTTATACAGCTCCACTGCTGCCTTTCCTCAAGCGTTATGATAAGCATAACATGTTAAAAGGTAATTTAGAGAATTGTTTTAGTTCTGAGTGAAGTAAGGCCCTTCCAGTGACACTGCTGACGCAGAAACTTGATTGTTGTAGGTATATCATCTTTATGCTGACTGTAAGGACTGCTGTTATTTAGTCCCTCCCCTATTTGAATTCTACTTTCTATGCTTCTAATTGTTATACAAATGTGAAAGTAACTTTCAGGAGTAAAGTCAATCAAGTATTATAATAATAATTTGTTGTAATTTTTCCAGTGGACCACACCTATGAAATAAAAATTATGACTAATGGTCAGACTGATGGCTTCCATTTACCAGTAATAATTGCTAATTCAAACCCCCTGAAGTTTATAAATGTATATACATTTATGCAGGTGAGTACTTCTATTGAGTTCAGAGAAATATGCCGATACAGAGAGGAAAGGTAACACACATGCCTACAAATCAGAATCTGTAGAAGAAATTAAATTCCAGGAAGTTTGTTGATTAAATAAAATTATTTTTTTATCTTGTATCATAATTTTTTCTCCTTTTCTGTATTACGATGACAGGTGAACAACAATGTTACAGTAACTTCTCTCATTGTGGATTCCTCTTAGGGGGAATGTAAAAAAAACACCCAAAAATGCATGTTTTAGTGTACCCTGCCTCTTGAATTTATACACGCAAGAAGAAATGAAGCACGATTCACCTATAATGATAGGAGAATCAGTCAAGTGAAGAGTAACTTCCAAGTCAAATTCAAAGACAATTCAGAAAATTAGCATGGAATTTAACAGAAGGATGAAAATTCAATATATTAAGAAAGTCAGAGTACTTAAAATGTTCTCCATGTCATTAAGCCTAACACTATAGCAGACCACGAGCAAAATTACAGTAACAGTTCCTTGCAATAATTTTTCTTTCTTTATATAACATTTTTTGCTACAGTAAGTACTAAATAAAGTTTAAGTTGTGCTGTTTCAGAGGACAATTAAGTAACACATGGTTGAAAAATATATAAGCCAAACTTAATTACAGTTAATACATCTATTCTTAGTGTGTGAATTAATAGCCTGAGATGCCTTTGTTATGTCGTATACCAGCTTGTCTATATCACACAGCCCATAATAATAGTTTTCAATTTCAGTGCAATATGTGGTAATATTTTACATTTTTATAATTTATTTCTCCCACAGTCCCAAAGCACAATTCTTTCATTATATCTGCCAATCCACACCCCATAATTTTAAGATTATCAAAATTCCTGAATGATGCAAAAACTTGTCATGACAACATATTAACAGATGTCACAGAACAATGCAGTGAGGAAACAAATGCATTGGTAGAGATCAAGACCTGCAGTTTAACATTTTGTTTAAAATCAGAGATAATTTAATTGCTGAGTTTTGGTTTTAACTTGATAAATTTCATGATTTCAGAAGAATGAAAGTTCCAGATCCAGAGAGTTAAATTTAATGAAAGAGTTTAATTGACTTTGGATTTGTCTCAGGGATAGCAGTAAACTGCAATTTAACTTACAGACTAGTTACTTGAGTCAGAACTAGCCATAGCTGACCACATTCGCTGCAGTGAGTCAGACATTTGTAGCTTGCCCATGTGTCTGGAACTTCTTAGGTCCATATGGGTTAAATCCTTTGGTTATTGTCTGAAGCTAGGCAGCAGTGATGGTTTATTACTATAAAGATGTGAATAATAAGTAGAACATTGCCATCTACAATGACCCAAAACTTACAGAAGGGCAGAATAATGAAAAGGTTGAGGTCAGAAATGGAAAACACCATTGGAGATTGTCTAGTCTACCCCTTGGCTCAGAGCAGGTTGAACTACAGCAGGTTGCTCAACACATCTGTGGGCAAGCTACTCCAGTGTTTGACAATCCTCCCACTGAAACACTTTCTCTTATTTTAAATGAAATTTCCTGTTGTTTGCTATTTGCCTTTTGCCCTATCACTGGACATTGACAAGACATCTCTAGTTCTGATATCTTGTACCCATCAGGTATTTATGCACATTGTATATAGACTGAGCGATGTCCCTCTAAGCCTTCTCTTCTCCAGGCTGGACAGTCCCATCTCTCTCAGCCTCTCATCATAGGAAAGGTGCACCAAATCCTTAATAAGCTTAGCTGTCTTTCACTGGGCATGCTCCAATGAGGTTGTGTACTAGGGAGCCCAAAGCTGTGAGTAGCACCCCAGATGTGTCTCACCAGTGCTGAGAAGAGGAGAAGGATCACCTCCCTCAGCCTGCTGGCAACACTTTTACTATTGCAGCCCAGGAGTCTGTTGGCCATCTTTGCAGTGGGAGTACATTGATGACTCATGGTCAGTTTGTTTTCCACCAGGACTCTAGCTGCCAAGCTGCTTTCCACCTGGCCTGTCCCCAGCATGGGTAGACGAATGGATTTGCTCCTACCCAGATGCAGGACTTTTCTTTTGGTTGAACTTCATGAGGTTCCTGTCCAGTCATTTCTCCAGCCTGTTGAGGTCCCTCTGAATGGTAACACAATCCTCTGATGTTTCAGCCACTGCCCCCAGGTTTTTATAATTTGAAAATTTGTTCAGGGTGCACCCTGTCATCTAGGTCATTAATGAGAATGTTGAACAGGAATGATCCCATGCTGATCCCTGAGGTACACCGATTGCGATTTGCCTCCCACTGGACTTTGTGTCACTGATGACAGTCCTTTGAGAATGGAATTTCAGATGGTTTGAAATACATTTGACTGTCCACTTACCTAGTTTGTCTATGAGGATGTTATGGGAGACAGTGTTGAAGATCTTGCTAAAATCAAGATACAACATCCGCTATTCTCTCATCCACCAACTTGTTCATTTGACCATGGAAGGTGATCAGGTTGGCTGAGTGTGATTTACCCTTTATTGATCCATGCTGACTACTACCTTCTTGTCCTTCATATAGACAGAAATGATTTCTAGGTATATTTGCTTCATCACCTTCCAGGGGATCTAGTTGAAACTGACCTACCTGTAATCCTCAGATTCTCCTTCTTGCCTTTCTTAGATGGGACTGGTATTTCCTCTCTTCTTGAAGTCCAAATAATGTGAGATAAAAAGCTGTGGAGCTATTAGCCCTGGAAGTAGGTGCCTCATATGCTAGTCATATGTGCTGGAAAAAATCATATATTTGTTTTAAATATCTTCATTTTTATTCACCATTCCACAAACTTTTTCAAACCTACTACAGTAAGTTTTAGTGGTGTCACTGAAATGATGGGACTACACGTGCTTCTTTGTCTTAGATGTTTGTCTTTGTGAGTTGCAGGGATGAGAAACACCCCAGCTGGGCAGCCCTATTCCCACCAGTGTTACGTGCATTGACAACATGCTTAAAGTTGTTTCCTTTTATGCTTCTCACTTCTAAGGCAGGGTTTCACAAGGAAGGCATGAAGCCTAGTCAGCTCTGTCACATGTTAGAGCTACAGAGTTAAGGACAGGACGTGAGCAGAAGGCGGCCCAGGCTGGTGAAATGTGCTGTCCACATCTGGCAAGTCCCTGCAGCCTGTCAGCAACACACACACTGCTGGCAAAGCAAAATGAGCAAGGTGGTGTACACCCTGTTGCTTGGTGTGAGGGTGTGCAGAAGTTTTCGAGGGAGAAAAGGCAGCTTCCATATATCTGTAGGACTGGATAGGGCTGAAGGAACTCTGCCTGATGCAGCCAAAGTCATACTTTCCTTTAAGGACAATAAACCGAGAGAACTGTCCTTGGACTCACAGTTGGATTTTATCACAGACTAGGTGTTTTGCTCCAGGAGACAGCCCTGGAAGGAACTGATAGTTATGCAGTGTCGACAATGGAGGAAATGAATAAATTAAAGACTGCTGAGAGAGGTTTTTCCAATGCAATCCATGTCTTCTGTGTGATTTCAGGAGGATTTGTAAGAAATTTTTGTGCAAGACTGTCTAATTTTTGGGTTGGAAATGAGAAGTCAGGAGATATAGATTCCTGTGACTGATCCACATAAAATAGCCAAGCTTCTGGATTCAACTTTCAGCAAATAAAATACTGTCTGTAAAAAATTTTGGGTGCACTTCAGTCACCTATGGAATTGGGCAGGATTTCTTTGTTGATTTTTCTTTACTTCATGTAAGAGGCTACAGTTTGTCCAATTTGCTCCTGTTGAAGGGCTCACTTAAAGCACAGGCTGAAGTGTTCATCCTGACCTTACTGTTGGATCTCTGAAATGGTTTGTCAGAAGGATGGCATCTCTGTTACAGCACACAGAATGATTGAATGTTAGGTAGATTTATGACAGGTATGAACTGTGGCAGAAATATTTTGTCAGTGGACTGGATGGATCATATATTTTCCTTGTTGGGGATTTGCCTATTAAAATAGGAATGGTTTGCAAAACACAGTATTTAAATTGACTCTCCACCCATCAGCAGAATTAAAAACATTCTTTCTTAAGCCTCTAAGTAACACAATGGTATGTAAAAAGCAGATTTATAGGGCAGTAAAGTGTTTAAGAAGTAAAGTGCATTTAACCATCTAATTTGACAAATCACCAATGAAAACAACAGCTAATTTGCAACTGATGATTTTAATTAGATCCAGGCTTTTAAGTGTGTAAAGAACAAATAGCATGCTAACATAGGGTAGCACTGTTGTTCAGTTACTACAGAAAAAACATTTCATTAGGATAAAAAATAGGGTACTAATTGTTTTTTTTACAGTTACTCTAATTTGCTTTTGGTATTATTTTTTACATTCTTTTTCGCAGCTCCACCATACTTCCAAGTTATACAGCCATCAGAATTTATATTGTACTATACTCTTTACTGAAATCTAAAATGAGAGAAAAATTTACAGCATCACCTAATTTTCAGGTATGCTTTTGACTGTTTTTATGATACCAGACAGGTTTTCAGTTATGAGCCCCATGCATCTACAGATTAGCAGTCAAAGACTTAGGTTATGATAATTTTTGCACATAGGAATACATATGGACCTGTTTTTGTGCATAAAACAGAGTGATCACATGGCCTTATTTTGAGACCTCAGTCTTAGAAATACTTCTATATGTGCCAAATGTAAGGTGAATGTGCAACATTGCTTTAATTTCTTCTGTCACTTCTTAAATGATTAGTCAAAATAAAACTCACTTTGGAGAGGAAAGTGACAATTTGTTCTTCCACAACACCCAGAGATATGAGAGTCATATTCTTGTGCTGCATTTCAGGTGTATTCATTTCTTAGGGCTTTGTATGCTGCTTTTAACATCTCCCAGGCCACGCCAAAGGTGGTTATTTTTGTACCTTTATTTTCTTTTTCTTACAACAGCTTTGATGATGCTGAAACAGATCAGACAGTATTGCCACATGACTAAACACATGAGACAGGTACATATCAAACATGAAGGAATGTCTTAGACTGGCAAAATTAAACCAATGATGTAATTAAACTGAGGAGTCATGGGTCTGGGAAACTCAAACTCAGAAATCTAAGGAATAAAAATGAAAAAAAAAAAAAAATCTGTAGAGAAGATAGTACAGATATTTCAGGTTAAAATTAAGTACCGTGAAGAAAAGTATGAAGAATGAAAAATGACTTATGAAAACTAAAGGATGTAGTTGAACTGTTGACAAAAAAACAAAGGCATGTTTAAAATAGATTTCAGTGTAAAGCTTCAAAACCCTAATGCCCCTGTACTAAAAAAATGTGGACAATCCATTTCAATAAAAGTGAGAGAATCAATACCTTTGGATTAAAATGCCAAGTAATCTATAAATTTCACCATCTGAAACTGTAAGAATATGCATGAACTGGTGCAGCAGGCTTGGCTGATAACTTGATGAGGAGAACAGAACTGGATTCAGATGGATCATCTTTAATGTTCTGTAGTTTTAATAGAATAATATGTTTTGAGGAAGAAAAAAGTTTCATAAAGTTATATAAGTTTCAGTAGAGTCATGTAGATGGTTCCCCTGAGACTGAAGGCAAAAGAGAGTAGTGTACTCTCTCTGCTCCCACGGATGCTCTTTGTTGCATATTCCCACTGCTTCACTTATATGAGTAATAATTTTTCTGCCCCTATGATGATCTGCTGCTGGCAGTGAACGTCCCCACCCACCCCCAAATCCTAGTTTTTCAAAGAAGAATGACTGAGATTTTTCGCTGATCAAGCCTGTAAACTGGTTCACTGGAAGTCAGACATGCATTAATGCAAGAAGGAAGGTAGGAATGATTGTCTGGGGGCAAGGAGTGAGCGCTGATGCTGCTGGCAACAGCTTGCTGTTACACAGGCTTTGCTGGTACATTAAACTATACCAGTAGACTATCTCATGAGAGAATGATTGCTCTGTGAGTCACTCCCAGCAGACAGAGAATAAAACTGCAATACCAGCTTAGGCAAGGTGTTTACTTTTTAAAAGGTTTTAGTCAGATAGATCACAATGGCAGCTTGCGCAAAGATCTGTGTGTGTTAAAAAACAACCTTAACAACAAATTCTTCTTTTTCATCAGTGTCAAAACCAAAAAGTTACATGAAGCTTTTAGACTAGAAGCCTACAAATAAAGGAAGATATATCACATATTTTAGCTAGTATGTCTTTCCTGATGGCCAAAGAGAAAATGAGTTTTATTACTTCCTTTGATGAAAGAGCTGAAATGTGCAACTCCAAAATGAAGGAATTCTGTACACTCGGGAGAAGTGAACTCATACAGGTCAAAGTTTTCTGAACTTCCAATTCTAATGGGAGCCCTGAAGGCAATTAGAGTTTCTTAACCTCTGTGAAGCCAAATTATTTTAGTTGTGTGATTGCACTAATAGGAGTACAAGGCAGTCAAGAGCTATAAAAGGAAATACTGTATAATCAACAGTTTGGAAAGGAATGGAATTCCTCTTGCCCAGTTTTTAAGTGACTTCTTGTTGCAAGTTGAGACTTCCCCACAGAGAAGTTTATGACGAGGACTTGCTGTCTCTTGTCTTTCTTTGAGGTGTCTAGCACAGACCATTGCTAGTCACGAAACTGTGGCCTATATGCTGGCCTGACTCCAATGAAGGTCTGTTCCCCTTCAGCATGCCACAAAATGTGTATCTAAATTTCACAAAATATGCCTTTATATTTAACTTTGACTCTTTCTGAAGAACTGGGCGAAAAAAACGCACTGCTGTGTTGACGTATTTCTTGATGAATCAAACCACTGAGTTGAGAACATGATGGCATTGTCATCTGTATTGTGCTGTTTGGAAAACAGTGGGATAGAAGTTATCAGAACCCATTGCTTGGGTACAAGAACGGAGGACATAAAAAAACACCATGTTTTTAAATCTCTTGGAAAAGTCTAAGTCTTTCTGCAGAAGATAACCTTAGGTTATCTTGAATTATTAGAAAAGGAATTTGGCAGATTTTGCATAGTCACCCCATCATAACTTACTTATTTTATGCTATTTTATGACTCCAAATTAATATATTGCATTTATGCAGTTATAGAGGTGTAATATTTTTTTTAAAAGTATTTTCCTGCCACCACTTCCTTGGACTGAGTGGTGATTTTGGAGTTTTGGAGAATAGCAAGGCTGAACCACAACAGACATTTCTGTCCAAAAGAACAACTATGACAAAACTGGCAAGTACAAATCTGAAGCTGTTTTCTTCAGGCTAAATGCTAGCTTTTTATTATGATCCATCCTCTGAAAACCTGAGATGCACTGAAACAGATGTCCTTTTCACTTGAACTGTAGAATACCAAAAGTCTAACTAAGTATTGCACTGTAATACTCATATTGTTCTCCAGTTAAGCCCTTTGAGGAGTGTTTATGCAGATATTTATATTGCATACTAAGGGTAATGTCCTCTTTTCTTCCATCTGTCATTTGCAGTTGTTATTTATTTTGCCATTCAGTGTACCATTCTGCTTTTGGGAAATAACGTACAAATACAAACACTTCTGACTTTATCTGAGGGAGAGCGGAGTTTTCCGGCAAATGAACAGCACACTGGAAAAAAACAGTATTAGTTTTCAACGGATAAGCAGCAAGCTGTTTCCAAAATTATAGCTTAACTTCACAGAATGTCTTTAAGTCTGCAGTGTGGCTGCTTGCCCATAGCCATGTTGAGGTAATGCCAAATGCCAGAGTAGTTATATGCTTTGAAATAAAGTCCATATTCAACAGACTGCTTCTCTTCCTTTTCTATATTTACCTTCAATTTAAACTAACAGAAGGATGTCCTGAAAACAGTTTGGGACCTTGACAATTTGAACACATATGAAAAATTGCATTGATCATATGTAATGGATTTGCTTACTTGTACTTACAGTTGTAGAAATATATTTTGGATATCACCTCCTTCTTAGGTGGAAAACTTGAGCAGGAATGTTTTATGATGTGAAGAAAATATTATAATTGAAGATGTAATTTAATAGCACTGTTAAGAGTTCTTGATGCATATCACCTGCCAGGCTGGCCTTGAAAGCTGTCAGGGTTTGTCTAATGCATATGGAAATGAGTGGGAGTAATCTCATTGATTTCAGTAGGTTTCGCTGATTGACATCACCAACTTGTTATGCAGTACAAGCTCACTTCTGTTTAAGGCACCTCATTTTCTTGCCGTTGCTTTACTTCTCTGTCACTTCTCTACGCAGGCAAAAAAAGAAATGAACATTAAAACTGGGTCGTGAGCTAGGGACATAATGAGTAACTTCTGGGCCTAATATTCTGGGCCTAGCCATTTCAGCTGCCTCGTATTCAGCTGTGGAAATGGGTTGTGATTCAGAAGAGTGGAATAGTTTGAATAAATGACTGTGTCTATGGAAAAACAACAGTGGGTCTTTTTTACCACTTTGGAAAGGTTTATAAAACAAACTACTTTGGGTTTTTGGCAGTTCAATAGGATTTTGCCATAAACTTTATTCCTAGTTTCCTCTGTAGTGTACAGAGAGCCTGGAAATAGTCTTTCATATTGCCAAAAATGAAATATATGGATGTTTGTATGTAGGCATAGCAGAATGAAAAAAACCTGTAAATTAAACATTAAGCTTAATTCCTGATGAAAACCTAGCTGCATTTACCTGTGATGACTTGGCCTTTACTCCGTGAAGATTGCTAATGATTTCCCTAGTAATCACACTTCCCGTGGCCCTGCACTGTAAAACAGAGGGATTGCACAGTACCGTACCGTGAGCAAGGCTTCAGCAAGGGCTGTGGAAAACTACCTGAGATTTTCTGTTGTTGATCAGAGAGTCTAGAGAAGGACTTGACTATAAATGGAGAGGGAAATGCTCTGGAGGAGCTGAAGGGATCTGAAGAAAGGCAGTTATTAAAGGCAGTGTCCTTGGGAAGCAATCTGCCATATGAGTTTTGTAACTTGGAGGGCAGTTAGTCCATGCTTTATATTAGTAGATTTGGCAGAGGAAGGGAACATGATCCCTGTAGTAAAAACTGTAATTTGACTAACTCCATAAACTAATTAAAACATAAAAATAATGTTACTTTGCCTAGAAGGGATTTGGCAATTGTTGGCACAAAGAGATATCCACTAAAGGAAATGTTATGTTAATTGCCTTCCTGGTTTTACAAGCGAAATTACTTAAAAGTGTCTGATTATTAACCTATCTATGGAGAATGAATTGTGTAGACCTAAATCCAATTTTTTCCACCCTTAAAGCAGGCTTCAATGGACTCATTATGTGGAGTTAATCAACATGTTGGAGATTTTGGTATAGAATATAATGGGTGATTTTATTTTGCATTATTATTCTGCTGGAAAAACAGCTGATTTTTTTTGGAACCCACTGAAATAAATCTCTTTGTTAGAAGTAAAAGGGCTGGGTCTACTTTTTAGTCACTTCTTCTGTTGAAATAAGACTTCTATTGAAGTGTGATTTAAGTGCAGTCTTTGATGTCATGATTCATTAAACATCTCATCCAGATTCTCTTGATGATAAAACTCAGCAGAACTTCAGTTAATCTTAGGATGCTGATGAAGAAGTTTTAACTATGAAAACACCAGAATTATAAATTTTCTCTGAGCATAAACTTTCAGACAGGCTTGCAATTCAGAGTTTATTAACTAACTTTTCTTTCCCATACAAATAAACAAATCTGTGATATTTCTCTATAGTTATAGGTGATACAGCACAGAAGTTCAACATTACTTGTGTGAAATCCATTTTTATACTTATTAAACACAATAAATCAAAATTCATTCATATTAAACCAGAAAGAATGATATTTTTGTTTCTAAATTCCAGAAATGGTCAATTTTATTTTGTAAACTGGATTTTTGAAGACTTAAAATGAGAAAGTCCAGAACTTGAGGAATGGTGCCTGGTCACTGCAACCAGTTTTGTGTACCTAAAGACATAAAAGAACAAAAAGCTAAGGGTAAAAAGTGGCTATATTTCCTGTGTTAGGGTCAGTTCCACAGGGAAATAACATCTGAACAAGAGGGAAGACCTCTGTCCTGAAAGACATTAGTCAGATATACCTCACCCATCCCTTCCCCATGTGTTGAATAGCAGGACATGACAGAATCTAGAAATCTTTTGTTTCCATCTTTTCCAACACCTGCTTTCCGAACTCAAATCTGATGCTGCAACATGATTCTACCAGTAAATAAGAAAAAGTAGAGCTGAAAAGGATTCTGTAAACCAGATGACTTATCAGAATTAGAAATAAAAGGACTGTGAGAAAGTGCTTTGCGTTTTTATTCAAGTGGATCAGAAGACTGAGCTAAAATGCAGCTTTGCCTTCATGAAGAATGAGAATATTTTCTGATCAGGTGGCCTGATTTGAAGAATGCAGAGAGACTTGAAGGAACTTCAAGAATTAATATTTTGGCTCTTTTCCAGCAAATGAGAGGGGTGAGTTATTAAAATATATCATGGGGTTTTTTTGTTTGGTTGGTTTTTTGTTTGCCTTTTGTTTTTTTTCTCTCCCTGGAAGCTTCACCTCCTATACAGGGACTTGAGGTTCCTTACACTGCTGCCTGTGCTTAGATGACATGAATACACCTGCAGTGCCCTCCCAGTAAACTAAGTGCTACTCTTTTGGCCAGGTGAAAAAAGTATGTTTTCTTCACTCATCTCTGCTTCAAGTTTTGAAGGTTCACTCAGGTCATGGGCACTGTGGGTGACTGAAGTTATAACTAAACACAGCTTTGCTTTCCTAGTCTTGCTGGGAAACTGTCTTACAAAAACAGTCACAGTTTTCCTTCCAACAAACCATATGTATTATAAATCCACATATGGCTTTCATGTGGCTGACTGTCTTTCTTGTCATTTATGTGTTTCTGTGTGTCATATTCTTATTTGGGCTTGCACAGGCCTTTAATGAATTTCTCCTTTCCTCCATGAAACATAGTCCCAACAGATGATGTTTGATGTTCGTTATCCATATATTGGATAAATAATATTAGCATCTTTCTTTAAGAAAATACAAAATTCCTATTACTAGATTTGACATGGCCATTGTTTAAAAGGGATGTTATTTGTATTCCTTCCCAGTCTCATAGATCCTGTTTTATCTTCTGGTTTACTGGAATGTACCCTTGAATGCAATAGTACAAAGATGCTATGGACATAAACTATAGGAATACATGGAAATCCCAAAGCTTATGACTTTTCTTTAAGGGTACATAGCTGATTTGTCTCCAGCTAATGCTATTTTCCACAGAAAAATAGAAGTATGTATAAGTAGAATGCTTCATAATCACAGAAGACTGGATTTTTCTGACCTGCTCAAATATCAGAGGTGTACTTGCCACTGAAAATAAAATAAAAAATACAACCCAGTTAAGGAAAATTACAGAATGTTAGTAAACCATTTTTATTAATGTTGATCTTATTTTTTTTGTCTTCTATTTTCTATTATTTTAAGGTGAATGTTAGTTGTATTTACCTCAGCAGCTGAGATTTGTATCACATCAGATGATCATGCAGAAGGTATATAAAGGTAGGAGCATTTGTTTTCTTAAAGACACAAGGAGAACCAACTCAGACCTGAGAGCAAAGATGGAAAATTGCCGCTGAGAAAGCCTGCACCAACTGGAAACTGTGCTCTTCATCTTGCATCTGTACCTCTGTGCTGCACACATGATTTTCAGTAACTAATTTTTTGGTGATATTAAGAGGAATGTAGTCCCTTTACTACATAAATAACTGAGAAATCAGGTAGGGAGGTGTAGTTTTCATTCATTAGAAATACTGATATACTTAGGAGAGTGAGAAAGATGTAATACGTCCACCAGACAAATACTTCTTGGAGTCAGGTGTAGAGAAATAAAACAATTTAAGTTGGAAGGGTCTGGCAAAGGTCACCTGGTCCAACCCCTGCTCAAAGCAAGGTTAATTTTGAAGTCAGCCCAGGCTGCTCAGAGAGTCCGATGGCTGTAAAAACTCTGACTGCAACGTGTGCCCAGGCATGGACCTACAGGATGTGTCTGTTCCTACTAAGGCCCTTCCCCTTGGCTGGTGTATTTGGTGTCTGTGGCAAGGTGCTGGCACAAGGGCTACAGGGTGGCCTCTGTGGGCAGAGACTGGGGCTGCCCTATGCCAGACACAGGTGGTTCCTGCTGGCTCTGACCGACCACAAGGTATAGCTGAGTCCCTGAGCCAAGATGGTGGAGCCAAGGGCAAAAGACTGCCTTTCAGTGAAGTACGAGGAAAAAAATGGTGTGAGAAAAAGCCCTGCAGCCCCAAGGCACAGGAAGAAGGAGGTGAATGATGTACTCAAGGCACTGGAGCCTGGAGTACAGCCCCTCTTGTACAGCCCCTGGAAAAGCTCATGGTGAAGCAGGCTGTCAGGCTGTAGCCCATGGAGAGGACTATGTCAGAGCAGACTTGCACACGGCAGCCTGTGGAGGATGCCACGCTGGAGCAGGTGGATATGCGCGGAAGGAAGCTGCAGCCCTTGGAGAGCCATGCTGGAACAGACTCCTGGCAGAAGCTGGTCCCTGGAGAGGAACCCATACAGAAGCAGGTTTTCTCTCTGGAACTGCAGCCCATAGACCCACGCTGGAGCAGGAGAAAAGTGTGAGGAGGAAGGGGCAGCAGAGGGGAGCTGTTATGGACTGCCCACAATCTCCCATTCCCCGTTTGACACTCAGGAGGAGGAGGAGGGAGAGGAGTTGGGAATGGAGGAGAGAAGTTGAGCCTGAAAAGAAGGGGTGGGTGGGTGGGGCAAATGTTGTTATTTTTTGTTCCTCATCGTCTGACTCTATTTTATTGTCAACAAAATGATTTTCCCCAAGTGGAGTCTGTTTTGCCAGTGATGGTTGTTGATAAGTGACATCCCTGTCTTTATCTTGACCAACAAGATTTTTCATCTTGTTTTATCCCCCTGGCCTGTTGAGGAGGCAGAGTGAGAAAGCAGCTCAGTGAACATTTGGCAGCCAGCCAAAGTCAAGCCACCACAGCTTGTAGGACTAAAGAGAACCTCATCTCAGCTCCAATGCCTCTCTTCCAGCCTCCAGAGCCCTGTATGTTGAAGGTCACTTCACCATACTCCTGATATGGTGAAATTTACTCCAGCAGTATCACCAGTATCCATGCTGATGACCAGAAAAGGTGAACTTCCCAAGGGACAGATGAACCCTCTTCCTGTAACACCTCACATCTGGGATGTTGATAGGCAACACATCTTCAGGACAAATGGTCTGGCCCAGTGCCTCTGTTCCCTCTAGCAGGGAGTCCACAGCCATACTAAGTAAAGTATTCTGCTGTATAAAGCAGACTTATTTCTCAAGAAAAGCTCCAAATACAAAGATGATTTAATTTAAAATGCAATTTTCTCCAGTACTTGTTCATTTCCTACTCTGTTTCCTCTGTGCACAGTATATAGCATGCTGCAAAACAGATGATACATAAATATGCCATTTCAATCAAGGGAATGTGTCCTTTCCAAGTCAGTAGATACTCTTCATCCGTCTTTGAAGATATATACTGGTAGAATTGCCTACTGTGTATAGAAGAGTCTTTGTTTATATGAGCCGCTTTGCTACCAGTGTTGTGAAAGGTATCATCAGATTTACAAAGGAAAAACTGAGATGTGCACACATGGCAAAGGAGACACTTCTATTAAAAAAAACCCCAAAAATCTGCAGAGACCTTATTTTCAACATGCCAAGAACTTTGTTATCTTCGGGCAAAATAACAAAAAGAAAACAAATTTAGATTAGTGCAGAAGAGCCAGTATATTTTTTTGCTTTCCTTTTGGCCCAGCCGTTGGTTTAAGTCATCTTTTCCCCTTCTTTTTTCCATTATAAAAGTTCTACGTGTATGCACTCCTCCGGATTTGTTATTGACATACATGATACTCACATATGGCAGTCATTAAGTACTGCAAAAATGTACCACAGTGTATTTAATTATTTTCCTAAAATGTTATTCATCTACCTGGACTTGTACAAAGCATTTGACACTGTCCTGCATGACATCCTTATCTCTAGACTGGAGAGACATGAATTTGATGCATGGACCACTCAGTGGATAAGGAACTGGCTGGATGGTCACACTCAAAGAGTTGCAGTCAGTGGCTCGATATCTGAGTAGAAGCTAGTGACGAGTGGTGTTCCTCAGGGGTCAGTTTTGGGACTGGCACTGTTTAACATCTTAGCGACATGGATAGTGGGATAGTGGGATTGAGTACACCCTCAGCAAGTTTGTCGATGACACCACGTTGCGTGGTGTGGTCAACGTGCTGAAGGGAACGGATGCCATCCAGAGGGACCTTGGCAGGCTGGAGGGGTGGCCTCCAACATGAAAAGGATATTGACCATTTGGAGCAAGTCCAGAGGAGGCCACGAAGATGCTCAGAGAGCTGGAGCACCTCTCCTATAGGGACAGACCGAGAGAATTGGGCTTGTTCAGCCTGGAGAAGAGAAGGCTCAAGGGAGACCTTATTGTAACCTTCCAGTACCTGAAGGGGACCTACAAGAAAGCTGGGAGGGGGGACTTTTTAAAGGGCCTGTAGTGACAGGACAAAGGGTAATGGGTTTAAATTGAAAGCAGGGACATTTAGATTAGATATCAGGAAGAAGTTCTTCCTCGAGAGGGTGGTGAGGCACTGGAAGAGGTTGCCCAGAGAAGTTGTCCCATGCCTGGAAGTTAAGGCCAAGCTGGATGAGGCTTTGAGCAACCAGGTCTAGCGGAAGGTGTCCTTGCCCATGGTAGAGCAGTTGGAACTAGATGGTCTTTAAGGTCCTTTCCCACTTAATCCATTCTATGATTCTGTGAATTAGGGTACAAACACAAGCGCAGATACACTCTATGCTTGGTATTATCTTCTAATGAAGAACATACCTACTTAATTTTGGAAATAACCTTATACACCTGTCAAGACATCTGATTTTTAATTAATGGAAAATTTAGAGACATACTCAATATTTTGCCAGCAGAAAATCTATAGTCTTTCAAAGAAGAACAGTTAAATATCCCAAGCCCAGAAAACTTCAAGGTTCATACCTGGAAGGGTCTTTGAACTCTAGTCCTTATTTGGAAACCATAAGTAATCTATGCCATCAAGAAAAGTTATTTCTTTGTGGTTTTTTTATATCAACCATTAACTAATACAGGTTAAAATACTGGTTTACAGATCATCTCTTTTGTTTGTGACCCACAAGATTCTACTGTGCTACCAGTAAATTCAAATTTCTTGTTGCACATTTGTGTGCCAAGGTCACTTAGTTTTCACAGTGTTTGAACTGGGCCAGTTTTCATGACTTGGACTGTTTTTCCCTTCCATTGACATCACCCTCCTCAGCAAGACCCTCAGGATTGTTCTTGCCTCTCCTTATCTCCTACTTGTCTTTTCTTCCTGCACCTGATCTGTTTCTGGAACTGAAAGACACCCTTCAGCTGATACCATGACAACCTTTGTATAACTCTCCTAACTCTTCCCTAAACAAAATAATTCTGTGGAAACCACAAATGTGTAAACAGAAATTAATAGTGTAAATAACTCTCCAAGGCCAATGGGAATTGTCAATGTGATCGACCCCTTGACTGTATAATAGTGTGGTTTTCTGGGTAGAGGTTAATGGAGACAGAGCAGCAGAATCCAGTCTCATATGTTTGGTGACTGGGAATGGAACGAATGTGAAGCCAAATGATTCCTGGATTTAGATGGTGTCTCCTTATCAAGAATTTCCTCGGTGAAAATTTGGCACAAGTCAGAGATTTAAGATTAGCACTACTAAAGTGAGGTAAGCGGTCCTTTAAACTGAAATGCAACTCATCTTCCTCTGTCAATCTGAAAATTAGCTGTCTACTGTAGCCTTGCTTTTTGGGATCTCTGTGCCGTTATTGTAGAACAAGAGTTACCTCCAGGGTCACCTCCTTCATTTGATTGGAAGTATCACAGTTTTCATTCCTTCTGTCCCTCCTTGCGATAAAGGAATTGTCCATACTAACTTGAGGAGAATTGAGCCGCTGTCATAGTGAAGGTTAATGACAAAGCATTCCTGGGTGTTCAGCTCCTCTGAATGTCACTCATTCTCTCAGAGAGGTAATTTGAGCATGATCATTGAATGCATTTATTAATGTTACATTTTCAAGATGGTACCTTTCACCACTTTTTTTACACAGAAAAACATTTTTTCGTTCTTTTCCAATTAGTTCTAATAATGTAAAGAAAATACAGACGATTCTAGAAAATAGTGCATTTGACCTTTCAGTTGCCGTCATTAGTGTGCCTAAAATGCAGCATAAAGCAATGTATGTCTGTATGTATTCTCGAGCATTTTTTAACAAAACTATATTTTTAGGATATTCTAAGTTAAAAAAAATGTTAATAACGTCACTGCAAGTTCCTGGAAACCTGAAGAATTATTTTATTCCCTTCAGGGCTGGTGATATAGTTCTATGAGTTTATAAAATATTTTGTTAGACTCGTTTACATTTTGAAACTTCCATTTTGTTGCCAAAAGTTACAAAAATAGTTCCCAGTGTCATATCAATGATTTCATTCATAGCAGCAGTGCAAGAGAACACCCACCGTTCAGGAGGGCCGCCGCATGCAAGAAGAGGTCTTCGAAGAAAGTACACAGAGTGACACAGGAGTTGTGTGCTTCCAGAGATATGTGCCGAGCTGAGGAAAAGCTGCTCCACCCTGAATGTCAGCCACAGTGAACATTTTATTGAGAGCTGCTGCTGCCAAGAAAAAAAAAAAAAAGAAACAACAGTCAACTAACCTGTTGTGCCTGCGATACTTGAGCAAAGAGCGCTCCAACTACAACTAAGGAGCAGTGTGTATATGGAACATTCTTCCATTCATTGGTAGTTGGTAGGGCATGAGGTGGTGTAGAATTTTCTTTTTTTTTAATTTTTTTTAACATGTAATGTAATAATTAGCAGATTGTGCCATATATTAGAAAAGATATAACCATATGCGGAAAGCTGAATGGTCTAAAAGGGAATTTCTCCAAGCCTGTAAAAGCCACTGGAGTTTAGATAATAAACAGGAAATGCTGAATTGACCCTGAGTTAGGTACAGATTGTGGTTTCATTAGTATATCGCTATCGATCATGTCACGAAACATGTTTATGCAGAGAAGGCATGACTTATCTGTGTCTCTTCAGTTGCTTTGTCTAGTTACTTGGAGTACTGCAAATGTTATGACATGAAACATACTTAAAGTAGCAGAAAACCCAATTCAGCATCTTTCTAGCTTCGTTTGACAAGCTGTTGTATGTCACCTCACCCTTTCACTGCATGTGTGTGATTTAACTCAAACAGAAATACTGCTCCTCTGGGTCAGCCAGGAAGCAGAAGTCTGTGTTCAGCTTTCCCAAGGGTACTGTTATTTGTCTTAAAGTTCAGTAAATGTGTCCAAAAAAACCCTCCTCTACAGCACTCCTCAAAACATGCCTGTCCAAACTTTGATTTAGGTTTCAATTTCAACGTTAGTCTAAAAGCAAGCTTAATGCTGGCAGAAAAGTGTAACCACAGGTTTTCCACTGTTCACAAAAACCGGAGTTTATTTTCCTTAAAAAGCTGCATTGTCCATACCAAAAATGGTTCAGGACTCTCTCTAGTAATTCACAGGCAACAGGAACACAGACTACGAAGGAGGCAGGACAGTGTGTGTCCTTGAGAGGTGTTTGCTCTGTGCCGTTAGTGTCACAGCCCTTTCTGGAGTGGGGCTGCATGTTGCTTTCAAGGTTCCTACACCCAAGCTCGCAGTGAGCGTGGGCGCAGTCATAGTGCCTCATGGAGTAATACGGTGTACTAGAACAGTATTTATGCAGCAGCTTAGCTTGCAATTTATCCTCATTACTTCCTAGAATCTTCAAACATTAATTTGTTTTTCCACAAGCACACAGAAATTTGTCAGTCACACACAGGGCAGTAAATGTCTCTATAGTAATGTCCTGCCCTTACATCCATGCTTGTCTCCTCTGAGGCCTCAACGGACTCCTGAAGAGAAGAGACTTAATTGCATATGCTGCAAGTTTTACCAGCATAGATGGTAAAACTAGATGCTATAAAAATATATAGTAGGGGATATATTTTCTAAATGCATACAGCCTCTGCTTACCTTACATTTTCTGCCTTAGACAACAAGGCTGATGATGCAGGTTAACCCGCATGCTTTAGAATAAAGGATTTTGATGCTTGTCCCAAAGACAAGTAGGAACAGCATGAAGGAAATGGTGGTATTAGCTGTAATATCTTCTCACAGTTTGTGCTCGCAGAGTAGGGCAACTGTAATAGAAGGAAGAGGAATATCCAAAACATAGGATGTTAGACATTAGACATATTCAGCAGTTCTCTTATTTTGTGCAAGTTATTTTGCAGATTGCAGAGGCCATGCTCTTGAGTGCTGACTATAGATGAGGGGTAAAGACAAAGAAGGGGAGACATTACTAATGCAGCAAACAAACAGATGAAGTTGTGATGAGTCAAGATAAGCCAAACAGATTTTTTGTAACCTTTTGGTTATGAAGAACAGATTTTTGTCTCAGAAGTAACAGGAAAGCAGTAAATTATTAACTCATGGACTGGGACTGTGGAGACCCCTTCCTCCATTTGTTTGCTTGTTTAATGATTTTGAAATACTTGGAAAATCCCTGAGACACTGTGTGCTCTGAAGCGTCTGTGTGGCACAGCCTGTATATCTTGGATCATAGAATCTTTTAGATAGGACAAGACCTTTAATATCATTAAGCCCAATCATTAACCTAACTCTGTCAAGTTCACCACTAAACCATGTCCCTAAGCACCTTGTCCAGATGTCTTTTAAATACCTCCGGGGATGGTAACCGAACCACATCCCTGGGCAGCCTGTTCTAATGCCTGACAACCCTTTAAGTGAAGAAATTTTTCCTAATATCCATTCTAAACCTTCCCTGGTGCAACTTGAGACCATTTCCTCTTGTCCTATCACTAGTTACTTGGGAAAAGAGACCAACACCCATCTCGCTGCAACCTCCTTTCAGGTAGTTGTAGAGAGCCATAAGGTGTCCCCTAAGCTTCCTTTCCTCCAGGATAAAAAACCCCAGTTCCTTCAGCTATTCCTCACAGGACTTGTGCTCCAGCTCCCTTACCAGCTCTGTTGCCCTTCTCAGGACATGCTCCAGTACCTCAATGTCTTTCCTGAAGTAAGAGGCCCAAAACTGAACACAGGATTTGAGGTGCAGCCTCACCAGTGACGAGTACAGGGGGACAATCACCGCCCTATTCCTGCTGGCCACACTGTTCCTGATTCAGGCCAGGCTGCCATTGGACTTCTAGGCCACCTGGGCACACTGCTGGCTCATATTCAACCGTCTGTCAACCAACACCTCCAGATCCTTTTCTGCTGGGCAGCTTTCCAGCCATTCGTCCCCAAGCCTGTAGCACTACAGAGGGTTGTTGTGAGCCCAGGTGTAGCAACACTTGGCCTTATTGAACCTCATAGAACTGGCCTCAGCCCATCGATTCAATCTGTCCAGATCCTTCTGTTGAGCCTTACTACCCTCAAGTAGATCAACACTCCCATCCAACTTGGTGTTGTTCGCAACAACAGCACCCAATCTGAGGGTGCACCCAATCCCCTTGTCCATATCACTGACAAAGATATTAAAGAGAACTGGCCCCAGTACTGAGCCCAGGGGAACATCACTTGTGATTGGCCACCAACTGCATCTAACTCCATTCACCACAACTCCTTGGATCTGGACATCCAGCCAGTTTTTCACCCAGCAAAGAGTATGCTTGTCCAAGCCATGAGCAGCTGATTTCTCCAGAACGCTGTGGGAAACAGTGCCAAAGGCTTTACTAAAGCCATGGTATACAACATCCACAGCTTTTCACTTGTCCAGAAGCATGTCACCTGGTCACAGAAAGAGACCAGGTTAGTCAAGCAGGGCTTATTTTTCATAATCCCATGCTGACAGGTCCTGAGTACCTGGTTGTCCTTTACATGCCACATGGTTGCACTGAAGATGATCTGCTCCATATTCTTCCCTAGCACCAAGGTCAGACTGACAGACCTGTAGTTTCTCAGATCCTCCTTCAGACTTTCTTGTAGATGGGCATCACATTGACTAACCTCCAGTCAAGTGGGACCTCCCCAGTTAGCCAGGACTGCTGGCAGATGATGGAAAGTGTCTTGGTACCCTTGGGTATCTGGCCCCATAGTCTTGTGAGTGCCTAAGTGGGGCAGCATACCCCTAACCATTTCCCCTTGGAATGTGGGGGCTTTCTGCCACTGTCTATCATCACATGGGACTGTGTACCTTGAGAACAACTGGTCTTGCTATTAAAGCCTAAGGCAAAAAGGGCATTAAGTACTTCAGCCTTTTCCTCACCCTTTGGCACTGTTTTCCCCTGCGACCCATAAAGGATGGAGATTCTACTTAGCCTTCCTTTTGTTGTTAATGTATTTATAGAAACATTTTAAATTGTCTTTTAGTGCAGTAGCTGCGTTAAGTTCTAGCTGGGCTTTGACCCTTTTAATTTTCTCCCTGACATACCTCATGACATCCTTGTAGTCCTCCTGAGTTTCCTGCCCCATCTTCCAAAGGTCATAAACTCTCCTTTTTTTTTTTTTCCTGAGTTCCACCCAAAGCTCTCTGTTCAGTCAGGATGACCTTCTTGCCCGCTGGCTCATCTTTCAGCAGATGGGGACAGCCTGCTCCTGCTTCTATAAGATATCGTTCTTGAAGAGTGTGCAGCTTTCCTGGACTTCTTTGACTTTCAGGACTTCCTCCTAAGGGACTCTGTCAACCAGGCTCCTAAACAGGTCCTTCAGAATCCCAAGGTATCAGTTCTGTTGACCCCCCTCCTTACTTCTCCACTAATCAAAAACTCTATAATTTCATGATCACTATGCCCGAGACAGCCTCCAACCATCACTTCACCCACCAGTCCTTCTCTGTTCACACACAACAAGTCCAGTGAGACACCTTGCCTAGTTGGCTCACTCATCAGCTGTGTCAGGAACATCTTTCACAAAATCCAGGAGCCTCTGAGACTGTTTTGTCTCTGCTGTATTGTATTTCCAGCAGACATCTGGTAGTTTGAATTCCCCCACAAGAACAAGGATGCTGATTAATGTCTAAGAAATTGCTAAAGATGAGCATTAGACCTGCTTATGTCATGGTGTAGAAGAATAAAACTTTTGTTCTCATTTATTAGCAAAATGCCTATAAGAGCAGGGGGAAAAGAGTCAGGTGTGAGGATTCCCAGTAGATTCACACTGTGGGAGGACTTACTTAAAAGTTACTTATGGTATTTCATAAGGTATTTGCAGAACTTTGTGTGCTCTGGAGTATTTTCTATGTGTAGTGGTTGTTTTGGTGTTTTTTTGTTGTTTTTTCTTTTTCTTTTAAAATTTATTTTACAGATGTGTTTCTATGTGAATTTCTTCAGTGACTACGTCTTATTAAGCAATTTCTTCCCTCTCTCCCCCACACTCCACACAACCTCACAATCACTGTTTGCAGATCTATTTTCTAAAGGGGATTCGGAAGCTCATCTAGCTGAAGACAAAACAATTTTATCTCCCTAGCTAGTTACATTCCTCAGTCCAGTTGAAATGATGGTTCCTTAACCAGCATTGCACTGAGACATGTGAAAATGCAGAAATGTGCTATGAAGGCAAAAATAGCTCAAACCATCCTGCTGGGCAGCCTGAGGCTATGAATCCATAGCATAGCCACAGGGTGGATAAGGATGGTGTGATTGCAGGCTGTTGCTTTGCCCCTTTTTTCCCTGCCCATAGCCATCTATTACCTCCAGTTCCCATGCACTGGCACTTAAGTTCAGCAGAGTGAGTGATAAGTGGGTTCAGGGAGCTGGAGACAAGTTGAAAAAAGAAATGGATTGTTTTCAGCTAGATTAGCTTCCTAATTCAGCTTCACTGAGCGGTTATGCACACATCAGTGTAGTTTCATGGCAGGACAGATTAAAAATTTAGGGTTAAATTTTAACTCCTATGCAATTTCTCTCTCAAAACCTATGTGTCCGTGTTGACTTCTCTCTCTCTTTCTTGTGTGAACCAGACTACAAAACAATAACCCCCAAGCTGCAGGATTTATGCAGTGTTGGACCTGGAGTTAATTTTGTATAGAATGTTCTAAAAGTCCCTAGAGACAAGGAATTTTGCGTTATTCAACAGATGAAGTAATCTTGATTTCAGGCAAAAATAAGAGGATGCTAAAGATAATACAGTAGTATAAATGTTGTCTATGCAGGCCTCTTCCACAGGAATAAGAGAAATGCATAGACATTTAAAAATACAAAGAGAAAGTATTTGTTTCCCATGAAAGCTACCCATTAAATCCAGTTTCTCGTCTAGGTAGACGAGATGACTAGTGTCAGGAACACTTCGTTTTGATGTATTTTTACATTTTAAGGAGCTGCCCTTGTAATGGTGGCCATATATCCTGCAGTTTGAGGATTTCCTTTTTCATATTGAACGAATACAAAATGGCTGGACTTGCATGTAACCTTTAGCCAAGGATCCAAGGAGTTACTCTGTGTTATAATGTCAGAACTAGGATATTACTGGTGAAGATCCAAAAATGACCCACCTTATGCACACGGATAGTTATATTGGTAGTCAAGAAAAAAAAAAATGCAGCCTATGGCATTTCTTTTTTTAAGAAAAATCCCCTGCATTTCTAGTTGCTGCAAGGATTAAGTTACATGTGTAACACAGATGCTGCCGTTGTAGTTTTAGTTTATATTGGTCTCATATCTGGCTGTAATATCTAGCTACTTACTCAGCTAATAAGGAAACACTAGAGGAGAACCAAAGGGAGTCTCTGAGAAAGAATAAAACTATATCTCCTGGATTTGTGCTATAGCACTGTTGAAAAGAAACAAGAAATTACTTGTGTGTATAATACTGGGAGTAATTTCCCAGTATCTTTTTACACTATTGCAGAAGACACCTTTAAACAGCTGAAATAAGTCTTCCAAATCATTGCTTAATTCAGAGGTATGTGAAATGGTTAATGATCAGACTGAAGCTTATAGGTGTATTTAAACTCTCAGTATAGAAGTCATGTGTTGACTGTAAATGAAAGCCAAGAGTTCTCTCCTTTGCTTTGCCCCTGTTTTCCTGGCTGTCATTTCACTTATTTAAACTATAGCTTCCCCATGTTTCAAATGGATAAACCTTAGTAAACCTTTCTCTGACCATCTCCTGTACGTTTGGAACTCTTATCAATGAAAAGCCATGAGTAAGAACACAAATGTATTAATAGCAACATGTGGATCTGTACTCAATATGTAGCAAATCTATCTGAAAAGCAAAAGATGCTATATTACTGTCTCATTTTTTACCCTAATAAGTTTTTTTTTTCTTCTTCTGTTTTGTAAGAGGCTAGGCTCAATGTTTTTCTGACTTTCTTGTACAACCTTTGAAAGAACTTCATGGAGGTATACAGGCACTCCAAAGAGTCTTGTGCTTTGTTGGCTTGAAAGGTATGCCTTGTACTGCAGTCTGCTAGATCCATAATGAGAGGAAAAAAATGCAGGGTTTGGACTCTTTTGCATGTTAGATTTGTGTACATTTTCCATATGCTGATTGTTCCTTGAGATTTCTCACTGACATTTGACACGTTCCACAGGAAATGGACCAGCCTGTGAGCTCATATGAGTGAAGGTAACTCCACATGTTCTGTGGTACCTGCCTCATTTACACTCATGGGAACACATATCTGGTTTAGCAGCTTTCATGGTCCTTCAATTGCCAAGAAATAGTGCAAAGACATTGTCAGGGCCAGAATCTGCTACTCTAACTCACTGGTAGACCTCACTAGCTATGACTAAGCCTGCCATGCTATAGATTTGAAGCAAATCCTCTAACTATGTGAAGAACATGCTTTCAATAATGACAGTGTCTCTCAGTGCAGTGATCTGAAACAAATGTCATCATAAGCAGAAATCCAGTATAATATACAAGCCTTTCTTACCAACCACAGTGTTTACTGGCTTGCGTAGCTCTTATGTGCGGACTACAACCACATATAGTAAGAAGGAAAACATTCACTAACAAGTATATACTTGGTTTGTTCCTCAGTTTTCAATTTCTGAAGTCAATCCAATCCATATTATTTATTTTTGCAGTGTATCACCGCTTTGCAAACAACCTGCAGAATGTTATCTAAGCAGTACTCCATAAATACACTTTTAGAGATGCACACAAAATAAATATATCGTTTGCTAAACCAGAATTTCCACAGACAGTGTAGTAACACATTACATGTGCACATGTGCATGTCCTGATCTAAAAGTGTTCTTATGTTTGTTGTGAGGAATATGAAAAAATGAAACTCATATAACCCTTTGATGCACTTGAAGGCAATTTTTTTCAAGTGTTTATTTTTACCAGATTTGAAAGGAAAAGCTGGGTTTTTATCAGATGTTTATAGAAAGATTAGTTGTAAATAAACTGGAATAAGAGAGAAACTACCAAAGCTTTAGAATCTAACTTCAGATACTTTCTTTGCTCTCTTTCAGGAATATTCTTGTCTGACTATGTTCAAAATAATTTGAATGACAAGCTGAAAATAACCTCTGATTTGTAAATTACTCTGATGTGTTGCATCTGGAAAGAGTCACAGAGCAAATATGTAGCTCTTGTTCCATTTCTGTTAATATATTTGACTTTACGGTCTCCCAGGCAAGTCATAGCAGAAATAAGGTCACTGTAAGTCATCTCTCCTTCGGGGACAAGAAATGCATTATGTAGTCTGACAATGCAGTAAACAAAAATAAAACAGAAATGGTCAGAAATGGCACTCCTTGATCCTCTTTCACAGTGATCTCATTCCTGTACCAATGAGTCATTTCCAGAGATAAATTAAAATTGGAGGTACTACTAGAAAATCAAGACCAGCCTGAGAAAAGGGTTCGAGGCAGTTCTTTTTTATGTGCTGTAGCAGAAGATAAACTCTTGAGTATCATTCATGATAAATTTTTCCTAACTTCTTTTGAAAGATCTCCAGTGAAGGAAACCTTCTACCACAGTCTATTTCAGTACCTGATACTCATATTATTACATATTATTACTCAGTAGTTTTTCTTAGTGTTCAGTCTCAGTCTCATGATTTAAACACATTATTTGTTGTATTTGTTACAGTAATCTAAAAAAAAAAATCTCTCTTCAAATCAACCATATATGTATTTCAGCAGTATTTTCCTATCTCCTCTCACTGTCATCTGGTTGAAACAATTTTAGTTGTTCAGTCTTTCCTCACCCACCATATTTTCAGATCAGTTTCTCTGGTCCCTGCTGATTTTTTAAAAATTATTTTCTACAAATAATTTAAATGTTTTTTTCCAATCCGCATCTCCCAACTGTGCTTTATGTTGTCTACATCCTTTCTGTCTTAAGTTCCTAAACACATCTTTTTCAGATTGTACCTCTGTTTATATAATATAAAACATGATGGTTTTTTTCGTGGAAACATCAGTGCCGACTCCTTATCCTTTTTGAAAGAAATTGTATCAGCAAGTTGTTCCCCAATATATAATTCATGTGTCTGGGTCTTCTTTCCCAAAGTGCATTTGTCCCTGTTGAATTGCAGTTTATTTTTTCTGCCCATTTTGCCAATTTGTGAACATAATTTCAAATTCTGACCCTGTTGTCTGGAATACTGGTAGTATTGCCTATGTTCAGTTGGTTTTATGCTTGCGAATTCAGTAAGCACTTTCCCCATTTCACTATCCTTGTTAACAACAAAAATTATGAATGGGTGACATCGGTAAGACAGAATGGTGGTTTGCAATTACTGAGTTGCTGCTGAGACAATGTTGAGTCATCCATTCACTCAGAGTCTGTTATGCACCCAGAAAAGTGATTCCAGCACACAGTTCTGTACCCAGCCAGCAGTGGCAAGGGGTAGTCTCTGCCATGCAGTTCTTGAGATCTCATAGATGTCCTTCTATGTAAAATGTATATCTAATTCTTATCCTGTCTTGGGTCCCTGTGCTGTCTGTTTGTTGCCTTAAGTTTGGTTCCTGCTCCAAATGAAGTCCTGCTCCATATCCCAGTCCTTTTCTTGCTGTGCTGTTTCTTTGGCTTCCTCATTTTCATCTTGCTTTCTGCCCATGCTTTTATCTCAGGCTATGAAGTTGTGTAAAAAGATGCAATATAGTGACCATGTTTCTGACTCCCAAAATGCCCCTTTGGGTACAGGAATATTTTCACATCATCATTTCTGGGTCCGAGCAAAGCTTTATTGTAGAGCATGCCTCCTGATTAGAATACCTCGGACCACTGCACAAGGTCTCACCATCAGGCCTGAGTGCTCATCCCTCCCCACTGCGATACACATAAGGCAGAAACCTGATTCTATGCTTGTGAGGTCCCAGCAACATGATACATCCTGGTTTATAAAATGACTAGTTTCTCCAATTTGCTTTCAGTCTGATGTTTTAAAATATGTTAGGTTCAGGAGAGCATCAAATAATCATTAATCAGTATATTGTAGCACACACAATTATCATTTTTTGGACATATATATGGCTATATACACACAGAGACACATAGATGTGCGTGCACATATGGAGATTTATGAATAATCATTATTCCACTTATAAAAAATGACTGATTAGACTGGAGACTTGTGTTTTCATGAGGGATGATAGATAAATGGAAAACATAAGTGCATACTTCCCATGTAGTATCTAAATGTTGGCATGGAAGAACTCTCTCTAGGACCCAAGGGACAACACATTAGTCTTCTGGTCTATAACATGTCCAGTGACTTGTCAGCAGTGATCGCCCACATACAGTAGGATTAGGTTTTAGCCATAAATTTTATTTGTTTATTTTAATGATTAAAAATACCATCTGCACATCAAAGACACTTTATCAATATTTTAATTTTCCAAACTGTGATGTGTGGGTGGATATTTAAAGCCAAACCAACAGTGCTCCTGCTTTTAAAGTTTTTATAATACAACATCTATGCCAGTAAACTATTCTTTGGAATAACGTGTTTTTAAGTTGTGTTTGCTTTCTTGAATCTGATCTACAGGAATATAGAATTCTCATGTACCTCATGACAGTTTAACTTTCTTTAACATGATAGGTTGCTAACCCGTGTCAAAATATAGGTCTAGAGCTCTTAATCAGTCCGGGAAGTGACAGAAAGCATGTGCCATGGTTTTACAAGCACAACAGCAATTATAAATGAAAGTACTTTCATGTTGTAAGGAGAAAACACAGTCACTGGGTAAGGATGAATATTAAATCATAAAGACAGAAAACTTGAACAGAAGCAGCTGTTTCCCTGCAGGATATACAGGTGGTTGCACGATGCCACAGAAACAGGTGCCTGGATTTGTCTAGATTCCCCATGACTTCCCCAAAAAATGGTTAATCTGAACCTCAAGTTGGGGCTCTTCTCTCTCTCCTCTGCCCCTTTCCTTATTTCACTAATATTTTCAGAAGCAGCTAAGAAACATGCATGATTTCCAGCAGGATTTCAAACTGGCATTGGTAAGCTTTGTATTATAGGGATGTTTCTTACAGTTAAAATACCAGCTATTGCAGGCAGTGGGACTCTGTCTCACTGTTTCTCAGCTGTATCTACCGCAAAATGTACATTAACATGTTATTAGAGTTACACTGCAAGCATTGGCAGTAGTCAGTCTTCTCAGACTTCATAAAGTCTGATTTGTTCTGCAGACATTTCATCCGAAGTCTTTGTCTCATAAACCCAGGAAATTAATTTAAATAATTTTGAACATAATACATTTGTGTTATTAAATTAAGGAATTACATTGGTTACCCAAACAGATTTTGGAGAAGAAAGCTGAAGTGGAAAAAATTAAACTTTTTCTTTTTTTTTCAGAATGTTCCCATATATTTTCTTCTCATCCACATGAAAAAATTACATACAAATGTAAAATATCACTTTGCATAGAGAAAGAGAGATGTTTGGGAATGTCCTTCCCTTTTTGGAAATGGGGGGAAGAAAAAATAAGAATGCATGAAAAAACACAATTAAATGCTGCCTTAGTTATACAAATAAAACACATAATGTTCTTGTTCTATTCACCAAACCCCTGTCTGTGGTAATTTTTTTTTAAATGGCACAGTTAGAAAAGCTTTAACATCTGTTAAATTCATTACAACAGAATAACTCTTACTCTTGAAACATTTTACATCGCTTTTACTTGAACATGGAAGCACAGTACTGTTGCTCGTTTCAGCCATAAAATGTTTTCTCAGGTGGGTTGCTCAAGCGACATGGCAGAAAGCCATCACATAGGGAAAAATTACAGTAGTCGTGTCTCTTGATTTTTTTTTTTAAACCTCAAAATTCCCCTTGAAGGAAATACAGGCATAGCTGGTAGTGGGCATACTATAAGAATGAAACCTTGTTGCCAAAAAAATAAGTCATTGTCTTAAAATAAAAAGTTCATGGTTACATTTTTCTCTTTTTCAGTTCTTTCAGTGGAAGCCAATTTTTACCACAATCTTGTTATTTGTCCAAAGTAGAAAGAAAGGTCTGTATCATGTCTGAAGTGTGCTTAAAGTTTCTTACACGCCTGAAAAGGTTTTTCTTTTAAGTAGCTATAAACACATATTTCTGAAATAAAGGAACGGAAATCCATTGTTTGAAGACACATTTTACTAATATTGCATTTAACATGAAATCCAGCTTATAAGTCAATGAAGGAAATAGTTTTTCCTCTACTATTCAAACTTTAGCCTGAAGCTATAGTGAGTTCACCAATATTTGCTGTGTTTAGGACTAAGGATTGCCAGTTCAGCCGAAGCCTGTGGCTTCTTAAACTGAATGCTGGTGACTTACATCAAATACAGAGTAGTGATCAGATCACAGTTGAAAACAACGAATGTAATCTCATCAGTACTTACCCATACCTGAATTCACATTATAGCTGACCACAGGAAACCACCAGTGATTTAAAGTTTATCATAATGGCAATAAGATTGCTGATATTGGAAAGCTACAGATGTCAAATTTTGAATTTATTTGTCACTAATTCTAGTTTCTTAATGCCATGATTTCTTGACAAAACGGGTTAGTGCAGAACGAGGATATGTAACTATGATACAGAGTCGATTTGGGTTTGGTAATTACACCAGATGGTTGAAGAAAAAAAAATATTTGAATCAGGTAGTTGTGAGTTTTTTCAACTTCAATTAAATGCGAAGTTTAATTCAGCTAAGGCCTGAGACTAAGGGTCTGGATTTCAAAACAGCAGATCAGGAAGAATGAGTTAATGGTGCCACCTGGACTGGTAAAGCTAACGTACTTTATTTTAGAGGAGGACAGAGCAAGGAGGAAATCTGGCCAAAAAATCTAACTGGACATCTAATCTTGCCAAGAAGTATATCAGAAAAAAAGGAGGAGAGAATGTACAAGAAATGAGGGTACAGGTCTTACAGCTTTGAGGTCAGGATGTGAGAACATAAATTGAGAAGTGCAAAAAGAGACTTGCCAATTAGACTTCACAAAGCTGTTAAAACACAGTTAATTTGGTCACCTTACCATAAAAGTGAGTGATCACCTCACACAGTGAAGACGATAGGTAGTAAAATAATTTAGTCATGACCCCCACATTAGCTGAATATTTGATTCAGTTTTCATTAGGAAGGATAACATTAATTGTGAGGAAAGGATAACGTTGGGGAGAGATAAAGCATGACAGGCATGATAACTGATGGGAATAAGGGCATGGAAGCAGACAGTACTGAAACCCACCAAACACATCCCCCTGGGGAATGTCAGCTCCAGGATTCTCAGTGAAGGTGCATATATTAAACTTCAGTCTGGGTGCAGGTACATACAGCAGATCTAGGGAGAGGGTGTACCATGCTAGATTTAAAAATAGTAGTAATGCTGATACTTAAAAAGGGTAAGGAAGTGTTCTGGGCAGTCGTGTTTGCTCTCATAAGTTATTTGTTCTGAACAACATGGAAAGATTTAGGAAAGAGTTTGAAAGGGAAAATAAATAAAACATGAATGTTAAAGGAAGCTGTTGTAAAGAGCAATGCAGATTTACCAGAGTTGTATGTGCCAGAATAATCCAATAACTTTCTCTGATATGAGAGCTTGTTTTCTAGGCAAGAAAATATAATAGCTCCTCTCTGGATCTCTTCAACACATTTGATGGAGTGTTACTTGAAAAATTACTAGTTAGGTGGAGATGATGGGGATAAGCACAAGAATTTTGAGATAGGTGAGGAGCTGGCTGAAAAGAAGATAACAACACATCATTTTGACTGTGAGGAAATTTCAAGCCTGGTTTCTTACAGTTAGCCTTTGAAATCCTTTCAGTATTTCCATTGGCAAAGAAATGTTAGAACACATTGATGCACAGGAGACATATCCCTGATACAAGAATTCATTGGGAGGATGTTGAAAGTGCATCATCTGGAAACAAACCATGGCTAAAATGAAAGATCACATGCACAGAAACAAATAACAGGAATTTCTCATGTGGGAGCTTGGCAGTATCAGAGTACAGTAGAGGGCTCAAATGTAGAATGATTTACCAGTAACACAAACCTTGTGACTCAGTCACGTGTCACATAATGTAAGTGGAGCAGAATACCAATGTCATGTGCTGTGAAGAACTCAGAAGGTCACATCTCTTGTCCTGTGCTCAGTTCACGTTAATGACTTTCAAAGCAGATGGGGTCAAATTATAATGGTTCAGCAAAGGGCTGCTAGTGTCACCGGAGACATGGAGAGCCTGTGCAGGGAGAAGAAGGTAGGAATTTGGCCTACAGTCTGGGAGAATGAAGGCAGGAGTGGGACAGCATCGCTTTTCATATAAACTAAGATAGGGAAGGACTATAAGAGTTGAATGAACTGTGTCAGTGTACAAACCACTGGGGATGGTCTGGCTAGGAATACAGACCTGCTGGAGCGCAGAAGCAGGTTATTTTGCCTTCAGAAGAAGGTGATTCTGTGAAAATCTTCTAACACAAAGAGGAGAGGGAAAGAACTGCCTCATTGCAAGGTGACGCTTTACAGCTTTCTGAGAGGCACTGGACACTGCTGCATCAATGTCTCAGGAGGCTGACCAGCTGCACCTTAGCATGTTTCCCCTAACCCATCAGTTACAGCCCTGTGGTGTGCCTCTCTCCCCTCAGCAGAGAAAGCTTGAGAGAACCAATTAATAGCTTTCTGCCTCCAAAACTTCCTGAGATTTCAGTGCAGGTTTACACTGCTCTGCTGTATCCAAGTTCAAATACCATTTCTGCATTTCTGTAAACTGGAGTCATCCACTAGAGAGAAAATGGATTTTCTAGAATCCTTTCCAGCCATTGTAAACCTTCTGCTAAATCTTTTCCTGAATAATTGTTTTCATCTTTCTTTCCTAAAGGTCTTACAAAAGCCAGGTGCTGGAACATGACTCATAACAATTAGGGAATTATCAGGGCATTATCTGAGCAGCTGCAGACCCGCACTAAGCTATGAAAATATCTATTAAAATAATGTTCATTTTGGGGAGACACATTTTTCAATTTTGAAATAAAATAAAAACAATGAAAAAAATATTAAAAATTAAATGCCTTGCTGAAACACGAAGAGTGCCATATTTCCAGCAATGCGAGGAAGCTGCTCCTTTTTTGAATCCTAGGAGACTCAGATTCTGAACAGAAAAGGGTGCTAAAAATAATCACAGGTATTAGAGTGAGATAGAGCAACTTCAATATATTCTTTATAGAACAGTGTTTGAAGTAATCTTTGAAATAGTCTTTGAAGTAACAATACAGGGCATTGATCTATTTTAATTATTTGTAGGGAAGACAGAAACATAAAACATAATACTGCTGTTGAAATCTCACATTTAACTAACTCAGACGGTACTGAAAATACTGAATGTCAATTCATGTTCACATTCGATCTTCAGAAGTCTGTTCTTCTTTCTCTTTGAAATGAAATTAGGAATTTTTAAACTTTTTTCCCAACCTTTGAAAATCCAAGATTTAAATATAGACATGTTATGTGCAAAATAATGTCCTGAACTTTCAATCTATGAGGTGTTATGAATATTGCTTTCCTCAGTACTAAAGATAACTTTATGGAAGTGAAGGAAGTTTAACTTCAGCCCATGGAAAAAATGTTCATTTTGACATGTCAGTAATATCCAGAAAAAAACACACCCATTTTTTTAAAAAGATCCAGGAATTTCTTCACAATCTGTTAAATAAGCATTAGAGGTCTGCAAACTGGCAAATAAACACTGCTGTGGCATGTGGAGCATATGTGTCTGTTGCATTCTGCTATGACAGTATTTCCTGGAGGGCTTTTGGTCTAGGTGACCTCACAGTTTCCCAGGCAATCCAAATCTTGTAGTTTAAGAGATAGCATGGGGTTTTTGCACAACCTTAACAGTTTGTGTAGCTATGATTGCACACTGCTGGAGTAGTATCAACACAATGGATCGTTGACCATGCTGCATATACAACTGTGGAAGTACCAATTTGAAATTTTTACTGCTATATCATCTGAAAGGCCTTTACACTTATGATGGAATAAAGTTCCAATTCCTATTTTCTGTAAGCAGGCAGAGTACATTTTCCTCTGAATTCTGAGAAAACAAAGAAGAAAATAAATAATTTAAATGAGCACTCAAGTACACCCATAGCTAGAAACCCAGACATCTCAGCTGGGTAAAGTTTCTGCATATTAGAGGATGCACGCTAAGTAAGTGTAAATTACACTGTCCTTCCGACTGCAATGGAAGTATTCCAAGTAATGTTAACCCAGGACCTGGATCATTCAAAGCATGTCATATATACATGCAAGAGTACCTTCATAAATTTGAGAGATATGAAGTGTTTAATCCAAAATTCAAAAAGGTCTTGTTTTGTTTTGTTTTGTTGGGATGTAGACACAAGGAGTTGAGTGATGAGATGTAGATACAGGCAGTTGAGTGATGGGTGTCTATAGCATTATAGCTCTGGAAAACTGAGCTGTTTTTTAAATGGTATGATATACCATTTCCTAGTTTTACTTTCTTTTTGTGTGTACTTTCTTGATTTATTGCAGTGTGAATGCACACGCAGGTATAGACTAAAACATATGAGTTTTCTCTTCAGGAGTTTTTTATGTCATATCAAGAATAGAATATCTGAAGTGTTCTCTTTTGCTGGAAACTTTTCTCTGATAGCTCATATGTAGCATAGAAACTTTCTAAAGGTCTAAAGGTATAAAATGGTAAACACAACAAACATAGCTTTTCTCTCATGTTTGACACATCAGCATCAAGTTTTCAAAAAAAAAAAAAAAGGAAGATAACTATATATTTCCGCCTTTTTTGGGGTCAATATTTTACATTTGTTTTTTCTAAGCAACATTTATAAGGGTTTTGAGCCATTTCTCAATGGGAAGATCTATTTGAACTTCCTTGGAAGCTATGACAATCGTGTCTCGACTGTTTTCCAGGGACTCTGTGCTGAAGTATCTCTGTCATCTGGTGGTTTTCCATTTGCTTCAGTGGGCCCAGAAGCAACTTGGTGCTTCCCGTTCACAGAACAGAGAAGATCTGAAGTCCTAATATGGCAGGGTAGCTGACGATAGAAAATTTAATTTAAAACCACAACAGTCTGTCAATTCCTTTAACATATAATGAAAGAGCATAAAGCCACTTCTTTCCCTTCTTGCCCATGTCTTGACATGCTTTTGTGTTTAGTGCTAAGCTGGGTGTAAACTTACTCGGTGCTTTTCAGACGGGTAAATTCACAAGCTGGGTGCTGCATTCACCTTCTGCTCATTCTCTCAGGAAATTGTCTCAGATGCTTTAAGGTTTTATGAGCCAAGTACACATCAGACTAATGAATGTTTGTTGCATCAAGAGATGCAAGTGACAGAAAAAATGCTGACAGTCATGGCACTGTCTGTGCAAGAAACAGGATGAATCAATATAGTTTCAAGATGACATAATCTGACAGCAGTTTAGTAAAGGAGCAACATCTTGCATAACGTAAAAACTGTTAGGGTCTGTGTCCATCGTGTGAGATTGCAGGCCAGTTCTCATCGTCTGTACAACCCAGGCAGCTAGATTAAGAATAATCTGACAAAAAACCAAGTTGTTATTTTTAACCTGGGTGAGTTTCCCAGTGTGAGTCACTGAGCAGCTGCATAGACAGTTGCAGCAACACAGGAGCAGCTATGGGGCAGACATGAAGGAGGGGGGAAGAAAGGGAGAAGCTGAGAGCAATGAAGCAGGCACTGCTGCTGAATGGAATTGTTCCTTGGGCTCTGGTCCTTGGGAGGAGAAAGGAACTGTTGTCTGAAGGTGTCTGGTGGGATAGCTGCCATTTGACATGGCCTGATCACATGTCTTTCAAGAACCAAATCGGGTAAGTCAATAGCCTCCATTAACTACACTGAGAGCTTGAACACCTTCTCACACAGAGACACCCGCATAAAACCCCCTGTATTTAAGTGGAGGCTGAATTTCATACTTAATATTTAGAAACACACACTTGCTTCTATAACCTGAATCTAAAGGTGAAACTTCCTTTGATTTACAGCCCTTCAGTCTTGCCAGTATTAGCGGGCTAGAGTTGTACCCTTTTAAATATGGTATGACAGAGATTACTATGAGAGTAAAGGAGTCTTTTCAAATATATAAATTTTCTACTTCTGGCCCTAACTTCTTGATGTATTGTGTGGGCACTGGAGAGCTGTCCACTGTATGTACTTCACTGTTATGAAAAAGCAAAAGCTCAAACCCTCTAACAGGAAGCAGATGGACGTTCACATGCAGAGCCATTTCTATATAACATATCTCAAGTTAGAAGGGACCCGTAAGGATCATCGAGTCCAATATTTCATCTTTCATCTTCAGCTCTCATCTCTAGACGTTTTGAATTCTTCCAGTGAGACATTGAATATCCTCCAGCAGAAACCAAATTTTGAGAAAACATGACGCTTTGCGATATTGCAGTCAGCACTCAGACAGTGGAGGCAGTTTGCTCCATAAGCAGATAGGAGGCTGTGAGGCTTAATTTGTGGTAATGGCAATTATTTAATTTAATACATTGAATAAGGAACAATGGTGACAAGTTGCAACACATGAAGTTCAGATTAGACATAAGGAAAAACTTTTAATTTCAGGAGGGATGTAGCATCTCTATTCTTGGAGATTTTCGAGAATTTATACAAATCCCTGACTGAGCTGACCTGGTGTTGGCTATAATTCCACGTTGAGCAGGAGATCGGATTGTGTCGTGCCTAGAGATCTCTTCCAGGCAACATTTCTATTGTCCTGCGCTATGTTACCTCATTTCCAATTGTCTCATTCCTCTGGCAATATCTGCACATCTTTTTCTTTACCTGCCATAATGAGGACTTAATAATTTTCTTAAGATCTTGATTTTACTGTAGTCCATATGAATAAATGAGATTTAAAAAAAAACCAAACTGTATGTAAATTATAGTATATTGAACTCTTCACTTGGTGTTTTTAATCTAGCCATGAACATTAGAAATACTATTTGCATATTAAAATATGAGTCCTACTTTATTACTGGTGTACTGTGTATTTGAAATCTATGAGGTCTTCATCATGTTGAAGACCTTGGTGTTACTGTACTCCATAGGAATAAGTATAAAAGTTTTTTTAAAAAGAAACTAGTCTGTAAATTCTAGCACATTGAACCCTTCACTGGATGTTTTTCTCTACCCATGAGCTTTTGAAATACCATTTGCACATTAAAATATTTGTCCTGCTTTATTACTGATGTGCTTTGAAATCTACTATGCAAATAGTTCCTTTCATTAAATCAAGAAAATAGAATGTTAAATATGTACAAGAATAGTTGCCAGATGGCCAGAGCAATAGTCTGGAGCTACTAAATGGAAAACATTCTTCTTTATTAGTTCAAGGCAAACACAGAACTGTTAAGCACAGCCTTAAGTCAGGTATTTAGACATAAAACTTCTCCAAGTTCCCCAAGAGACAGGCAGGAAAGAACCCATTTAATCCTTATGAGCTGAAGCCCGTCTGTGGTTGAGAGAGAAATGTTCCTTCCTCTTTCGCATTTCTGTGATCTAAGGTACAGAACAGTCAAAGAAGGTAGAGAAGTAAGCTCTCTGAGAATTTGGTCTCAAATTCTCTGATTTCCTCTTCTAATTTATGACAACCTTACATAAAGACAAGTTAGTAAGATTTTTCAATTATCCCTTTTTGTTCCTTCTATCTTGATGATTTACTGGGCTTCATTATTATGTCCTCAACTTTCAATTGGAGCTTTGTCAACAACCTTTGAGAAAGTAATATCATAGATATTATGATTTTATGTCATTATTGATTAAATGTACATTTCATTTACATTAAGGACAATGTAAATAAAACAAAGCCAAGTTCATATTAAAATGTTCAAAACAGATCATGTGCCTTGGGAAAAACTGGAATACTCAGGTAACTTTTTCAACACCCTTAGAAATAGCCACTTTAAAATATTTTTCAAAACCACAATACTTTTATTGTGCACCATCTGTTAACACAGATTTATTTTAGCATGAGACACCTAAGAAAAATAATCAAAGGCTGCCCTGCCCCACTTGGAAATTACTGAGAGCTGTTCATCCAGTGTGTAATGCTTCATTGTCATGAATGAGAATGTCATGAGTAATGAAGACAGCAAAGGTTTATGCCAGTTTAATGATTAACTGATTATATATGACTATTTTTCAGTAAGATGGTGTAGTAAAAATATTACTGCACAAATGAATTGTAAGTTATAATACTCCTTTGAGCAAATCAACATCACAGATGATTCAGTTGTCTTTAGAAATCAGCAATTCATAAGCCCCAAACAAACTGTCTATTTAGAAATGTAGATTAGCCTGCCTTCTCTGAAGGTTCACGTAATTTCTTTTTCTCTCCTGAGAAGAGAGAGATTATTTCCCCCACCCCAACCTCTTTTCTTCAGAGCTGCCTTCCAACCATCTGGACCCTGCACTGTTGCCTGATGTTATTCTGTCCCAAAGTCATATTCTGCCTTTATTCCAGGAGGTTTTATCATCTGTAAAGCTAACATTAGACATATAATTATTTTACAGTAGGTATCTATTTATTGGAGGACCAAAATTAGACCATATGAATATACTCTGAAGGCCATGTCTACACAGCAAATGAAAATGCAGTTGCAATTTGTGCTAGCTTTAGTCAAATAAAACCAGGCAAAATGTGACAGCACAGGTTTCAGCATAGATTGAGCATCCCAATGGGCTTGAATTGACTGTGAAACAATCACTGGCAACAAGTTATATTCTTGCATGCCACAATGTTAACTTTATGCACAATGCAAGTGTGTCCTTAGCCTAAAACTAATACTGCTTCTATAAGCTGAAAGTAATACTGCCTGTGGGGAGACGATCTTACTGGTATACATGTATCATTTCTTCCAGCTCATTTCCATAGAAATTTCTTGCAGTCTCACAGCACTGGATGAGCCCAGCCCAGTGTGCTTACTGGGTGAGCAAGTGTTAAAGAGAAAAGGAAATCACAACTACAAATCTGTTTATCAATACTCACCACTACTTAGTGGTAGGCCACTTCAATAAACAGATGAATGCGAGTTGATATGTGAAAATTTATTTATTGATTGTCATTGATAAGCACTTTACCTGCTTGTCGCCAATTTAGAAGGTTGTTTTGCTGATTCACCTTCCTCCTTTTGAGTTTCCAGCCATTTTCCCCTGTTTCACATACTTCACATGGATGTTTCCACCCCAAGATTTAGAAGACAGACATAAACTGTTCTTTTACAGGCATGGTCTGGGAGAAGGCAGGCAGGAATGGATGTAAACGAAAACCTCCTTCAAGCTCCTCTACAAAGAAAATTTTCTTTAGCAGGGGAAGGAAATCTCTCTTTCTCCTTGGCAGTTCATTACCCTTCTCTCCAGATGTTTATGTCTCTTGGGCTGAATATTGAATCTTACAGTTTGTGAGACTGCACTAGGAGTGAACAGGAAAAAAAACCAATCAGTTGAGAGAAGGGAAAATCAATCTTTGGTTGGTCTTACAATGAAAAATAAATAGCCTTGTTCTGAAATGTGGGGATTGAGTATTCTTTCCTGTAGTTATCCAGAGTTCAGTACCTTTCCACATATGCCTAATTACAGTACAAAATCCTGCCAATTTCTCATCTTGGATGAAAGGCAGCTTTTAAATATCAGCTTGGAAATCAAGGGAGATTTGCATCTGCCAAAGTTGACTATATTATGGCAGCAGTAGTAGAAAAAAAATATTTATTTAACATTCAATTCAACTAATATCTCATTAATTATTTTTCTTATAAAACTGTTAAGTAGAAGGCACAAGGGACATGCATTTAGAACACATATCTAATTAATGTCACATAGATTAATTTCACAACAAAAATAGAAATTGAGTAATTTAATATTCTCCTTACTGGGATTAATAATTCATTAGTCTACAAATAGAAAATTCACATAAAATTTCAACAGAGGCAGTGGTCAACACTGACTGAAAAAGATTTTTCTCTTGGCTGTGTTTAAAGATTCAAATGAGGGGAAAAAAACATTGAGGACAATTAAATGAAATGAAAAAAATTAGAATACTGGCATCATGACAAAGGCCATTAGCAGCTGCACATGGTATGGAATGGTGAACAGAGCTGGTGTAGAATTGCAACATCACTTCTGAATAAACCAAGTCCTGGTGCTGAATGATCAGCTCTGTGGTTACACTCCAAAGGAATGGAAAGTCAGGGGATCATTTCACAGAGAGCTTCAACTACATTCTCTGACACTGAGTTTAGCTGTTATGACAGTCTATTGTGGTCCCTGTTCCACAACCTTAACCCTTGGCTACTGGGTCATTTCTCTGATGCTTTTGTCATCAGAAAGTCTTGCCCATAAAAATGGACCAAACCAAAGGGTACCAAAGAGGCATAGTGATGAGAAGAGTATGAGAAGCAGAAGCTTGTATGCTACTGCTATATCTGTGACAGTAGCATAGTCCCCTGTCTTTGATAGGTGGGCGTGGACAGAGGCTCTGATGTTACAACAACCATATATGTTCCAGGGACTTTAGAACACTGACAAATTCTAACACATTAAAGAATAGTCTTGGCACACCTGAAGCATGTGTATTTTAAAGTTCGTTATTAGAATATTTATGTGATACCTTTTGCTTTTAGGGGATAAGGTTCAAAAATAATGGAGAAAACAAATGTATAAATAGATTTGTCTCACATCTGCCTGTCGTGCGCTAAGGAAGGGCCTGGTAGGCCTTCACTACCTCCTGGAATGAAACGGATTCCATGATCTCAGCAGATAGTCTGTTAGAGGGCTTTACCCTCCTGAGGATTGCAAAGTCATTTCCTAAATCAAGCCTATAGCCACAATTGACAGTAGAACTTGTTTTCATCTCTGCAGTACTGTTATTCTGTCTTCCCTTTCTCCTTCATCATTCCATGAAATCCCTTAAACTGTCCTCTTCTCTACAGAGAACAAACCTATTTCCTTTTCAGTTTTCTCATACTTTGTAGGTTTGGGTTTTTTACTTGCCTCAGATTTTCCAGTTTGCCTTTAAATTTCTTTAAAATGTCCTGCCAAAAATAGGGTACAGTATTTCATCTGAGTCCTTTCACATGAGAATTAAAACTGAATAATTATCAGAATAATGATACTCCTTTTTTTTTTAACCTTCACTTACCTTCTGCATCCTAATCTGCCATCTGCCTGGCCATGTATCTAATTTCTTCAGTGTATTTGCCAGCCTCCCAGTTTAGTGTAATCCACCAACTTTATAGACATATATTCTGTTCTGTTCCTAGTATTTCAGGAAGGTATTAACCAAACCCAGCACAGGTATTTATGGGATCCTAATAGAAATGTCCTGAATACTTCAGGAAGAAATGATTGCTAATGGTTTTGAGAATTGCTTTTTAGATACATGTGCACCTTGTTACGATTTCCTCTATCCCACATTTCCTTGGCTTGCCCACGGGAATTTCACCGCAACAGTGTCAAAACCTTAAAGCCAAACAATACCATATGTGTTGGCTTAGCTTTACCATCAGCCATGAGAGAGAGGAGAATTATTTAAGAGTGGTTGAAAAGCATAATGGCAAATATGATAGCACAATGTAATAATTTACATAGTGCTCACAATGTTCTGTTTTGCCCTGTCATTAGAGGTCTAGGGAAGGACTTTGTCTGCATTTCATGAGCATATGGTTTTATTTAACTATGGTAAACCAACAATTTCAACTGGAGGAAACATCTTAATGGAATATATTTACAGATATTACCCAGCATGGAGCAGTCTAATGCTACTGCTTAGCATGCAGAAGCCTTTATTCAGCTAATTCTTGTGAATGGGGGAGTACATATGGTGCTATGTAATTTTATCTAATAAACCTTCTGCAAATGAAATCAGAAGAGGGTTTTCATACTACGATTGCAGAGCTAAGCAAAACTTCACCATGCAGATTACAGTAAGAAAAAAGGACTACCGACTGAGGGCTATATGAAAGGGTAGAAAAGCAGCATTATTTCATGGTTACAGATGACAGCTAGGGAAAGGTGAACTTCTGAAGTGCTTGAAGCTGCAGCAACTTTTTTACCTGTAAGTAATTGAAAATAAACTGATTTCAATCTTCTATGATAGGTAGCTTTTGTTCCCAAGTGTATTGGGTTTGCAAGTCAAGGTTTTGATAGCAATGGAGCTACAGGGGTGGCTTCTGTGAGAAACTGCTGGAAGCTTCCTCTGTGTTTGATAGACCTGCCTGCAGCCCAGGGATGACCCCACGGAGGAGCAGGGGGATGCTCAAAGGAGGCTGTGAGCCTGTGGTATGCTCTCGCTGGAGCAGGTTCCTGGCAGGAGCTGTGGCCCCACAGAGAGAGGAGCTCAGGCTTGAGCAGGTTTGCTGGCAGGACTTGTGATCCTGGGGGGGGACCTACGCTGGAGCAGGCTGCTCCTGAAGGACTGTTTCCCATGGGAGGGACCTACACTGAAGAAGCTTGTGGAGGACTGTCTCCAGTGGGAGGGATCACGCGCTGGAGCAGTGGCGGAGTGTGAGAAGTCCTTCCCCTGAGGAGGAAAGAACAGCAGAGACAACGTGTGATGAGCTAACCAGAACCCCCATTCCCTGTACCCTTATGCTGTTGAGGGGGAGGAGGTAGAGAAATCTGAGTCCAGGAAGGAGGGGTGGGAAGAAGGTGTTGTAAGATTTGGGTTTAGTTGTCTTTTACTGGGACTTTACTCATGATTAACTGAACTAAATAGTTTTCTCCAAGTCCAGTCTGTTTTGCCAGTGAGGGTAATGGCTGAATGATCTCTCCTGTCCTTATCTCCACCCATAAAATTTTTGTTGTATCTTCTCTCTGCTGTCCAGGTGATAGAGTGGCTTTGGTGGGCAAATGGCCTGCAGCCAGGGTCAACCCACCATACCGGGTACTACCAAACTGATAATACTTTCCTCCTGTTTTTCAGTATCTACATTTCAACAGTATACTCTGTTGGCATTGGCCAGGATTTGCTGAAGGGTCTCACCACTAAATATAGGAGCTTCTGGACAGCAATTTCTATTAACTTTTGTATAAATCTGTCTGAAATAATAGTGCTGTGCAAATTTCTATTGTTGCATTGCTATTAATGAGCCTCACATTTTTCATTTTCATGGATGTGTGATCTCATGTGCTCATTTCTCTCCCAAAATGTATTCAGATATCTGCCTAACAATTTTTTTTTTTTTAATGGAAAGGAAAGTGTTTCTGTTAATATTGAATTCGACATTTTGCAATACGTCACTAATTCTCTAATAGATTTTTTAATGTGTAACTCATATACATGAGATCGTAACTTGAAATAATGACCACATATCAAGTGTTCAGACCAGCTTTTCATTTCAAAGCAAGCATGCTCTTGCAGCAGAGAGTTGAAGACAAGGTTCAGAGACCAAAGTTTTGCTAAAACCTTAATTATGTTAGATATAGACCTGAATTAGTTTACCCTGCTACCTGAAAATTATGCATCGAGTTCAACCAAACCAAACTGGGTATTGGTAGCATTTATAGAGAGGTAGACTACTTTTTGATGGGAAAGTATCTTACTTCACTCAAATAGTTCTTTTGGGTTTTGAGTTCTTCTCGATATTATTTAGTTGCAAACAACATTCAACTTAGTGGGGTTATTTTCTTTGACATCAGTGAAAATTATTGGGGGTGTTTTTGCTAGCTGAACCCATATCCTTCCTCTCAAAAAGACAATCTTGAATTTTACTGACCAATGTTCTTGCATTTATAGTGGTTTTTATCTACTGAGGCTTTTTTGAAATGTATTTTTCATGAGTGTTGTCTGTAAATTCCTACTAATTATAGGAAACGTCTTTTTTTTTTTTTTTTCCCCTATACTGTGAAGGAAAATTTTTCTTTCTGCTATCAAATATACACTGTATATGTTTGTTCTAACCCTGCTTGTTCTCTTCTCTTGCAATGTGCAGTTTGATGTCACTGTTTTTCTGAGTACATATTCTCAGGGTATATCTACCATCCTTTACAGGGAGAAAAATATTGCCTACTGCTGACAGGGCCATTGCTGTATATGTTACATATTGAAGGGCTATTTGGGTTTTTTTTTCCCCTTCAATTAGTTATTAATACAAAACAGGAAATAAGAATTCGAAGACTCTTAGTAACAGCTTTCAGTATAAATTCAAGTTTTCTGATAAGGCTGAAATTAAATCAAGACACAATCCATCTTCGTAAGGGGAAAAGAGCAAATGAAAGATGTCTACAGATGTGGTTTTATTTTTGTTGTGATGGAAGGTGGTGTATCAGCACATTAACTTGTATCAGAGTTAATTAATCATGGTGTTGGAAGACTAATATGTTTATACTTCTAATAAAATCTTATTAGGGATGCCTATATTTTTGTATGTTAACCTCAGTAACATTCCTGGACTAAGAAAGGGCTACTTGTGTGATTAAAGGTTAACAGGACCCTTGCTGACAAGCCAAATGCTATGACTTTACCTTTTTTCTTAGGCTTGGTAAATATTTCTGTTGTTAAAGGCCAATTTTAATCTTGCATAACCACAAATGAGATATTTTATCCATTAACTTCCTGACTATAAATGATACTGAACTTCTACATCCATTGCTAAAGATTTTACAAGGTTAGGTTCTAGCAAAAAGGTGAAATTTCAGAATTTTTCAAGATATTAAAAAAGGACCTGCAAAACTCCTACACCAAAAGTCCAAGTGTATCCCGTGCAATAAATTCCAGCAGGTAGAAAGGCAAGACATTATTTATGCTGCTCTAAGGAGACAAAGTATAGTGGTCATTGGAAACATGAAAATCAAATATAAGGTCACTGGCTAGTAGATGACCACCCCTAAAAATAGCAAGATGCTCTCCTTTCTGAAGATTTTCTCAGATTTGCAATGCACTGAATAAACAACTCAAGGAAGAAATGTTCTCATATACAGGTTCTGAATGATCAGCCACAAAACTCAAAATATCGTCAGCAAAACAAAAGGCAAGACATGTAATAGCCCAAAGTCAGCACAAAGGAGGTCAGAAACCTCAAAATATTTAAAACCAAAGCTGAATGAGATCATTCCCATGTGAGAATATCTACTAGTAGTTCCAGAAATGCATTTATACATAACGGAGATAGATACAAATTTTCGAGGGAAATTTTAGCCTATAAATCTTAATAATTCAGGAAAACAATACTATTTAATCACTATGACTCCAAAGACAATGCAAATATGACAGATATCATTATCATTTTGGAAACTAGCATTGTGCTTTACAGGATTTTGGAATGGAGTATGAAATGGAAAACAGGTCCATAGAAAGTACTCTAGGTATTTGATCTTCTGTGGCATCCCTTGTCTGAAAGCAGGGAGAGAGACTCACCACAGGGATGTCTTGGTGTGACAGCCATTCACCATCACTTCTGAAGGGCACTGAAGTCAACACCTCTGCATACATTCCAAAGACCCAGATTGCTAGGATTTTTACACACTTGAATTTACAGATGAGCATGTAACGGTGTTTTCTGGAGTGCCTTTCACCTGATCTCTGTCCTCCAGCAGCAGTGTGTCTTGGCATTCTCTAAATCCCTGTGCATGCTTGTCTGCATCTCTGAGTGCTTAGGGCGCAGCTGCAGATGCAAGTAAAGGCAGAATACTCTGAACTGGTAAAATGAAAGCCAGCCTGGCTCTGAAATCTGTACAGAATGCAGGACTGTGGCTGAGCCAACATACCCTGCCTCTGATCAGAGAGGTACCTCAGCCTGGCATGTCAGCTGGGACGCTGCAAGTCACTGGAGCAGTTCAGTTTAATCCACACTGAATCTGCCTTCTATCCAAATTGCCACAACTGTGGATCACACAGGCCATTTTTTAATCTCCATGGACATAGTTTGAAATATTTCTATAAATAGGATTTGGGAAGCGAACACACTGCTCTTAGATACAAGACCAATCCAAACATGACACTTGAATATGATTCAGTATCCAAGGCCATGAGCCATTCCACACTTCTGCTTAATATAAGCAGTCTCTTCTGGTAGTCTTGCTGCTTCTACCCACTTGCTGTAGTCACAGTGAAACCATTCTTCATGATTTCTTCATTTACTCTTAATAATCTTATGGAGAATACACTTCTGGAATGTAATTCCTCCCAGAAACATGTGCAGTGTAAGTGTCCTGTAGGTTCTTTCTTTCATAATTTGGATTGGCTTTTACTTCGAAAATTTTACTGCTATAAGGCTACTATGAACGTTTCTCTAGTAAAAATTAAGTTGAAAATTTCTTAGCCTGCCTTAATTACATATAACTTTAAATTCCAAACTCCCTCTTTTTTTCCCACTGGTACATTGTCCCTAGAGCAATGCAAGCCTATAGAAAATAAAAAAATCCACAGCTTAACCCAAGTACAGCCTACAATCAGGTTTTGCTTTGCACAGCAAATATCGTGTTTCATCGCATTTTTCTGTCTTTGATGTTTTGCAGTAGTTTATTTGTCTTTAACTGTAACCACACATTAGACTGTTGTTTCATACAATTTTTTACAAAAATAGCTGTCAGCAAACACACCATTAAATGTCCAGGGCTACTTTTTTTTTTTTTTTTTTTTTCTGCAAGTGTTTTTCACTTCTAAATTTCACAGTCAACTTCTCCAACACCCATTAAAAGTATTCCATAGTATTTCATTACACTGCTTTCTCTTAAGTCCTACACAGTTACCAGGTCACTGCTTTCTGTTGTCGGTTGTACTAGACACTGTATCAAATGCACTCATCTTTCTTCTCCAGGAGTCTTATGATGTTGATGTCTGAGTCTAAACTCAACTGTATGCAGAGGTGCACTTGTACAAGTAATAATTTCAAACCCCTAAATGTCCAAGTACTGCATCACCAGATCAGGCAGCTGTCAGAAGGGAACTGACACTCTATATCATGGTCAACACAGGTTGAATTTTGTATCAGGGTTCTACTTATCTCCTGTTCTGCTGTCTTGTTGCTGCAGTTAAGCAATGGCAGCAGAGTCTGTTTTCTTGTTTGTGACACCTAATTATCTAATTTCATTATTAAATATTGTTAAGTATATTCATAGACCAGATTAGCCTATGAATTGTGATGTGCATCTAAAGAAGTGCAACATATTTCCTTCTATTTTCTGAAAATCATCAAAACTTCCATAGATTGGTAAAACCAATAACCTTCTGGGGTGTTGTGAGGTGACCTGACATCTCCTAGAGGCTGGATAACACAGTGAAAAAAGCAAGGTGACAAAATGTGGCAGGAAAACCGAGCATGCTTGCCCCTGGCATCTCTGTCTTACAAAGTGCTGAACATCATTGGTCTTAATGCTGAGGAAAATTACCTACACTGAGTACAGCAAATACCTCTGGCGACATGGTACCTGGGGTGGTGGGAGACCAGAGGCCTCTGCTTTAATGTATGTGGAAGACGTGCTGCTTAGCTTCTTGGCAACCTAAGTACAATTTGCAGTGGAACCAGGTAGGGTGCTGAAAAATAGGAAAGGTTCTTACCACTGAATTCAATGCTGGTAAGAGGAAAATCCTCATAGCTGAGTAAGAGAAAACCACCTGGGGCTAATTAAATTATTATGCTATCTGAGTTTTATATATGAAAGAAACTGGTTTTCATGTGCTTAATTTTTAAAGTTTGCCAAGTGTGGAACTTTTACATTCGCGTATTCTGCTTCTACCTTGGGATTTATGCAGTTGATTCCCAGACCTTTTTTTCAGTTCATAAATTAGCACGCTGGACTGAGTCCAAGCAAGGACTTTTCTCCGAGTTCAAGCCCAGTGCCTTAGAGAGCACTCGTTAGCTTTCTGGCAGGCATATCTCTGGGCTTGCGCTACAGTGCTTCCAGGGGTCACTGCTGCAGGGCAGCTCATACAAATACACAAACCCTTGCTTACTTTCCTGAACAGAGGTCTTAAGCACCAGGGTACAGATTACTCTGTGAAATGACTCATGACCCCCTCTCTTTTAAAAAACTTAATATTTGGCAGCAGGGGCTGGAGGAGCTGCAGTGCTAGATGAGTTTGAGGAGGAGGAGCAAGACTGTGTACATCAGCACCACATGCAGCTGGGAATGGAAGACCTTCTAGAATCACTCCTTTATTTTGTCCAAGCTTTGCTGAATATGTATGAAATATGTATAAAATGGTCTTGATAGCACCCATGTACAGGTCTCCCCTCTTCCAGTGGAGTGCTCCTCCATGGACTGATCCCGACTGCTTTCTCTAGCCCTCTTTTCAATACCATGTGTGCTTTACTCTGTGGTGATAAAGCTTCAAAAGGAGGGCTGCTGAGTATCTCACTCTAGCATAGCAAGTCTCAGATAGATAACGATATAAAGCTCTTCAGACTGAGGTGAAATCCAGGTCTTTCGTTTCCCTGATGAGTGCAGGTTGCTAGGTAAGAGGTGACTGCATTGTCATGGTCTTCCCTGCCTCCTTCTACGGTTTTTAAAAGAAAAAATGTCATTATTCTACCTTAACATTTTCTAGCCAAAACACATTCATACTTAGCAGACTTAATAGATCAGATCTGCCAGGCAACCTGTGCAGATGAACATGTGGATTTCAAATGAATGATAAGGTAGGTGACAGTTTACTCAGCCCTGAAGTGTTTCTGGGAATACGAGCCCACATACTTGGAGAACTTCAAAGTGAAAGAATAAATTACCTACAGAACCTTCATGCTTTTAGGTTTAGGTGATCTGGCCATTGGAACAGAGTTTTCTGGTCCACAGTTTAGGATTTATGAAGCTAAATCCCATTTAAGTGTCATGTCAGATGTGTAAGCCTTTTCCTGGATTTCAGCCAGCCTCCAGGCTAGGAAGATATTTGGCCTAGCGGTTTAATGGGTATCTTACTGTGTGAAAGTTATCAGCACCCTGCAGAGCAGAATAAATAAGCCAAGTTCTCTCAGTTCCACAGAAAAATTCCCTTAACCTCCTGAAGCCCTTTTACATTTACATGGATGTATCTAGGACCAGTTTCCTCCCCCCACCCCCAGTTAAGTAATTTCCTTTGGCAAGCTTATTTATAACATTTCTTTGGTAAATTGCAATAGGAAAGCTAATTACTATTTGTTAATGATGCATAATATTAACTTTTAAAGAAAATATTAATAAATTATGTCTTGAGACTATAAGAAAGCTATGATGGTGAGGAAAAAGGCAGCTCGTTAATATCTAAAGCCAGCCTCAGCTTGCTGTGTTTGCAGGGCTCTGATGCATGCATATGTCAGTAATCTGCCAGATACGGACTGTTACCTCTCTGAGTATGCTTTCAGTGATTGCACTCCAAGAAATGGTAGCCATGCACACAAGTTTGTAATAAAATTGTATTTAAGTTATTTGACTTCTGAGAAAGCATAGCTCTCCCTTCTATGCAATGGGCTATCTGGAGAATGTTCTAAAAAAAATGTCAGCAGAAAAACCTTCTGACTTCATTCTTACATGGAGTTACAGTTGGAACATCTGAACTTTACAACAATGTAGGTGAAAGGGACTAAAAGTGAAGGGGGGGAACTTGTGAAATGTGACTGAGAAGTATGGGTGATAGGTAACAAGTCTGCTGTTTCACAACACTGCAGCTTTGTTAGATGTGCTGAAGATTAGCAATGCCTTTGTCTGTTGGAAAGACTTAATGAATGTTTTTATTATCCATTCGGCTATACAACAGTTTGCAGGTCAACATGTGACACCTTGAGACATCTGAACTCTCTCCAAATGTACATGTCTTTATTTACTGAAGTTGTCAGTGTAAGACACCCAGAGTAAACAGTAGCAACTTTCCTTCACAGTAGGAAGTCTTCTCCAAATTGAACAATCCTGGCTCTCTCAGCCTTTCCTTGTAGGAAAGATGCTCCAGTCCATTAATCATCTTCATGGTCCATCATTGGACTATTTATGGTATGTCCATGTCTCTTTGGCACTGGTGAGCCCAGCACTGCACCCAGTACTTCAGATTTGTCTCACCAGTACTGAGTAGAGAAGGTTCACCTCCCTTGACCTGCTGGTGATGCCTATTGCTAAGTAAAAGCTGAGGTTTCCAGGGTATTTTGGGAGGTAGTCAGCCTGATGTGTCACATCGTCTCAGGTGTGTTTGGCCTTTTGGGTGTTTATAAGGAAATTCATTCCTGTATTGCAGGCAGAGTCAGCTGCGGGACAGTTCCCTTGCCAAGAGTGAGGCAGCTTTTGACCTGTTCAGTGTTTCACAGGCTGGGGAGTTGTCAACTTGTAAAGTAAAAAATTACTGTGCAGTTCAGAAGTCTTCAGTACTTTGCAAGAACTTAAGATGGATATAGGCATGATAACTATGGATGTGGTGGCCTAAATTGGCTCAAGTACTGTTTTCCATAAGTTTAGTGATACTGGCAAACTGTCATCTATCATAAAGGTTTCTGAGTTACATTGCTAATGTTTTAGAAAAGGCTGGCAGACAATGCCAGTAACCTAAACGTTGTTCATTACAGTTTCATTAGTTCATTCTGTTTCGCTGGTGTATGGAAAATGGTAAACTCTATTTTTATCTGTCCTTAAAGGGGAAAGGCATTGATTTCCTTTCTGCTAAGACATGGGGGCTGCGCTACTACTTGTAAAAATATTGTCTTATGAAAGGTTAGAATTTTTATCTACCCTTGTAACTTTGAATTTTTCAATCCAGACACACATTATGAATTACAAATCTTGATTTATTAAGGCTTCTGAAAAATTCAACCATGTGATTTTATTAATCATTAGTTAAGCATTTCTTCATTTCAAACAAGAAAGGATTGTGTCCTTTACTGAAATGATAATAAAATACCATTATCTTTGCCAACTTTGTAAACTTTGATTTTTAAAGGACTTCTGAAACCTCTGGTGCTAAGCTGAGGCCAATGTACTTACCATGTGTTTGCACAGCTTTGTCTCCAGAAATTTCCTCATTCTGTAGGTGAAGTGTCTAATTAAACTATGATGGGACCATCAATGAGTTCTTGGTTTGAGAGTTACTGAGTGAATAAAATACATAATATTGTACTTCAATTTATATTATAGCCTAACTTGATTCCCCCCCCCTCCCCAGCTATTGGATTAACAATCGTTATAATGTATTATAATGATTATAATATTAAGAAGATGCTCGATCAGTTTATGTATGAGGGTGTCTTTTCACATGGTAGTAGGAAAGTGTATTTAAGGTTGTGATAATGATTAACTTCTGTCTAATAAGCTGTGCTGAAAAATTATTAAGGAATGAATGGAGTTTAAAATGAAGCTTTTTTGTTTCCTTTGTCAAATAAGAAATTAAAAATAACATGTCCATTTTAATAAAACAATACTGATAAGAAAACCCTTCATTATTTTCAGCTGTTATTTAATCAAATTTTGTCACTTTTCATTCTGAAATGTCACTTTAAAACACAAACTAAAAGGTCTGAAAAAACTGAAATAAACATTTCCTCCATTTGTAATTAAAATTATTGTGTGAGTTTGTTATGGATTTATACACAAGATTAATCAATATAAAATAACAGGTTTTGGTTTACTGCATTTGTTATCCATCTGATTACATTTCCTCCCTTCCATTAAACACAATTTTAGGTTCATTAGTTTTGGTCCTTTGAAGTTTTAACATCGAATTAGTAATGCACAGACCAGCTGATGTGAGTACAAATACATGGAGACAAGAGGTAACAAGGTTTGTGAAGAATCCACTGCAGTAGGACAAATGACTCATGAAGCTTTTTATATCTCAGTACACTCTTGTATGGAATTAATGAGACAGAGCTATTGGTCTGACTATTAAAAAGGATCACCTGAGATTCCTGGTTCTTTTTTCAGAAGGCAACCAGCTTTGTCTCAAAGTATTCCTTGTATCCTTATTGCACTTCTTGGTTTCTTTATAATGAATACACTTCCAGTTAAGAAAGTTCAGTTTGATGGGCCCCACATGAACAAGAAAATGTCCATATTAATACCAAGAAAATTCAAGATACATATTTATTTCTTTGCTTTCCTGCTTTCATTTTCCTCAACAGAATAAGGTGGGAGTGTATCACTTACTTAAACTTTATTCTATAAGCCAGACATCAGCTTTTAAATGATTTCCCTCCTCTTCATCCAATGAATTTTCAAGTGATTTGAGAAATACATAGGTAGCCAAAACTGGACGAACTGCAGTTGTACTCAGTGCTGCAATGCCTGAAGTCTGGTCCCTGGCTCTGGGATGAGACATGACAATGCTGGACCCTATGGAGGAAGGAGGACCCTGTCTGAACCAGAAAGACTCAAACAGGTTTTGTGTGTGACCCGAGAGAGACCTAACACATAACCTTGTTTTGAGCTGGACTAAAGGTTGCTGGTGGTGTGCTGGGCCAGCAAGCTACATACACTGAAAGCCATTGCTAGTCCAGCCTCTGGGTTGGCACTTCCTCAGCTCTATGTCCAGTGGGAGAAAGCAGCTGGCCGTGGAGCCTGGAGGGAGGACTTTGCTGGAGTATTCACCTGCTGCCTGATTCACTGGCTCTTCTCTGGCTCTGCAAGTGCAGCAGCTGAAACCTCTTCCTCACCTTTGAGAAACTCCAGGCTCCCTGAATGATTTATGGGATTATGTGAAGCTATAAATCTTCTGCTACAGCTAAATGCAACAATGATACTGTTTGTATAATAATTTGCGTCAGCTTTTCTTGACCACATCTGTGTCAATGCTGAATTGCTGAACGACTGAGTAACGGCTGTACAGTGCATGTGACTGAAATAACACCACAGAAAGACACTGTCTGAGCTTCAGCTGGTTCCCAGGGAATTACCAGAATTCCTATAAACAGAGACACCAGAGCTTCTAGCAAAGTGACCTCCTTTCAAAAAACTAAACCAAAAATTTGAGACTTAACCTGGCAGAAATGTCCATCAGCAATGTCCAGCTGACCTCTCCACATGGAAGAATATTACCTTTCAAAGCACAGAATATGTTTCCCTCATGCCCACCACCGTCATCATCTGGATCAGGATGCTAGGCAAACATCAAGAGCTCATTCTCTTTCAGTGACAAACTTAAACTGAAAATTCTTTAGCATTGTTGAAGCTTGATTTTTTCTTCTTCACATCTGAATTTTAGATTAGGGCCAAAAGAGGAAGTATTTGGCTAACATGAAGTGCTCTATTTAGCTTTTTCCAAACTGAGAAGTGAAAGTGGCAGAAAACGTGTGAGAAATATTGCTCTTGGTGAAATTTACAACCTACTTCTGACACTTGGATAAATACAACATTTGTGTGAGCTTTTGTTTTAGAATAAAATATTTGGCTTATACTAGGGGTGTGTATGATCTAATGGGTGCGTGCTTAGACTAGCCTTTGACAAAACTAATGTGTTTTCAAAAGGTCCATAAGAGCCTATATAATATCTACTAGTGGAAGCGAAGCAGTAAGTCTGAGACTGAATCAGCATAGGTTATTTCAAATGCTTGTCAATAAAAACTTTTCCTACGTAGCACACTAGCTTGCTTTTTTTGGTTGGTTGGTTTTGGGTTTTGTACGGTATATATGTAGCATAGAAAACTTGGTTTTGAAACATTTAGAGAGCTTACAAGAGATGAGTGGCAATGCTATTTTTAATGTTGTCCTCTCCTTGTATCCAGAAAGTCTGTTACCTAGAAGAAAGCCACTTTTGTTTTCAAACCTGATTTGTTTAAAATGACCATGCTCTCTGTTACATTTCTCTTTGTTATTTACTATGCGTTAAAACATTGCTTCCTCCTCAATGGGACTGAAAAATCCTATTTCTTGTTTTGACCCTTTTTAAAAACACTTCTCCCAGTATTCTGCTATTTCAACCTTCTCCAAAAATTCTTCAAGATAATATCATTTTCTTCTGAGGTTATGCCTATTTATTTTATCTCCTAGAATGAAATTGATTGGGTCCAAACAATCTGAAAACATTAAACTCTCAAAGTATTTTTTTCGTTCCACTCTAGAGAATGACCTTTGCTCTTTGTGACTGGAATTAATCTTGACAGCAACTAGTCTGAGCTACCCAGGGAGTTCTGTTGCAAAGGATTACAAAAAGCATCAGGCTGGCTGGCAGTTTCCCCTTTCAGTGTGACTGTAGACCAACATGTCCATCACTCTGCTGCTTAGGAACTCAGAAATTACATCCTGGTACTCCCATGGTGTTACTGTCCTTTAGTTTTTTGCCATGCCTTTTCTGATACTCACTCTGCATGACTGGATCATTTTTAAATACTTGTTAGCAAATTCATCTTGTTTCCACGGTCTGTGCATTTGCTTCTTGTGCTGAAGGGGAATGTAGAACTTATATGTGAGACAAGTTTCTCTCTTACTGCATTTTTTATTTTTTTAAGCATAGGTATCATTTGTATTGGTGTTGTTCCTTTTATTTTCCTCTTTGGAAGTTCTAGCTTCTTTAGCTTATTTTTCACACCTTCGTATTTCATTTATCAATACTGTAACTTGTCACTATTCAAATGATGAGAGCAAAGACATTGTTCTTCAGTTGTTAAACTCAGATCTGAAGTTCATATGGTCTATTGAAATAAAGTGGGTTTTGTCATTGCTTAATTTCAGAAGAGACTAGATACCCAAGGGGTAAAAAAAAAAAAAAAAGATATGCATTGTAAGAATAAAAATTAAATTTGCAAACAGTGAAGGATTTTATTGGTATGAAATAATGCATGGCAACAAACAACAATGGTGATTAAATGCAAATAATGGATACGAAAACAAAATAGCAATTCTCAGTAAGCAATTATTATGGCTTAATGAACCATACTATCCAAAACTGGCAGAAAAAAAAAACCAACCAAGCATTAAATTACACTTTTATTATCTATTATAACATATTCATACTGTAGCTTTAAGCCAGCAAACACACACACGATAAACCAAAAACTCCTGAAAACTGCCAGATTTGGCTGCTGAAGAAGCTGAAAGATGCCGATGAAGGTATATGAAGTAATGAGGGATTTTTAAAGGACCTGGATGGTGTTTTAACAGCGTGTGACGGTACCCATCATGCTGCACAGCAGAAGCGTGTACTTCTAACAAAGATGTGTGCAGATGTGGTATATCACTTATCCCAGCAGTTATAAACATAGAAGTAAGCAAACAGTATGTTGAATGTATGACTTGTGAGTTCTAATGGCTATGGCTTTCTACAATGTTCTTTCTACCTGTACAATGAAACGTTTGAATTCATAACAGAGTAATCACACTGGTTTAGGCCTGCCTGGAGAAGTAAACTGTGTATTTTTAATCATACACCTTTACGGTTAAAATAGTTAAGACATGTTTTCCTGTCTCTTTGACCTCCTGTGATGAGAAGTCTGGCTGAGGAAGACTTAATGATTGTTTATATAGAAGCACTATCTAAATAATAAGGAGTAATGAAGGAAAACTTTGATGCAATAAGCATCTTTTAGGGCACTGACAGATTTCTGTGTATTTCTTGGAACCGCATTATTGAATTTCAGGCACTAGAATCCATATACATTCATGTTAATTATTAAAAAAAAATCACAACAATAAATTAACAGCTCATAATGACTTGATGAATCCCAGATTCTGAGCAGAGAAATATTTAACCAAATACTTTTTAGTCCTGATGTATTCTTTGAGAATATATATAAATAATTCCAGAAACTCTCTATTGCTTTTTGATGTAGTGCTTTATAAGGCATATTACTAATTTCAAGTGTGAAGCCATTAAAAATCATTGTTCTGAAATTATTTCTGTGTCATGTAAAATCAGAAAATAAGGTTATGAATCTCCCCAAAGTCCCTACAGATAGAAAGAGAATCATTACACAGAATAGTTCTATCAAACGGGAAGAGTTAAATTGCAACACATTTAGAGCCAATTTGTTTCCCTAAAACACAGGGCAAAAATAAAACTGCACAAATACATTTTCTCATAGAAAGTTTCAATTTCTTTGAGGGTGAAAATGGAATACTTCTGCACAAGTATAAAATATGTTGGCTGAGAAACTCCCATGGTGATTTCTCCTGGAAACTGAGTATAGGTACCTCACACAACTGTCCTCCTGAAGCAAAGTCAGGAACATATATTACCTATGAAGTATTGTAGCAAAACCTGGTTTCATCAGTGATTTTTGACCACTGCTTGGTGACTCTACAATTCACTGCTGTGGGGAGACTCTGTACAGTCAACTATGATTATGATTCTTCCTGCTGTAGGGTTTACTGTCTTCTGCAAGACAAGGAAAAACAGCCTTGGAGGATGACCATTTTTTGCACATCTTAGGGACAAGATAGTAGACAGTTGTGGGAAAGTATGGAAACAAGACACTCCAAACTACCCCATGGCCACATGAAGCTCCTGGGATACCAGCCAGCTGTCATCTTTTCTAAGAGTTTTTTGAAATGATTGTTATTCTCCAGTTTTATCCTGTGATTTTGTGAAGAAATATAGATTTTGTTCCTAAATATTTATAGTTTATTAAAGGAAAAGTTGTAATTTAAAAGAACTGATCTCTTCATCATAAAAAAAAAAACTTGTTTAAAGACTATGATCTGATAAAATAGGAAAAAAATAGATTGTTTTTTGTATAAAGATGACAAAAACTTCATCAGATGAGAGTAAATACAGGTCCTTTTCCATTACTAAACATTATTCACACATTACAAAATCTCAGAGCATCGAATTGTTTAAAGATGTGTTTTCTCAGGACAGAGAGGATGGGTGACTATAAATGAGAATTATAAAAGTTAAATGCACAATAGAGATTAAAGAGCAGACTATTACTATTAAAATATAGACAGATCACTTGTTCAGCAAAATTGTCCTGTGTCTTTGAGAGATGGCTTCAATGTCATGCAGGGAATTAAATCAGTTTGCAAAAAAGTGTGCACTTAAAAAAAAAAAAAAAAGTAATATCTGGCTTAAGGTGAAAGTGTAAGAAATTACCATCATTAGTTGAAATTAATAAAACAGTAGTATCAGAATTTAAAATTGCAGGCCTTTCAAAAACTTTCAGACTTGTTCTATGAACATATCAACTCTGATATCTTTATACCAAGTTTTAGTCCAAATAAGTAATTGGGACTTATTTTAAAGCTTCTTGTTATTACTGCCTAGGTTAAAATCTTGAACAACTTGTAAAATATGCAAATTAAAATTACACAACATGTAAATTAAATTGCATCTTTTATAACGGTTATTCTTTACAGAAAGATTGATAATAGCGGAAACTATTATGACCAAGACACTGCAAGTGTCAGCCTTTTTGTTGAGGACTCTGTACTGGGTACTAGTCAATTAATTAGCGCCATGTCTACAATCCTCCACTCTAGAAGGCCCCTTGACTAGTCAAGTACACTCTCCCCATTAACTGTCACTGTAGCTGTTTTGAGATGAATTGTCAAAATGTTCAAGAAAATAAAACAACACTTTATTTTCTCTCAGAGGGAATCTGGGCGCTCAGGATCCACTGGCGGGACATTGTAGCACTTGAGGTGAAAAAGAAAGGACAGGAGGAGCTGAGAGATGGGAGAGATCTTCTGGTGAATAGTGAGACATATATACCGCACATAAACTGAACAACTCTCAAATACGGCAAGTAACATCCCATCAGAGAGAGCCTCATGCTTTTTCTGTCTGCAAATGGCAGTACTTAGGACTTCTACCTGAAGAAAATGTCATATTGATATTTTTGTCTTAACTAACTTAACTTCTGCTTTACAGTCTTTTTCTTCCTTTATTTATTCTTAAAAGCACAGACACCTCTTGGAGCTTGACTGTCATTTGAAAGTCAGTGAGAACTACGTGCCTAAATCTTCTGCAGTCCTTTGAAACACATATCCTGAAATGCCAAATGTCAGGATCTTACATTTATATTGGCTACAAGCCTGTGGCTATGAGAATAATTTAATAATTTTGCTATTATAGATTTTGACTCTTTGAAAAATGCTGATATCTAAGTTATATTATGAAAAGTACCAGTATGGCACATTTCCTAAACTGGTCTACTATGATATCTGCTTTAGACTGAAGTTTCTATATATGGTCTTGGGATATTTTTTTTCCCACATCTTTCTGGAAACTAATATTCCTTATTGCACAGCTACCAAATAAAAAAAATATAATAGAAACTTCCTGACCTCTCTGTCCAGAGCAATGGAGAAATTTCTTTTTTTCTTTCCCTTACCTTGTGCATGTGGCCTAAACTCTGCTACTCAGTATGTTGTAAATGGTTCAACACTTCCTTTAAATAAGAAGCCAAGCAGTATCTTTTATAGGTTATTTCTTTAATAAGGGAGGATGACACATGAACCAGCCATGGTTATCATTTTTGCACATGTAATGTGTATATAAAGTAGTTTTATCAGTTGTATCAGTGGCCTCTAAGAAATTTTTGAGGCCACAAAGATTTATTATTATTATTACACAGAAGATAATACTCTTCACCAGAAACAACAGAAACAATGCTTTTATTATTATGAATTATGTGTATAGGATTTGTTGGCTACCTTTCTTCATTCAATTTGAAATTATAAACACTCCCTCAAATATTTTTACATTTTTACAGCTATTTAAAAATTGAGACTGCCTAAATGTTTTGGCAATGAAATCTAAATACTAAAGATTAATTCTGACACTGGATACCTTAAAAGACTTTAATGAAGATAGCCAAATATTGTGCACTCTGTGCATCAGGCTTACATTCATTACAATGTCTCTTCCTTTTTTGGGTGAAGAACACTCAGGCTAAGTGAGACAAAGCAAATTCCCGATTTAGAAACATGAAATATCCCCTGGATAACTCAAGTACTTTTGTTAATTTACTGAAAAGATTAAATTCACTATGGACAAGTTCACTCTTGCACAGATTTAGGCATGGCAGAAAGCCTTATTACTAAAGGTTAGTGTGTCAAAGGCTTTCTTTTGTTTGGGGCTGTCTGTACCTGGCAGGCAGGTACACACTCGGTGATCACACCAGCAGCTGCACTGCCACTGACTTGTGGAAATAATCAGAAAGGGCTGGAGAATGCTGGCATGAACACATTCATGCCACTTTGAAAATTACTCAGAACCGCCATTTCAGCTAGCACCATGGATGGTGCATTTTCTACTGAGACCAACTTGTGCACTGTCTCATGTGACTACTGATACAAATATAATGATACCATCAACTGAACAATATTGAGATTGAGCTGGATTGCAACAAACAGAAATCTTTCCCCAGTGAAGCCTGGGGAAGGAGATTCAGCTTCAGCTATAGGGACATACATCACAGAGTATAACCTCCCACAGACATAGGATCAGGGCCATGTTTTCTGCCTCCTTCTTTTTTGCTGCAGTGTTAAAAATCCAACCTGGCAAAATAACCCGGTGTGAAATATTGTCCCAGGGCTTTCTGACAGTATGCTGGAACTGTCCTTGCATATGAAGGCTGTACTGGACGGTCTGGGATGTTTGGTCTCTTTACTATATCTGGATGACTATATTACAGTGTGCCTGAAAGTACCTGTGTAATCAAGCAAACATCATATGTTCATGGTGTTTCTGGTGCATACCTGTAGGATTCACCCATCCTTAGATCAGGTTCTGGCCACTTAACTTCCTCATAGCTGTGTTTCACCCCTGAGACCCTTCCTTTCCTACTTTTCTGGGTAGAGATAAATTTTATCTTTGTGGGTTAAAACACAGTTTTCTGTGGTCTTCCCAAAATCTTGGTCCCCCACTTGTCCACACCAGCTTACCTGATGCAGCACATCCCTGTTCTTGTGGTTGTCTTGGGTTTTTTTTTTTTATTGGAAAACCTGGGCTTGTGAGCGGATTCTTAATACTCAGGTTTTGTCCCAGTTTCAGTAACAGCATCACAAATGTGTCTTCAGGTCTGAAAAGAGAAAGCTCTCCCATGTTCTCCAGTTCAGGTATATGTATGATGTTCCCCAAATCAAAGCACTGCTTAATTTTAACAGCAGAAAGAAGGTCTAGTGTAAGATAAAAATATTTTAAAAATTGGTTGACAAACATCTATTGTGTTGAAAGTTGCAATAGATAGTTATGTTTAACCAGGCAGGCCTGCACAGGAAGCTCTGTGTGGCCTTGTGTGATTGCCTGAACAGCCTTGTGCTGCTTTCTTATCAGCCCTGAGCACTTGTGTTTTCTCAGCCTGTAGACTTTCTGACTTTACTCTTATCTTGTACCTATCCACAAGTGAATGAATCTTCTTCAGGGATGCCATGCTATATGAAACAGTGGTTGTATCCGTGTGGTTCAGAGACAGCCTCCTTTACAGTGGATTGGCTCATCCACACAGTGTGTGGATCCCAGCTTTCTGTCAACCTTGCAGCTCTTACATCTAGAGTGTCCTTTCAGCCCAGTGTCAACCCCAACATGAAGTCAGTGTTGCAACCCAGCTGAACAACGTCATGAAACTGAGGGTAGGTGCTGAATGTGGTGGGGTATGGTATGGAATCATATAAGAGGGATTGAGGGTGGAAAACCCACTGGATGTCTGTACATAGGGCAGAGGGAACACATCTTGTATGCCAGCTCAGTAGTGCCGATGGACTGAGGACCCAGAGCGAACTATCAGCTGGTGACAGCCATTTTTTGTCTTTTCTCCAAAGAAACTCTAGAAGTAGACCAACACTTTTATGCAAGGATAACAGGGAACTCAGAGTGACTTGCTGAGAAAAAGTTTCGATTACACAGAAATACAAAACAATCAGTCCATAATCCGCCTACCCATGGCTCTCTGGCTGTCCTGTGATAATCCCTATATGTTTGCTCAAGGGTGCCTTACCCTGAGGTAGTGTTTGCATTTTTAATTTTTTTTTTCAGTAACACCCTTCATTCAACCTACATAATGCCACCATAAAAATTCACATGAAAAGGTTTCATCCAGAATTTGAAAATTGTTACAGTTCCACATCTGTCACCTGACTGAAATTTGATATGTTCACCTTAACCTCCTACAAATGTTTTTTGAAAACATACAGGTGATGTACTGACAAGCTTGTAAAGATATCTGGTGTGTTGAAAAGGATGATTGGGTTAGGAGAAAAAAATCCTAAGAGTTAATTAGCTGGGCCTGTTTCAGGGAGCTCTGGAACACCATTATCCACAAAAGATACTCTGTGTTAGAAGCAGCATCAGTAAATCAGATTCCCTGGTTACACTGTTGTTTCAGTAAGTCGTTCCCTTGAAAAAAATCCCTGAACATGAGTAATTTACATCAAGCTGTGTTTTGACTATCCTCATCTTAGTTCATAACCCAAATGTTCCATTTTTCACACTGGTATTTGAAGGTCAGTCACCTCTGCAGTTTCGTATAGGTGACAGTCATAACTGCAGATCTTCCTTTTTCCTAGATACTTTAAAGACGAAGAGCCATAATCTGTCTATTTACTGTAGAGCAGATGACAGACTTAGGTACCTACCTCAGTTTCTATGTCCAAGAAGAGAGTGACAGATAGATAACCATCCACCCTTCAGGTTCTCCCAGTCACAGCTCCCTTTGTTGTAGTTAGCAAGCGCTGGGAGCAAGACTATCCAATCTATCAACCCGCTGATGCCATGTGTTTAAAAGTTTCATTCAGATTCAGAGTCAAAATTTCTTCTGTTTAGGTAATATAATAAATTGAGTTTGGAGACACGGTACAAAAAGAAAGGAAAATTACTATGATGTAATCCTGCCTCCACTAAAATTACTCTCCCTGGTGCCTCCAGGGGTAGGATGTCTCCTCCCAGATAATATCCACCTACTGTCTCTAATTAAACAGCTGGTAAAATCTTTGTCCCACACATACCTTTTACATCTATCAAGTTAAGCTTATGAAGTTACCCTTCTGGTGCATTGTGGGTCAGTTAATGAATGCTTCCACTTCAACCCTGACAAGAGGCTTGTATACCTGAAAGCTCGTCTGTTACTTCCAGCTATGACCATTGTCCAAAGATAAATCTCTTGCTTTCCTGTAGATTGTTGAAAGTGATAAAGAGAGTAAAAAACCAACGATGATATCATGGCTGGAAACCTACATAACCAAATTACAGAAGTGAAGGTTTTCCACCTTGAACAGTGCACAGAAATGAACAAAGGGGACTTTCTTCCATGCACTAAGGAGGAGGTTAGTTAACCTGATCATGATGTTCCTCTGTGAACTGAGAGTACTTCCAAGGTGCTGGGCTTGTGCATGTCATGCCACACCCTCACATTCAGGTGAGCGTGGGTCATACTTCCCCATGCTGTGGTTTCCCTGAGGGGGACATAGTGACCAAGGGGAGGACAGAGACAGGTCAGCTTCTGATAGTGTCTCATCACCCATGGATGAATAAAAGAGCATCCAGGAATAGAAGAAATAAAAAAAAAATCTGGTTTACATCTTCAACATTTGTTACTCCTTACATGGTAATTTCCCATTGCAAAGATAATTTTAATAGTTTTCACACAGAAACCACAAAGAGTTAGATCATAACCTCACAATCTGATTTGATGACAGTGTGTCAGCAATACTAGAAAGTGAGTCATAAATACTCAGTTCTAGAAAGTGAGTCTAGTGAGTTCATTAGGCCGTGAACATGAGCCGGCAGTGCGCATTGGCAGCCCAGAAAGCCAATCATATCCTGGGCTGTACCAGAAGTGTGGCCAGCAGGCCGAAGGAGGGGATTTTCCCTCTCTACTCTGCTCTTGTAAGACCCCACCTGCAGTACTGTGCCCAGCTGTGGAGCCCTCAACAAAAGAAGGATACAGACCAGTTGGAGCGAGTCCAGAGGAGGCCACGAAGATGCTCAGAGGGCTGGAGCACCTCTCCCATGAAGAAAGGCTGAGAGAGTTGGGCTTGTTCAGCCTGGAGAAGAGAAGGCTCTGGGGGAACCTTACTGCTGCCTTCCAGTACCTGAAGGGGGCCTACAAGGAAGCTGGGAGGGGGGACTTTTTACAAGGGCCTGTAGTGACAGGACAAGGGGTAACGGGTTTAAGCTGAAAGCAGGGAGATTTAGATTAGATATCAGGAAGAAGTTCTTCCTGGAGAGGGTGGTGAGGCACCAGAACAGGTTGCCCAAAGCAGTTATGGATGCCCCATCCCTGGGAGTGTTCAAGGCCAGGCTGGATGAGGCTTTGAGCAACCTGGTCTAGTGGAGGGTGTCCCTGCCTATGGCGTGGGGGTTGGAACTGGATGGTCTTTAAGGTCCCTTCCAACCCTATTCATTCTATACATGTCACCAACTAAGTCCTGTCATGATACTTGTTGACCTGAAATTTTGGATAAGGAGAAAACAAAAGATGCAAAAGACCTGTTTAGAACTGTGTCTAGGATCTTAGTACTGATGGTGTAGTGCATTTTAACAGAATCTATGATTGAACTAGCCCTGAGAGGAAAAAGAAGACACTCCATGATTAAGGGGGCTTGGTTGTGTTCTGTAGCCTTTCTAAGACACAGACACATGGGTAGTATCTGACTCTGGTTGCTTATACAAAATTTAGAGATTTTTTTTTCAATTCAGAGTGACTAGTTTCTGTCCTAAGCTAATTTGATTCATACTATAGAACTGGGCTGAAAATTCCGACATTTGCAGTTGAGTAAACAGTTACAAAATGCAGAAAACTATCCATATGACAAATTCATGGTGACTGCGTACATGGTCTGTATGGAGAGATGAGACAGACATGATCTAAAGATGCCCAGGGAACAAACTGGGATACCTATAAAGTGCAGATGCATATATTCTGCACATAAGGTTTATTGACTCTCTATGATCAGGTAATACAGCCTGATTCTCTCTTGTTATTTCAGCCATATGTGCTGAAATTGCCACAGGCAATTCTGGTTGTGAAACCAGAAGATTAAGGGCTTTCTGAACTTTGAGTCTCAGGATCTAGATGCCAAGCCCTAAATGACTTGAAATGGTATTCTGCTGCCTGTGTCTTGGGGGCAGCCCTTATATTCTGGTTGCTAAGGGATGAAGACTTTCAGATCAGTAAGGTTTTCAGTGATGATATTGATAAGAATGATGATTTTTGTAGTCATCCACTGCTACACTTCTACTGACATAACCTACTTGATTCATGAGAAGTGCCAACAATTGCATGAAACTGTTCTTCATTGCACTGGTGTTTGAAAAATGCATTTGATTCTGGTACAAGAGGGAAATATGTAGGGACATTTCCAGTTCATACAAAATTTTTCACAAATGCAACTGAGCCTTTAAGTATTTTTTAGACTTCTAGTTGACTCTGCTTGAGTAGATGGTTTGGTCCAGATGACCTTCAGAGTTCTCTTCCAACCTTAAAGATTCTGTGATTTCATGAACAACATATCCTGAACTATTATGGGATCATTAAGAAGGAAAAAAAAAATCACCAAAGAGTGGCAGACATATGACCATCCACAAAGCAAATAAAGTCAGTAGTCAAATAGTTTGTTCAACAGCAAAATAGATCTCTAATCATACAGATGTTTCAGGAAAGTATGGGCAAATTCGTTACTGTCACATTAACGGGGATGTTCATCCTTATTATAGCTAAAGCAGCTGTCTCTTCTGCTGAAGGAGTGCTTGATGGAATATGTCTGCCTAGCTTGGTGGCAGTTAAGCCAGAAAGGGGAGCAAAATATGAGAAAATGACTCTGAGAGGGGTGTGAGAGGATGACTGTGGGAAGGTATCACTCGCCTGGGCAATGCATTATGGACTGTAGCAGTGGGGAACAATCCAGCCTTGGTACCGTGATCAATAACATGATCTAATAAGACTTTTCCATCTGTAATGTCTCTGATTTGCAGCTGGAGAAATAATAAATACACGTTTGATGTACAGCTGTTTTGTTCCAGACTCGCTTCTGTTTGGATTGTGGCATGACATCTCCCTGGCTCATGTTTTCAGAGTCCTTACTGAGGACTGGAGATGGGAGAGGGTACACATTCAGGTATTGTCCCAATAGAGTTAGGGCATATCTGGGACACACATGAAGTTCCACTCTCTTGGAAATGCTCCTGAAAATTCTGCAGACTTCTACAGGAGGTGTGTGCCTTGCAGTGGCCACATACACTTCTGCCAAGGTCTTGGCTCTGCAGAGTAAGCCTTTCCAAAAGATAATCTCACCCATACCCCCAGAAAATACAGCAATATACTTTTTTTTTTTTTTTTAATCTCTTTACCAGGATTCTTCTTTAAAACTTGTACATTATTTCCTGTCTCTGATTAGCTGGGATACAGAAATGAGTTATCCTTCTGCCCTCCCTGGAAAGAACAGTCATTCCCAATTAAATCATAGGTACTTCTTTCTAGAGATGGAACAAAGGACTCAGCAGTCTCACTCACTACTCCACCTATATCTTCCTTGGCTGTATGGGCAGTCTGTAATCAATGTCTTCATAAAAGACAGAAACAAGCCCTGCTAAGCCCTCCAGACAATGGGATCTAGGTGTCTTTAGGCAGAGGGATCTGTACTTGCCATTGGGAACTGTGGGATCTGGACTTGCTATAGATCATGGTTACAGACTGACAGTGACAGGCAGGCACCTGAGCTCTAGTGGTTTGCAGGGACACTGAAGACCTTAGGAGGTTTCTTAGACCTCATTTGCAGTACGCTCAACAGCCTGAAGAGCCTGGGGTAAACTTCTGCAAACTATACCTGAAGGCACTCCTGTCCGTGCCCCTGAAAATGTCCCCATCTCTTCCCAGTAGTTTTTGCACTGGTTTCTTTTTCTCAGTTAATAAACATTCTGTTTCAATTTTGTGTACCATTGCATTCACATCACACGGCTTCAATGTGGCCCCGACTCAGGCCACATGTTCCATGGTGGGAAACACAGCTGTTAAAAAAACTGTTAATATTTTGCTGAGAAAAAAATTGGACTAGCAATTAGAGGGATAAATGCCTGTGATTCAACCCAGATGTAATTAAAAACAACCCTAAAAGGTATCCGCAGGAGTTAGACTGAAATTAATTATTATAAAGCAGGCATGCAGTAAGCCTCACTTCTCATAGCTTAAGCATGACCAGCAGCATCTTTCATCTCATAGGGATACATCTCAGGGGTCAGTACTGGGCCCAATATTGTTTAGTGTCTACATGAATGATTTGTGCAATGGGAGAGAGCATACCCACAGCAAGTTTGCAGACTACAAAACAAGGAGGAGTGATTGATATACCAGATGGCTCTTCTGCCACTCAGAAGGCAGGCTGGAAAAAATGGCCAACAAGGATCTCATGAAGTTCAACAACAGCAAAAGCCAAGTCATGCCCCTGGGGAGGAATAATCGTAGACACCAGTACAGGCTGTGGGCTATCTGGCTGGAAGGCAGCTGTGCAGAGGACACTGGGTCCTGTTGGACAACACATCTACCATTGGTCAGCAATGTGCACTCATGGAAAAGAGGAACAACAGCCTCCTGGGCAGCATTAGGAAAAGCACTGTCAGCATGGCAAGGGAGCAGATCTTTTCCCTTCACTCAGCACTGGTTAGGCCACACCTCAAGTGCTGTGTCCAGGTTTGAGCTCCCCAGGACAAGAGATAAACAATGCTACTGAAGTGAGTACAGCAAATGGTCACTGAGATGAAGGGGCTGGAACTTCTGACATACGAGGAGAGGCTGAGAGAGCTGGGACAGTTCAGCCTGGAGAAGGCTCAGAAGGATCTCAGAAAAGTTCATAAATACCTGAAGGGAAGGCATACCAAAGGCAGAGCCAGGCTTTTCTCAGAGATTAGCAATGACAGGACAGGTGTTGATGGGAAAAAACTGAAGTACAAGAAATGCTGTTTAAGTATAAGATTTTTTTTTATTATTGTGTGGTGGTCAGTCACTGGCAGAGGTTGGCCAGTCTCCATCCTTGAAGATACTCATCACCTGCCTGGACACAGGCCCAAGCTGCAATTGCTTAGGCAGGGGTGTTGAACTAGATGATCTCTAGAGATGCCTCGCAGCTTCAACCATTCTGTGATTATGTGATATTCAGGGGAAGCGTAAAGGTTATCTTTTTTTCTACAAATACCCGAAATAATGTGGTCTGTAGATAAAAGTGATCACCCCTCACACATGTGAATTTCAACATGAGATTTCAAGCAGAGATATCAACCAGTTGATAAAATGTCTGAAACTAGTACATTTTTCTTTCTACAATTCTTTTTTCCCTCATACATTTGGGTATGCCAGACCTACACAAATATTACAGCACCTAATTTACAGTGGCCCAGATGAAGTTAAACATGAGGTACAGTATATTCAAAAAGGAATTCCAATCATCCTAGTCCATAGCTACATGTATACTATAAATAGTCTATGGGAACGAGACAAAGCACTGGACACCATACTCTGCTGATAGAGCACTCCATAACATAATTTTGGCTAACTTCCACTTTTTGAGCCAATCCCATGCATTAATCTGTGAATAACAGATTCCAGGAAATGTTCCAACAGGCAGCATAGGAAAGGCTCAATAAATTTTCCTTTCTGTCTTCCTCCAACCCTGCCGCAGCAGGCTTTGCACTCTCAGTTAACTCCTGTACACTTTACCACGTTACATACAATGCAAAATTTCTGTGTCATGTTAAAATAGCATCCTCAAAAGCAGCACGGTACTTCTCACACTCTAACGGTGAAAAAAAAAAGTATTCTTCCCCAGTCTGTGCCAAGACAATTAAACCACAGAGGCACCAGCTGGTGAAAGAAGCTGAGGGCGAATTGCTGTGTAATGTGGATACAGACTGCACGTGTCACTGGATATAAATACACGAGCAAAGTCTCTAGTTCTGTTTCTATTTAGCAGTACAGATGTGGAAATCAAAATCAAAAGTCAAGAAACCTGAGCAGGCAAGGGATGCATCTATCAGAAAGTGAAGCAATGAGGCAAGAATGCAAAACCCAGCACATGGATGGGTGAGTTTTATGAACCAAAGTCTAAGTGCTGATGCTATTCCTCTGAGCTGCATATTCCATCATAGAGGTTACTTCTGCTCGACAAGGAAAAAATTCGTATAACAGATTTGAGCTCTGTGGTATTTAAAAGATGACAGTTAAAGCAGCAAGAAAAGAAGCATTTTAATCTAGTGTGACATTAGGAATAAATTACTATGACTGTAAAGGAGACTTAAAAGTCTCTGAATAAAAGGTACTGCTACTATTCAATCAATAATGTGCTGGACTCTTAATTATATAGTGTCATCCTGATCTTTTACTAATTACTTGTACCATGAGGAATTATTCTCCTCCACATGTAGAATATTTCCTCTTCAGGTCTAGAGGTTAAACACAAAAGTCATGTATCACTGAATTTTTAATTAGTGCTGGTTAAAAAAAGGTAATATACTGATACATGTATATGTCAAAAGTAGATGGTTGCTATACTGAAAAAACAACTCCTGGCAAATGTTGTCAAGTTTTATACTTTCATACTTGCATTTTCTTGAAATTACATAGAAGCATACATTTGCAGAAAGGTGATACAAAGGAGGAGGTGAGCTTTTGAAATCTTCAAGCTTGTGGTTCATGCAGAAATAGAGGCAAACCTTCCTTTAACAGCTGAACATGAAGCCCTGTGTCATCATGAATTTCAAAAAGACTTTCTTCATCACACACAGTCCAATTACAAAGAGGAGGCCTTATGCATGCCATGCTGTCACCAGGAATATCTGCAGCTCACTACTCAAAGCAATCAGTTCTTCTTCTATTTTAGTTGTACCCAGACTATGGTACCCCTACTCAGATCCTCCATCTGTTTTTGGCATTTAGCAATTCTGAGATTCAGCCAGTAAAATAACAAATCACAATACACATTTACCTCTCAGGACTGATGCCTCCACCAATTATCTTACTAAAACACTTTGTGGATAAAAAGTGGAATTAATTAATTCAGAGTTGCTATTCCAGATCATTTGACAGATGAATGACATGAAAAAAGATACTAGTCTTACATTGAAAATGGTCATCTGCATATCACATTTTCTTTTGTCAAAATGGAAATCGTAAAAAAAATTTTCTGACTTTATTTAAATTTCACATCAATATTTTTATAAAGGAATAAAGCTATCCATTTGATTTCACTTGGCAGATTTTTATAGTTATTTCTGAAAAAGAAAGACTCGCATATAATAAACTTGATTTGCAGACTTAAAACTCATTGAACATTATTTATCTGAGAGACGTACTACAATGTAGGGGAAGTCCATGGGTGAGCTGGCCACCTTAGCACCCATTTGTATGCAATAGATGTTCGCACAGTCTGGGTTACAATCCCTCTGCCTTGGAGCAACCGTTTACTGACATGAACCTAAATTGCTAAATTCTCTTCGCTGTGCTGAGGCTGCCACTGACACTGGAGGAAAATGCTGGCACCTACCTCAGATGTAGAAATTTACCTTGAGGACACTCCATGTTAAGTGAGAGGAACCTAATCTTCATTCTTAGTTGGCACAGGCTGTGGATGTGATTTTTAAAATATATTACCATTCCCTTCCTAAGAAGCAGAGATGCACCATGTCCTTTCTGAAGCAGCAGCTCTGCTCGATTCATCCCCTGGAATGAGGAGAGAGATGAGCACCTACAGCTGGGAGGAAGGAGGTACAAACAAGGTCTTATCCAGCCTTTATTTTTTTTAAAGACAGAAAGGCTAATTCAGATTACATATGGGTAAAACACTGAAAACAGGGAATTAAGGAAAGGAATATAGACAAAAGGCAGCCAGCTGGCCCAGAATAGGACACAAGACTGGTATTATAGACACCATTTATACCAGCCAATAAAAAGATGAAGGACTTTCCTGACTATGGAGGGAAGTGGCACTTTATGGCACTCTGTGGGGCTTGGTACTCTACCCTGCTTAAATCAAGATGGCCTTGTCTATGTTTCTCTTCAGGAACAGTCCTTCCTTGTCACTGTCCCTTGAACTATGTTGTCATAGAAAAAACCCAGACCAAGGAGCATACTATCAGCTAAACAACATGGATCACCAAATGTCAGTGCTTCAGCTTGTTTCTCCTCTGTTTAGTTTGCTACCATAGACACAACTGTAATTATTTGTCTGGCACTCTTCCCTTTCCAAGCAGTAGTATTGCATACACTGAGCTTTCTGACACTACAATAGTATCATCTCTCTTCTCCAGTTGATATATATGTGCATATTTCTCACTTTGAGTGGCATGTAGAGGCACCTTATGTTTATCTGGCATCCCCTGGCAATGAACCTGAGGAAATGTCTGATGACACTATGTCCAGCTAAAGATCATCTGCTGCCAAGCACACCATGACAGGCAGTCCGCACATTGTCCATGGAGCACCCAGATGGATCAGAGACATAAGATCAGGAGACACGTCACCTCTTCCAATTGCTCTATTAGTACAGCTGCCCTTAGAAAACCCTAAAAAGTACCACCATCAGAGTAAGAAGATGTCCATTTTTTAATGTCATCTTGATGTCAAATTTTAACTATTGATGAGGAAAACAGAGAAGTGTGATCTGGAAAACAGTGAAACGGACTGGAACTCAAGAGAGAGGATTTCATTTTTTCTGTGACTAAATGTCTCCATCTGTAAAACTGAGAAAACAATGTTAATTTTTTTCTTTTTTCTGTAAGATGCTTGGGGATCTGTTGACTAAAAAAAGTAAGTATTTTTTTTGTATTTTCCAAGCATGAGAACAGCTATTTTAATTTCTATCTAATATCCCTCTTAGTAAATATTAATCTCAAAAAACCATGTACTAAAATGGAAAGAATGCATTTGACTTTTTATTATTTATTTCTAGGTTTATTAGATCATTATAAAAATGGATTTCTTTGAGTGTTTTAACCAATTTTATTGCTAGAAACAAACAATGTGTGGCAGTGAGTACCAATGTTAAAGGAATAACTTTTTGTCAATTCTACTTGTTAACCACTCAGAAAGTCTACAAGAAGAATGCAACTGTCACTATACAGTTTTAAGTAGTCTCTTATTTATTCCCTTCTTCTAGTCAATCTATAACCTGAAAATATTCTGTCTAACATTTTCCTAAAAAACTACTATATAGTTAATTTCAAAAGCCTCTACTTTACACAAATGACATTTAATTGAAACACAAAGTCCATGAGATAATGCAAACCATATTACTTTCTAAAATTCTTTATAAAATCTTCCTCTCCAGCTTTCTTGTAAGCCCCTTCAGGTACTGAAACGCTAGAAGGTCTTCCCGGAGCCTTCTCTTCTCCAGGCTGAACAAGCCCAACTCTCTCAGCCTGTCCCGATAGCAGAGGTGCTCCAGCCCTCTGAGCATCTTCGTGGCCTCCTCTGGACTAGCTCCAACTGGTCAATATCCTTCTTATGGTGAAGGCTCCAGAGCTGGACACAGTACAGTGTAGGTGGGCAGACACCTGTGGTCAAGGAAGGACTCCGAGGGAATGTACCAGGGAAACAAGTGTTCATGGAAGAATGCTCTTTGTATATTGTTGTATTTGCCCTGGATTATATTAATGAAGGGTGAAGTACAGGAAGTTATTTTAGTGACTACCAGAAGCTTTAAAATGTTATCAAAGCAGAAGATATACCAAAATTAGCATGTCTGACTCTCTACAGCTACCTGAAAGGAGGTTGTAGGGAGGTGACTGCTGCTCTGTTCTCCTTGGTAACTGGTGATAGGACAAGAGGAAATGGCCTCAAGTTGCATCAGGGAAGGTTTAGATTGGATATTAGGGAAAACTTCTTCACTGAAAGAGTGGTCAGGCTTTGCAACAGGCTGCCCAGGGAAGTGGTGGAGTCACCATCACTGGAGGTGTTCAAGGAACATGTAGACATGGTGCTTGAGGACATGGTCTAGTGGCTATGGTAGTGTTGGGCTGATGGTTGGACTGGATGATCTTATAGGTCTTTTCCAACGTTAGTGATTCTGTAATGTTAAAAATTTTATTCCCACTTGAAAAGTTAAAAATGTTTTAATCCATTTTCTTGCCTCCTTTTGCTTCCTCCCCAGTTCCTGTACATACTTCATCTGCCAGCTCCATTCCATTTTCTTCCCCATCTGCTCCTCTGTTTTGGGAGAGGAGAGCACAGACACACTCCTCCCTTATATATTACTGTCATTTAAAAAAATCTTACTTGACTGACAGCTCATGGTGGCACAGCAGTGAGGAAAGCAGATTAAAGTTAATGATTTAATCACAGTCAAAGGCCCCAGGGAAAGGTGACAGCTTCAATTCACCCTCTAGGCAGTCTTAAGAGCTCTCATTGTCACCTAAAAGCTATGTAGGTCTTACCAGTGTTAAAAGCTGACTTCCACCACAGCACTATGATAGTAGATACTGAGGTCACCTTATTGGGAGTCTGACAGCCCAGTAAGGCTACACAACATATCAGTCTAATGCTCAGACACCTTTACCAACCAGGGAATAGTGCTTGTGGTATGTGATTATGGAATTAGGGAAGGGTTTTAATTGTGTTTAAGGAGAGTGATGCAGTTTAGGTGTATTAGCATGTGCTAAGTGAGAAAGAGAAGTAACTTCTTTGAAAGCATATTTTTAACCTAAAACTACACTAAAAACTAAAGAACATTTAGAATTTGCTTTACTATTAAAAAAATATTGTCAAATGAGAATAAGCACAGTCCAGCCAAATTCTTTATTGAGTATTTGTTTTAAAACAGAAGTATAAAAGCACATCAAAGGCACTTTGAACAATTCTTTTCTACTCCAGGAGTAATTGTTGTCCAACTTTTGTTAATAAAGGCAAACAACATTTGTGAATACAAAACCAGAGTCACTAAATTGACATAATTTACAGGCAAATCCTCATTAGTACCAGACATTAGCAAAGCATGTTTTGATATAAAAGCTTTCAGACCTAGCCTCATTTTTGCAAAACATTTTCCCATGCTTAGTTAAACTGTTTGCATGCATTTTACTTCTCCCTTTTATAATCCACCTTAATAATCAAAAGACACATTCAGGGAAAAGTGGAAAAACACTTAAGAATCTCAGTATATGTATTGGTATAGGATTCATCTAATGGGAATGATTTTTCTTATAAATAAAGATGTCAGTGTTATCACAAATACATTTCAAAAAGCTCATAATGTTTGCCTTTTTGAAAACTGTCCATTAGCCATGTTACTAGAAGGCATTTGGATATGCAACGTAGAACAAAAAAAGTGGATACATTTAATGTAAGGCATATTTGTTTGTTTAGAAAAGATAACATTACTGGTGTCATGACATTAAACACATGATGAATTTGACAGATACAAAGCATACAATACTACTGAACCAAAAGTGCTATGTTAACATCTCATATTTCTTTAGATTACTCTAAAAGTCACCTGAAGTGATATTTTTACTAGAAATGATCTAATTTCATTTATATTTCTTATTTAGTGGAAATAATAATAATAAAAAAATACACTCTGTATTGATCCCTGCTTTTTTGAATGCAATCCTGCAAACACTTACTAGCCAGCATAAGAAGAAATCCTGGTTCTACAGAAGCTGGTGATCAGCGGTTCCAGGATCCCACCCTGCATAGTGCTTACTATCAAGAGCAGTCAAAGCACCCTCAAAGGACTACTCCTCCTAGTGAGCACTGTGCTAGCAGTGAGTATCTGCAGCTTCACATCTTTTTGTGGATTCATGGTTCAGTTTACACTAGGTTATTGAAAAAACATTGTTTTCTAATGTTCTCTTTTTTAAAAAAAAACATTTATCTTCCTCTCAAAGACCATGTTGTTAATTTGTAATTCTGTGGATTCTATCTTGGAAAGCTTTTAGGAATAAGCTAGTCTTGTCCTCCTTCTTCCTGTTCCCCCTGTGAAAAATGGAAAAAGAACCATAATTTTTACCTACAATTATAAATAATATAGTTACACTATATACTGTATCTAGTTGTGAAACAAACATGTGAAGAGGAAAGATGGTGCGTAATGCTGAACCTTTCACTTTTGCACTGTCAGCTCAGAACTTACAATGACCTCTTAGCTTCTTGATTGACCAAAATACTGTAGAATCAATGAGTTACAAATCCCATGGTGAGGTGTCAGTGCCATTTTCACAGTGTTAAGACTCCAGAGTCGGATCTTACTTTGACAGCTTTACTCTAATCTGAAACACTATTTGACCAAAGCACGTGATTGAAGTTGTTTTCAGATAGAAATATACAAGAAAAAACTATAGAAATCCAGTAATTAACAATACCAAGCTTTGCTAAAATTCCTTTTCTTTAAAAGCCTAAATGCAACCCTTTCCTTTTGAACCTTGTTTTCTTAAGGGTATTTTTTTCCTCCTGACTTTTAAAGTAACAGAAAATAACATCTTGTGCATGTTAAAATGTTTAAATACATGTTTTACTTCTACCTTGTGTCCTTCTGCTTGGTTGTACTTTCCGTACTGGTGCTTCTAGAAAACAGAAATGTTGCAGTCAGAAGTGATTTGTAAGAGATTTTGAATTAAAACTCGTTAGAAATGCTGGAAACCCATTGCTGATTCATGAAGTATTTTCTTTAAGGTTTTCAGTAAATTAAGAATTTTGTCCTATTAGCATGTTGACTTGATCACCTGAAACATGAATGCTTGTAATACAATTCACATATTTCTGTCATGTGCAGTCATTCATCAAATCCTACCAACATTTCAAAAGTATTTTTACATGAATAAATCCATTTTTCACACTGATCTACAGATGGTTACATGATGTAGGCGAGTGCCAGGACATTACGCCCATGCTCTTCATTCAGCAAATACCATTTGACACCGTCAGTTATGCACAAGCTCAGGTTAATGTACAGCCCAGGACTCGGTCTCAGCTTTTGGCAGATGATGTCCAGGTCTGCCGTTTAGACATTACTTCAGAAATTACTTGTAAGTGATATGTTTGAAACTCAACCATCACAAGATGTTGACCACATTTCCAGCTGTGTTTGGGGTTTGGTGTGTAACTGCATTGTGAGTCCACAGTAAGATTCCACATGTAGAGTTCAGTTAATTTTCCCAGAGACTTCTGTTTTAAATAGTAAAGTAGAGCAAGGGCTATGGAATAATTACCACCCTCAGTAGCAGATACAGCTATTTTCCAAAATACTGACTCAGTAAAACATGGTCATTTTTTCCTCTTTCTCATCAAACCTTGAGACATTTTTTAAGCCAGATGTCTCCTCACTGGGAGGAAAAGCATTTCACAAGCACACGAGAGAATTCTTCTGTTAGTGTCAGAGAAATGTTGCTTCAGTGTTCTTCCTTCTTTGCAACCATGAAGTACTTGCATCTTTGCTTAATCAGCTGCAGCTAGTTGTTTTTTCATCCTGAGGTATGGAGTGTATAAATGCATAGCCCTGGGATACAGGCTTTGCCTCATTACAGCTGAGGTGAAACACGCTGTATCTGCACCAACATGATACAAGATTTCAAGCTCTGTACTGCCTTGACAAGGACAAAACATGGTCCATTCAAAGTATGCGCTCTATATTTATATGCTGTCCATACAACTATGCTTTCAGGTAAACCTCGTGTTGAAGATCGAGCCTTTCTGTCATTTTAATGCAACAGTTGACTTTCCTATATGCCTTGTACTACTTACTTAACATGGAAGTACAAACACTAAGGTATACCTTCAGTATTTAGCATAGACTTCAAAATTTTAAAAGTAGAAACATGTTCATTCTCCACAAGCCATAATATTTTCCCTATAAGTTTAGTTCAAAGACGGATAGAATAACTTATTCTGCGTTGTTAGAATTAAAACTGGAAAAGGACATATATACAATTACAAAAGAAACTCTCAACAAGTTACTTCTTAACTTTGATTGAAGATTGAAAGAATTGTTAAACTTGAAGAACAAATTCCTGGTATAAAACCAGGCTGAATTGTTTGGTTCCTTTAAGAGATTCATTTTGGACCTTGACACCATTCAGGTTTTTCAAACCCCAAAGCTTCCCTCATTTAACAGCAGGATAAGGGTGGAGAAATTCCAAGACCCTGTGAGATATTTACCTAACCCCAGAGGTTATATTCCCTCCACCTTACCCGCCGCTAACAAAAGTGGAGAACCCCTCACATCAGCAGAGGACATTAACACCAATAATAAATAACTCAAGTTAAAAACAACTCACGTGGTCTTCTTCTGGATGAGCTGCTTAGAGAAAAGGCAATTCTTATGGTGCATGTTCCTTCAAATGTTTTACCTAAGCTTTGTGGTTAGACATTTCCTCTTGTCTACTGTACTTGCCAAATCTTTTAATTCTTTTAGTCACAAGATCAACCTCAACATTTTTCTCTCCAACATCAGTGAAAGAATTCTTTTCCAAAACAATTATAAAACTCTTCTTGTTAAAATATTGGCTTCAGACCTAAGTAATTTTTATGAATAGATAGTATAAAACCCCACCTGGAATGATCACTTCAGACAAAGCAGGTCTTAGTGATACTGGATTTTTAGACAAACTAACCTTCCAGATGGACTTTCTTGATTTCTCCCTCGATAATCTGTGGCTCTCCCTCAATAACTTTAGTAACCTTGGTGTACTCAGTTCCAGCTATGGTAAGCATCAAAAACAAATGAGTTAAATCTGGCATAGCATTTTTCCATATGCAAGGAGCCTTCAGTGGAAACAATGTCATTTTGAGAATGTAGGTGTATGCAGGCCACCATGTTATTCATGCCACAAGGTCCTTCTGGTTTCCTTGGCCCTGCCACAGGTGATTCCTTCGCTAGGGCTCAGCGTCATTAATTGTAATCTTGTCTTGAAGTTTTGTTTCAGCAAAGATTGCCAGTTGTAATAAGCAATGCTGTATATTGCATGAGTAGAATTACAGACCATATGAAATCATTCTTTTAATTTAGAAAGTGGCAGTATATTCATTTGTGACTGGACTCAGATTATAAGGCTTAGGAAAGCCTTATTATTCTGATTCAGTAAAACAGAATAATTTGATGTAGACAAGAGGGCCATAAATAATTATCATCATTATCACCAACAGCCATCAAGCATCATGTGTATCTGTTTTTATTGGCTAAACATATGGTAAGGTATTATCATGGCAGCCAAATGTAGCTGACTGGATAAATCATGGAAAATATAGAGAAAAGTCAAATTAAAACAAGAGAAAAATCTGCCCATTTGGTCCATTCTGTAAAGCAGGAAGTTTATGCAAACTAACATATAATAGCAAGGAAAAATATCAAGAATTCAAGAGACGATATTGTCTTTTCCAAATTTACTACAGAGAAACTATGTATCTCCTTTCCATATACCTATAGGATCACTGTAAGATGTCTACAGATGACTACAGATTATGTCTATTTAATTTCATACCTCTGCAACTGAAGACGATTACAATTATAATAGTAATTGTTAGATTCTGGCATCAGACCTGTCACCAGATTTTTGACCAGTTCTACAGATAAAGTTTGATCCTCTTCTTTATTGTCTGTTTGACACCAATAGAACATAGTCCAGTATATGAAGGGGTTTTCTTGGCATATTTTCTTTTATTTTCAAGTCTCCTTTTAAGTGTTCCACACTGAAATAGGTATCCCCAGGGAGCAACTCTTTTCACATAGCACATTTAGATAGGATAAGATGAATACCGCTCTGGAAGTTCCTATTTCATTCCAATGATTATAGGCAAATCCTGGCTTAGACCTGTAATACTAATATTTAGATGTTTGAAACTGAAGAATGAAATACAGTCAACAGTATTCATAGCCATATCGTGGCTTTGCTCTAAGAATAGCTGTAATATCAAGTAGCATGGTTTTGTCTGGCAGAAAGGTGTTCAGCCATTCTGCCATGACTAAATTTTTACTTAACTGAAGTTTAGGTCACAGCCACAGAATAGTGCTTTTGAAGGACTACAGGATTTAGATCAGAGAACACACAGCTGGCTGTGAGCTACTTCACTAGTATTCAAGTTTGTAACTTACTGAGAAGTGAATATAAAATGAAGTGGGTTCAGTTAATTTCTACCAAGAGAAACATCCATACATATTTTTAGCTTCTGACTCGGGTTTATACTAACATTTACTAAAAACACAACACTTGAATTCACTTTTTTTTTTTTTTATTTTCCACTGCTATTATATATAGTTTTTCTAATCTACATTAAGCAGAGAACATTCCAAATTCATAGATAAAGATTAATTTCATAAGCACAAGTTATTTTACCAGTTTTCTACAGCTACTGGTTATACATTGCCAAAATGGTTAGAATTAAGAGAGCAAGAAGGACAGAAAACCATTCCTTGGAATGCTATATTTGAAGAGAATTAAAGTTAATGCCTTGATATCCATCACCTGTAAGCACTGAAAGAAGGATGCTAAACATGCCTTTAATTATCAACTTGAGGGCAATGAATATTCATTTCTGAAGAGCTGATAAGTAAGATGAATTTGGCCTATTACAATACTTTCCACTTTATAAATGTTTGACAGAGATTTAAATTTGCTTAAAAAAAAAAAAAGAGTTCACAGCTAGTGGAATAAATCTTCATTGCTCCCCTGAGTTTTAATTAGATAACTTTTTAAAGACTGAAAAAACTCAATTTTTTTTTTTTCATGATCAAGATGGCAAAAAAAATTGATTAATCACTTTGATTTTTATTTCATTGTATTTTTTCTCCCATTAAAATTACTGTTCTGCTAGGTCAGTCTTTAAAATGTTGGGATCAACATATCTGAGAGGGTAACCTGTTGCAAAAAGGTTAGTTATAATACACTGAATTACCTCCCTGAAGAAGTCTTTTGATTTCTTCATCTTCAAGTAAATGACCATCACCTTCAATAAATTTGGTCACCTTGGTAACCTCTGATAGGATACAGGTTATGGCAAAAAAAAATGATTCACAGAAAACATTTGGCAAGCCTGTAACAGCATATAACTGAATAAATCCATCACAGCACTTTGCTCAATTACAAAATTCATCTGTTAGGATATTAAATTCCATGTAAACACTTCAAACACTGTATTTTATGACAGACATACTATACAGTAGATCCAGGCAGTCTCAACTCTAGAGCTGACAGAAATATGAAGATCAGAGACTCAAATCAGGACATTAGATTTGGACATATCTCAGATTATGAGGTTTAATCTCGCAGTATGATTTTGAAGTATAAGCACCTTTGCTGGAAACATGAAGTATCTGTTCAGAAATTAGTTAATATAATTCTTATATTTTTTTAACATGAAAGGAAAGAAAACAAAGATACTAACCTTCTTCCAGTAATTTCTTTAACTTTTCTTCATTGTCTGAACCACCTGCAGTAATTCGGGTATATTTTATTTCAGGACCTGGAAAAAAAGATGGGCCAGACAGTGACTTTAATCAGATATAACAGTATTGCCTTTGAAGCTGGCTTTTTCCTATTTATTTTAGGATGGTTCCATGGTTAACATGCTTTAATCTGCTGATCAGTTTATCTTTCACTGTGTCACAAATTAAACTGAAAGAGGTTTACAAACAGTATTTAGAGCTATTCAAAAAAGTATTTAGAAAGATTTAACATACTTATGGTAAATATCTGCTCACATTCTTAAAGTAAGACACATCTTTAAACACTTTGTTGTAGTTTTTTTATTTGATATTGTCATGGTTTAACTCCGGCTAGCAAAATACCACGAAGCCGCTCTCACAAATCCCCCTCCCCTCCTCCAGTGGAGGGGAAGAATTGGAGGAAAAAGAAATAAGGAAGCTCGTAAAATTGAGATAAGAACTATTTACTAATTAAATCTAAATCAATACATACAGGTACTACTGCTAATAAATACTTAAAATAGTAGCAAATAAAACATATAGTACAATATATACAATATGATACAATATGATACAATTTCCACCATCCACTGATCAATGCACACCCAGATGTTGAGGGATGAAAATCAGACCCAGAGAGCCCGAGAACCACAGCCCGAGAGCGATCGCAGCCCGAGAGCCGCGGCCTGAAGGCCGGAGCCCGGGAGCCTACGCAGCAGATTCCGAGCAAACCTTATCACTGATAACACGGCCAGAAAACTCAAAACAACCCACCAGCTCCCACACGAAGGAGTCAGCACAGGAGCTGGCAAAGCAGCTAACACAGGAGGGTTAGCAAGTGCCCGGAGAGACGAGCAAGGGAGTGAGGGACAGAGAGAAAGGAAGGGCAGAGTAATGGCTACCGGACCCCCTTCCCCGCCCAAGAGACCGGAACATGACGTACTATGGGATGAAATACTTCCTTGGTTAGTCTGGGTCAGCTACAGTATCCGAAGCGGACAAAAGACCTTGAGTTCAGTACAAGCCATCCCCAGCACCAGCTGAGGCCTTATCAATGTTTTCACTTACTGTCCAGCAACATAGTTTCTTGGCAACCAGAGTAAAGGGAGTTAGCCCTTTCCTGACTGAACCCAGCACAGATATTTGATCAATTGAGGCCCCTCCTTACAGAGAAACAGAGAAGATCTTTTGTTCTGAAATGGTCATCAGGGGATCCTGGGATGACATGTAAAAGTAGGTATCTACACACTGAAGGTCTACCTTTGGTGAAATAAAACCTACCTGGAGATATACAACCCAAAAGTTATCAGGAAAAAAAAAAAAAAACAAAATACCACCCAACAAAAAAACCCCGAATTCTTCTTGCTAAATCAAGCCAAACTGAAAAAATTAAATAAAAGCAGTCTCATCCCAAAATGGCAGCAAGTACATTGCAAAAACAGATACTTTGCAAATACACACACAAAAAAAAGGACAAGTTTTCATTGTTTTGCATGCTCTTAAAACACCGTTGTCATTTCTGTATATGTTATGTCCGCTCAGCATAATTTACCTTGAATAATTCTTTCTTCTGTTACTTTTTTCTCTGTCACTTCCACAGGTCGCCCATCAATGATTTTGGTGTATGTTTTAATAATTGGTTCTATAAGGATTTTTAAATTGAAGACATTAATCAAGCGATGAACAGTGTTGCAAGTGCTGGTTTTGAGATGCTGAAACTTACTGAAACACGGAAGGAAATACCACAGCATATTTCATGAAAAATAAAAACGTTCAGAGGAGACCAGGAACTAAGTTTCCTCCAAATTTAGAATTTGCTGGTTTTCCTTTGAAAGCGCCCTATATGTGAGCTTCTCAATGCTCCTAGCAAAACAGAGAGTAATGTTTACCTCTCTGTCTAATAAAATTGCTTTTCTATCACAGAATCTCTTACTGCATTTTTGGTTGCAGGACAATAAGCAGCAAATAATTCCTAACTGAGAGAGATGTTATGTCATCATGCAGAGTATTTCTAACACTGTCTTGATTGTAGCTATGGGACACAGCTAAGAAAAAAGCCCAATTTTTTGGAAGGTATAAGAAGTAAGAATGAAATGATGCAATAAAATTACAGCACTTCCAGAAGGTCTTGTTAAAAACATAACAGTTGTCTAACATAGCACAAGACTCACCTACATAAAGGAGAAACTATCTGGGAACAGTGAGTGACTAAAATTTTAACTAATACAAGTTGAGTTGCTGAAAGCATACCAACCTCCATGAATCACTTTTGTTATTGTCTCCCCTTCCCTGACTATTTTGAACTCAGGTTCCCCTTCAATTAATTTAGTGAGCTGTGTGATAGATGGGTCTGTGACATAGGAAAAAAACAACAGGTTACAAATAGTCATAAAAATACTTAGGGTATTCCATGGGGCTGAGATTAAGGTAGCATTATCCTATTTACCCTAAATAAACCCAATGATTGTAATGGATGATTTTATTTTAATTCCAAGAAACTGTTTGCAGCAATGCTGTACAATCTTAAATTTAGATCCCATTGCACTCTTATTATTTACAATCTTTTTAAAAAATCTTTTCTGTTTCTGATATTTTTAACATCTGTTGACAAGTCTCGGGCAAAAAACAGATCCTCAGAAGCTGTCTGAACTAGTCTCCTTCAATAGTAACATATCCAAGGACACATTTTCATTGGCTTTTGCAACAGAAGATGATTGTATAAGTTAGACTTTAAAGCTAAATAATTAATATATTGGCTGCATATGAGTTGATCTGATAGGATCCTAATGATGCCCACTTATTATAGAGCTCTATTCATCTACTCTGTTTTAAACACCTGAACAACTCATTGCTTTTTCTTTTATTGTCTAATGAGTCTGGCTGAAACATATTCATAAATATTTTGAAGCAGCAATCTTACAAGATTCATTCACTTGCTTCTGTTTTGGCATTTTTGTGTGATGAGAATCCATTAAATACCAATATACATTGAAACAGGTAGTGAATATTAATGAATACATGTCAAAGGTATATGTTTATAAATATAAAGGTGAATGTTTATAAGTATTTTTATTTTTCTTTTAGATTTCTAAATTACTGTACCTTCCTGTGTGATTGATACAGCAGATGTACCCAAAACAAAAGGTACAGCCATAGTTTGCTATACTGCCCAGTTTAGGATCAACCCTTTGAACATTTAAACAATTCAGATTTGGGTTTCAATTAGATTTAACTCTTTAGTTCCCTCTAGCTTGTCCAAGGACAATAGAAACAAAACTCAAGTAGAAAACATTGAGACCGGTAAGGGCAGACATCACCCTCTAAGCCTGAGGAGTGTTTTTTCTCTTTTTACTGAAATCTCCTTTTCATCACAATGTGCTAGAACTGAGTGATATATGTTGCAAAAATGAACATGCAACTTGGTCAGCATTTTTCTACAGACAGTTGTGGGCTTATGTGGTTTCCATGGGAGCTGCTGCTCACTATTACTACTAGGAAGCTCAGAAGAGCCAGAATTGCCTTTATTTGCTTTATTTCTGAATTATCAGCAGAAAGGCTGTATTGGCCAGAGATCATTCCCTGGAGTGTGTCCTGAAGCAGAAGCACTGGACTGGCAATGGAAAGGAGTAACTCTTCAACACTTAGTAAAATATTTTTTCTCTCTCTGGTGAATAACAGTTGTACATTTGACCATAGAAGTGCTCAGATATTTAATTTTTTTTCTTTTAAGTGGGGTTTTGTTTCATTTAACTTTCAACTTCTAAACATCATGTAAATCACCTAAACTGTATGCCCTGTCTCTGGATTTAACATGGAAGAACAGGTACTTTCAGAGAGTGATTTATCATCATCATAGGAAGATTTCTAAAGTATCCTAGATGAATTATCTTGTTTAATCATCTATCCCCTTATATTGCTCTGTGGATCTGATTTAATGATGGAGACTAGGCAACAGAGATCAGCATATATGCTGGATGGTGTCTAATCCTCATTGAGATGAGGCACAGGCAAGCTGTTGTAAAAGCAAGCTCACGTCAGTTCTGCTGGGAGGAAGTCATCCCAGAAACAATGATTGAACAGTCTGGATAACATTATTGCACAACATTTTAACTGCTTTTATCCTCAGTTGAGCTCAACCAGATTCCCTTTGAGCATTTTTATTTCAACGGGAAACTGGATCCCATTAGCAGTGTACCTGGTCTGGTGAAAACCATGGGTATTTTAGTTAAGTTATGAATCTAAAGTGATTTTGACAGTTTCAGTCACACTTTTGGTTCTCTTCAGTCCCACCTCTAACCTATGTATGTCATGCATTTACCTCAAGAAATTGAAAAATAAAGTTTGGCTGTTTGTTCCAGGCATCTAACAGATATTGGTATTTAGAACTGATTGAAAATTCTAGAAAAAATAACTGATTTTTTTTTCCTTCAGACTATAGGAAACAAATATATTTAATTTTTTTCAAATAAAAATTTTAATTAAAAGAAAAAGAAATGTTTTTATTGATACTATAGTAATATCTGAGGCATGTAACATAAATGGTTTAAAACAAGATTATTTTAAAAATATATTTAAAATGCCCATAGGAAAAGGAGAAAATCCATTTGGGGAGAGCAACAGTAGGAAATATTTTTAAACAAAATATTTAGAAAATATTTTTATAAAAATTATTTCAGCCAGTTCTAATTGCAATATTTGTATCTTTGCTTTTCCAGCAAAGTGCTGAATGTCCTGGAGTTATGTTCAAAATGCATCCTGTTAAAGAAATATATACAATATATATTTTGTATATGTATATGGACATATACAGAAATATATATCCTAACAGCCTTATTTACCTTCCTTTCTGATGATGGGCTGGACGTTGCTTTCAATTATGTTAATTTCTGAAAGTATAGAAAATGGAATATAAAGCACATTCCATTCTTACATTTTCTGTATGGTAATGATCAGTTAGGTTTTGTCTGGCCATAAATATGTGGATAAAATCACAGATGTTAATGAATGGAAAAGTAACTCAAAAGAATCTAGAGTATGGATCTCGATTCTGGTTACCAAATGGTATACACAAGGGACCTGTAGATGGAGTCTGCTGGCACATTATTTGTCTTTGTTTGTGCCTTATGAAACCATGTAATGAAACCCATGATAATGTAAGGTACAAAGACATTATGGCTTGTACACTTCCCTACATGAAGACTTGTACAATTCCCTGATGAATCTTAAATTCAAATCTTGCCCTTTTCATTAATAGCTGACCTGTTTAAACAGAGAAAACCCTCTGACATGCAGAACTATTCTTACACTTGATAGAATATCACAGAGAGCATGACTGTGGTGCCCGTTGGAGATCAAGTTGTCCCTCTACACCTAAGACAGACTCAAGTATTCATGGAACAGGTGTTCAGTGATGGATCATTATTTGACTCGTATCCATTCACTGGTAGAGAAGCCTTCATTGGTACCAGTCCCAGCCTCCCTGTTCCTGCCTTCAACAAAATCAACAGTTACAGCTTTCTTGGTGTCTGAAGAAAGACCTCCCTTACTTCATTTCACAGGCATTGGTTTTCATGCTACTCTCACTGTCTATGGAAGATAGAATCATAGAATAACTCAAGTTGGAAGGGATCCATAAGGATCACCAACTCCCTTCTCACAGGGCTACCTAAACTAAACCGTATGACTAAAAGCATGGTCTAGATGCTCCTTGAACTCTGATGGGCTTGGTGTTGTGACCACTTTCTTGGGGAGCCTGTTCCAGTGACCGCACACCCTCTCAGTGAAGAAGCTTTTCCTAATGTCCAGTCCGAACTTCCCGTAATGCAGCTTCATTCCATTTCCTCATGTCCTATCACTGGTCACCAGAGAGAAGAGAACAGCATCTTCTCCTCTACTGTCTCCCTTGAGGAAGTTGTAGACTGCCATGAGGTCTCCCCTCAGCCTTCTCGAAGACGAGCAAATCATGTGACCTCAGACACTCCTTGTAAGTCTTGTCCATGAGACCTTTCACCATCTTGGTTGCCCTCCTCTGGGCATAGTGTGATGTCCTTCTTATACAGAGGTGCCCAAAACTGCACACAGTACTCCAGGTGGGGCCACACCAGTGCAGTGCAGAGTAGGAAAATCACTTGCCTCAACCAGCAAATGATGCCATGATTGATGCACCCCAGGACACGGTTGGCTCATATTCAACTTGTCATTAAGACAGATTATTTTACTTTTTGTTCCAAGAGTCTTTTAATTTCAGTGTGTACATTCTCAGTCTTCAAAGGCCTGATGTCATGGTCTCCATTTCTACTGAGAAATATGGGTAGAATTCTACAGAAATTTTATCATCTTCCTAAATTCATGTGCCCTCACAGGCCAAGATCCAGCAGGTCTTTTTCTTCTAACAGTTTCTTTCAACAGATTCTACTTTACATGCAGAAAATAAATGTAAAGCCTGAGAAAGACTGCAGGAGATCAAAAATGGTTCCTTCTTTACATTTAGTCCTTAAAAAGAAAATGGTTGGAACTGCTTCCCATACAAGCCTCATATTTGCACACATGAGAAACAAGTGGAACAAGTATACTCCATCTCTCTGGAAGCATTTATGAAAAAGAAAGCATCTCAGTGCAGAGTTTGGTCACTGCTACATCTTGGAGAGACAGTACAGCACAATGCTATGTCTTGGAGAGAGAGGCAGTACAACTGTGCTATGCACCAAGCATTGAACCTTGGCTAAAATCTGAAAAACAATCTTTTCCATATGTATCTTGCCTAGTCCAAAGAGTTTGAGCAGCTTATTTCAGGGTTACTTTCCTGTCACACATCTGGAAAGGGGAAAAAATACATACAGTAGCACAACAGCCAGAAACATTCTCCTTTGAGTCTTTCTCTTCCTGTGCTTCACTGGCACATCTTACTTTCCCAGAAATTCCTTTCTTTTTGCTTGAAAAAACCCCTACAATTCAAGATTTGAATTGGCAACATTTAAAAAGCAATTTCAAACCCATCTGGAAGTATTTAAAATGAACTTACTGTAAAACGTCAGTGGAATCTCTTTGAAGGTACTGTCACGAACAAACTATAAACACAGAAAAGTAATTTTAAAATTTTAAAGAAAGAGCACTTGTCTTCTAGTTTCCTAATGATTTTGAGTAGGATTCACTGCTTCATTGATTTAAAATTTAAGCTACGCAATTCACCTAGGTAGGTCCTGTCATTCATTGTTGAGGGAGAATGTAATCTCAAGAGGATAGATGAAGTAGATAAGGATGCCAATTTTTCTCCACAGTCTATTGAGACTGACGGATTTAATGAAATAGCAATTTAGCCACTCTATATGTCTTTTAAAGAGGGATTGCCTCAAGGATTTAGAAGTTATTTATTTTATTGGAGTGATAAAGTGTACCTAAACCAGAGAGCAGATTTGGAGCAGTTCACATTGGATTTATCCAAAAGCAAATATTCTACAAATATTTGGTGTTGAAAATACATAAATTCTAACTATTGACTGCAGTGCATCATACATGATTATATTTGGGTAACTGGGAGCTATAGAATGTGTTGTCTGCTGAAGATATAGAGGGATCCTTATCAGAGAATCAGTTATGAATTATACACAGTTTCACAGAACCTGCCAAAAAGGCAGAGGGATCATTATTTAAAGAATACCTTAATTTGAATGTACTTAATCAACTTCTTCAGGATTGTGAGCAGTTGATCATTTCCAACAGGCAGATCTGACAAAAGAGGTAGGCATGTAAGAGGAAACACACGTTTTTTGTTCATTTTACTTTCATTTACAGTGATCAGGAGATGTAATCACTCTCAAACACTCATACAAGCATGTACTTGTACATATACATTCGTGGAAAATATTGCATATGGCATCTTGTCTTCCATGTACTTGACTTGCTCAGAATTTCAAATAGTTGTCATGGTTTCAAGCAAGGTTCTTGCACAAAAAGAGTAATGACGTAACTTTTCTGCTTCTTATGCCACATAGGAATTGTGTCTTTAAAGTATCTTTTAAAAGTCATTGTACCTACATAACATGCAAAGACCTTCAGAAAAGTGTGTATAAATTCCATGAACCAATACTCACCTGCTGGATATAGGAGTTTATCAATGACATGAATGACACCATTGGTTGCCATGAGATCAGGTTCTCTTGATTTCAATTCATTAACCAGAAGAGTGTCATTCACCTGGTAAAGGATGAAAAGAGAACACAGGTTTCAGAGACATTAGAAAACAACCCCAAACCCTAACATAATGTTCAGATAAATGTATCCCATTCTGTAATATGGATAGACATGGAATGTCAAAACACTGTTACAAGGCTGTATCAGGGAGACTTCTCTTTCAACACTTAACTGTTTTCAAGTAGAGTTTCCCTCCTTGGATGGTTTTAAGAATGTTTGTCACACCAGGCTCAAAGCCACTTCCAATGAAAACTCCTTGTGTCAAGTGGTAAAGAAGAATATTCCTGAGAGCATTTTTGTCTCCTATTTAAAAAGAAAATAAAAGTAGGAGTAAAAATTAATTGGCAATGGATAGTTCATTCTCGAAATTCTAACAATTCACACCGGCTTGAGTCAGGATTAAGCAGTTTCAATGAAACTACCATGAACACATACAGTTTGACTCTGTTAAAATTATGATAAATGGAAAAAAGCCAACCATATGACAAAAAGGCACCAAGAAGATAACCATAAAGATGCTATGAGAATTCCTAGAAAAAAAGAACATAAAAGCAGCAAGCATTTTCCTCCTTTTCTGTATTATTTTCTTTTATTTGCTTGCACCTCTAATCACACTTTTTTCCCCCTTTCTTAAATATGATCCACAAATCATTTGCAAACACAATTTCAGGACCACTAAGCAGTTAGCACTATCAAATTTCACCAAAATGCTAGTTAAACTCTAGCCTTCACACTCTTGAAATTAAAGCGAACAACGCTAACAACGAATGTAATTATTCTCTTGTTGCAACATCCTTCTGAGATGACTGGGGATAGATCACAACTCTATATACACATATCTTTTCCCACCTGGAGCAGGGGAAAGTTTCTATTTACTTCAGGCAGAAAAGAAGGAGTCACTTGGAGTGCTTGTTTTGTCTGTTCTTATGGAGAACAGATACAGATTGAAATTGGGAAAGAGGGAAAAAAAACTCCTATTCTACAGATTATTTCCATATTCCAGTTTGACATTCCTATCTGGTATGGAAAGGATAAAGCCAATATTTTCAAGACTGTTCAAAAAAGGAAATGGATTCTGGAGGCCTAATTATGGTCCTGACAGAGCTATGTGGTGTGCTGTGTCCATGGAGGTTCAGAGTCATAGGACGTGCTGTAGGGATACTCACAACCCTCTCAGGAGACAGGGTACGAAGCACAGAAGTTTTAAAATATATCTGCTTGCCATTACATGGAATATTGACCATTCTATCACAAGTTACATATTAACATTATATGTTGATATTGATTGATTTTAGGAGTTTCAGCCTTGATGAAACCGCAGTGGAAATACTGTCTGGTTTTAATTTTTTCCTAGTGTCTCCTTCAGTGAACATTTACATTTTTCTGATTTTTGCTTTGATCACTGATATTGCTGCAATTTACTTTATTACTGAAATACAACTGAAATATATTTTTCTTCCTACTAAAATTAGGATTGAGATTTTCTGACTGGACCATTCATAGGTAGCATCAAGGTACCTACAAAACCTAAATCCAGCCATTCAAAAGCTGTTTTCACAAACTATCAGATTACATTTCTTCTATGCCACAATGGTTACTGATTAAAATAATCTTTGGTTTGTGTCTTTCTTACAGATAAATAAAGACTTCCTTTATATTCCTTAAAAAAAAAAACCAAACAAACAGTAAAAAAACCCCAAACCATATTGAAGTGGTTTTTGTTTGTTTGTTTTTAATGGAGAAATCAACACAATATCTTTAAAGAAAACCAAGGCAGAATTCCAGAAAGTAATCTCTCACCAAAAAAAATGGACATTCTGCTGCAAACAAAGTAATGAGGATAAATTAAAATCTCATCTGCCAAGGCAAATGAGTAGAAACTGAGTACAATGATGGGAAAAGATAGCACAAAAAACTCCTTGAAAAGCAGAATGACAAATATAATTGTTTCTTATAGAAAAAATCCAGAATGGCATGGGCCTTGGGTACAATGTCAATTTTTGAATTGAAGACAAAAATAATGGACTTGATAAGCTCAATCTGAGTTTATAAAATAACTATAGAGTCTAATAAAAAGAGAACAATGGCATTTATGTAGTTACTTTAGTTCACAGATTGAGACAAGCTTCATTTCATTTTATAGCTATCTAATGTTAGGCTTTTAGGCTATCTGCTAATTTGCTGTTACCAGGGACACACCACAGTAGGAGGTAATTTAGACCATTGTCATGACTTTAGATGGGTGAAGAAATAACTCAAATTCATGGTGCCTCATTAGTAAGGTAAGGGCTGTATAGAGCTGGGATTGCTGCTTATCAATGCTCTGAGCTGGACTCTTTGAAGTCATTATGGATTCATGGTATTTGGCTTCATGTCTCCGAACTTTGATCTGAAAAGTGCAGGAATGGAAAATGTGACAGATCTTCTGGATGTGGGATTCAAGACAAACACTCCTCCCACACTTGTGCACAGGCCAGATTCACATCACTCTTGAATAAACTAAAATTATTTATAGTGCTGTAGCCACAGTCTACCCCTATAGTGGGAAATTCTGCATGACATTAAATAAGCGACTTTTAAATCTTGTGAAAAATCTATATAATTCCAAAGTTTAAAAGTGTAATTTCAAAAATTACACACATTGTAATTTATTAATATATATTTAATTTTTAACCTATAGAGCACAGGTGATAGAGATCACTGGGGAGAGAAGGGAGAGAAGGGTCAATACTACATATCTTTCAATGCAATGATCACAACTAGAAAAGAAACATTATAAAAGAGACTTTTCAGTTTAAAACAACCTATAGCAATTTTGAAGGACGAAATTTGAAGCTAATGAAATGAATGCAGATTTTAACTTGGAAGGTAGTTATACCTCAGAATAATGTATCTAAGATTGAAATTTAAATTTAAATTCACATTGGAAACTTTTTTCCAAAAAGGTATTTTCTCTAGCCCTAAAGAAGGAATTCATTTAAGGGAGTCCTATGACCTACTCTCTGCAAAAGGTCAACTGTTTTATCAGAGATCTTTTGTGTAAGAAATGCTCTAGCCACCTTCTCCATCAATATTTTACCTTTGCTTATATTTCTATATTTTCTTATGTTACTTACTTATCAATATATCCTTATCGGCATCAGTCAAACCTTTAAAGGCATCGTTAGTTGGAACAAACAGAGTCCATTCTCCAGGCTGTGAAAGAACATCATCTAAATCCGCAGCTTTCACCAGACTGAGGAAAACACTATTTACAACAGACAAAACAGAAATATGTTCTGTTGAAATGTAGTAACTATACTTGAGTCCAGACACTCAGTACCTTCATTTTCTCTGATAGTGCATCAATCTTCAAACAGTCTCGCTATTGTCCAGAAATACAGAGAGTGGAGGAGGAAAGTGAGGAAAGATTTAAGCAGAGCAGACTGAACAAAAAGGATTTGAGGGGAAACATATATATATATTGGCAGCCTGGATCAGATCAGAATTAATTGAATAAAAAGCCCACAGATCAAAGAGATGAAGGGAGAATACCAAGGGTAGTTGCTTTCTCTAGGAGTATTGAGATACTTGCAGGAAGGGGACAGAAGATGTACTGGAGGGGTATGCAATCATGCTGCACCCATACGGAGTTGTACTACTCATTAATTAAACCTCCAGGCTCTGCTGCATTTATAGCTCTGGACGGATCATCCAACCCCTTTTGTCCTCTTATTCCTCTCATTCTGGTGTCTTACTGACGCCTGTGTGCTGTAAACAAACATTCTAGCTTAAAGTCTGGGAGCCCTTTCAGCACACAGCTGGAGGAGAACAATTTTTCTCCCATCACCACCCTCCTTTTTTTTTTTTTTAAAGAAGGAAACAAACCCTTCCCTGTCCTCTTTGCACAAAATCCAACAACCCACAGTCCACAACTATTTCTTAGACCAGCTATCCTGTATAGATGGTTACACAGCACAGGAAAATCTCAGTGCTATAAAAACTGCTACTCACCTAAAACGCTTATCATTTCTCAGCATTTCATGCAATGACTTTTCTGCTGGATTGATGATCTGTCTGAAGATGTGAATAAAGCCATTTCTTCCTTCTTTGCTTCCTCTGACCATGCATGAATTTTCAATACATACAGCCTGATTGAAAGAAAGACAAGTGTGGCTATTCACTCAATGATACACATTTAAACATATTTGTAAAATGAGATGGATGGATACTTCCCAGCAGGCTCCTAAATTTAAAAATAATCTTCATATTGATTTCCTAGAGCTGAATTGTGTGTTCTCACCAGGAAATGTGGTAGTGCTTGAGAAAGCAAAAGTAGCAGAATCTGGAGTAAGTTAATACGGTATAAATATTTCCAAACTTGACTTTTTTTATTCCTTTAAGAATGTTATAAATTAGTTCTGAAAACTAGCTTTAAAAAATTGTTATTAATGGAGCACCAAATCTAGAATCCTGCTTTGTTTTCCCAAAGAGTATTCCATGCAAACAAAGTTCCCATCAATAAAGATCAGATTTTCATTTTTTCCTAGCTTAAAAGCATAAAGATTTTTGCTAGATTGTCATAATGGTAAATGTTGGAGGTTTCATTCAGATTTGTCTGTTATTTTTTCATGACACTTCATTTTCATAGTTGGGATACATGTTGTTAGAAAGGCCCATTCACTTACTGTGCGATACACAAAGACTCTAAGTAGTTTTCCTCCAATTGTCTCCAGTTCTTGTCCATTGTACAGTTCATTGAGTCCAACTTTCACTTTTATAATGTGATTCTGCAGGATCGTTCTAAGAAGGCGTTGATCCATCCTTAAGGTGTCATCTACAAATCCATTTAGATATTAATATATAGTGACTTATATAGTGAATTTTCATTCAAATAAGGTTAACTGTGGGCACTATATCAAAAGACCATGGAAATAATCTTTCTACGAAATTCTTGAGTTAAGACTTGGACATATCTGTGTATACAGAAAACGAATTGTTAAGTAGTTTCAGCAAATCATCATTCCTTAAATTCAGACACGAACTTTTGACATGGCCCTGACTAATTACTGTTAATAATATGCCAGATGATTTATATGTGGGCATGCTCCATCTTCTGAATTACTGCTGAAGTTCTTGTTACAAATTTATGGTTTCTGCCTCTGCACCTTAAAACCTTTTCAAATTGGCATCTGTGGTGGTGAGTTAACACTCAGATTCTTGGGTGAAGGGGTAGAATGCCCATGTGGTCACTTCTGCAAATCTGCAAATAGCTGCTTTATAGTTTATTTGTATCAGTTTCTCTCTACTTTAATGTACTGGAAAATACCAACCACCTTCTCCTTTTGAGAATAAATTGTGAATTTAATGCAAGTAATGCAAATATTAAGGGAACTGGCAGTTCATTAATATCTTTCTTTTCCCACAATCTGTCTGTGCATAGTTTGTATATTATTTTAGTTATATGATTTCCATTAACAAATGATACCGCTAAAACCCAGTTGTGCAGCCTGGTGGTTAGGCTTGTTTTGTCTTTCTGCATGGTATGGACTTTGAAAGGATGAAGTATCTCTATTTGTCTATGGCTCTCTTTCCTTGGGACTTAGAACTAAGTACTGGAACTTATTTGGAAAAATGCCAAGGCAGTATAAATTCTTGTTTGTTTTGACATTCAGAGCATAATCTTTTACAGCCACTAACCTGAGAAAGCACCATTCAGAGGTGCCAGGAGAGTGTATTGGCCTTCTGGTCTTAGAGAAGATGCCAGTCCTAGCTGTGCAACAAGGTCTGTAAAAGTAGTTTGCTGGGAACCCCCAAGCTCAGTGACTTGCTTGGCTGGAAATAAAGGAATAAGATAAAGCATTTTAACACACAATTTATTCCTTTTCATGATTTGGATTCTCCATGCTTATCTATAACAACATATCTGAGATAAGAATGTAAAATACATCTTCAGTGTAAAAAGTTTTTCATACACATCACTGACCAGAATCAGGAATCAGCACTTCATCAATGAGGTGGATAACGCCATTGCTTGTCACAATATCTCTGCGTTTCACCATCTTCACTCCATTCACAGTCAGACTTTCACCATCACAACCAACTTCAACTGTGTTTCCTTCCAATGTTTCATAGACAGCTCCACCTGTGATAGCTTCAGAGCACTGTAGAGTATTTAAAATATGGAACTTCACAAGAGCTGCAGAGAAAAAAGCAGGAAGTTAATACATAGGTATTTGGACACATATATTCATATATAAATATATATACTTCACATATAGGTGTGGGATAAATTATTACATCTACACTATCGTTAACAGTTTACCTAGCATATTTGTTCATTTGCATTCACAGATTCTTTATTGAAAGATATTTATATGAGAATCAATACTAGAGGCCTCTAAACAACATCTATGGCCAAAAATCTTTGGCATCCCTTATATTATGAAAACTATACTGGTTATGCTGCAATCTGCATGTAACGTAACCCGATGACTGTAGATGATATGTTCCAAATGGAACTCTGAGGATAAAAGTTTATAGGCTATGCAAAGTCAGCCCCAGCTTTATATTTTGTTATATGTGAGATTCAGTGTACTATCCTCTCAGTATACCAAACGAATGAGCCAATAATTCCTGAAAGTAAGCTGAAAAAAAAAAAAATGGGAAAAAAAAAAAACCAACCCCAAAAATGTTGTATTATTTCAGGATTCCATTTTTAATCATTGTCTCACATTAAAACTAGCCCAGATCACTCTTTTCACCATTTGACATTGAGATACTGCACACTGACTTAATCAGGATATAATGAAGTGATGGAGAACATTTTCAGTGCAGTGGAGCTCATAAATGAGAATAAGAACCTAGCCTTCCATTTCTTAGTGGTGCATTACATTACTGGTCACATAACAGACTTGATTCAGTTATTATGCAGTTTTATTGTAGTTCCCAGAAGAGTAAGTGTGCTGACTGTTACAGTTTGTCAGAATACATGCAGAAATTAAGTTCAGCTTGCAGGGCTGAACATGTCTTTTACAAGAACATGTCCTTTTTGTATGAAAGTGCTCTTCGTGAGAAAGCTATGAGACAATCCCACATTCAGATAGCCCTGTATTTCAAGAGTCAGAAAACTATTCGAAGTATGCAGCTGAACTATTAGAAATATCAGTGTGCCTATATTTTCAGTTTCCTTCAAAATGTTTTGGAAACTAAGTTTTCAGTGAATTTGAATCCTTAGGTAACTGGAAAAATGAGATGAAAGAAATAACTCCTATGTGTATGAAAGTACAGATGCTAAATTTCAGAGCTATCAGGATGATGTAGTTTCTACCTCCTGATCCACTCACCTGTATTTCTTATTTGCAAATTAAGGCTACTTACCTTCAGAGGCCACCTTGTCACCCATGATCCTTTCTAAGACTCCCCTTGGAAGTCTCTCAAAAGCTTCATTAGTAGGAGCAAAGAGTGTGTAATGACCAGGCCTTCCTAGAATATCCAAGACATCTGATGTGATGGCAGCAGCCTAGAAAATAAATTTGTTTTTTAATGTTTGCTATCAAAAAATTACAAAAATCCATTATCTGCCTAGTTTCACCTAGTGCCCACAGATACTTTAATGGCAGGCTGAGTTCAGTGTTACAGAAATATGATAAAATGAATTGACTAAAAGGAAAAGAAAATTAAATTTGTGGAAAAATGTTTCTTGATACACTGTTATCTCCTTAATTAATCAATAAATTCAGAGAAAGGTGAAAACAGGGCAGAAATTTTTATTATTATGGACTGAATTTTTAAAAGAAAAATGTGAGCATATAGGTTCTGACAAATTAGATTAAAGAAATAGTTTATCAACGCTAATAATTTATCCCTGAAGTAATAACAAATGTATTATAGGGATATGAATAATCTGATTAAATACAAGGAGGAAGTTTTGAATCACAACAGGAGGCTGAGGGGTGACCTTATTGCCCTCTACAGCTTCCTGAGGCGGTGAACTGGAGAGGGAGATAATGACCTCTTCTCCCTGGTATCCAGTGATAGGGCATGTGGGAACAGTTCAGAGCTGCACCAGGGGAGGTTTAGACTGCACATTGGGAAGCATTTCTTTACTGAGAGGGTGGTCAAGCACTGGAACAGACTTCCTGGACAAGTGGTCAATGCCCCAAGCTTGTCAGTGCTTAAGAGACATTTGGCAATGCCCTTAACAACATGCGTTAACTTTTGGTCAGCCCTGATTAACTGCTGTCATTATCTATAACTATCATGGAATCACGACATAATTTTTTAAACATGTGCAGCATGAAACCCCATTAGCAGTCCCATATCCCATTAGAAAGTTCCATAAGAAGACACATCTAGAAGGAGAAATTAGAAACTTGGACAGAAAATTGGAAATTTGGACCCTGTTTCTCTCTGCAAGAAAAATCCTTCCTATATGTATCTAGTTGTATTCTGAGACTTGCTATGAGTCAGGTTCTGGATTTTTTTTTTTTACTTTTTTTTTTGGTTATTTTGAAAATATCCTTATTTATCTAGCACCAGACACTGTAACTTATCCTCACACATTTCATTACCTCAGTATTTGAAGAGAAGACACAATATTTTATATATAGGGACACATTTTTTCCTATTGATGTGGTCTTATTTGATGCACAAAAAAGCAGAAACACATACTTTGCCTTTTTACATAGCTAGATTTACAATACTAGCTGGAGTTCTTAATTTAATTTATTTGTTTCTTACTGAACTAACCCTTCTTACTTCCAGGTATCATACACAAATAGAAAAGAAAGAAAAAAATTAAAAGAAGCAGTTTTATTTCTGCGCACTTACTCTAAGAGATGAAAGATCATCCTCAACCTCAATAAAATCTTGAATGGTATTTCCAACAGCAGTCAGGACACGATCGATGACATGCACAACACCATTGGTAGCAATCTGGTTGCCATGGATGACCCTGGCACAGTTTACAGTAACAACCTATATTTGAAAGATCAAGCAGTAGAAGATTAAACATTAATTTGATCATATACTTGGAATCTGATTCTTACAGATTGGCAATGTATGTACTGTACATTAAATATTTGTTGTTGTTCTTTTAGTTTCTGTTTTAAATTTTAAATAAAACCTTGTACGATTTGAAAGGTTGACTAAGCTTCTGGAAAGCTAGCAACTGATTTATTCAGGCTACATTAATTTCATATTCATGTTTTATTTCTTTCATATTCAGGGTTTTTTTCCATATCTGGTTAATATGGTGATTTTATTGTTTTTTACTGATGTAAAGTGTAGTCCAACATAAATGTTTTGGTGTATTTAAAGCAACAAAGATGAATTACTTGGCTGGGAGATTTGTAGCATTTATAGAAGTAATTTTTTTTTCAGGCCAAATAATGGATGTGTATCCTCTACAATCTTAAATACTACTACCATGCACTCCAAAGAAAATAAAAGATCTGATTTAATATTTTTCTGTAAACATATGAATACTATATTTTGCTGTCAGACTGATGATGATCATATATCTTGGTGACAAAAAGCTTTATCTTTTAGGTAGAAAGTTCATGCTCATTTAAACTTTGATTTCTGAATAGCAAACAGCACATGTTCATTAATTCTTTCTTAGTAATTAGTCTACGCAGCAGACAGAATTTTTCAAGAGAAAAAATATGTATTTTTGTCAGTGGCAACCGACTTGATAGATGTTAAATTTTCTATAACCTATTTTCTTAGCTATAGAAGGAAATAAAGGAAAGAATAATGGCTATAACTGAAGAATTATATGAGGGGAAAAGAAAAGATAATAGACTTACCCCATTAGGATAATGGTTAATAAACAATTTCTGATCATTGTACATAGACACCAGAGTCATGCCATGTTTAAGATCTTTTGTCAACATGCGCTTGTTTACCATGTGGTGGTGGAGAGCATTATACAGTTCAATATTTACATTGTCAACCAAGTTCTTATGAATTTCCTGCAGAAGAAAAGAATTGAATTAATTGAAAGATTCAAAGCATTCTTCCTGTCAGAAAGATGTGCATATTTTTTTACCTTAACATATGTTTTCAATATATTCTATAGTGGATATTGCTTGTTATGATACATGACTGATACCTATCAATTTGGCTTTACTTATATGATATTTTAGTCTGATTTGCTCACAGATGGAAGACAAGAGGTCTTATCACAGAAGTAATTGCATAAGCTTTGATTCAACATCTATTTAACTAAAACCATTACTAAAAGGACATCTGAATCACTGACAAATTACAATTATACTCTACATCATGAAATTGCTGGAATTCCTGTCAGTTTCCCCAAAACTGTGTTAACAGCACTAACAATATTAACATTTGTCATGCAAGTGCTTAAATAAGAAACACTTCTGAAAATAAATTCAGACTCTCTAGCTTCAGCAATGCATATTAAAATTGCAAATTATTTTATTGTAACTTGGGTAATGTCTTTTTATATCTAAAATATTGATATTGTTTCAAGTCTCTTGCAGCTAAAAGAACATTAACTGAATTAGAAACACACTTTAACACATGTATGCATGCACACACACACTTACTGAATTTAATTGCTCCCATGCTTCATTGCTTGGTGCAAAGAACGTGAATGATCCTGGTCCCTCAATTTCTTCTCTCAGCTTTGATAAGTCAGAATAATCTTGTGTGGAGGTAGCTCCCACAATTCCAAGTGTACCATATACATGATCAATAGGAGCAACTATAATAAACATGAGGTGAGGATATTGTAAACGCTTCAGTCATGGAGTTTCTTACCATCAAATCTACTTAGTTTCTTTTTGTTGGACAATAGTATTGCCTTACTGTAACTATTTAAATCAATATTAAAACCATGTGCTTGGAATAAAATTGCATTGCCAGCATACCCAAAAACCATCCAAATACATCTGCTTGTTATTTAGTTTTTTGGTTTTCTTAATTAAAAAATAGATAAAACAAAACCGAATATTGTAATGTTTTCTTTAGAAGAGTTGTCTTGTTTTGTGCCAACCCAACCTGAAATGAGAGGCTATCCATTAAGTCTAGGAGTAAATTCCATCTTTATCATGAAACTTTCAATGGATTGGGTCTCATTTGGTCGTGGTAGACCAGAACTATTCTTCTAAGGCCTCTTGCTCTTCCTCCAGTGTGTTGTTTGTGCATATATTGATTCATCCAGAGAGTAAGGATGGACATAGTCTCACAGTTACAATGCTGCTACAGAACAGGATTTTTCCCTCCTAATTCTAGGCATCTAGAAGTAAAGCATCTGCATGCAAGCTCATTGCTCTTGGCTCTTATTATGGTCATGGACAGGAACGGTCAATTCTCGACTGTAACTGACCTCATCCTAACGTAAACATCTAACATAAGATTAATTCATCTAAACAAACTGAACTCTGCTTTAGATATGCCTAACTCTATTATTGAATGTGAAAGGATTAGTTCACATACAGGGATCCAAATTTATGAAATATATTTCTTCTCAGATTACTCTTTCCTGCTGCAAATAATTTTATTTATGTTAAACAGAATAGCACAAACAGGAGAAAGCAAGAATTCCTGTCTTCATTTTTAACTCCTTCCTAGTTTATCTAAAGCCTATAAAACTCATAGAAAATAACATTCAAGTCTTCTCAGGAAAAAGAATAAACAGCATTTAGATATGTCCCACCTCATGTCCTGGGTTTCTGAACTCACTAGTATGCTTTGGGCTATTGTGGTGTGTTAAGGGAATAGGAATAAAAGTTCTTCTTTGGCAGCTTTGGGAACTAAAGACACTATTACCCCTCTCCAACCCAGCAACCGGAAAGAGCTTGGAATTTCAACTTGAACTATATGAACAAATTAAAAAATGGTTGATTTCTGAATGTGCTGGTTGTCTGTAAATGAAGCTGTGTATTCTCAGGTAGTAATTCTTAAAAAAGAGGCAGTTATTTCTCCAGATGACCACCTTTGAAAGTCTCATGTATTGTAACGCTTCTCATATACTGACTCATTCACATGAAAATAAGCTTGTACCTGCAGGACATCCTCTCGTACCATCCATCTTCATATAGCCAGGACAGCACTCATATAAGACAGTTCTGTAGGATATAGACAAAAGCACTATTAAATAATATACAGGTCAAGTGCATACTAATTTTAGCTGAGTCTAATTTTTCTTCTTATATTATTGATTTTGTATTGTTAAGTACACACTCTCCAGATCTTTGTCTCTTTTTTATCATATAACCTTTTGTGTATAGACTACAAATTGGTTGTATTTTACTAAATGCAAGGCTTTTGAATTTACAGAATGACTGTGATTATGAAGTTTAAGCGCTAGGAAGGAACATGGGAGGGGATGTAGAACTCATTTAGTGTTATTAAAATATTATGTGGCTAGAACAGTAACTTGAAGAAAATAAACTTCAACTGGTCTATTTTGGAAAGATCATATGGGATTGAAGAAAGGGAAAAATAAACTGAGGACATTGAGAGACACTGGTTGCAGCAGGGTTGTAAAGGAAAAAAAATACTTAAATGAACTAAACAAATTAAAATGACAAAACTACATGAGGTCACCTGGATATAGGAATTAGACAGGTATTTGGGAGAAGGTCCTGTGGATTGTATGGTATAGAAAGTGGGACGGCAGAGCCTGTTTTTCAAGGAAGACTTTGAAGAAGCTTGGGAATGAGGGAGAAAACTAGTTGAGAAAAGACATAAAGCAAGTCATAGAGAAGGAAGTCACTAAAGGTTGGCTGGATGGACACAAGTGAAAGTTCACTGCTAAATGTAATGAGGATGAAAAACAGACTACAAGAAATAAAAACCAGAGTTAAAACAGTAGGTCATCACAGAACACTTAAAATTCAGCAATATCAGGGTTGAGGAACTGTTATGTAATGATGTCAATAAAATACCCTCATTCTTGAATACGTGGAAGATATACATAGCAGCAAACCAGGGCTAATTGATTATTTGATACTGTTACACTTAATTTAGCACTGATGGTCTTATAAGATGTCTTCATAATTTATATGACAGAAATAAAATCTTTACCATAGATCTGCTTGACAAATTTTGCTCTCTAAGATGAAAGTGCAAATTCAGTAAAGTTATCAAAGAGTTGATGTTGGCTCACTGGGAGAGGGAATGCCAGCAAAATAGACACTCTTACCAAAGTCTGAAACATCAACTTTAAGACATTAGACTTCAGATATTACTTTGCAGATTATGGTACACTGTGAATGACAGAAATATTGCCATCATGATTTTACATAATAGATTTATTGTTATAGGTGTGGCTGATGTTGGCAGTGCTGGAGTTCTGAACACTAATTCTTTGAAGTTTTTTTACTGAGTGTTTACCACTACATTCCAGCTTTTAATTTGTAGACTCTTTGGTGGCAGCTGAGTACACTTCTCTCATTTATCATAAACTAAAGCTGACAAAACATTAACCACAAACACACTAAAATAAACAGCTTATTAAAATGAAAAGTTGGATTTAAGGTCTTCAACACCCAAATTACTTGAAGAGATCAAAAAATGAAAGTAGATTGGAAGAAAAATAACATTACAAAGCATGACTTTAGAAGTGAGGCTTTTAATTCTGTAATTGACAGAAATCTGATAGAGCTGGTGAAAATTAAAGATTAAAAAAAATCAACAAACCATAGTCTTTCATTTCTCTGTGCTATCAAAACATTGTCTCCATTCCCTCATATATGTACACATACTCATCCTTCTGCCATGTGCCTCTTTTCAACTGAGAAGCCAAATATTGAAAGTATTTGTATAGTTTTCTTTAGTACATCCCTTTCTTTAAAGCAATTCATTAAATGACTATTTCTTTAGAATTCAAGAATAGCATACAGTTCAGGCTACAGATTTTCTGACTAATAAGGAAATTAACCTTATACTCTTCCTCCTTATTGCATCCATGCCAGAAGGTAATTTAAAAAAAAAAAAAAGAAAAAGAAAAACTGATTAAAGTAAACTGTGTAGCAGAATAAGAGTCAGGATGTTCTACCAACTGTGTGAAATGCTTTGTCATGAGAAAATATTTTTTCCTTCCATGGAATAGAAAACATCTCCCCCTCACTCCCTGAGTGGTTATGAAAGATTGCAGTATTATTTAGCTTTTGGAAAAAGGAAAGAGGAAGCTGAGTTATAAGCACAGAATAAGACATAGCAAGTTTAGTCTTTTTACAGTATCCAACAATGACACAATTAATGAAAGGCAGAAAATTGGCTGAAGAACATAGCTAAGAAAAAAAAAATGTTTCTTCAGCCAAACATTGCAAGATCAGTGTCTTTTTTACCATGTAACGTTTTATGTACAGCCCAGGCTTTTTTTTTCCAGTCATCAAGGGTTACTGTAAGTTCCTATTTAGATTATTTGTGTTCCCTTACAGTTGACTGCAATTGAAGGTCCACGTATGAGCTTGTGCTCAAAATGTAGTGAGAAAGATGGAATGGTAAAAAAGGTGTCTGCATGGAGGATCCCATGATAAGGGTAGAACCAGACAAAACTCACTGCAAGATTCAGTTCCTCAGCATCACTTGTGTATAGACAGTGTACACAGGGAAGTACCATCCCACACCATAAATTACCCTCAGCTTTATCCTGTTTCTAGTTCAACATATGGTGGGACCAAAGCAAAGGAAGCAGCTACTCAGATAACATGCAATGCTGCATTATTGAATTTTTGGAGGGTTTGGAGTTTTTCGTGTTTGTTCGGGTTTTTTTTGGTTTGGGGTAGGGTTTTTTGGTTGGTTGTTGTTGGGTTTTTTTTTAGCACAGAGTTGTTCTGATCTTATCCAAAGGAGTATACTCCAAAGGAAAAATTGGAAGTGCAACACTACCTTATGTCCTATTATTCTTGGCTAACAGAGATCGTTTTCAGTTTATTCAGATCAGCTCTGTGACTCATCTGTTCCTACTCCTTGATGGCATGGAGATAAAATACTGCAGAGAAACAGTGGAAAGACCTCTGGTCCAATAGACTTTGATTTTAGCAAATCTTTAAGTTTCAACCCAGTTGGAAGTTCACAGCAGTGGGTAGGAAGTGTAAATAATAAAAGCATTTTCAAATTAACAATTTATATGTTGTATATACAAGTTAGGGAGGATTTGTTATCATGGGGATACTAACATGAAAAAAGCCATTGTTCTTTGGATTAGCATTCTTACAGTAACCTCTTTAGTCATGTCTGCATTTCTGTTTTGTGTACACAAGGTATAAAACTCCCATTAACAGCTAAGACTAAGTTATAACAGATGCTTTCTTATAGTCACCAAAAAAAAACACCAAACCCCCCTCAGGAGTTCTATGATTTAATTTACTCTCATACACACTGTTTTCCTCCTCTGGTCTTGTTCTGTGAGTGCTTGTACAATGGTAGGAGTGTTAAACGAAGAGGGAGAGGTAGGTGATTGTTTTTGTAGACTCTCATGTCCAAATCCACCCAGTCCCACAGCACAAGATATTCCTCTAGTTGACTGTAGCAGACTTCTTGCTTAGGACCTTACACAGACTCTTTAAAATGTTTTTCAGCTTACATTCTTCTAAATTCTAGTCAGTGAAGAGAACAGTCACCACCTGGCCTTAGTTCAATGAGTCCAAACTGTCTATTGCTTCAAACTACTTTTCCTGACACATGAATGTATCTATCACTACATAACCCATTTTACTTCTGAAGCTCAGCGAAGTAATGAATTCCCTGTCAGATTTGTGCTGAGAACAGACATTCTTTCATGGGAAGACATGACATCTATCTAGGAATAAAACCTCAGGAGTAGCTTGGTTTCCAAAACTGACTTTAAGAATATTCAAGTTTCAGCCTAATTAATTTTCAGGAAATACTCTTCTTCCCAATGTGTCTACAGTGGTGTAAAACATAGTGCCAAATAAGTCAGTAGTATGGCAGACTTTACTCAAAAGGTGAAGTATTTTGAATGGGCTGCAGCATGTCCAAGAAGGAAAAGGGAAGTCAGTACTATAATGCCACCTGGAGGAGAAGGAAAGATCTGATAAAAAAGATGGGTTCTCAAAAAAGATTTAAGGTAGTATTGCGGCAAATGACCATACACAGTCTAGTTTGACTGGAAATTGATCATTATTACAATCACCGAATTTCATACAAATCTGAAATTTATATGAAAAATTATTTCTAGCCTGTCTGGATTTGTTTATAAAAAAAAAAAAAACCAAAACCAAAATGGAAGAGACTGGCTAGGACTCAATTCCAAAGAAACTTCTGGGGATTTAGAATAACAACATTGCTTATCTTTGTAGGATATTCATTATGGTTTTTGCTACATCCACTCTTACTTGCTGCTGTTACTTTCATCAGCTTCTGTAAGTAATTAGTAACCAATAATCTTTGCAACAGCAGAAAGCTTATGTGCCAGCTTGACCCATGAAAATCAGGTCTTTTTCTTGGCTCTGGTGGGCCCACGGTATCATTCTTCATGTCTAGACAGACTTCAGAGTTGAGACTTCAAAGCCATGGCAGTGCTTGAAACGCAAGAGTGTGTCTTGGAATTAGTGTCCCACTGGATTGGAAGTGTAACTCAGATCCATTAATTTATGGTATGCTGTCAGAGCACTGAAAACGTTTTCTCAGAAAGAAAATGGAAGAAAACTTCCTACTACTGTATCTTCTCTCAGTCTTTTTTCCTAGGGAATCCTTCCAACAGTGTGTTATTCATCTTTCAGGAATCTCAAAAAATGCAAAGCCTCTGACACCCAACAGGAGCAGTAGAAACCATAATCCAAACCCACTTCCTTGCCTAACTACAATCTGATTTACATATCTGATTTTAACAGTGCAAAAATGGTCACTGGAGGCATTTTTCTCACATTACAAATAATTTGTGAGCCATAATCAATTTTACATTAGTGAGCATAGGGATCATGCTCAAGAACTATGAACATAACTCAGCCAGGACAGCTGAACCAGCCAAAAAATGAAACAAAGTATAAAGATAACTTTGAAGGAAAAAAAGGGAGAAGGACACTTTTTTAATTCTGAAAGTGTCATATACATAGATGCTCTGAAGAGCATGAGAGACTGTAGCCATATCAGCACTGCTAACGATGCATGCACACTGCAACAATTTTTGGTGCCCCTTTCCATTCCCCAGCACAAACTCAGATTCTGTCTGCATCTAGTTCTTTGTCAATGTAGAATTCTTTGATTTCCTGTAAAGCACTGTCCAATGAATTTTATACATGTTTACAAAGTCTTACAGTTTTAACATAAAAGTGTTCTGTTTGTAAAAGTTCACTTGGATTCAACGTGAGCTATGTGTAATTGTTTAAAGTCAAATATAACCTTTTTTTTTGAATTTAGGATTGTTTGTATGTTTAGAAACACTTTTTAAAACTTGAAGAATGGACTGGGAAATGTGGACAATTCGACAATCAGGAGAATATAGATATGACTAATTGAAAATTGTCAGTCACTACTTGTTTCAGATCTCCTTTCCAGTTTACTTAGTGAATTATTCTTAATCAGAAAAACATTTTCAAGATAATTTCAGAGCTTGTTTACAAAGGAAGTCATTTTTGACTTGCTTATATTACTAACACTGCGGATATATTCCTTCCATATGAACATCTGCTAAGGAAGCTTTTGGCACAGAAACAAAAATCTCTATTCTACATTACATTAACATCTGAAACAGTGGTTGATGTTCATCAATAAAGTATTAGATACAAGTATTAATTTAAATGAAGTTAGGTTACATATAACGTGCACTATGTATCAATATAACTTAACATATTCATGTCTTAGGGTATACAAAGTCCCAGTGACTATTCAAATTGTGTACTTCAATATTACTTTGGCATTTGGAAGAGTTTTACAAGCTTTCACCAAGAGACTTCTAATACCCTAAGACAGAGTTGCAATTGAAGCCTGAACTCCCTGCTCACTCCAGTCTTTCTGAAAACATCACCCCAGACCTATTTGGACCCTGTAAGACAATAATGGGAAAATAAAAATAATGATTTCCCATGACAACTGCTGAGACATTTATCCAAGTAATTGCATAATAACAAGAGAAAATGTGGTACATGAGAAAAACATTAGTTTATTATATTGGGTAAATAAAGTCAGAATTAAGTAATTTAGCAGAGACTAAGTGAGACAAGTGGGACAAGTTCAGGACTGGAGGTTTTCTGTGTGTTTACACTGTGAATTTGCTCTGTGGATGGATGATGAAGCAGTAGTGACTTTGGCATTTTGTCACAGAGAAGGAAATTACTTGCTTTCTGAGAAGTGACAGTTGAGATATACAGACAGATTCCAAAAGGATGCCAAACTCACCCAGATTTAATCTGTATCCACAACTATATTTTGATGATTTTTCCTTTGTGGAGAGGTGTGGTCTGAGCACACAGCTCTCCTGGGTAGTGCCAAGTCCTTTTCACAACTGGCCTATTAGGTCATATCTATGACTAATTAAAGTACTGCTGAAACTACTACTTTGAAGACTCTAAAACTTAAAAAAGTCTATATATTATGCTGTCATTTTCAGACTTTCCACTCCTTTTGTGATTACTTTTGGCAACAATTATTGGATCAGTCATCCAGATGGTTTTAGAAGCAGTTAGGAGAATCTGTAACCCTGTAAAATTATGAACTGAATTGTTCCTGGGTCTGCATTTGAAACAAACTGTTAGTTTGTCTCTGAAAAGAGGAGAGTTTTCTAATCATACATTATACTGTCTCACCAATGGGGAATAGCTTTATAACAGAGTATACTTACGCTTTTCTTCCACAGATGGATCCCTGGTACCAGTTTCTGCAGGTGCTGAAGTATTTCTTTTTTGTTCCCATAACTTGTTGAAGGGCACAGACATTTGGTCTAAGGGTGGGAATGAGAAACTTTTTAAAAAGAATTTTCTGTACATCTTTGGAAAAGTTTTATATAAAACAGTGGCAGATACTGTTTCATTGAGCAAGAATAAGACATGAACATCTGGCTTCAGTTCCCAGGGCAGGTGTGTTTTCAAGCTATCACAATGCAAACTTCCAGGACTGCCCAGCTGGGTTCCTTGGCAATCCCACCCTCCAGTCAGGGACTGAAGGCTCCTCTCCATTCTGGTTTGATCCTCTGTTTCTGATGGGCAATGATCGCCAGCTGTGCCTAGTCAAGTCTCAATATGCTCTCCCTTCCCCCAGCAAAGTGATTTAATTACCAGCCACCAGAGACCAAGCTGTGAATACCATCAGCCTCTTTTCATTAAAATTTTTCTCTTGTACACATCTGTGCAGCTGAAGGTCATGGGGAGATGGGGAAGAAAAGTGCCTTGTTCTTTATGTAGGAGGAAACCCTGTCTTCTGTAAATCAATCAGCTATTTTGATTACCAACCATTTGGAGTACCTCAGGCACCTAAGTAAACATTCTGGGAATTACTGGGGAGCGAAGGGTAAATTGGCATGTAAATAAAAGGAGTCACAGATTTCAAATGAGTAATACTTCTTACTTAGCATGATAGTGTATGAAAGAGGAATTTCTTAAGGGCAAATTCCATGAAGCAAAGGCATTTTGTCACTGATATTTACACTCCAACAATGAAAAATAAATCATCTGTTCAAAAGTTAGAATATATATTTTACATCAATGGGAGGCCAGTGAACTTTTTTATTTGAAAATCAGGAGGGGGGTGTGTGTACTAGGCAGAGGGAGTTCAACAAAGGAAGATAGGACAGTAAAACAGTCTTATTCACAGAATGCTTTTTACTTAAGAAGACTGAAGGAAAATATGTTTAAACACATGTGTCTCCCTGACACCAGCTGTTCAAATTATTTCCATGTCTCTGAGCAGCCTGGCTTGTAAGCATTGTCTTTTGGGTACCCTGCCGAGCAGCTTGCCACATTACTCTAGTGGGAACAGAAGTTTTACAAAGAGCTCCCGTTATATATTCCCATGTTAGAAAGCATTTGAATAGAGTTCATGATATTCATTGGGATAGACTAAAGAGAACAAATGCTGTGAGCATGTACACTCTATTCAAACATTTGAAAATGTATATTAAACATATCTGATGTCCCATTACATTAATTGTGAACCATAATTAGCTTCAGTGATTCTAAAATGCATGCATTTTATTCATTGGAAAATGGTGAATTTAGATTTTTCCACAATTTATCAAGTTTAACAGCATTCTGTCTCTTTTTGAAACTCCCCAGAAAGCTTTTTATTTAGGAACAATTATTGTAAACTTAATTGAGAAAGAAAGATCTACTTGAATGATGGTAAGAATTTGTAGTGAAAAATCACATTTAATGTAAGAAGAAAGGAGACAATAAAGATTAACAAGCACCTTTTTAAAACAGAAACAAAACAGTAACTTACCCTTGGTCGCGTGCCCTTATTCGACTATGAGTTAAAATCTTGTCATAGTGAGCAGAAGCAGCTGCTTGTTCAAAAGCAGACAACAAAAAAGTGGAAAAGGTGAATAAGAAAAAGATCTTCATCTTTAGTCCTCTGTTGCTTCTGGCAAGTCTAGAAGAGAGAACTGGCAAAGGGTCTGGAGAGCTGACAATTTATATACATGCTGGAAGGTGGTGGGAGGGAACCACAGGATTAACCTGAAACTTCATACCACCCTCCTTAGAACAGCATGCTCCCACTGCAGCTTCAGTAACCTAAACTAGCACTATACATTAACCATATAAAATATTTTTTTTAATCCCCAATTGACTAATTTATTCCTTATTACAGAAAGCTTAGCATTTTATTCTGCTGACACAACAGCAGAGAAAGTTTGAAAAGTTTAGACTTCAACTTATGATTTGCTATTTATAGCACTGAAACATCCAGAGGTCGTGATCATTGCATGTGGTTTTGTTCAAACCCAGAGGAAGATGTTGCCTGTTCCCATACGAACTGCACTGCTTTCCTTTGTTTTCCATGTCCTCACAGTTATCAGCTATGAGCTGTGTAACTAGCCAAGCTGATGGAAGTTCCAAACATTACTGTCATCCATAACCTGGAATAGTATTTTTGTCTTGAGAAAAAAAAAAAAAAAAGCTGCATTAACACACATTCTGATTATGAATTTCTTACATGATCAAATACAGTATTAGCTTAAACATTCATTTTAATGATAATAATAACAACAGTTGCTATTACATAATGCCTTTATTCAGAGCTTTATGTAATCATATAAAAATCACAGTATCTGAGAATTTGATCCTGTATCTTTTTATACAGTTCTTGGGAACTTCTTGTGAAGTAAATGGAAAATATAATGTTAGGCTGTAAATGAGGGAACTGAGGCAGAAGGGTGAAGTGACAGGCTCAAGCCACCAGTGAAGTGACATTCTGAATTCTCCAGAGCTGGGTTTTGGACTTCAATCCATGAGTTTTGTGACAAAGGAAAAAATTGGACATTAAGAATTTATATAGAAGTGTTCACATGTGAATTCAATTCCAAGGTATAGTCTATAGATCATTTCAGATCTTATGAAGGTCAGGTAATTTCCAATGACAGTACTTTCCTGTAGTTTCTTCCACCAAACCACAGTGAGTGGTTATGTGAATAACTGGAAATGGATGCATTTTGGGTGGACTGGACTGACACACGAGGGACTAACCTCTCATTTAGAACACAGACAAACGGGGCAGGGACAGTGACTATTACCTACATACATTATAGTTAAAGATTATAGCTAGACACAGGTCTATAGATATTTGATGATTAAGATTACATCTTACATAACCATAGTAATTCAGGGTTTGTAAGCTTAAAAGTAGGAGCATTTGGTTAAATGGTAAGGGGATTTTTTGTTACTGCAGGTTGTGCTCATCCTACCTGCAAATGCCTCGAGATAGCTCATGGAAATATCAGTATCTCCAGATTCACTGTGCATGAACTTAGTACAACTCCATGCCTGAAACCATCACTGTCAGATCAGCTGATGGAGGTGATGGGTCAACTCTGTGATATAATATTTAAGACCAGGTTTTTAAGACCATGTCACTGCTGTGGTCCTTCTATTCCTCTAAGAGTGTTTTATCTCCTTTTCAGTGAGAAATAACATCTCTTAGATGTCTAGCTATGACATTTCAAGTTTTCATTGGCGTTAGTCGATCACCCTTTGCAGTTACCATTCTACAGATGAAAGAATTAGAAGATACTCTGTCAAAGTAACTTGGCAAACTTCAGAAAGTCTCAGAAGTGTACCAGTAACCTGTCTTCTCAGGAGTGCCTCCCTCCTGAGTGTCTCAACTCTTAGCATACCTCATGTTCTTCTATCCCACACTTAACATGTAGCATCAAAAAAAGAGCAGAAACTAATTCTGCTGCATGCACTGAGCTGTTTACGGAACTATCCACCACAGTTAAAGAAGGAGCAATTTGAATAGGGCAAGTATTTTTATTTCCAGATTTTTCCAGCTTTCTAAGGAGTGACACAGTCTTAAATTGCAGAGAACCCAATTTGTCAGTATGAATGCCCAAGGAGAGTAGGCTATATTTCTTAAACTGGTAGTTCCTATTAATAACAACTTACTCCTCCCTGTTTCCATTTGTCTTTGATAATGATAGGTGCTGAACGTAATGGGAACAAATAGTGATTCTAAGACCATTCATCTTCCCACTTCCATACATTAATGTCATAAAACTCCCCTTTCCACTTAAGAGGTATAGAAGAAAAAGTCTGATGGATTGTTATATGTCAAACATGTAACAGAGTCACAAAAAATGGTAATGAAGTGACATGCAAATTTGAAGTCACATTAATTAACCAAATTAAAGAATAGTCAACAATCAATCTTATAGTAACCTGGAGACATCATTATATGTAATGAGGCAAATGTTAGCAAAAAATGAGTCAATGCAAATGTAAAGTTCACTGAAATAAAGTAACATGAGGGAAAAGGTAATGACCATAAGCTTGACTTTCTGAAAAATCTCTAAATCACTGAATGAATTGCTCTGGTGAGTGGTGTAAAAATGCACAGATCCTAAAATGGATAAAGATCATCTTTAACTGGAAAGGACAATTTTGAAAATCATCAACCCACTGTAAACTGCACAGACTTCTAATTTTAAAACTTCCAGTAAAAAAAAAAAAAACAAAAACAAAGCCAAAACAGAAAGCACCAAGAAGAAAAATACAGTCCAATTATTCTTCATTTATGCTTATTTTAGCTCAATGATAAAAGCAAACAATAAAGCCAGGTTTTTGTTTTTCCTAGGATATAATGGCTTGCTGAACAGCACACTAGAGTAATAATTTTTTGATTTGCCAACTGAAATACTGTTTTAGTTAACCAACACTTTATTCATTTGCAATCGTTACAGCTTTATTTTTTCTTTATTTAGCAATTTCTTTATTTTACACAACCAAGTAGCCACCTTAGTTTTTTTCTTCCTTTGGCTAAATACTTGGTATGATATTATACTTCTTAAGGGAAGTGATGTTGAAATTCTAACTATAAATGCTGCAGATCTAATCATAACATACATTAAAACACTTCATGGATGTGAATTCTTATTGTAGTAATAGGACTTTCAATTATCCATATCGGAATAAGCATATCCAAAGAAATACTCGGAACAAGTATAAAACAAATGCTAATATTTATCTTCCATGAAATGTAAATAGTGTCAAAAAGAAAAGGTCTAAGGTATCTGCTATTCTGAATTATTTTTTGTGTTTCTCTAGAGACCTCTAGCGGAGAGAACTCTGTAAAAGTCGTTTTCTGAAAGCTGCATGAAGTGTTTAACTAAAAATTTTTCATCTGATAAAAACAATCTGTTTCATTATTCCTAAAGAGGATCAGTTTCATTATATGATGCAAGAATCCTTGTATTCACATACTTAGGGGTTTGAGTAAGTGCCTAAGTATCAAACTGACATTACAGAAGCATCTATCTTTGTCACTTGTTGCTAATTCTACTGATGATGTGCAGAGATTTAGCAGATGAGAATGGAAGGAAATTAAAGATTTTTCAAATATTCTTTTCCTAGTTAAAACCTGTAGATGTTTCAGATCTTTTACAAAACATGTCATGTTTTATACATGTGCTGCTACTTTATTTTGTATCTACTTTCCATGTTTACCTTTTGCCTTCTGATTGTGTGTGCTCAGTGGAAAGAGCAAGTGGGCAAAAAAATTTCAAGATTAAAAGAGAGGGTCTCTCTATCCTGCAGTTTTCACTTGAATCCTTAGTTTTCCTTGGACAATTGGGCATTTTTGTCATTAATTTCACTTAGATCAGCAATTTGCATCTACAGTAACGTTCAGTGTCTCTTAAAAACTAGTTTGTTTCCCTGAATGACATTGATCTGTGTTAGAAGAACCCAAGCAACTCATTGTCCTTTAGACAAACTAAGAGTTTGACTGTAACAGGTGTAAAAGAAATGTAATGTTTGTAAGCGCCAGGGGATACACCTTAGAAGTAAAGAGTTTGGTTGTAACCGAATTCTGAGCTAGTCCCAGCTGAAGTATGTGTCTTTGCTGCATATCTGCCTTATAGAAGTGTTGTAAGGGAGCTGCAGTTAGGGAAAAAACCAACAGCTGGTGGTTTACCTCAGCACCACTTATAAAACCTATCAAATAAACATGAAAAAGCCATGTAAAAAGTCTTCCGGTTCCTTAAGAGTATCTAGCAGAAAACCACTGGGGATAGAGATGTTAATCATAGCAATATAATTCAGAAATCAGTTTAATTCAGTAATTTCCTGTTGATTTAGATCATATATTTAAGAAAAAACAAAACAAACAAACAAAAACATGTGGGACATGGTAAGCCTGGTTACCAACACCAGCTACCGAGGGAAGGGAGTTCCCTTGGTGTAGTGAAGCACCCAGCAATGCTTAGACCAGATGCAGCCTGGTTTCCACACAAAGTTATGCAACACGTCGGGGTTTTAAATATCAAATAGGGAGAAGAGGCCTTAAAGTTTACATTGATTCACAGAAACCCAGAGTTACAAAGGTAAAAATGATAATGAAAATGATAAATAATAGTTGTCCTTTAACCCCATCCGGCAACTGAATACCACACAGACACTTGCTCGCTCCTCTCCACCCAGCAGGAGGAGGGAGAGAATTGGGGGAGAGAACTGGAAGAGTAAAAGTGAAAAAAAATATGTGAGTTAAGAATAGTTTAATAATTGAAATAAACTAAAGTAATAATAATACAAGAATATACAAAACAAGTGATGCACAATGCAATTGCACACCACCCACCAACAGATGCCCAGCCAGTCCTTGAGCTGTGGGCCCCCAGTCAGCTTTCCCACTAGTTTATGTACTAAGCATGATGTCATATGGTATGGAATATCCCTTTGGCCAGTTTGGGTCAGCTGTCCTGGCTTTGGTCCATCCCATCTTCTAGTGCATCTCCAGCCTTCTGAGTTTGGAGAGAATGAGAACCTGAAAAGTCCTTGGCTTTTGCAATATGTGGCTCCTGCAATATGTAAGGAAACACCCTTCTTTGGATATCCTTGGAAGCTATGGGTGCCTAATTTTTAGGCAAGTAAAAAAAAAAAAATTGTAAAATCAATCTGATCTCTTAGAAAGTCTTATTTTATAGTAATATTTTGATGGAAGAAGTGATATCGTTAACTTTTAAAATATCATGGTACATACTACATTTTTTTTTTGCAAGATTATTCTGTAACGTTCATACATAATGATTAAATTTAAAATGTAGTGTTCCTACATGTGATTCTAACCTATAGCATTTACTATGCCATTTTAATTTTCTTTTTTCCTATAGGAAACCCTCATTAATGTTGATTTACAAACCTAGGACAGGATTATTTCCAATAAATGTTTCACAAGATTTTATAGTATGGATCGAACTTTCTTATGTATTTTGGAAAAAATCTAGAGTACTGAACATCAAAATATTCTGCATTCTCTGTGTCAAAGTGACACTAGAGATCTCAGCATATGAGTTGTTATTTACTGACGGTTACATGCATATGACAATGTTTTATAAAAAATTACAGTTCAGCATGAGTTATATGGTCTTCTTCCTCATTCCTGAACTGCATATTTAGCCCAGTTATCCTGAAAAATAAAATACGCATTAGACAAACTGCTCAGGAAATGGGAATGTTGATTCCTCATCCAACAGCAGGTGATGCTCTTGCCACAGGCAAACAGTTTTCTTCTTCCTCAGAGAATGAGGCATCTGATAATGCCGCTTGAGATAAGATCCAAAATATTCCCAAGTTCTTGTGCTTATACAGCACATGGTGGCAATGCAACACCTAGATAAGAGCTGAATTAACCAATCAATAGGAGTTAATAAGCAATTCAGGCAGCAGTGGAACGTAATACATGGTCCTGAGGAAGCAGCAAAGCCTACATCAAGGGTGATGCACTGTCTCCCACTGATATTTCAAGGTTGCCTTGGAATTAGACAGTATGATAATGAACTACACTGTGTGCCCACAACCTCTATTCCTTACAGATTAAAGAAATAAAACAGGCAAACAAAAAACCAAAAACATCCTGTGAGTTAGCCAGTACCATCCAGTTTATATAGCTAGTTATCACGTCTCCTTGCAAGCCATTTTTTTTTTTTTTGTTGAGGTTGAAATTGCAGCAAATTGTCAATAATATGCATTTTAAATGGCCCAATTAAATGCTTATTTACTCTGCTGGAAAACTTCTACATATTTCTAAGGTCATTTAACTTACTCCAGTGCTGGTAAAAAGCTATCATACTTCTAGTTAACCAAAAGGAACAAAATTCATTGTACCATCTGCATCATCGGGAACATTAAGGAAAGATCCCCAGGATATATTACAAAAATGGTAGCTGTTTCATCCGTTTTGAATTTTGTGATGGTTACTCTCAACTTAAGCTAAAGTTCTAAGCTGCTTCTTATTTATAGTCTGTACATTCCTGACAGCTATGAGTTCTTCCTGTTACAGGCTGGTTTTGTGACATAGAATATGCAGTTTCTAGAATGTGAATCAAAACCATAAGAAAGGCCCCAGGATTTATGTGGGGGAATGTTGTCCTGTGACTGAGAAAGCTTTGATTAGAAAAAAAAAAAAAAAAAAAGAATGGGAATAATCAGCATTTAAGATGAAACAAATTTTTTAAGTTAGGCCTTTGTTCCCATCAATTAGACTATAATAATAAAAGAAGTGGTATCGCTTTTTACTGAGTATAACGTAGAGAGACTTAGGAGTGGCTCCAAATGAAACAAATACCTACAACTTTTATATAGTGCTGATTTTAAACACAGGGAAAAGTAGAATTTGGGAAGATGTGAAAATAAGCATTACCAAAATTTAGGTGGAGTGAAACAAAGCTTAACTTTCTCAAACTGAGCTGCTGGTCATGAAATGTATTAAAATGCAGGTTCATTCATGATTTTTCTTCTCTAAGTAAAGGGTGTAGTAGCATCAACTGAATGTGGGAAAAGAGAAGTGGTCTAGGCCACTGAAACTCAGCAGGAAGGGATTGGAGCCTGGATTCCCACATGGTGTGAAATATCAAGCATCTCTATTTGTCTGACATCCAAGCATGTGTTCTGTGCCCAGAGCTCAAATTAAATTCAGGGAACCTACTCTAGACATGACAAAATACACTGTCTTCCTTCTCCTCATTTATATTTCTGACTAGCCTGTTGGGGTTCATAATTTCTGGAGATGGGACAATTGTCTGGTGTCTCCTCCCTACAACCAGCTACAGTATGTGCCACAAATTTTAGGGATTTCTCAGTACTTGGTTAGGCCACTGTATTGTACACAGAGAATAAAAAGCCAGTATGGGTTCTGCATCAGGGTTTCTTCTTATAAAAATTCATTCAAAAGGTAGGCTGTTTGTCTGAGCCTTGGAGAAGCTTAAGATGTGTAAGCTTTCCTAGGAAACAAGCTACCTCTTCCAGGAATGGAAGTATTTAGGTTTTTAACTTTTAAAAATTATGGGCTCACTCAGTAAGCCAGATTAAGAGTTGTGCTAATAACTCAGTGCAGAAGCATTGCCTCAGACCAGTGAGACCCTTCACTAGGTTTACATTTGTGCACGAAACAAAGCACAATGAAAAAGACATCAAAAATCTGTTTCCAGTCTCTTTCTGTCTCCAGAGTATAGTTCTCACATACAATGTCATAAAGTGGGTTAAAATATAAACAATTTCTGGCAAAAATTATGAGAATGTCTTTGCCATAAATATCTTAAAGTACACAAGTTGTCTTCTGAAGAGCTAAGGTGGTATGAAAGTATGAGTAATGTTACCTTTCTAAAGCGAATCATATAAACCAGCTTAAAGGAAATCGAAGTTCTGCCTTTAACTGGATTCCAGATAGATTCACTAAAACACATTTACAGAAAAATAGAGGGTTTGGTAGATGAATGTGAGTTTCAGATTTAGATTCCAATTCAACAAGTTATCTGAGAATGTTTATTGCATTTTAGCCTTTTCAAAGCACGCACAGTCAGACTTGATCTGTACTATATGTGTCCAGATGCAGCTCAGCATTTGCACATCAATGTTATTTTTGGTCCTTTCTAGAACATGTGACATTTCATAGGAGGTGACATCTACTGTGACTTTTACAATTATAATTTTTTTTTTCAGTTTAAAGGTAATTTCTAGGGCAAGATTACAAAAACAAAAACATGCAGTGTATAATCTACCTTGACAAATCAGTAGATCTAATGTTGCAAGGTTATAGAAAAGTGATTTTCTCCTTGATGTGGGGAAAAGGTTCAGGAAAATATTAAGTCTATCAATATTGTGTTTTGGAGGGAAAATGAAATCTTTAAGTATAATGTCAGGCCCAAAATTATTATTTCAGTGGTTCAGTAGGTTACCATAGCAATACAACCCAGTGGTTTTTGAAATACTTTATTTAGCTTAATCACTGGGGGGAAGGGTTACTGTATTCAGAATCAAGCTTAATCAAAATGACAGAATCATTTTTTCCCTTAACTACGGTGAGCAACCCATAGCTTCAAAAATACACTTATTGCTTCCTTACAGATCTGTCTCTTGAAATGATCTTAGCTTGTACTTCTTAGTGCGTGAATACATTGTGAAAAAACAGGAGTCAATCACCCAAGTGGTTACTTTTCATGTTATAAGGACCTTGTCTGTGGCTTTGTGTGATTCCCACGTACTCTGTTGTTGCATCAGTGACGCGAGACAGACACACGTTCAATATGAATGTTCAAGCATGTCTCACTTTATTGCAAAGTTCTTCACCTTTTTATATCATCTGTTTGGGTTCGTGAAACTTTCCAGCCGCGAATCCTCTTCCTTTACCAGACCACACTAATCAGCATTTGGAATCAATACAAGAATAGGTAACAACAAGACAGGATAACAGCAAAACAGGATACGAAACAGAAGACAAAGAACATTAATCACATAAATAAGCACTAGCTTTATCTCTTGAGCAAAAGTAGTTTTCCGACAAATCACATCTGTCAACATTGTTGGCAGACCACACGTTGCTAATCTTCATCTGTAGCTCATTATGCGCAAAGCAAGTGATCGCTCAGATACATAAAACAGCGCTCGTGGAAAACTTGCAATTATCCCATAATTGGCTTCTTATATAACTGACCCTCGGTTAACTCTTATGCTTGCTTTATGCTTGTTATGCTGGCTTTATGCTTGCTGCTTATATACCTAGGGGAATCCCACACTCTGTGGTTGTAGAACACCAAAGATTATAGTTACATGACGCAGCTCATTGCTATGGGTTGGCATTGACGAATTTAAACAGCATCCTTGTGAGAGGCAAGTGCAATAGGCAGAGTTAGAGACTGCCTGACGCATCTTTAAGTGACACAACTTAGTTGTTTAGCAAGCAGTATACATTGCAAGCAAGGATGTCAGTATCAGATAATTCCTTGCTACAGAAATTCAGAATTAATAGGAATTGAACTGTAATATCAGCTTTTAGGAGTAAAAGCCATGGAAGAAAACAAACATCCACATCCATAGATCAGATGTGTGGCAAATTAAAAATCAGATTCTTGAAAGTTCATGGGAAGATCTATGTTTAAAGTTACTGGATTTTTATGCTGATGAACATAATTGCTCTTTGATTCTTCTGGCTCTGATAAAGAAAGTTTTATAATTTCTCATATCACCTAACATAATAAAGTGTAAGCCCAAACACTGTGCTATGTATCTTAGACACCAGGCATATCTTCATTGCAGATAACTGTTGCAGAAGGAGATGTATGTTTTGCTAGAGGGATAGCTTTTCCTTTTCAATCATGCATACAAGTTTATACCAGATTGCTTGAGTGACTGGGTAAATGTATACATTTTGCAGTACACATGATGGCATTGTAGTGATAAAGAATATACTCCAGATGGCACAAATCTAGCTAATCATTAAATAAATTTTAACTTCACTGTCTATACCGCTTTTTAATTAAATGATAACTAATAAACTATTAGACACATGGCAACCACTTCTTTAAATAACTAGACTGTGAATTTCTCACTTCAGTGCTGCTGACTGCTGTGGAACATCGATAGAAAAATTGTATATTATTTGACTGACTCTGAGGCTATCCAAGCAAATAACCAATAACTACAGCTCATTTAGAAGTCAAACTTTTGATTGATTAGAGTTAAAGATGCTCAAAGTATTAGCTTCTTTGATGCTACCAATACAAATAGAAATGTTTATGAATCCAGTTATAACTGATAAAGCACAAAGTAATAATGAGCATGTTCTACTGACTTTCAGTGGATACCAGATCTGTAAATCACTGAGTGTCAAACGTTCTAAAAGTTATTTTACTTTTACAGAAGGTAACTGTCCCTACTTCCACATCCTGTGCATTTCCTTCTTTCTCTTTAGTTTGAGCAGCATGTCTCGACTCAACCATGCCCACCTCTGGCCTTCCTTTCCTGATTTCTTACACCTGGGGATCAAGTGTTCTTGCATTCTATGGCGTGCATCCTTAAAGATCTGCCAGCTCTGTTCTGCTCCCTTGTCCCTGAGGTCAGTCTCCCAGGGGGTCGTATTGACTAAATCGTTGAATGGTTGGAATTTTTCTTTCCTAAAATTCAGGGTTCTTACTTTACTCTTTATCTATCTCATGTCCCTCAGGACTGCGTACTGCATGATCACAGTATGATCACCGTGGCCCAGGCTGCCTGCAATTTTGACATCACCAATTAGCTCACATTGGTGACCAACAGGTCCAGTATCCCATTCCCTCTGGTAGGGCTGTCTATTACCTGGGTTAAGAAGTTATCATCAATGCATTCCAGAGGCTCCCGGATTGCCTACAGCTCACTGCGCTGCTTTTCCAGCAGATGTCAGGCTGGTTAAAGTCCCCCCAGCAGGACAAGAGCCTGTGAGCATGAATGGCTTACAGTTCTGACTGTACAACCGTCATGGGTTTGTCTAAGCCACATTCGTTGTGTCCACTTGAAAGCTGGTGAAAGAACTGTTGTCATTCCAGCCAAACCAATCTTATGACAAATGGAAAACTGATACTGGAACACATATTTCCTCACAAGCATTACCTAAGAATGAGCAGCAGGTACTGTAAATAATTACATTAATAAAAGGACCATTTTCCATTCTTCCTTTCTAGGTGAAACAGGAGTGTTTTCAGGAGCTGTATGTAACACAAAACACTGGTACTCTGCCTCTGCAGCTGACATTTTTCCACTTGATAATCATTTGCTTGCTTGAGCAATTACAGATGATGTCTGAAATCTCTTTTGTCACTTTTTCAACTCAGGGAACTTGTGCATTTCTTTCATTTACTCAGTTAATAACTAAGATCATAGCTGCTCTGTATGCATAAACAATGAGGAAAAATAGTCACTGACCAATTAACGATAATGTTGATTGTAATTTCATAGCTTTGATTGCGAATATAAATGTTTCCTACTACTAATTGATATTGACTTATTTCTATGTGTCTGAATATTTTGTTCTGCTGATGGATTTTGACCCTTTTATACTTGTGTGTTTTGGTTTTTAACAGGCTCAGTGTATCAATATCAGGGAAAGATGCCTGGTTTTGAAGAAGTGCAAATTTTCTCTGAAGACATACAAATAGCCCTTCAGCAACAATGATAAAAGTCTGGAATCCTTACTGGGCAGGTTATATAGTTAAATAATTATTCTACAGTTAAAATAGCTTTGGGAGTTTCTTCTTCAAACAGAAATAGGAAAATCCAAGTATTTTGGTCTGTTACTTCTGAATCAGCATGCAGAAGGTGCTAATCTGAGTGTCCTGATTTTATATATCATAAATATATTTAAAAATTCAAATGAAAAAATGCATTAGTAGTGAAGAGGTGGTAATGATAAGTAGAGATGACTTAAAATAATTGCTACTTAGAGCTGAGTGGATGAACTGTTGTGACAAGTCTGGATAAAAAGGATGTACAGAACAAGAAAACATATTTTTTGGAATGCATGAAAATCTAGACAAGACTTTAGCATTTGATGGGAAAAATGATAATCATGATTTTTACTGGGAAAAAATGTAGCATTAATCTCATCTAGACATTTAAAGTTAGATATCTAAATCCCCTGGGTTTTTTGTATTTAATAGAATGAAATTAGTATCTCCAGCAGTCTTCGAATCATAGAATCATAGAATGGTTTGGGTTGGAAGGGACCTTAAAGATTATCTAGTTCCAACCCCCCTGCCATGGGATTAATTTAGTTTGGGAATGATCATGCTCTAATAATACCTCTCTTCTTTCCACTGAGTACGAAAGATGCCTAAGGTGGCATTTAACTTTTAACTCAACTTCCAGGAAGTCCTGGATTGTGCACTTAAACATTAAGTTACCAATACTGCTGGCTTAAACTGTAAGGCTACAGCAGACACTCTTCCATTAGACTGAGAGAAGGAGAAAGGAGGCCATGAAGGAGCCCTGGTTACTGTGTTTGATGGTCTCCCATCTGCAACAGGTTTTTGCTGTTGTCAATTTTCAGAAGTCAAATGCATCTGTCTCATGCATCTGTTTGTCACAAGAAATAGATATAGAAATATTTACCAAATTCTGCTGTAATTATTGTTGCCACTTAAATTAATCAGACACCCCATGCAAGATATTACCACAATGATAGAAGGGAGAAAGGAAAGATGTAATATTTAATCTTAATTTAAGGGTCTAAACTTCATGTAAGCACTTTCACAGTGCACTGCAAGTTACAAAGAACATAGTTCCTCTCATTCAAGGCATAATATGATTTTCTGTGATATACATCACTCACACACAAAGCACACCATTGTTGGTAGATGTGTATCAGATGGCTCTGTCTGTAGAATTGATATTATAGAAAATTGGTTAAAGCATAATAACGTTGTGTTCAGATGGTTTCATAAACAGTGGTTTCTCCTGAGTTGAGCACCCAGAACTCATGGGAGTGAGTCTAGATGGTTTTTTTTCAGCTCCTATATTGGACCAGTTTGACACAAACTGTCCTAGATATGAACATGTCATGAAAGTTGTATGAAACAATAGTTGATCAATATTATGTCTTCTGTTACGTGTAACTGAATAATAAACTCCATGTCTAGCTTGAGTAATAACTACATAATTCTAACATGAGTAATCATCAATTCCAAGGTTTCCTTTTTAATAGAAGGTTGTGTCTAAATTAATTTAGCGTTTCTTCCTAGATTCTGCTCACATAGGCCGTAATTTGGATATGATAATCCTCCCATCCGTAATTAAAACCTGGTGTTAAATAGGATGAAGAAGAAAAAAAAAAGGGAGAACAGCAGCCTTGATGATATTAAGATTGATCTTTGTTTCTAACAGATGGTGTAGGCATAGAGGTTAATAGCAAAAAAACCCAATACTTCCTCTGTCATTTTTAGCAGTACTTCTAAATGCTTTTCCCTCTGTCACACTTTTGCTTAAAAAGACTTAAGACCTCCTTCTCTTTCACACAGCTTTCTCTGGCATGATAAGGGTGGCTGAAGTGAAAAGGAAATAAATGTGCATGCGCTTTAAGGAAGCCCTTAAGACTTCCAGAGCAAAGTAAAATGGAAGACATATAAATGAGAACGAGGCTGTCAAAACATACTACAATCAGTCCAAATTGTACATAAAGCTCACACCAGACTTTTAAAACATACCGTTAACATTTGATGAGAGCTGTGATTGCATGTGGGTTTTTGTCATTACAGAGTATTTACGATGATACCATGCCCAGACTTGCCTTAAAGCTCTCTCTGTTACCATCAAAGCTGGGGAAAAAAACCTTTGGAAGCCCTGGACTTTTGAAGAGAGTATAGATGAGATATGTGACAGAGGATATGACCCAACCTCTAATGCCCTCTGTACTAGGTATAGTACACATATCATAGAATCATATCATAGAATGGTTTGGGTTGGAAGGGACCTTCAACATCATCTAGTTCCAACCCCACTGCCATGGGCAGGGACACCCTCCACTAGACCAGGTTGCTCAAAGCCTCATCCAGCCTGGCCTTGAACACTTCCAGGGATGGGGCATCCACAACTTCTCTGGGCAACCTGTTCCAGTGCTTCACCACCCTCTCCATGAAGAATTTCTTCCTGATATCTAATCTAAATCTCCTTGCTTTCAGTTTAAACCCATTACCCCTTGTCTTGTCACTACAGGCCCTTGTAAGAAGTCCCACCCCAGCTTCCTTGTAGGCCCCTTTTGGGGATGGGGGGGGGGGGGACCCTTCTCTTCCTGAGGCTGAACAAGCCCAGTTCTCTCAGCCTTTCTTCACAGGAGAGGTGCTCCAGTCCTCTAATCATCTTCGTGGCCCTCCTCTGGACTTGTTGCAACTGGTCGATATCCTTCTTATGCTGAGGTCTCCACAGATGGATGCAGTACTGCAGGTGGGGTCAAACCCCCAGAGCTCAGTACATCCAGCACACAGTCTTCAGGAAACTCCTCTTTGCTGAACATACCATTGGAAATGTCAGCTGGCTTTAGTCTGGTTCTCAGAAGTTTAAACAAAAAGGCTCTTGAAATGTCGAATTTTGTCTGCAGAACCTTCCCTCTACAGCCAAGGGTTCAGAAAGAGATGTAGAAGAACATGATGTTGGAGAACTGAGCTCTCATGCAGCACATGTCTGCTCTTCATCTCCAGAAGGAAAGTCTGGGAGCCTTTTGAGCAGATGCCATTAAATAACGATGGCCATCTGACCCCTGGAGCTGCAGGGCAGGCTGTGACAGAGGAGGCCAGGGCTGCTCTATGCCAGTCACAACGAGTTCCAGCCAGCCCTGCATTGGAAAAAATGACCTGCTGGGCCTCCTACCCCCAAATTTGTACCCTTCTTGTTTTATTTGTTCTACAGATCATCCAGGAAGGATCAGGGGTGGAGTTTATAGTAACCATATGTTCAAGCCCTTGCCACGTTCCCGGTTTTGTGTTTTGGGGGTCAAGAAGTGGCATTTTTCTGAGGGTGGGTGTGTCATCACAATGTTAGTCCCTGACACCTGGGAGGAAGGGTGGAATTCGAAGGCTGTTTGCTTGAACACTTCTTAAATACCTCTTTGCTGAGGGGATGAGTAGCATGTGTTGGCATCCATCCTGAGTATTCATGGTGAAGTGTTGTATTCTCCCTCACAAGATATGCATAATATTGCCTGTCTCAAGAAATGATGTTTTACACTATAAAAAACCAGATCTGAAAAAATGTTTAGTATTTCTTTTTAATGATTTGTGTTTGAAGACGAGAGTGGATTTGATTGGATTTAAATCACAAGATGTCTTGAGGGTTTTTCTTTTCCATAAGACTGTGATAAATTTGACTTTCTCAGTACAGAGGTTCTTGCTAGGTATCTTTTCAGCAGCTACCCTGGAGCTGTATGATTTATAAAATGAAAAATTAAACATGTGCATGCATTTCAGCAAATAAATCAATCAAGTTATGGTGCATATTTAGTTCCCAAACATTGTTTTATTGATTTTTCTATTCAACTGAGGACTAACTCTTGCCAAACTTTATTGGTTCTGAATATCTAGAGGCACAAGATTTGTGTTCCAGCTGTGATTATTTCTGTAGGAAATATTCCTTTGCAGAAACAGTTTCTGGAGACAGCAAATATTAATTTGTTGGATTTCAGAGAATGATTATGGAAAGTAAATTTGGTAGAACACATCCTGTAAACACAGCTGAACTTTGCACTGGTTCTGGGTTGTGAAATTGTTGGAACCTGTTGCAGAGGGTGGACATGTGGGTTAGTGTGTGTTGTGCATATGTTCCTGCCATTGTGCAGGCCACAGAGAAGCGTACTCCAGCTGCTGCCTTCTAGTGCAGAACAATACGTCATGCTTGAAAATCCTTAAGTGACTGCGGAAATCTTAAGATTAGAAAGTCTATTGGCTAAGTAAATAAGCCTTATTCTAAGTGAATGACCCCTAAAATGGAAAAGATATTTGACAGAAAAATAAAGTAAATAAAATATAGAAGATTATTTGTGGTATTCTTGCTATTCAAGGGTAACTACAGTCTGACCAGCACCAAAAGAAAACATGAATTAAAGATAATGAGTTCTTCTATTCAATAATAAGCATTGATGTGTTGGTAACAACAGGTTCACCTCCTTGTGTGACTAAAATGGGTTTGTCTTACACTAGACATAGAATTAGAGTGAGTGCTAAATGGAACTCACTGCCTGAGTTCAAAGTCAGTTCTCCCAGGGAAGGCAAAACATTCCTGTCCCAGGAAGCATCAAGGTACTGTAAAAAAAAGAACCAGACAGATCTGCTGTCATTATTCTGCTGCCCTCACTCTGCTGTCCTCACAGTAAAAGAGCTACATCTGTTGAGGGCTGTATTCAGATTAGGTTGCTTAGCCCTTTGGGACTACTGAGAACTGATAAAGCTGCCCTTACTTGAGCCTGGGCCAGTGCTACGACTTGAGATCAGAAAATTATAAATGGAAACTGAATGCAACAGTTCAATCAGATGTCTTGCATTTACCCTTCATCTAACTGCTGAAGTTCATAAGTGTTGATAACTGTAATCAAAAGGGGGATAAAAATCAGAAGATGAACCTAATACACAAACCAAACACAAGTGAAAGGAGTTCCTTTTGTCATTACCAAACAATTAACTGTAGTGGAAGTTTGATATGAATTGAATGGAAAAAAAGGAAACCTCATGGTTAAATATTTTGTACTTGAGTATTTTAAAATTATTTCCAGATAAACACCCCTAAATTTAGCATGAAGTTTTTTTAAAAATAAACTAACTTATTTTGTTCTTCAGCTTTATAGCTGAGTTGTAATCGGCTCAGATTAAAAATAAATGACCGCACATAAAAATTAAAAAGGCATTTCAAAAGCACCTACTCTACTAAAGAAGGTTATGTTCCAGAACAGAGAGTTTTCCTTCACTTGTTTTATACATTATAGCCACATCAAGTTGCTGATTGCTGAAGTAAACATTTCTCTAAGGACTGCAGATGCTGGAATGAGAATAATGACTCAAACAAGAGCTATAGTTAACTATGGCAGGGGCCCTCTAGGAAGATAATAAATATCCTCTGACATAATAAACAGCAAGAGTTTTGAATGAGTCATTGCAATTTACAAAGTAAATAATAGATACTTTAACAAACATCTTACTATATAATTGTCCACATCAATGATTGAAAACTATCTGGAAAATATCTGTTGCAATAGAAATACCATAGAGTTTAAAACATTTGCATGCATCTTAACCTCCTCAGATGCACAAATTCTTTCTATGCCCACAGTCCTTATAAGAAAAAGCACACGTCAATCTTAAAAAGGATCCCACCATCCAGAGGACTCAGATGCTTTGCTACCACCCCTCCCATCTCCTGGATTGAGGGCTTGTTCTCAGGGAGGGAGTGTAGATCATATTGGACAGGGTAAATGGATTTCAGAAGCGTAGGACTGCTCATGGGGCTTCCCTGGCCTCAGGGGTACATTCTGTGTACTCTGTTCAGTGGTACATTGCATGCTTTACCCCCAGCTTCGTCTACCACAAAGGAGCCTCCGTCTCCAGGCTTTATACAGTTCTCATTAGGTGGACAAATGAGGTGAGAACTCCTGGGCTGTCTACAATCACACTCTTCTGTTTTTCAAGTGTTCCTTCTAGGAAGCTTCCAGTAACTCACCACACTGAAAAATCTAAAAAATCAGAAATGAAATTGTCAGTGGAGAGTATACGTTCATTTGGCAGTTCTTCCAGCTGTACTGTTAGAATTTCAAGCTCTTCAGATTTAAAAGAATAGGGTTAGAAAAGAATGAGACAGGAAGGTATCTCTGGAGACTGCCTTGTCTAGTCCCCTGATCAGAGCAAAGTCAGGTAGAGCAGGTTGCTCAGAGCTGCGTTCAGTCAGGTTCTGAATATCTCCAGGGGTAGAGACTCTACAGTCTCTCAGGGAAACATGTCCGTCCTCAGAGTGAAACATTTTTTCTTATGTTTAAATGGAATTTCCTGTATTTCAGTTTTTGGTCATTGCCTCCTGTCCATTCGTTAGATACCACTGGGTATCTGTTGTCTTTACACCTTCTGATTAGATATATGGCTTTTTGAAAAACAGTTATATCAAAGTTCTTTCCAAAAATATCAACAGAGGCTCAGTTGACTCTTGTGTAGAGCAGAATGTGATTTTTTTTATTTCTGTGAATGGATGAACTAGAGATGTAAAAGTTCTGCAATCATTTTATTATTAAACAAATGGCAACAGAACCCAGGAGATTCGAGCATGGAAACTTATCTGCACGAAAGCGTTTCAAGCATTTTTCTTGCTGCTTGGCAGTTTTAAGCCCAATGCCATATTGCTGTAATGGACCTTTTTTTCCCCCTTACAGATGTAGCAAAGGGTGCTTCACATTACACTCCCTTTGAACTCCAGATATAAAATCATAAAACTTCAGCTAGGATAATTGTTTCTATAATGGTTCAATTTCAAGTCTTTTAAATTGGCCTTTCATTGTTGCAGACCCCAGCTTCTTACATACAGAGTTGATCAAAATGAAAGTATGTTTTAAGGAAGTTTAATTTTCCATGGCTTATTTTTGTGTTACTTACACATAATCTTTTTTAAACCCAAATACTAGGCATGGATCTTAAGCTGACCCAAAATACATCTCAATAAATAAGTACTAGAATTATCTGAACACTCTTTTAAAAAGAAAATCAAAGCCCACAAACTTAAAAGCAATTTGTTTCCAATGAGCTATATTTAAACCAGACTCACTTTGTAGATGCAAATTAACTTTAAAAGCTGCTTGGAATATTTTGACTGCTTTGCCTTAGACAGGTGAAAGCTTAACAAGGATCAGCCACTATGAATCTAGTGTGATTCATCAGAGCTAATCAAGACCAGATATTTCAGGTTTGGATAACGAATACACAGAAGAAAATTCTTATATATAATCTACACACCAAATTGTCTTCACCAGACTTAGTAGTCTGGTTAATTTTATGTAATTTAAATAAGGTAACAGGAAATGTATGGCCTGAGCAATAAAAGAAATAGTCATGTAAGTATGTCTTATGAATTGTATTTATAAGGGAAATTAATATGCTCATGTTAAACAGCTGCATGTAAAGTTGTAAAAGATTATTTGAAGGTCCCTTTTATGTAAAAAAAAAAAAAAAACCAAAGGTGGGGGTGGAGGGGGCACAAAAACCCCCCAACCTATGGGGTCACCTGAATCTGTCTTTCTCCTCAACTCAGTACTTTTAGAAGGCATATATTTAAACTAGGATGTCACCTGCTCTGGCTTTCTAGGGCATGGTTGCCTCAAAAACATGTAACAGTTTAGAGAGTGACTGATTAAAATTTTATAATGAAAATAACATATCACTCAAACACTATGGAAGCTTTTTTCTTACCACTGTCATACAGGGAAACTGATAATCTAAAGGACTTCTATAAAAATTTCCTGAAAACCTTTTCCCAATTATAGTGACTTTTTCCACACCTATGACATGTAATGACAGTTATGACTTGGTTGGAATAATGTTGTCTTGTTCTCCTTAATATTGTCATAGAGTCATAGAATCATAGAATGGTTTGGGTTGGAAGGGACCTTAAAGATCATCTAGTTCCAACCCCCCCGCCATGGGCAGGGACACCCTCCACTAGACCAGGTTGCTCAAAGCCTCATCCAGCCTGGCCTTGAAGACAACCTGAGATGGGGGACTGGTGTCCTAGTAGTGGTGTCCCAGATAATTTGCTTGTAAGCTGAGAGGAAAATATAAATAGAGAAAAAGGGAATGGATAAAAAAATAACATTACTAAAAGCTGAAATATTGTGTCTATGTATTTACAACATAGAGCAGCACAGGGCATTCACATTGTTAATACCATTTTTGATGCACAGCATTTTGGATATAAAAATTAATTCTGAGCAGGGCCTATGGCTGGATCTTGTTTTGCTTTAATATCTACCTAAAACTAGGCCCTGAGGAAGGAGCAGAATTCTGTGCAATGCAACATAAATGAAAAAGAGCCCCAGCCACCATAATTCTAGACTCCTGTATGTCCCGAGGGATGTAAGACCTAATACACTGTGAAGAATTTAATTATAAAGGTAGAATTCATTCCTGTTAGTCACAAAGTACAAATAGAAGAGTATTCAGAAATTTCTGGAGTCTTTTCGTAAAGATTGACGATATTTAATGTTCCTGGCCTTCCACAAAGGCTGGGAGAGCTCTTTGTGCTAAAGAAAAAACTCAGGACCACCACAACAAACTGTTGAGCACAAATCCATGACATCCTCTGCATGTCAGAGCTGAAGCCTGCAGCTTTCTCTGAAAACACTGGCCAGTTTTTGAGGGGAAATATTCACTTTGAATTTCATAAAGCAACGTAGTTGAGATGTAAAGTGTTCTGCATTTAATTACATGAGGCTAAATCATGCTGCTTGTTTTGACATAACACTATAATAATAATGTACTGTCTTTTTCCTGAAGATCCTAATATTTTTCAATCCAATCAGTGGAGCAATTGATAGCACTGCTTTAGAGTGCAGAGAGACTTCTGTTGTTTCATTGACTGATTAGTGTCAACATAGCAATACAAAAATGGAAAAGGTCAGCATTTTGCAAGGGGAAGTTGCATGAGTACATTCAATCCATAGTTCAATCCAGCTTCAGTTTCAGTGGGAGTACTTGTACATGTAAAGCTAAGCACGCTGATGTTTGTAGATTAAGGTTTGTTTACTTTTGGTAAGAGTAACCTCCTTTCCAGAGTAGAAAAAAAAACTCTTTTACAAATGTTTTCTGAAATAAGAGTTCTCTATTGAGAATAATATTGAGTCAGTACTAGTAGAATTTATATTTTTTTATTATTTTTAATAAATAGAAGACACATTCATCAAGTTATGTTATTCAGAGTATGGATAGTTAACCCTATTTTTCTGGTTTTGTCCTAAAATTATTTTGGAAATAGGTATTAGGCTTCCAAGAGTGTTGGCCTCAGACCTATAAAGCTACTCCTATGCCTTTCCCCACCCCCCCTCCTTGGGCCTGGCCTTTTAGGTACATACAATACACTTATTTTAATTTATAACATTTTTTCTGCCATCTAATTTTAAAAATGTCCTGTTTTGTGAACATATCCAATACTGTTAGATGTTCTGAAAGGTTTCCTTATTTATCGTAATGTTGTCCAGGGTCTACACATTCTCTACCTAGGTCTGAAAATGCAATTTGAGGTTTTACAAAACTGAAGTGATAAAAATAAATAAGAAGTAGTTCTTGCTAAACATCGAGACTAAGCCACCAAAACTAATGGACAATTTAAAAATGAATGCAGCAATAGCTAGTCATCAAAATATCTTCCTAGATTTGCCTTTTCAAAGGCAAGGTGAAACTAACAATATAATGCTGAAAAAAACAGCTGCCTCTAATTTACAGAATATTAGACATCAGTACCCTGACTTTGTTCAAGGCAGAAACAAGAACAAGGGAGAAATGATTTTAAGCCACCTCTTAGCATTTTTGCTATGAGATTTAAATGAATGCTCAGCATCTGATATATTTGAGTTCCCAGGGACTTAGTGGGTGGGGCTGGGATGTTTCCAGAAGTACTTGTGGGCTTGAGTACATGATGGAGGTGTTGCTGACGAAGACAAACCAGCCTCTCAGTAGCTGGTGTAAATGAAAAACCCTCTGCAGTCTGGGCTAAGGTGCAGCTTCAAGCCCATCATGGCAGAGGAACACAAGCTCTTGGCAAGCCAAGCATTTTCCCAGCCAGGTCTGGGTTATGCTTAGCCTTTAATACCAGAATAAGTTACTGATGAGAAAAATGCATTAGTCTGGGGGGAGACCTAGCTACTTGCTGATTATGATACGCTGACCAAGTCCGATCAGCGTGTTGTAGCGGGGACAAAAGCCAAATACACTGGACTTTTATATTAGTATGCACCTTTTTTAGGTTTTCCTTTTAGACTTGTTCTACTATATAAATATTTCTACTTATCAATAAAAAAATATACATAAAAACTGTTCAGGATGCTTAGCTGGGATTTGGGACATCTAAGCTTCTTTTACAGTATATATTTCACCTAAGAGTGGGAAGCTTCCTTCAGGCTACCTAAGATATCCTTGAGATATGGATGATCTTCTGGTAGATGTGCACCTCAGAGCGACCAAGAATTGGAACCTATTTTTCTGAGCTAAGTGTCCTTTAAAATAGGTCTATCAATATCCTGGAAAGAGGACCAGTCCTTTACTCACGTAGGTGTCTAAGACAGAGGGAAACATCTCCTTCCCCTTTGCCTCTTCAGTTTTCCTAAGCATAGCTGAAGTGATTTGATAGTCACAGGTTTTATTTCTAACCCTCAAAAATTATGAAGGAAGTTTGGTTGATAAAGAGATAGCAAAACATCTCCCATTTTAAACAGAAATGCCTAAGTCTGCTTCCACGTAGAGCAGTGAATTAAATTTTAAATATTTATTTAAAAATATCATAGTGCAATAAAGCAAATGTTAGTTTCTCCTCTTTTGTGATTGTTTTGAGAATCTCTGTGAAAAGAGGTTGTCTAGGCCTTAGGAAACAGGCTTGGATAGTAAAAATATATGCTTGTTCACTGTCTTGATGCCAAATCAAAAGCACATCCTAAACATGCCCAAGTCATTTGCTGGAAAAATACAAAGATCACAGGGTCACGATTAGCAAACAAAACATGATTAAGAGCAGAAAATGTATTACTAAAATACAAGATATTCAGAGGGAGTGGAAGGATAGAACATTTCTGGGAAAAAGCTGAAAGGCGAAAACTTTGTTTCGTAGCCAATAAACAAAGTATGAAATTAAAACCCAAAAAGAGTAGCTTATTTCTATTAATTTTAAAAAACTAATTTGTATTTAAGAAGGTTAAAAAAGAAACAAAAATGTTAGCAGATTTTCCTGCAAATGGTGAAAATGCTTTAGTCATCTTCATGTTCACTTCCTCCTTCCATTAACTGTAATGTTTCTGCCTAAAAGCATCAGCACGAAAGACAGATAGGAAGGTGTAAAACACAAAATAGGTCCCAAGCTGGAAATCTGAATGATGAAACATAATTCTAAATCCTCATTGCTTATCATCATTAAAAACCAGATAGACCTATTGTCTGAGTAGCTGTATTAGACTAAAAGTCTTAACCAAACTGTTTTGGTGGTAAATTCCAAGTGCATTTTCAGCTGGGTATGGTTTTCTCAATTCTCAACTTACGTTTTTAGAGTACTTTTAAATATTTGTATTGTCTGTTTAATGCATCATGATTGAAAGTCAGCTGAAAAAAAGGTTATGTAGTATAATGACCCTCTGACATAAAAAGTGTTTTTTGGTGATCTGCATTATGCTTAATATGACAGGTGATTAAATGTTATGGCTTAGGCCCAGCCAGCAACACAGCACCACATGTCTGCTCACTCACTCCTCCCTTTAGTGGGATGGGGAGGAAAAAATACAAGGAAAGGCTGGTAGGTTGAGACAAGGACAGGGAGGGATCACTCACCAATTATGGTCATGGGCAAAACAAGAGATAAACCTAGATATTAAAAACCTTCCCTGCACCTCTCCTTTCTTCCCAGGCTCAGCTTTGCTCCTCACTTCCTCCTCCTCTCCAGCAGCACAAGGGAATGAGGATTGGGGGTTTTCAGTTAATTCACCACAAGTAGTTTCTGCTACTCCTTCCTCAGGGGAGGGCTCCTTACACTCTTCCCCCTGCTCCAGGGTGAGGTCCCTCCCATGGGCTGCAGCTCTTCATTAACTTTGCCAACATGAGTCCTTCCCATGGGCTGCAGATTTTACGAACTGCTCCAGCCTGGGTCCCTTCCACAGCCTGCAGTCCTTCAGGAACAGACTGCTCCAGCGTGGGCTTCCCAGAGAGTCACCAGCTCTTCAGGCACAGTCGTCTGCTCTGGTGTGGGGTCCTCCCAAGGCTGAAGGGGGCTCTCTGTTCCCTCATGACCCTCCATGGCTGCAGGGGCAGAACATGTCTCACCATGGTCTGCATCACAGGCTGCAGGGGAGCCTCTGCTCCAGCCCACCTCTTCCCCTCCTTCCTTCACCGAGTTTTGGTGTCTGCCCTGTTGTCTCTCTCAAACCCTACTCCTCTCTCCACTGCAGGTTTCTGCAGCAGTTTCCCCCCGCTTCTAAATATGTTCATCACAGAGACGCTAACTGGCTTGGCCTTGGCCACAGGCAGGTCCAACTTGGAGCCAGGGAAGTTTCCAGCAGCTTCTCACAGGAGCCACCCCTGTAGCCCCTCCACTGCTACCAAAACCTGCCACATAAACCCAATATATCAAAAACATGTTTTGGGTCACACAGCATGAGATGGAGAATAGATTAATCAGGTTGCAAGACTGGTTGTAATTTTTTTTTTTTATATGAAGAGTGAATATACTAGTTCTGAAATTGTGTGGGATTGAATGAGTTGACTGAGGGAACACTGATAGCAGAGGAGGCAAAGAAAATACGCAACAAGAGTAGGAGATGTAAGAACAAAAAAAAGAATGATGGAAGAGGAAGAGATACAGAAGAACTGAATTTAGAAGGATGGAGAATCAATAGTAAATACAGATAGAAACAAAAGGGAAGAGAATTTGGAATCCCAGAGAGAAGACTGGAAAAGAAAGAACAAAAGTGAACAGAGTTTTGTGTATTGTTCAACTATGTCAATTACTGATTGAACTGATTTCAAAGAACCCATTGACTGAGTTACTTTGTGTGATTCCTGAAGTAGGTGCTGAGGACATGACTTAACATGTTGTGTTTTCCACATAAATTCCGCTTACTATGGCTATTCCCACTCAGATGTTGTAGGAACTGAGGTATAGCCATCCTATTCGTGCCATGCAGCTTAGCTGCGTGTCAAACTGCAGCAGCTGCAGGTATAAATATTTCCAATAGACAGCAGTCTAGGCCTGTAGATGCGGCAATAATACATAGTAATATTGGTGTAATTTACTTCTAAATTTTCCAGCATATATATTACCTTAAACAGATGTAGAGAGAGTTCTGCCATCTTGCTCTGCATTGTACCTATCTCTGAGATGAATCTTTATCTGTTTAATAGAATAGTTAGTCTCCTTTGAAGTATAAGGATGTGAACTAAATAAAGTCCTTTTTTTCAATTGTATTACTTCTCTGTTTTTCAAACTGAGAAAGAAACAGACCAGAGGGAAAAATAAGCCAAAATAAATCATGAAATGTTGCTCCCAGTTTGAAGAATCACTTTTAACAGTCAGAAGATAACATGTCAGTGTTATTATGCTTTCTTTGACACTGACGGCAGTGTCACAGAAGATCAGTAAGGAAATCCCAGATAAGAATGCAGAAGTTGACTAATGTGAATGCTTCAAATGGGATTTTCATACTGCCTTTATGTGGAAAATTGATTTCCCATGAAAATTGCGGTTTTCCTAGTTTCTTATAAAAACTTCTGTATTTTGCAATAGTAACAGCCAGTTCCAGGTTTATAATTGCTTTCACTTGGTCTTTCATCACTTACTTACCCTGACTATGCTGGATAAATCTTGGCTCAGTATCATACATCTGGTTCTCTCTTCATCCACTCCAAGTGTGAATATGTAGGAATACTTCAGGTTTCAGGGGCTATTAATGTTCAGCAGAAATAGAAAAGAAACAAACGAACAAAGAAGTAGCTTTCAAAATGAAGTTCTCTTTCTCCACCATACATGGTCCTTAATGAATAAACTTTTTCAGTATTCATTTCTCTGGGGAAATTTGGGCCAGATTTGAATTTGAGTGTGACTTTCTAAAAGTCTGGATGTTTGGATTGTTTTGGATTGGCCTGTTTTAGACAGAAGTCTGTAGATTAAATACTGAAACATAAATTATCTATCTGTTTTTCCAACATATATCTACTTTTTGTATTATTGTTTTATTCCTTATACATCAATGTTAAGTGATAGACATCACTGTTAAAAGACTGGCAGTCTTCAAAGCCAGGCTGGATGAGGCTTTGAGCAACCTGGTCTAGTGGAGGGTGTCCCTGCCCATGGCAAGGAGGTTGGAACTAGGTGATCTTTAAAGTCCCTTCCAACCAAAACCATTCTATAATTCTATGATAAATGACTATAAATCATACCCAATGGGGCTCCCTCCTGAAAGTAAATCATTATTGTAAACTCTTAGAATGAGGAAAGCACATTTCTATGAGGCTGAAATCCTGATATTTGCTCCACGTGGATATGATTTCAGATCAGAGCCACATAATTCAAGGACTCTAAATTAATTTGGGACATGGTCATGGAATTTTATGTCTTGAGGAGTTAAAATCCTGTAAAAATAAAATCAGTGAAACCAGTCCTCAGATGAGGTCTCCCTTAATGGTCTCCTGGTTTACAATCTCTTAATTAAATTCTTATTAATTATTAAATACAAAGTCTGGATGTCACACAAATCAAACCAAGGAAGCAACTGTATCATTTAAAAAATGGATGTTGAAAAAACAAACCCTTTAATTTTACTTAATAAAAGTGAAGGAACTAAGGATAATATACATTATGCTAATTTCATAAAAAAGTACCTCTTTCAATTTTCTTCTTTTCTGTTTACTTCTTTTTCTTGGGGTAGAACTGGATTCAGTTAAATTAGTCATGGAGAAAGATAATTTCCATGCTTTCGTAGTTGGATATGTGTACTCATGTTTATGATATGGCTGAATGATATCTCTCACTACCACATGTAATTCATCCAAAGAGAACTATTTCTAGCTTTCCCTAGTAAACTATCATGTAATCCTATGGACACAAGGTTGCAGGTTATACTCCAGATGATGCAACATAAAATATTGCACTATTGGGTCTGACTGTCTACTTTAGAAACCTGTATGGGAAAGGTGTATGATATCTATCATTACTGGGGAAGCAACACGTTCTCTGTAAAAACAAATCATCTCGGAGGGAAGATGAGAGGAAGAAAAAGGAATGAAAATTATTGCAGAAATGAGCATTTGTGTAGGACTTACAGAGATTCACAGAGTGTTAGGGGTTGGAAGGGACCTCTAGAGATCATCTAGCCCAACCCTCTGCCAGAGCAGGATCACCTAAATCAGATCACAGAGGAACAAGTCCAGGCAGCTTTGGAAAGTCTCCAGGGAAGGAGACTCCACCTCTCTGGGCAGCCTGTCCAGTGCTCTGTCACCCTCACAGGGAAGAAGGGTTTCCTCATGGTAAGTTTGAACCTTGTGTTTACCTGATTATAGCCACTGCCCCTAGTCCTGTCACTGGACACCACTGAGAAGAGCCTGGCCCATCCTCCTGACACTCACCTTTTAGATATTGATAAGCATTGATAAGATCCCCCCTCAGCCTCCGCTTCTCCAGGCTAAACAGACCCAGCTCTCTCAGCCTTTCCTCATATGGAAGGTGCTCCAGGCCCTTCATCATCTCAGTGGCCCTGCGCTGGGCCCTCTCCAGTAGCTCCTTGTCTTTCTTGGATTACACTTTACACTTAATTTCATAAATTTCTCTGAATATGTATGAATATGTACTGTATTTATTTTAAGACACACTTGACTCAGAGTATCTCCCATCTTGTAAATTGCATTCTGTGTACTAAAACCATTAGCTATTAACCAGAATGAGCTATTTTGCAGTTACTATTCTCACACTGACACATCTAGGGAGCAGTCTATGCTGTCTATTAAATATATGACGTTAGCTTGATGTTTTCAGATGTTCTTAGGGTACTAATTTTACTAAGAAACCCCATTAATCTCTGAAGTCTGAAAAATCTGTGTATTTTTGTTTGGGGTTTGGTTTTGGTTTTAGTGGGGACTGGAGTTTTGGAATACAGTATTTCAATCTGTAAAGATTTTCTGTTACAGGAGAAAGAAGTGGTTTCACTAACCTGCTAAATTGAAATACATGAATTTCTAGAAGGTTATTTTATCTTCCTTACTAACCATGGACTTTTATTGCCTGTTTAAACATTCATGGAATAATTTTATTGTGAATGCCTTGGGTTTTTTAAAAGTTCAGCATACAAAACTAATACAGATGGGTCTATTCTTGCTTTTTCAATTCCATTGAATAAAAACTATGCAAGCTCTTATGAATTAACTCTTGGTTCCATGCAGTGGTACAGTTTCCCGTGAGTTCTGCATATGTGAGATTCCACTACTAATTTTCAGACTAGAAAGCAGTACTAATGATAATTAGTAATTAGAAAGCATTAAAGTATTTAGAGGCTCAGTTTTTCTGGCAGCTTCTAATTTACATCTTGAATACTTCCTCTGTCCCTATTGCAAGCACATCTCTGATACTCTTAAAATGCAACATTGAATATGTTGTCTTAGACTGCATTATCAATTGTGAATTGCATTGTCAAAGAAGAGAGGTCAGAGAAAAGATACTGAAGAAGCACCATGTGGAACTGGCATTCATTTCAAGTATCAGCTGTTGGAAAGCTAGTTTTCTAGTCACAGGTGGCTATCCAAACTCCCTTTAAAATGTACAAAAGAGGCAAGGATATCTGTCAAGACAATTAATTAAAGACTGTTTGAAATGGAAACATGCACTGGCCTCTGAATGTACAAATTTAGTTCAACAAGAGAAGGGTATTGGATTACAAAGAACTAAAGGCCAACGTGAAAACGCCACAGCAATACTGAACAATGCAACAGCTAATGCTGCACAACATTTGACTGTAACTATGTCAGTCAACTAAAGAGAGCTGAAAGTTTAGTTAAAATGAAAATAGCACAACTGGTTTAGACTACACCTAAGGAGACACAAAGCTGAATAGGGAAGAGTACCGTCAGAAGAATATTAGTCAGAGAAATGCTATAAAGCTAAAAGACAGTGACTACCCAAAGGGTACAAATTTAAACAGTTAAAATAATTCATGTGTAGAAACATTGCATAACTATATTTAACAATAGAAGGATATTTGATTGATTTAGGAAGATAATTATGTAATGGAGGGACCTGTGCTCAAATAGAAGTATAATGTAAGACTGACTTCTCTTACAGCCCTATGTTCATGAATACCGACAGCTGCATCCTTTTTTGGGTTGTTTTAATGTTGACAAGGAGCCACCTCTGCTCCATTCTTTTACACTTCTACAAATAAGGCAATTTCTCAAGTACTAGATCAGTGGTTGTTGAACTTGATTGGATGTAGTTCAGTGAATTGGATTCCTTTTCATATCTGGAGGGTTCAAACCCACCCTCAGCAATTTATTTTGGAGTATGTCCAACTACTTCACCACAAATTGTCTGAAAGGATTTCTATAACATGCTTCTGCTGCAGTGAATGCAGCGTAACTAAAGCTTCAGCTAGGCGAAGAGCTGAAACACAGAGAAGTAAGGATTTTAGGCTAGAGATTAAACAGCTGTCCCCAAGGACAGTTTACTGGTGTTACTGAATGGTTTGTCAACACAGAAAACCGGAAAACTTTAAAGCATGGATTACAACTGAAGAGTTCCATTTCCCAGGGTTAAATGCATAGGATTGCTATTATTACACTTACATTTTCTACTACTATTACTACTACTACTGCAATCACCACCACTACCATTACCAGTGTTAGCCTTTTTGTGAGGTTGCCCTACTCACTAAAGCAATTGGTATCTCTTAAGAGACTTTAAAATGAAGATGTTGTCCAACTTGTACCTTTATATTCCCAAAAGACTTGATACTAAATGTTTTGAACTTATTCAAAAGTTTATTGCCTCATCACCATCTTTAAACATGATCCACTTATTTTCTCTTTTATGCTACTTCCCAGGATCTGATTAAATATTCACCTGAGGCTTTGAGAGGAAATGGAATGTTACAGCCTGCAACACAAATACAGTAGAACTTGAGACTGATATATAATAATTTCTTTGTGCCTTTTGTCTATGCTTTATTCATGTGAGGAAAGACTGGTCCAAGGATGCTGATAAGGAAGACATTCTTGTTTCAAATGTTTTGTTAAAGAACAACTGGGTGCCCAAGTACCAGAAATTTCCTCACCCTTTACAGCTCTCAACAGTTGTGGCTATGATGAAAATTCACATTCTTCTGGAACTAGATACTACTTATTCACAGAAAGATAGAATTTCTCATTAAATGCTGATCTATAAAAAAAAAACCAACAAAAAACAAACCAAAACAAAAAAACACAACACAAAACCACCAGCTGCAGAGCTGTGGTCTCCTCCTGAAAGGCATCTACATAGTTTGCTTGTTGGTGATATTGTACCACATAAAGGTAGCACAATGGCCTGCAGCTGGCTCATAGGGCGACTCAGTGTGAACACTGATGCGTGGCACTCACCTCTGCAGTGCTCTCGAGGGGCAGCAAAACAAGTGGAGTCAGAAGCAGCTTTTGCAATTTTGTTCTGAAGGTACACCATGCACTTCTTGTATCACTGACCTCTGACTGTGAATTAATGTGTAGCCTGGGGACTTCAATCCAACCTCGATTAAGACAGGCACTACCCAGTCTGTTTTGGCTCAGACCTGCTGTGCTTAGGACGACTGGGTTGCAAGAATTCAAGCTGGCTCCTGCCCAGCTATGTCAGGGTAGAAGACTCCTGCTGTGCTGTCTGCACTCTCTCTGTTGCTCCAGGAGCTGATGGAAAACAAAAAAGGCAGTCAGGTTTTGCCCCTACCAAAAAAGAAAAGTATAAATTTAAAAAATGTTTTCTGGACATTCTGAATAACTTCATAGCAGGATTATAGCCCTTTGTATTTAGACAATTTTCTAACTCCTTGAAACATTTCATGATTTTAAGCTCGGCTTTGAAAGACTCTATAAGACTCTCATGGGTTTTGTCTTCCTCCTATATTGATGTTAATGGCCGCTGCAGGCAGGGATGTACCTTTTATTTCCCTTCAGGAGAAAGTATGCTCAGCTTTGCAAAGCTTAAAAATGCCTCTGCTGTGGTGTTACAAACCTTGCTCTGTGCACTTCTAGACCTTGACACGTGTCCTCTTGGCAGCTTCCAATGAGAAGGGGTTGTTTTGGCTGTCAGCAAAGCAATACATGTCCACGACCATTTAAAATTTGGACATATATTAGGCCCTTATTTGTTTTCACAGAATGATGTGCTTACTTGCCATTAAATTTAAATGGATCAGGGACAGGTCTCTATTGGTGTCAGGCTTCAATGTCTAAAAATCACATGAAAATAGAGCAAATGTTGATTTGATGTATACTTTAGCTAATAGACCTTCATTTCAATATTTGGTTGTAAAAGAAAGAAAAAAGGTAGCGAAAGAGTGACCACCTACTGCTATGCAATACGTTGCCATGACCTTATGCCTAAGTATCTTGCCCATCTGTGCTGCCTTTGCTGTGCTGTCCTGCATCTACTCTTAGACCGGCTCCCAGCACATGTCATGATGTGATGGCATGGCTGATGTTTCAGGTTAACTGTTTTTGCCCTACTGGGAACTTCATCCACAGGAGAAACAGACCCTTAAAATGGCAGAATAACATGCCGAGCTCTTAGACCTGTGGTAGTTAACTTGTTCTGATAATGGTGCTGGTGGTATTATAAATACCATGCTCAGGCATATTTTGTCTGGAATGACACCACGTGGCTGGAATGTATTGAAAGGTCTTTGGAGTAAAGACTGTTTGTTTTGAAGGTGGCTAGTGAAATGGTAGTAAGCTTAGGTCTCCGAGGTATTACACATCATGATGAAGAATAAGAAAGTGAAATCAGTGTGAAGGGCTGTTAACTGGGATAAAGTGAACTTTGTGACATCATGTGACATGTTGTCTTTATGTCATTCTTAGCACAAATGTTACAGTAGAAAAGAGAACTCTCTGAAAGAGTTGACCTAGTAAAAATGATATGAAGGTATTTCACCATTATTATTATTATTTATTTCTTTTTATGCTTGTACTAATTCAGGTGCTTTCCAAACAGAAAAGCTACAGGCCCTGCCCCGAGGAGCTCACAATCTAAAGGTGAACAAGGAGAGAGATGTGAAGGAGAGGGGGTCCACAGAGAATTCAAGGGGCCAAGATGTAAATCAACCATGTCTTACCAATGAAATGGTTTTGAACACATTGTTGCAAAACTATACAAACTATTTGCTGATTACCGTGCATATTTTCCATTTTGGTTCAACCAATTCACTCCTAAGAGCCATGGCACAGATAGATAGATAGATGTTCAGCAAGGAAGCTTTCAATATGTGAGCTCTGAGAGAGTAGCACATGTGTAAAGCAGAGCTGGAAAACTCACCTAGAAGTATAGAGATTAGAAGAGTTTGTCTGGATTTTCAAAACTCATTTCAGTACAAGGATAGTTTAGATCCAGAATGGTATGGCTTTAGGTCAGGTCCCACACAGGTGTGATGGATTCAATCCAGAATATGTGTACTCTATGGATCTGGAGGTGTCTTAATGCAGGCTAATATGAACTACAAAATCTATCATGGCAGGGCTAGGAAAGTTCAGGATGAAATGACCACATGGATGTGGTATATTCCTGTGTTTCCAAGGGAGAAGGATGGTGCTGACAGTTTGAGGGTGGTCATTCTTAGGTCAGTTCTAAAATTAAATTGTTAATAATGTAGGACACCAGTCACTGATTAAAAAGAAACAGACTGTTTAATTTTAAAAATACTGGTTTGACTAAGACAGTAAGTCACTCATCAGTTATGAAAAATACTATTAGGTTTTCTTTATACATTTAAATGTCTACGTATTTTTTATAAAACTTCCAATCAGGTTACCCCAAGCTCTGAAATTTTCCAAGAAACCCTCTTAAGGCTTGCCTTTAAAAACTTCTCAACAAATTGCCGTATTTTTCCAAGTACTCAGGGGATCATTGTATGTTTTTAATTCCTGAAGTATCTTTCTCTTAGCAAATACAAGTGTATTGTGAGGGCAAAAGCTAATAAGCAGTTGAATATTAAAGTGCATAGATTGTCCATGTTTGGAAAAATAAATGGTTGAAGAAGCAGTAGCTGTTTTGATTACGGATTTCCAGGGAATAATCCAACATCAGTTTCTAGCAAGCCACAGATATTTCTTTTACTATAAGAAACATTTTTTTACAGTCTTCTAATCCCTCAAATGCATTTCTAACAATGGTATTAGGACAGTAATAATCCTCTTGCTGGGAGGGAGAAGTTGTAATTAAATAATCAAACAGACTGATCTTTCATGATTTACAGGTATTAATATTCCTTCAATAAATAAAAGAATATGTTATCTTTTGATTCTATATAGCTTTTGAAACAAATCAAGTTTTTAACAATTTAAATAAATGATTCTAATAGCTTTACATGAATTATGCTGACAGAAACTGCTTATGATTATTATGGTGCCCAGAATCTTTTAAGAACCTACAAAGTTAAATAAAGGCTTACAAGTCTGTTAAGCTACTTTTTATTTGCATAGAAAAATATTTATCATAGGAGTCAACTATCATATGAGAGAAATTGCATTTGTCGTAATTGAAAAAGATAGCTAAAAAGTTCCTGTGGGTTATTGCAACAGTACAAGAATACAAGATGCTTCCATTTATTAAAAAATGTAAAACAAATCATGAAAGCTAAAGCAGGCTACAAAACAGAACGTCCCTGTAATATCTTTCTCTTGACTGGTATGTTACAAGATCATGTGCCACAGTTGAGTACTATAAAGTGTAGTTCTGCATTTGCTAATATAATTCTTAAAACACTCCCCCCCAAAAGCACTATGCAAAATATATATATTTGTAAATGCTTCCTCTTGTAAGCATCACAACCTTGTTATCACATAATCACCCTGATCAATTGTTTCCTGTTGCCCATCAGAGTCAATGCTAATGTCCAACTCCTTGTCCAGCTGATCCTGCGGTGTGGCTGGATCTGAGTTCTCTAACTCCATTTTCTCCATTTCTGAAGCACAAATACTTCCCTCTTCCTGCGAATCTGAAGAGTCGCCATTGATTTGTGACTCAGCTAACACGCATTTTTCATCAGGACTTTGGATGTTTAATTCACAGTTCATGGTCAGTTCTCCCTCTTCCAGTTCAGCAGTTTTCTCACATTGTTCTTCTGCCTGTTGACGGGAAACTTCTTCAGAAACTGTGTATATTTTATTTGCACTCTGCTCCACAGAGTTTGTTTTTGATCGTCTGTGAAATAACCCAAAATTTTTTATGTCTGTTACAAAATTCACACGCTTTTGTTTCTCCTTAGTGGACTCCGACACCATCATTGCTGAGCCATTGCTCACATTATGTGCTTCAGAGGCAATAGTGGCTGAACGTGGATGGATCATCGTTGTTATGTCAAAAAGGCTGAAGGTCTTTTTCTTTCCTTTCTTGTTTCCTTCACTCTCACTATTTTCTTCATTTTCTGACAGAGAGGCAGCATCTTTGTTCATCTTTGCAGTTTGCAAATTAGACAGCTTGCTACCTTTTAACAAACCCAGGACTTCAAAACGAAAGCTGGAAATATCTTGTTTCAACTCCTAAAAATTAGGAAGAAAGATGAAACATCAAGGCATGAAAGCTAATTTGATATTTCCTCTTATAACTAAAAAAAAGTAAAAAAAAAGTCTTACGTTAAGGACCAATAATAAACTTCACAATCTGGATGATACCTGGCATCTTCAAGGTGCTTTGCAGACTGTCTAATGGATCTTCCAGGTGAGACAGGAAAGTCTTACACACATACACATGGGGACATAGGCACACACAAGGCACACACGTGTGTGTCCTTCCCTGTGAGCAGCACTGCAGGTAGGCCTTTGTGCAACACAGGGCTCCCTGGGCCTTATCACCTGGTTGTCCTGTACATGCCACGTGGTGGCACTCAAGGTGCTCTGAATGATTCAATAATGAAGCAATTTGCTCAGGCTCTGACTGTGCCTTCTGCACGTGTAAGCTGAGGCAGATGAATATCATTCTGAATGTTTGGAGTTTGAGGTGCCAACAGTAAGAAAAATGTTTGATGCTAGAAATACAGAGTAAGCATTGTGACATATGGCCCTTTTCACCCCATCTTTGTCAAGGGATTTTAATATTTGACTGCTTAAGTTGTCCATCTTTTAAGTCATGCAAAAGGTGTTTTGTATACAAATAAATGCACAATATCACTCTATGGCAGAAAATTTCTGTTTCCCTGGGTGCCGAAACTTTGCATCTTGCTGTAATAAATAAGTTATTACACACACCTAGACCCACTTTGGTGTCCCCTTACATGGGCACAATTCAAACTAGTTGATAAAACTGATTATTTCTCCAGCTAAAGAAAGAAGGAGACTTGCTGGAGTCCATGTACTGTCTGTGTATGTTCCATCAGGACACAGACAGTGGTGTAGGAAGAAGGTTATTAGCTAACTGAACAGCTGAGAAGTGTGAGAAACATGCTTTGCAGTCTTATCTTACGAAAACACCTATAAACACATAAAAAAATGCATACCTTAAAATTTTCTTCTGTCAGTCCTTCCTCAGTTTTGGCATCTCTTATCATTGCTGCAACATATCTCTTAACCAGATTTCTCATAACTTCCTAAAAATATAAAATACTGTGTTAGCTTTCTTGATACTAGTTACTGAAACTACACTCACTGGGCCTGCTTGGACTTGTTTGTGCTTTAGGAACATGACATAAACTGTGAAAACCTTAGATCTGGTTGAAAATCTTTTCTGATGTTCAATGGAAAGTGCTGATATTAATTATCCTAAGAAGGGCTGTATTGAGTTTGACCAAAGGTATGTCTCACGCCAGTAACATGCAGTCAATGAGTGATTAGTTGTTGATGCCTCATGATGAGTTTAAGTCTAGCACGGTTGTATAGTTATTTCCAGCTATATTATCCCAAGCCTCCTGTTCAGAGACTTTCTAAATAAGAAATAACAACTTTATATTTAATGGGCTGTGACAGGTTTTCCTACATGTTTTGAACTGATGTAAACTTTCAGCATCCACAAATCCCCTGCCAATGAATTCCACAGTACAGCTGGAGTAAGATTACTTTTTTTATTTTTTAGTTTTTAACCTGCTCTCTGAGAGTTTCCATTGTTGCCTTCTATTTCTAAGAATCCTAAAATTATTTAAGCTGGAAGACTGTCTGATCCAGCTCAGGGCTAGGTACAGTCAAGTGCTGAATATTTCAAAAGGTGAAGATGCTGAAGTCTCCCTGAGAGACTTCTTCCAATTCTTTACTACCCTAACTGTGATGATGATTTTCCTTACAGAATTTCCCTTCCTGCATCCTGTGTTCATTGACTCCTGTTCTTTTTGCAGTGCACCTACAAGAAAAATCTGTCTCCTTCTCTCTAACCATCCACTATGTTACTAAAGGCATCAATTAGATTCCCCTTAATCTATTCTAGGCTGAAATATGAGCTTCTCCTTTTATGTCAGTCAGTATCCTTTTATGCCCTCTAACCTTCTTGGTGGTCCTCTGCTGGATTCCTTCCAGCTTGTTAACATCTCTCTTGTAGCAGGAGGCCCAAAACAGGGCACGCTGCTCCAGATACACTCTTACAAGTGAGGGTTGGAGAACAATAATCACTTCCCTCAAAGTGCTGTCTACAGTCTTACTAATGCAGCCTAGTACGTCTGGTATTCAGTTTGCATATAGATAGTAAACAGCTGCTCTGTGTTCAGCTTCCCCATGATTTTATAGATCCCTGTTGTATTTCCCACAGCTATCTCTTTTTCAGGTTGGAAAAGTCCTACTTTACCTAGTCATTTCCCACATGGAACCCATTAATTACCAAATCTACAAGTGTACAGCCCACATGTTGTTTAACTTTCAGCCTTTTTAACACGACAAAAATTGAAAATATATCTGAAAACTATTCCTTGTGCTACAACTATCTCAAAAGCTCAGAGGCTGAAGCAGAAAGGATGGAGAACAGCTTACAGGGGATCTAGGCAGAGGGTTTATTAAGGGACAGGAAGTTGTCTGTGGAGGACCAGAGCCAGCAAGATGGAGAGTAGGTTCTGATGTAGCATGTCTGTGAACTGCTCAAATGATCCCGAGGAATCCCAGCAGGGAGGTGGGACTACATGTTTGCTTTTTTAAAGGCAATCCATATTACACTGGGCAAGATACTACTTAGTGTAGTATTGCCCCAGGAAATATCCTTCTGCACCCCAAAAGTAGACAACTCTACTTCTCAACCGCTGTTTTTTAAACACCAAAAATACTGTGTTCATTTTCTGAGGATGAAATAAGTATGCATTTTGTGGGGGTTTTTTTCTTTTCTTTTTTTTTCCTTGCTTTCTTATGAAATTCTTTTTTTAACCTCATGAAGACCATTTTGAGTCATAGAAAAATAATTTCCCAAAATATAAACATGGGTGTGTACCTGGTATTGATGATGTCTTCTCAGATTGTCAGCTGCACGCCTCTGAAAAAAAAAGAAAACAAACCAAAAAACCATAAATCTCTGTCTGGTAGTAAAATACAGTATAGCACAAAAGCCGGTCTGTGTAACAAGTGGTATCTAACAAGCTGAAAGAGATGACTCAAAGTCTCTTGAAAGATGGCAGTGTTGGAGGAAATCCTGTCATTAGCTTTACAGAAGGGAGAATGTTACTACTGGGCAGGCAAAGTGGATTTTCTACGTTTTCATCATTGTGCTGTTATTTCAACATTGGCATGGATGTGGTGGGGCAGCCAGGTCTCTGCTTGCAGCGACCCAAAGTCACGGATCTGAGATAGAAGGGCAAGAATGCGATCATGTCACTCACTTGCACAGACTGAAGTATATTTTACTGAACTGAGAAAACCTTGACATAAGCATGGTGTTAGCAAGACACTGGCTATGGATCCTAACATCTCATTTAAGACAGAGCTAACCTGCACTATGAAACCACATTAAAGAGAAAATTTCTTGCTCAGTTCCCTATTAAAAATACTTGGTCTCAGAGAGGGGTATGGAAGAAAGAAACTTAGCTTACAAAGCAGAGTTTAGTGTTGATAAGGAGGGAGGTTAAGTGCAATAGTAACTCTGAAGAGGAACAGCAAAAACTAGTGTGATAGGTTGAAAGTATGGCAGAGTGTTGCATTAGATTATACTGCCATATCTAAGGGCTGTCCAGAAGAAGATGGGGAAAAAAGAGGCCTGAATTACTTACTCCTTGAATTACTGTTGTCCTCAACAGCATACTGAGTCACATCTTCCTATTCTCTATCTTAATTATCCCTGACTGGTGAAAGACAGACTTACAGTTTTAAATTGGGTTCTTACATCTGCTGCTGCAAGAAAAGAAGGTGTTTGACCACTGACGGTATTTCTACAAAACAGAACACTTACAGCATCTTAAAACAGGATTAAAGGACATCCAAGGGACTTGTTAAAATTGACCTCAGTTGCATAGTGAGGCAAGTACGGTATTTCATCTTCTTTTACTTGAAACTGATCAACAATTTATGATTAAAAATTTCCCTGTACTCGGAATCAGTTTACACTTTAGGGTTGATTTCTTCTTTGTAATTAATTTGACAGATGCAGTAGCTGTGTGTTTGGGTTTGGCAAAAAAAATAATAGAAATGGGAAAATCATTTTGTAACTGCTCTGAACAGCCACTGTGGGGTAAGGCTTTATACATTAGCATCTTCAGTATTTTTCCAGATCACGTTTCTGTATCTATGACTCATCCAAAGAGAAGATGGAAATTCCATGTGGTCAAGGTTGGATGGATGGGCAAGCCTGCCCACCTCTGTGGCCGGAGGGAGAAAGTCAGCCGAGGGAAGGTCAATATCCTCCCACCACCCATCTTTAGCTGGATTTTAGAAAAAACTCTGATCTTTCACAGTTGACCACACGATGGAGATGTTTCACTCCTGCTGAGAGAGCACCAAGAGAGTCCGAGGCTAAGACATCTGACTCAAACGTAAAGGGAAAAACACTTTAATGTGTAATTGAAACGCACTTCAATTCAGGTAAAGCTAATAACTCCTATAAATAAAACAAATGCTGATTCTTGTCTTGCAGAATACTTTCTGATGTTGCTGTCTGTTCTTTTTTATTTTACAGTGAAATGTCAAATAAATGCATAGGTTTCATTCTGTAGCCATAACAAGAAAAAGCTAAATCAGGTTTATCCTTTTTTTACAATCGATTCTGAAACTCCCAGAAACAAAGGCTGTGGCTTTTCCATTCAGTGCAAGGTCAACAAGTGCCATTAGGGATGACTCTGTAAACAGATTTATTCACGTACTAACACGTCCAGAACAGTTTTATTGCACTTAAGAATTGTTTTCAATCCATATCACTGAGAAGCTGAAGGAGAATGCATTTAATGGTGTGCTTTCATACACAGACACATACATACTGCACAGGGAATTATGCATACACATAACCTATCAAAGTTATTACCCCCATCAGTTCTCTATCTCCTGTTTAAATGTTCAGATTCAGTCTCCATAATCACCTTTTGATTCTTCTGAAAGCAGACGGAACCTTTGTTTAATCTGAAAATCAAGCTATTCACTATAAATAAATGGCATTAACACTCTTGTTGTCCTTATTTAGTTCTCAGCCAGCCTCCTTTTCTCTACCTGGTCATAGTCTGATTTGTGGTTGTTCAAAATTTGTTTCAAATAACTGCTGGGCTATGTGCATGAAGTGTTGAAAACTATGGCTGACAAAGGGATAAAAGTTAAATCCGACTAAAAACGGCAACAAGGGAAGAGACACTCTTCTAAAAACAAAGTTGTATGAGATCATGAAACTGAAGGGGATACTTTACTTTTACCACTCTCCAAAAGGAGCACTAATATCCTTTAGGAAGCTTTAATAGTAGTTTTAATAGTAGTGATAATTATTTTGGTCTTCCTGCTTAAACCATTCCTAGCACCTTAAACCATTCCTTGCACTGTTTGGAAGAAAAATCTAACAGTCAAAAATCTGATAATGTTAAATTACTTCTTTTGAAGTGTTTTATCAAAATGATAGCTTTTATAAAGCAGGGATTCAAATTTAATGTGTGTATTTGACCTCAAACTACTTAGTCATAAAGGTACAGAAAATGTGAAGACTGTCTGAAGTCATGGGATATATTCCTTGTCTTGAACAGAAGCATCCACAAAAAGGGTAAGAATTTATCTGTGTTGACAAAGAGGTTTTCCCATGACATAGTCCTTGGCTATACAACAAACATCCTAGATTACTTATTACCATTCCAGGTGGAAGGTGTTATTTCTTCGCTCAGTTTTCAATAACACACATTTCTGAAAAAATCTAAAATGCTTGTATTGACTTAGAAGTTGCATCGTTTTCCACTTGGAAAACAAAGAATAGGAGAAAGGGAAAGGAGATTTTCTCTGACAAATGATAATAATTAAGATGTAGGTTGCTTGGAAAAATGGGATAAAAATCTGGATAGCTAGAAAAGAGGTAACTGTTTATCTAAACATTTGGTGCACAAAAAAACCCCCACAAAACTGAAGATATCCCTGACAATCCTTTCCATTTTCTCTTCCAAAATACTTAAAATTATAGGTAAAACACTTTTGGGTGACTGATCAGACATAAAGTGGAATGTAGTATGAGGAAAATCACACAATGTATTCCAGTGGGATTGGGTTTCTTTTCTTACACCTCTTCTTTTTCAACTTGCAATGGATTTCAGATGCTAACAGGAGTAGACTTGAGACACCAAAGGCCTTGGGCAGTCAGAAAAACTTTAGCCTAATCAACAGAGTTACATTGCTAATCTGGCTTTTGCAAAGGTGAGCTAACAAAGTTAACAGTACTGCTATATATATATATAAAGAACAGCACACATTGTTATTTCAGAGTTTTAAGTGTAGGAGATACTTCGTGATAATAGCTAAAGAGAATGCTGCATACCTGGGATATGTCAAAATGACAGAAAATAAAAATGTGCTGAAATCTGAAAGGTAGAAGATATGTCTGATTAATAGCAAAGCTGAAGTGCTAGTAAATCGCATGTAAGTATCCTGGCCTTCCTTCAGCTGTAGCTGTGGTTGGAGAAGCTGCCACGAGCATGGCTGGGCAGAGTGTTGCTTTGGAGGGACAAAACCTGTCCTTTGAATAAGCTCCCCTTGACTCCACCACCCACTGCTTCAGCTGTCCCAGTACAACAAAGGATGGCAGAATCACATAACTGACATCCAAGGAGAAGCAAATTAATTAGCTCTCTTTAGAGGCACCTCACTTCCCCGCAGACCCCGTTCTTTCTCATGATGGCTTTGTTATAAGCAGCACTGTAGATGGTCCTCTCAAGCAAAAATACCATACTTATTTCTACTGACATTTTTGTTCTTCGTATGAGCCAGATAAATTATTTCACTACTGTGTCTGCTGTAAACTATTCTGACCCTGAACCCTTTATTTATGAGCTCTGCCTGCAAATAATGAACTTTCAAGTGTACATGTATATATATATTTACAGTGGATTGTTGGTGACATACTTAATACATCCTTGATTGATTCCTAACTCATGATTCCTGGCTTTTTGGTACTGAGGTTTCTTAGGCAGATATCATGCCTGATCCCCTTTTACAAGTCAGCTACCTTCTATCGTCTGTTTTGTATCCTTTAGCACTGACCCAGCGTTTGGATGCACACTATTGCTTTTTCTACTGGAAAACACCATAGTATGTCACTGCTGATTAGAGCTTCCTAACAGGAGAGTTAGCATTTAGAGGCTTCAGAACAAAATGTTTTGAATTCTGCCTTACAGACAACATGGCATCCATACATGCATATAGCCAAAGTAAGAAAATGAGTCTGAAACTGGGTCATTAGTAGTTTTTCCCCAGTACTTGTCATAGAGAAGGAATCAGAGTTAATAATGCAGGACTCAGTGAAAAGAAATAGGTCCCAAAAAAGTTTATCTTGTAGATCTGAGGCCAGAGATACTACAGGGAAGATTCCTCAGACAGTCAGAGCTGTCATCTGAGATCCCTGAATAAAAGGCAGAGAAAATTAATTTCCCTTTAGTTGAAAGGGAATAGAGGTTCTAAATTTAATTTGTGATGCAGTTTTTTTGGACAACTGAAGAAGTTCTGGGCACACAAGGATGATCTGTGGGTGATGGGAATAAGTTTTTCAAAACCAGAAAGCAGCGCATTCCACCAGGACAAACCGTGAGATCACAATGGTGCGTCCATTCATTCTCAGATGACTTAACCTCTTGGGGTGTCGTGGTTTAATCCCAGCCAGCAGCTAAGTATTACACAACCCAGTTAACAGTATCTGTTTTACATCTACCCAAACTATGTGTAGACATGATCGCTGGAGTGGCTGTCAGGCTCTGATGGGTATGGGCACATTTTCCTAATGTGGAAATCAGAGTGCATAGTGCATACAGACCTCATCACATTTTGGAGTTTGGGTGCATAACTGGACCTAGAAATTGCAAAATGTTACAAATTCAGATAGCCCTAATGGGGCTTCTTTTATAGCTGAGGAACTAGCTGAAGAACTTCTTAGTTATGTGAGATGGACTACTTGATGGATAAAGAACTAGCTGGATGGTCACAGTCAGAGAGTGGTGGTCAATGGCTCAATGTCTGAGTGGAGATCAATAATGAGCGACGTTCCTCAAGGGTCGGTATTGGGACCGGTCCTGTTTAACATCTTCATTATTGACATGGATGATGTATGCGAGTGCACCCTCAGCAAGTTTGCTGATGACAGCAAGCTGTGTAGTGCAGTTGACATGCTGAAGGGAAGGGATGCCATCCAGAGGGACCTGGACAAGTTGGAGAGGTGGGCCTGTGCCAACCTCATGAAGTTCAACAACGTCAAGTGCAAGGTCCTGCACCTGGGTCGGGGAATCCCAACTACAAGTACAGGCTGGGTGGAGAATGGATCGAGAGCAGCCCTGAGGAGAAGGACCTGGGGGTAACGGTGGATGAAAAGCTGAACATGAGCCGGCAGTGTGCGCTGGCAGGGATTCTCCCCCTCTACTCTGCCCTCCCGAGACCCCACCTGGAGTACCGTGTCCAGCTGTGGAGCTCTCAGCTTAAGAAGGATATCAACCAGTTGCAACAAATCCAGAGGAGGCCACGAAGATGCTCAGAGGGCTGGAGCACCTCTGCTATCGGGAAAGGCTGAGAGAATTGGGCTTGTTCAGCCTGGAGAAGAGAAGGCTTCGGGGAGACCTTATAGCACCTTCCAGTACCTGAAGGGGGCTACAAGGAAGCTGGGGGGGGGGGCAGGGGGACTTTTTACAAGGGCCTGTAGTGACAGGACAAGGGGTAATGGGTTTAAACTGAAAGCACGGAGATTTAGATTAGATATCAGGAAGAAATTCTTCCCAGAGAGGGTGGTGAGGCACTGGAACAGGTTGCCCAGAGAAGCTGTGGCTGCCCCATCCCTGGCAGTGCTGAAGGCCAGGCTGGATGAGGCTTTGAGCAACCTGGTCTAGTGGAGGGTGTCCCTGCCCATGGCAGCGGGGTTGGAACTAAATGATCTTTAAGGTCCATTCCAACCCAAACAATTTTATGATTCTATCATTCTATGATTCTATGAGACACCCAGATGTGTGGACAGAATCTGCCTGGTCAGCCACAGCCACTCACTTTTTCCAGACAGCTGGAAGTTTTGTTGCCATGATGACTCTGCTGGTGAGCAGCTATACTTGCAGCTATATTTGCAGCTAAGTACCTATCCTGTAGTGAAAACTAGCAATGGATATGGCCTATTGTCTCACAGACTTCGAGATTTCAGCTTTCTCTCATCAAACTTTTTGTTTTAATTTACTCTACAGAAATTAACCAAAAGTGTCCTACATCTCTCCCTCAGCTATGTCCTCCACTCCCAAACAGTTCAGTAATTAGTGGTTTACAAGGAAGCCAGGTTCAGCTCCTCCCCTCCCCTCCCCTCCCCTCTCCTCTCCTCTCCTCTCCTCTCCTCTCCTCTCCTCTCCTCTCCTCTCCTCTCCTCTCCTCTCCTCTCCTCTCCTCTCCTCTCCTCTCCTCTCCTCTCCTCTCCTCTCCTCTCCTCTCCTCTCCTCTCCTCTCCTCTCCTCTCCTCTCCTCTCCTCTCCTCTCCTCTCCTCTCCTCCAAAGAGAGAACCTTTCTCCAGGGTCTTAATGATTTTGAGATGGAAATCTCTCCTGTCAGAGCTGTTCTGCTTGGGGTAAATAATTAAATATCCACTGGAGAATAGAAGGGAACTTGGCTCTCCCTTAGCCCAAGCTACTTGTTTTAGTGGGCTCTCCACTCTCCTTCTCTCTCCACATAGAAATTCCACACTGAAGCTGAAAAGTCTTTCCCAACAAAAGCCTCTTTGAAACTGGTGTACAGTAAGGAAAAAGTTTGGTGTTTAAGGATTATTTTTTTTGTTTTAATTAAAAACAGAAGAAAATTCTAGTTAGAGAAATTCTCAACCAGCTCCTTGTATAGAGTCCCTGCTCTCTGACCCTTTGCTGAACCAGTTTTCCAAAACCTGAGCTGCTAATTTCTAGAAGTTGGTTTTTATGTACCGAAGCAGGAGGTAGCTGCAAGAACCAGGGGTGATTTCTCTGAACCCCCTTCCTTACCATGCCATTCAGCACAGGGCTGAGAACACCCTGTCTCTTTCTTTATTATTCCACAGAGCCATGGATGAGTTTACTCTCAGACCCGCAGTATCAGAAAAAATGGGAAAAAAACCCAAACCTTATACTGGATGAAAAGTCTAACAGAAAATATTGTCCTGAAGGTTTTGCTGGGATGTATAAGGGTATTCTGGATCTGTCGCAGTCAAACAGGGATATTGTGTTAACCAATCCTAGATCCTCATCTGCTATACACTGACATCACTCCATTGATTTTAATATCACTCTATTGGTTTACGTTAGCTAATCATCCCTACCAAATATTTAATAAATGCCTAGAAGCATTGTCCACTCTCCCCCACACACAAATACATCACTCTTCTGATCTTCTCTTTCTAACAAAATCTCAGTTTTTCCTCCTGTTGGTCTACACATTTACTTCTCTACCTTACCAGGTTGCAGAGTGATGTTTTATTCTTGGAATTCTTCACCATTCATGCTAGCTCATGTAATTTTATTTCTATCTGAATCACTGTTTGTCTCTCTTCCCTGCTTTTCTAATATTAAATTTAATGGGTTTTTTCCAGTGTTTCTTTCTTGTAGCCTATTACTGGTTTCGTTTCAATGTCATCCTCATGCTTACAAGCTTCCTTTCTCAGCTGTTTCTTTCCGATCTACAACTACGACAGCTAAGTGAAGCATATTTTGCTTTCACAGTGTAGATACTGGCCAACAAGATCAGGATATTGCAATAAGCCTGATTAGAAGCTTTCCACAAAGAGGACAAAATCCATTCACCACCGTGTATTCCATTCAATTGTGAGTTAGTTTTACATGTCACTCTTCCTCTTTATCATGTATCTGTACACCCCTGTAAACCTGTTCCTCCAGGTATATCTGGTGATATGAAAGGAGAATATGTCAGAAAAGCCTATCCTTATCACTCACTTTGCAAGAAACTGGGAAGAAATACAAAGAAACAGTCAACACAGTAATGATCCAGCAAAGAATGGTATTGTATCCTCTGGCTACTTTGAAATGAATGGAAGCTTCGCTACCAGGGTCAACAGCATGCAGCCTGCAACCCTTTCTTCTTCCCCTTACCCACACATGACACTCATACTCTCACTTAATGCTTTGCTATCTGAGTTCCTAACAGACTTGAAAACATTTATATTCACCAAATCTCAACGGTATAAGGAAAGTGCCATTATCCACATTTTACCAATAGTTTTCTTTATGTTGGAGTTGGCTGAATGCAGTCTAGTTACAAAGGTACAGACTCACTTGCTAGGGGGAAAGCAGAAAACATAACTAGAGACATTTAGTTGGTGGATAAGGTTGTTGCCTGGATATTTCCTCTGATAATACAGAAAAACTGTGTTGCTGACTGAGATATCTCAACTGGATAATGTTAGGAGAGACAAATACAAACCTGCTTTACCCACTGCAGCTACCAGAGAAAGTCTGTGACAGATATTACACAGGCACATCCTGAATCCAGATGCAGGACTACTCTTGCTCCCCTTGTGTGTCTTTCATCCTCTTTTTTTCTAGAAATGTCACTGCTAATCAGCACTATTAGAATACGGTAGCAATGTGTTTCTGAAATAACTACGTCTAAATTCAAGTATGCAATGCCAAGTAAATGCTGTTACCTTTCAAAATGTTTTCTTTAATGGGGATAGCTTTTAGTAAGAATGCTTTTATGGTAAACCCATTTCATTACATGTAGAGCGAGAGACAGAGAGACAGCATGTCCTATGACAAACACTTTATATACCAGTCTGTCGTACGTGTTATGTCAATAATACTTGAACTGTGACACTTGACCTAGACATCATCAAACACCCCTCTGGGATTTGTAGACAAGTATACACATTTGATCTCTCATATTTGTATTGCTTTTAATCTTTCTTCCATTATCTGTGTATGAGGCACAGTCAAGGTTCATATTGTCATTGCATGGGAATATGATGCTTTCTTTTCAATCCAATACATTGCCATGAATGTAAAGAATAAACATTTTCTGCTAGAATTATCCTCTACCTCATATGCACATTACTTGACAGTTCAGATGTGCTGTATGGCTGAGAAAGACTTGTCTATATAGCAAAGAGAAGGATTACAGGTAGAGTAAAACACAGGACTTACCCCTATTGTTCCAAAACTTTCTGGCTTTCTTCTAATTTTTTTCTTGCAAAGGTGTCTCCATAACCATTTGATCAGATACCACAGAGACTTCGGGCTTGGGATGACATTAAAAGGAGTGGGCAGTGTTCCTCCTTCTTCAAAGTAACTCATCCAGAGTTTTGTTCGAGCAAACTTCCACTCAATATCTGCATGATCCTGTGCACAAGACACACAACACCAGCACAGCTGTAATTAAGGAGGTGAAACAAACCTCTACAAAAATCCAAAGACCTAAAATTAGAACAACCCTGAAATACTAATGAATTTTCTTGTTAAAATGCTGGCGTCCTCTCTTGACAGAAGGTCTTTAACACAAAGCAAAGATAAGCTGCTTTACTTCAGTACAGAGATGTTAGATATGTACAGCATATATCCACTTTCAACCTTTCTTTCCTCGCTACAGGCTTTTAAATAATTAAAAGTCTCTCAAACAACAAAGGATAATTACAAGCAGAAAAATGCTACATTTCTGGAAGAGATGTTTTGTTATAATAGCAGCTCATCATTATTCCGCATAGATCACTCTAATTACTCTGCTGTGTAACAACTTCAACAAGTCTGTAAGTCTCAAGAACTCTCTTAGTACTTGCCAGCCCCAGAAATTCAAAAATAGGTTATCCAACAAATCATGAGGCTACTTAAAACTGTTGAGTGGAGTATCTTTTTTTCCTCCTACTTCAGAATTATGTATTTGGAATAGGTTGTGGGGTTGGGCTTCTTTAATTTTTATTTGGTATTTTATTTCCTATGGATTCTACATAATATTGTATAATATTGAAAAGTTTGAAAAAAATCAAAACTAACGTCCATGGAAATATTGCTACATCCTAGCAGCTGAGCAGAAAGTTTAAATCATTGATATTAGATTTGGGCAACAAACATCGTAGCCAAGAACTTAAACTACAGGTCTAGCCCTAGCCTTTATTATTTAACCAAATATACGTTAATCAAACCCAGTAATTTAGAAGCTGTAGTAGGGAAAGTATTCTACCTGCAGTCTGAACTCTGATTAATGCTAGTATGTTGTGATACTGTGTACCAGACTTTGCCATCCAGCATTATAAACACATGTAGTCAGTATTCTTTTTGACGAACATGTCATTTCCAGATTAGAAAAAAGGCATAATTAAAATCTTAATACTGTGAAGCTTTCTTCTATTTGTTTGCTTTCTGCATGATCATATTTGATATTTGATACGATGAATCAGTGTTTATTTTCATTAGTCTCCTTAATAGAAAGCTGAGAAATAAAAATAAGCCAATAGGTCTGATAAGGATAAAACCAATTTTCATTAAAGGAGAAAATAGGACACTGCTCAATATGTAGTCATGAGCTTGTTTTTTGAGTTGCCAATGGGTCCAAAACCATACATGAAACATTGGCATCTAATTTCTATTAGCTGTGTATTCATGATATATAAATATCCAAAAATAACAGAATTTCAAATATTAATAAATCATAGAATCACAGAATGGTTTGGATTGGAAGGGACCTTAAAGACCATCCAGTTCCAACCCTCCTGCCATGGGCAGGGACACCCTCCACTAGACCAGGTTGCTCAAAGCCTCACCCAGCCTGGCCTTGAAGATAATGTATTAAAAATAAAGCAGATACAGAACAATCTTTGGCAGAGTTTCTTTCTCAGGAGAGGTTCTGTGCAGTGCAGCTTGGGCAGGGCTGTAGCCCATGTCGCTTGCCAGCAGCTTCAGGACACCCTTCTCAAACCCACAAGCTGGCTTCTGCAGTAAGGCCACCTCTTCCCCATTCAGAGCTGTGCGGCACTTCCCCTCTTCCCAGTCCAGCTGTGTCCTTCCAGAACAGAGCAAAAGAATTGGAACAAATCAGAGAATTTGTCCCAATATCCTGCCTGTAAAAATGATTTACTGCCATAAAAATGGGATGTAGGAACAGAGAGAAGTTACATATTATAAATGATCAAAGGATAAGGAGAAACTTACAGCAATAAGTTGGTAAGAATTATTCATCATGGCTATTAGCATGTTAAGTAGAACAACCAGAGAGATCACATTATAGGTACCAAACATGGTGGCCCCAACAAACTCAGTAAATTCATGTCTTGCTTTCACATTGGTCACATAGAGATTGATGAGTCCAAATATAGACCAGAATAATGACTGCAGCGTTTCAAATAATCTGAAAAACAAAACCCAAAAAGGAATCGCTTTATACTAACAATACGTGTACTGTTCTGACTGTTCCGTTTTTCCCCAAACATAGACAAACCCTTGACTTGACTGAGATGAATGATACTTCCCACAATATAGGCAAAATATATGCAATATCTTTCTAGTGGAACAGTGGCTTAATGTTTCAAATCTGAGCCTCTGCATATACAAAACATAATCTGTAAATAAATCTGTGAGTAAAAGGATGGTTTTATTCAAACATCTGAGGGATAAATACAGTTTTAGAGATTTTATTTTGGACAGCTGCCTTTGAAGTATTTTCACCCTTTGCCTTAACTGTAGAGGGTAGAACAAGGATCCAAAAGTAAGTCCATGATTATGTTTCACCAAGATGTCAAAACCAATTGTAGTATCCTCATACCTACTTGGTGTTGTTGGTTTATACAATTTCCAGTTTGTGTTGAGATCCAGTGAGATAAAAGGAGTTGTGTAAATAGAAGGACATTATCATCATTAGCATATGCTTTGTTTCGCAAAGAATGGAGACATTAAAAAGACAGAAATGCTGCTCTCAAATGAAACTCGTGCTTTTGTAATTGAACGATATGATACTCCCTTAGAGAAGTTTGGGACAACAGCTAGGAAGCTACGTAACAATAACCAAGTTTTAAAAAATCCTCCGTGACTACAATTGACATAATTTCACTTTTGCACAATGTTCAGCTACACTATAGTGTCATGAGTCCTGGTTAGGCCAGTTGTTCATCAAAAGTTTGGAGCCAAATTTTATACTTGTCTGGTACCATATCTTGATCTCTCCTGCTCCTTCACCCTGAGACCAGAGGCAGGTTAGCTGGACAGGATGTGTGGGCATCCAGAGCAGGGAGACTGCTGAACTGCAGGCACTTGTACCACGTGCTGTCCAGAACCGGGAAAAACTTAACCCTCCAGCCCCCTTCCCACCATGCAGCATCATCTGAGAGACTTAACTTTGTCATGCAACCCAGTGCAGTGTTGTCCCAGAGAGATACCTGAGAGGGCAGTGGGCTTTCACGTACTGAAACTCTAAGTCCTGTATCTCTGTGACTGTAATACAGTTTATGTAAGTGGTAAGTACTGCTCTGGAGTCTCTTGTATGGTTTACACTTGCCTGAGCACAAACTGAACAACCACTCTTCTCCCTTGCTCACAGTAGCAGAAAAGGCTCATGAGGCATCACGGCCTGCCCTGACACCAACTTCTGGCACTAGTACCAGTAGCCCCCGCTATTTCCCAGGTGAAAAATACTGCTTCCTTCAATGTTCAGCTCCGACAAATTTCATTGTGATTTTTTGTTCATATCCCACTAAGTTTAGACCTGAATAATATGGTATTATTATGCAAGATAAATATGCTATGCCAGAGCAAAGTTCCTTGATTAAGGTGACATAAAAGTTGTTATTTTTATAAAATTATTTACTTTGAGAGGGAAGCCATTTGTAATAAATATATTTTAAAAGCAACCTGGATATAATTCATAGAAGGTTAATAGGGAACAGGTATTTACAGCAGGAGTTTGATTCAGACTGGAAGTTGAAAGATAGAGAATTAGTATTCATTTGTTAGTGTCTTGGTACCACAGACAAACTGCAGAACAGAGTAAAATAAAATTGATTTTTAAGTGAAATAAAAATAAATAAACTTTAAAACAGGAATTAGAATATAGTATTTGATTATGTGGAGTAGGCTCAGTGTCAGTAGAAGCCTGGAATGAATGTTTTTCCTGCCTCATCTACAAGAATCTTTATGTTTTAGAACACCAAACTTATTTAATGTTCACAGGAAGCCATGGAAGAAATGCGGAGCAACAGCTGCCTGGATATGCAAGTTCTGATCTGATGACCTTTTTTCCCTTAATTCTAAATATGTACTTTCCAATCTCATATTATCCCCTTCTCCTCTTTATCTTTTTATCTTTTGAGATATCTTGAATATTACAGACTTCACTGTGGTATGGGATGAACATTATTATAGAGCTCTGTAATGTTAATTTTTTTTTAGGATAATTTTAGATGTCTCTGTCAGGACACCACTGTAATACCAATAGAAAACAGAGAGCCTCTTTCCTGTAAACAACATCTAAGTGATTAAAATATTGAGTGCAGAAGGTGTGGATAGAAATAGATCAGTCACTTACGTTGAAAATGCATTATTTTGCTTTTCACATCGTATTCCTTTGCAGTTGCCGGGTTCATTTGTCTCGTAGTAGAAGTACAGCTGGTTCAATCCATTTGCAAATGCTAGCAGCACAAGGCAGTATATGAAGAGAAACTTCAAAATGTCCAGCAACATTCTTCCTAGAGATATCTGCAGAGGTCCCAGGTGGGAATTTGCAGTGAATAATGAGATCAAGCGTAGGGAGCTAAAGATGTTTGCGATTGCAAACAGGGCCTCAGCCACCAGGGTTGGATGCCACATGTCCCAGCTCTCCCGTGGAACTAAACCACTATACTGAAAACAAGCAGAAGGGAAGAAATTACTCCTTGTTTACTGCATAAGTATGTCAGTTACTTTATGAGCTGTTCAATTAATTTGCAGATAGCACAATAAACTAATCTTTTTGAAAGCAACATGTCTTCAGGAGATATTTTTATTTTAGCAAAATAAAAAATGGGTAGTACCCATGTACTAGTCTATCATTTTTATCTGCAGGTTGGTCTATGCTTTCTAGTTTTTTTTTTTTTTGCCTGTGTTTTGCATTTGGTTATAGTTTTCACAGTAGCAAAAGCGAGTCTAAGAGTTCTGACTGAAAGTAAAAGTAACAGGTTTTTGAACACTCGGGGTTTAGAATCATAGAAACATTCAGCTGTAAAACCAGGTAAATTACTTCTTTGGAGAACAGTGCAGATACGACAATGATGGATAGAAACCCACAGGAAATTTGGCAAGTTGGAAGAAAATATTTAATCAAGGAATAAGTATATCACTTCATCACTAACACTGGACCACAGATGAAAAAGCTGTTTATTAATGAACCATGGCAAACTGCTTGTGTGTCTTATTATCGACGAGTCTGATCCCTGGAACTGTGACTCTTTACTCTTCCAGTTGTACCAAAAAATTTTCTTGAAGATGAAAGGTGTTACTTTGAACTGAGACTTAACTACTGTGACAGACTCATTACTATTTATTGGGTTTCATTAATCAGTTTTACAGAACGTATCAGAGGAGAAAATCTGTGCTATGAAGCACTCTAAAACCTGGGAATACTATATTATGAAGCAGGTTTCAAAGGGGGACTATGGTGTGGTTGTGCATTTACCTACTTGGGCTACCCAGACCCCTCCTTCAGAGCTGCTGAGCATGCCCTCAGTAGTAAGGAAAGGGAGTCTTTGTGTCACTGCGGCCAGATGAAACAACGTTGCCAGGCATCACATTTCTACACCATGCTCAACCTCCAAAGGAGACTGCTCTCAAGGCAGTTTGAGACCTCCTGAACATAAATAAGTCTATGGGACCCAACAAGATGCATCCCAGAGTCCACAAGAAATTGGCTGATGTAGTTGCCAAGCCACTCTCCATGATATTTGAAAAGTCATGGAAGTTCGATGAAGATATACGTTTGATGGGTGGACTGTTTGGTGGATGAAGAATTGGTTGGACAGTCACATCTGGGGTAGTGGTCAATGGCTCAGTGTCCAGATGGAGATCAGTGTGGAGTGGTGTCCCTCAGGTGTCATACTGGGACCAGGACAGTTTAATATCTGCATCAATGACATAGACAGTGGGATCAAGTGCAGCCTCAGCAAGTTTGCAGGTGACACCAAGCTGAGTGGGGAGGTTGACATGCCTGAGGGATGGGATGCAATCCAGAGGGACCTGGACAAGCTTGAGAAATGGGCCTGTGTGAACATCATGAGGTTCAAAAAGGCCAAACACAAGGTCCTGCACCTGGGTTGGGGTAACTTCCCCAGGTATCAATACAGGCTGGGGGATGAAGGGACTGAGAGTAGCCACATAGAGAAGGACTTGGGTGTAATGGTGGATGAAAAACTGGACATGAGCTGGCAACATGCACTCATAGACCAGAAAACCAACTGTACCCTGGGCTGTATCAAGATGTGTGGGCAGCAGGTTGACAGGGGTGATTCTATCCCTCTTCTCTGGCCAGATGCCATCTGAAGTACTGTGTCCAGCTCTGGGGGCCTCAGCACAGGAAGGACAGGGACCTATTGGAGTGGGTCCTGAGGAGGGCCATGAAAATTATCAGAATGGTGAAACACCTTTCCTGTGAGGAAAGGCTGAGAGAGTTGGGGTTGTTCCGTCTGGAGAAAGAGAAGGCTCCAGGGAGACCTTATTGTGGCTTTCCAATACTTAAAGGGAGCTTATAAGAAAAATGGGGAAAAACACTTTAGCAGAGCTTGTTGCAACAGGACAAGGGGTAATGGATTTAAAGAGAGTAGATTTGGACTAGATATAGGGAAGAAATTTTGTACAATGAGTGTGGTGAAACACTGGAACAGGTTTCCCAGAGAGCTGGTAGGTGCCCCATCCCTGAAAACATTCAAGGTCAGGTTGGACAGAGTTCTGAGCAACCTGATCTAGTGGAAGGTGTCCCTGCCCATGGCAGGGGGGTTGGACTAGATGGCCTTTAAATGTACTTTGCAACCCAAACCATCCTCTTATTCTGTGATTCTATGACTCAGTTTGCAGATGGGAACTGAACATAGTTCTGGACAGTGCTAGTTGCCACAGGACTCCACCATGACAGGCTTGCTCTAACAACTGGTAGGGAAGGTGAGAATGCTCCACTGCCTGACAGCAATCCCTGGCAAAGTTTTACTTATAATCAAGCTGCCATAGCATATGACCATCTTGTGGGTTTGGGGCTGAGAACTGCAAAACTGGAGAATAGAAGACTATAGAAGAGTTATGAATTACTCAGCCTTATATTTCAACCACCAATGGAAAATTAAGAAGAGCAGAAAACAGATTGGTAGCATATAAACAGTGGAGATTCAAGTCAAATATATGATGATTATGCAATGTCACCCAGGTAACACAAGATAATAATTCTTAATCCTTACTCAAAGGAATTCAAATGCAAATCTAGTATCAGAACCATTTGTGAGAAAAAAGCTGATCACTGTAGTCCCATGGGGACAAAAGTCATGAACTGTAGATCTCAAGAAATCACCAACAGAGATCAAACAGACATATAGATGAGGATACCCGAATGTTTACTGGGCTGATGCATCTTGGCCAAACGTGACCCCCTTGTTTCTGATAATAAAAGGAAAGGTTAAATAATATCCACTTCAAAAAAAGAACTTTAAATTCTTTTCTGAAAGGTCATATGCAAATGTGAACTCTTCCTATTTTAAAATGTATATCCCAGTCTTTGCATTCATTATGCTGAATTTCAGAGCAGCAGTAGGAAGAGCGGGGAAAGCAGCCCAGAAGGAGCTTTAAAACAGGGATTACATTGAGGAATTGAGTCTATATTTATTCAGGGGGAAAGGGGGCTAATAATCCTACGTAAGTGGACATTCAGTCCATGACTCTGGTGAACCATCAATCAAAATCATTTTACAATGCAAGCATATCACTACTAAACAGCAGATCTGACACAGTGACCATTAGGCCAGTAAATGTGGAGACAAATAATGCAATTTTAGTTACTTTTCAGACCTCTTGCCTTGAATAGGAAGCTGTTTACCAGCAGATTTTCATGCCAGTGGCTGAGACACATGATCAGTAATGTGAACTTGCATGCAATCTCTATCAGAGTTGGAAGCAAGAAGCACTAGATCCAATGCTCAGGTTTAACAAAGATTTAAGATAAAGGAAGCAGGGTCAGTACATAACTTTGCATTGCACCTAACTTTACACATCAGCACAAAATAATCTTCCAAAACCATAAAAAGAACCATTTTTCTTAGAGCACGACAACTTCTATTTATATTTATAACCCTCCCTCAAAACAGATGTGTTGCTTCAAATCAGTCACCGATAAAACGTGAAAATGCACTATTTATAGTCACATTTATTAGGGAGAGTGGATATACTATATATTATTTCAGTGGATATACTGGATAGTTTAAAAAGACCTCACATTCTGATATACAATCACAGACAAAAAGCATAGTCCTTTGAAAAATATAAGTACTCACTTTATTTGAACACTGGCAATGAACCAGATACCTTTGAGTTATCTTACAAGTTCTCTCATCCTGAAATGACACTCTGGTGTATTTTACACTATCTCATCAGCTGCTGTAAATAATATCCATCTGCTACACTACTGTGTCAGTCAGAGAGCCTCAAATGGGCAAAACCCGCTTCTTTTTCTCTGAGAACATCTATCAGTATAGGAGACTAGTATGAGGGCACTCATAATTTTATTTAAGGGGGTGGGGTTAACATGTTTTCTTAGGTGACTTGAGCTGATTCATGGAAGGTAAAATACATGTAGGAAAACTGGGCTATAGATATGATTGAATAAACACAGAAAACCTGTACTTTAGAAAAACCTACCTTGTAAGGTTTCAGAAATGGAAATAAAAGCTTTACATCAAAATGTACTGGTTACATTTAGCATCCTCTCAATCCCATCTGCCAAAGAGGTGGTGAACTCTACTGTAGGTATTTGAAAGAAGTGTGACTGGGTATTAAGTTACACCTGCATTACCCTGTTCATTATATCATCATGTGTTTCAACTGCTTACCCCAACTGAGGCTTTTTTAAGGAAGAAAAGGCATTTGGGTACAACATTGCACATGCAATAAAAAAAAAAATAGTAGCCATAGAACCAAAGATAGTGCTTTATGCGCTGTGTTGATAATGATTGGCATGCAAGAACTAATTTGGAGAGTAATGGATGCACATTAGTTCAGGTACCTTGGAGCCTGATTACTCTAAGCAGAATCTGTCTGGGAGATGAAAGGATTGTAATGTCTTCTAATTAATATTATTCTAAAGTGAATAGCTGGCCATCTCCAAATATTTGGAAACATTCATTTTCAATGAACTGCTTACTTTGTTTCATGGACAGTGAAATGACTATTTTCTAGTCACTTTATGATGCATCGTCCTTGTGTGTAAAAAGACATTTCATCAGCTTTTAATGACAGTTCTCCCCACATTTTCAAGCACCTTGCTCTCTAAGGCAACAGCCCCAAATTTCGTTCTGAGAAGACTTCCAAAGTTTTGCAGCCAGAGAGACGGCATGCCAGAAACCTTTTGTCACAGGAGGAAGCTGCTGTGTCAACAGATCACAGGTCTTTGCTCATCCCTGCTCCTGATTGGCTGACATATGGACCCTTGTGAATAGACATAAGATGATATAAATTAGAGGTTCCTATGATCCTCGACACTTATGGCAGGGCTACAGCAGGAACAGCTGCTGTTTGAGGACAGGGAGCTGTAACAGCTACTTGACAGCTGTCTTCTTTTCCCAGCCAAAAGGATCTTGGCAGAGGAGGGACTCTCCTTCTATGTGCACAGGATAGCTGGTGGCAGGAAATTTAAAACAGCTGAATTAAAATGCTGATCAGAGTGGCCAGTAAAAATGGGCTTATCATCTTTACTTGGATATGATAAGAGCTCCATGACAGATTCTAAGAAATGCTTTCATTTCCATTCAGGTGTGCCTTTTTTTTTTTTTTTTTTTTTTTTTTTGTGTTTGAGACATTTTTTTAATGAAACTATTTCATTTTGTGAGGAATTTCTATCATATTATGGATTCATGTTAAATACATACAAACATGTTCTATGGCTTTGGAAAGAAGGGCTGGTTTGCTGTAAGGTATTTTATTCATAACATGTCCATGAAAAGAATGAGAAAATGAACATAATGCAGCCTCAAGTGACCATTTTATCCCCTTCAGCTTTACTTTTTCCTGTTGCACTTATCATAAGTTTTCAAAACAAAATTAAAACTTGGCTCTTTAGCTTTTTTTTCCCCTCTGATTTTGAGTAAATATTTTTCTAGTAGTCCTGTCCAGAAGTTTTGCATTGTGCATAAAATTGTCTTAGAGGCAATAATTTCTTACAGAAAAATAGATAAAGACTAACGTAAAACATAATTTTGTGCAAAAATTATTGAATATTAGCAGTGATTTTCCTTTTCCAAGAAAATGACAATATATCTGTTCAGGATCAAATAACAAAAGATTCTCTCAGCCAAGAAGGAAAAAAGTATAAATCACAATGTTTTGTGATGGTGAAGGTGACCTCTTATGATGGTCTAGCTTCTTGTCGTAGCTGCAGAAGATTCAATGAGCACATGACACATCTCTCGCATTGCTAAGCCTGAGATTCTCCAAATACAAAAGAAAGTTTGAAGAAGCCTAATTTCATTTATCTTAAATATTTTGCTGATTTCTTTTAAAGTTTACCTTTGAAAAAGCAACAATTTTCAAAGATATTGTTGCTAAGTACAAGGAGTTCATTACAAAATCCATGAGGTTCCACCAATCATGAATGTAGTCCTGTAGTCCACCATCCCACATCTGTTTAATTTCACCCCAGATAAAACCTGTAAACAGAACATAATTTATTAAGCATGAATATTAAATAAAAAAAGCTGTGACTAATATAGACATTTATCTCACAATGGATTGATTCTCCTTACATTAATTATAAAGGGAAGAGGGGATAAATGCCCTGAATTACACATCTAGTTAGGTGAAATTTTGTCTTCCCATTAATGTTTCCAGAACTACTTTCTCAGGCAAAACAAAACCAAAAACAACAACAACAAAAAAATCTGCTTGTACAAGCGCAATTTCTTTGTCTTTCTTCAATCTCATTTCCCATCGTATTCTAATAAGTATAAAAAGGCTCTTACAAGCAGTCATCACTGCCAAGTATGTCTTTGGTATCTGCTGCAATATAATCCAAACTGGAAAATTCATGACTGCGGGAGTCAATCCAGCACTTTAATTTATTTCAGTTGGAACCCACACAATAAGGAAGACAATTTCTATTGTTCTGAGTGCTAAACTGAAGTGTCCCTTGTTCATAGGAAAGAGTAGTGTCTCCAGCAGAATATTCTTTGTTGATTCCTTCCTTTGGGACATGAAGGAATAGAATCTGTTCTCAGGTGTGCAGAGCACACATTGCACTGGACACAAAGTGATACAGAAATATTGAATCCCAATGGGAAATTTTGCAAGTTGTCTGACATGAACTTGGTTTAACAGCTCCAGAGACAACTGTGTGGACACTAGTGCAATAAACATTAAAACTTATGCAAAGAAGCTACTCCTCATTATTGTATAATATGGTATGACAGACCAACATGGAACATTTAGATACATATTTCATATTATAATCTACAGAACTTTCTTTATAACAATACCAATAGAGCTTTTAATTTTTCACAATTAATTATGTTCTTAAAGGAATTTCTTACTTTTGAGCTCATTAAAGGGATAAAATTCACTACAAAAGAGACCAGTGTCTCACATATGGATGTTGAGATACAGTTAATTCAACATGGTTTTTCTTCACCTGCTTATTACATGTTCCTTTAGAAAAGCTTGAACAGATTTTGTACAGAGGTCAACATTTAGATGGGTACGTTTAGATGTGGTGCTTAGGGACACAGTTTACTGCTGCAATTGGGAGTGTTAGATTAATGGTTGGAGTCAATGATCTTAAAGGTATTTTCCAGTCTAAATGATTCTATGATTCTAAGTGCCATCAGAAAGAAAACACCTTCACAGGGCTACCTGGCAGGTTCTAAATGCCATGACAACCATTTACTTTTCAAAGAGCTGGTCACTCCTGACACACAGTGTGAACATGATGAACAGCAGATCTGCATACCCCTTCCCTTCACAGTCCCCTCCAACCTTCAACATACAGTCAATGTACTTTCAAACATCCCTGCTTGCTCTTCCACTACCTTTTAAGCGTAACATAACAAACTTCATCAGGTCATATAAGCAGCTGTGTTGTGGGGCTGAAATATAACCCTCAAATTTCAGACACTGCTCTGAATTAGTCCTGCTCCAACTGCAGAATGGCACATAAAAATAACTATTGTGCCTCAGGAGCCGGAGACCTGGCTGCAGGCTCAGAGGAGACCTGGAGGCAAAGGCTGTGTAATACAGATATGGCCTCTAAGACTCAGTGTTAGAGAACAGTTCCTTCGTCTTTTTTTGTTTGATAATACAGATGTAGCCCCAGGATCTTGACACTGGGAAGACTGCTTTGGCACAGAAAGCAGATAGTTGCATTGATAGAAAATAAAAAGGCTTTACAGAAATCAATAAGCATTCATAGAGTTAAGTGTGTAATTCATCCCAGTTAAGCATTCCCTTTAAAATATGCCTTAAAACAGAGCAGAAATAGGTCGGGATGATTAGTAATATGAATTTTTAAGAGAGAGGGTGTAGATTCATTAATGTCTACTGCTGAGATATTCCATGATTCACAACCAAAGACATGAACTGACACAAATGAAACAAGGCTGTTCTCTGTAGGACTGTTGCTCAGCATCGTGTGCTTCAATAGCACTGCCTAAAATATAATAGAGTTATGTACAGAGTGGGAAAAAAATGCTGACTAATGCTGCTACATTTGATCTGTTTTGTAAGTGAAAAGCCAGACTCTTCCTCCAAGCTTCCTGGACTTCAGAAAACAAAAGGGCAAAGTTGATACTAACAGAGAAATACTGACCTACTACAGAACAGAACTGATCTACTGGAAGAAAATATATGTGTGTTGTAAATTGGGTCATTTTGAATTAGAAACACAACTAATCCAAACTACCTGTAATGGTGAAGTTGTTTGGCAGCTGAAAGTTTGAGTATACTTTGACATTGTTATGGTGGTAGTTCTAAATTTTTTTCTTGGTTCAAGACAACTCTTATGTTCACCCTGATGCAGGGCTTGCTTTTTTCAAGCAGATGATTATGGAAAACTGGACATCGTACGTTATTGCTGGCTGTACTGGAGGTACGATAGTCCAGTCTTTTCCAGCCAAAGCATGTCAGTACAAAATTCTATATATATGGTTACTGAGACCTTATGGGACTTGAAGCGAGGCCGACTGATGGATGCTGTGTTTGTGACAAACACAATCCATGCATGCATAGTAGAGTTTCCCAGACAAGTCTTTTTGAAGGCAAATCTTAGAAGGTACAAAATCCTAAACTTGACTGTCAAAATCCACAATTCCAGGACAATATCACCACGAAAGCTGAGACTAGAGTCTTTAGAGGTACAAGGTCTCTACGGCTAGTTATCCTGAGGGGTGCTCCATTAGAACAATGAATGTTGGAAGAACTGGGAACTCTGGAGTTCTGTAAATCCTCCCAAGAGTGTCTGAAGGATTATCCTAGAAAAGAACACTCTGAAATCCTGAAGCCTTTCTGCAAAGTGGAAGACTTCTCTAAGGCCTAGATGATGGAGCTATTCTGAACAATGAAGCTCAGGGATTCCAAGTTGTGCTCTTTAGGGTTAATTTATGTTCATGCAGTCACAGGTCTTGAAATATTGTTGTGGATCATAACTACATTTTTTTGCAAGAAGGAAGGGTTTGGGAGGAGAAGTCAGTCAGCGCTTACCTTCACAGTGTCTAATACAATATGACAATTTTGTTCTGTTATATTCATTGGGAGAATCAGGAAAAGGCTAGGAAAATTTGTGTATTATTTTTTAAATGACATGATAGAAAAGAAGACATGCAGTGACAAGACTCTCTAATGGGTGCATTGTTGCAGATAGGAAAGAGATCTAGAGTCCAGGTATTATCTAGTTATTAATGTGCCAAAGCAGCACTGTTATCTCACGGTGACAGAGGTCATGTCAGATCTACGTGTCCAGCAGCAAGAAAGACGAAGTCTGAACAAAGAAGAGTGAACATCACCATATTGTACACAGGTACTGGGGAAAAACTGCTAAGAGCAACCAGCCAAATACAAGGAGTAGATATAAAAGCAAGAGCCTTTAGACAGTCAGGCTGGGGACAAGTTCATTGCCCGAAGCTGTTTTTACGTCCCTGGGAGGAAACAAGCATTTCCAAGGCAATAATCCTGTCACCTGCAGGTGGCTCAATCTTCCCATTGACTGTAAAGGGAGCCATGGAGAATTAGGCTGAATTAAAACAGATGTCTAACATCCAGGTGTCTGTATTTATCTGAAATAATTCCACCCAGAGCAGATTTCACTGTTTTAGATGGATAATCTTTTCTATATTGTGGTTTTCTCTTTGCTCCAACTGTGCCCTTCCTAACTCTTCACACCAGCTAGATCACACACCTGCCTCTCATACCCTCACCTATCCATTCCCCATCAACCTGCTTTTATCATTCATTGCCACTTGAAAGGAAATGATCAACATTATACAGCTCTTCCACTTCATTAATCAAGAACTTAAATTGAAAAGTTGAAGGTGAAACGTCAAGCATTTTTTGCATTGTTTATAACTAGATACTGGAGCAGTGAAAGAGAAGTAATAGCATGGATATTTTGAAACAGGCTGAGGTGATAGAAACAAATTTCATTAAACACCCTGTGGTTTTAATGGGAGAAAATAGACTTAAATTCAAGGCAAGAATCCCACAGACCACATGAGGCCCTAGGAATGACAGAGACCATGGAGAGGTTTTGCATAGAAATGTGAAGTATTATATATGCAAACTGAGCAGTGCAACCATTTGACTGAAGTCCAGTTTGCCTGATGTGAGAAAGAAGCTAAAATAGAACAGGTGAAATAAATTTGGAAAAAAGCCCACAGAATTTGTGTGCTAAAAGTATTTTCTGTTTGCAGGAAACTTTTCTGAATATTAATGAAAGAAGTTCTGTCTTCTGAAATAAACCTTACACATTGGCTGAGTAACGGCTATCACATAATACATATGATCATTCTGTAGATTTTTGTATATGTAGATACATTCATACATAAACACTGATAAGATTAGCTTTTATTTTATACATTTATCTACAGACTTAGATTTTGAAACTATATTTCCAGTTTTGAAATCTTTGGACGTTAGACAGAAATACCTTTTTAAAAATATGGACCTATTTTTCTGTTCATAAAGTAAGACCCCGTTTGCACACTCACATCTTAAAACGTTCAGCATGGCAACAGGTCAATACTATTATCAATGTTCTCTGTCCCTTTGGATAAAGACTTGGCTTAGACATAATAACATTTTGTGCAGACTGGCAGATGACTTTCAGATGGTAAAAATTCTGGATCTATCCTGATTGATCTCATCATCAATTCACACCTTCCTCTGATTTTACTCCTAAGGAACATGTCTCTCATGCCTGTGCAAAATAAACAAAAACCAAAAAAATAACTCCTGTATGAAATCCATTCAAAGTATTAAGTTCTAAGACAAAAATCCTTGATATACCTTGTTTAAATTCCTTACTGAATCCTGAGCAACTACAAAAATCAAATACATTTTCCATTAACTGTACAAATTCACAAAAATATTATGCCATCTCCACAACACTAACTTCTATAGTTTATAATTATGGTTAAAGTCTCACTGTAAATAATAACATTAAGATTTGCCAAAGATATGAAAGACAGTACCCTGAACTATTTCTGCTTTTAAAAAGATTTGTGGATCCCCAGCTAATTTTGTCCTTACCTTTCCCACAAAAGGTTGGTTGCTCTGTGCTATTTTTGTTCCTTACCACTAAGTGATGGGAAGCAAGAGGTTCCTCAGGGTCAATCTTTGCATGCCAAGTTCAACAACAACCTTTTAGTATGTTTCTTGGAGAACATACTTTCACTGGGCTGTGAAACTATTTAACTGACAAACTCAACTTTGCTCTACTATGCAATCTAGTGTTTTTCACAGATATAAGATGTGAGACAAGCTGCTAATGATCTAAAGCTCTCTGAAGTGGAAGAAAGTCATCCCAGGGAATTCAGTGAGCACTGATGTCTTGAAATATCTCTTCTGTTTTACACCTGGGCTGATAAATTGATCTCTGCTGAAGGTATATGAAGAACAGGGAGGCATCCTGGCATGATTCAGGGGCTCCCAATCTTTGGGGCACATTTTGTTAACAGAAGACAGCTATTTCACAGGAACATGCACAAAACCAAAAACATGCCTTCTGCTTTCCCCTGGGGACAGGCAAATGGGTCTTTGGGAGGGAAACAACTATGCACAGTGTCTGGGTCCAGTGTCAGGTCAGGCAAAGAGCGGGGAATGACATGGCCAGAGGCACCATTTATATCCCAGCTCTCTTCCCAGAACTCTTAAACTCAGAAAACTGAGTCTGGGAATTGCTGGTTTAAATTATCTGTACACACAACTCAGCACTGAGAATACTTAATATCTAACCTCAATTCACACTTTGCCTTCACTTTCTTATCAGGACAATTGAATTTAATACCTTCCCCCACAGCAGCAGTGAAGATAAGTTTAATAATGTCTCTGGAGTGCAGTGAAAAGGTAATGAACAATACAAGGATTATGGAGCATTCAAGCTTTTTGGTTGAACTATATCAGAGCTAAGAGCATTCAGTGCTGATTATGTACGGGCACTGCATTTACTCTTGTGTTCAAGGAAAAGTATAATTTCTAAGAAACAGGGATCAGCTGCAAATGAAACTGGTCTAGGCATGGCATTATGAATTATGGTGTTATATATATAGGTATGTCACCCACTGTGGAATGGCAGGTGCAATCAGCTTGGACAATCAGCATTGAACGACCCCTCAAATATTTATGGCTTAGTTTCACCACCTATTCCAATAACATCAGATTGTTCAGTTGCACGAGTATTTATGCAGTAAGGCATCCATATAAGTGGAACAGTTATTTCCTTAATTCACTGACTTTAGAAGGGATAGTAGACTGTCTTTAGACCACAAAGTTTCTTTCATAACTTGAATAGCAGGAAGCCTGACTTTCACAGTACTCCTATAAATGTCAAAAGCAAATATATGTAATTAGCAGTTAATTATTTTTTAAGCAGTCTTGAATTTCCTTTGCAAAATGTTCTGAAATGCAAATGAATTGCAATTCATTATCAATGGAAGATTAAAGGAGATTTAACTTATTACATTTATCGTATCATTATTGGCCATGTTTCTTCTTCTTTTTTTTTTTCCTCCCTCTGTAAAGCAGGGTTTTGGTAAAGAATAGGAATATAAGAATATAAGACAAGAGAAAATGTCTACTGTCCTGGAGTCTATAAAAAAAAAAAAAAATTAACCCCAGACTGACTGTTACATTCAATATGAGTTGGCTAGTGGGATTAATAAAGTTCCAATTAATCAAAGACGCTCATCCAAACCATTTCAGGTTTATGTACCTAAGCCTTCCATACCAGTGGAATGTAGATGGTGATGGTGTAGTTGTCATGATCTAGAGAAATATGTAAGATACTGTATTTTTGGAATGTATCAAGTGCTTAAACAGAAGTGTCTAGTGCCATTTTAAATTCCGTATGTATCTAAGCTGTGCACCCCATGCACTGCCAAAAAAGGTACAGGTTTCCTGTAGGGCATTTATCACAGGTACAACCTCTCTGTGAGTGTATCAGACTTCAAAAATGAGAGCAGATGACTCTTTGTAGGCAACTGAGTGCCTACTTCTTTACTTTGTTTTAATCTCCGAATTCATACAACAAAATGTGTTAAATGCCTGAGTTTGAAGGACGGTGGACCGGTACCTAAATATGGAGATAGAGTACAAAATTCTGCACAGTTCTGCTTTTGAACTCTGCTCTAGAATAATGTTGTAGGCAGAAATTTAGCCAGACAAAAGTATTGGCCTGTTCTCTCAGGTACTTCTGCATAGGAGTCTATAAACCTCTTTAAAGAAAAAGTATACCCTCCTTTACTGCATGTAGATCTCTATTAAGCTCAACAGGCTTACATGATGAGTGCAGCATACATAATTTTACTCATTATCCTTTAATCTCCAAGGCTTCATTGAAACTGTTTATCACATGTATTTATCAAAACTGATTTAATACAGAAAATAGTTTCTTATTTTCAAAAAAATTAGGCTTATATCCTAACTATTACCACAGACAGCCCAAATTTATAAAGCAGTATGTATCCAACGTGTACTGACTGAACCCAGCACAGGTACTGCAATCTAATATTCATGAAAGTGTTGTATCTCCAAACATCTGCATGTTCCTTATCTTTGCCAGCGCTTGCTACATTGTCTCAGTGGTGCTAGAATAATACAATGAAGATATTCTCATCAGGCAGTTAATAGTGAGAAATAGAGTTTTTAAGTGTTCACAAGGCTTAGAACCACATAGGGATACATGACCTGCAGGCAGAGTAAAGGAATGTATAGCTTGCCTATGAAACACAGGCCTTTACAGCATTGCTCAAAAGCTCTGAGTCCTGCACAGACCAGATGGGCATCATATGGGCAGCTCTAGTCTAGGCCAGAAGTGGATATTTAGGGATGCAGGAAACTGCTCACCCCCTTCTCTCCTATTAACAGGCATGTAAGGATTTGAACGTCTCAATACTGAGGATCTAAACTTCAAATTTGGAATCACAGTTTCATGAAGGGGTTTAGTCATTGAAATATTCCATGATTCAATGTCTAAATTAAGCACACAGTACTGAAAGTAAAATTTACCATGGAAGAGACCTAAATTCCTCGTAAATTGCATTTTATGCGCACTTTGAGTTTGAAGCAACTAGCTAAGGCTCACAGCTTATGACTGCTGAGTACTAAGAGAGCCTAGACAAGAGGAACAGCAGGAATTGGGAAGAGGAATGAGCCTCAAACATTGCATCTCTCCAGCACTTAGAAGTTCTCAGCACTCTCAGGGCTTCAGTTGGATATCTGCATGAGTCTGAGTTTCAGTGTCCAACATCTTCCTTTCCTGAAATGCTTAAACTATATTCCCCCAAAGTAGTGTGAATGCTTGGCACTGCAGCTTTATGTCTAAAATTCAGGAAACGTACCTTTTCTCAGCCTGAGGGAAGACTGAACCTCTGTCCCAGGAGAGTACTAGGGCAGGAATAACGGTGTGGGGGTGAAACATTCCCCCCCCCCCCCCCGCCTACTAAAAATGGGAGAAACGGAAACTTAAGGAGAGGGAATTAAAGAAGACCAAAAAAACCCAACAGATGCCTTCAACCTCCTTACTAATGGCCCCTACTAGGAAGCAAAGGCATCAAAGCCTTTGTACACACATTTCAGGCCTTTTCTGGTCATTTTATTTTCAGGCTATAGGATTGTAAAATTAAAATGTGAAATATTTGAATGCTAGAGGAGCAGGCACAATGGTGCTCCACTGAAAACATGACTGAAGTCCAGACTATCTCAGGATCCTGACAAAACCTGCTTCTATCACCAAAACATTGTGATTACAAGAAAACATCTGATTGCACTGAATACTTGTCTATATGCAATTAATTTATATTATCTTGTAAAAGTAGAGTCCTTGTTTGCAGTTCTAAGGCACTGCCTGTGGGAAGTAAGTTTTCCACAGCTAATAAAAGTGTACATAAAATGAACATTCAGACAGTTATCGTTAAGGAGGAGAACTCCCTTTACTTTTTGTACTCTCAATGCTGCAAAAGGCCATGAAAGCTAGGCAGAGCACTGCTCCATCTAGCCTAAATTGTGTCTGATTCTGAATGCTTAGGAAAAGAAGTTCCTGGGTTTTAAGTGCAGGTGTATACGTGTCCAGCGATCACACCTATCTCTGCCACTGTGACTAGAAGCCACTGATTACAGATGGTTTGACAAGATGGTTGGGATTCAGGAACCAAAGCACAGTCAGCTCCATTTTAGATGGAAGACACATTTACATAGGCTTTACAAATTTACGACAGATTTTTACTAAAATAGCAAAAAAATACATATGACTACCCATATTTAACTGGTAGTCATGGCACCATTGAAAGTATTTTACCAAAAGAAAAATTTCCTGACTCCTTTATCATAATCAAAATAAGTCATTTTTCTTTGGCTTCAGTTTTGGAAATGGCAACACTATTCTAGATTAAGTCTTAAACACACAAAGACACATATCAGCCAACAACAACCAAAGAATAAATTACAATCACCTACATAGAAAATGTTCATCTTATTACTGTTGTCATCCACTAATGAAATTGCTACTTATGAATAACTGGAGGTGACTTGTCCAAGAGGTGTACATTCGTAGGACAAGAGGTAATGGTTGTCCTTTGTGCCATGGGATATTCCAGTTGACACCAGGGAAAACACCCCCTGTGGCTAGACACAGTCACAGGTTGAGAGAGATGTGGTGGAATATCCGACCCTGGAGAAAGTAGAGATTTGACTGGACAAGGACCTGAGCAATCTGATCTATTTTTGTAGTTAGCCTGTGTTGAGCAGTAGCTTGGACTAAAAGGCCTTGAGTGTTCATTATGTGCACTATCCTTCTTTCTGACTTAATTTGTGTTCCAGCTGTGTCTGGGATTATTTTCCTTTTCTGCACTTTATCTGTCACTACTGGTTATGTACTGTTTCATCTTGCTGTCCATGTTATCCTTTACATCTGCTCCCTGGAACACGCTAATTTGTACTAACTGTTTCATTTTTTACACAGCCCTTTCTTGACCAAATTTAGAAGACGATGCACAGTGTACTCACCACCTCTGTGATCACTTCATCTGAAGTGTCCTGCTGTGCCATATTTTTGGATGTACATTGTACTAAGTACTGACAAATCTGTACACTCCCATAGATCCCAGCAGCAATTTTCTGACCACAAATGTTTGCAGTTTGCACAGTTCCCAAACATTCACATTCTCTATAGATTCACATACTCCAATAGTATAAATCATACAATAGGATGGGGAACACATTGTTAAAGAGATGCAGTAAGGCTGCATTCCTGCTTCAGGCACTATTCTGGACAACACAATTATGATGAACATTTAAAGATGTCCATAAAAGAACAAAAAACTCATGAAAACAAATTTTCCAAAAAAATGTTCTTTTGCTGCAGCCCCCCTGAAAAACTGGCAGGGAACTTTTTAACCACATCTACTAAGCACCAAGTTTGTCTGGTTGTTGGCTTTCTCCTCTGAATTTCACACCATTCCCTGGTGAGCCAAATGCCCACTGTGAGAACATTTAGCATGGCCACTGATAGGTTTGAAGCTAGGCTTTAGAGCAGAACAGGTATGGAGAATGTACACCGATCAATATGAGCCTTAAAAGTGAGATGCAGTCAAGGCACAAAGAGGGTGAAGCTGGATCTTACTTGATTTCCCTTTTGCATCACCGTAATCATGCTCAGAGGCCACTCAGTAACTGGGTGGGGAATCTGATGATGGACAACACTGTTCTTCCTCACTTTTTTTCACAAGGTGGGTTTCTTGTTTTTCCTGTACTTTTTTACTGGTGATGGATTCTCAAGTATAGGAAACAGGCCTGTGTTTCTGTAGTGTGAAGCATGTGGTATGCTTGGGAGATCTGAATCAACATCTAATAACAAGAACAAAATTAATTTTCCTTACCAGCAAAAGCTTGTTTCTTATATGTTTAAATGCAAGGACAGGAGATTCTGACTCTTTCTACTGAGAGATTTTTACCCAGTTGCTTCTTAAATCTGTAACATCAACCTTGTTATACTGACTTATTGTTCCATGTATAATCACTACATGCTGTAACACAACTTGTGTAATCATTTAATCACGTAAAAGACAAAATTAAATCAGAAGTTTCCTTAAGAGACTTTTTAAATGTAAAATCGATACTCTCCACGGAAATGTAGCCCAATACAAGTTTTTCCTCTGAGCCTCCTACTCTAGTGACACTTTTAATATGTGCTAATTATGCACATTCAGCCTTCTATTACATAGTAGCAGGCAAATGCTAATTGCTGTTTGATCATTGGAGAGCTTAGATCACTATGGACAATCTTGAAACTTTTTAATTTCTATGAAATATATGTATGTTGAAATCCATGTTGACGAGAAGTCTGGAAAGTACAGCTCCTCTCCTCTCTTCTTTTTAAGGGAGGTAGCTATTAAAATGCAAATTACATGCAGAGCTATTTGAATTAAGAGAGAGACAAACAAAGGATTCTATTGTTTAAAATGTTAATAGTTTTGACATGCTACAGCTGCTCCAGAATAACCTTTACTTTGGGGAAAGGGTTTACTTGGTCATGTTTCCAATTTCAGAGAAAAACCATAACCCTAGAGCCACATTAGTTTTGTCTGTCTTCAACATTTTTTGTCTACATCCAGAAAATGCAAGGATATATCTATGTACCTCAGATTCAGACTCCCTTGTGTAATTCAAGAGTGCTGCATTTACTCTTTCTAAGGATACTATCTAACTGTGTAGTATGAAGAGATGAGATGAGATGACAGACTAAATTGTGTCCTGGAAACTAAATTCAGCTTATTGATAAGGACATAATAAAGAAGATGACTAGCCCACAGTTTGCATATATGTGATTATGAAAACAGCAGGTTTTGGCTGAGATTTATTCCTTTAAAAAAAATACACAAAACTAAAAAAAGCTGAAATAGACACATTCATCACACACTTTGAGCTGAAGTGTCCTGTGAAGATGTGCCTCCGTCTCCTTCAATGACAGAGGAAACAATGAATTGCCTAAGATTATGATGGGTGAATCTGGGGTCTTATTACTTGGGTGTGCTAAGGCACTGCAGCAACCAAAGTCTGAATGCTTAACCCAGTAAATGAGAAACTGGACCTACAGGAAACCACTAGTTAGGAACCACAAGAGATCAGTATGTGAAACACATTGATTTAGACGCAAGAGATTTTGGAAGGCACAGTTTCTCTGAACATTACAGTCTATATTAACCACAAGCTATCTGACCATATGGTATCTGACTATCGATCTCTATTCATGCTCATGAATGTTTGTTTATGCAAGCAGTTCCCTTGACTTGACCTGTACTGCTTGCAGAGGAAGGGATTATTCAGCACAGGCAGTAATGGCATAATCTGACCATATAAGCCTTTACTGCCAATATCAATGCTGCTTTTAGAAATGATAGTCATCTTGATGGTCATAATTCTCAGGGTTAATGGCTTCTTCAAACAAGTGCTTTGGGATGATGAGTTACTTAAAGCCTTTCCTAATAAAACAACAGTGCTAGAGGTTGAGGGTAATGGAGGTTCTTCCTCTTCCCACTGCACTATTGCTGTAGAGGAATTGGTCATCAGAATTTTAGATCTGTCTTTAACTGAAAATAGCCCTTACCCTTCTCAAATTCTGCCTTTTTCTCTGGGGTCTAATTTCTTTCTTTAAAAAGATAGGTTAATGGTAAAAACAACTTTGGCATATCAAGATCTAAGTGCAGAAGAGCCCCCTCCTCCTCCCCAGCATTGTAGAATTTATTTCTGGGGAAGTAATATATGAAAATAATGAGCTTTATGTTGGTTTCTTATTTCTTGATGCTACAAAACTGAGAAATGTTACTGGAGGATTTAATTTTTTATATATTTAAATGTGAATCTCACCCTCTGACGTTAGTTAGTCTGACTTCCTTAAGAAATGTTATTCTAAGCAGCTTGCCAGACTGATTAACTCCTTTGCAACAATACTAGACACAGTATTTTTTAAATGTCAGTACCAATATTTACCCAGTGAAGAACAACACACCTTACAGGGAAGGCTGGTGGTGAGGACTGTGTTACACTGTGCTATCATGGAGTTATCTCAGAAAGCAGTCCATCTATGGAAGGTAGGTCCTTCTCAGAGGTTCCTGACAAGTACACAGGGTTTTCAGTCATGTAGGCTTGTTTGCTTAAGTGAAAGACAGATGTAGCCCTGCCTCCTCCTTCCTGCAATGCTATACCAAGGAACATATAGAGGAAAAGCCACTGACTCATTCTTCGCTGGACTAGCAGACACTGCCAATTAGTGTATTACATATTCAACACTGCATTGTTAACTATCTATGATAAATTTTGCCAAAAGCCTTGTCAGTTTGGTTGCTCTAAAGAAAGATGGATGTTTGGGAAAAGTTGTGAAAGTGAAGAGAAACAGCATCTTAAATGGTAAGCTCTGAGAGAGGTAACAGTATCAAAACTCCACCAAAACATTTCAGAAAATTTTGTGCATGAACTTGCCTATGTGATGATCACTTAAATGAAGATAATCAAACTTCAGTTCTTGCAGTTAAGGCTACTAAGTCCCTCCTTCTACAATTTCATTTCAGTCACAACCAAGTATATTTAGCCTGACCTGGTCCAACTTGTCTTGGTTCCTAAGATAAGCAACAAAGAGAGACCATGGCACACCAGGAGAGATACCATCTAGCAGGGGAGACATGCAAACATAGGGAGGACCTAGGATAGTCCAATCCAATAGGATTGATCAGTCACACAGGGAGAAATTTAAGGCTGACATGGCACTCACATAGTAGGCAGGCTTTCAATAATCCTATACTGAAGTTTTTATTTTAAACTATCATGACAAGGTGATAATCTTCTCCCTCTCCTCCTTTTTTAAAAATGCTAGGGGATTTTCTTATTCCTTCTGATGTATTTTGTTTGGAGTGACAAGTTCTCGTCAATGGCTTTGCACAGGAGTAATACACTCTGCATGTGCATTTTAAAGCACTCACTTGAAAATGCTGGTCAGCACTATTTGCAATAGGTGGCTCTGTCATAGTAGAAAGAAGCATACTTTAGGTAACTAAGGTTAGTGATGACACTCCAGAAATTACACTGTGCCTCATTTTAATACATGAAAAATAATTATCATGACAAAGGGCAAAGGTCTACTTTTTCATAAGTAGACTTACAAAGAGAAAAAATGGACACTTAGAAGAATCAGAACAATTTCGGGTCTGGAAAAAAAAGGGAGTACAAAGAATATCTATTTATATGTTTCAGGGCACTGCTTAATCACAGGAAAAACCCCTGATACCTTTTGTTTTCTCTCACTGTAATATATTAGGTCGTGACACTTTGGACTTTTAAACTCTCTCTGAGTTACCTATTACTCTTGCTAGGTACTGGAGGAGATGGACCATTTGCCTGTTTTGATAGGTCAACCATTCATGACAGAACTCTCTACTGTATCTTCCTGCCTCAGGAATGCTTGGGAAAACCACAGTGTCAACACACTTTTCACTGTATTTTCTTTAGTAATACATTTACCCAGGACCCACGGTAATATCATCCACTCGACGATGGTTGGTGGGGGTCCCTGCATGCTCAAGTCTGACCTGTCGATGTGTTGAGAGGCAAGCAACAGCAGGAACAGAAAAGTCAAGTAGGATGCAGTATGGCAGATAAATTTGATAAATGGCTTTCTGATGAACAGCCCCAGTGGGCTTTTGGGAGCTATCAGGTAGCACACAGAGAAGACTGGAAAAAGGAGTCCTATCACAACACATGTCAACATCTTCACAGCCCAGTGTCGCCTCCTCCATCCAGGGAACTCATCGTACCAGCGGGATGCAAGCAGCTGCTGGCAGTTGGGCTGAGCAACAAACTACAGAGAGAAGAAAGGAAGATTATTAGTTCTTGTTACCTCTATAAAGTTATTTCCATGCTATTTGTTATGATAAGTAACTCCTGAAGAGAGATTTAAAAAAATTAAAAATAAGCCTGTGCAAACCCACCCCTAGTGATAATAAAAGTAAGACAGGGCTGGGTCAGCCTGCCCTTCCTTCAGTGCAAAAAGTATAGCAGGAAGCCAACAACATTCACCTTTCCCAATAAAGCTTGAGTTCTCATTGGTTGAGTACACGGTCTGTAAAACAAATGTACCTCAAAATCTGATTTCAAAATGAGAAACAAGTCCACAAATAATTCCACTGTTCAACCACCAACATTTGTGGAGAATTCACAGAACGTGAGGTGGATGTCACTATGAAAATGAAAAGCACGGCTGAGATCTGTAAACAGCGGAACCAAATTCCACAGCCATGAACAAATTATTCTCAGTATGTTCCTTGCTAATACTCTAAAAACGAGTCTTACATGCTTTTATAGTGACAAAACTCTTACAGATACATTACATAACGCTTGCATAATACAAACCCACTAGAATTCCTCAGTGCTTCATTAATCCTTGTCAGGAAATATTCCTATTTCAGTTTTTAAAATGTGATTCTAAAATTGAATTTCACACACACACAATTATTTAATATTTTTCAGATAGCTTTTCAAAGAAATTTTAAGTATATAACCGGGTTTTATGTCACATTTTTATTTGATCAGTATTTTCCTTAATGCTTTCTTTTATGAAGGGGACACAGAATAGCAGCATGCTAGACTTGATATAAGAGGTACAGAACAGATGCAACATATGCATCAAAGAGGGCCAGAGTTGTTGCATTTTGTTAAAAAACAAACAAACAAACAAAACCCAAACCAACCAAGCAAAAAAAACAAAACACCCCTCTCTATGCTCTGAAATATATTTGGTAGTGATACTACACTATTATATTAGCTGAATAATGAGGGAAGTTCTTGAAGTAGCAACAGCTGTAGTAGCCTCATGGCAAGAAAAGTGTAGTCAGTAGTGAATTCTACAGTCTTGTTCCTCAGCTGTCCAGAGAGGAGGAGCTTGTTACTCCATCTCCCTTGCCCTGTGGACCTGTTTCCTCCAGAGGAAATGAGGGGAAGGTATTGTGTACCTGCACCTTATCTTAACGTGTAATAAGTAAGCATTTGAGTGCATACAGGAACTGTAGGCAGGGAAGTCTTCCTGGGAATCACAGTGTAAATGTCACCTGTATAGGCTGTCTCAGACTTTACTCATAGGTCACATACGGTTATACTGCTTAATTAAGTTTATCTGTAATTAATATATTTTATTTCTGATCCTGAATGCCTCTTGACTATTTGATTTAACCTCTAAAAAGCCCTTCTCTACAGAAAAAAAAAAAAAAAGTTCTGGTTAAATGAGATTTATATAACTATTATAAAATTTTCTATTAGAAGTGGATGGGAAAAAGACATGCTCCAAGCCATAAAACTCTCCCTGTATAAGTGGATGGGATCACATCTGCGATGACCACACAATAAAGCTAAGCCAACATGTAAGTCCTTTGCTGAACTGGGAGCTAAAAAAAATTTTTTTAAAAACATTTTATACAAGTATTTTACAACTAGCAGAAACACAAATACTCTGTGACATTAATTTACCAGTTCTGCATTGCCTATGCCAAAATATTTTCACTATAGCATATTTTTTCTTCCTTAATTGGAGATATTACATTCTGAGGTATTCAAAGTATCTTTTGTACTGTCAGTAATATGCTGTATTTTATTTGACTTTCACATTGTCTCCATATAATTAGCAATCAGCAAGTTTATATTTTCACATTACAATGGCTTCCAATAGCTTCCAGCAGTTTGTAATTATGTGAGGGATTTTGCTGTAATGATTAATCCTGGTTGCACATCTTTAGCTCCTTCATAAGAGTCTGCCCGTCTGAAAATGTTTTGGTATTTATTCTCTTAGTTGTCATGCTGGGAATTTGCTCTTCCCTGAGACTGGTGAAAATCAGAAATTACTCACAGTGCCAGCAAAAATAATCAGGTATAAATAATGGCAGAGCCTGGTTCTAGTGATACCCAAGCATATACATAGCCCAGAACTTCTGAATAAATCTGATTTTTAGATTGCTATAATACATATCCTTCAGTCAATGGAAATGATGAAGTAACACAAGTGATACTAGTAGCTATATTTTGTCATTATAGAAAGAATACTTTTATTAAAACAATTATTTTTTATAAATATTATCATAAGTCAAGTCAGTTCTTACTTAAAGCACAATAATACCTCTAAGTATTTCTTTTATTCTATTAGGCAATACACAATATATATATATATAATATATAATATATATATTATATATATATTAAAAAAAACCCACCACTGGTAAAAGGGCGTTCAGTTTTACACTCCAAAGCAGTCTAACAAAATCTGAAGTCCAAATTAAATTCTGAGATAAGTAGGTGGTATAGTATATGCAACATAGAAAAAGAACATGAATCATCATCTGGAAATGAAAGCTGTCAAAGGAAAGTGATTTCAAGTCATTTCCTTTCTGACTTTAGGCAAATGCGCATACTGAAAGACAAAGAACTAGCCCTGATACAATTCTGTAACAGATGAATGTTAAAGATCTTTTTGGGGGAAGGAAGTAAAAGAAAATGGTTATCATAATGTTTCTTAGTAATACTTCCTATAAAGTCACGGCCAGATTCTCTATTGTACTGTTTTATAGTGACATTACAGCCAACCTGGTAGGAAATGTTAGCTCTGAGGTGTTACTTTGTCACACATGTTTTCCTATGATTGTACTTCAGTTCAACAAGAATTAAGCCAAATCATTTTTATTTCTCTAGAATATTTTACTTTTCATATTTTACATATCTTCTCAGATATTTAATTAAAATCCAAGCTCTTCTAGTAATTTAACTTAAAATTTAGACGTCAAAATTCTTTATTGGTTGTGAAAAGTATATTTGCATGGCACTAATGACAGATTCAAGTCCCAACTTCATTAAATAGATTCCTAAATTTGGTAGATTATTTCTCCCTCTAGAGACATCACTGCATATTCTTTCCTACATCTTCCCCCAAAGATTACATTTGTCGATTTCAGCACTTACTCTGTGAGGACTGGTTCATTAAGACAAATAACATTTAATTGCAATTTAAATGCTTTAATGTTATTGACTGGTTAAGCACTACATTTTCCGTTCTAAAAGCTAGTGACCATGTTTTGGACTCCTTTGGGCATAGTTATACTGTCTGCTTTCTGCCTCAGGCCAGAAGTCCTCATTCCTCTGACAACTAGTGTGAATCTTATGTCCATCCTGTCTAAGTCTAGTGCCAACTGGGCAGACTATCATTATAATCATGATTCTTGATGGACCCAAACCACTGGTCAACTTATCTCCAACTCTATCTGCATCTTTGTCATTAAGGGAAGTAGCCAGCTCAGACAGGACCAGAGCACCAGAGCACACCAGCTTGCGTCAGCTTGTTGTGACATTCAAGAAGGTCAAGTGCCAAGTCCTGCAGTTGGGTTACAACAACCCCACGCAATGCCACAGGCTTCAGGAAGAGTGGCTAGAAAGATGCCCGGAGGAAAAGGACCTGGAAGTGTGGGCCAACAGCCAGCAGAATATGAGCCAGCAGTGTGCCCAGGTGGCCAAGGCGGCCAGTGGCATCCTGGCCTGTGTCAGGAACAGTGTGGCCAGCAGGACTAGGGCAGGGATTGTCCCCCTGTACTGGGCACTGGTGGGGCCGCACCTCAAATCCTGTGTTCAGTTTGGGCCCCTCACTACAAGAAAGACACTGAGGGGCTGGAGTGTGTCCAGAGAAGGGCAACGGAGCTGGGGAAGGGTCTGGAGACCAAGTCTTGTGAGGAGCAGCTGAGGGAGCTGGGGGTGTTTAGCCTGGAGAAGAGAAGGCTCAGGGGAGACTTTATCATTCTCTAAAACTACCTGAAAGGAGGGTGCAGAGAGATTGGTGTTGGTCTCTTCTCTCAAGTGACAAGTGATAGGACAAAAGTAAATGGCCTCAAGTTGCACCAGGGGAGGTTTAGATTGGTATTCTGAAAAATTTCTTCACTTAAAGGGTTATCAGGCATTGGAACGGGCTGTCCAGGGAGATAGTTGAGTCACCATTTAAGGTGGTATTTAAAAGACATGTACATGTGGCACTTAAGGACATGGGTGGACTTGGCAGTGTTAGGTTAACGGTTCATAGCATACAGTTCATGTAAATCATGCTATCAGCTCAAACTGATTTGGAAACAAATAGCCACTTGTATAAAGAATGGTCTGTTATCATCCCCAGAGGCTGTAAAAATAACAACCCTACACACATCTGAACCAGTCAGCAAGTACCAGTAGCGTGTTTCTTACATCCAAGTTGGCTTTGTGTCCTGTATTGGTAGGGCTTGTAAGCATTAACTGGTCAGCCAGAAGGAGTAAGGATTTAAGTTAGTTACAATCCCACTGTATGACAGAATCAGAGTTCCCCCACATCCAGCCCACTGTCTACTTTTTGTAGCTGCCTTCACCAGAAGGAAAAGTTACAAATTAATAAACAAACCTTTTAAAATTCATGAAGGAGCTGCAAATACATTGAAAGCAACTGAAGCACAGAATGCAGTGTGAGTTGCATTGGAGAAAAAAATTCTGGGAAAAGGTCTCAGTGAGGGAAAGGTAGGAAAGGGACTAGAAAAGCTAGGTTCTTCCTCTGGGCATTGCTTGCTCATCTGAGAATTTTTAGTGGTATCACTGGAGACTGCCCTGCACCTCATTTGTGCAGTTTGCTGCAGAGGTCAAAACAAGGTAGCTTCATTTTTCCTTTTGAACATCCTTTCAGATTTGGGCAGGGTCTTGAGCTATTTGGAATAAACCTGACTATAAAATTTTTCTTCCTTCTTTTCTCCATTTTCAGGCTTTTTGCCTGTTTCTGTGAAGAAAAACCTTTTTGGAGCAGTGACATTTTGTCACGTTATTTGTTTTGGGTTTTTTCTTTTTTCTTCTACAGTAACAATGTTGATCACCTTACATTAGCAACAAGCAAATTTAGTTTTCACTATGTTAGCTTAGCTTTACAAGGCACCATCCTGCATCCTGATGTTAAAAATGGATAGGAACACAACTGTTCTTTATTCCAAGCTTATGTTGTTCTAGCCAAGCAATAAGAGAGCCAACAATGGAGTCATGTTCAGCTCCAAGGTTTTCTACTTTCTTTAAAACTGTCTGTTTATGAAGCTTGTGTGGAATCACAGATGCCAAAGTTCCCCAAAATCAGTGTGAATACAGCTTTCAGAAAGCATAACACTCATTTGAAGGCTGACTGTATACAGAATTAGGGAGATGAGGGACAAATAAAAACACAGACTGATTACAAAGGCATTCCAACCAAATAAAGCAATAATCTGCATGTTTTCTCTTGAAAGTTCTCTATTAACATGTTGTAGGGAGGTCTGTTTGTAGTTTCATTAATACTTAGGAACAGAATGTATGCAGACACTCAATCTGCTTTTCTTTCTTTTTAAATACTTCAATGTTTTTCATCTTTATGTTCTTCTTGTTTAACTTGGCTCTGTGTTTATCTGAGAATGTTAAAGGCTGAGAAATCAGATTAATCACACAGTTCCTGCACAGACTTAGATGAAATGATAGGTCTTTGGCAGTGATGCTCAATGAGCATTAGTTTGAGACCATTTACAGGAGAAATGCATGAGTCTGTAGCATCAATTGCATCATGAGACTGATGCATCAATTGTATCAGTCAAGTGTGGCCTTCATGAGCCTTCATTCTGGCCTTCAGAGAGGATGTTTTTAAATTTATTCTTTATCTGTACAATTCACCTTTCTTCCCAGTTTTGCCTTAGATGAGTTCAGAGGCACTTCTCTTGAATGGTGGGTTGACAGCCACCACGTTCATATTCTGTGATTTAAACACGTGTTGGGTTTGTGTGGTGAGGTGTTCTGGTAGCAGAGGAAGGGGCTACAGAGGTGGTTCCTGCGAGATGCTGCTAGAATCTTCCCTGGGTCCCAGTCAGACCCACCTCTGGCCCCGGCCGAGCCAGTCAGTGGCTCTGTGATTAACACACTTAAGAGAGGAAAAGCAAATAGAGAAGCACCAGCAGAAATGGAAACTGTGGAGAGAGGAGTGGGATGTGAGACACTCAGGCAGACACCCAGGCCAGTGAGGAAAGGCAGGGAGGAGATGGACCGGAGCAGAGGTTCCCCTGCAGCCTGTGGTGAGAGGGCAGGCTGTGTCCTGCAGGTATGGAGCGTTACGGGGGAGAAGAGAATCCCTGCAGCCCAGGGAGGGCCCCACCCTGGAGCAGGTGGCTGTGCCCAAAGAAGCCACTGACTCTGTGGGAAGCCTGGGCCAGAGCAGGCTGCTCCTGAAGGACTGCACCCCATGGCAGGGACCCACGCTGGAGCAGTTCACGAAGAACTGTAGCCCATGTGAAGGAGTCACATTGGAAAAGTTGATGGAGGTCTGTCTCCCATGGGAGGGACCCCACACTGGAGTAGGGGCAGAGTGTGAGGATCCCTCCCCGTGAGGAGGAAGGAGCCGCAGAGACAAGTGTGATGGACTGACCACAACCCCCATTCCCTGTCCTTCTGCACTGCTGGAGGAGAGGAGGTAGAGAAACTGGGAGCAAAGCTGAGCCCAGGAAAAAGGAAGGGGTGTCACGAAAGTTTTTAAGATCTGTTTTGTTTTGTCTCTTATTGTCCTACTCTGATTTTATTGCTTACTAATCAAATTGATTTTTCTTCCCCAAGTCGAGTCTGTTGTGCCCATGATCATAACTGGTGAGTGAGCCCTCCCTGTCCTTGTCTCAACCCATGAGCCTTTCCTTGTATTTCCACCTCCCCATACCACCCTGGGGGAGGAGTGAGTGAGCAGCCACCTGGTGCTTTAGTTGCCAGCTGGGCCTAAATCACGACAACACAGAATATGAATCTTGGAAAAAATTGCAGGGAGTAAATGGCTTGCTCAAATGCCTTACTCTCCAAAAGTTCCTTTACACTTAAGAATAAGTAGCTGTTAAAGAAAACAACCTTCTCTTGTGAACAGACCTGAGAAATACTGTGCTTTCCCATAATGGGAAGATACCTACAATAGCTGTTGATAAAATTCTGTACCCAGTATTTGCCAGCCTGGAGAAATAAAGACAGTCCTTGGGTTGTTCTTTCCCCTTATGAAGTTCTGCTACTTGTGGCAAAATTAGAGTTGGTATCTGAAATGAAAACCTGGAGCTACTCTCACAATTCTTGTACAGAGAGATGTCTGAACACTGCCAGTTTTGTTCACGGTGAAGAACCAGAGCAATGAAGGAACCAATAAACAGCCTGGTTTACTTGGTTTTTACATATGCATCACTTCCAGGAATGTTCAGCTACACCTACAGTGAAGAAATCAAACAGTGACCGAATAGTTCCAGGTAAAGGAATATATTTTATTTTAAAATGTAGAGGGAAAAGACCATTTGCCAGAAGCAAGATGTGGGAGAGGCATACGTGGAATGATATAAGCAAAGGCTGTGTTTCAGTCCCTAAAGGTTTGAGGCTACATTCTTCCTCAACAAATCACAGACAATTTGTTCACAGACAGAGAAGTACACTCCACAGGCTGTTGTCACTGCCTGCATGAGATGCATGCCCTTAGCTTCTGCTCCAGCAAGTCAGAAAGGGTACATTTCTAAGAAAGAGCTGCTCTTTAATCCTTGTGAAAGATACTCACTGATACTCTGAAGGAATATTTTCTTCTGCTTCCTTTGCACTCTTCTGTGGTGTTAAGCAGACGTATCCTGATCATATGCATGAAATCATGATTCCCTTAACTATAACTTATTTCAAAATCAGACATATGTTATAATTAAGAATAAAGAAACTTATTGTATAGGGATAAATAAGTGAATACCAAGAAAAAATGCCAAGCAAACCTACGAAAACACTGAAGTTCCTGTGCGACATGCAATTTAAATTTAGGTTGCACGTGTACCTTTCCCATCCCCTGCACTTACAGATAACACACAAGCTTTAAGGAAATCAGCCAGCTGGAGGTCTTCTGCCTTGACCCACTGGCAGGCTGGCTGATGCCTCCTCAGCTGGAGTCATATTCAGTATCTATTTTGTCCACAATACCCAGCCTGCAGTTTTTATGGTCTCATGTTAATACCATCAAATACTGTAATCAGGAAAGCAATATACTTCTTTACCAAACACCCCTCTCAAATTTACTCCCAAAATACCCCTTTGCTGATGTGATGGTGATGAGACCCACATTCCTCTTTATTACTGACTGCTGCCTACTCTGTCTCAGTCAGCTCCAACCTTGACAGAAGCTGTAGTGCTCCCGACTCCAGCCTCCATCCTCACAACAAAACTGTGATTTCTTCAGCATCCAAACACTTCGGTGAGAGGCAGAGAGGATGGCAGACAAAATAATCCATACTTGGTAACTGCACTATAATGTCAACTAAATTACATTGTAATTGTGTGGGGAAACAGCGGCAGCACTCTTTAACTGTGAGCTCCTTTAGTGCTTCATTTCAGAACTTCAAACATAATCTAACAAACAGGTTTGGGTTTTTTTCTGGGGGGAATTTTAGAAACCCCAACAAGGGATCTGACATAGCAAACCCTTAATTCTCTAACCCTGACAGTTTACAAAGGCAAATGTCACCTCCTGTTTCGTAAAGATTTGATGTCAGATACATCGTACTACTGCTCTGGGGAAATGTTTTTCTGAAGTACTGAACTTGCTGGGCCTGTTACAAAGCCCATCTTTTCCATGGAAATTGAGGGAGGATAGAGACCAAAGGACCCATGGCCAAGAGAATAATATTTATGTTTGAATTGGCAGCATATTTACACTGGCAGTGTTACAACTATGCTCAATGTACATTAAGTGCATTTGTGAAGGAAGAAATGCGGAAAACAAGGGGACTGCTTTGCCTTAATTTTCTTTTTGAAAATCACAAGATAATGGGTTTCACCTAAATGTTTAGAGATAATATATCATATTTATTGAAAAGTTGGTAGAGGAAGAACTATATACAATTGCTAAATAATCCATTATTTTGTTTTTTTTTTGTTGTTGTTGTTACTACTTTTACTTCTAATGCTAAGTTCATTCCTGGGGTAAAAAAATCTGTAAACTGAACACTTTCATATTCTGTCTTTTGATGTAGTAAATAATTTTATACTGATCTACCTCTTTCTTTACTTGATTATTTGAAAATCCATATTCCTTTGTTATTTCAAAGTTGAACTATATGTAAAGTTAAATATCCCTGGAATATTACTACAATATTAATAATAGCAATATTCTTTCTGTACCCTTAAAAGGTGTTAAGAAGATACAAAAATGTTCCCCTATGCTTTCAGCTGAAATGCTATGGCATATATCAGCAAACACATATGAGAAAGACTGATGTGGTCAGATTTTTCCATACCACAGAAGAAGAAAGCAGTAAGTACCTGTCACCCTCTGTACACTTGATAACAGCTTCACGGAGACTTTCAAGCACACTGGCTACAATGAATATGGCTCCTCAGTTCCTGTCATCAGATCACAGGATAATTCAGGCTGGAAGGGACGTCAGGAGGCGTCATGCTCAAACCAGGTTCCCCTGTCAGATCAGACTGTGTTGCTCATGGCTTTATCCAGTTAAGTCTTGAAAATCTCCAAGGATGGAGACAGCACCACCTGTTTAGGAAACCTGTTCCACTGCCTAACTCTCCTTATGGGGAAAGCATTTCTTTTCTTTATATCCGGTCCAAACTTTCATTTTGCAACTGATGCCCATTGTTTATTGTCCTTCCATCATGCACCACTGTGAAGAGTCTGGGTCCATATCTTCTGTGACCTCCCTGTAGTCATTGAGAGGTGTTTGTTTCCCCTGAAGTCATCTCTGCTTCAGGCTGAAGGGGCTCTGTTCCCTTGGTTCCTCCTCAGAAGGCAAGTGCACCAGACCCTAGCACCTCATTGGCCCTCCACTGAACTTGCTCCAATTTATCTGTGCATTTTTTGCATTGAGGGACCAAAAGCTGGACGCAGTATCCAGATGTGGTCGAATGAGTGCTCATTAGAGGGAGACAATCACTTACTTCAGCTATGTTCCTGTTAATACAGCTCAGGTTATTTTTATCCTTCTTTGCTGCTGGCCCTTTTTCAGCTGGAGGTGCTCACGCTTACAGCTCCTTTTCTGCAGCCAGACAGTCAGTCCCCAGCCAGTGTCACTGCAGGGGTTTCTTCCTTCCCAAGTTCAGGACTTTGTATTTGTCCTTGTTGGATTTTACTAAGCTCCTGTCAGTCTGTCCCTCCAGCCTGTCTTTTTCTTTTTAAATGGCAGCCCTGCCTTGAGCACATCAGCTTGTTTTTCTAACAGTGTCACCGGCAAACTTCTTAAGCGTGGACTCCATCTTCTCCAGATCACCAATAGATCTGGGCCAGTACATATCCTTGCAGCACTGCAGTTTTCACCTGTCTTCAGGTACAGTATGACCCAGTAACCACAACACACTGAGCTTGATCATTGAACCATTTTTTTTACCTATCTTGTTCTTCCATCCAAACGGTAATGTTCTAGCTTGGATAGAACAATATAGTAAGAAGTGGTGTTGAAAGCCTTGCTAAATTCAAGGTAAATGACATCTCTTTGGCCACAGAGCTAGTTTGTAGTGTTTCTGTGGTGAGGTATCTGTACTCTAACTGAAAAAGTTGCAATAGAAAAGCAAGCCAACTTCAAACCAATATAGTCTTAAGTATTGACAAGGTCGTGTTTAACTACCATTTGTATGCTGTAATTTGCAATGATTATAGCTGGAAAGATCTGTCACTGAAAACAAAAAGTGCTCCTACTCCCAGACTACTTTTGTCAATATTTAGTCCAGAGCAAAGAACAATTTTTCACAGCCAGGTTATGAAGACCTAAGCTTAATTTACTGGAATAGAAATTATGATCTCTCTTTGTTCAAGTGTGATTATACTACTCATCTTTAATGTGATTTGATGAATATATTTGTATAGAGAATAGGGCCACATGTAGTGAAAGAATAGCTTTTTTTCAGTGCATATAAAAGCTTTGTCTTTAATTTCAAAATTTTGACTGATTTTTAATAAGTTCACTACAGGTTTCCAGCTTTGGAAACAACAAAATGGCTCAAAACATGTGTAGTCTTTCAGGCTGTCATAGGTCTACCAACAGCTCTCTCTTGCAAAACTTTCCATCTTGAGAATCTTCATGTAAAATTGAGGATTCTTTGCGCAGGCCAAACCTCTGACATGCAAGATCCTTACTTCTCCAGGTAAAATCTGAATTCATCACCCAATCTCTGTATTTCTGTGGAAAACATCCCAGCATGGAATGATGAGGGGTCTCAAACACCTGATTTTGCTAGGAGGAAGGTGCAACCTGTGCAGACAGTACATGCCTTATAAAGGTATCTTCCAAAGACACATTGTGAGCTCCTCTGTAAGGTCAATACATGGATCGTGGAGATCAATGAGAAGTTTTATTTCATTAAAAAGTGAAAAGCAGGTTCAAGAACATTAGTTTTTTATATTAGTCCAGTGAACTCTGAGACTCATGTCAAATTGTTGGCTCTTTGTGTGTAGCTCAGGACCAGAAACATTAAACCACTTAGGAAGAGCTGAGCTTGTTTGACCATTTCTTCAACCCAAATATGACCTCTCCCAACTGCATGAGTGAGACCTTTTCCCCAAAGCCAGACAGACTTCTAATATAGAATCACAGACTGATTTGGGCTGGAAGGAATCCTAAAGATCATCTGTTTAGGCTTTTCCCCTCCAACGAATTCTAGAGCGAGTGTAAGCCCACTAAGTCTCAATATGTCATGAGTACAAACAATACAGGTTTAGTCTTTGTGGTAAGCTTAATTTCTCTCTGAACTTAACTGTTAAAGCAGACCCCTGGATCACATGGTGCATTAGAAGGAAAGCTGCCTCTTACACTGTCAAAGGCATTCCAGTAAACAGGTCCTCAAGGTTCACCTGTCTCAGCTTAAGGGCCTTTTCCACTTCTCAGAATGACAGAATATCAAGACTTAAAAAAATCAGCTTATGCCTGCTGTCACCTATCTTCCAGAAATTACATGTTATTCTTCTTAAAGAATTTTACTTTCTTTTTACAGTGTAGAACACATCTAGTTATTCCATGTCTACTCTGCAATAAATAACATGTGTGGTGACAAAAATGATTTTGTTCTTAGACAGCCTGAGTTGTCTGGAGATGTCTGTCTGTTCCCATGGACTATGAAGGGACCCAAGGCTAGGCTGCTGACAGGTACCTTAGTTAAATACCTGGGGTTATGTGGAATGATGCAGGGATTCATAGCACAAACACACTACAGGAATGGCTATTCCTAGTTTCTTTCTACATGCTATTAAGAGGGCAGAAAAAGAAGAGTCCAGGTCTTGAACTAATTTTATTAATAATATGTCAAATCTTTTTTACCTTCTGTTACACTTTTAGCTTGTCTTAATGTCAAACACTGCATAACTGAGTCATGGGGGGTTTCTGTCAACCATAACAGGTCTGCTAATGAAGCCCTTAAGGTTAGCTATTTAGAATAACCTCTAATTTAAATGACTACATTACCCTGGTAATTAAATATTATTATCTTTTCTGCACAGCAGGCAGAGCAAAATGTTTCCTTTAAATCTTCATCCACCTAAGAAAACAGTGAGCCAGATCCTGTACTTGGGCAACAGAGCATAGGCACGTTGCACCTTGTAGACCTTCAGCAATTTCTACTTACTGAAGACCTGTATTGCTCACTCTTGCACAAATGTTATGTACCCTCATAGTTTTACAACATTATTCAGGAATGAAACACATTCAAAGCATAAAAGCCATTATTTGATGTAATAAAGAACATTCTAAAGGATGTTCGGCTCTAGATTTGTTTCTTCTTATTCATATGCATCTGTCTTTGGCTTTCCCCTGTTCTTAAAAAAGAATCTGTAAAATCCTTCCCTTATCAAGTCCTTGCTTTTTTGCAAGGGCTCACTAACAACAGAGCCTATTCTCCTACTAGCAAAAGAGTTTTCACTTTTTAAGAATCTTTCCTTATGTCTTATTTTTTCAAAGTATTTCACCAACAATTTCCTTAGCCTTTTGCCTCTTTAAGACTTTCACTAGAGGAGTATCTGATATGAATACAGTAATAAAAACAGACCATATCAAATTAGAATGGCAGGACAAATTAAAATAGAAAGATAAAAAAAAAACCAAAACAAAAACAAAAAACCACCCTATTTGGAGATTCCACAGGTATTACAGAATTCAAGCCAAGAATGACAAAAAGTTGAGTGGAAATACTGATGGACTCAATGTGTCAGGGGAGAACAGAAAAGAAGCAAAGAAAGACAGCAACTTAAGTGGTTGGCACTGTCTAGATGCTATTCAATCACATATGCAGTGGACAGGGAAATCTGCTTCTCCAGACTGGACACATACTTGTATAGAACTAGTCAAGAACAGTGGTAAGTCACTGCTTGAAAAGAAAGGAAGCAGACCTTAAATCACACAGCTGTGTGACATGTTCTCCAAGAAACACTGTCAGTTTCTGTTTTATATGGTATTGAGGGGCAAATGACACTATGAAAGTGCAATGCCAGAAGGCATTTTCCTTCGTATACTATCAGTAGTAGAAGACAGTATTGCAGAGAAACTATGAATACTGCAGAACTGGACACCCAAGTTGAAATAAATCCCATTATAAGCTTAGCTGGAGAAAGTGTGGTCTAAGACAGTCATCAGGGCCTCTCTTCACCAGCCAATGGGGAGAAAAGTCAGCTCCAAAGGGCAAATAATATCATTTTAGATTAGATAAACAGAATAATATTATACAAGTGTCTATTTCTCTCCATGAACAGCTACTACAAACTAGGAATCCAGTCTGAGGTTGAATCACCTAAATCTAGGAACATGTAAGTAGTGTGCCTTACTTAACTAAGTTTCCATCATCAGTGACTACCTAGTTAATACAGTCAATGGATCCTAGGAATAAATTTGCCTCACATCTGGAAATACAATTTAGTTACCTACTTAAAGACATCTAGTGCTGTTTCAGATGTCCCGAAGTATTCTGGCGTCTGGTTCCAGGTCTGGAAGGGCACATAACCCCTGTAGGTACTGTACCATATCTACTATGGCACTAATATCTGTTTATTCATCTCAGATAGCTTCAGTTATCTCAAATAACACCACATACCTGTGCTTAGAAAACTAAGTTGATCCCTAGTGGCCTTTCAGCTGAATCATGCCGATCCATTGACTGCTACAGGAGACACATAGCTTGCCTGTAAACAACAGGTGGACCTTAAAGAGTTTTCAATTACTACATCTCTTGTACCATTTGAGATGCCCAAGTGTATCCCAGACATTTGCACAAGCCTGACATACGTGACACAGGAAATACAGGTCATTGTATAAAGGAAAATTGCTGATCCATTAAATCCCTGTCACACCTTCTAACGTGGAGTGTACAAACCAGAATGAGTCTGCAATCTCAATTCTTTGCCCTGGGCTTCCTAAGCATTTACCTTAAACAGGAAAAAACATAAAACTGAAAGCAGATACATATTAGACAAGCAGATCAGTTCCTCAGCATGTCTGCAAAGCGTAACTTGTAGCACATACAAAGGGCTAAATGGTCTACTTTCATTACTGTGAGACCAAATCTCACACACACACACACACACACACAAAATTGAAAAAAACCCACATGCTTTCAGTTATTTGCTCTTTTTATTCTAGTTCAGCATGCCTTTGCACTGGTCAAGTTGTGTCAGGTCCTGCAAGGTTCATAACATATAAAAGCAAGTGAAATTATCAGGAAAGTTAAACAACATAGAAGTAGAAGAAACACTGGTTATTTTCTATATTCAATGGTGATATTAATGAAATAAAACTGATTTCTTTAATCAATGAACCTAGCAAGCTTTTCACTATCTTTCAGTAAAAACTCAGCAAGTGGTTTTTTGAGGGTTTTTTACATCCTTTGTTCATTACCCAACAGTACTTAGCAGATATTGATATGTTGTTTTCCAGACAACTGAAGCTGTAACTAACAACAGCAATTTCTCTCTGGACTTGTTTTCCCTCAAAAGGCATTACCCTTACTTTGTTGCCATGTTTCAAAAGAAAGTTAAGATTTTATTATAAGCTGGGAAAATGGATGATATTGCATTCACAGAAGCAAACAAAGAAAAATCCCCTTTCTTGGCCCAAGAAGACATTATCTTAGGCAGATACAAACTTTAAAATGTCCTCAACTTTTCAGTCAAGCATAAGAAATAGAGCAGTTAGTTCTGTGGCAGGTCTAAGCAGCACCATTATCAAGTAACACAAAAGCAGAAGCTGAGTCAATGAATACCAAAGATTGTCTAGCCATACCCTTTTTCTGCTGAGGTAGCTTGGATAGATTCATTCATGAAGCAAAAATGAACCATTGGATTATTATTTTCCCAGTGTCATGAGCGCATTATCCACAAAACACAAACCTTAAGAAATTAAAAGAAAAAAAGAAGTGATTCCTGCTGTATTTGCTTCACCCTTCACTATTAGAAGCTGCAATCAGTCTTACAATATAATTATTGCTCTCAAGGTGTTACAATAGCACAGACAGCTGTGGAGCCCTCAGCATAAAAAGGATAGAGACCAATTGGAACGAGTCCAGAGAAGGGCCATGAAGATGCTCAGAGGGCTGGAGCACCTCTGCTGTGGGGACAGGCTGAGAGAGTTGGGCTTGTTCAGCCTGGAGAAGAGAAGGCTCTGGGGAGACCGTATAGCACCTTCCAGTACCTGAAGGGGGCTACAAGGAAGCTGGGGGGGAACTTTTTACAAGGGCCTGTAGTGACACGACAAGGAGTAATGGGTTTAAACTGAAAGTGGGGAGATTTAGATTGGATCTCAGGAAGAAATTCTTCCCAGAGAGGGTGGTGAGGCACTGGAACAGGTTGCCCAGAGAAGCTGTGGCTGCCCCATCCCTGGCAGTGTTCAAGGCCAGGCTGGATGAGGCTTGGAGCAACCTGGTGTAGTGGCGGGTGTCCCTGCCCATGGCAGGGTGTTGGAACCAGATGATCTTTAAAGTCCCTTCCAGCCCAAACCATTCTATGATTCTATGACAATCCCAACACATAGTAGAGGGTAGTAAGTGGTTGAGGGCACACTGCTGCACACAGATCAAAGCACTGGGATTGTCTTGCAAGCCTCAAGCTCCTTCTACCTCCTGCTGCCATGGTAGCCTCCTTCTTTGGGAGGCAAAAGCAGCAGCAGCAGTGAGGCCCTGGAAAATTTGCAGGTCAATGAGCAATAGTATTTGCAATTCAGTAAGGAAAGGGAAGGAGTGTTATAAAAATAGAGGGGACAAAGGGTACAGAAAAAAACCCAAACAAACCAGATCCTAAGATTGCTGGAGTATACCAATAAGAAGAAGAAAGGATGTTTAAACGTATCACAAAGGAAAGCTACTCAGATGGTATCAAAAGAATATAGTCTCCTGGTACATTTTACATGTCCAAATAACCACCAAGGGAGTTCCTAATTTTCTCAGCTGTCTCAGTCTAAATTATTAACTGAAAGCTATTCTAGTATTTGGATTAACCACAAAATAATAGATTGTGAAATTTCAAAGTTCAAATGAGCATTTATCAAAGTGCAAATTCCCCTTACTTGTGACACCTGCACTGCACATCAGAATTTATCAAGTCTTGGAGCAGAAGGAGAATGGGAGACATTGCTGGACTACTGATGGGCCAGGTCACTGGAGATGGCCTGAGAACTATCTGGTGAAGTGGCAATGCAGTGGGGAAGAATGTCATCCTATTATTTTCAGAAGAAAGCCAAGTGTCTCTGTAAGGACTTCTTAATAGTTTTGTAGAAACATTTTCTGTTCAGTATGAGAAGTACCCTAGAAGTTCAAATCCCAACAATCAAACTTAAAAGCTATAAGATTTTCACAAACTTAAGCTCCTGTTTGTCATAGCAGTGCCATTCTCAACACCTGTCTTCATTTTTCTACTTTAACTCCTGGAGCTGTAAAGTTCAGCAACCTTTATTCTCTACTCAAAAATATTTAATAAAGATCTGATCTCTTTGAAGGCAAAAGCATGAGTTCATATAACAGAAGTTTGGTTTTTTCATAAATCTTCTGTTTGATAATGGATGTACATACTGATGGAGAAAAGGGGTGAAGAAACACTTCACTATTTTAACCTTGACAGGTAAGGCCTACAGCAAAAACAAGGGGTAAGGAGGGAGAAAAAGAATGCTCTGTGGACATCTGGTGGATTAAAGAGGAGATAGATGAATAGAACCAGCAGAGAGGCCTAAAACAAGTTGACTTTGGCTGTCTTGTTTTATTGTTCAATAAACATTTATCTTAATGGAGGGAGCCTTGCCAAGCAGTGGAAAAAACCACACTGAAACAGCACGCAGAAGTTTCACCCAGCATGTTCAATGTGCCGTGGTTAAGCAGTCTGCTTGTCTTAGGCCAGTTGCACCTAGCACAGACATGGAAAGATTAGATCTTGGACCAGAAGCCTTTGTGTAAGAGCCTCCTACAAGACATGTGAGAGAGGAGGGATTGCTTAATAATGTCCTGGGAGCTAAGGAACAGAAAAAATAGAAAGGGGTTAAATAGTCCTCTAGATGCCTGTATGAGATCTCATGCTAGAAGGGTAGTTACTAGAGCTGAAATAATACAAATTATTTGAAGCTCTTGGGCTTTGCCAAAATGACTTGCAGTGAGGAGTGCAGCTATGGCAGAAGATGTGGGGAGCATGAAGGAGGAGCTGCACAAGGGAGAGAGTGGCAGCAGTCAGGAATGGCTGATGGAGGCCATGGTAGCAGATGCAAATCCCACCACACTTCAGTCTAAGCTCATCACCCAGAAAAATTAATTAACCTGAGTTGTGGATTAGGTACTCCTGCAGGAGTGGGAGGAAAAACAGCCAGATCCTCAGCAGGTATGTGAAGGAAGGAAAGAGGGTTGTAAACTTCCTACAATTATAGGTTTACATTCAAAATTAAATCCTCTGCACTATGTTACTTATTCACCTTGCAAAAGATTTTTTTTTCTAAAATCTTGTTTGTTAAGCGATTGTTTTGTTATTTTAAATAGAAAAAAATAGCTTATGGTGCTAAATCTACCCCAGGTTTGTAAGAAAGCTTGTAGGTGCATGAGCAGTGACTCCTTCAAACCAAGAGACAACTTCTGTTGCTGCAAGTCATATCCTAAGAGAAGGGTGTGCACGGTTGTTTAGCGGTATACACTACTGGTTCTTCCTTCTTGAGGCAGACATCCCGGCAACATTTCATTTAAGGAAGATGCAGAAAAGGAACTGAAATGAGAAACTTTCACTGTACTTCATTAACAGCAAAGCTCCTCCTCTCTGAGTTAAATTACATCTAGCAAGACTTCATAACAAGAGGTTGGTGTCAGTTCATCAATAGTTTAACTTGAACTGTGATGAGAGGGTTGCAACTTGTGTGCGGCATATAGCATTCAAAGGTTAACTATGCCTTCTGAGACATCATTAAAAAGTTAGCGCTGTGATGCATTTCCCCTTACGTGGGCTCTGAGCCTTCAGAATCCAAAATCTTGGTTACCACAGGGTAGAAACTGCGGTTGACATGATAAGTTGTCTAACTTGCATTTACATTTTCAATGCCTGGTGAAGTAATTCTTCTAATTGAACTGCCCTGTTTCCTTACTCAGCCAAGGGAGCAGGGAGAGATGTCTCTAGAGCTAACTTAGATGTCTTATCTTGAGCAGACAGGATCTCCCTCTGTGCATACCTCTGTCTCTTGACTGTATAAGGAATCTGCTCACATGCTTCAGGAGGTTTGCTTCATCACGTAGTTAAAATGTAGGCACAATTAAATGCTGTATTAAGCAGATGTGCTCCCACCCTGTGATTAAAGAACATTTTTTTCTAGCAGCAATAAGTGCAGCTTCCACAGGGACACCTACACTTCATTCAGTTCTGAAGTAACAGATAACCAATTACAGTAAGACTTGAAGCATGTGTAGCAGATAAGACACAATTTATGCTATTTAACAATCTGTGGAGTCTTTATCTATAAACACAGAGACTTTTACATGATTTGCAAAGCAAACATATGACCTGGTTTACAGTATTGGCTCTTACTTGCAAAAATGTTTATCGAACCTTTTGAACACTATGACTGAGACTCTGCAGATAGAGGCCTTTTGGAGACATGGACCCAAATGTGCATACATCACTCCTCTCAGTTATGGGATCCATAGACTAAACACATTTCCTTTGTTGTTAAAAATATCCAAATATTATCAGACTCCATTTTTTGAGGGGTTTTGTTCTTTTTTACATGTAGACTTCTGACTGCACCTTTCCAGTCTTTTGACAAATATTCACATACACAGGGACTTGCTAACATATGGCAGCTGCGTTTCTGTTTATCTTTCAGGTGTATTTTTCTTAAACACAGGATAATTCTTAGACGTTGTGTTTCCAAAGTCACTCCTGATTGCAGAGTTAATAATTCAGGATTTAGCATCTGGAAGAATTTTACTGAGAAATTCATTATAATGACTACTAAAATTTTTCAAATTCAATTTGTGCTTCGAAAGGAAAATTCTACTCTCTGAGACAGTCACAAAGCTTGAGTTAGACTTTTACACTGTACTGCTGCCAGAGGAGCTCTACAGAAATTTCCAGCATTTCCAGACATATTTTATATTCCATATCGAAATAAAAAGCCAACATTCCCACCAGAATGGTAGTTTAAACATTAAAAAACATTACTAAGAACATGGCAACTTTTTATTTCAGTGCTTTAAAATTATCTTCTCTAGGTGTTGTTGACATATGTAATTTTGATAAGGAATAATTTTTACTTTCTATCATATTTATACTGCTTTGTGTAATAATGTGATATGGATGGTATTAGGTATAACAATTACATTGTCAAAAATGTTAAAGTCCAACTGAAGTAAAAAGAAATTGCTATCAAACGAAATGCTTTGTTGAGATGAAGTGTTTAGACATTGACATGAAACGACAGATTTGAAATTATTTGACATGTTTTCATTGAAAATTTCACTGAATTTATGACATTATTGTGAAACACTTCCATTTCACTGAGGCTGTATTTTGCAAAGAAAAACAGTGAAGAACTGAAGACTGGATTTTTTTAAAGTCCTCTTTTGAGCAGGACCAAACAGATGGTGTTTATTATCAGTAACAAACAACTTTTTCCATCCTGCAGCACCATTTTCCTAGAAAACAAGAACTGATCTATTGAATACGAATTTCATATTATTGTATTTAAGATTTTGTTAACCAATCAATAATTTGGTGATATTCCTCATATCAGTAACCACTGCTGTGTGGTTTATGTGAACGTGCAGGTTTATGTTAAAAACACTTGATCTGGGATGTGTTTCCTATGTGGAGTAGTCCTACTTCACTTCTTGTCTGCATGCAAATAAGTGAGCAACCTAGCCTGAATCTGATTTCCCTGGAATATTTTCCCTGAAATTCTTATTAACGAAGTCTGTACTCTTGTTACTCTTGTCTGTACTCTGTTACTCTTGTTATGTCTTTAACTGTGTAAAGTTGTTAAAACCCATTCCCTACTTCGCTCTTTCTCTGCTTCTTTGACAGTTCAGGCTCTGCAGGTGCTAACAACCCAAAAAACAGGGCCTGCTCCTGCGAGGTGGGAACTGCTAGAAGGCCAACTAGAAGAATTTGGGACAGTGTTAGTAGTTAAGCAGCTGAATTTTTCGTAAACATTGATTATTCAGCTCTATAGACAGGTACTGAAAACAGAAATGAAAATTTAGAAATTATTCTGTTTTGAATCAAATCTTTAAAACAGTTAATTTAAGATCAGGAAAAATGTCCTTCCTGAATGTATCTTTTAGCAAATTCAGTTCTTTCTTCTTAACCTACACCTCAGCGTGATACGTAACCATCTATGGATGCTGTACCTACGTATTTACTTCAGTTTTTAAACACAGTGTCAGGAAAAAGTTTATTTAAATGTTTTAAGAGTGTCAAACTGAAACATGCAGCATTTAACCTACTTTAAATCCTGCTGATATCAAGCATTACACATTTTCTAATGATCTTTACTCACAGATGAAATCAAGGATGATCAGAGTAAACGAAGAATGGAAAAGAGGGGGGAAAATACCCAACAGCTAGTCCTTATTCATTTGAAAAGTGAAAGAGAAAAGGTTAATAGCTATGTACTTGAAAATTCATATTTCCCCTGTGTTGATATCAGAATGTCTAATAACAAAGCAAAATGAGGCAGTTCTGCCAATAATTGTAACTTCATCCTGCTACGATGTTTGAGACTATACAGCTATAGCTTAAATGACATGGGTCAGTTAGTATGGGGCAAGACGAGAGAGATATAAATTACTAGTATAAGTATTTAAATTGGACTAATTAGACTTCCTGCGAAACCAGAGGATATTGATTCAGTCTATTAATCCCCCCTTCTTTATTTCACATATATGGGAAAATTATTAAGCATTTTAGCAAGCACTTTTTCACATCTGTGCAGATATATGCGTAAGACCTAAACAGAAACAAAGCTAAACCAAAGCTAGCTCAAGACTTAGATGACTGTCTACTAATTATTACAGACTGCTACTATTCTTTGCTAGTTAATTGCATTGTTGCACCAGGGTTTTGCAGTTTACTTCAACTCAAAATGCTCTTTTATTTTTACAGGTAGAATAATTTTTGGTTGTGAATCATATACGGGATTGGGGATTTCCCTTCTACATCCCTGAATGAAGCTGCAGTTGAATCAGATAACATTTTTATTTGGTTCAGGAAAACAGGAAACCATTTCTCATTGCTCAGTATATGCTTAGAATCTAGCACAATGAAATTGTGACAGCCTTCATAAAACCAAACTCTTAGTTGAGATAATATTATACAGTAGATGATTAGCAGAATGTTTGTGCCCAATGCAGAGTGGCTGCAAGACTCCAGGGAATCTCTCTTGTCTGCTGCTTGTTGTAGCCCAGGCAACAGTAGGTGTCAGAAACAGCCACCATAAGCATCCGCGACATGTCTGGGCTTATATTCAAACAGCATCAGTGGTGCAAAATGAACAGAAAAAAACACGGTACCTTGGTATTCTGTCCCATGTGCTATGCTAAAATAAAGAGGTGAGTAAGCCCACAACACATACATGCTGGCAGATACTCTCTGGTTCTGTCACCTAACTCAGAACAGATATTCTCCGCAGTCTTGCCATACACCATTTGGCAGTGTAAACTTGAAACTATAAATCTCTTTCAATCTCATTATTTATTAATGAAAGAGGATAAATGGGTTTATCAAGGAAATTTCTTCCTTGGTAATGCACAGTAGGTTCCCTCTGACGCAACTCTATGGACCTAGAACTGATACCACCAAGAGGCCTTTAGACAGTACATGACTGAGATGATCACAGTATTAACACAAGTGCTAAAGGAATGGGAATGCAGAAGATAAGCACCTTTCACTGTGGAGAACCTGAAATCCAATTGGCAAAAACTTTCTGGTTTTGTGGAGAAGGTCCACTTTGGGGCAATCTTGTGACCATGAACAATGCAGACAGCTCTGAGAATGGATGTGCTTTCTTCATTTCCACAGATGATAATAGAGAGGTGGTATCAGGGCCTTGCAGATTACTGCACTGAGCACTGTTTGACCACTGCACTTTTAAGAGTCTCTGCTCATTACAAGGTATTTCAAGATCTACATTTGATCAAATGTTACATCATTTTAGAAGCTTCTCAACAACTCCCAGTTCGATAACTATCTTCTTTCATGTTTGCCAATTTTCCTTTCTTTACACAAGGAAAATTCTTCACCATACACTTGTCTGCTTCTCCTACAAGTACCCTCAATCTGCTGTTCCTACACAATCCTGTATCTTTGAGATTAAACCGTTACATTATTCAAAGCCTTCTCCAGTCCTTAGAAGATTTAATTCTAGTGTGTTCCATACTCGCTTAATAATGCCAAGAGGAATTACTGCTAATATAGAGGAATTACTGATAATATTTTTGGTGTTATTTTCAATTCGAGAGGGGAAAAAAAAGCAATCTCTAAATCCTGAGTAATTCATTGTAAAAGCAATGTAAGATGCCTCATGCTCGTATCTTACTTGTCCTCATTATTCATTATTTTGTTACTTTTACTTGCCACTTCTAGACTTAGACTGAATGTTCTGAACAACCAGAACGGTTTGTTTACTCATGGAGCTCTGAACTCTAAGATAGCATTACAATGTCCTTTGGCAGGAATGTGAGATGTTAGAAGACAATGCATTCTTATCTGTTCTGCAGTTTTGTTGGGGTTTTAGTTAGTTTTGGGTTTTTTTAATTATTACTTTAACAGATAGCAGACAAGTTGAGAATGAAAGACAATAAATAGAACTGATAGTATCAAAAAAACCACAAATCCATGTTTGATCTTGTCATAATAGAAAAGTCTGTGGTGGAGAACTGACACATGGTGGTTGAGACACACAGGGCAGAGGAAGCATATGTATCACTCCAAACCAGCATTTTAGAACAGATTAAATCCCAAAGAATATAGCAATGGGCTAGGTAAAATCCAGCCCACATATCCTACTATTTTTAAAATAATATTTGTATGTTGCCTCTGCTGCGTGCCATGAAGCTTACCTTGGACAGTAGTGAAAGATTATAGGAAATGTGAGACCATCTAGTTAAATGAATTATTTATAGAATCACAGAATCATAGAATGGTTTAGGTTGGAAGGGACTTTGAAGGTCATCCAGTTCCAACCCCCCTGCCATGGGCAGGGGCACCCTCCACTAGACCAGGTTGCTCAAAGCCTCATCCAGACTGGCCCTGAAGACAGCCAGGGATGGGGCACCCACAGCTTCTCTGGGCAACCTGTTCCAGTGCCTCATCACCCTCTCCAGGAAGAATTTCTTCCTGATATCTAATCTAAATCTCCGTGCTTTCAATGTAAACCCATTACCCCTTGTTTTGTTACTACAGGCCCTTGTAAAAAGTCCCCCCCAGCTTCCTTGTAGGCCCCTTCAGGTACTGGAAGGTGCTATAAGGTCTCCCCAGAGCCTTCCCTTTTCCAGGCTGAACAAGCCCAACTCTCTCAGCCTGTCCCCATAGCAGAGGGGCTCCAGCCCTCTGAGCATCTTCATGGCCTCCTCTGGACTCATTTAAATTTATTCATTTAATTATCTGGTTAATGGTTGTAGGGGAGACTACAGAGGTGGCTTCTGCGACAAGCTGCCACAAGCTTCCCTCATGTCCAACAGAGCCAATGCCAGCCGGCTCCCAGACAGACCTGCTGCTGGCCGAGGCAGAGTCCATCAGCAACAGTGGTACCACCTCTGGGATAACATGTTTGAGAAGGAGGAAAAAACTGCTGCACAACAGCAGCCAGAGGACATGAGTAATAAAATGTGAGAGAACCAATGTCTACAGACCCCAAGGTCGGTGGAGAAGGCGTGGGAGGAGGTGCTCCAGGTGTTGGAGCAGAGATTCCCCAGCAGCCCACGGTGCAGACCCTGGTGAGGCCGGCTGTGCCCCTGCAACCATGGAGGGTCACAGGGGAGCACAGACCCACCTGCAGCCCATGGGGAACCCTACGCTGAAGCAGGGGAAGGCCCAAAGGAGGCTGTGACCCTGTGGGAAGCCCACACTGGTGCAGGCTCCTGGCAGTGATAGAGCGGCTTTGGTGGGCACCTGGCCTCCAGCCAGGGTCAAGCCACCACAACGGTTCATCCGTATAACAGAAATAATAGAAAATAAAAGGAAAGTGATAAAATCAACAAAGAAACACAGAAACCAGGTTATAATAGAGGCAATGATGGAGACCAAGACTCTCGCCTCTGATGAATGAGCTGTTAATGGACCAGCTGCAACTCACTCAAGGAGGGTCCACCTCAAATTTGTAACTGATCGTAACAAAGGGAAAACATCATTATCATGAGTATTACATAACTGAGGAGCTCATGGGACTCATGGGAAAATGAAAGTTGTTATGGGATATCAGAGGGGTCTTGCAGGGTTATGTGAATGTATTATGGGATGTTTATGGGAAGGGTGAAGAGTGGGGAAGGATCAGGGAGTAAAAAGGATGGGAAAATGGAGAGCAGAAAGCAATCAAGGGACAGTCTTGTGTCAGCAGGGCCGGCCAAATGCTTGTGCCTGGGACAAAGACCCTAGTGTCTCCAGGTGCTCCTAGCTGGGATCCAGTGGCCAGGCTAAAAGAATCCCCACACCCTGGAGGCTGCTGGACTTGGCGGCTCTTGTAACATACTTAACACAAGAAATAGAAAAACCTGTCTGATCTATTTTCATTATGATCTATATGCACCAGGACAGCTGGAATCCAAGCATGTTTTAAGCCTGAGGTAAGTTTCTTGACCTTGGAGCTACACTTACCAGAATACTGTTGTAATAATCAGAAATAAAACAACTGATGTGTTACAGTGGCTACTGTTTGCTCCAGTATCTAGTAGGAAATATGTTTAGGAAAACAGCAAAAGAATCTAATAAACCTTGATTTTTACTTCAGGGAGACTCAAATGGTAGGAATAGTAGGAAATATTTATAGAAATTACAAATATATGTAAAATATAAAAGATTTACTGATTTGGAATTGTTGCCCTCAATCAGTATTGCTTTAATGTTTACTATTACAAATAATCAATGAAATGTAATCAGCTGTATTACTGCAATTTAATTAGGCATGGGAATCAAATGCAACTATAAAAACATTTCACCCTACAGTATGTCTCTCACTGTCTCTATCTCAAATTAAGAAAACTCAAGCTTTGTATTTAGGTTTAAATAAAAGAGAGAGGTCAGAATTTCATTTTAATGCATGAAACCTTTGGAAAACAGACGACCAAGCTAGAATTTCTAAAATGACTGAAGGACAGGATTGGCATTTCAATAAATAGAAAAAGTGGTTGTTAAGAAAAGTTTGGAATAGTACCACCTGAAAATAATTTACGAAGGTAGTGAATATTTTGCCCAAACCATCATACTATCAAACATAAAATCATGCACTTTCCTGAAGGAAAAAAAAGCTTTTAAGATGACTTATGAAGTCAGAGACCAGTTGGGGTATTTTTTTCCAGCAGTACTTCAGTAGGTCCCTACCTTCATGTTCACTTCTTAGCATAAACAAATTGTTCTTCAAATGGACAACAGAATCATTACATGTTTGGTTATTGTTCCTGCAAATCCGTCTCACACACTTAATATATTGATGCATTTACTATTATATTTTGCAGAACAGAGATTTAGCAGTGATAGATAAAATAACACAGAAATTTCTTAAGCATTTGCCATATTTTATATGAGCAAGTAACATTTAATTATTCACAGCATTTATCTTGCCTATACACTTCTACAGTTCAGCCGACTTTGGATGCACAGGTTCCAAATGCGATGATAAAACATATTCTGACATGATGTTAAGTGGGGATCAAGTGAAGTTTTGGAAATATCAGGGAAACTGTCTTCCCAACTCATTTTTCTATCTTGGTTCTTTTGCTTTTGCATGCGCATAAGAACTTGAGTATTTTTAAAAGAAACGCAGACATCCTTTGATTCCAATTGAATATCCATATCAGTGAAGCAAATTCATGAATTTTTAACTGTCATGGAAACCAATACCCAGGTATCTCCATTTTGGATTCTTTATGAAAAATAATACGAATGTCACAATTCTGGGGAGTCATGCATTGCTATTAATCATATGTTTCAGTATCTAGTTATAACAACTATTTTTTGAAGAAACCTCTCCATAGAGTTACCTGTAGTATGTTATAGGTGTTTAAACACATAGCCTCCTTTTTCTGTCGGACACAATTAAAGCTAATTTGAAGTCTGCTGTATTTATTTCTCATCCTATTACTGGAGACCTCTTCAGAGCACAACTACTGGAGACTATGTCTATTCAGGTGCAAAAGAGAAAAAAAGTTTCTTTGGATCTGTGCTATAACAGAACATTTTAAATTCCGATACTATCAAACTATAACAGCTGTTCAACTTCATCTAATTAAAAATATGAAAAGAGAAGGGACCCTGTAGAACAAAAAAAAAAAGATAGGGAGCAATTTGTCTCAGTTAGAAGGATGTATTTCAGGATGTATTATCTATCACATTACTACTACTAAATATGCTTAAATATTCTCCACCACACTCACCTCTTTTTGACGGTACTTAATTGCCAGTTTCAATCTTGCAAGATCATTACCACTTTGTTCTTCTATCAAGCTATTATCGTCTCTGTAATTAAGAATAATTTCCAATTCTCTGGAACTCCGTGTCTGATCCAGGAGATCTTTTGCAAATTGCTTGCATTGCCGTGACAGTTCCTCATACTCCGACTTAAATTCATTTTCGACCTTACTAAGTTCCTGCAGCTCCCAGCTCAGTTGAAAAGCAGTAAGGAAAGGATCCTCACTAGACAAAGCAATCAACGATGGGCTCGCCAGAGCCTTGTAGATATTGAGTCTGGATCGAGAGTGGCGGAGGCTGTCCACGTCTGAACTTGAGACACATTCAACACAGTTACAGCGGACCTCATGTGGCCTGGGCACAGAAACCCCTTTCTGCACAAGGAGCTTTATGATTTCGTAATTGTTGGTGTGGGCAGCCAGAATAATGGGTGTGATATCCGGTGTAAATTCTGAAAACTGCTTGTCCAGAAGCACTGGTGGCACCTGGGAAAAAAGGCAAAAGTCCTTACAGGCCTCTTCATTGAACAAGAGCATACAAAATTAAGCTATGAATGGTTTAGCAGGTAGTACACTTACTGATGGATCTTTGTTTCTGGCCAGAGCTGAAGGAAAGAAACACTTTAAACATAACAATCCATTTAGCTAAAATAGCTGCTTTCCAATTAACAAACTGCTATAAAGAGGGTGTGATTTTTCATAAAACCTGTTTGTACGTAAACAGCCCATGGGCAACAATTTGTTAGAGTAAATGATTAGACAAACAAGGAAGAATCAGACACAAACGCTCTAGCTGGGTCTCTTGAAGTGCCAGCTGTGAGCAAGATGGAAATGCTTTCTCGTCTCTCCCTGGTTAATCTCAGTTTTATGGGGCAGACAGAATCAAGGGGGCATAATTGTGTTTCTGTGAAAGAAGCAGTGAACAGGACACAGACCAGCCAGAATTATAAAATAAAATGGGCAAGTAAATGAGAAAGAAAAGATACCTTTTCTTAAAGAGAAGGTTGGAAATATGACTGTGTCAAGTAACAAAGATACCTGATGTAAACTGCACTAGAAGAGAATTTGTAAAGCCTCTTCTCGTGTGCATTTCTGTATTTTTAGCCTTCTAACGTGTATCTGAAAGACTGTAAGGCCTTTCATTTGAAGCTTCTTTGTTTTACAATACCAGACTCTGAAGTCTTTCCCAGATCAAGACAGCTCATTAGACTAGTAAGATGCAACAATATAAGTGTAATTAACCAATGTCAATCAAAACCAAAAAGGTATTGGCAGAATCCCTTGTGAATTGTCTTTGGTTCATAGCTCAATAACCAAGCACAAACTCAATCTACATCAGTGAGGTGTTTTGAGTCATGCTCTTTTAGGAGGAAGAAAAAGGGAAGACATTTGACTAAAAGTTAATGAAGGCTGGAGAAATAGATGCCCTCTGGAGAGAGGAAAAGATGTTTAATAGAAGTCTTATGACAGTAGAATGACCTTGTTGCCAAGTGGAAAAAAACCACAAATAGCTAAAAAGAGAAGTTAATAGGAAACAGGTAAAGCATGTGAGAACAGTGTAAGAATAAGTTGAAATTATCTTTGTTTGGAGTCTTGGGAAGGAAAGAAATGGAGCAAAAAATTAAATGTGCAGAATCAGTGGAAAAGAAAACTAGAATGAAATTAAGCTGAAAAGAAACAGCAGTCTGTGGATCTAAATCCATAAATAAAATTCATAGATCATGGTTTTTTACTCCCTCTTACTAATAAAGACACTGTGTATTCTGTACATATTTTAGCTGTTCTGCATGTCAAACAACTCATGTTTGTTCAATGGGATTGTGTCCATGTATAAGAGCTGCTATGTGTGTGGGCTGTAAAACAGGGGCCTGAAGCACTAATTAGCTGAATGAGAAAATTACTTTGGGAGGTGGCCATTTATTCATGGAAAATGGGGTGGTAAGTCAAGACTGGAGAGCTGGTGTTTGGGACTGTAATCACACGTCCCTTGGGGAAACAATCCCTGCCTGACCATATTTCTGACCTCGAGAAGCTGCGCTGGATTCTGAGAAGGTATGTGGAGTCAACAAGCGGAAATCCCTTTTCTCCCTTCCCACGCACTCAAACATGAACGCTTGGCTTGGCACTGGGCAAGGCTGGCATGCAGTCCGGTTCAGAGCAGGGCTGTGGGATGCCTGAGCTAGCCCACCCACCCTCACAACCCCACGCAGAGGGAACAGTCATCCTCACAGTCCTCCCCACAGATGAATGGGAGATGCTTACAACCAAGCTAAGAAGTGAGCTAAGAAGTTCCTGAGCAAGTTCTCTTCTGCTTTCCTCTTCCTTATTCTGAGGTACAAACAAAAAGTTACTACACAAATGCCTTTGTATGTAACTGTGTGTGCTGGCAAACAGAGATGTATGGGTTCAAAACTACTCAGGAGGAAAGGAACCCAGCTGAGAATATACTGAAGGTATGTAGGTGCAAGAACAAGCAAAAGGTCTGTGCACTGTGCCCAATTTCAGCTGTGGTCAGGACATAAAACACAACCTGGGCATATGTTTTATCAGAGGATTTTGTGGATATCACAGAATCATAGAATCACAGAACAGTTTAGGTTGGAAGGGACCTTAAAGACCATCTAGTTCCAACCGCCCTGCCATGGGCAGGGACACCCTCCACTAGACCAGGTTGCTCAAAGCCTCATCCAGCCTGGCCTTGAACACTTCCAGGGATGGGACACCCACAGCTTCAATTAGAAACCTGTTCCAGTGCCTCACCACCCTCTCTGGGAAGAATTTTTTCCTGATACCTAAACTAAATTGTCCCACTTTCAGTTTAAACCTGTTACCCCTTGCCCTGTCACTACAGGCCCTTGTACAAAGTCCCCCCCATCTTCCTTGTAGGCCTCTTCAGGTACTGGAAGGTGCTATAAGGTCTCCCTGGAGCCTTCTCTTCTCCAGGCTGAACAAGCCCAACTCTCTCAGCCTGTCCCCATAGCAGAAGTGCTCCAGCCCTCTGATCATCTTCATGGCCTCCTCTGGACTCGCTCCAACCGGTCTCTATCCTTCTTATGCTGGGGGCTCCACAGCTGGACACAGAACTGCAGGTGGGCTCTCACAAGAGCAGAGTAGAAGAGGAGGATCTCCTCCCTCGACCTGCTGGCCACGCTTCTCCTGACACAGCCCAGGATATGGTTGGTTTTCTGGGCTGCCAGTGCACACTGCCCTTCTCCTCAGGGCTGCACTCCATCCATTCTCTACCCAGCCTGTACATGTTATGTTCTCCACCCGGCCTGTGTTACATTCACACTGCGCTGTCAGGTCCCTCCCCATGCTGGAAGCGTCCAGGGCACCTCTGGTCATCTGTCACCTGTCCAGGCTGAACACTGCCTAGAGTCCCTCTGGGGATGCCTACTATCCCAGATCCCTTCATTATTCCTAGCCAGTGTGGACCGGGCTTTGAAATCTGTATCTATCTTCTCACCTGTCTGGGATGCCAGTGGGGGAAAATGAGGTACATTTCCCATCCCAAACCCCAATGGTTATTGTAGTCTTACATTTATCTTCTCTTTTACTTACATATTGTATATTAAAAAAGACAGCACAAGCGTGCACATACACACTTTTCCTGCTCTCTAAATTTCAACTGTGGTCAATGTTTCTGAGGCTAGAAAGAGATGAAATGGCAGTAGAAGCTCAAACTTTACATTAGTAGAGGTGAGCTTTTGGGCTATTACAGGTCTGAGAAGGTTTACAGGGAGGGATTTGTTGCCCTCTGATAGTGTCCGCCACAACTAGTGGGAGTCCTTCTTGGACCCAGGGTCAGGTTGCTAGGGAGCAGAGGAGAGAGCTGGAAGGGCAGAAAAGTCAAGGATACAAAGCTGTACCTCCAAACCCAGCGACTGCTCAAAGCGTTCTTCTGTCACTTAGCATGTCATTATCTTTGTGTTTTCTGACAGTACTAAACTAATATTTGCTTCAAGCCCTGACAGAAATGAAGGCTATCTTAACTTGTCATTAACCGCAATCTTCTCTGAACAATTATCGGGGAGACAGCTTCAAACAACGTGGCATTACTATGGTTGACTTGTACATGGGGTCCATTAACTCAAAAGCTTCTTGGTTTTCTCATAGTTTATCAAAACCTTTCATCTTAAGGTAGCTCAGCAATAGGGCTAATGCACACATTTTGGAATTCATACTACCAGAATTTACCCAAATATAGGCATGTGTATTATATCACTTCAGCCTTAACTTACAGAAACATTTAAACTTAAAGAGCAAATCCTAAGACTGCACTTTAATTACATTATCAGTTTAATCTCTGACTCTTTTCCTCCTATTTTAAGATTTCCTACTCATTTAAACCAAAGTCATATTGAATGCCAAAGCAATAAGGTCAAACAATTCCCTCATCCGCAGCGTAATGAAGTACTTATCTTCTGAAGTACTGAGTGCTCTCATGGCACTCAGAATATTTCAGTATTTAGCTGTTGACCCAGAGTACTTGCTCTGAAGTTATCAGATTTATCATGAATTTTACTTGTAAACCACTGAAAAATAATTGTCTTTAAAGAAGCCAAAACAAATAACTAGCACACACTGATATTAGCCATACAATCTACATCTTTGACGGAACACTCAGAAAAAACACATGACTCTTCCTTAAAAGAGGATGGGAAGCTATGATGCCTTACAGTCACTGTAATTATATGCTTTGGAGTTAATATGTCAAGTGTGAGGCTGCTTAAACTTAGAGAGGTCAAATTATTTTTGCTTTCTTAAATTTTGTTGAAATTTTTCTACTTCCACACTATTTATAGGGCTGAGCAGAGTAGTTTGGTGATGGCGTATACTTTTACGTGTATGGGGATGAATAGTCAAAAAGAAAACAAAACAGAAAAGAAGAAAACATAGCTCAAAGTCTGTACACTTCAATGCTCAAGGACATGAGACATCTTGTTGCATTCCTTTTTTCCCCACATTTACTGTAAGTGGGAATGAGTCAGCCCAACTTAGTTATCTAACAATTTTTTAGATACCAAGTTGAACAGCCTTCTTCAATATCTGTTTAAGTTCCCTGTATGATCTGTGTGAAAAGAAGCCCCTTTGCTATGACAGAAAGATAAATTTAGGCGAAATTAATGCCAGTTAGGTCTAAAACATTTTCTCTCTCTCTGACATCAAAGTAGAGAATCTGATTGCTGATGATGTCTTAAATACCCAGGAAATAGAAAAAGATAACATTCAGTTTGGAAAAGAAGGAACTGAAATCCCAGGTGCATTCACTGCTCCATCTAGATTTCTCATAGTGGCTCTCATTACTGCAATATCTTAACAGAGAGACTAAAACCTGCAGTGCCCGTTTACCTACTTCTTAAGTGCAAGATCTCAGAATCTACATAAAGCAACCTATTTCCTTGGGCAGATGGATAGTTTGCCGTGTTCTTGACTTTGTTTACTTATTTAGAATTATTTTGCCTTTTGCTTGTAAAGGAGAGCAAATCCTGCAATGGCTGACAGTAGTTAGGAGAATAAACTGAGTTGCGTCAATCACCACAGCACGATTGGAGTAAAGAAACTAAAGCAAAGAAGAAAAAGGACATATGACAGATAACAAGATGAATACAAGTACGTGATCACATGCAGTACCGTATTATATTCACACAGATTTCACACAGAATGGAGTTAGGAATATTAGGAAATTAATATTATAAAGGAATATTATAAAGGAAATTAATATTATAAAGACCTGCCATCAACCTTATCAGTTGCCTCAACACTACTATACAGCTGTCATCAGCCTAAGATCTTGAAAATGCTGAACTCCATTTCAGTGCAGCCCACAGCATACAAGCTAGCTAAATAAAATATTGGATCTTAAATAAGTATGTTTAAAAATTTTAAATATTTCTTCTTGTATAAAATATATTAAAACCTCAAATTAAAATTCTAAATGCTAGACACATAAGGCCATTAAACGCCCACCTTGTGCTAAATTATAGGATGTGGTTCACAGCAAAATGAAAACAAAGGAATGACTAGCCAAAATAAAATGTTCATGCTTTGTGGTGGGAAGTTTTCTTTGGGCTTCAGCTTGGAGAAGGAAGTATCTTCTGTCAGATTCAAAATGATTTTATGAATGGAAAAAGTGGAGGATTCCTTGAGGGGAAGAAAACTTGTAAGTCTGACTTAAGGCAATAACAGCTGGAACACTTGTTTGGACCTCAGGACATAGGGGTTTTTATCAGTTCTGCCAGTAACACTAGGCTGCCTAGGCAGACCATCTTTCTGCTTCTCTTCACAACTGGGTATGCTTTTTTGAGCAAACATTTTATCAACCAAGGATGTAATTCCATAATTAAATTACAATGTAATGCAATTCCAATTTAATTCCAATAATTAATGTCAGGAAGATAGAGAAAAAAAATTAAAAAAGGTATTTTCAAACAAAAGATTAATTTTTAATTTTGATTTTATTTAAATATTTTATTTAAAATTTGATTTTATTTAATTTTATATTTATTTCATTCAATTTATTTATTTTGAAGCCTTGCTTTATCCCAAAGTTTGAGTATGATTTTACAATAAAAAGGACTGAATCCCCCACCACTTTAGTTCAGATCAAATTATTGTTATTATATTATTTTATTATGACAATTCTTACTATCATTTTTTTTGAAGTCACTAATATTTTCTTTAAAAAGATTATCATTTCAGTCAGTCAAGAAAGTTGTCTAACAGAGGTGAGCTTTGATAAGCAACCCAAACCACGTACCTACATTTAGCTAAAGCTGGATAAGGTAAATACTCTCTTTAGCATACAGCCCAATAGAATTTATTCAGCAGACACAAGCCGTATGCTGAACTATCTCAAAACTTGATGACTGCGCTAACTCAGGCTAATACTAACCCACGGTTATCATAGCTCATATGTCCCAATGTACACTGTTGGGACGCAAGATGGTTATTCTTCCAATGAAATGGATTCATCATTCTGGTCAAATTTCCAGGGTTTGTGAGAAGGTATGAACAGTTAATGCTGAATGTGTTACCTACAGGAGTATTTTATTTGTCTATCTCCTATTGGCAGGGCAAGGAGCTGTCATTTTTGCCTCCTTGGAAGCCCTTCTCAGTGTGTACCACACAGGCCATAAATATTTCCAAGGAGCAGGCCTAAAAGTCCTTATTTGCAGCTAATATGTGTTATCATTAGCTAAGGATAACTTTTCCCCTGGTAGTCAGATGAGTGGTTCATGTAAATACTACGTCCATTTATTTTGTTTTGCTGGGACATGCCTGGGATCAAAAATGTTACCACAGCTAATACAAAATCCCTGTCACATTTAAGGTTTTGGTGCTTGCATTTTTGTGTATATGAGAATTTTGCAATGTTAAATTTACAGGTTTGAACTATTTTCATTTTTCTTTTCCAAGTACAAGCCAGGTTTTCAAAACCTCAGAGTTTTTCTCTTTTTTTAATCAGTTACACTTAACCTACCCCATGATGTAAGCCAACGGTTTTCTAATGTTTTTTTCACGCTCATCCTATTGCAGCTGAATCGATTTGTGTGTCACAATAGTCACAGCATGGACTGATGACTTCCAGCCTCTGTGCCAAACACATTGCACAAAAGGCATTCACGTTATATAGCAAGAAGAAGAATTGCAATAGCATTTAGCAATTCACTGAAACCAACATCACTTTTCTAAACAATGAGGATGACTTGCATAACTGCATGATACAAATAACAGTATATACTTAACACATCTGCAGATCATTTGAGCCAAACAGTGAGAAAAAATTCAGCAATAAAATCACTGGACGTCAGGAAGGAACTTGTCAGAAGGTCTTGTTTGCCCCCTTGAACCCACAGTTATTGTAATGCCACCTAGACCAATCCCCACAGATAGTTCCCCAATCTGTTCTTAAAGCCCTGCTGTAGTGGGTGGATATGCTGCACTATTTCCAGACAATGTTTCTGATATTTAATTTGCTTTACCTTTGTGCAGTTTAACCCTATAATGTCTTGTTCTATAAAATACGGATACAGAGAATACATTATTTCTTTACTATAGCTTCTATTTCCTCTTTTAAAAAATCATTCCTTCAGACGTTCCTTATGGTGAATATTTTCTAATTTTCTGAACCTTCTTATTTCTTTCTGCACATTCCTTAGCACTTCTGACTACAAACTCGTCTATATCTTATCATCTGTGCTCATACTGATGTGACCAATATTATACTAACTTTTGCACAGTAATATGATATTGTCCAGTATTTTTCTGTTAGTCTTGTTTTAAGCCTCACGGTAGAACTGTTATCTTAATCATTTTTAAAACCAAGATGTATTTGGTTGATTATTTCTGCTTAATTAGAACAGCTTACTTACACTTTTTCTAACCGTTTTATTTTTTACAGAAATAATTTCTCGTTTGCCAAAACCATCCTGAACTTGTTTGTTTCCTGCAACAGTCTTGTGATCCCCACAGCTTTGTGCTGTCTACAGATTTAACACGCCCTTTCTCTATTTCATCCTAAATGTCATGAATTAATAGACTGATTGGGACAGACACCTGCAGAATTGCTCATTTCATCCCTATCATTCATTTGTCCTGTTTCACCGAGTACTGTAGGGAACTACTCTGAGTGTGGTTTTCTTAGCCTGTATTTTGAGTGGTGGTTTCTGAAACCTTCCAAAACTCAAGCTATATGATATGTGCTGCTTTTCCCCAACGTACGGAGATTGCTATCTCATGATGAATGAAAATTATATTGTTATGACAAGATTTGTTCTTCACAAATCCTAGTAGGCTGCTATTCATGTCTATGTTTTCTTCTAGGTGCTTACAAGCAGTATGTTTGAGTATTTTCTTCAGAATCCTCCCTAGTGTGAAAAAGATAGATTTCTTTTATTTGAAAAAGGAGAATGGAGAATAGAAAGGAAATACTGTAAAATGCACTGATAACAGTTTCTGGATAGAATCAGAGGAAAAGATACTTGATTTGATAGATTTGGGACATGCATTTGTTGGGTGTGACTGATGACAAAAGATTTCAGCACTTTATTTCTCTTTTTTTCATCCTCCCTGTATCCCTGGGAGCTGATCCAAAATACAGCCTGTACACAAAAGTGGTCAACTTCAATTCTTGTTTTCCTGTGAGCATTATTAGTGGATGGATATGCCCTTTCTTCAGTCAATGTCAATAGCTTGAGCAAGGGTGGGAAATTACTTGGAAGTAGACATTGAATGAAAGACTGTCAGGATATTCTGAATTTGCTTCCATCTCTGAAACTCATACCTGCTCTCTCACCACATATCTTTTTGAAATTAGGTAGAGTTTTTCAGATAAGAATTCTGGGCATTGCTTGAGTGCTCATAATGAAAAATTACAAGAAGACTGTTGTTTTCACTCAGGAACAGTGAAACAAGAAAATTAAAATGGTTTGGAAAAATATGAGAGCTAAGAAAGAAAAAAGATGATGGAAACAATTAAAGGAGAACTCTAATTATTTCTGCAGCATCATAATAAAGCTCATATACACATCTCTCAAAGTATGCATGATGGACAAAGCAAAAAAACTTTCTGAATGTTCAGTGTGGATTTAGTTGGGTACTTCCCAACTGAATGCTTTTAAATGGATTCATAGACACTTTTCTCAAACACAGAATGGTTCATGAAGACAAAATCATTTTAATGAAGTTATGGCCAACATTCCATTTCCTGACAAACCCTGTTTCTGGTCTGGTTAGAAAAATGTGGAAAAGCTCTTGCTTTTCCTTGGTTTTTGCCATCTCCCAAAATAGCTCAAATAGTTAGCTGGGGAGGCAGGAAGCGTGGCTTGCTTCTGCAGTCAGGTCTTGAGAGAAATTTTAGAAATAAAGAGTTATTAGAATCTGAGCTGGATTTTTTTTTCCTGAGTGTCATGGATCTAGAAACAAGAAAAGGCGTCCCACTGGCTAAGGTTTGAGAAAGACCGTTTTTGAAAATGAGCTTTTGCATAGATAACAATAAGAGATTGGTGACCACTCTAAGTATCAACAAACTGTTTAGGAGATATGAGCATCTCAGAGGGAAGGGTGGGAGTTAGCTAAACTTCTTTACAGCTGACTGCAACTATTTAGCATTGCAAAGTAATCTGAGATATCTTCACGGTTGGGAAGTAAATTTTGTGTTTAAGAAAATTAAAAGGGTTATACTCTCGAAGAAACTGGCAACCAGGCAAATCTGAGAAACACTTAAAGAAAAAAGTTTTATATATTTTCAAAGTATTATGATAAAGGAATACAAGCGAATATGGCAGGGATATAAAAATCCCATAAATCTACTGATGATGCAGAGAAATATCATAGTAAGCTGTTTCATAAGTATGTTATTCCTGGTATGTTATTCAGTGGTTTGTTATTCAGCAGCAGCTCCAGATTTTGAGCCATACTGTAAGTTTTCCATATTTCACAGATGCAAACCAGGACTTGTTTCTGAAGCAGAGGAGACCAAGGCTCACACAGCTACAATAAGATAGGCTGGGAGTGACAAACAGAAGTTCCTTTGAGAGGCAAAGGATTGAAAATTGAATTTTATTACCTGTTAATTGTATTCTCAGCTGTTGTCAATTCCTTAATGATAGACATATTAGGATCCTCCTTGCATGCAAGAGTCAATATGACACACCTACTGCTTATGAGGTTTTGGAAATATGTAGTGGGAAACAACAGAAGATTGCTACAATTGACAAAAATTCCTTTTGAATTTCCACTGTAAATAGATCAAAGGAGAAAGAGGTGTGTATTATTATAATGTTTTTATTATTATTGTTATTTATTATTATTATAATGTTTTTCTTAGCGTCCAGCAACATAGTTCCCTAGCAACCAGAGTAAAGGGAGTTAACCCTTTCCTGACTGAACCCAGCACACCTGTCCTGTGTAGTGAGAGACCAGGAGCAGAATTGTTAGTTAGCAGCAGTTAAGGGCAGATTGATACAAAGAAGCCTTTGAAACTGGTGCCAAGGGAAATGGATTGATTCAAATCCTTTAATACTGTGAGTCCCTTTTGTTTCAGGTTAGTCTTAGTGTTGTATTCCTCTTGAGCTTACTGATTGACTGCAGACCTTAATCTGTACACCTCATACATGCAGTGTGTCCTAGTAATGAATGGGTAAAGAGTTAGTCCTAATGCGGCTTAGGCTATGGAAAGGTTTTTTTCTTCGAGTTATGTGAGTATATTTTTACTCGATTCAGTGCATGGCAGTAACAAAGGATTGATAAGCAGAGGTTTAAGGATAATCAGGGAAATCTCAGTTTGTGAGACAGCTTATTTGTACTTTCAGTTGATGTCACAAAGTTAGTTGGTGGAAAATAAAATGGTGCCAGATTTTTTTTTCCTTTTCTGCAAATATTCAGTTGCATCTCAGCAGTACATAATATGAAATGTAAGGGTAGATATTTCAGGTTTACTTTTTTTCTGCCAGAAGGGCATACACATTGTGACAAGCCTGCAAACTTAGATAATATTTTATTACCCTCCTTCAGTAATGTTCTAGTAGCTGCATTGAAAGGGAAAATAATTTTGCCTCCTGCCAGTCTGGGGTGAAGATGTGAAAGGCATGGATCCTGGTTCTGGCATAAAGCACTATTAAAGCACTTCTGTCAGTACAATATATGACATGTGTATCTTCCATCCAGAAAACAGTTGGTAAATTGACAGGCTAAACTAGTAGTCTTCTAATAAAAGTAAGACTGTAATCACGTTAATGGACTGTCAGTCACCCCATTGTGACTTCTGAATTTGTTGGGCTGTTCCAGCTAGATGTTGGCAGGAAGGAATTTTAGAGATACTAAATTCCTGCAAGTTTCCTAAAAGAGATGGATGATTGAGATCTGAAGAAAATTCTGAAGTGTGAGCTCTACTATATTACTAGATACCGGAGAACTCATACAAAAAGGGTAATACAAACAGATCAGCCTCTTAAAAAGCTTTAGTGAACATTTGTAACATTAAATACAGAGGAAATTCAATAATGGTGCACATAGCTGTGTGGAAATCAGATCTCATAAATTTCACTGCTCACAGAACACTTTGACAAGGGATCCCATATGACAAAAGCAGAGTTGATTATGGACTGTTGAGGGCCATACAAGAGCAAGCTTCTTAACAGTGGCATGGTTTTGTTTTTTCAAAATTTTCACAGAGTTTTCCCATGGTTTTGGAAGCCATTCATTTTGAACAGCATTAGGGACTATTCCTGGGTTTCTGCACTGGACACTGTCAGAGTGAGGATATGTCACTGAGGGACGTACAGTATGGGATTTATCTCCAGATTTAATGCCTAATTATAGGGTCTATATGCAAATAGTTTTTATGCTTCCTTTATACCTAGTGCAAATCTAGGGTTCACCTCAGTTGTCCCCATGTAGGTGTCTAGTGCTACTTCATATACTTCCAGGTGTCCTGTGTGACCTCCAGTTACCACTCCACACAGGCACAGGTCTCATAGATATCTCTGTGTCATAACTATCAGGCCCACACGTGTCGCTCAGATATCCTAGGTTAACTCCCTTTCCACATGGGAGCCTCTGAACTGCGCCCCTCGTCGATGCAGTCAGTACAGTCCAAAGAATGAGTTTCCTTAGTTTAAGGTAGACACTTGCATTTGGTCAGCAGACATCCTAGCTCTTCACTGACCTTATTGGTCAGTTCAGATATCTGGCTTAGCTTATATGTGAGCACTAAGGGAGTGATTCAGGTACCCAGACATAGGCATCTAGTACCATCTATGATACCCTAGAGAATCAGAAAGACCTACACAGATATGACACTAGATCTACTGGAGGGTGTCATGACTTTGCAGTGCAGGTGGAGGACAGGCAGGCTGCCCTGATGCAGAAAGCATCTCTGCATAGACCTCTGGCTCTGCCACTACATTGCATTCAGCTTCAGGCATCTGAACTGGGAGCTGACTCCCATCCCTTACATACATATATCTGTATATGTGTATTTATATATAGCACAGATCTTCTCAATCTGTTTTATCAAGGGCAAACCCATTAATTGTCCCCTGAGAGGCTGCGCTAGGCAGAGATGATAATGGTTTGTTTGTATTGCTCCTTTAATATTCATAGATTTCTGAACTTCATAAGTTAAATTGCATAGCCAAATGTAAAGACAGCGGGCTATGGGGATTTCTACACCTTAGAAAACAAAGACTACCTCAGTCAAAGAAGGTTCTGTTTGTTGAACCTTTCAGTCTTCTTTATAGATTTATATTATTGGCCTCAGAGCTGATTCTTAACCTGTTTTCCAGCACTGAAAGCCTGTCAAAATCATTAGCTGAAACTATCTTTGCAGGTTGTTGGCATGTCAGGAAATGAAAGTAGGTAGGTTTGGCAAAAAGGATTCCAGGCATGGAGGCTTATGATGATGACAGTATAGGACCAGCAATTGTAGAAGGCAGAGATTTTGGAAAATTTCTTCTTTTATCTGTATGCTGTCCCTATTCTGATTGTAAACCTGGGTGAGTGATGTGAAGTGCGGCTCAATAAATAGAGGGGAAAAAAAAAACAAAAACCAAAACCAACACAGGAAAGTAAAACAAAGCAGCACTGAAAATATGACCTCATGAGAAGAAATCTGACTTTTCCACAGATTTCATTTTTATATTAGCCTTCTAAAGATTTCAGTTTAGATTGCCAAATTTTTATTGTAAATCTGCACTTGTCTCATGGTAGAAAAATGCTTTCATTTGCATTGTGAACTGAAAACAAGTGTGAAAAAGCCAGAAAATAAAGACAGAAAAGCACTTAATCATTCCAAATCTGTAACATTTAAAGATCGGGTAGAAGTTTATTTCACCAGTTACCTTTGGGCTAAATCTGTATTTGTCATCATCATTTTTTTCTGAACCGCAAACTGCTAAAACAGCGGATTAGATTCACAGCTGGTGTAAGTCATCATCAATAACACTAGCTGACAGGAATCTAACCATAACAATCCTCCTACTAGTCAGATTTTTTTTTTTTATGTTACCTATAAAAAAAGGCTAATCATTTTGTAAAGGCCAAGCAACTATCATGTTCTCCCATATTTCGGCACGCTTCTTTTGCCACTGATTCAATTTTGGAATAATATGATTTAGCACTTATTGCAAGGTGAGGGGCGCATATTGTAGAACACATTGCCTACCTCAATATTGAAATTGCTAGCTGCTCTATTTGATGCCACCAGCATAACCAGCTTCTGGAGTCTTTCTTTAGTGATTGTCACAGGTTTTCTTACACAGCCACCCACCCTACCTCGGATGCATATAAACACAGACAATTTGGGTTTATTGCCAACAAACAAGGACATTTACATGCAGCTTTTTTTGAACCTTAAAACAGTCAGCATCCCTCTAAAAAATCAAAGAATAGTACTTTTTTATTGTTTCCATCTCGTATGCAATTAGTCATCTCCACCTTTATGGTACACCTCTCCCTAAGAGCTACATGCTGTTTTCACGTGACAAAATGATGATATGAAAGACTGAATGTTTAGATAGGCTACTACATCTATTTCACCAATAAACCAAAATATCCCCTGCACAGCCTCTCCTATTCACCTCTGTTTATCAATATTTTAAAACCTGTCATAAAATCCTAGTTAATCAGATGCCACTGGAAAAAAATACTCGGCTACCCACTCAGGCAGCTAGGAGTGGGAAGAACCAACTTTGTGCCCTCACATTCCACTTCAAGACTGCGTACTTCAAGCCTGACAAAAAAGCTTTGCATTGCCTCCTCCATACTCATTACTAGCTAGACTGTCATTAATCAGAACATTCAGAAAGGCACTTAGTTCATGAACTTCTGTGGGAAACATTTTCAAAACAAAAATGATGCTTTAATCTCAACAGATGAAGAGCATTACACAATTGACTGTGACTGATATTTTCCAAAATTACTGGAGTAAAAAGTTTTAGATATGAAAAACTACAAGGCATCATGCAGTGCTCATAAAATCTTTCTCTTTCTTTCTGCCCTTGCTTCACCAATATAAGTCCCAGTTCTGTAACTAGGTGAATATTCAAAATAACATCTTAAAACAACAGGCCCAACATCTTAGTAGTTCAAAGTCCACTGCAGGTGAGCTGGGTCTACAACCTGTATATGTTTCCCTAGTCCTCTCCATGATGACCCACAGTGTTACCAGGAGGAGGTACAACCCTGATGTACGGCTTTCCCATAAACACTCTTGGATTGTCAGGCAATGCAGGGCTGGGAAAATTATATCATCCCACAAAGCTTGGAAGGAAAATAATGGACTGAAGCTGACTGAATGCTCTGCACATCCTAAGAGAAGCCAGACTGAGACTGAAGTTGGGCTACAAGCACAGCTCCAGAGAAGAACAGTGGCTTCATCTCAGGACTGTGGGACTCCTCAAAGGGCAACTTCAAGAAGTACAAAGACACTAAGAGACATGAAAGGGTGATGAAGTCACATGTGGGGAATTTCCTAGGAGATAGGAGCTCTGCCAGACCTGATAGGAGCTCTGTCAGAAGAGCAGAATCTATGTTGCCAGCATCTCAGAAATGGAAAATGACTCTTTAGGCTCTGTGCTGCTTTCATGCAGTTTCCTGACTTTTCACCTTTAGACTTTTTATCTGTTTCTGGGAATGCTGCCAGACTGAAGGCACTTGCCTGCAAAGCTGTCTAGCCTTGCTGTCTGTGTCCCTTCCTAGATAGCTTAGGTGAGTGCCTAAACATCCATGTAGCAGCCCACCCCAGTGGCCTAGAAACTATACTGTACAACATCCTTGACATATCCTCACACAGGACCATTCCCTCCTCCTGACTATTCTCCTATATCCTTTCATTCTCTCCAAAACTACATGTCAACACTGCTAAAAAAAATCAGATATTGAGACACATTTCAGTGTAAGACCAATCATTGTTCATTCTGATCAGAACTGCATATAGTAGATTCAAATGAAAGACAACTTTTATTGTCAACACCTCCTCTCTTCTTCTGCCTTCCCCCACTCCAAATAATTAACAATCAGCTAAATGCATCAAGATTTATAAAATATAACTTGAGCTTGTCACAGTAATACAATGCCCCTTTTCTCACCACCTCCCAAAAGGTCCCAAGATAGCAAGCTTTCTTACTGATCCACCTGGATAATTTCCTGTGCAGAATTTCACACTGGCTGCTAATACACTGAGTAGCACATAAATGCCTGAGCAAGTTCTGAGGTGCTGGTCTCCCTGTCATGCAGATCAGGGGGCTGGCCAGACCTCCCTGTAGCTTTGTGCTAGCTCCTTCAACACCCAGATGTGGGATAATGGACTGGTGCCTCCCTGGAGAATACGCTGCCACCATACAACCTGGGACCCAGGAACTCCAAAATGTCCTGAATCCTCTTGTTCACACACAGATAAAATGTCCCTGGCAAGCACTGTGCATGTGGCATAACAGCAGCATTAGGATATGTTCAGCTGGGTAGATTCATGGTGTGCAAAGATCTGTCTTCTTCTTTTATACCACTTCTCACCTCACCCATCTCTTCCAGATGCCATTTGCCTTCTTTCCTTCTTTTACCCCATCTCTGGTACACATATGAAACAGGCTCTTCACCAACGAATATGCCACACATCTTTCAGTCCTTCAAAAATGTCTATCTGTAACTTTTTTTCCCAATATTTACCCAACACATTAATTTTCTCAATTCTCGGTCCTTTGAGATGCTTCCAGGAAAATGCAAGAAAACCAAATAAATAAAAGTGTCTGTGCCATAGACTTGCAATTTTAGAGTCCAGCAGTGTCTGAAGACCACATTGAGGAAGCTGAGGCCTGCCTTGCTGATTTGACTTTGACTGGCTGGGACTGTGACTGAATCTGTGGGGGTGAGCAAGCAGCAGAAACAGAGGTTGCAAGTATGCAGTGGAGAAATTCAACATGTATTACATTTGTGAGCACAAGTAGAAGAAATGGATTTTTCCCTGAAGTAGTTTATGATATGACCTTAGTGGTTGTCCCAGGAGAGCGAACGAACTATGAAATTTGCAGGAGGTGGGTATGGTCTCTTTTCAGCTTCCCATTTCCAACCCTGTACCAGCAATTTCTTCTTTTCTCTGCATGTGGTGTGACAGAGAGAGGAGTCAAGCTGATCCCAAAGACCTTCTGTCTCCCCTTTAGAAAATGAAATGCACATTTCACAGCATTCTTCCAGAGGTGGAGATAATTGAAGCAATTTTTACAGAGGTTTCCTAAGCCAGGGCATCAGAAAGTATGTGCTGACTGTTACACATCGACTGTTCAGCTAATGTTGACCAAACAAGAAATGAGAAAAATTTAGGTATGTACCTTGCTGGGACACCCTGGGAATGCAGGGGTCATGTACGAGGAACTCGTACTACAGGCAGAAATATCTTCCTGTTAATAGAGAAACCTGTCTGGACAGTGGACAGGAGACAGGGTTAGCAGTCTCACTGAGGATGCCAGCAGCTCTGGAGATGACAATGCACTGGTGATATTCAACCTGTGCATCCAAAACACCCACAGACTAAGTAATCTGTTACACAGGAGATATATCTCCAAAACCACCTTGATGGCTACCAACTTTTTGATTCCAAACTGACTGGAGGAAAGCTACAAAGGCTGGAGACTGCCAGCTTCCACCTTCTTACCATGACCCTCCCTCCATGCCCAGCAATATTTTCACACCAATTGACTTCCATATCACAGGACTGAGCTAGGGACATATCACTGTGATTACTTCCCTCTCTGTCCTAAAGTCCTCCTTCCTCTAGCAATTCCCTTATGGTTGCAAATGCCAGTCTGGCAGTAGCATGGTATTTTTTTCAGACATCTGCAGAAAGCTATCCCTAGGGTCTCCACCTATGAAAATACCCATAGTATCAAAACATCGACATCTAATAGTGAACAGGGAGGCATAGAAGCACTACCACATGTTTTTGCCAGACAGACAATGCCTGTAAACGTTGCAATCAGGTTCCCATGCCCTAAATCTAGCCGGTCAGCTCATACAGTGCTACACAGATTCAAGTTTAATAACTGAGACTTCAGTTTCACTTATGTGCTTTGTGGCATCCTTAGAAGACAGCTGCACCTTTGCTGCAGTCTTCCCCAAATATACCTACCTGTCTAGGCAGTACCCAGCTAGAGATCGATGCCTGAGTACCTCAAGCAGTAGAGGACACTGTGGTTTAGACAAAGGTATTCTACTCAATTTTTTCATGCTACCTAACCCCCATCCCATCTGTGGATGTTGTACGCAATTTAGCAAGATAAAGTTTTCTGCAGATACTAAATTTTAAAGAACAGCTCTATTTCTCCTCTTAATTTGACATTCAACTATCCATCAGGGTAAGCAACAAGTGACTTGGCAGATAATTCAGGACATATGGCTTTGAAGAACTGGTAATTTAAAAATACTTGGATAAGTTTCCTTAACTCCTTCACCTCAATTTGTCTTATTCTCTTTTACATGCGGTTTAGCAGCTGGTACAGCTAAAAAAGTGTAGAAAATATAATGCAAGTGACACAATAACCTTTTCCTTAGTTGTATTACTGTATATCACAAAACTCTCACTCACAGAGTAACAGGGGGAGTCAAATACAATTGAAAGCTGTTGAACATACATGCTTGATCTGTAGTCACCAGGTGGCACCAGATGTATCCATTTATTGATAATCATCTTAGACCCACTGTAACCCATGTGGTCTTTGAAATGAAAAGCACATCATGTATGGGTATTAGGTAGAGCCCAATAGCTCAGTGGTCAGTAGACTAGAGAGTTCAGATACAATTTTAACAAGATCTGACTGTTGGTTTTTGTTTTCTTTTTATCACGAGGAAGAAGTATTAAAGAGTAAGATTCAGTGGCATCTCCTAATTTTGAAGATATTGGTTGGAAAACTTTTCAAAAAATGCAAAAATATATTATTTGAGCTAAATACATTGCTTCTTGGTCCAAATTACCATCTTTTTATATTTTCCCCCTTTTCTTTTTAAACACTGAAATGTTTAAAGGATGAAATTTTGGACAAAAATCAGGTCTTTCCAAAAATACATTTCATCTGTCCTGAAGAACTGTGGCTTTCTGTCGATACAAGAGAACATTTTTTTCTGGCTTTCTGACATTGTCAAGGAGCTCTTTAATTATGTAGGAAATCTTATGCTTAAAAATTCTTTGGTTTTACAAATATAATTACATTACTGCATGAGGGTGAAGCTAAAATTATCTATGCATCATACACAGTATGTAAACTCCTGAATATAAAAATATACTGAGCTAATTCATTTACTTGTAAATGATGAGTCATATCAGTTTTTTCCTGTGTTTGAATGCTCGTAACTTTCATCACTAATGAAATATTTGGGAATCTAAACTGTTTCTTCTGCTTGGCAGTATTCAGCAGATGCATTCTTCTTGATCATTATGATGTCTCTTCTATGAATAACTTTTCATCAGGGGAAAAAAACCTCAAAACAAACAAACAAGCAACAACAACAACAACAACAACAAAAACAACAAAAACAAACAAACAAACAAACAAAAAACCAAAACAGCCCAAGGGTAAAATCTTGACCCTACTAAATCAATGGCAAAACTCCCACTAACTTTAAGAGGCAAGGATTTTACCACACATGACCAACTTTACACAAAGAAGGAAAACCAAACAGGCAAAGATACCATGTTTATAAAAGCACAGTCTGGAAATGAATCATCATCTAAACAACATGGCAAATGTTTATAAATAAATGTAATAAAAAAAGTCAAGTTGTAGTTTGAAATAGAGTTTCAAAAGGAACTTGATTCTCCAGGGAAAAAATGTATCTTTCTGTCTAAACACTGAAAAAAAAAATTTTAGTATATAATTCTAAGCATAGAGATTACATATCTTTAGCCTACTGTAATGATTTTTCAGCCAGCATTTATTTTTTATATTAAATATTCATAGTTGTATCTGCTTTATTGTGGCATAACTGCAAAAACATAATCCATATTTACATTCTCTTCAGCATGATCTGTTCCTAAAAATGAACCAATGTGATTATCTACAGATATGACACCCACAGAAGCTTAATGATTGTTGGGGTCCCCAGTGCAAACAACAGCATGTGCACGTAAATTATGTATTTCTTGAAAGACCATTTGTTGCAAGCGTTTTCGTTGCAGTACCTGTGGCATATACCAAAAGGTAGTCCTGAAAGTCTAAAGAACAGCCTGAAATTTAGGCACATAGTGTAAGGTAAATGTGTAGACTGTCTCTAGTGTATCCAAAATGTGGTTTATGTTGCCTTAAGACAAATAATTGAGAAAGGTGGCATGAGTTGCTCTCCAGGGATCTCCGTTTTCTACACTGGTAAGGGGAGCTCAGGCAGCCAGACCAGAGATGAGATACAGCTTTGGGTGACTACCACCAAATGAGGTGAACTCCGCTCTGCAAACAGCAACTTCCCCTGTAGAGGCTGGAGAATGGAGACGCAGGTGGTGTAACTGGCTTGGCACAGGGCCATGCATTGAGCCTTCCAGGTCCTGGTACGCCGCACTGAGAAATTCCCTTACACTGTATTCTCATCTGCACTATCACTTGAGAAACAATGAAATGAGCCAAACATAAAGTGAATCTATTTTTCTGCTCTTTCTCTGACATAAATCTGTTTTCATTATAAAGGAGCTCTGGTTTTACTGTCTAGAAGGCAGACACACACAATTGTACAAAGACCTAGTATATTTCTTTCTTTCCATAACAAAAAAAGGCATAGAATTCATGTTATTTTATCAGCAAAAATTATACTCTTTACCTATTATCTGCAATTCTATCCATCGCAAGTACATTATACTGTAATTAAAGTATATTCTATGCATTATCTGTGAAAGGGCTGTAATCATTTCAACATACTATTCATTGAAATACATTAATTCAGTAACTATAATACACTAAAATTGAAATAGATAAAATTACAATACAATAATTTAACCATTTTTAAGGTTATTCTTCCTAAAGGAGTCCTAGGAATATCAGAATTTATGGGCTATGTTATCCTTTCTCCACTAGCTTATTAAAATAAGAATACGCAAGAGACTAGCTACCTCCTAAAGATGTCTCAAGGCGGTGCAAGGGGGAGCAGAGTAGGTATCACATTCATCATGAATGAAACTGTATGTAATACTTTTTCCTTTGAGAGATGACAGGGAGAAAGGGAAAGGAATTTGTACCCGTTCAGCTGTACTTGATAGGATGGACTACTGGAGACAGGGATGAAGTTCTGATCAATTGTGTCATGTCTCCCAGTGTTGCCTTGCTGAACTGGGAGATGGTGACCTCCACGTGGAGGGGTTGAAACCTTCAGTGACTCTAGAGGGAATTTAATAATTAATTCAAATGGACCACAACTTACCACTATTACTCTCTTTGAATTATTTGCATCTTTGAATGATTAAGGATTTCCCAATAATAACTGCAGAAATAATGTTATTATGTCAGATGTCAACAAGCTAAACTTGTTTTATCAACTTCCAGATTTCCCTGAGTGAGTTTATAATGGATGCAAAGCTCTGACTTGAACAAGTTTCACTTTTCTTACTGCAGAGTCTTCCAAGAAGGGAGTTTTGTGCATGAACAGTTAGATGTGAGCTCAATTCTGGCTTTATATACAAGGCAGTTAACAACTGGCATAAGTTCACTCAGTTGTAAGTGGAAAACCTTATTATTCAGGCTGGGGGTAAAAAGGATGCAAGATGTTTTAACCCTTTCTTAGATCTCATGTGACTTAACTACATTAAAACGATAAGGCTTGTGGACCTGTGCAGATTTATTTAAATGGCCGAGATGACCTTAACAGGCTTAAGAAGTGGGCACCACAGAAACCTCATGAAGTTCAACAAGGACAAGTGAAAGATTCTGCATCTGGGTTAGGGCAATCCCCAGTATCAATACAGACTGGGGGACGAAGGGTTTGGAACAGCCCTGCTAAGAAGGACTTGAGGATACCGCTGGATGAAAAGCTGAACATGAGCTGGCAGTGTGCGTTGGCAGCCCAGAAAGCCAACCCTACCTTAGGCTGCATCAAAAGAAGTATGGCCAGCAGGACAAGGGAGGTGATTCTCCCTCTCTACTCTGCTCTCATGAGAGCCCACCTGCAGTACTGTGTCCAGTTGTGGGGTCCCAGGCACAAGAAAGGCATGGAGATGTTGAAGTAGGTCCAGAAGAGGCCCACAAAAATGGTCAGAGGGCTAGAAAAGCTCTCCTATGAGGAAAGGCTGAGAGAGTTGGAGTTGTTTAGCCAGGAGAAGAGAAGATTCTGGAGAGAACTTAGTGCAATTTCTCATTATATAGAGGGGGCTTATGAGAAAGACAGAGAGAGCCTTTTTACCATGGCATGTAGTACAGGAGAAGGGAAAACTTCTAAAAGGGAAGTGGGTAGGTTTAGACTGGACATAAGGAAGACATTTTTACAATTAAGATGGTGAGGCACTGGAACAGGTTGCCCAGAGCAGCTGTGGATGCCCCATCCCTGGAAGTGTTCAAAGGCCAGGCTGGATGAGGCTCTGAGCAACCTGGTCTAGTGGAGGGTGTCCCTGCCCATGGCAGGAGGATTGGACTAGATGATCTTTAAAAGGTCCCTTCTGACCCAAATCATTCTATGATTCTGTGATGTCTAAACAAAAGTTAATACAATGCATACAGCATCAAAGTCTGATTTCAAATACTTGTGTGCAAGGATGATGGTTGGTTTTGCTTTTCTTTTAGCTTACTCCCTTTGCACAATTCTCTTACCATTAGACCAGACTACAAACTTAGAGAAAATCCTGCACATACCTGTTTCTCCCCACTGGGCTTCTTGTGGTTTAACAGTAGCTCCACGGCACCAACTACTTCCTTCCGTATGGCATGCAACAGAGCATCTCCCACATAAACATTAAAACTTAAGAGCAGCTCAATGAGCTCAAGGTTCTCATTTTCAATGGCAATAAGGAGTGCAGTTCTTCCCAGGGGATCAATGCAATTAATATTGATCTTGAAATAAATTTCTGCTTCCTCCAAAGCCTTCTTTACACTGGCATAATCTCCTTTCTCCACGGCGTTCAGATAGGCTTTCTCTGAATGAGACAGTTCAGATTCTGCCCGTACAATACGAAGAGGGATACGATCTCTGTAGGGAGCATTGACACTTCTTTTGTAGTAGAACTGGGCCATATTTTATGCCATTCTAATACTTTGTCTCTGCAATATGAAAAGAAAGATTAAATCAATAAAATATTTTGGGGGTACAGTGCACTAAACTAATATTTGCAATAAATAACTATTTAAAACTCATGCTAAGAAGTGATGTTGAAACAAGTACAAATGGTGTCTATCGACAGAACTTGTAAGACCACCAGCAAAACATAGAAAGCAAAACATATAACCAAGTTGTTGAAACTTACCCAGTTGTCAAAGCATATCTGTCTCCATACCCTTTGATGGTATGTATTCCTTAAGCCTGTGGCAAGCATGAGGTGATATGATACAACGTAGTTTGCACCAAATGTGTAGCTCCCTTTCATCCTTAATTTCTTCATGACGTTCAACTACCTCATGTTTCCCACAATTTAAGAGTATGCTTACACACAGTTGCTGCTGCTCAGTAGACAACAGGGCACTTACACCTATTCAACTTGATTGTGGGAGTGGTTATGTCACTTAAGAGATTGGTTCGGTCACACATATAAGATACCTAAGCCTCTTTGAGAAGCACTGGTTATCTCACCTACACTCCAGCATGGCTTGGGTCTTTCACAAGGCCTGTGCACATTTGGTACCTCCATGCAAATGTCTCTGATACCCTACAAACCCCGGCATCATTCAGGGATTGTGTGTGGACAACTAAATACAGCCTTCCTTCTCTGTTTCTTTAGCTTGGGTAGGAAGAACGTTAGAGTTGGAATAGTTATTAGCATTTACATCTTCCTAGTGCTGCTGAAATACCCTGACTGATCCATGACAGGCACAGATTACACAGTTCAGTGGTGAGCTCTCCTCCTAAGATTTTGATTCAATCTCATATGCTATTAGAAAAACTTTAATATAAAATGTTTTTCCAACCAAGCACTTACTAAGGCATAAATTGGAATTTAGACCCTAATAGGAAAAACAAAATCCATATAAAACAAAATCCCATGTAATACATAATAACCATGATTTTGATTCTGAACTATTTAGTTCTAAAATAGAATTAATACTGAAACACTGCAACAATAAAACAACTCTAAGGTCTTACATATAATCAAGCATGTAATGCCTCCACTTTTACTCTGTATACTTTGTGCAAGGACCTTGCAGAAATAATTCTTCCTCAGCTTGTAATTCCTTTCAATTTTTTTTATTTTTCATTCCTCATTCCTTTCCCAAGATATGGAGAACGCCAAGGTACTCAACGCTTTTTTTGCCTCAGTCTTCGCTGTCAAGGGCGCAAGCCATACCCCCAGAGTCATGGAAAGAAAGGGCAAGGATGGGGACAATGGAGAGCCACCCATGGTCAGTGAGGATCAGGTTCGGGAAAACCCGAGGAACCTGAAGATGCACAAGTCCATGGGACCTGATGGAATACATCCGTGGGTGCTGAAAGAACTGATGGGTGCAGCTGCGAAAACTCTATCCATCATATTCAAAAAGTTGTGGTGGTCTGGTGAAGTTCCCAAAGCTTTTGATAAGCTATGAGAAAACCAAGAAGCTTTTGAGTTAATGGACCCCATGTACAAGTCAACCATAGTAATGCCACGTTGTTTGAAGCTGTCTCCCCGATAATTGTTCAGAGAAGATTGCGGTTAATGACAAGTTAAGATAGCCTTCATTTCTGTCAGGGCTTGAAGCAAATATTAGTTTAGTACTGTCAGAAAATACAAAGATAATGACATGCTAAGTGGCAGAAGAACGCTTTGAGCAGTCACTGGGTTTGGAGGTACAGCTTTGTATCCTTGACTTTTCTGCCCTTCCAGCTCTCTCCTCTGCTCCCTAGCAACCTGACCCTGGGTCCAAGAAGGACTCCCACTAGTTGTGGTGGACACTATCAGAGGGCAACAAATCCCTCCCTGTAAACCTTCTCAGACCTGTAATAGCCCAAAAGCTCACCTCTACTAATGTAAAGTTTGAGCTTCTACTGCCATTTCATCTCTTTCTAGCCTCAGAAACATTGACCACAGTTGAAATTTAGAGAGCAGGAAAAGTGTGTATGTGCACGCTTGTGCTGTCTTTTTTAATATATAATATGTAAGTAAAAGAGAAGAAAATTTAAGACTACAATAACCATTGGGGTTTGGGATGGGAAATGTACCTCATTTTCCCCCACTGGCATCCCAGACAGGTGAGAAGATAGATACAGATTTCAAACCCCGGACCACACTGGCTAGGAATAATGAAGGGATCTGGGATAGTGGGCATCCCCAGAGGGGCTCTAGGCAGTGTTCAGCCTGGACAGGTGACAGACGACCAGAGGTGCCCTGGACGCTTCCAGCATGGGGAGGGACCTGACAGCGCAGCGTGAACGTAACACAAGTACAGGCTGGGTGGAGAATGGATCGAGAGCAGCCCTGAGGAGAAGGACCTGGGGGTAACGGTGGATGAGAAGCTGAACATGAGCCGGCAGTGTGTGCTGGCAGCCCAGAAAACCAACCGGATCCTGGGCCGTATCAGGAGAAGCGTGGCCAGCAGGTCGAGGGAGGTAATTCTCCCCCTCTACTCTGCTCTTGTGAGATCCCACCTGCAGTTCTGTGTCCAGCTGTGGAGCCCTCAACATAAGAAGGATAGAGACCGGTTGGAACGAGTCCAGAGGAGGCCATGAAGATGACCAGAGAGCTGGAGCACTTCTGCTATGGAGACAGGCTGAGAGAGTTGGGCTTGTTCAGCCTGGAGAAGAGAAGGCTCTGGGGGAACATTATAGCACCTTCCAGTACCTGAAGGGGGCCTACAAGGAAGCTGGGGGGAGCCTTTTTACAAGGGCCTGTAGTGACAGGACAAGGGGTAACGGGTTTAAATTGAAAGTGGGGAGATTTAGATTAGATACAAGGAAGAAATTCTTCATGGAGAGGGTGGTGAAACACTGGAACAGGTTGCCCAGAGAAGCTGTGGGTGTCCCATCCCTGGAAGTGTTCAAGGCCAGGCTGGATGAGGCTTTGAGCAACCTGATCTAGTGGAAGGTGTCCCTGCCCATGGCAGGGGAGTTGGAACTAGATGGTCTTTAAGGTCCCTTCCAACCCAAACCATGCTATGATACTAGCAGGGTCATTTTCTCCTGGCTATATAGTCTACCTGAAGGGGAAAAAAAAAAAAGGGAAGAGGAGAAAAAATTGACTTTAAAGAACAAGGTGCACAGAATATCTTTCCTTTGCATTTCAATTAAAGGCTGAACAGCTTATTAGTCAAAGAATTGTAGTTTCATATTAATTTCTCAGCTGACAATGTAAGTTGAATCAAACCACTGCCTTTTCCACCATTACCTTCAGGCATTAAAAAACAAAACTAAGATCCTAGTTTTAAATTGTTAATATGTACTTTTATTATCGTGGGGTTTTGATTCACCAAAAATTTCACTAAGCACTGTGAGGAACATAATAATTCATCTGCTTCAGTCTCCTTATGCAGTGCGGTAAGAGTAAGTAAGAGGCTGTTACTAAGTCGTTTGCTTTCCTTTCCAGAGCAGATCAACAGGGCTTGAGGCAGGCAGCAGACAGAAAAGGAGCCCGATGAGAACAAATTTCCCTCCAGATCCATATACAGGAGCTGAGCAATTGCAATCCTTTGAGTGATGTTTCCCAATTCTCCCTCTAAAATGGTATCAGTCTGCAGTTTGGGCTACTAGAGGTTGCACAATCTGTGGATTCCACTCTGCTAATCTCACTCTGCGTAAAATAAAATACATATCCACTGCATAGTTTTGTACCCCTGGAGCAGAGATATCACATTCTTACTGCTAATGCACCGTATTTTACAAGTTTGCCTTTCATTCTTGCTTTTGAAAATTGCAAACTCAATTCAAGAAGAAAAAAGTATAATGATATGTTCAGCTCCAAATTGACAAGAATTAAATGTAGATGTTCCTAAGTAGGTATCTGCAAGAAACATAGGTTGCTATATTCCCATTACAGCCATGGAGATGTAGGACTCCATTCCACTGCTCACAAATTGTCATCTGGAGCTGGACACTGTAGGGCACCACGCCTAGCTCCAGCTGCCACTTCAGAATAACGTATGTCTCACAAGGGATCTATTTCATATCTGTCAGACAGATGTTGGGATAACCCACAACAATGCACAAATATTATTCAGTTTCTTAATATCTACAGAGTTCCTCAAGACTCTTGTAGAAAAATGAGTGACTGCAACTGGGAGGTTATTGCCAAAAAGCTCCTCTCTCGAAAGCACAGGAATAAATAAACAGCTAATTGACTCCCCATTTCTTGGGAGTTAAACCAGCAATTATCTGGGATCAATGAGATTGGATCATAGAGATGCTTATGGTAGAAGAGTACTACAGCAATTTACAGTTGGGATCTATTATGATTTCATTAAGATGATTAGGGGTTTTCAGTTACTGTTTTTATCATAAGTCTGGGGAAGGTGTATTATTGCTTCATTGTGAGTTCCAAGGAAAACACTTGCTGGAACCTCTTGTGTTTACCTCTTCATGATTCTTGAGTGGGCAAAATTAGACCTAAGCTTAGTTTGTCTCTTTCAGAAGAGATACTATAAACAGAGTCATTCTTCTAAACAGACGTCCTCTGCTAGTCTTTCTCTCTCATCTGTACCACTTCCTGAAAATAATCAGCCATAATAAAATTTTGTCATAACTAAAAATATATGTTTACATGGAATTAGAAACCAGAGATTGATTGCTGACATAGTGCACAACCAGAAGATGATATGTACATCAAATATACGGTTCATGGGTGTTTACAAAAATAAAACATTTATTTTTTGTTTTACCTACAGGTAGATACCATTATGTGACAACTGATACTGTGCTATCACACATAAATGTACGCAACTTTCTCACAACTATGAAAAAAACCCAGCATCAAACAGGGTCAGATAAGCGGGTGATGAATGGAGCAGCCCTGAGAAGGACTTGGGGGTACTGGTGGATGAAAAGCTGAACATGAGCTGGCAGTGTGCGCTGGCAGCCCAGAAAGCCAACCGGATCCTGGGCTGTATCAGGAGAAGCGTGGCCAGCAGGTCCAGGGAGGGGACTCTACTCTGCTCTCCTGAGACCCCACCTGGAGTTCTGTGTCCATCTGTGGAGCCCTCAGCATAAGAAGGACATGGACCTGTTGGAGTGGGTACAGAGAAGCACCACAAAGACGATCAGCCTGGAGAAGAGAAGGCTCCAGGGAGACCTTGTGGTGGCCTGTAATTATACAAAAGGAGCTTATAAGAAAGATGAAGAAAAACTTTCAACCAAGGCCAGTAGTGACAGGACAAGGGGCAGCCTTTTTAAACTGGAAGAGGGTAGATTTAGATTAGACATAAGGAAGACTTTTTTTTTACAATGAAGGTGGTGAGGCACTGGAACTGGTTGCCCAGAAAGGTGGTGGATGCCACATCCCTGGAAGTGTTCAAGGCCAAGTTGGATGGGGCTTTTAGCAACTTATCTAGTTGAAGATGTCCCTGGCCATGGCAGGGAGGTTGGACCAGATGATCTTTCAATGTGCCTTCTGCCCCAAACCATTCTATAATTCTATGTTGTCTTTATGATTTTCCTTATCAGTATTTGCAAATATGTTATTCATCACGTGTTCTATCATATCTGTAGAAATGATAGAATAAATATTGACAAAAATATTGGACGTTGTATACATTATTATAAAAAATATTCAATAACTTTCACAGCATTAGTCTGACTAAATTACATATTATATACTTTAAGATACACTTTAAGAATTTAAGGGAAGTTTTCAAAAATACAATACTAAATCTACAAAATATTTCAAGTTGACATTGGTAAAATTTTTAGCTGTAACTTAAGTAATTACAACACATGACATATAACGAATCTGTTGACCCCTACAGTAAAGCCATTTGCAATGACAGGAAACCAGGCAGAATGCTTTAGTGCTTCTCCAATGGTAAGAGATGTGTCCAAATAGCACACAGAGCCAACCTCCTATGGGAGATTCATCTCACTTAATTTTAGGAGCACAGATAATTTGTTTATATATTGACATTTGTCATCCTATTTTTGCATTGCCTATGGTATCTCACCACATTCCACTGTTTCTAGGTTTCCTAGGCCAGTGCCATGTCACATCTGCCCACCCTGGGGCAATGCATGTCCTGTGCCAGTGTCCTGGGAATCTCAAACGGCCTAAACACCCAGATTCTGCTTTAGCAACTGACTCCTGCCCTCAGTCTTTACAGTTGAGAGTAAGGCACTTCTTGAGTGTAATTTTTCTGGCTTGTTTTATACAGCTACATTAGGATGAGAAAAGTCATACACTTCTATTAACATGGTTAAAAACTAATTTGGTTGTAATTTATCTTTCAAAAGCATCCTCAGCTTGATTTATGGCTACTCTCACATTATTGGACTTTGTGACCTCCAAAACCTGGCTTACTGTATTGATCAGCCCTTTCTCCCTTCTTTGTAGGCGCTCAGTTACTATTAATTTCCTTTCTAAACTGAAGACTCAGTCAATTAGGTTTAGAATCCTTTTTAATACATTTTTTAAAAAATCTTTTTGGAAGCAAAAGTCACAATTACATACTCTGCTAAAAGAAGTCTAAGACACTTTTTCATTAACCTTTATTCCAAATTAAATTTGGTTTGGATTTTTGATGAAAGTACACAAACCAGTGACATAGAGCATACTGAGGTTCAGAAAGCTTATATTTTCATATACACTGGTAATTAAAAATAGTGGATAGGGTCAGCAATAGAGTCAGTTTTTCAGCAGTGCGGCATTATTTCCAGCAGAAAAATTTCCATTTATCAGAAAATTTCCACAGACCTGGAATAGCCAGTAGCTTAGAGATCAGAATAGTCTCTTGAAAAGAGGGGGAATCTTAGTTAAATCTTTCCTCAGGAGGGTCTGGCAATTACCAAGTTATTTGATTTGCAGCATCTCTCCCTCTCTCAGAAATCCAGCATTAAAAGAATAATAAAAAAGAAATAAAGAGATAAGATAGTTGAAGCCAAGGTATTGACTAAGACAGTCAGTTATCATGGGCCTAAAGCAGTTGTACCCACCAAAGTGCACACAAACACATACACACACTACATATAGTGCTTCATGCCCACTGCAGATGTCAAGGAAATACCATCAGCACCTGAGCAAGAGAAATATAAAAAAGAAGAAACCATAATATTTGGAAAGAAAATCGATTTTTATGAGAAACGGTCTCTTTCTTAACAGGCATTTTCATTTACACCTGCTACAGACCACTATTTCAAATTATATGGGTCTGTACTTTTCATATATCGTTCTTCAGGAATGGCAATATTCTGCCTTCTTTGCAAACCTTTCATTTTCCCACCCTATTCATCATTATTTGGCAATTTGATATTATTTAAGAAAAGATTATATTCTTAATTTTAAAGGTGCTAAAATATGTAATTGGAAATTGCCTTCTGCTGCTATATCGTGTATATACAAATATATTGTAACCAACAGTATTAATTTTCCCCATCAAAGTTAAAGTAAAAAAAAAAATCAGAATTCCTTGGCTTTTATTCAACCTCTCTTTTTGCCTTATTTTCTGCTGATAAAGATATGATCATATCCTCACTATTTTTCCAGGGGACTCTGACTTTCATTCCCTTGCATGTTGTCCCCTACCTCAGAATATTATTGTAGTCAGGTGCAATGGAAAGAGGAGTATCAGGGTGACCCATCAGCAGGCACCGTGGGCCTCTGCAACGAGCCCCTTATACTTCTGGCCACAGTGCTTACGTATTGTAACCCTTCCAGAGACAGGAGAAGACATCCAATGACAACACATCTTCAGCAGATGGGCAGCTGGATGCACACAGATGTGCCCCATAGTATCCACATGTGCAACTTCTGAAATCCTCACTGATGCTACCCTTCTAACGATACTTTATTTCCATCACTGAACACTAAGTTAGACTTACTACAGTATTATTATACTACATAGCTTCTTCTATCCTGTAGTCAAAAGTAAACTTCTGATTTTGCTCATGAGTTTGCTTTTCAGACTATTTGCGTGAAAAAAACCAACTCTGAAACTTCGTAAGAAGTGACTATGGAAGCATTCTGCTCAGGAAACAAGAACATTTATGACAAGTGAATAACATTCTGATTTCTCTGTGATCTTCTGAAACTATTTCATACACACTTTTCATGGCAAAGGAAAGTTTCTGACATTTGTTATATTCATGAAAGTATGAGATTTTCTTTCTAAAATAGATCTATGACATATCAGCTTTAATCTGACACAGAATCCTATTCCATACACAGTAAAAATTATGTTCAAAGGGAATTTTTGAAAGCAAGCCTCTAGCTCTGATAAACCCCAATCCAACAGAAGCATGAAGTCCCTTCACTTTCAGTCACCAGAACAGAGTGATTCATTTGAACAAGAACAAAAGAAATGCAGATAAACCTTTGATTTCTGAACTCAGCATCAATCCAGATACTGGTGTATCACCAAAAGTCCAGTCAAGTAACCTAAACATGCCTCTAGCACTGAGGTCAGCTGGATAGATTATGCCCATACTGTTGAATTCCCTTGGTCCAAAACAAAACAGCAGAATGAGAACTGTCTATTGGGATCAATTACTGATCCATACTATCTCCTAACCTGTGCCTGGAAATTGCATAGGAAGATACTAATTGGCTTGAGCCAACACCGTTCCAGGGCCTGTTCTAACAACTTCAGCCACAGGCAATGGAGTTCCTCTGCCCATGCTCACCTTCTAGCACTGTTTATTTCACAATTGTTATAGCTGGCAAATCAGTATATGCGGTCCTTACCTGAAAGTCATTTTTCATGTTAGAACTATCATCAGCTTCAGATTTGAAAGCTAACAATAGCAAAAGTAGCAATTTGGACTTCAACACAGAGTCATGAATGCAGGAGATAGATAAACTGAATAGCACGATTTGGTGTATGTTCCCTACAAAGCTGTTGATTAATTTGAATTTCTTGTTTTCACTCTGGTTTAAACCACCCTATAATCCAAGCTGCAGTAAAACAAAGAACATGACATAGTATACAGCTGTCAGTGGATGATGGGAAGCAGGCTGTCATGTTGCTGCTTGTATGTGTCCTAGCTTCACAATCAGCAAGGCAAGATGTCAGCTAGAAGGAACAACTTCCAGGGGCCAAGACACAATGGATATATGACAGATGAAATTCTACCAGCATCTTACATTAGCAGCTTAAGAGATAGAGTCTCAGGAGGCTGCAGATGCTGACACTGAATGTGATAAACCTTTAGCGCGGTGACAAGGATTACTTGCTTAGATGCTTTTTTGTCAATTTTAAGACAGGATGCAATTTCATAGCACTTTTTTTTGGTTTTAAAGCTTAGTGCTTCATTTATAGTGTAAGGATGTTCTGTAAGTTCACTTAGACTACACCAAACAGGAGGAAATTTTCATCTTTGAGAGCTAATCTCACAGCAGATCTTAGTTGGGAATGACAGGTTCTGCTCGTAACAGTGACCTTTAAGGTCAGGAGTGGTATCAGCCTGAGGTTTGAGAAATATCAGAAGATCATTTTCAGGAGCTTATGGAAAAAAACATTGTTGAGAGATATTAGAAATTATTAGCAGATCATACAGGGGTAGAATGATTTGGGGACAGGCATGCAGTATTGAAAATCTGCATAATTGTTACAATCAGAGGTATTCAAGAACTTACTTCTTCAAATATAGCTAAAACTGAGCTTAATTTCACTTATGGAAACTGAGATAGCTCCTCACATGAAAAAAAAAAGGAGCACCACAAGCTCACAGAAGAATCATTAGATGATAACAGCTCTCTAGTACATATTAAATTAGTTCATCTTCTCAGTTTTACTTAAACTAGAAAGAGGCACTCCTTGAAAAAAACAACATGCATTGTTACCTCTCGCTGATGGGTAGCAGTATGCAAGTATCCTAAAGAAAGTGAGGGAATGATCCTGAAGCCTGAACTGTTTGCTCCTGCTCAAAGGGGAATACTGAAGCATTTAAGATCACCAGCAGAGCAAAGGAAAGACTGCTTTCCACTGGCTGACAACTTGCTCTTTGAAATGATGGGGCATGAACGATGTCAGCCCAGGCTGTACGCAGCAGGAAGACAGTTTGGGGTGGAAAGGACAGAGAAGGCAGTAACACAGATAATGATCTTAATGAGGGACTGCACCATCCAGTTGAGCTGACCTCCCTGTCTCCTTGGCTGGTGTTATTCTCCTGGGTAAATTCAAGGACCTCTCCAAAATAATTTTCCAGAGAAAATACTTCAGTGTCATCTGGCTACACAGAAGGCCTTCTTCCAGCATTTCCAACAGTAGCGCTGACCTTATGCTCTGTGGATGTGATCGTGCAGCATTCGAACAGCGCAGCAACATTTCTCAGGAGACATGGAGAGTGGGCTGTCCCCTGCTCATGGAGAGGGTGGGTGGTCCTTCTCCAAATGAGGAAAGCATGGGAGAAGAAATAAGTACACGATTTCTGCTGAGAAATCAAACCACAGTTGGGCAGAAAGGGTCTGACTGTAAAAGTTGACTTGAGGAGGAAAGGGGAAGAGAGGCAGAGGAGCTTGGGAAATACAGCACAGGAGCATTGCTTGTGGGAGTTATGCTACAAGTGGCAGTGACTTTCCGAGGCTTCAGGATGTGTTTACGTGCAGATCCACGTCTTCCCATGCTTCATGTGATGACGCTCCAGGCAGCGTGCAGTTTGGCCTTTTGAAAAGGGAGGTTGTGGGCAGACTGCCCAAATACCTTTAGTAGTCTTGCTAATAAAAACACTCCAATGTGGGTCCATGTTCAGATGTACCATCTAAGCCACCCTGAGGGTAAGTTAAAACACTTTCTAGCATTTAGGGCTGACAGACAGCCAACAGTGAACAGATCTGTGTACAAACGTATACAATCATATAAACATTTTAGTCCTGGCTGCGACCCTCAGAGTGGTATGTGTATTTTGTGGGGAGTCTCAAAAGAGGCTGAACTAAACTAAAACAAAAGCTGGAAAGAAATAAAGACTAGTTAGGGGGAAGTGTTCAGCCTTTGACATTCATTGGCCTGTTTCCACTCAGATCTTTAATGGTTCTGCCCTCGCACTGCTTATTCAGGGAGACGTGAGTTGGTCCCTTTTAATATATTTTATTAAATGACTTCATAAAAGAATAAAATCAGGAGAACTTATTACCTAAGCTCAGCTACCAATAATATCACACTAACTCAAGTAAAAAGAATTATAAAAATTGATCAAATCAAAATGTAATTGAAATCAATGCAAACCAATTAGACTCAATAGCAGACGATGTTCCACAATCTAATTAGTTAGATAACACAAGTTATACAAGTCTAGAAAAGATGGATGCTCATTAGCTATAAACCCCAACAAAAGAATTTGATTGAAACCAATCAAATATATAATTTGGTTATTTAACTAGCTTCCCATCAAAACCTAATTACTATCTGGACCAAAGCCTGACAAAAATAATGATATTTTTTTTCTCAATAAATTCTATTCTTAGGTGATGACTAACCCCTTCCTGCCCTTGTGGTAATAAAGATTTTAAAGAATAGAATAGAAAAACAGAAGTCTGACAAGTCCTATGTACCAGAAGTCACAAAATGACAGCTTCATGTCACTCAGGCCCTTTAAATGTATAGCACAGAACATGCCCTAATGAATAGCTTGATGAGGTATTATATAAGGCTGCTTAAATCCAGGGGAACATTTCTTTCCAGAAATTTGCCTGCATGGCCAAATTGTGATTTATGCATATGAAAAATCACAATCCAGGATTAAAAGTCTCCTGCTATGAGAATGGAGTGAAAAATATAAACAGTAACAATAAGAGAATTCTCATTTCTAGGAAGTGGTGAAACCAGAAAGCTGTCATGTGGATTCCCTGACTTCCAAAGGCATGTCTATTATAGTGCTCTATAGATCCCTGACCTAGCAGTAATTATGTGAGCTTGGTAATAGCTGAAATGCTTTGAGCACCCTTCATGAAGTTTGTGTTTTCTTCCTTGAGTGGGAAAAGGTCAGAACAACATATGTCACCACAGTACAACACAAAAAATCAAAAACAGATCTCCTGAAAATCTTAACAAATCTAGCTCCTCAACACTCACTTATCAGCTGCTTTCTGAAGTGTTATGTACAGTCTTTTCTCCTAAACAATGACTCCTCTCCCAAACATATAATTATTTTAGTATGCTATTTACAGGAAAACTGTATTTCACAGAGAGAGAAATAGGAAATAATTGACACAGAAAACTTTCACTGTGGAAAATGCATCTTGTCATAATTTCCAACTGGCAGAGGATTAATTCTGCACTCTTTTACACCAAGTTTTCACTCATCTAGTTTAAAATGTGATCATTCAGATTTATCTCTGGAATTAGGGAGTAAGTAACTTCATTATGAAGCACCTGTGTTATGTTTCCTGCACCTACAGCCCAAGGATACAAGTTCATCTAAAGACAAACTACCCTAACTCAGAGGTGCAACCAATTCTCAATTTGGGAATACTTCTGTAGCAAGACAATCAAATAAAAGCTGAAGAGAACAGGGAGTGTTACTAAAACTTCAGCAAAAGGAAACTTGCTTACCAGGAACTCTAAAACACTATTTTAGCTATCAAGAAGCTCAGTTGTTATGACAGTCACAGATTGAAGGATTAGTACAAATACCTCATCTGAACTCTGTCATAAGACAGGTCAAGAGAAAATCAGCATTGCTTCCTGGTCTTCAGAAGCCAGGGCTGGAAGAGGCTTCTTGGATCACCAAACCCAGACTTTTTATCACAGAATGCTCCTCAGCCAAACTTTCCTTGTACAGATCAGACTCTCTGTTAGAAGTAGCTGGGATCCTCCTGCTTCCTTCCCCTCCACTGCTCCTGTGAGTGGTAGTAGAGAGAGCCTCATTTCACCAACAAGATAATTTCCTTAATCCTAAAATTAGGTTCAGCTGTTGAGGAATGCTGTCAGGACTATCCTTCTTCCAGAATACATGGAGAAAAATCTGTGTCTTTCTTTAGACTTCATTTTGCTTGGTTGCCCAAACCTGGGTCCTTTACAGCTCCAGCTCATTGCTCGTACATCGATGCCACCTGAAATGCCCCAGGGTGCCTGACCTGTCACCCAGCTGCTGTCCTGAAAGGGCATCGGTCCCCTCCAGTTCCTTCAGTCACACTCCAAATCCCTGGTAGCCTCGAGCATTTAACTGATAATAGGTGTCTACAAGTGGGCAACTAAACTGAATTTTCAATCTTCTTCCCTGTTTGCAGTGTTTCTTTGCCATATCACCTTCTGTGAGTGACCTGAAGTGTACGTCTTACTCCAAGACACACTTCTCCTACAATTGTTTTAACACTTCTCTAACTCATGCTTAGATACTTTGCTTGATTAACTTCTAGACCTACAATCTCCTTGCTCAAGGCTGTATCATAATCATCACCTTCAATCTGCTGATAACACGTGTTCTTTTCCTCCTCAGCTGTTTCAGTCAATGGGTTTCCAGTGTGGGGAAAAAAAAAAAAAAAAAAAAATATTCTGTAAATGCGTAACTTCTTAATTTGTACTCCTAGGTAGATTAGACTAAACTTTTGTACTTTGCTTCCTACAATAGTGAAATAACTGGTCTCAACAGCAAAGCAAAAGAAACCTCATGATGTACATACTTAATTCTGCAATGATGCATATATAAAGAAGAACATTTTCCTTCCAGTCTTGAAGCAACGAGCTTCCTCCCCAGTGCTTAAGTTGTAGTCAGTTTTCTCTTTCCTTATATGTATCATACAGTTCTCCACCTCTATCAGTACTCAGTAAGTCTTTGACTTTGTGACCTCTTGTAGCTATGAATGTCAAATGTTCTCTGTGGACTCCATAAATTTTATTCTTAAAAACTTTCTTCTAAATATACCTGCCACCATTTTGTCAGGTAAGATAGGTGGAACATAAATATGAACCATCCTTTTGTTCTTTATTTTATTTTAAATTATCAGATTTTCCAGTGAAGCAAAACATCATCACATGATTAAAAAGAGAAGGTTATAGTGTTTACTGTTTTATTAAACTAAATAAAATTATATCAATCTCATACTAGTGAATGTAAGGAGTAAATTCTGCAGAGATTAGCCACATTCAGTGGTGCTGTACCTAGATTCAACTTATCTAAATTTAGACAGCTTGCTAAGGTTTCGAAGTTGAAATGTGTTTATCTTGGACTCCTAAAGTTCGTGGAGAAAGAGAAGGAAAATCGCTGCAAGCAATTCAGTCAAATCTCCATTTCTTTCTTTTGACAGGCATAGCCGGGTATGATTCTAGGCCTGAACGCCTGCATCTGAAGAAGTTTCTGAACCAAAGATCTTCAGAAAGTTCATTTTGAAAAGAAAAAATTGCAATTTTTTTTTTGCACCTCTCCTATGAATACAGGCTGAGACTGTCGGTTTTGTTCAGCCTGGAGAAGAGAAGGCTCCAGGGAGATGTTATGGCAGCCTTCCAGTACCTGAAGAAGGCCTACAAGAATGGCTTTTTACAAGGGCCTGTAGTGACAGGACAAGGGGTAACGGCTTTAAACTGAAAGCAGGAAGATTTAGATTGGGTATCAGAAAAAAATTCTTCCCGGAGAGGGTGGTGAAACACTGAAATAGGTTCCAAGAGAATTTGTGGATGCCCCATCCCAGGAAGTGTTCAAGGCCAGGCTGGATGAGGCTTGGAGCAACCTGGTCTAGTGGAGGGTGTCCCTCCCCATGGCAGGGCGGTTGGAACTAGATGGTCTTTAAGGTCCCTTCCAACCCAAACCATTCTGTGACTCTATGAGTCTATGAAATAAGACACTGCATTTGGTCAAAACCAAAGGAAGACAAATATACTAGGGAAGACATGCCCCTACCTTGAGTATGAATATCCCCTGATATGCAGGTGCCTGTCACTACTGCAAATCAGATACATCAATAACCTAACTGCAGGCTATGGGTCAATCTTGTTTTGGAAAGATTTCTCTTTGCAGGAAACCCATTTCTTACTCTAATTCCCTTCTAAGTATGAAAACATATAGCAGGTGATGGTCTGCACTATGAGTTGTGACACATGTTCTCTCTCAGATACTGTACTAAACCAACACACCAAACCATTGGTGACCACTGGAAATCTCATGAAATGTCCTGAAAGTTTAAAGCAGCTCACTCATGTTCAATGGATATGTATGTAAAATCCACTGTACCTGATAAGGGAAGTAACACCTACTTTTCCTTGAAATTAGTTTTCTAAGAGGTAAAACTGACCTTAAACTGCATAAAGAAGATGACCTTCCAATACACACATGCAAGCTATTAAAATTAATCATCCTTGTGTAGATGTATCCTACATTCTTCCATAGTCCTCTGCTAACATCACATGGTTACATACTGAATATAGGAATTTCTTTCAAATTTAGTTGGTAGTGATGGAGTTTCCATTTGCAAATTTTTTTCTTCTAAAGATGAAAATTTACTATATGAAGCTAAGCACAATCCATATAAGCCAAAGGCAAAACCAGCTATTAGTAACACTACTATCTACATCTAGCTAAGTAATCTTCATGCTTTCTCAAAAGTAGTTAGTTTATTAAGTCCATGCATCTGCTAGAATATCATCACGAAACACACTCTTTTAAAATCCTAATTTTCAGTCTAAAATTACTCATAGGCAATTCATACTCATTTTTTCTTGTTCTATACCTGTTTATAGAATACCTTTTCTAATGCCCCTAGATACACTTTTATGATGCATTTGTAGAAAACAATAATATCTTAGGCTCTTTGACTGGTTTTCTGATTCACTCAGGGATTTATCTTAAATGAAGAATTAAAGTTATCTTTAGAGGAAATAGATTAGCTGCATTGTCATTTTCCCTGTAAGAAGGAATGTAGCTTTCTCTCTGACATCAGGGAATAGGAAGAAATTAAAATAATGTGATTTTGATACTGAACTTCTGAAATACACTTTTTCCTGTGAGCAAGTAACACAGTATTATTACTAATCTGCATGAGAACAGTTTGGTGCAGCTATAAAAAACAATGGGTTCGTAAAGACAATGTACATTTAGATACTATCTAATAGCTGCAGCATTTTATATTTCATCTTCTGACTTACTAGATTGCCATGCTAATATGAGATCAGGCCAATGTTTTGAATAATCACACATTGTTCCAAAACATCATGGGTATAAACATTCATATAAGCCCCTTTTAACATGATTTTTTAAAAAATAATATCAGGTTCCATGCAAGTCAGTGAAGACTCTCAAAAAATTGTGTTTTATAAAATCAGAACACATCTTGAAGTGTTTACACATAGATTTTGGAATGTAGGAGATCAACACCAAATAAATGAGTTTCTGATTTCAAGTGTGTGCAAGAGAGAAGGTAAAGACCCAGGCCAAGATTAATTTTATTTTCCAGGAACACTTGCTAGAATAAAAGAGAGGCAAATCAAGAGAGAAGATTGTCTACAAAGTTAGTAAGAGGGGACATTTCAGGACCTAGTGAAAAAAAACCAAACCCAAAAAAACCCAAGTATCCAGCAGAGATATGTATAGAGAACAGCAGAGCACAAATGAAACTGCAGAGAAAATACTGAAAAACTAACAATGCCTCTGTTAGAAATTCCATGTGCAGGGGATGCATTAACTAAATAAGGAACAGATTATTCTGACCTGACAGTAACATCTTCCCTGAAGGCACAGTTAGCACATTTCATCATAGCAACATGTCCTCCAGCCACTGCTTTGCACCAAGCCAGTGTCCTTGGCAGGGATCTCCGCTGGTCGCTTTGGGCTGTACGTCACCACCAGGCCAGCCACGTTGAACACTGCACACCACTGAAGTGCGTTAGTGCCCTGACATTCTGGCCAACACCCGTGGTTTCTATTTGAGGAAATCTAAAATTATGTAGTGACATTCTTTCCACCGAGAGCTACAGCTCCAGACATGCAATAGCCCTTGACAAATCACCAGGAACTGTTAACATCTTCCACCATAAAAAGTTGATACTGTTGATCTCCTCAGAGCTCTGAGAAGAAAAGCAGACAAAATCATCCCATTTAAAGTGAAGGCTTGTGAATGGAAAGAAGATTCCCTTTGGGAAAGATTAAGAACTGAATTATTCTTTTACAGCAGCAAAAATTTAGGGCCATCACCCCTCTATACTCACTGCCTGGAACAAGACATTGGTGTGCACTCTGCTTAAGTGCTTACTCAACTCTAAGTAAGGAAATGCTGGTAGAGGTTTTCATGTCGTTTGCAGTAACCACTCTCATGGTAAAAATGAACAACTTTGTTTTTCAGAGATTGATATGTTTCTGGACTATTCACACTCAAGTTGCTTATACAGTGAGACAAGCGGGACCAATTCAAGGGTAGTGTAATTTAGACATCGCCTTTGCAGAGTAGTTCCACTGCTCAGTGCACAGTGGCATGTCAGGAAGAACTTAATCAAGCTAATTGTCTGAAAAGATAAGGTCAACCTCAAGGTAGAAAAAACAGCTGGTAATAAAAACCTCTTCTCAGAAACGTTTGGTTTGACTGAAGAAGGGTGTCTTAGTCCTGCATGTTGTGGAGATTAGTAAGAGTAAAAAATGTTCACCATTTTTAGCAGTGGCTTAACAACCGACAGGACTGGGCCACAAAAGAAACTGTACCAAAACAACAATAACAACAAATGGGCAGTGATCAAGCAACAGAATGTGTCCATCTGAATATGGTAAATTGCACAGCACTGAGAATCACACCTAGTGGCAGAGGACTCTAAAAGTATACTCATAATTATTTCTTAAAAGCAACCATTTGGATGAGAGCTATGTGAAAGTAACGCATCTGTTTTACAATCATTTACTGGCAAGTTCTTGGCATTTTGCTTCAGGCAATCTCATGTCCTCAGACTACTTTTTGGAGGATAAAACTGTGGGTGGGATTCAGTTTCAGGGTTAAGGCACCTACGTTAAATGTCTAAATGTAGACATCAACATTGCAGGTAAGTCCCTAAACTCCCTCTGATGTCAGTCGATAGCCAGGATGAGATCAGATTTCCTAAACAGGCAATCTAATGACCTTTAAGATATCCTTCCTGTCTGTGACATCCCTGGGGACTGACTGAAAGGAGTATACCCATTTAGGTAGAAGGCAAGCAGGATGCCATCTCAGATGTCACTGGACACCTATCTTTAGGCAACTTTATCACAGCTTTAGCCAGCAGAATTAGCAGCACTTGCAGACTGATTCAACTCACCTCAGGCATCTACACGCTGCTCAGCTGCAACGCTTTCCAGGCTGCACTCTTATCTAGCATACTTATTGACATCTGCATATAGACCCTGCATGCACATGCTGAGCAGAATTCAGTTGACTGAATACTGGTGTTTGGGCCATAAGATGATACGTATCATAGATGTCCACAGGGGACTAATAGTTACAGCACAAACCAGGTGGAAGAGCCATGCCCTTCTGAAGTGACAGGCAAGGCATGTTCTGCCCCACATGCATCAGCACTGTGACTCTGTCTGAGAACCAGTGATGCTGGTAAGGAGTCCTGTATCTCAGATCAGAAGTGCAAACTCCAGAATCCCTGTGGCTGCCCACGGTCACCTCTAATTATTAACAGTAGCTGGACACAAAATGTCAAAGAAAGGTGAGTTCATCTGAACTAGGTCAGGTGAAAATCATGACAGGCAGGACACTGGCTGCCTCTGCAGCAGGCATCCTTTGCCAGGTTACTCAGCTGGAAGATCCAAGCAGCACACTGAGTTTAGATGCCCACTGGGGCAGGAGGCACGCAACTGCAACACCAGGCGTGTTACTGTCAAAGTGCTCCCTGGCTGTGCAGTCTACAAAAAGACACACACTGGATCAGAGGGGTGGAAAGGAGCATGTCTCATCTCCCCATGGTGGCAGAAGGTCAGCAACGACTGTATGCGGTCAGCATACTGAGGCGAATTGGAGATGCCTGTGCAGTTGCAGCTCACTGCACAATCCAGAGTTTGCCACACACTTGGTGATACTAATAGTGAAACCAAGAATGTCTCCCATTAAACCCATATCTGATGAGAAAATGAAGAGATAATACATTAGAAATCATCACTTGGCACATACAAGGCTGTTGCAGGCACTGTTCCACTTTTGGGGCAATTAAAGTTTTTGCTTTGACACAAAGTGCTAGCATGCAACAGGGTGTCATCATCCCACAGTTTGGTACCCTGTTACTCCACATTTGAGCAGACGTCAGAGCCCTTATGGGCTGCCATCTGGTTATTTCTAATCTATGACATTTGGCTCACTATTTGCCCCACTAGATGTATATACTGCTAGGATTAAATTAGAGGCACTAAGATTTCCCAATAATTTTCATAGATACATGATCATCATATCGTGTTAGAGAGGCAAAAGAGCACAGAATATAAATGATGAATGCATATGCAAATATTTCAACACTAGGAGATAAAGTTTCACAGTCCAACACGCTTCACTATTCAAAAAGCTTTCCAGATATTGAGCGGATACTTTACTTTGCTAACTTTCACCCCATTACTTCTAATTATACTCACACTGACCTACTTAAGTAAATTTTACTAACAGCCTGCTTATTGACAACTATTTATTCAAGTTGTTTTCACCTATGACATCTATTAACTAGAAAGATTTTGGGTATATTGGCTATATGTCTGCCTTTAGCTGGGGGACAATAGGCCTTTTGCTAGGGGACAATAGGACTTTCTAGTGCATTCTCAACTTGTTGCTGTCATATTTTCAGGGGTGACAGCATCGGCATCATGTGGCACCTCTGAAGCAAGAGTCTTTAGCCTTACCTTTACCTTCACACTTCTGCAATCAACCTTTCATTTCATCCACACCTCTTCTCAAAAAATAAAACCCAAAACCAGACTAAACCAAAAATAGCAAGTGTAAAGGAAAACAAACCAACCTTCTGGAGAAAACTGTTAGCAGCCTATCTACCGAACTCCAGTTTGTGTCAGGTGAGAAGATAGAAGTGAAGAATCGAATTGGCTGGTGACCAGCTCTACTTCTGCTCTACAAGTCCAGTCTGATTTGATGAGAGCAGCTGAGTGATCGCTAAAATAACTAAATACTGCAACATTGCTTTTAACTGTGCAAAGCAAGCCTGATCAAGAGCAACCACCAAAGAGGAAGCAGGAGCAGGTGTACCTGTGCCTGCCATGACAAGAGCCCTGCTGTCTCATCTATATTCAGAAAACCACCTGCTACTGATGAGCTGTATGTTACAGAACAAAGGCATAAGGAAGACACCAGTTTTCTTATAGGGACTTGCTCTGTGCTCCTTAAAAGCATTTGCAAACTTTCAGTGGGTCACGACAGTGCACTAGAGCTTAAGCGTTATTTTTTCTTCTGTGATGCCTAGAGGAATAGATACCCTAAGACTGCATCTGCCTCAGCAAACAACGCAGTGCAATAGGAGCAGACCTCTAGAGTGACACAATAAGAGCTGAAGCCCCTGTATTTCAGGGGTTTTACCTCAGATGAGCTCTATCCTGGTCCTGTGAGCCGAGCGGTAGGTAGCAGCTGGAGTGTGGTAGGCATCCTCCTGGAGTGCATGCTCTGGCTTTGGGTCCTTTGAAGCAATCTAGTCCACATAGAATCATAGAATCGTTTTGGTTGGAAAAGACCACCAAGATCAAGTCCAACTGTTAGTCTAACACTGCCAAATCCACCATTAAACCATGTCCCTAAGCACCACATCTACACAACTCTTAAATACTTCCAGGGATGGTGAGTGCACCACCTCCCTGGGAAGCCCTTTCCAATGCCTGAAATGCAGCTTCAGGCTGTTCTGCAGTGTTAAAACAAAATGAGAAAGGAGGAGTAAAATCAGGAGATTCACTTAGGGGGTACCTACTGATGTGGTATCAGACTAATATAGATGCAGCTACAATAACTGAATCTATTGTTTTCAGAGTTGAAACTTTGGCACTGACATAAACTTCTCTGATCATTACATACCTAATAAAGTTCCTCCTGACTCACTGGTACTTGACATTAGTGCTTACTTTCTCTGTATCCTTACTATATATGTAGAAATGCTTAAAGCCTTCAGGATGAGGTCACAAAGTGACATTTCAATTCTGCCCCTCTACTTTGCTCTTGTGAGACCCCACCTGGAGTAGAGTGTCCAGTTTTGGGATCCTTAGCACAGGAAAGACATATTTTTGCCCTATAAACTCTGTTTATAACTAGCCATAGCAAAATGTTGCTCTGCCATTGTGTAATTTTGATTCTGAACATGCATTGAAAAGAATCTGGATTTATGTTTTCTATGCGTTGTACAGTACAGATCAAGTAAGCAGAATATGATCATTAAACAAGGAAAAGCCATTCTATTTTGGATGGCACTACACATTTTCAAAATTATAGTTCTTAAAGTCTATCCAGGATTCATACTGAACTCCAGAACAAGTCATAGAATCATAGAATGGTTTAGGTTGGAAGGGACCTTAAAGATCATCTAGTTCCAACTGCCCTGCCATGGGCAGAGTCACCCTCCACTAGACCAGGCCAAGAGCTGTATGTCTCTAGATACCTCTATTTTATCTTTTTGGGGTTTTTTCCTACTTGATTGAAAACAAACCTCTGCAGCTGGTTTGTTTTTTTAATTCTCTTTTTTTAATGGTTACATATAATAGACCAACGTGGGCAGAATAGTATGAAAGATTCATTGGCTTTTCCAACTACTCTTGAGAAATGCTGCAAATCAAGCTTGGTAGTGAAATACTGCTTCAGATGGCAAGAGAAGGCAAAACTATTTAAAAATACATCCAGAAAATTCTCCTAGGAACAATAATTGAGGGATTTCCAATCACTTCTGTTAATTTGCAGGTCAGAAACAACTGTAATCTAGAAAGCCGTAAGAGTTGCTGAATTAGTACATCCTTTTTAGAAGCAAATCTGCTTAATTGTTACTGCTATGTTGAGTCTGAATAAAGATGCTTTGTATATTCTTTTTCTTAAGATAATGTTCTCCACACAGCACCTACAAATGCCTAAATGGAGCTACATTGTATTGTGATACTATTTCTGCCTATTACTAAAAGCAATCTAAAAAAAGCTCCTCACATGAGAGAGCTTTGTTCTTTTTTAATGTTTGCTTCAGTAGACATGGCAGTATTCTAAATTACAGGGATCGTATGGATCATAACTATCTTCAGTATGGATGTTTCCTCTGTAAATACATTCATATTACTTGAATTTTCTTGCATAGTTGGCTAAATGAAGTTGGAGAATGGAGGCAGATGTCAAGCAGTCTGCTGAGTTACCAGGTAAAGGGGATGTGAGATGTTTCCTGCTGCTTAAACAATTTCTTAAGTGGATCCAGTTATGACTTTTTTAATAGCTGGTCATTTGCATAATAATGAAACTCCAAGGACTATTCCATCAAACTTGCATTATAGCATTGAAGGGAAAAGGCTGTCATCCTGCATCAAGTTAATGCACCACAAATAATTACCACTCCCGTACATCCGTCATTCTCCATCTCAAACAGATCAGTTGTCAAGTGCAAAATTCTGTTTTTGTCAGCCAACTGGCGAATATTTCTAACTCTTCCATCCCAAGCTTGTAAATAAAGAAATAATGTAGCTAAAAGAAGATGTTCTGAAGTACACCTTCCACAGTGGTCTAGTGGAGAAATAAAAAATATCTTATTACTTATATAATTTTTCTTATTGGAATACCTAGAAGATAATACCTGAAATGCAAAGCCATCATGGTAGTTAGTGCAAAAGTTACTTACGAATGTCATAGATCATGTATGAAAACGGAAATGGGGCTATAAATGCCCCATATTACATACTGTGCAAGAAACATTCTTGAAAAAAAGAAATGAGATTTTTTTGTACTTTTCCTCATCCCTGGACATTAACACACACTGCAAGTGTACCCAGGACTGCACAGTTTAGAAGTATAACAAACTATTTCACCCTGAGTGAGTGGATGCAGGCAAAGAAAATCATCTAATAATGACAAGATGACAATGAAATTACTATCAATAAGTTTTGAAGTGAATTGCATGAGGGACACACTGGAGTGACTAATGCCTGTAACCAGTAGGTCCTCAAAACAGAGTTGGGCAATTGTGAAACCTTCCACATGTTCTGATACTATGCTGTGTTTGGTTTCTGTGGTAGGGTTTTGGTAGTGAGAGAAGGGCTACAGGGATGGCTCTTGTAAGAAGTCTGAGAGAATCTCCCTTGGCTCTAAATCGGACCTGCCTCTGGCCATGGCTGAGCTAGTCGGCACCTCTGTAAAGTAACGTATTTAAGATGGGAGGACACAAAAACAAGTGGCAGCAGAAGCGGAGGTGAAGAAGTTGTAGAGAATCAGCATGGAGAGAGGAGTGGGACTTGAGAAAGACAATATGGCAGACACCCAGGTCAGTGCAGAAAGGAGAGGAGGTGGGTCAGAGCAGCAGTTCCCCTGCAGCCATGAAGGGTCACAGGGGACCAGAGGCCTACACCAGAGCAGGCTGCTGCTGAAGGACCGCACACCTGCAGAATGGACCAACACTGGAGCAGCTGGAAGAGAAAACTGCAGCCCATGGGAAGGACTCATGCCAGGGAGGTTCGTGGAGGACCGTCTCCCATCAGAGGGACCTCAGGCAGCAGCAGGAGAAGAACATGACGACTCCTCCCCCCCCTTAAGTAGGAAGAAGTAGCAGATAAGATGTGTGGTGCAGTGACTGGGAAAGCCCCATCCCACACACCCCTGTGCCACTCTGGGGGTAGGAGGTAGCCTGGGAAAAAGGCGGGGTGGGGGAAGGTGGATTCCAGTCTGTTTTGCCCATGACCATAATGGGGTGAGTGATGCCTCCCTGTCTTTGCCTCAGGCCATGAACTTTTCCTTGTATATTCTCCTCCACATCTCACCGAGGGCAGGAGTAAGTGAGCAGCCCCATGGTCCTTTTGTTCCTGGCTGAGCCTAAACCACGACATATGCCTTCCTTCTCACCAAGACAAACAGCCAGTTTCATCTTTGCCCACGTCAGTGAGATCATTGTTTCTAACTGGCGTGTAAACTGTTGTGGAGGAATTCCTCCCACCCAAGTTTAGTTGTCTAAATTTAGTTGTCTACAGTAGGCTTAGTTAAATTTAGTTGATTAACTAAGGGGAGTCCTCCTTTACAGTCAGTATAGTAAAACAGGACGGTACAGAGGCAGATTCCTCGTACGTATCTGAGATACTTGTTTCAGGATCAGATGAGTTCCTCCTGGAGATCTTGGGGACTACAAGGGAGGCTGACATTGATTTCCTTAGATTTAGCCATGCCTAAATGATGTAGGAAGACTTAGTATGTCATCCAGAAAATGGATTTAGACCACAAATTCTTTCCATGTGGGACACAGAAGAGTTATGAAAGGCAGCAGGAAACGTTTTAATAATATATTAATATGTGTTTTGGATAGATGGTTATCTGTAGTGCACATTTTTATACTTTTAGAGTTGTTGTGCATAATTCATATTAACCTTTATAACAACTTCAGCAATTATATTTGTAAAAAAAAGTGTGACATGCCTCATTTTAACACTTGATAAATTATTTGTAACTTTAACTAAAATAGCTCTAAGTTTAATTCATGTTTAGAAGTAGTTACTCTGAAGCTTGACAAGTTTTATCAGTTTTGGGAGACTACTATAGTACCTTTAAGGAAACTTTCTTTTCATTTTCATCTATTATAAATAAATCTATATTAACTTCTTTGTAGCCATTTACATACTTCCTATATAAAAGGAATGATGACCCTTTGGAAAACATATTTTTCCCTTTAGTGTTAGGTGAGCAGAGTGTCCCTGGTACAGCATGTAACTTAAAATTACATAGTCACCATGTGACAATGCCAAGCATATTGGAGAACTCAGATCTAAACTGGTACAATTTTTGGATTTTAAATCTTTCATTCATGCCACTGTGTGAAGGTCAGATGTTGATGTTTGAGTTGGTAAGGACCGTGGAATGTTTTGCTTCTCAGCTGAGAATATTCTTCCCAAGCAGTCGCAGGGCTCGTTCCTGGGCCTAAATCAAGACTCAAAACATTCCATGACCTTTCACCTTGTAAACTGAAACATCAACATCTGCACCACATACCACTCCTCCAGAAAAGGACACATGGGCTGAAACGTCATCAGAAGCATTTTTACATATTATTTGTGAAGAGTCACCTTCAAGCCACAACAGTGGTTGTAAATAATTAATTGGATTAAAAAAACAGTATGTTTATTAACAGGGTTTTCAACTGCTATAGCTTTGAAAGAGCAAATTCCAAGGGATGTCAGCTTCTGCAGATTTTGCTTTTATTTTTGCAAATAATTTGGTCATGAGAGTAACCAGAAGGAAGAACTTTACACTTTTTGCTGTAATTGAGCATGCAATACAACAGCTTTTAAAAGCTGGTGGTGGGAAACTTTAATTTACTACCTTCAACTTAACATCTTTCCATAGAATTTCTCCAGGACACTTACCTTACTGGAGACAGAACAAATACGCTGTTACTAGAAATTAATAAATAGTTCAGTAGCATTTCTACCACCATTTCCTCTTTCTAATAATGACATTCATCATTAGGCTTTGTACTTCAGATGGTTGCTTATGTTCAGAACTATTTCTTTTCTATTTTTGGATCTGATCCTTCAGCACTAAACATTTCATTCCCACATAACAGCCTTAAAGAGACACTAAGGCCACGTAGGAAACTACCAAAAAAAAAAAAAAAAAAAATTTAGAAACAACTGCCCTTCCTGCATGTACATGTGTAGCTGGCATGTAACAGAACCTCAACATCTCTAATATACCACAGTTTCTTCCTTGCTGTTCCAAAAAAAGATCACAGTCAACCACATGACATGTAGACCCTGACAGTAAGCTGTGAAAATGCTTGCTTATTACTTAATTCAATGAATATTTCCTGTTTGGTTTTAAGCACACAAAGCTCTTCCACAAAGACAGAGATTTAGAGATCAGTTAAGCAAACTGAACATCCACAAATCCATGGGCCCTGATGGGATGCACCCACGAGTGCTGAGGGAGCTGGCGGAAGTCATTGCTAGGCCACTCTCCATAATCTTTGAAAAGTCCTGGAGAACAGGAGAGGTGCCTGAGGACTGGAGGGAAGCCAGTGTTACTCCAATCTTCAAAAAAGGCAAGAAGGAGCACCCAGGCAACTATAGACTGGTCAGTCTCACCTCCATCCCTGGAAAGATGATGGAACAACTTGTTCTTGGTGCCATCTCAAAGCATGCTGAGGAAAGGAAGCTAATCACGAGTAGTCAGCATGGATGCAACAAGGGGAAGTCATGCGTGACCAATCTGACAGCTTTTTATGATGGCATCACTAGATGAATGGACAAGGGGAAGGCAGTGGATGTGGTCTACCTTGACTTCAGCAAAGCATTTGACACGGTCTCCCATGGTATCCTCATAGACAAGCTTAGGAAGTATGGATTGGACCATTGGGCGGTGAGGTGGACTGGGAACTGGCTGGAGGAAAGAGCTCAGAGAGTTGTGGTCAAGGGGGCAGAGTCTAGTTGGAGGCCTGCGGCTAGTGGTGTCCCCCAGGGGTCAGTGCTGGGTCTAGCCCTATTCAATACATTTATCAATGACCTGGACGAAGGGACAGAATGTACTCTCAGCAAGTTTGCTGATGATACCAAACTGGGAGGAGTGGCTGCCACGCCAGAAGGCTGTGCTGACATCCAGCGTGACCTGGACAGGCTGGAGAGCTGGGTGGGGAGAAATCGAATGCAATTCAATAAGGGCAAGTGTAAAGTGCTGCATCTGGGGAAGAACAACCCCATGTTCCAGTACAGGTTGGGGGTTGATCTCTTGGAGGGAAGCTCTGGGGAAAAGGACCTTGGAGTCCTGGTGGACAACAGGATGACCATGAGCCAACAGTGTGCCCTCACGGCCAAGAAGGCCAATGGCATCCTGGGATGCATTAAGAAGAGCGTGGCCAGCAGGTCAAGGGAAGTTATCCTCCCCTTCTACTCTGCGCTGGTGAGGCCTCACCTGGAGTGCTGTGTCCAGTTCTGGGCTCCTCAGTTCCAGAAGGACAAGGAGCTATTGGAGAGGGCCCAGCGCAGGGCCACTGAGATGATGAGGGGCCTGGAGCACCTTCCATATGAAGAAAGGCTGAGAGAGCTGGGTCTGTTTAGCTTAGAGAGGAGGAGGCTGAGGGGGGATCTTATCAATGCTTATCAATATCTAAAGGGTGAGTGTCAGGAGGATGGGGCCAAGCTCTTCTCAGTGTTGTCCAGTGACAGGACTAGGGGCAATGGCCATAAACTGGAAAACAGAAGGTTCAAACCGAACATGAAGAAACACTTCTTCCCTGTGAGGGTGACAGAGCACTGGACAGGCTGCCCAGAGAGCTGGGGGAGTCTCCTTCCCTGGAGACTTTCCAAAGCCACCTGGACTTGTTCCTGCGTGGTCTGCTCTAGGTGATCCTGCTCTGGCAGGGGGTTGGACTAGATGATCTCTAGAGGTCCCTTCCAACTCCTAACACTCCGTGAATCCGTGACAGACACTGTTGTGAGAAGCAACTTCTCTATAATATCAGGAGGCAACAATATATTTGATTTTACGATTAACTTCTACTGAACAGCTAGTTTATATTACAATATATTCACAGTACTGGATTGGAATCAGGCAAGCATCAAGGTGAGTCCAAACTGAGACAAAGGACGTGCTCAGGTGGGAAGGTGTCAATTCAGGTCTGCAAAGGGTGGGGGAGTGATGCAGGAGACCTGCAGAGAGGGAAACAGGTGATCCAGTACAGCTTGGGAAGTTCAGATGCCAGCACTCAGGAAAACCAGCTGCAGAAAGCTGGCAGAAAAAGGGTGCGATCCACTGCACACTGGAGAAAGTGTGGAGAAAGAAAACCTTCACTAGTGGGAAGGAAGAATATGATGGTTTAAGAGGAAAGCACCAGAGCCATCACCAACTTCCCTTAGAATACTGCACCCTGGATAGAAATACACTATGTGAAGACTAGGATGTGGGATAAGCCTCATATTTGAGGGGACTTTTAATCCGAAATAATTCCAGTACCTCCCTAAATTACATAATCTATGCCCACAAAAGCACTTGCCTGTTGTCATAGCATTTGTACAAGTATAGATGTGTTTTCTAGTGAGTATGGACTTTCTCATCCAGCTAAATGACATAAATATGCAAGGAAAATATTTTAAGACATCTCTCCAAAGTTAAGCAAGAAGTTTGTGCAATGACCGAAGGCTTCTCATTAATTTAAGGTTTTCTTCCCTCCCTCTGGATCATGTCAAAATTCATAACTTCTAATCCATATTAGAGATTATATTTAAGAAACTGCTCTGAGATTGCTGCAATTTTTTTTTTAATGGATCAGTGACATTTACTCACTGCGTGGATGTAGTATGTCCTCTCCAAATGAACATAACTGAAAACAGCCCTGAAAATAGGATCTTAAACTAAAAACACTGACTGACAGTTACCTGGCACTACCTTAATTACTAAATGTAATAGGACACAGGCTGAAATTATTTCTAAATCCATTACTAAATGATTACTGAATTTCTTTGTAAGTAGTCAAAATATATTAACACAAAACACCAAATTCTATTTGTAACTAAGCCTGTGTGTTAGCAAATGTAAACCAGAGTATACTGCTCAAATTTTCTCAAATCAAGCATTTTTAGCATGACCTTTTGAGGTGTGTTTATTCTTCTGGTTTGATCAAATTCAGATTTGAGACCAACAGCTTTACTGATGATCAGGTGAACTTTTTCATCATTGTCCACTGCCATGTGCATGAACATATATGTGCTTGCAAAAATAGCTTATGACAAGAAGGTTTTGACAAAGAAATTCTTTTCTATTTATATAAAGTTGTGTTCAATCTATATGATTTTAATTCTAAACAAAATACCAAATTTGAAAAAAATCAGGTTTTTTTCACATAGAATTAAGATTACAAACTACTGGTACAAAGTACTACTACTTTAGATGAGAATTAATTTTTTTAAAGGGCTACTGTAGAAGTTCTTACATACCACATGTAGTTCAACAGCAGAGCACCAGAGGTTGAGAAAGTTACTGGGGAAAAACAATAACCTGAAAGCTAGAGGGTGTTGAAATATCCAATTAAAGTTGGAGCAATAATCTCTGCTTTGCTGATTTCCTTTGTTTGAAAGAAGAGAAACCCAACAATTATCATCTAAAATAAATTACACTCCCCATAGCCGTTCTGAATGAAAACAGTGCGCCGTGTTGATACATGAAAACATAACCTACCCCTGTCCTTTTGACACGCTCAGAAGGTGGGTCACTAAAAGCAGTGCTGATGGGCTTAGGGTGGGTTTAGTCCATCATTAATACCAGGAAGCATCTAGCGCCCCTGCCTTGAGTGGTGTGAATGCCGGCACATGGCTGTACAGCCCTTTCCCAGTGACCATATCAATGCCTATGTAGTACATGCACGTCATATGAACAGTGTGTAGACACACATCATCTTCCCTCCTCTGTATTTTGATCAGAGCTGTGTCTGCTGCTGGATTTATTTGCTGTCAGTGAATTTAACATGGAGCTCCAGCTTGTGATGTGAATATGTAGCTCCTTATGGTGTGTTGAGAAAAGGGCTGAGCATGAACAGAAATGGCAAAAATAAAGGGTGGTTATCAATGCAAATCCACCTTGTGGAGACTGTAGCTGACACACCGTATTGTCAAACCTGCCAATAAAAATAAATTTACTTCTTGGTATTTTTTTTTTTTTCCTTCCCCTTCTTCATATCACTGAAAAGTTAAATTTTCAATAGATAATTTGTTCTTACATTTCCCAGTGTAGCTACTTGTTCCATGTTGGTGTAGCTCCAAGCAGGGAATATTGCTGCAGCCATAGCTCCAGGAACCATTTAATTTAACCCATCTCAGAGCAGAGAGAGGGTGTAACAGTTAAATTATACTAGGTAATCTTCACTCTCCTCCTCAGCACAGAAACAACCCAAGGAAATGTTCAGGAAAATAAAGATAATGTGAACAGACTGCCTGTGTACTTATTTTGTCCTCCCTTATGCTCTTTCGGTACAGAAAACCTTCAACTCAGAGGCACAGAGCCCCAGGCACTGCATTTCGTTGGCAACTTATGTAAATTTAGAGCAATGGTTCATTTGGTCCCTTACTACTCTGTTCATCTTCTCTACTACTTAACCCAAAGTAATTTCGAAGGAAAATTTAGTAACATGCAAAGACAGTGCCAGAGGTGGCAGCTTTGCCTCAGCTGGCTAGAAAGTCAGCCTGAAATACGCAACATTTACAATAGCTAGTTAGTCTGAGTGTATCATTTGGGCCTTCTCTTCTCTGCAGACTTTCATACTTAACATGCTTTATGTCAATAATTCAAACCTCAAATTATATTAAAACTTTGTCATCTTATCAATAGTCGAAACCTCTAATGAATGTGCTAATCAACTCTGACAATTTACAAAGTATTCTAAAATGTGCTGCCAAAAAATAGGAGGAAATCTGCAAGCTGAAATGCTGACCAACTCTTTTAGTTTGGGGTCATTACTTAATGACAGACTAAGGCTTTGCAGAGGATCAAAATGCCACTTTACAGTGGATTTCAGTTTCAAAACTGGGCTTCGTTCCAAATAAGACTATTTCAGTATTCCTCAAGAAGATGAAATGCTGAGAGATGGAAGTGAGGGGAGATAATATGTTAATGAATCAAAAGAAAAAAAAAAACCCAACCATGTTAAAATTTTGATGTGTATAGAGCATTTAAAAACTTAAAAAATAAATAAAAAATTAAATAACTACAACTTTTTGAAACGTTGTTCCAAATATATCAAATCTGATTATTTCAACATTCTGAAAACATACATCTTCCTCCTGCAGTTTTCATCCAAAATGTAATTTTGCTATCAACAATTCCACTAAATGTTGGACACAATTTTAATCTGTCTTCTTATTTCTACTATCTCTAAATTTTACTGATTTTGATTTACACTGAATGGCAACTCATGAATCTCATTAGCAGAATGGATTATGGTCATTAATTTCTACTTCAGGTTTCTGATGCAGGGATGTAAATTTTTTTAACTCTTCATTTGTTACGTACACACTACCAAATTTGTGGACACAGACCAAACTGTAATAAGAACTATCTGAAAAAAAAAAAGGTTATCACTGGAGATGCTCCTACCATGTAACAGGTCTGCATTCCTACTGGGATATTTATAATTTTTATATTTATATGTGCTATTAAAAGTTACTACATTTCTTCTATGGATTACATATTTAAAGACAAAAATTAATTGCAATTATGTTATAAAAGACAGAAATAGATCCAAATGTCTGTAACACTGTCCAGATTTTGGGATCAAAATGTAAGGTTACAAATATGGCATATATAGCATTTTATATGATTTCATTAAGAGCAGTCACATAGTCTTTAAGTCACATAGATACCAAATTAAAAGAAATTTCTATCCTTCATCTAACAGGAATGCAACCTGGGTACCTATTTCCATAGAAATATTGCCTTATAAATGAAAATTAATAAAACCCGCTGATTTGTGTATGTGTGTTTGTATGTGGGGACATTCACTAGTTTTTACAAGGGAGATGATGCCTCCCTCTTATTATCTTCATATTTGTTTGATGAAGTTAGAGAAACACAACATTGAGATTCAGGTTTCTTTATATAAAATATGCAAATAGCAGCTATAAAAGATTCAGGTGATCTGCATAAAGAGCCCTCAGGCAAGGTTTATTACACCTTAATGGAACTAGAAATTTGAAAAAAAGTCCCATGTGCCCCTGTTTAACTGCCTGAAATAAACCAAGAGCCAAACCATGCAACACTGATTCATTTCCTCAGTAGGTGCTTTGCCCATGTAAAGACCCTCATAAAGACAACAATTAGCAAGAACCTAGGACACACTGCAAAAGGCACCACACCAGTACCATTAAAGAATCTCCACAGACCTAGAAACATTGGTTCAGGCCTTATTTAGGGGTTTACTGATCCTTACTTTAACTAGGCTGCCCTGCCACCATCCCTGCTGTCTGTGAAGGTCTGACAACAGTCCTGTGTTGCTCACTGGAAAATGCTTTCCCGGGTGATGTACCACCCTGTTATTGGAAGTGGGAGCCCCTGACCCACTGAGGACAGAGGAGAGGATGTCCTCGTGCTTTGAGGGGACATAACTGCTGCTGGACTGTCCCACTCACACATGCTTAGTGGCTTGAGTAAGCTCATTTGCAACCTTCTCCAGAGTCCTGAGCTTCGAGCACAGGGACAGAAGGACAAGGACAGAGCTGAGGATCACAATACCCTCTTTTGGCCAGACATGACTTGTATCACACTGCGTTTCTGCCTGCTGGGCAGACCTGTTCGGAGGAATTGCATATCCCTTCCTCCTTGGGCACCTTGACCTCTACAATTAATACAAATGAGGCCTTGTTGTTTTGTGTCTTGTCTATAGAGGTGGGTAAAAGAATACATTTCAGTCATATTCATCTTTGTACTGAGGTAACAGAGAGACATAAAATTTATATATTATTTTGTTTTCTCTATTCTTTCCTTCGGGCAAAGAGATGCAACCAGCCTACCTGGGATGGGTCCTACGCATTTCTTGTACGGCTGCACTGGCAGATGGTCTATATCCCCAAAACACATACTGTAAAAGGACAAAACCAGAAGAGATTTCAAAACCCACCAAATATGCTAGCAACTTCAACTAATAGATACTTCCACAGTTTTTTGGAAACTTAAGGCCTATGACTTGAGTAAGGAAGCAGTTCTTCCCACAAGGCATGGGGCCTCATTGCTCAGGCTGATGTCATCTTCACAGAAAATTCTCCACCAGCAGCACACCCTGCTGCTCCACAAGAGAATTCTCCTCATCAGGCAAGGTAGCACTCAGGTGCCACACGCCCAAAATCAATTTACAAATTAATCTATCCACAAAGTTCTGAGCGGCTTGAGCTGATGACAGTGTCTTCACACTGTTTGCTGATGGCCTGGGTGTGAAAAATGCTTCCAAAGGCTGGGATTTTTGTTTGGTTGTGTGGTTTTGGTTTGCTTGGTAAAAGTTTACCACAGTGGTACTTTGGTTTTCATTGCCCGAAGGATACATGAGGCTGCAGGATGATGCAAACTGCAAATCAGCTAAATGACAGCAGGAATAATAAACAGTCTCAGTAAATTCAAAAGTCTTTTGACAGGGAAAATGTCAGTGAAAGACAGAGGTTTTCTCTCCCAATTATTGTGAAGAATGTAACAGCTAAAACATTATTTAACTGTGAAAGTTAATTAGGAATGACACATTTTTATATTACATATTAAGGAATAATCAGAGAGAAAAGAAAATCAAGAAATGTTGACTAAAACGGCTATATTTTCCTTAATTTACTCTAATATTGCAGCCCAAATAAAGGTAAGATTTTGTCATATTTGGAAACTCCTGATACACTTATTGGAACACTTTAATGAATGATATTAAAAAAGGCAAAGCAAGATGATTAAAAGGGAAAGCCTGTAGCTTTCATTTTAATTTCATTTCCATTCTTTTAATTCTTTTTAAAGGAAATTACTTTCCTGCTTGTGATAGATGGCACTGGCATTCAAATATAGCACGCTGAAGTAACACGACAGTGATGACTTCAACATACAGTCACTGCAAGATGTATATTCAGAGAGGATCTAAACTTTGTGCTGTTATTATTCCAGAAAACATGATAAATAATAAAGGAATGATAGTACTTTGTTGTCTAGAAGGTATGATTCTGGGCTTCACAGTCCCTGTGAGAAGTCTTAATTCAAAATGAGTTGGAAATACAAAGGACAAAAATGTGCTTATTTCCAGCTCTGTCTGCAAGTCCTGTCTCCCACGTCTACGGCAGTGCCAACAGGACACTGTGAGAGGCATGACGCTGACAGTCTTACTGCCAGCTAATTGTCATATTCTGGTATCCATAAGCCAACAAACCTCAGCTGAAATTCTTCCCAAAGTCAGGAATTATCTCTCTTTTACAGATGAAGTCTGAGGCTGAATTTGAATTGCTTGCACAGTGGCACAGAGGCAGCTGATGGCCCAGGGGGAGGTGAAGTCCAGCCTCTAACATCTTAGTCCAAAAGTGGAGAGTATCTTTCATTTGACTGCAACTGCTTGCTGTGATTTTGATGCAGAGTCAATCCTGGACTTCCTATGTGGAGACAGAGAGGGCCAGGAGAGCTGTCAGAGTCATGGAGCCGCCCATTAACAGCCGCCTCTGGGCCCCATGCTTCTTGATACATCATGAAAGACACCATGTCCTCTTCCTCCCACCCTCATCCCAAACCTCACTGACTGCATCTCCCCAGGGAGTTACAGTGCTTTCAACTTACTTCACACTCAAAACCTACAAGATATTGATGATGGTATTTCACTATATTTGGTTGCATTTAAGTTCTACAACCACCTCTGGGCATGCAGTGCTGAGGAAAACAACTTAGCACTAGCAGCAGCGACAGCAAAGGAAAATAGCTGTTGCCTGAGAAGATCTGTTTATCCCATTGTAAATTAGCCCAGAAAACCAAATTACATTTTATTACAAGACTGGACCAGCCACACTTGATGACATTTGCCAAATACATCGTCCTCTTACAAGAGGCAGCAACCAAATTGCTATCACTAAACAAGGAAATGCAGTCCAGACAGAGCTAAAGCAGTTTCAGAGAATAACATAAAAGCGTAAAAAGCTAGTTCTCCAGACTTGTGTTTCTAGAAGAATTTTAAATTGCATATTCAAGACCTGTACTTGGAATAAAATTCCATCCCTCTGGTATTTTAGATGGAACATGATTTTATGAATCTTCATTATGGCTGTGGTGACCTGTCAGCATGAACTTGAGAACTGCCCCAGTGAGGGAGCCCCAAGCTGGCTCAGAGGGGACACAGACTAACTGGGGTGGACAGGAGGAAACCATTCTCATGACTGTGTGTGCTGCAGAGAGGACCATTACGTGCTTGGGAGATAATGCCACTGTGGGACACCAGGCATGGACTGACCTACAGTTTTTTCCTGAAAAAGGAACATTGATGATTACCAACTCTGATAGTAAAAGCTTTTATTCATTGTACTCAGTGATGCTGCTATCTCCTCAAATCCCCATCACCACAATGCCCATGGCAATTTAGAATACACCCACCGCACTGCCCAGAGACAAACTCTGCAAATCACTTCTAGTGAAGGAGCTGGGTTTCAGAGAGATGGTCAGGACACAGGCAACCAGTGAAAGACTGAAAAAGTAACAAAATTCTGACAACAGCTTTCCCTAAAACTCCTCTAAAATAATTTTCCCACTATGTCAAGAGCATTTGACCCTATCCTAACCAGAATCTCATTCATAAAAGCCAAACAGCACCATAGGAGATTGTCCTCCCAGTCGAGACTTGCTCAGCTGCTAAGACCTCTGGAGAAAGCACCAAAAGGAAATCCCACCCCATCAGGGTGAAGTTGCTTCCTTCATTTCCCCCAAGAAGTTAAAAAGCAGCTCCTCTTTCAGGACAGTGAGTGAGCCGACTGTGTGCCTGAGTGTTTCCGAGTTTCCTACTTGATCTAAGCCAGTTCTGTAAAAGCAGAGCCAGTGATTGATTGGTTTTGTGAGCATGGCAGGAACACCCTGAGCCTTCTCCTGCCTGGATCCTTGAGGCATGAATGGTACCCCTCTCTCAGTTGCCTTTCTGGTATTTCCACACAGGCAGGAGATCTGTGGCCTGACTGAGTTATCTCAGTTCAATCTTGTGGAGCAGTACATTGCCATTGAGACCCTGGGGAGAAGAGAAGGGCAAAGAGACAATGGAGTCAGAGCACACACAGGGCTGCTCTGCACAAAATGAACAGTCACACACTTAGCTCTTCTCTGCCATCACGGTCACTTGCTTATACATGGCTGCTATGGGTAGGACCATGGTGCTTTCTAAAATGGCACCTGTGATGGATTTAAATCTAGGGGTGGGACATGAATATAAACAGTAAATGTGTTTTCATAAAAACAGTCCTACAAACAGTGCTTGCAGAAGACTATCTTGATTCAGAAAGCACTGGCATTCACTTAAATCTAAGTGGGGTTTAATGGTACTCTGAAGGATTTGCCTGACATGGTCACTACAAGTGACACTGTGAATGCACGGGGCATATAAAAGACTGAATGTATTTCACTTATGAAAACCTTCTCATCTATCCTTGAGTTGCACCATTTTACATGAAGCAAACCCCTAAGGAGAACCTTATTTCAGGTTCAATGTTGCCTACATTTACTTCTGGTTTACTGTTTCCCTTTTACATCACTCCTTGTCCACCACATCCTGAAAAGCAAAAATCCAAGACATAAATGAAAGTACACAAAGATCTGGGTCAGAATGAGTAATACATGCTAGAATTTAGCTACAAAATTCTGCATAGGATTCGAAAAAAAATTTACATATTTTCAGATCCTTAAATACCAGGTGATATAAAGTATTCAGAGGAGAATTTCTTCCTCCATTTGCAGAGATTTCTTTTTTATAAAGCCACCGTATTAAAAAAAAAAAGTGAATTCAATTTGTAATGCTAGAAATGTAGCCAACTAAAAGGAATTAAGTGTGTAGTCAGTGCATCTAACTTTGGCCTCTCTAACAAAATTTTAATGGATTTTTTTCCAAATTTTATCACATTTAATTTTTTTGTCCCCCCTTTGACATTCATCCTGCACTATTCAAAGTGAGTAAGTCTCTGAGTTCACTGTGTACGTAAGTTTAACCCTAAGAACCTGTTTAGGAATGAAAAATATGGTTTATTTCTAGAAGAATTGTCCACACCCCTTCATGTCTGTTCCAAAGGACAAAAAGCAACAGATACTGCAAGACTGAGAAAGAAATGGTGAAAGAACTATATATACACTCATATATAGTCACAGTTTTCCATGTGTCAGTGAGAAGTATGATGGTGCTTATATAACGTGCTTAGGAGAGACTCTTAGGAAGGGGAACAAAAGATTTCAGAATAGCTGTACTTCTGTTCAGTTACCTGGTGAGCAAAGCATCGGCCTGGAATTCAAGATACTGTTGGGTGAGATTTGATGAGTCACATCACCCAGTGACTCACAGAATTAGGATTGTAAAACTGATCTACCAGGGGCAAGTGCTGCATACAGAAGAGCTTTTATTCTCACTTGTGCTTGGGGAAGAATGTCCAATACTGCCCTTACTGAACTTAATGAAGAAAGTGCAGGTTGTCCTGATTCAAAACCCAGAATGAAGTCAGCATTCACAAATTAGAATGGATTTGGGATGAAGCTATAGACCTATTTGTACATGCATCCAAAATATACACAGGTGTACTAGACTGGCTCCAAACCAGTTTTTACTATTAAAAAAAAAAAAAAAACACTCTAGAAATAATATCTACTAGAATTCCTTTTAGACTCAAATATAGAAAGCCTCCACAATGAGAAACACAGTATCCTCATTACAGCACAGTGGAAAGTTTCTAACAATCTCCATTTGCTGCTCTCAGCCTGCTTGCAAAAGATGTATGTACAGGGCAGCCATTACCCTTAATATATGTATTTTTTAAAACCTATGAACATGCATTTTCTTCAGTTTTATTCTGGTTTTGATTTATTCTTTTCAATTTAGCTGTGACATCAACAATTTCTGATTGTAAGCACAGTGAAGGAAAAGTTGTGGAATCACCATAATCAAGAGTAGTTGAGGAATTTTTTAGATAAACATCTGTCATTAGCAACACAGGTAGGAGGCATGATTTTTGTAAATATACTTATCATCAGTTGGCATTGTCTCAGTTACTTGATTAAATAAGCCTAGCTCACACAGTCAAGAATGTCTGTGAAGTACTAATTTTAAACCCTGTCATGCAAAATTTTCATGGAAACTGAACTGAACTAATAACATAATTTGAACAAATAGTAGTGAGAAAACATCTCTCTTCTGGGGAAAAAAAAAATCACCAGATTAAAACAATTTCCTCTTATTAAAGGTAATCAAACTATTACCAGCAGCCTTGACTGCTGTTAGATCAGATCAGAAATATCCACCACGTTTATGTTCATGTGATGATTAGGAAAGCTGAAAATTAAATATAGTTTTTTTCCTCTTTCTTTTACATCATAGAGGACTTTTTGCAAATGTTCATCCTTCACTATCTGGGAACTCCCCCATGGCACACAGACACCTAATAGCAATTAACCATTGGCTTGGCTGAGACAGAAGACATCTTTGGATCAATATTACAGGAATAATTTTGGAGACTATGGGGCACTCACTATGCCATAATCAGATCCTTGAATACACAGGTAGATGTCCATACAATTGCAGGTATTTAAATATCTTTGTTTGCTCTGTTCCCTGCAATGCTTTCCCTTTATCTTTAGCATGTAGCAGATGAGGTTTGTTATTATTTTCACAGCAAAGACCAGCATGAAATGAAGTTATTAAAGTTTGAAGCTTCTGTTCGGTTATCAGTGTTCATGCTCATATGAGTCCATCCACTGTGACTGAGAAAAAATGAGACAGGTACCCACTTTATAAGACAGTATTTTGTTCTTAAGTAACTAAACTGTTGAGACACTGTGTACATTTATGTTGTAGATGCCTCACTACTTTGGTATAATTAAATAAAAAGAAGTTTTAAAAATTTATGTGGCTATTTAATTTTTGCTTTACCCAGCATATAGAGATTTTCAAAATTACAGAACAGCTGTTCTGATCTTATGAAATGTTTGAAAAAACTTCTAAAGATTAACAACATTTTCAGAGATAAACAGTTATTGAAAGGTGACTCTCTCTAGGCAAGAAAAATGTTTTTTTCTGTAACTGTTGTTAAATAAAAAGAAGCTTTATACAGAATCAATCTCTGCTGCCAAACTCTTTGGATGCTATCAAATTCATGGGACAGCACTTTTTTTAGGCAGTTATTTAGGAAAAATATCATTGGCATTTGCAGGCTAATATGACCTGTATGAACAACACAGATGTGATTATTCTACCGAAATTATTTAAAGGTTTAGAAATTTTGTACGTAAAATGTAATCTTTTCATGTTAGTTTCTCTAGCTATAAACAACAAGCACTGTAGTACCATTTCTAAAAGTTCACAGCTTGGTTACACTGTGACATTTATTTTGCAATTTTAAGTATTCTTTCTCAAGCAAAAGTGAAATAGTATTTACAGGATATGAACGGCAGAAGTAGCACCACCCACATACTACAGCATTTATTATACAGTTCATTGCTATAAGTCTAGTACAGTCTCTGCTCTGGAAGTAACTCTTGGCAATATTTTTGACATACACATTGTCTTTTCGTTCTTAACTTTTCCCTCTGCACACTAAAAGTACTATGAAAAATCCAAATCATGACTCTTTCTCTAGGTATTTTTTCTTGTTACAGTCAGCTAAGTGAAACGTACAGTCTAACCATATTCATCTGCAATTTTTATGTCCCTTTATCAAATATGATCATTTTTTCCAAGGCTGTAGTTACTGCCTACACCTTGCAAATGCATAGCCTGATGATGAGAATGACATACAGCCTCATCTCCCATAACATAAATAGTCCATTTCAGGAAGGATGACTTACTACCATGTTCTGCTACTGCTACAGCTCCTGGTGTTTTGTCCTGCCTTCTTCCTCCTTTTTCTCTTCTAGTCTTAGCATTAACATTTATGATGAGTATAAACAGACCACACTTGGCAACTGCAAGATCCATGCCCTGCTTGGGAAGATATTTCCAGTGTCTGCCTTTGCCGTTTGTTCCTTCATTAGCTATGCTTCTAGCAGTGCTGATAGAGCAGAGAGGTCTATCTGAGCTGGCTGATAGGACTTCTCTCTTCCCCTGTTTCTCTATGACTCAGTCTCAATTCTCAGGATGAGACATTTATCTCTCATATACCAGATAATAACTTCTGTGGATGATTACCTCCAAAATGTACATGTAAATACTTTTCATCCCTATGAGACTTAAGATGGAAACATGCTTAGTTTTTATTTTACACCAATGAATAATTAAACTTTTGGATGTCTATTTCTTTATTCATCCTTGTAAAACTAAACAATATGTAGCCAATCACTGATAGATCCTCATCTTTTAAAGTACTATTGTTAATAATGTGTCATTAATAAATGTGATTCTTCAGGTTAAAGAAGATGTGCTCTGGACCACTGCAGATAAGTACAATGACATCAAAGGGAGAAAATAGTTAATCACAAGTGAGACCTTTTAATTGTAGAAATGTTTAACTAATGTGAGGAGTGCTGGTTTTGAACTCGTATCATAAGTTTAATGGATCAAGCGTTAGCTTAGTCTGAGGCTCTGCAGAGCCCTAACTGGTGCGTGTAGCTTTCATCACAGTAGCAAAGATGTATTTTAATGAAAGAACGCAGAGATATTAAACAATGAAGCAACAGCATTCTTTTCAAGCAACTTAGATTCACTGGAGGAGAAAGCAAAGATCTGGCATCTAATAGACTCGTCCAGGTAAACCAGGATTATATAAAATATCAGTCTTGGATGCATCAGTGGCACAAAGACAGTTTAAATTGCCTGATTGGATCAGGGAACAAATAAGTTCATCTAGAGTATGAATGAAACACTTATTATCTTCTGTTCAGGAAGCCGAAGAGCATAATGTTAGCTCTTACTATAATGTACACTGAAAGAAAACAGTATCACTTCTACACTGAACTAGAGTACAAAGCTACTTGTTTGCCTACCCCAAAACTCCTGAGAAAGGGCCAGGTATGTTCTTGTGGCACTTTGCTTCACAACACAGTGAAGAAAGCAAAGAAGTACCATGTGTGTAGCCAGCACCATCAGAAGGCCCGTGGTATCAGCATGAAGTAAAAAGGATAAAATCTAGAAACCATTTACTTCTTTGCATTTTTCAGTTTGCCTTTCCCTAAGTGAAGATTTGCTGTCACATTGTCCAGTTTTACTGAGATTATTTTTTTCAAATATGGTACAAATTACAGTGGCAATTCAGGACTTCTCATAGAGAGAACTAAAAAGGTGAAATTAGCCCCTAGAATAACTCATGACAAATTGGTTCATTCAGTATTTTTACCATGAAGACAGTATGTGTTAGATTATCTGATTAAAGGCTCATTTCAGGAAACATGGTGTCCCATAAAGACCAGAAGAACCGTGTCAGGGGAAGGAACCCCAATAGCCCAACTGATGCAAAGGGAGCATCTGGACCTGACTGCCCTCCAAGACCCTTGCAGGGGAATGATTCAATCACTCTCTGGTGTGAAACCTGCCCAGAAGAGTCAAGGCAGAACACACTACCCAGAAAGCCATGCCAACTAGAGGGGATATTGCCTACAGGGTAAAGGGATTCTGGTGAGATGGAAGAAGAAGAGATTGTTGAGATTGTGTAGAACTTATTATGGGATGGTTTTGGGGGGGAAGGGATGTGCAGAAATTACTATGGGATGTTGAGATGAATGATCCAAAACAGGGAAAAAGAAGGATCATGATGGACTGGGAAGAAACAAATATGGGCAGATAGACAATCAGATAAAAGGGGCTGGTCACATTCAGATGGGCTGCTGGTCAGTATGCTTGCCTGACTGAGCCCTGCACTTCATCACCACAGTCCAACCCTTCTCATTAAATCCTATATCTAACCATCTTCTGTGTAGATTGCTCTCTACCCTGAGTGGGTAGGATTGCATGCTAGCAAATGCCAAGCTGGCTAGCAGGCAAGTAGGGTAACAGGTCTGAGTACCAGCACTTAGAGTGGGACAGTGAGCTTAAGGGGCTTACAGGTGCAGCTGCCAGCAACGGGGGGGGGGGGGGGGGGGGAGGGAGATCAGAGGACCTGGGACTAGCTACAGGCTACACTGAGTGCTTAAGGACATCAACCACAGGCACTTCCATATAGAGGAGGAACAGGATCAAACCTTCTGCAGTGTTCATGTTTATGTGACTACTGGGTCCAGGTGCTGGTAAAGGAATTGTGTTCCACTTGTGTGGATCTGTGTGGCCAGCCATGTTCTGTATGTATGCATGCCCACATGCATATGTGTCTTGTGGGAATATATGCTCAGCGTGGCAACAGGTTGAACCTGGGAACATGTAACTGCAGCCTGCCATCCACATGTTGGGACAGGAGGAATCACACCCATGCCAGAGTTGGCCACCTGTAACACTAAGGATTTTTCATCACTGATGCCCAAGAAAGAAAACTGAGGGACCTCAAGGATGCTGCACATGTCACCGTTGCATTTATATTTTCACCTTTTTTTCCCTTTAGTCAAATATGACTAAAGCTTATCTGCAGTGTTCTGTAACCCTGTCAAGACTTTCCGCACAATTCAAACTGCAGGCTGAACTGTTTTCTTTCTGAAAGAGTAATGCAAATATGTGATGTCCCACATGGACCATTCCTCCATGGTTTGCATGGAGAAATGTTGTGAAACAGTGTGTTCTGTGTCAGTAAGATCAAGGCACTGGGCACTGCTGGAATCAAGTGAATATTTGAAACCCAGATCAAAACACATCAAAAGCAATATAAGCTTTGCAATGCAGTTGCAACAACAGAACAAAATGAAAACCACAAAGGAGCATTTTATTCAGATTATATAGCAGTAACATGAGTTACAAAGTTTGGGGCATTTCTGAACTAGAAGATCATCATACCTAATGCTCTGCCACAGATATGCATAACAATCATATGACATTTTTATGGTTTGTAATTAGAAATTGATTGTAAGACTGGATGGGGAAGGTAGACAGTGAAACACTTCCAAGGTTAATGGTTTTTTGAAGTTTGGAAATGGTTCAGCCTACTCAGCCTTCCCTCTGTTTCAGCTGTTCACATACAACAACAAAGGCAATACCTCACGGTGTTAGGGAATTGACATCATTCTTCGGCATATGTGAAGTTTTCAAACATGAAAAAAATCAGAATGCTCTACCCATGCCTGGGTTATGTTTCTGTCAATACCAACTGCGTGGGAACTTGACTATAAATGCATCTCAACAGTACTATAAATTCCAAATTTTCCAGGTAGATGATGACTCCTTCACCTTCAAAGGGAAAACTGGAAAAACAAATGGTCAACTTTTTGTTAAAGGATCCTTGATTTATTTTCCTTGGATGTCACTGAAATTCTACACTTAAAAGTCTGAAGAAAAAGAGGGCTTGCAACTTTGTGATACCTATAATTGCAAAAGACAGAAAAGAACGGTGGATTCTGAATGGCTCAGGGGGTAGTCTCCCTGCTCTTTATTTTCAGTATTGAATGACTCAGTAAATTCCTATTCTCTTAAATGCTACAGTTCCACAGCATGACTGAGATATGTTTTTAACAAACTCAAAATGACAAGTTCAGCTGGGCAGAGAATCATTAGAGTGCAAAACCAGTGAAAGTTCCAGTGAATAATGAAAGTCCTTGTACGGTTTGCATTAGATCCATATGCTACAGTGAGTAATAAGCAGAATTTTAACACATGCACAGGAATTAAAAGGACCAATTACTACAATTAGCGAGAATTTCCACAAGATAACGAGCGCTGTTTGATCTTTATTTCAAATAGAAGAATAGCAGTTATGCTCTCAGTATTGAAACAGATTTCTATAAACAAAATAGAAGATATTTTATAAATCTTCCTTTCTTGTCTAAGCCTAATGAGTCATGACCAGTTATATTCCCACGTTTCAGCTACCTCTGCCAAGCTGGCTCCAGGAAAAAGAAAGTATTCTGTAACTCTTCTTTTATAACAAGGGACAAGGCAAAGAATTTGAAGTCATGGTTCCCAAAAGATAAGATTAATTTTCTCTAGTTAATATGCCCATTGTCTGACAGAATTTGCTTCACTCATACTAATGGAAACGTGTATGTGTCTTTAGTTCCAGAGCGGCACAAAGGATTTAATGCATTTCCTTATCTCAAAAATGGAGCCAGTAGCACTGGAATACATTGAGAGAAGGGCAGCAGAATGGTTAAACTTACAGAAGAGTTTCTAGAAATTGAATGACTAAGTAAGTTACAAATCTTTACTGTAAAAGAATGACAGACGGAAGGTGTAATACAGGTCTGTGTAATTATGGGTGTCAGAAAGAGGACAGATAGGGATTAATTGTTCACTGGCTTTTCAGGTACATGATCCAGGAGCAATCAAACGAAGGCAGTAGAGTCAGGTTCAAGAAAAACAAGAGCTGATAGGTCTTCAGGCTGAAACTTGATGAATTCATTGCCAAAGGACTGTCAGGATACTAAAAGTATACATGGGTTACAGAGAAGACTGGATGAGTTCAGGAAACAAAAGTGTGCAGAGGATTACAAAACACAGAGAAACTGTATCTGGCAAAGAAAGAAGGTGTGCTAAAAGTGGTTGGAATCTGGGAGAGTGCTACAACAAATGATGGTACATGCTTCCTCTGTTACTGAACTCCTGTACAGGAATACGCTTTTCGCCATTGTCAAACACAAGCTAATAGGCTTAAAGAATTTAGATGGAGGCAGTAAGGCTGTGACTGTATAAAGTTAGCTGAAAAAAATTCCATTAACTTCAACATGGGTTATTTTCTTCATTTCAGTTATTATCTTCCAGGTTTTAACCCGCCACAGTTTATGAGTTCACTGTGTTACTTTGCACAAGTAATGAAATGTACATATCCTATACTTAAGAAATCAACACTTACTTTTATCTGAAGTAGCAACCCCATTTTTACAGCACTTAGAAAAACACAAATTACCAGGATCAGTTGACACTTGAAATGGCAGCCTTTCACTTTCAATTGACTTTATTGGGGGGAAAAAAAAAAGATTATTTCCATTGCCCAGCTTCATCTACTGCTCACGTAGAGTGTAGTAATTTTAAGTGACCTGTTACAACTCTTTCTTTAGAGACACTCTTACTTGACTGCCAAGACTTGGTGTGGATCTTGGTCTGTGTTGCTTCTTATTCAACAGCTAGAGAACATTTTGAGAATTAAATACAGCTAAGTGTTTTGTATCACCCAAATACTTGAGTCATTTGATTCTCAAAAGCTGGCAGGACTGCTACAGTTCAGCAATTATATGCATGATACTACATAGATGACTTCTGGTGTCACTCACATGAAGTTACTTAAGGCTCCAGTGGTATTATCATATTTTGTTTTCTTTTTGCTTTCCCAGGCAATTTTAAGCACATTCTCATGTACCTTTTCATTACTTTCATGTGACAACTCCAAGATGGTATATTGTAAGACGTTCCACCCTCTACTGCCAGCACTCCAGCAAACCAGTTTGCCCCAGCACTCCTAGTATCTTTCAATATTGACTGTTGCTAAAATACCCAAGTCATCACAAGTACTCAGTAGTTGAAGTAATATCACAGTTGAATTCAGTGGCAAAGCAAATTTTGAATTAGCTGGCTAGGGAATCACTCACAGAGCACGGATTAAATCTTTGCAGGGCTGGGGTTAAGGAAATGATAAATTAATTAATTAATCTAACATTTCTGTTTAAATGTGCCAGATATTATAGGTCAGAAAGTACAACAGTACTACTACAATACAAATGAAGTTCAATAGCTCTGGTTATTGTATATCCTAAAAACTACTATGTCTCAAATTACTGCTACCCATTTCAGTCATCTGCTCTAGAAAATGGTAGAGCAAGTGCTTTTCTTAGCCTTTTGGCTCACTGTGTTCTGGCTATACTGTACCACTCAATCTTTTAATCTTCTACTTCAAGCCAACTCTTCCCTCTTCAGCAAACCATGGTTTTATCTACTCTTAAAACCTCTCTGAAATCTCTTCAGTATTTTTCTATTCCCTGGTGTGCTTCCTCCTAATCTGTGTGTTTTATTTAAACAGTCTCTTAATCTTTCGGAATGGAACAAATGTTAAACCTTCTTTTAAAGTGGTTTTAATTACTATTGCTTTCTGTTCTTGTCTCTAATCCATTTTACACCTGTAATCCTGTAACATCTTCTTTCCTCTTTTTTTTTCTTAATAAAACTTGATACAGACATTTTGGAGATGTCCTTTTCTTGGTTTTAGTGTTACAGGAAACTTGGGGGTGCTTGTACTTACCGATTTTAGCTCAGACATGTTTCTGAACACTACTGAAACCCAGAAAAGCAGCAGAGGAAAATGGGAGAGATTACTCTTGCAGTTGTCACTATTTTTGGAAGTCAAGCCCTATGATTAGGTACAGATTCATTGTCAGCAGTCTAGGGATATTAAGCTAAGATTGCTTAGGATGTCTCACTCAACAAACGACTTTCAGAGGTTGTTTCAGCATCTAGTATACTTGAAGACAATGATTTGCCCCTGAAGAGAGACGTTCAGTTTCTTTGCACTGGCATTCAAGGTTTAGAGAGCTGGAGAAGGAAACCCAATTCCCTCAGGTCTATGTTCAAACACCTGCACAGACCTTGTGTACTTTTTTTTTTAATGACACAGTAGAATAATTATCATAGAATCACATCATGGAATGGTTTGGGTTGGAAGGGACCATAAAGATCATCCAGTTCCAACCCCCCTGCCATGGGCAGGGACACCCTCCACTAGACCAGGTTGCTCCAAGCCTCATCCAGCCTGGCCTTGAACACTTCCAGGGACTGGACATCCACAACTTCTCTGGGCAACCTGTTCCAGTGCCTCACCACCCTCTCCATGAAGAACTTCTTCCTGACACCCAACCTAAATCTCCCTGCTTTCAATTTAAACCCATTACCCCTTGTCCTGTCATTACTGGCCCTTGTAAAACGGCTCCCTCCAGCATTATGCTATTAGCAATTTTAATCATTGTAATGATTAAAAATGGAACATATTATTATAAATAACAAGGAGATAAGCAGTAGACTACTACAGGATAGAACTATGAAAATCACTGAAGAAAAGGGCCTACTTCACGGACCTCAGAAAAAAAATTAGCCTGTGCTTTATCTATGTTCTTCAGAATAGCTGCTACTGACCTCACTTGAAATAGCAAATCTATTCTGTGTACAGCTTTTGGCCATCATCCTTATTTCTGATCTGGCAAATCCTTGCAAGCCAAATCCTTGCATTTTATTAATTTTGTTTTGATATTAGCACTTAACCCTTTTTGATCTGGGAAGTTACCAGTTCCACTACCTAAGTTACTAGCTAGCACTCAAAGGAACTGGATAATTTATCTACAGATGATAGATACTAATGAGTCAGAAGTAATTTAACCTTTCTGTACAACAATTGTGAAAATCTTAAAATACTTTTGTTTAAGTATAGGAGATCAAGATCTGAATATTAATTTCTAAGGACCAGTTTGTGACTAACTCAAACATGTTTATCTAGAGAAGTCAAAGGGATTAGCTGGCTTTGCTCCCTCCAGTTCCTTCACACTCAATCACCCTGTACAGCTACCTCACAGGTCCAGGCAATAAAAGGGGCTGCTTGTTCAGTGTTTTGTAGACAGGTGAGTACAGAGATGATCGAGAGGTTTAAGACAAGAAGATGGCATATCGGTTATGTGTTTCCTGTTTATGTCAACAAAGTTGATTTATCAGCTACTTCAAGTAACTGCTTTTCTGAACAAATGAACAAGGACCATCTTCAGATGCATGTCACAGGGGGACTGAAACTGTCAGGCCAGGCTGATGTTGTCTAGATTGGCTTAGGTGATATTCACCGCTTACTCTGAAGTCCCCTTTTTCATTGTGCCTGTATCCTCCTCCTCTGTTCTCTAACTATTCTTGCACTGGAGTGCAAGAGATCACAAAATGCAGTCAGCTCCCAGGCTTCTGCTGCTGCAATGACTCTTTATGAAACAACCAGCAGGACCCTGAGGGATCAACAATTTCTATTTTATCTCATGTACACTGTGGACTCAATGCTCAGAAGCAGGTTTCTGAGGAAGTTTTGAAGCAGCATAGCACAAGAGTATCCTGCCTCCTTTCAGACGCTTTCCCTGACAGCTGCCATGTGCAGTCCACCTAAGGATCAAACAGTTAAAAACGTTATTGTTAGACTTACATGAATTTGATTAATAGACTGCTGTGTTTATAAATGGATGAGTTATTATTTCTACATAAAAGTCTACCAAAAAAAATTTCTTCTGGATAATAAACAATGTGAAAGATACTGGCTCAGTCCTAGCCAAGCCGTATTTGCTACTAGACTTAAGGAAAAAAAATTCCTTAGTAGGAGCTGTGTCTAAGTTCACACAGTGTCACAGCTGTCAGCTCCATGCCCAGAAGTTGCTGGCTGTTAAGAAGCCTTCACCTCCTGGGAGCCACTAAACTTGTGAGGAAAGGAACTGCCTCTGGATGGCTACAAATTTTCCATGTCCTGGTAGGTTGCCATTACAGTTAAATTCACAGCTCTTACTTGCTTGGGATGGCAAAGAAGCCATACTTGGCCAAGAATTGGACTCAAACACTTAGCTTTTAAATCATATAAGCAAGTGCAGAGAGAGGTAAATATTCCCAGCTAACGAGACACAGATAACTCTGTGCGTACACACACAGGACAGACACTTTAATGGGCTATATTCCTGACCTCTGGATAGCTCTTCTGTGGCACTCACCAGAGCAAAAATTATCCTTTAATGTGTTTCAATCACATAGGGCACATAAATATCCCTATGTTTGTAAGTATAAATATGTGTCCTTCTGTTATGTGTGTATATAAAGATATGTGCGCTATATGTATATACACAAAAATAGAAATATCTATAAGCATATTTTGGTACAGAATACAATTTGGGCATCCATAAATCTATAAATCTCTCATATTATTGATGTAGACACTACTGTTTCCTTCAAAATTATCAAAATATAAAGAATTATTTACTTTTCCTATAAAATCTGGTAGTGGAATATCCACACTGGAAATTAAATCTACTGCAGTGTTTTGAGCTATTACTCTGAAGAGTTATTGCGATGTCACAAGACATTAAGCGAAGTTGAAGAAATTGAGCAAAAATTTTGATTATTCTTTCATAACACAACAACTGGTTTCACAGTTGACATAAGTAGATAAAATGTTAAAACAAAACCATGTTACCTTATGTTCAATTAAATATAAGATCTACTGCAAGTATGAATAACAGCTCAAACATATTGAATATATGATAGTACATTAGAGTTCTGCTTATAAGAGAGCCTTCCAAGGCTGATTTTTTTTTGCTCTGATGTGCTATAATCTTGAAATGGCTATCAGTTTTCTGACAATTCTATAAAAAACCTGTTCAGAATGGTACCTGAATGTTTTACAAGTTATTAAAAAAGAATTTTGGTTTAAAAATTACATGTGTCATCGCCTACTTAATTCTCACTCCTAAAGCCAATTTCCCACCAACAGAAAAATGCAGGAATTCTTATCATCAGATGCAGTGAGATTTTAGACCTTGTCAACTATAGCAGTATACTTAAAGCAAAGATTTACTGCTTCCCTCCATGAAAAGATCCAATATATTAGTTTGTGAAGTGCAACAGAAATAGATAGAGAATAGAGAAAATGACTGAGAGCCATCCCAACATTACACAGAGCAGATGCAGGTTGCAACCATGGCAATGATGGCAAATAGCTTAATGTTTTAGGCCTACATATTGTTCTAAAATGCTCAACAGCAGCAAGATTTTGGACTAGATTCTCCACAACTTGTAATTGCATTGACTGCATCGGAGTGGAGAAGGAGACACAATATATTTTTCATAAACTGCTAAATTATTGAGAAGAAACAAGAAGCTGCCAGAGCATTATAATTCTCTTGGAACCAAGGGGGCAAATTTTCAAAATTACATCTTCCATCTGAACCAATGCATGTATGATTGATGAGAAAGCACAATTATTTCATTCTGTATTTTGTAAAATTTCACATCAGGGTGCTAGAATTTCAAATTACTTTGACCATTACCACCACTTTAAAATCACCTGTGATCTTGGTATTTCTCTAAGCCCAAAGAGCTCACACAGTTGCAATTTAAAGCAAATAAATATGCAAATAAATTGAAAAGCAGGTAACTTGTGGGATTTTAGGAAGCTTTACAATATGCAAAAAGATGCTGCAAGTGTTTTTGAATATGGCATCTTTGGCTATAAAACGGGCTTGTTGAACGACAGACATTCGTACAATAAAAGCGCGCAATAAAAGGAGTTTTCTCAGACAGCTGTGATAAAGAAATGTAAAAATACCAAATAATGAGTTGCATATCTGTTAACCAAAGTAATACTTCCAAAGGAGAATGCAAACACATACGGTAGAAACATCTTTTATATAATTCTATCACGTGTGAAATTGCTGGATTCTCTATAAAAATTGCTGGATTCTCTATAAAAATTTGTGTAGCATTAATAGTTTTCTTGTTATCATATAAAAAATGTTCACCTGAACTGTCAAATTATACTCCTTAAACCTGGATTCAAGTAAATGTCTCATACTGAGAAGACTGAATTCAATGTTTAACAAGAAGCACCCTGTGAAGCATTGCTTTCAGTAGAACACCAAGACTTTCTTTTCTTCAATTAAGGATAAATTACAAAGTTAATTCCAACATGTGCTAACCAGAAATCTTTGCTATTATGACATGTTGATTGGTTTAGGTAATTTTTATTGTAGGCTTTGTTTTTCAGTGAAGTGTTTAAGAGTGTTAAAATAACAGTAAATAGGCAATTAGATAAGAAAATATTAATGGAATAAGATGACTAAAGTGTCATATACTTGTTACCAAACCATTATGTTTCCAGAAGGAAATCAAGCCTTGAAAACAGTCTATTATCTAACTGTCAATGGGAATATCATGGAGAACATGAGCATGAGCTGACCTATTTGAATGTGCTGGTGTCTCTCAGCAGTCATGGTCTTCATTGTCCTTTATTTATAAGAATGCTTTGAAATGAAAACAACTACTGGTTTTGTTCATTTTTCTTTTAAAATGTCAACTTATTCCTCTTCTCCTCAAAGTCCCACTCATGCCATTGGTACCTTGCTCAAAGTCAGCAAAACCTTGGTTTTAAGAGAAGCCTGGTTGTGTATCATCACTGAGGAGAATTATTAATCAGCAGAATTATTAATTCTTCCTGAAAACAAGGACCCTGACATGTGGGCTTTGGGTAATGCAAGACACACTGTGCTAAGTTCCTCGTTTCTTGGGTGTTACTAGCAGTGCCCTGAAGTACAGCAGCTTTGAGGACTGACCAGCTAATGAGTCCCTTGAGCATTTCTCATCAGACCGACCTGCGGACCCACACACTGGTATTGCTGGCCTAAACCTCTCCTCAGATTTAGGTAATTGGCTCTTCCCCAGAGATTCTGGTGCTTCATTAACACTAAAGCAAAGTGAAATCCTCTTCAGTGCCACCAAGAGCTCACCTACAATTTCTGGACTTAACATATTAAGCGAGTTGGAAATCCAGCCTTACAAGGGTGAATGCACAAGAGCACATCACCACGAAGACACTGATAAAACACTGTGGTGCTTCACTCAAGGTGCTAAGCAAGGAAATAGCTTGTTATGAAAGCAATGTTCCTTTCACAAAATAAAATGACAGAATGGGTTGAAGGCATAGATTCAGATCCTATCGTATGCACTGGATATTTATTTTTTTTTTTTATTATGAAGATATAAAAAGCTAGATCCTGTCTGCAGTTAACCCAAAGGAATTCTCAGATGGAAGAAAGCTTCCTCCCAGCCTAAAGCCAGCAGAAGCAGTGGCAAAATGAGGGTGGTTTCTAGGAAGTGAGTGAAAAGGAAGCACTCTGGGAATGAGTGAGAAATCCTTCTTTTATCCTAACCCATCCCTACAAAATCCAGTGCTTGCTGTCAGTTATTTCAGTAAGTTAGTGCAGCTCTGAGGCCAGCCTAGTGCCCGACCACTGAACTGCAGCCCAGCTCACTCACCATCCCCTGCTTCCCTCCCCCATGGACAAACACTCAGAAGAAGGGGGATTCAAACCCTTGCTCAGTGAGCTTGTTTTCAAGTATTGTGGAAAAAGCAAATCATCAGTTAAAAAAAAAAAAAAAGGAAAAAATACAGTTATGTGGCGTTTAGTTCTATATGAAAACACGGCAGCAATAAATGTAACCATCTCAAATCACCAGTATTTGGTACAATTGGCCTCAGTGCATAAACAAATACGCTCAAAGCTAGTATCACTAAGATAAACAATCATGAACAAAATATTTTTATGTAAGTGGGCAGACCAAAATATTATTTTGCGATTGCTCTGTACTAAGCCTGATGCCTTTTACAAGAAAATACAGGAGTAGTTAAGGCACAAGACTTTGTACAAATACCTACAAACAAACACCTACCTACGCCAGCAATTTGCAACATGTAATCTCTGTGCCACAGGTGCCAGGTTCCTCATCAGTTTTAAAAAATTAGTATAGCGTATTCTTGATATTAGACTTAGGAAGCTTTGCTAATCATTTTGTGGCACTATGAAGCATTTTGATTTAAAACATTTGAAAAATAAAGGGAAGATTCATATTCACTAACCTAGGAATACAAAACACTGGGATCCAGGGCTGGTTTGTCATCCCAATCTTCCTTTATTACGAGTGGGAAGAAACGCACCTCCTGCAGAGGGCAATTAATTTTCTTCAAGACAGGTCACATGAATCACCCTATGAAGTTACTAGGTTACTTTTAAAAGCTATAAAGACTAGCTTTGACTCACAGGTCTGACGTTAAGGTGTCTAGATGAATTCAAAGACAAGCAGTCACTGCCTTTTGACTGTTTTGTAGCTAAGAGGCTTAAGGTAAATTAGACAAATGTTCTGTAGGCAATTTGATTTTGGTTTTATGCATGGCAAAATTCCTTCCGTGGGGTATCCCTGTCCCAGATAGTCAAAGCCACCACAGGAAAAGTGTATGTTTTTGAAAACGATGGTGTTGCAGGTACAAATGTACTACAGAACACATCAAATACGAAAAACAAACTCACAATGCCAGCATAAACAATTCAAGGAATTGACTGCAGCTCTAATCGCTTTAAGTGATTACCATCAAAAATGAAAGGCAAACATCTCTCCCAGTCTAAACCAAAATGTTGTTAGTACAAGCAAAACACAAATGGGATATTTTAGTTATTCTCCAGTGAAGATAGGCAGGATGTATGAAGCAGTCAGTGCTGATGCACAGCAGAAGGATTTATTTTGAAGTGTTTTGATAATAATGAACATTTTCACATGAACAGAGATTAAAACAACTATGTCATCACTGAAAGATAATTTCTGTTGTAATTATGTATTCAGTAGACTAAGGTACGTTGTGGAGATGGCAATGCTGACAGCATTCGAAGAGAATCTGTGCTTGCTTTCCTTCGCTCCACATATGCAGCATGTTCTCTCCGGAAGAGAGACATCTTGCACTCACAGGAGGCGGGATGTGAGCGCCCAGAACTGTGTGTTCTTCTTTTACAAGGGTCCGGTTGACACTCCCGTTTCCCTTGGCACAGCTACAAGCCATATTTCAGCTACCCAATCCTATCATCAACTCTTAAAAATTCTGAGAACACACAACAGGGTATTGGAATTTTGATGTAGTCATTTAGTTACTGTTACGATGTCTGCATCAATACCACAAAGGTCAATAGGACCTTGAGAAACCTTGGAAGAAAAGAGATGTCTATTTTCCATCCCTTCTGAATATTTTTTTTTAATTATTTCTTGATACCTCTAGAGTGAGATTCATTTTGCCTTACTTTAGCTGTGTCAAAACCAACAACAATCAGGAACAATAAATACTTGATTCCTCCTACTCTATGTCAGGTCTATGAGTCAGATGGATTAGTTTGTCCACTGCAGGTTACTGCCTCTCTCCAGTGCCTACACAAGGAACATAGATGGTTGGTTTGCAACTGACAATCAAATTTGTGGTGTCTAGGTGAAACGAACCTGACCTTTGGTGCAAAAATCCCTTTTTAGAACTTTTCAAATTCGTCAGCAAAATCTCTTTGACATAAATCACTACATACAAATATACTGGGGGTAATCTTAAATCAGAAACAGTATGATCCTGTATCTTCTGCTACAATCGTATTGTTCATGCCTCTACTGAAAATTGGCCTGTTCTACTTTTTATAATGGAAATGACAGTAGCAAACCAATGCATGAAATAAAATACGTATTGTCAAAAAAAAAAAGCAGCTTTAAAGTATATCAATTTTTAGAAGGGAAAAAGAAATAAATATGGAAGACAATGGAATTTTCATTGGGCATAAATTCGGTGGTCTCTTCTTATTCCAGTACTCCCAAGTCTGACACCAAACTGCTAATCTGTTAAAAGTATCTGTATGATAGGGAATACTACAATTTTCATCTTCAGAACAGAATCCTTTAGTATTCTTACCCTGATTTAGGGAGATATAGAAGGAACACAAGCAAAAATTTGCCCACTAACCTAATGAACACAGGACTCCATGGATTTTCCTAAGACGGTTAACCCCTTCTGATGTGAGTGGGTGCTTTGATTAAACGATGGTTAAAGTGATAAATTTGAATTCTCAGTGTATCCAACATGGAGTCTACTGCAGGAAGGTCCTTACTGGTAGAACGCCCATGTCTTGCCAGGAGCAGTAAAGCTCTCAGGCCAGACCAACATCCCACGGCAAATTTTGGGCTAGATGCAGAGTGTATTAATGCTCCTCTCGTGCTTTATGACTGCGGTTAATTACCATGCCCACTACTTGGCCTTCACTGAGAAAACTGCTGGCTGCTGCCTCTAACAGACATGAGAACCAATCTCCTGAGCTCAAAAGTGACAAACTTTTTAGGTAGTTATTGACAGTTTGCGTAAGACTGTATGTTTTGAAGAATCCTGTGTAAAACAACTGGATTGCAGAGGTGGTAGCTGGCAAACTCCCAGGAGCGTACACCCAACAGGCAGTTATAAATTCATGCTATTTACGAATTGTTTCAAAGTTAGCACAGCAGCTGACTGCGTGTGCACGAGTTTGCATGGGTTTGGGGTTTTTTTAAATGTGCATTTTAACCTTATTGTAGCAACAATCTGTCCTGGATCTCACGACTGACCTCTGTGCTTATTTAACCTTTATGCTCTACTACCACAGCCTGCTCTGCACAGCTGGGATTCAGCTAACCTAGCTTAAGAAGGCAGGTTTCTTGTCCTGAGTCTTGCTGTCTAGTTAACAAATAGAGACAGGGACCTCTGGAGGATGCTTGTTCTGCCACAAAGGAGATGACAACATGCAGAGGATGGTTCACTCGCTGCCTCTGCTGTTCTCTTTCCAGGAAAGGATGAGACACACTACAAGTTCACCTCAATAGCTGACAAACAGGTATTTCGCGTCAATTCAGGGTATCAGATATAGCCACAAAAGGCTGGCCTGCATGCTGCAAGACCTACAGGTCCTTCTAGAGCGGCAGCTGGCAATCAGGGAACATACCTTAAGCCAACTGAACTGCACCTCGCACGACTAACTGTCATGGGACCCTAGTACCTGTTTTTCCAGCCAGGTCTCAGATGTGAATGCAGATGGCGTGAGCTTTACAGTTCTCTGAGTCAAGGAAGGATTTATTCTTGGTCCTTAAAACTGGTATCAGAAGGAATCACTTAAAAAAAAAAAAAAAAAAAAAAGAAAGGAACTTGTCTGTCAGGCAAACAGTAATGGAAAAACAGCATGTGCTGAGCTGGGACTGGAAGAGCTCAGGTGTACCACCACAGGGTTTGGCTGCTCATTACTGTCTATGCACCAGCGGTGGGATGGGTGCCTTTGCCTTCTGGGGAAAGGCTGCTTGCCCCTCAGAAGCTTTCAATGATATGTGGAAAGTATCTCCAGAATAATCCCATAACCCCCGTCTCAGGAAAGCCCAGTGAAAAGTCTTTCTTCATCTACTGTTCCTCTCTCTACCCTCTGCATAACACACCTGGTGATATTATTATCGTAATATTCAAATAGTACACACACAGGCATGTGAGAAGCTTTTCAGATGAGTGTATTGAGCACAGGCTCAGTGACCAAGCAACTGCAAAGCTGTCAAAGACTTCAGAGGTTAGGTTTGACTAACATATGAAAAATTCACCCAAATATAAGGAAATTTTCCCATCCCCCTTCAGCCCGCATTGGCTGAAAAACAGCTTAGCTGTAAAAACCAAAGGGTAATTTTTACCCAAGGTTCTTACCATTTTTTGTCTCACACCAGTCACTATCTAAACTAGAAGTAAGTGGTTGTAAGAAAAAGTTGAAGAAGTACTTTGAGAATTCAAACCAAAGCAGGTTTGAAGGGAGAATAAAAACCCCTGCAATGCTAAGAAAAACCTGCTACAATGAATAATTTTAATCTATTTGTTACTTTTTTTCTGTGACACACCAAAACCCTTTAATTTCTTTGAAAACTTCACCGTGCAAACGAATTATGCTTTATTTCCAGGTGTACCTCTTTTAACAGTTTCAAATTCTATTTGACAGAAAGCTAATGCACCTATGAAGGATTTCTGCGTGGATATCTTACAAAAAGAAGATTGAATTTGCTTAGCCTTCCTCTGTGTTCACTGTATATAATAATTAATATGTATTTAGTCAGGTGAACTTGTTTTGCAGCAACAAATCCCAGCGAACATGAGGATCCTGACGCTTGTTGCTGGTGTTATACTAACACTGCACTACACTACCTGAAGTAGTGTACGTGTAGTAAACTAAGAGCAAGTCTGTCTTATCTCCATCAGTGGAATCAGGGCTTCTAAAACAGATGGTTTCTGAAACTTTGTTGTCACAAAACACTATGATGGAAGACTGATTTATACACAAAGTTTTATCTTCAACCTGCTTTCAGTAATTTGTAATATTATATTTCATAAAGTAACCAGCATATAACCCAACACAACAAATCTGAACAGCAAAATTAGTGGTAAATCTGACACTCATAAAGCCATTAAGTGTTTTCAACAGAATAATTCATCTTCTATTCTTGTCTGCTTTTTCCTGAAATAGGTTCTAACAGCCTTTTCTTCCTGCTTCTATGCTGGCTTTCTGTTAAGACAAGTCATGGTGACTTAGTCATCATTTTCAAAAGGAATTCAGTCCCTTTTAGTGCTGATTACCAGCATCACCAGAGGCAGGCTAGGATGTTGCAGAGGATTTTCCCTGTTGATTTTGCCACCTCACTCCAATGAATTACACCCCTGAAAAAGCTGGCAGATTCAAGAGTTTACTGGCATGGAGACGTGTCTCAGGTGTTGGGAGGAGCAGTCACGCTCATTTTCATTTATCAGCTACGTGAGGCAATATGCATGCACCTACAAAGGAGAAAGCCAATCCCTTAACCATTTTTCTCTCTGTGTGTCCTCCAATATATACTTGGTGGGCTCTCCACACTGGAATAATGCAAATCCACTTCCAATAGGAGTGCAGCCACATTGCTCAGACCCAATATTTTCAGCAGGCGTACTCAAAAAGATAAGCAAAATCATACTAGATCTGCAGTGACCTCAACTGACTTAAACCTCAACTAGCAGCATTTGGCTCTAAATGAGATAAGAAGAAATGGAAATTCTTTCTGGAGCTATTTTAAGAGCAATGACTACTATATATAGAGTCAGAATAAGTGGCTGAAGTCAAATTTAAAAGACGGACATAGTTTTGTTTTGCTGTTTCCAAATACAGTCTCATCTGTTCCAAAGTCTGAACAACAGAAAAGGAAAAACTACAATAAAGAACCTCACCCTTCTGCAAGCAAAACCAAGGTTCTTCAGTACAAAAAGCAACACCAACGAAAAACCAAACCGTGTCATGAGAGTTTTGGCTGTTTTGATAGTAAAGCCAAAAGCCTATTTCTGGGTCTTGCCTGGAAAAGGGGTGCAAACTCAGGTCTTCTGTAAGTCCAGAATTTCTGATACTCTGAAGCAGTTCTAAAGCAGTCTCACTCTGGTGCTTGGCTTCTCTGACAGAATGTAAAACTCTTGTTTATGTGAATGAGATTAAATTATAGAAAAACCTGTACTTTTGTGTAGATAACCTTGCTAAACTATCCAGGTCTGGGCTTTGGAGAAAATAAACACTGAAACATGCTACGTCACTGTAGTACAATTGAATCTAGAATTTCAAGCAGGTTGGATTTAAAGGTGTTGCAATGTTGGTATATAGTATCTAAAACTTGTGAAAAGCATTTCTAAGAATTAGCGCACATAAGTATATCCTACAGCATACAGTGTAAACAGAATGGGAAATAGTTTATTCTTTCTCAGATAAAACCAAGGTGCAATCTCTGTTTTATCGTTTTTTCATTCATTTTTTGAGGACTACCCATTCTCTGGAAGAAAAACACAAGCTGGAAAGCGTTTTTATTTACTTGCACCTAAAAGGCGTTTTAGCATTGTTAGAGCCATCTCGCTTTCGAGGCACGCTTAGAAAAATACAAATTTCGGTTGCCATGCTAACGGAAAAATCACTCAACTGAGTCCAGTAAAACAAAAGTGCATAAACGACATTTTGTTGTAAAAACGGGGACATACGAGATTAACAAGGCTGCATGTTTTGCCAATTGCAGCGAAATTCACAGCTCCGGCCCTTCTAGAGTGATTTTCTGTCAGCGTTTAAGCCTCCAGAGCATCAGCTGCTTCTTTCCAACAAGACTACAGCTTCTGCCCGATGCTCCCAACAGTCAGCATCCCGCAGGTGTAAACCCGAGGCAGGGATGAACCCCACCAGCCGCTTTATGTACCCGTGAGCCGTGGCATGGCGCGTTTCACCGTACCCTCCTCTACCTGCGGTTCGCCCTCCGCCAAACCCCCCCGGGAGGCTTCTTGGCAGGTCCTGAAACCTCCCAGGAGGGTCCCTGCGGGCTGCTCCGGCGGGGAGCGAGGTCCCTTCTGGGGCAGGGGGACACCCGAGCTGCGGCTGCCGGTACCGGCGGGGATGGAAGGATCTGCGGTGGCCCGCGGCGTGACCCACCCCTCTGCGCCCCGGCTGCCCGCCAGCATCCTTTACCGGGGGGCACCGCGGCGCGGGTCTCTCCCCCCACCCGTGTTCGCAGAGCCGAAAGCTGGCAGCGTGACATGCAAACTCCCGCTGCCGGAGAGCCCTCAGCCCCGTCCCTGAGCGAGGGCAGTCCGGCCAGGCTCCCACCCGCGGCCGCCGTCGCGTTGCCCGGAGCAGGTGGGAGATGCGGAGCTTCCTCGGGCGCTGTGTCGCCGGGAAGCGGACCCGGGCCCGCTCCCGCCCCGGCTCCCCGGGCGCTCTGCTCTCCGGAGGGTGTCACGCTTCACCCAGCCACGGAGGGACGCCGCTTCCCACGGCAGCGAGGAACAAAACCCACGTTTATTAAGTACGAGAAAGGGATCTTCGTGCTCCTCTGGGCTGGGACCACGAAGGTGCACGATGTCGCTGAGTCTTGTGTCGCCGCAAAAGTTACCTCAGACCGTCCTCGGCACTTTTTGTGTGTGTGTAAGGGGACAAGAAGGTAATCAAAGATTCAGAAAGAGAATATATCAAAGTTGACGAGAACTTACTTGGTTTAGGTGCGTGCCTTGACAGCCGGTATCCTCCTCCACTAGTTTTAACAGGTCACATTTTCCCTCGGAAGCAGTACCCTTTTCAATCCCTTTTGTAAATTAAATCCCTTTAAAAGGTGTTTGGTTTATTTCACTGGCTCTCGTCCGTCTCAGCCACTTTTCCCCATTTTTTACTTTATTTTCTTCATGTTTGCCACACGTGCAGACACTCGGATACACGCCCACGACTTAGCGGGTATCCATCCCCTCCAGCCGGGGGGACCGCGCCTGCCGCCGGGCTCCGGTGCAACAGATGAGAGGCAGATTCTTCCCCGGCTGCTTAGTGCGGCATCTCCGTATTCCCTCGGGGAGCCTCATGCTGGCTGTAAAAAGTAACAGCTCCTTCCGATGCGACGGTTCCCCCCGGAGCGCAGGCTGCGCAGCATGGGGAAGGAGGAAAGACACAGAAATAACGGCGAAAAGAGCACGGAGAGGCACACGCGGGGGTTTTCCGTCCTCGCCGATGCGCTCTCTCCTCGGCCAGCGGGAAGGTCTGCCTCTGCGAGCCCCCCTCCCGCCGCCCTCCGCCCCCGCCGCGCTGCCCTCGCCGGCCCCCCGCGGCCACGCCGCTCCCCCTGCCCGGCGCCCCCCCACCCCCCGCTCCCCGCGGCGGCACTTGCGCTGCCCGCCTGCGCCCTCCCGCGGGCGCACCGCCCACTGCGCCTCCGCGCGGGGCCGCGCGGAACTCCGCGCACTACCCCGGCCTGCCGCTCTGCTTCTTCGCGGGTGTTTCGCCGTTCACCCAAATGCCCCCTCCCCCGGGGGGGGGAGGAAGGAGCAAGAAGACACCCACCTAGGGATGGAGTTGGGCTCGTCGGTGAGCTGAGAACACGCACCGCACGGGATCGCTCCAAGGGAAGCGCACCAACGAGCAGCGACCGAGAAACTTTGCGGTTACATCTCTCCGCAACCGGGACAGACCTGAACCGCTCCCTGCAATCGCGGTGGGGGCTCTGTGAGTCCGCTTCGGGCCCGGAACCGAGATGAGGTGTCGGTAGCTTTCGCCCGAGGCGCGGCGAAGCCTCTGGCCGTGCCGCTGGGCTGGTCCCGGGCGCACCCCTCCGCGCACCGTCCAGCGGGGTAGGGCCCTGCCCTTGACGCTGCCCCAGCCTCGCCCGCCGCAGCTGGGTCAGGCCGGCCTGGACGTTAACGGGAGGCTGTGCGGGAGCGAGCCGCAGCCAAGATTCTCGGTAGAGGCGCGGAGAGAATGAGGCTACACACCATTTCTCACTTTACTTTTCCTTTCCTTAAAAAAAATCAGGACAGAACTTAAATGCACGAGCTTAGAAATGGTAAGAAAAGGCACAACGTGCAGAGACAGAGCTGCTGAGAAGGCACAAGGCATCCAGGTCTCTTCCTTTTGTTTTGGGTTTTTTTCTCTGTTTGGACTCGGCCCCGTGTTGGGATCTGGACACGGAGCTTAAGGAGGCACCTGCCACCGCATGCAGAGCCCGCGGTGCCCGGCCTGGGCGAGCATCCCCCCGCCCGCTCCACCCCGCCGAGGGGCTGCCTCCTGCCCGAAACCACCCGTTACTGATTGTGCCCGTCACGCTGGGCAGATAGCTTCCACCTTCGCGTTCCGGCGGAGGCGGGGGGGTGTGAGTATGTGAAACAACCTCAGGGCAGTACAGGGAATGAGCCGCCAGCCGCGGCCGTGCGCGCAAGGGCGCACAAGTTGCGCGGCCAGCAGCAGCCTCCTTCCTTCCCACCCGGCCCCAGGGCCAGGCTGCCCAGGGTGGGCGGGGGGAGGGGGGGTTGCAACCGATGCAAAGCGCAAAAGTGTCCGTCATGCTGAGCTTCAGGGGTGTCTCTGGAAGAGAGCACTGAGTCGTGAAGCGCTTGGCGAAGCAGGAGAGCTGAAAACGCCGCGAAGGAGCTGCCAGCTACACCCGTCTCGATGGCAGCTATTTGTACAGGCACCAGACCTGCACGGGCAGCACAGGGGAAGGGAGCGGTGATGCAGCTGCTCTGCATTAAGTGCAGCAGGAGCTGAGCGGTGAAAATGCCAGAGGGATTCCGCCCTGGGACCTCCGCGGCTGCGGCAGGGAGCCTCCACATCAGGCTTCCGCGTGAATCGCTGCGATACGTATTTTAGACGTACCCCAAATTAGTTACTGTTAAGATTTCAGCAGGAACGTGGTGCCTTTGGGGAGCTGCCGGGAAAGCAGCCTAGTGCCGCTGAGCAGTGCGCAGTACTGGCGCGCGGTAACAGGTCTCTGCATGGCTCTGCCCAAAAGATGTTAATTGACCTAATGAGATCAGCTCACGTGGATTCAAATACAGATCAAATGTCAAAAGCAGCTGCTTTGGAGAGCTGAGCCACTCGTTCTAGTAGACGCACAAACGCGTATGTATAGGTATGTGTATACGCACACATGCACATCCACACAAAGGCAAGGAGAGAAGTGGGTAAGTAAAGGCACCCTAGCCAAAGACGGCCCGAGAGCCTGCAGTGAAGTACGGAAAAGGCTACACCATTAGATTGCACTGGGAGTGTTTGTGCGAGTTGGTGTACCTACTGGAGCATTTGTACCCTTTGTGCACGCCTTCAGCGCTACTGAGATTGCGCTGCATTACCGCAGATGGGAAGAGTATTCAGGACTTGCTTTTGGAGGTATTTGATGTTCGCTTCCCAGTGCAGAGAGTGCTTTTTTCCCCCATACATTTCCTTATTAGATCTTGAGAAGCCAAGTTCTGGTTTGAGTGTAGTGTTTAATTTATTGTGAGCAAATGTCACTATAATTAAGTGTATTTTCTTTGTCTTTTTATGTGTATCTTTGTGACATTTCCCCTTTTCAGGGGTGAATGCAGCATGGTGCTATCAATGTGCTTTACGCTCTCTGGCATTTTACATGTGATAACCCATTAGCCGTCTCCTGTGCGTCTTGCCAATGGTTATAATTCCCAATTAAACTAATGTTCAGATAAAATCTCTGTGGTATTACTCAGATGAAAATGAAGCAAATAGAATTTTATCTCTGATTCAGGACAGTGGGATCTGGAACTTTGCAACGTTCTGAGTGTATGCTAGTGGGTTTTATTCCTAGCACGTAGCTAGATGCCAAATGTTTCTCAGCAGTAAGTTCTGTGGCAGGGAGAGAGAGGTGTATGGGGAAAATTAAACATTCTGTGAAACCTCTATCACATATTGAGACTTTAGAGGTTATAAGGTAACAGCATAACTGGGCCTTCCTTGAACAGTGTCACAACGTATGAGGTTGCCCTTGGGATCTTCTCCATTTCTACCCCCATGTTACAGCATTCTGCTCAGAACACCTACTGATTCACGACCATTTGCAGTTCAGCTAAATCTGTATCCCAAATCCCAAGCAGACAGTTTTTTGGGGTTTTTTCCCCCTTCTCTCTGCAGTTCGTGCAAATATCATTAGGGTGTATCTCTTGTTTTAGTTCAGGAACCATTACAAACAGAAAAACAATGATTAAAGGCAACTTGAAAAATAAGAGAAAGTTGGAGCATTTAGAAAATACTAATTGATTTTGCCTTCTAATGTCAATGGGTGCAGGTAAGAACATCTGCAGCAGGTGCAGTTTACCCAAATCAGTGAAATTTATCATTTACCCAAAATTTGTCATGCAGTTTACCCAAATCAGTATAAGTTTACCCCAATCAGTGAAGCTGAATTGGCTTACCTGGAGAGATGGCTCATTATCTTTAAAGAGGAAAGAAAAAGCAATGCAGAAATTTTAACCAGATTTGCTCAGACGGTACCATGTGAAAGGTGCCATAATAGTCCTATGTATCAGCATCTTTTTGTATTAATGACAGCTTTTCTTACTAGTAGCATGAAAGTGTAAAGGATTATGAAATTTTTACTAAGATGGAGATTTACATGCATTATAAAGGTGTTTAGAGAAATTATGTAAGATAATCTTTATTCAATTAATTAAAACATGAATTTTACAATTTGTATTAATTTAGGATAAGAAGGAATATTTCCTCAGGTTTCTGCTATTTTTAGGTAATTTTAGATACGCTTCTACTGATCTACTACTCATTAGCAATGATGTAAAATGGGAATTCACACTGTACAACAGTGCCTCTGGTTGCAGTTTAGAATTGTTTCTATGTTTTGGAGACTACATTGTTACAATGAATAAGGATTTTTTGTGTTCCTGTATTAATCCAATTTATGCAATGTGTAACAAGTAAATTCCAGTAGTTCTATTGTTACAGGCCAGGCACTTCTCCCAGCCAGAACTTTTTGCAAGTGGTAAATCGTTCTTGCCAGTCCACTCTAGGCATTCCATGCTATTAAGTCTTTCCTTCCACATAACTCAGGGTATTGCCATTTATGTACTTAAATACCATTAGTCAAAACTCAAGTTTCCAAGACCTGAGAAAAGGACGTTCCTTTTATTGAATGATTGAAGAAAATGAGTAATTGATGAAACAAGGAGGGGAAAGAGCAGAAGAAATGTTTCATTAGGGGTGGAGAAGTTGTTCTGGGGAAGGTTTAGCAAGGGAAAAGGCCTTTAATGAAGAGAGAGGCAGGAACATGCAAGAGGAAGGAGAAGTAAAGAGAGCGCCATTGGCTGAGGAAAGTGAATAAATAGTTACATTTTTCTAAAAGCAGGGAAAGTACTGATCTCAGCTGTGGGGGACCCTTAGACTCAGGCTCTTTTTCTATGCCAGGTTGACTAAAATCTTGAACTATATTTCTTTGTTTCTTTTTTAGTTTGTTTTCATTAAAAGGAAACTAACAAACAAACAGGTCCAAACACAAGTGAACTACTGGGAAAAAAAAACAAACGAAAACCAACTCTTATTTGGTCAGCCTCTAGTTTCAGATGATGCTAAGCATGACAAGCAGGTCCTTTCCTGACTTCTCAAGACTTCCAAGTTTTTCAGGTGAGAAGATATTTTGGGGTTTGTATTTTAATAGAGGGAAGCAGGTGCCTTAGCTTTGTTGGTGGTTAAACAGCTGTTGAGTTTTATTTTTGCAACTTACATTAGAAGTATGCAGAATCCTAGGTAGACTTCCCATTTTATTACTATTTAAAATCCAACATTTTGTGATTTTAGGGGACAGCAAGCAATTAAACTTCCTTTACGTACCTACATTTGTCAGTTCTCCAGAATTCACATCTGCTATTTTACTGACATCCTATGAACTATTTTCTCATTTCTTCTCCTACCCAGAGTTTTTGAAGCTTATTTTTCTGACATCAGAGAGTGGAAGTTGGTGCGCTAAGGTTCATTGCTTTCTTCTGCAGTTTTAAAAGGAATAGTAAAATGACATCCTTTAAATTTTTGATGGTTTTCAAAGCCATTTAGTTTTTGTCCTCCATGGTCATTTTCAGATGTCTGTGCTTCCCAGGAAGCATTTATATTCTTTAAGAATACCCAGCTGTTACATTTTTGAGATTTTTCTGACATATAGTCTTTCAGTGTAGGGGTTTTAGGAAAGCACAGGTCTATCTTACTAACCCCAGTGCTAGAGGGGGATTCAACTCCATACCAAAGACATCTAAATTTAGGTCTAGAACTTTGAACTGCTGAGTGTCTTAAGCTCCCTTCAGAGTTAATGGAAATCTATTCAATACAGTTATGGGAGCTTAGAGGAAAGGTCAGCCTTGAATGTGGGTTTTGACTTTGGGATGAGCTTAGTAGTGTCTAAGCACTCTACTGAAGGGAGCAAACACCAAAGCAGAGGTGCCTCATGCTGTTTGAGGTTCCAAAGGCTATCCAAGACAGCCACAGAAGGCAAACAGATAGGGTTTGTCTTGTCTTGCCTTGACAAGGAACTTGTTTTATAGGTGACCTGTACCTTTCTGGAGGTTACACCAGGAACTCTGCGGGATCTCAGAGGCCTTTAGACACCTATGCACAGGCACCTGAATCCACACTAGATCCCTTTTGGCTCTTATTTGAGATCAGACCCCTATCTCACATGTAAACACCAGCATTAAAGACACTCAAAATCAGATGTTTGAGTCACGATCCTGACAATTACACGGCAAAAGCTTAAAGACAGCAACAACAAAGCAAAGTTTTTTTGAAGAAGAGTGGAACATAAACCTAAGCAATGATGCCTTTCTCTTTTTCTGAAAGAGTTGCAATCTTTATCTGTGTTTATAAGGGTGGAAACCTGGTAAAAGATCTGAAATTGTGGAAACAAATGGGATTTTTCAATTGGGAAATAAAGGGAAATGAGGCAGGATTCCAGGGCAACTAGCCAGACAGTTGAGGTATCTCTAAGAGTATGTGGAATAAACAGAGAGAACAAAATGTCTTGCCACACAAACAAAGCTATAACTTAATTGGCAAGACAGAGACTTCATAGGATAAATCAAAGGATTGGAGTGTTGCTGCAGAAGGGTACAGGGTGTTCAGGAAAGAAAGGATGGGAAAAGGAGAAGGCAACATTATATTACCAAGCATGTGTTTATTGTCTTCTGAAAGAGAAGGCAAATACATCAAAAGTCTCTAGGGGAAGAAAAAATAAGAATTTAAATGAGAGGTCTACCTCAAATCAGTTTGGGAGAAGAGGTGGTTGAACATCTTAAAGGTGTACTAAAGCCTTAAAAAAAAAAAAGCATTTTTCTTGGAATTGTTGAGAGATGGTTTTACGTCCTCAACAGGCAGAATGTATAACTAGATTTTATTCTGTCTTAATGGGGCAAAGAAGTTGAAAACGTAAAGGTGGAGGCCTCTCAGACCTGATAAAAGTGAGTTTGAAATAACAAGGAGAACAGCAAAAAAAGAGTTTAGAGGTTTTAATCAAACTTAGGCTCAGAGTTAGCTATGAAAAACTGTTGCAAAATACCCAATAGTTTCAAGAAAGCTGTAGTCATTCAGCATATATTAGCAGGAGTGGAACATATGAGAAATCACTTTTGCTGCAGCTAATCACCACTTTACATCAGCTTTGGACCTCATGTTTGACAGTGGTGTAAAAAAACCCTTCACGGAGCCTGGAGGTCAGCATCATGAATGATGAGGTAATGTGAACTTCCAGAAATATTTCAAATGGGCTTGTTCTGCCTCAGAAAAGATACCTTTAAGATATAGTTGTATGTTGTGTTATATGTTGTGTAAAAGACAGTTGTAAAGACACAGCTAACATATTTACTAGAAGTAGAAGAAGTAATAAGTCTTAGCAAGGAAAACCTAAACTATACATAAGTAAGATGTTTCTATCTATAAAAAGGGTTAAATAGTGGAAGATTTCACATGAGAAAGTTGTGGAATCCTTATCTTTGAAACGTGAACCTTTTTCTGAGATTAGATTTTTCCTATTTTAGGATTCCCTAAGTGGTGGTAATGAGACATTTTTTCTGGAAAACTTAGTGTACCCCTTTTTATAGATGGTATTTTGGGAAACTGAGTTTTCATGCTTTTAAAGAAAGACGTGTAGCCAATCTGTTTGCGCTCTCAGATGCCATTTGAACAGCGTGATTCAACTTTGGAAGCATATGTAGCTTAAGAGAGCAAGTACAGTTTCTGTCCTGGCCTTTACATCTGAAAATGGGGAATTCTTCCCATTGGACAGACTTCCATAAAAGCCAGCAGGGTACTAGTGTGTGCGAGTATAAGAATTTGGCTGGTACCCGTTGTGGTTTGGGACAATAGGACTTCAAATGAGGAAGTTGATTGCCTAACCATAGGCACCATTTTAGATTCCTTAGGGTATCCCAAAGGTCCATGCAGGGCTGGCAGGTGTAACCCCAGCCTGACAGCAGATCCACACCCACCCAAAGGAGCAGATGGGACATCCCACTGGCCAGCTGCTCCACAGTGCCTAAAATAGCACCAGGCAACTGAATCCTTTCCTAAAGGTGCTTTGTGGCAGATTTGTATTCTGTATTCTTTTCAACTAACATTTTGATAAAACATGCATAATTATTCCTGGACCTCTATTTCTAAGTCTGTTTTAAATGCAAATCACAGATTAATTACCCAATCCTTTAAAGAACCATAATTCTTCTCCTTTCTCCACCAGCCTAATCCATCAGTAATACTTTCAATGTATGAGAAAGGGAGACGTTTTTAAATGTATGGCTTTTATAGTATATTAAAGATCTGTTTCTTACAGTCCACAGAGTAAGAGCAGCTCAACTTGGTCGTGAATTGTGTTGAAGGTGTGTAGAACCCAAGACAGCGTATAAAATTCATTCATTTTGCAAAGAGACACTAGAACAAGTAGGGGATAGAAGAGAGCAGCCCTGCTGAGAAGGACTTGGGGATAACGGTGGATGAAAAGATGGACATGAGCCATCAGTTTGTGCCAACCGTATGCTGGGCTGTATCCAAAGAAGCATGGCCAGCAGGTGAAGAGAGGTGATTCTGCCCCTTTGCTCTCATGAGACCCCACCTGGAGTAGTGTGTCCAGCTTTGGGGTCCTCAACAAAGAAAAGACATGGACCTGTTGGACTGGGCCCAGAGGACGGCCACGAAGATGATCAGAGGGCTGGAGCACCTCTCCTATGAAGAAAGGCCGTTGTTCAGCCTAGAGAAGGCTCCGGGGAAATGTTATTGCAGCCTTTCAGTATTTAAAGAGGACTTATAATAAAGATGGGGACAAATGTTTTAGCAGGGCCTGTTGCAGTAGGACAAGGGGTAATGGAATGAAACTAAAAGCAAGTAGATTCAGGCTAGATACAAGGAAGAGATTTTTTACAATGAGAGTGGTGAAACACTAGCACAGGTCACCCAGAGAGATGGTAGATGCCCCATCCCTGGAAACTTTCAAGGTCAGGTTGGACAGGGCTCTGAGCAACATGATCTAGCTGAAGATGTCCCTGCTCAATGCAGGGTTGGACTAGATGGCCTTTAAAGGTCCCTTCCAACCCAAACCAGCCTGTGTTTCTACATTCAGGCTTGAGGCATCAGTTCGCTTCCTACCTTGTAAATATCTCTTTTGTGCTGTTTCTGAGACTTGGTTTCATGTCTTATGATGTGGCAATCACCTTTCTTTATCACACCATTATGACTGTGCACTCAGTATCTAGGAAGAAATCATAAATACCTGTAAAACCATTAAATGCCCTGCAAGTAGTGACAGCAGGAACAATAAGAGATTTGCCCAGAATGGATGCTGCACAGATTCTGCATTTTAGATAAAAATGGTTAATCTTTTTTTTTAGGTGTTTTCATGAATATAAAGTGCTGGAAGAGAATTACTTATGTGTATAAAGGATCACTTATAACCAGTCTTACTCTGCATACTGACACTCATAGTTAAGCATATGGTCATATATATATATATATATTTTTTTTTTTATGGCAGGTAATACTGATGACTTTAAGAGAGGCAGAGGTTAGCAAGAAGATATCAAAGGATGTTTCAAGATCGAAGATGCTTTCCTTTAGTAGTTAGAAGTAATTTCTTTTGCCACATTTTTTCTGTTTATATGTAGCTAGGCAGAAATAAACGGAAAGAAAATTGACTCATGTTTTCATTATTATCATTTTAGAGTGCTTTGGTAGCTTTCTGATTATTTTTTTCTTTGTGTGTGTGTGTGTGTGACAGAATAATATGAAATTGGCTTCCTGGATTTCAAATTGCTTAATGCAGTCTTTAGGCACATTTTTGGTATTATATTCTCCAGGTGATGTTAAACTAGGAAGGAAATTTACTTCACATTTGATTATATGTAGTAGAAAAGCAAGATAATTTGTTGCATAGATTTTCAGAACATTGCTTAATGAGTAATTCTGAGAGAGAAAGCTTTTATTTATCCTAAAATAAATGGATACCTTTATATTCCCCAGTTACTCCAGTGCGCTGTGCCCATATTGATTAGGTGAAGTGACAGAAGCTGGGCAGGTCAGAGGGAAGAACAAACGTATCGAGAATATGGCTATATTGCCTCAGCCCTATGTTGTATAGTTTCCAGGAGCATGTTTTCTGTAGTATGATTTACACTCAAGGAGAGGCCGATAGATGGAGCTGTGGAGACAACTTGCAGTCGTTGCACGCGTGTAAGGTGCGCATCATCATGAACATACACATCTGCGAGAGGCATGACATGGGCTCACACAAAGAATTCATGTTACTCTTCCATTTATTTCTTATCTCACACTTTGTAGAGTTGCATGCTCAAGTCTGTTAAAGAACTAAAATTGCATACGATCTTGAAAAAGTTTCTATCGCGTATGTAGGTGTATGTAGGTATTTTTTACAGATTCACAGTGATTCACGGAGTGTTAGGAGTTGGAAGGGACTTCTAGAGATCATCTAGTCCAACCCCCCCTGCCAGAGCAGGATCCTTGTTATGAAAGGAGAGAAGCTGGTCAGTATTTTATTTTATTTAAATATCTTTTTGGTTAAAGTCTGAAGTACAGGATATAATTTCTCTGGCTATTCTTAGTGCACAGAGCTTTCGTCTCTTGTCACTTGATGACTGACTGCATGGCAGTGAGGGAGAACAGTTTTGCTGTGTCTGTTACCCTGCCTCCAGTCACTGCTGCCCTTGCTGCGGGAAGGCTGCTCGATTTAGGCAAGAAGCGTTTGTTTTCCGTCAATGCTATGGTGGGGTTACTACTGGGGATCAAGAAAGCAGAGATCTGTCAGTCAAACTGTCATCTCCTCAAGACCCTGAAGCCTCTGTATCTCAGGATAGCTCAGCACTTAATATGGTGCTCAGATACTGCTTCCAGGGTTGCCTGGTCTCTGTGAAGGTCCTAAAACCTAAGGTGAGATCCACCTCAGATATTAAACAGCTACAGTACAGATTCTGTATGAGATGCTTTCTCGCAAAGCAGCTACACTGCAGTCAGTGTAGACAAAATGCTTAGACAATGTATATTTATAGGTCAGCTACATCTTGCCATAGGAATGCCTTTTCTCCTCAGTGACTAGAAAGACAAGATGTGTCTCTTAGCCTTCATGTAAACATTTGCAACAAATCTCATCCTTGTGGCCCACAGAAACACAACTGAGCATGGCCTGCTGGGAAAGGCAATTTAATCAATATTGCAACATGGAAGGAGGAATTTACAAACATCATGTCTATAAGTATATGGAATAAGCTGAGTTACATCATCTCAGCTGCATCCTTTAGGTCAAGATCCTGTTTGCTTGAGAAGCTATGAACCCTTTTATTTTCTAGGCATTGCAGGGTGTGTGGGATGTGTCCCTTCTGCAACACTCATCAAACTGTGCCATAACTGGAAGTGAGGATTAGTGAGGGCTGGGGCAGGCAGCTACGATTTGTGCCTTCTGGGCCCATATCCTAGAAAAGGCCTGGTGATGGAAGAGGTACCACATCATCCAGTGAGTAAAATTAGTCCTTTCAGACTTTGAGATGGGATAACCAATTAAGAGAGATAAAATAAGGGTATAACTGCATTTCATGGCACCATTTTTTCAAATGAAGATTTCTATGAGGCAACGGAGTATGATGTGAATATCATTTGGACCTGTGCTGTCTCATTGTACACACTCTCTGTGCAATCTAATGGAGTTACTGGATTGCCTTTCTCAGGGTCTGTAAAGACTCTACAATCACTGTTACTAAGACATCAAAGACAGAACTGAGAAAAATATTGGAATGACTATTTAATCTTTTTGAAATCAGTTGTTTGTTCAAAATAGCTCCTTAACATTTCTGTGCAATAACTCCAGTTCATTCCGGATCAGACTTGAGTATCTAGATTTTGTAAATACTGTTTTATTCTCTTATATTCACTAAATTTCTGAAAATGCCTGACTATGAATACAATAACTAAAATGATCACACAGATAAGCACATAAAAGGAGAAGATGCAGTTAATGTAAATATATTTTTAATATCAGAATGAGAACTAATGAGGATGTGTTTCTAATAGTCATCCAACTTTACTCATGATGCCTCTCTAGAGGAGAGAAATATTTGAAGCAGCTGTTCAGATAATTTGAAATAGAGCATAAAGACTATTTGGAATGCTATTGAGGTTATAAATGTTGTTGCTGTAAAAGAATGTGTACTCCCTACACAAAGGATATTTAGTGCAATAGGATAGTCTATATTTTTGTAAACTAGCACAGCACTGTTGATAAGAATGACTAAAAAATAAAAAAATAACAATTTTGTCCAGTAGGACTTCATGGAAAAAGCACTTGAAGACATGGCAAAAATGATCTGAATGTGAAAATCCCAAAGCTTTTTCAGTAACTGCCTTCAGGTCTTTTGTTGACATCATATTCATCGTCAAATATAATGTAATGCTGGCATTTTCTCTGAGATTTTACACTTTTAATCACTGCTACCCAAAGACTTTGCCTAAATACATAACGTAGTATCTAATGACTTACTAGAAATCTTTTTTCTTTTTTTTTTCTTTTATTTCCTCTCTTAGATAATTTTGTGTGTTGAAATACTTCTCTGTATAATTGTATCATTTATGCAAGTGACTGTCAAGATTTTCAAGAATTTTTATGTTTACTGTGCATGTTAAAATTTATGAATAGTTTTCTAAAACCAAAGGCATTGCTTGGACTATGGAAAAATCAAATTTTCTAATCACTGAGATCCTATGACTGTTAGATAATTTTCTTTCTTTGCAGTGACTTCTGTAACAATTTTATGTTGATAGACCTTTCTGTCTGCAAAAATATGTGTATTTGTCAGCATTTAGTTTTAATGTTAAATCACTTGATAATGTAAGAATTGTTTCATCTGTCATCCTAAAAAAAATTTCTATGCACTAGCTGCTTTCATATGTCACACATGAATAAAGAACTTTTTTCATGTGTTGTCTCCTGAACAGCAGTTTCCAAAACAGTCGATATCAACCATCTAAAATGTTAAAATCGAATGTGATTTCAAACAAGTAATCATGACACTTTAACATCTTGTTTCTACCCGGGAAAATGGGTAGAGGTCTAATGGCTCATGAAATTAATATATTTAATTTCGAGGCAATAAATCTTTTTAAAGTAACCTTCTGTATGTTTAGTCTTAATAGGTTATTGTTAGTGAAAAGAAATTGCCCATGTAATGTAAAAAGAAAGATATAACACCATTTTCATTCAATAAACAAAGAAGATGTGGCAAAGAATGTATAGTTGGATTATTCTTGGCTTTTGGAGGAATCCTTCAGGAGGGTAATGAGTTAGAAATCCTCTTCATGGAATACAACCTTACGTTTCCCAGTTCTTCATTCTACCACTGTCTTTGCCCCACAAGGAGATAGCACCAGTGCCAGATAGCACCGGTTTTGATTTGTGCTGTTAGACAGGAAACAGGACTGTAATCATGGTGCAAAAGTGTCTTTGATTTTTTCCTGATGTGGGAGACTGCTCACTTCCTCATGTGTTTCAGCCATGGGCAAGGGCTGAAATGAGCACGTCAGCCCTGAGAGGCACAGCGATGCTGGAGAAGCTGAGAGATGCACATAGATCTGTTTTCATCTTCATCAGACAGGGTCTTCAAAATGCAATGCAGCTACTGGACAATCATGCGGATAGAGGAAAAGGCTATAAAAATGGCAGGATACTCAGTCTCTGACTCTGCATTAGGACCACAGTAAATCCTGAAGCACATGTCAGGGCTGGTGACTGCAGTGTCTCACTGGAAAGGAGCTTTCTGGAGCTGCCAGAAGGAGTAGCAGTGCTCTAGTAGGGAGTCTAGAGTTTCCTAAAGCAGAACTGGCCACCACTGAACCATGCCTGACAGATTGTTGTGCAGCTCTGTACTATTTTTAAGGTGGGAATACCATACTACTGCCACCTAAACCAGGCTAGCACTCAATTCTCAGTGTTGGTAAAAGCTTCTCAAGTTTAGACTAATTTTTCCTCTTGTAACTGTTCAAACTATTGTATAAACTTACTTTGCCAATAAACTGATTTTTGCAGAAGTCGTGACCCTGAGGAGGAAGGAAAGAGAGATCATGTGGGTGACTAAAGCCTCAGGAGAGGTTATGAGTGACAGTAGGTAGGGACTAAAAGGGACTCAGTATCGTGATCTGTCACCTTACCTGACAACAACAATTTACTGGCCTTATGTGGATGGGGCACCTTACTTAACCTGGAAAAGGAACATATAAATTATGTGTGCTCAATAAATAAACCAGTTCATTCAGGTCCTGTGGAAAGATATTATTCATTTCATTTTTGCAGTTCTCATGTGCGTGCTTAAATATTGCTTTCATATTTCTTCTCCATTTTATTTTCTCTAAAATGCCCAGGACAAATACTTTGGGTCATTTCTCTAAATTAATAACCACTTCTAAACAAATAATTATTCCTGTTACTATATGACCAAGCCATACACTTCTATTAATGTTCTTGATCGTGCCTGATAAGCCAAATGAAGTATTGACTCCTATCTTAAGGCTTTTTTTTTTTTTTTTTTTTTAAACCTGTGTTTCTTGCATTGCTATGCAGACAATTTGAGATATTCAGGAGACTTCTTTGTCTCCTTTTTATCTCTTGTTCAGACTGACTGCATCAGCTTAGTAGATCAGATAGTAGATCTACTGTCTTGGTAACCTTGCTAAAACATCACCAATCATCCAAGCACCAGGGAGTGACAGTCAAATGGCTGGATGGGTCTGAAACATTTTTCAAACCCCTTTGGACTCCTGTAAGGCAGCACATGCTCACAGTCGTCGTGCTAGCTTGGCAGGGTGGGTTTCTCCACTCAGAGTCACCAGCACAGCTGACTGTGGCTAACGTTGCTTCAGGAGCTCTGAGGGCAGGCACCAGCACGGGAACCTGCAGCTCAGGTCGCTGCCTCCCTCCCCAGTACCTGCAGCCAGCTGCCTGGTCAGCAAGGAGCCCCCACACAGAGCACCATCTGAGCTACACTCGCCTACCAACTACAGCAGAGAAAATATCTTCTGTGTATAGATTTAATCCAAATTTGCCTCTTCTTCTCACATTTAATTCTAAAAAAAACGTGCATGGGGGACAGTGCGTGCTATACTGTAGTCGTTTCTTTATCGCAAAAAAGTAGAGAAAACTGTTTTAGAAGCCCAAAATGTTTTATTAATAACCCTGTTAGGAGCACTGTATCACACATCACATGCCTGAAGCTCCCTGGCTTTTTAATTCTGGATTCAAACATTATACAGAGAACTATTTTCTTTTAAGGAATCAGATTATTTTTGCAGTGGTATCCTCTCTCAAAATTTACCTGGCTTGTACTAGAAGATCAAAAGCTGGTTAGATGAGGAAATTTTTCACCAGGAGCAGAACCAGTAGGTCAGACTCTGCTGACCTTCATAGGTGTGCTCCAAAAATACTGTTTAATTTTGCTACTTTGTTTGACATGTTGCTTTGAAGTATTATTTCCAGATATATTTTCTGAAATGTTTTTTAAAGCTACTGAAGCTCATGGGAACTTTTGGAGGAAGTCAGTTTAGTCCAGAATTCTCTTGAATGGAAACTTAACCCTATATTGTGCATGGATTTATAAAATGTTTTGGTTTTCAGCAACAAATGGTCTCAGTCACCATCTGCTACACCTTACCAGTTACATCTGAGAAATGAATTTTCTATGATAGCAGGACATTATCCAGACTCTGAACATTGGCAATTTTCTGCCTATTGCCTGTAAAAGCGCTAGTCTAATAAAAAATAAATTCATCTTAGAAAATGACAAAGAAGCTGAAGGAAAAATATATAGTCTTCCTTTCTGTGATTAATGTTCCTTTACACAATAAAGAGGCAGTGTTTCAATTCTAGGATGTTGTCTGATGCCTTGGTGTCCCACCCGGAATATTCTAGTTAAAGATATGAGTGAAAATGCTTGTGGTGTTTTTTGTTTTTGTTTTTTTTTCTTTCTGGTTTTCTTCATTAATCTTCATTAGGCAGCCTCCAACCCATGGTCTAGAAGGACGCAGACATTAATGAATGTGTTTCTCAGGCTGCTACCCAATCTGCACAAAGATGTGGGTGACATCAAACTGTTTATAACAGTCTCATTCAACAAATAGCTCTGTATTTATAATGGGGGTTTTGTAAGTCTTCATGCCATTAATGGTACACAGGGAACATCTCTCTTTTTAAACAGAGGACATACTTACAGAATCTGTGCATGTACTGGCATACCTACACCATAGTGATTGTATTTTAATTGTTTGGGGTTTGTTTTGGTTCTGGAGTTTTGAGGAATTCCTCCACCTCCATTCAAAGCATCCAAAACAATCTGGGGGCTACGCTACAGTACTACTTTTATGGTGAGAAATAAGGCGGAAGTTGAATGTCCAGGGGTGTGATGTGAAGCCATGTGTGGGTGCTTGGAGGTGCATACCTTGCTGGGATAGTGTTGGAGAGGAAGGGAAGGAGACGGAACAGGTGCCTCTGCACGCATCCTGCCGTGCTGAGTTTTGTTGTGAGAGAAGCAATCGGACAAGAAACTGCAGCATAAAACAACTTTAACGCTAAATGGACAATCTGTGGACAAAGACCCAGTGAAGAGCTAAGATTCTGACAGTGCAAAACCACCCAGAGCTTCACAGGTAAAAGCTACCATGTGTTTTCCTTCTACTGTTTATAGTTACATACAGTAGCGCAATGAATATAACCATGGTGGAAAATGTCCTAAATAAAAGAAAGTCAGGGAACAAACTTGAACAACTGTCCGCATAGTTTATTTTTATCTCATTCTCTGGCTATACTTTAGACTCTTATAATTAGCTGTGAAACAAATAACATGAAACTTAATTAATTTTGTCATCTATTTGCAGGGAAGTGGCTATTGTAAGGAGACTATATATAATGATCTATTACATTGATCTGAGATGAATAAATGAACTTACTGTGCGTGAATGACCGTAGTTTGGCTATAAAAACAAGGTTTATAGGCTCTACAGTGTATATTTGGTGATATTAGTTTTCTCAAATATATTTGCTCTGTTCTTTTTTGGACTTGAATATTGCTGAAATTCCTTGAAGCAGAGTATATTTGAGGGGTTTGTTGTGCTTGTTTATTGAAATTCAGAGCAACTATATTGGTTGTTTATTTCTTCACGCACGTTTTTTTTTTTTTAATTTCTGTGGGGATAATTCTATTAGTCACTTGGCAAATATGCTCAAAATAAAGTCATGGAAATGCCTCATTATCCTTAGAAAAAACGTTATAACACTTTAGAGAGCCAAGAGTGAATTTTATTTATTTCACATTGAAGCCACCTATATCCATTGCAAGATATTTGTGTAGATCTATTTTTGAATAAGTAGTCTTTATTTGCATGAAAATAATTATATAATTTTACAGTGCATTTTGATCTATCATTGACTGTGCTTTTATATCCTGTTTTGTAGCTTAATGTTAAAGTTTTATATGTTTAAAATAATTGATTTATTTTTTAGTTATTTTAACATTAGTTCAGAATCAGATTTTATATGGCATGTTCATAAATTTTTGAGCGATTGCATGTATTTACACAGAATTGCATTAGATCATGAATTCATCATAAAGCTATAAAATTAACTTTGTAAGAGAGAAAATTATTTATTGTTCTCTTTCACGTTGTTACATACTTTCTTTCCACTCTTTCCTTGTTATTGGTGTCTGCCTTAGACACTTGGTTTGAGAAACAATAAGCACACAGAAACACACACAAATACCAATTACCAACCTTTATGTTGCTTTATATAAAATAAGCATAAAGTCAAAATCTCGATTTAAAATAAAAGTGTTTTGATCTATCGCTCAATGAAAAATTACAATTTTTTTTTTTTTTTTTTAACTGAGAATGACTGTTGACTCTGTAACCGTATGTGTGGGAGAGCATGCCGGTGTGTGCAGGTATGCAAGCGCCAGAATGGACTGAGAATCATCAGTATTCTGTGCCAGCACTTCCTAGGACTATGGAGCTACGGTGCATGTGCTTTGTGTTAAAACAATCCATCAGAGTATAGCTGGTGTCAGGTGGTGATGGAAAGCCATTTGCGTTGACACCACTGTCATCACCCCTGCCTTTCATGAGGAGTTATTAATGATTCATCAGAGGATGCTTAAACCTATAAACATGAAAACTAGAGATTTCTTTTATTTCTGGCAATCACTGTCTACCTGCTCAGGTGCAGAGCTATCTTGGGTGGTTCCATGGGACTCACAACACTGGCAAGTAGCCTGGACAGGAAGCAGGGAAGAGACTGGTGCTCCTGCCCGGAGCAAGCAACCTCCCTGGGGCCACCACTGAAGCCCTGTGCTGCCCTGCAGACCTTTTGGCCTCATCATCTCTGAATTTAGGGAGTAATGCCAGGTTAAAAATAGCAGTGGAAGCCAGGAGGATAGAATAAAATAGAAAGACTCTTCAGGGACTTTGTCATGTCAGCAATTGGGTGAAATATTAGTTTTATTAAGGCCAGTGAGAAAGTTGATGCAAGATCTCCTAACCACAAACATATACTTAATTATGAAAAGCAGACTGCATAATCATCTGCAAAACCTCCTGTTCTAAAGTCAGCTGAAACATTTAAATATGTTACTGACAAAATGCAATTAACTGCAACATTCTTTGCTCTACATAGAGGTAAGTGAAGGCCTTTGACTCAAATGATGTAGAGAACATAATCCAGTAGCTCTTAATAATTTCTTTAGTTCAGCACAATCAGAGTACAAACATTATGACAGGCACTTGGAAAGAATCAGTGATCATCATCTGGCCCCAGGCAAAACGTATGGAACAAAACAGGGCTGTCTGGCAGATAATATCAGTCCCTAGGCTGTCTCAGTGAAATAGTATAAACTACAGCAAATAACATATTGAGAAAATAAAATAAAATAAAATAAAAAAAAGTGATAGCATACAAAAATAAAAATTAATAAAAACTTTACAGTTCCTAGTTAATGTTTGGTTGAATGGGTTTATATACCAAAAAGTAATGAATTTTTTTCTAATTTTTTTTTAAGTTGCATTTTCTGATTAAATGAAAGGAAGTTCCCTCTCAGCTGGACAGCCAGGCAGCCTGCTCAAGGATGAAACAATTATCAGCACTATGAGAAAGACTCTGAATGGTATAGCTGTGACTGTATCAGGAATGAAATGTATTTTGTTTTCTAGTCAATTTTTTGAAGTGAGTTAGTTTGTAGTTTTATAGAATTGCAAAGGACAGCTCTCTTTTCTTCTAACACTCAGCTTTTCAAAATTTTGTACAGATAAAAATTCTGTGTACTGGTAGCAATAAAGAGAGAGGTCTCTGGGTGTAAAACTGTTAGCTACAGGAGCTGAGACAAGATTAGTGTTGTTTTTTTACAAACCACATTCACAGGTGGCAATTCTCTTGTTCAAAGGTTTGTACATACAAAGGCTCACCCAAAAATATGAACTTTAAGCCCATGTGCAGATGTGAGACAGCATCACGTATTATCAAACCACAGTTGGATCCAGAATACTAGGAATGGACACCAAACAAATACCCTATACATATTTAGAATAGAACTTTTGAAGGCAATGAAACAAATGTGAAGGGAACATCAGGGTGAACATGACTTCTCTCAAGACAACTTATGCCCAAATTTTTAGTTTTCTTCCACAGTCATTTGTGCAACACTAGATATAGTTGACTGGCCTGCCCATTGGGGATCAGTTTGTTTTCTAATGGATGTGTTTTTGCAATTCACCCAAGCATGGGTTACACCAGCATGTTAACTCTGTTTCTAGACTGTTGACAGAGGAAACACAATGCTGTTCATTCTGCTACAGGTAGAGTGCTGCAATGAAAAAGAAAATAGTATAGCCCTGAATACTGCTGGAGAAGATCATATTCAAATAGTCTCCATGGCCATTTTACTAAAGACTTCTAGAAATGCACTGTCTTGCAAAATGCTGGGACTGTATGTTTTGCTATTGCCGAGGGCAAAAATCTCTGTAGAAATTGCTTTCTGGTTCAGTACCTCTTTGAAAAGAGAAAACTAGAAGACTTTCTTACCACATCTATGACTGTAGCTGTTTTTTTGGCCTTCTGCCTCTTTATGTCTAAAAGAAATACGGAAATAACTAGTGAAGGAAAACACATTCACTTCTGAAGTATGATCTGCATCTTTCCGTATGAAAGTAGTTGCTCATCTCCTTTGTTTTTATTTATTTAAATTATAAATATTACTGAACACAGAAATTCTTTATATTTTTGTTTTATATTTCATGAGAAATTACAGAATAAAATATAACAATTATGGTTAATGAATAAGAACTCCTTCATGTACAGGGAAAAAAACACCAGAACAACACAATACTCTATTTCACCTCTCATAAAAGATTACTGCTTTCACATGTTAATGAAATTCATGCTTCTGGACAAGAATTCACTGAGAAAAAACATTTCTTTTAAACAAAATACATATGTCTGTGTTAAAAACAGGAGCCAGACAGTCATTAACCAGAACATAACAGCTGTACATAACTGAGTAAGGCAAGAAGAATCTCACAGTCAAGAGAACCTCAAAGGTATTTGTGACATGCTGTCTCAGCTTTGCACCAGCTAGTCTATGTTTTGCTTCATCCTATAACACATCAAGCTGGACAGGTGGTGCCAGCCCGGGGCCCACGGCACTGCAGGACCGGCGGGGAGGGGGTGGGGATATGGGTGGAAAGGCTTGTGGTTGGGCACGGCCCTGGGAAGGGGAAGGGTCTGAGGGGGCTTCCGGCTGAGGGGGCTGGGGGTTTGTTTGTTGTGGGACCTCGTGGCGGGTGGTTGGTGCTCCGGGCAGAGCCAGCGTCTTGCCGGGCAGAGCCAGCATCTTGCCGGGCAGGTCGGTCTGGGAGTCGGGGTTTGAAAGTTTCTTTTCTCTCTCTTACTCTCTCGGCCCCCGGGCAGTTTCGTGGGGGGTTTGCTCCTTTCGGGTGGTTTTTTTCTTTCTTTTTTTCCCTTCTCGGGGTGGGATCCTTTATCATTTGTTCTACCCTCTTCCTCCATTCCTTAAATTACTCATTAGCACTAGCATTGTTAGTAACTCCCTAAGTTTCATTTATATAATTAAATAGTTCTTATCTCCACTCCTACGGGCTTTTCCTCGGTTTGTTCCTCTGACCCTTCCTCACCGGGAGGGGGGGGGGGGGGGGGGGGGGGGGGGGTCGGAGTGGTAGAACGGCTGGTTATGATAAAAACCAGGACACTGGAGTTAAACCACGACACATGCAAAATGCGGTTATCCAACACAATTTCCCACCAAGATCAGGTCTATAATCCGATCGGTATAAACAAGTCCCCCGATGGGTGTTTTTATAACAGTGCTTCCTGCTTCCGTGTGGGTTTTTTTGACCAGTGGTGCCTTCTTCCCACACAACAGCAGAAATTAATCTCTACATTAATGTGCAGTTACAGACATGAGAGTCTGTCTCTGGTACTCTAAAGCAGTTGGTAGGTTTTGGGAGGGGCCTGTTACAAGATGAAGCGAATTGAGTGGCCATAGTAGAAAAACCTAAATCTGTACTTGTGAAGATAATTATGAGTTGTCCAGAAAAAATTTCAATGACCCGGGAACAACTGATGGTGCTCCTCAGCCAAGATAATGGTGAAGGCAGAGACTGCTTTATTCACCAAACTGTAAAGATTCCAGAGTTCCAGTAGAGTTGCACATTCCCAAAGATAAAGAGAAGTCATATGACGGTCAGAAATGAAGGTGCCAAAGTTTTCACAATATATGTTCTTTGCTAGTGGGGGGAAATGCGGAAGTCAATGAATCAAGATTCCTTGACAATAGAAAAGCATCTCCAAATTTGCTTGGCTGAGTTTCTGAAGGGCAAGTAGGACCATGTTCAAGTGAAAAAACACAGATAACACATTCAAACCCAAATATGCTAACTGGAAATCCACCTTCCTCTTTTCAGCAGTAATAGAACCAGTGGAAAATACATGCGGACTGGCAGAAATTAGTTCTGACCCAAGATTTTGAAAACTTTGGTAGTCATTTACAGAGCTGTGTGACAATCATCAAGTGGCTTGCTGAACTCCATGCAAGCTTTTTCTTTTGTTCCTCAGGCTCACACTGAGAGTTCTGGCTTCATAAAACTCTTAACACTCAAAGCAAAACATTAGGCTAATGTGTTATGTTCCCATGCAAAACTACAGAGCTTTGTAAGGTTTCCAATGGAAACCACAATGCCTCCCCGGCATATCCTCCCATGGCATCAGCAGGTGTCATGTTTTGTGAATTATTTAAATCACAGTGGAAGGTTATAGTTAGGAGCCCGCATGAGTATGGAGAAAAGGAACAAAAGAGTTTCAGTAACTTATCAAAACCACTATTTCAACTTATACACAGAAAAGAAAAAAATGCCAACCCACCTGAGGTCTCTCAATAACTATTGGCAAATGAATGAGCTTAATATAGATCAACAAAGCACACCTTGTTATATCCTGTCACTTACTAACAGGAACGTTCTTACTATGCTGGTGATAATTATGATGACTTCATCTTGCTGACTGTGGTGGATAACGTTAGATATTCTATTCCTAACTTTACAGTCAAATGATAGAAACATAACTTTGAATTGGTGATAAAAGTATGTCCAAATAGCACAGATAATGCCTTATAAATCTAATGCTTTCCTAAATGTAATTATTTTTAAAAATAATTCAATTCAGGACTTCTCTATTGAGAATTCTGCAGTGCTGAACAAACTGTCAGTTGGAAATACAGACTGCAAAGCAGAGCTCTCAAACAGTGAGAAAATATTCAATAAAGATTCAGAAAGACAGGGGCATACCACTCCATCCATAGAAACCTGCTGCCATAGGCAAATAATCTGTTAGCCAGCAAAAATAACATCTGCAGGTTCCAGTAACCACTGGAAAGGACGAGGAAGTTACCTATAATATTTAGGAAACAATTTGTCTTAAGAAGTCTATCAGCCTGCACATCATGTCTAAGGAGTACGGGTAGGAAACTTCTGGATCTGAGGGATGATTACAAGAAGTGTCATTTTGATGTGTTTGCTGTGGGTAGCAGAACATCTCAAGAGGTACTGGGTTTTGAGGGTGACAGAAACACAAGTGCGATTACCTGATTATGACATTTCTATTTAGAACCTGGGCTGGCTCAGAGTGCAAAAAGATGCATCAAAAAACACAGAGGCATGTTACATGGCTTATCAACAAGAGACTGCCATTCAATTTTGATTTTGTTTAGTCTCTGTGAAGGCTTGAAGGTGGAAGAGAGGCAAGTGTCAAATTCTTCATTCCTCTTGTGTTCCTTTCTGCTGTTGGCAAACAGCTTTTATCAACGGCTGTGCCAAATTCCTCACTGTTGGGTAAAATGGAAAGTCCATTTACTTCTTACAAGCCAACATTAAAGTGAATACCTTGTGTTCTGTCACGAAAAAACATCATGTTGCAAGCTGTTGGACATAGGAAACAAAGAAAGGTTATTTCTTACTTCAAGAAATAGAGTAAGATTATGTGAATCAGCATTATACCGTAAATATTTCTCAGTTGATGCAGGAGAGGAAAAGGCCAACAAAACCCTCAAATCTTAAAACACTGCAACAGTTATTTTATTTCTTATGAGGAAACTTGGTGTGATCCTCTTTTCACTCTGAATACTGTGAATAAGGAGTACAAAAGTTTCTCAGATCTCCATGAAGCTGAATGTTTACCTACTAGGAGCCACAATAAATAATCACAGTACTGGGGAAGTAGTATATCTTCTGCATTTAATTAGGATCAAACTCAGGTCAAAATTATGTTCTTTTTCCTGTCCATGTTATGTCTTATCAGGAGCAACAGCAGCAACCTTGCTGATTACATTAGCACGGATCAACATAAGTAATTTGACATTCTGGTCATTATTTCCTAGCCTGTGAAAACAACTTGATGTTGAAGCCCATTATATACAGAATAATAAAAGGGTAGGGTGAGGGAGAGCTGCAAGAGGCCCTGCAGTTTAGCCTATATTGTAAGACAGAATCAAGTATATCTTACTCATGATACCCTTCCAAATATTTGCTTAATTAGTTATTGAAACTCCTGTTTGATAGGAATTTGCAGACCTTCTGATGCCGTTCATTTATGTACTTTAACCTCAAGTTAGAAAGATTTTTTACTAATTTTATTAATATTTATACTAAATCAGATTATCGGCAAAATAAGTTTGGTACAGCTCTCTCTGCCCATGAGGAACATACAGATGGAATAATCCATGATGTCTTTTCAAAGACATGGTCAATTCACCTCTTCTGGTTGTTTTTCCACATCACACAAGAATGCAACTCATCCATGCTCTGATCAGATACCTTGTTTTCATATCCATTATAATGTTTTATTTCCGACTCCTATCTTGCCTGCAGTTTTTAACGTGTGGATTACAACACTGGACATATGTACTCCTATCAAAGCACAACTGGTTCTAAGGATTTTTCATGCCTTACATGTAAGATGCTTGCTAGGACACTTCAGTTTGATAGCTCTTTTTTTAATAACTGCATTACACCAATGATTCACTTTCCACCTGTGATCCAGTCCAAGCTGAGACGCATTTTTGTGGTAGTTTTAACTACCCAGTTTTGCCTTCTTTGTATTCTTGCCTTTCAATTTTCTTTCTCCTTGATTTCTGTGAAAACAATACCAGGCAAGGTCTGAGGGAAGCGGAGATTCACTCTAGCCAACTCCTGTCCTGGAAACTTGGGAACCTGAACCCTGGACTTCAGGACCACATATCCCCAGTGTGCCCTCCAGAGGTACCCTACGAGACTCTATTGGAAGAGTCTTTCAGTTTAAATGAAGTCTTTGACTGGTCTTTGAATATTATATTTCAGTTAGTACCTACCTTACAACATCACTGTACCCAGACTGTAGTTCTCTACTCAAGGCAACCTCTATGGTGTAATCTATATCAAAAAAGTATATATATAATTGGCTTAATAGTTTATTGTCAGTTCTCATTCTCACTTGCTATCCTCTTATCATCAAGAATATTTTAGTATTTACAAAATTCAGATTACATGATTTTTTTCTCAGATCCCTTTTGATACTGAAGCTAGTCTTCCTGATCTCTTTAGATACCTTTTTAAATATAGTTGTTGTGTTCGCCCATTCAGGATCTTTGAGGTCTTGTGTTTCCTCCAGGGATTCCTGAAGACAACTGCTAAATAGTCAGATTGCTTTGTCAAGTTCTGCCTGAGTACTGCAGTGTATCTGTTGTCTTGCTGGCAACACTAAATATTAAGTATCACTTTTTTTTGTTTGTTCTGTTTCTGTTGTTAATTTTAACCATGCTGAATGTCTGGCTATTGTTAACCTTTTTACAGAATCTTGAAACAGTTTAGATAATCAAAAAAAGAAAAAAGACAAATTCGTTCTTTTTCATGTCAACAAATTATTGTTTGTCCTTCTTAAAAAGAGGCCTATACTGCTCTACCTTTTCTAATGTATTTTTGTGATATTTTAATTTTATATGCTTCTTTGTAAATTTCATTACATTCTTTAATTTTCCATTACTTTATCACAAAATCTTGTACATGTTTTTCTATGTATTCTTAGTACTCTGTCTTTGAGACCCTGTTTTATATGATTAATGACTAATTTATATGATTAATAGCTCATCTGAACTATTTATCCTTTGGAGCACCAACCCAGGAGCTCTCACTTTTATCTTGAGTTTTTGTAAAACTCCCTTTGGGGGATTTCTTTCTCTTTGTTTGTAATCATAAACACTTGTGTTGGAACTGCTACATCCAAATCACTTTTCATCTTCATATTCTTAGTAATTTCCTCAGAGTCACATCTAAACCTGCAAAAGCCTGATTCCTTTTTCCAGCTACTGGATGAAGGGTCATGCCCAACCCTTTGCTGAAGGTTTTGGCTCATTCTGTCACCTGTATTGATGGCCATGAGTATTTTAGCTCTGTCATCATATCGTACATGACAGCTTGGAAAGCAAGTGATAGATGAAATATTTTAAAGATAGCGTAGTACAGTGTATTATTGAAGACTAGCATTTTAAATTTAAATGTTAATATGTCATAGAGATACCAAACACTGAACACCAGACAGCTTGACTAAAAATGGATTAAAGCAGGCAGTTCCAGATGTCACAGAAAACATGTTTTGATATCTGCAGGCTTCAATAAGATTACAGCAGGCATTTGAAAACATGTGTAAAAAGCCCTTTTGAGACATGATTAGAATACGATAGATGCAGCCAACAAAGAGTGGGAAGGAGAGATCTGTGGAGGTCCAAGACTAGAACATTTTGGAAGTAAAATTATTATTATTTTAAATATATTTTAAAGAACTAAAAAAAAAAAACAGCAGGGAAGGCAGTGGAAAAGATGGACCACTTTGAAAACTTTCTATTTCCAATCTATAGAGGAAAATATTTTTGAAAGGTTTTCCACACTCAGATACAATCAACATCCATCCTATCCTGAAATAAACACAACATATTTACAAAGATTTGCTTACAAAACTATTTATCAAAATAAGCTTTTTTTAATTACTTTTGTGCTAAGGAAATCTAGAATACCACACTTTCTGTAGAGCCTGATACAAAGAACACTGAGATTAACAGACTTTTTTACTCACTCCAGTGTTCTTGGAATAAATCCAGGAATACATTATAGGACAGCTTTTGCACTACTCTGTATAAACACGTGCATTGTACTAACTCCTGGAGAAAAGAATTGCTGCATTCAGCATACTAACAGTCAGAGGCATAGGGAACAGAATGGTAAGAACTATGGTTAGAACTGCAGGGGGAATAATATACGGGGTTTTACACTCATCACTTAAATAAGTGTGGGTTCCATAATATGAGCTTATAATTAGAGTTTTGATTTTTTTCAAAATATATAAAATTAATAAAAATTGTGTGATAGTGTGTCCTTAATAGATGGCATAAGTCAATAGAATAGTGACAATTGTGTAGTGTGATTCTAAAAATATCTCCCTTAAATTAAATTGTTTTAAAGTTCATATTATACCGTGAGGTGGGTTTTTTTGGTTTTTGCTTTGTTTTGTTGTTTGGGGATTTTTTTTTGTGAAAGTAGAAAGCATTGATATGGAAAGTCTTTTGCAGGACTTTTAAAATAAGTTTTGAGAGGTTTTTTGTTAATTCCTATTGCCTGAAAATTATGATCCTGTACAACTACAGGGTCTCTCTCTCAAAATAGTGGAAGAGCTAAAGAAGGTATTTTATGACCTTTAGGATTTGTGGGAGCTCATCTAAGGATGCAGAATATATTGGAAATAAGTTGCCATGGGAGAGGGATTCAGATAAGTGTGGAAAGGGACAGTGTATGCTGCCTCTGTAAAAGTACTTTGTAAAACTGCAGCTTTCAAAGCACTTCTTCCAGGTTTTCTCCTGGAATGCTACATCTACACTTTGTAGTGGAAAACAAAACAAATCAACGAAACCCCACATTTTCATCATGGGAATTGAGTTTTGATTAAATGTATTTTTCTTTAAAACAGACCTGCTTCCATGAAAAGTTTTAATTAAAAGATTGAAGAACTGCACATAGGAATCACATGTAATTCACTGATAATTTACTTATTTCCATTTAGAAATATTTCTGTCATAGAAGTTACAGTGTGATTTTCTGCTATCACCACCTTCTCCTTCTGGTTGTGTTCCCCAGTCAGACTCAGCCTTCAATGACTCACTAAAGATAGTGAAGTCCCAGGAGTGGAAGGCAACAGTGCATTACAGGAAAATGTATTCTAACCAGGGAATCTGTCATATGGAGGATGGTAACAACGGAAAGCATGGGAACTACTTTTACTATCTGGCTGGGGTAAAAGCTGCCATTTTTTCCATATAAAAATGTCTGGTTTCAAATTTTCAAATATTTTCATCACTTGATTTTCCAATGAAATATAAACAGTTGTTATGAGGATAAAAAAAAGCTGTCATTCATGTTTACTTAAACAAAATATCGACGTTTGAATGTTTCATCCATACAGGAATGAATGAAGCCCAGGCATATAGCAGCTGTTCTAAGCCAGCTCTAGTGATATTTTTCAGAAATCATGAGAATATTTTTAGGTAGTATGTCGTTGTCATCCAATGAGAAGTCAGAAGCAGAAGTGTAACGTTTGCCGAACTGTACACCAGCTTGTACAACAACTGTACAACTTGCCAAACTGTATAACAGCTCTCATAAAGCAAAATTACAGCCAAAGAGCCAATGCAAAGAGCTTCTGACTGACCCTACGAAAACAGCATGTTTTCTTATTTATATCAACATCGTGAAACATGAACCTAGTTTTGAGTCTGCATGAAAGGGGATGAATGCATGGTTAAAACCCCATTATAGGTAGATGGGTTCTGTGGATATGCTCTGACGAACTCTCTCTCAGCCTGATTTTACAAACCTGATGACAGGTCATGGCGAAATTATTGGTGGGAAAGGATAGCCAAGAAAAAAGGGCTGTCTAGGACTCAGAATGTGAAATAGGAGTGTCATGGTCCATCTGTCTCTACTTCGTTGGGTAATATTCTGAGTTTTGACTACATTAAGTATCACTTCTGCACTCCAGTTATAAACAAAATATCTGTTTTAATTGTTGTGTGTCTCCACACAAAAAAAAAATTAAAAAAAATTATGAGGAAGAGCTCCAAGCAAAACAAGAGCCTTATAATTTAAAATTGATGGAACACAATCATTAACTGTATGTCTGTCTGAACAGTTTAAACAGCAAATAGGGAGAAAAGGGCAGATACATCTTTATTTGCTTTACTTTTTTATATGTCTGCAAATTATGTAATCTGCCTGTTATCAAGACTGTTGTTAGAATAGCAGGAAAACAAATAACATGTGTGATTTCCAGTATTGTTTAGACAGATGTGATCGGGAAACTTCCATGTCAGAGGCAACTCAGGGGTTTTTGAAACTGCTGACAGGATACTATGATGCATCCAATAACATGTAAAGCTATACTGATAATTTCCATCCAGTCTGATAGCACTACCCTGGTTCCCTCAGGCTGGATTTACATTATTTTCTTTTTGGTTTCCTTGTTACATTGTGGTTTTGAGATTTTAAACTTCTTCATGGGCTTCTTAGTAGTAACAATAGCTCTAGAAGTAGTATGGTAACTCCTAGAGGTCAAAGCTAGATTCTCTATTAATACCTAAAGAAGAGATTATCTCTGTCTTGAACGCTCAGAGATTTTATTCACAGTGGAGTAAAATGTATAATTATGTTTCATTTTGTCATAACAATGCCAGCCTAAATACAAATAGCATGCAAAACTATAGCAATAATGATGATCACTATTGATTTCAGCATTGACAAACAACCTAGGCACTCCTTATCTCGAGCATGCCTTTCTTTTCACAGGTGGATAAATCAAATGAATATGGAGAATACAAGAGTAAGGGCCTGTAGTGATAGGACAAGGGTTAATGGGTTTAAATTGAAAATGGGGAGATTTAGATTGGATACCTAGCCTTATACTAGCTGTTTTGAAGAAAAGTAACTCTGTCACAACAAAAACCAGCACAGATGATCGGAGGGCTGGAGCACCTCTCCTGTGAAGAAAGGCTGAGAGAATTGGGCTTCTTCAGCCTGGAGAAGAGAAGGGAGAAGAGAAGGCTCCAGGGAGACATTATAGCACCTTCCAGTACCTGAAGAGGGTCCACAAGGAAGTGGGGGGCGGGGGGCTACTTTTTACAAGGGCCTGTAGGGACAGGACAAGGGGTAACAGGTTTAGATTGAAAGAGGGGAGATTTAGATTGGACATCAGGAAGAAATTCTTCAGGGAGAGGGTGGTGAGGCACTGGAACAGGTTGCCCAGAGAAGCTGCGGATGCCCCATCCCTGGGAGTGTTCAAGACCAGGCTGGATGAGGCTTTGAGCAACCTGGTCTAGTGGAGGGTGTCCCTGCCCATGGCAGGGTGTTGGAACTGGATGGTCTTTAAGGTTCTTTCCAACCCAAAGTGTTCTGTGATGCTATGATTCTCAGAATAAATATTAACTCATCAGCATGATGAAAGTGATTATAGAAAACCTGTTAACTGGATTTTCTCATTTTGGTAGACATCTTGGCAGAAGAGTATTTCAGGGAGGGACCTAGGAAGGGTAATAAAGCAGTGTGATTGCATGCAGCTGGATTTGTTGTTCAGACAAAGTCTTTTTTTTGGACTGTGACTCTCAGTAGGAGCCCTGTATACAACAACATACAAAGAAGAAAGATTACAAAAAGAGCTTAAATAATTGAGAATATAAAAGCTAATATTTTTAACAGTGAAGTTTCAAATTATATCTAAAGCAAAATACATTTTTCTGCCTATTAATGTCATAAGGAGTCAGTCCTCTCAGTGTGACATTTGCTCTTGCATGGAGAACCAGAAGAAAACATACGCAATGCTTTAAAATCTTATTCTGGGTATACAATGGAACTAAATGTACATTTCATTGCCAGAAGAGAAATGTCATGATTCAGTGGCTCTCATCGTTTCTGAGAAGTACAAATATAAGTCTGATCTCATCAGCTGAGTCTCTGAATCAAACATGTTGCTACAGACTCTGATTTTTTCCTTCAATGCATTCAGTTCCTTCTGAATCAGATTCATGCAGTTTGCTTCTACATTTTAACCAGTATTGGTATAAAGAAATTCCATCCTAAAATGCTTACAAACTTAGACTTGTTTGAAATAATGCATTGAAAGAATTACTCCTTCCATATCATGACAATTTGTTCTTCTATGTGTATTTTCCCCTAGAAAGTGTTGAGCAGTCTATTGGAGATTTACCACATCTCCAATATGAACTAAAAAGTAAATCTGGAACATGAAGTTGGGACTGTCTTTTATTTGTAGCAGGTGTTGGCTCACTAGCACTTTTAAATTTAGTCCTTCCTTACTATGAGAACAAAATATTTCAAATTGGCCTGGTTCTGGCTCTAAAAGCACTGTTTACATCTGAGATGGGAGATAACACCAAGGGTTTTTATGACTTTAAAATAAAATGAACGACTTTAAAACGTTTCAGTATGATATCTTCTGAGACAATACTCATATGTCAATGGCACAGTGATGGGTAAATTATTGAGCACAGGCAATCATATTTCTTATCAAACTTTCAAGACTTCAAAAACATTCCCATTTCTCATCCTCTTAAAAAAAGAGGATTTTTATCTCCAAGTTATTCACAAAATGGTAGATACAAACTGAGTCCTAAATGGTCAAACCTCTACGGTCATGGCATTCTGCCTCCCACATAATTGTTTTTGTCATTAGATTAGTTGGTCTTCAGGGCTTGGTTTTCCTTTCTCTCTTCTGTCTACCCCTCTCCTACAGCTTTAAACTTTTCCAGTGGAGGCTCCCTTTATCCCAGACATGATGAATTCAACTTCGGTTCAGTCACTGTTTTATCACCAGAAAACACTGAAGAAAATTCCTGTCTGTATGTATGTTGGGCTGGAGTGTGGATTTGTGCATTGACCGAAGGCCACCCTGTCTGAGCAGGATACAGCCTGCTCCCTGGTTTGACTGCATCCCATACCAGTTAGCACTGTCTCAGCCTCATATATTTTGATTGTCTACCCTGAACAATGATGATTTAGTCTGGGCAGTCTTCTGCTGACAGGGCTCACATGGGACCCTAACAATCAGTAAAACATGCTGGGGGCAAGGTTCTTAGGAAATGTCCTGTAAGAGCAGGAGAGCTTTTCCATGTGGATGCACTCTGACATCTACAGAGATGAACTGAGGTCACACAGTTTGTCATACCTTTTTCACAACATACAGGCTCAACTTTTTGAGTGTCAATATAATTAAAAAGGTAACTGACCATGTCACATTAAGTTTTGCACAGTTTCTTGGTTGCCTACCTATCTGATAACAGCCTCTGCTTTGGAGAAGGAAGATTTAGACATGCCCTTACCCAGTACATTTGTATTGCTATTTACCTGTTTCAAGGAGCAACCATTGAAAGAAATTCCTTTCTGACGAGGGTGGTAGGAGCTGTGGTTATGATAGTAATGTCTCATTTCAGACCCTGGTTGGAAAGCCTTTGAAGAAAGTTAACTTACTAAAGAAGATCTGCTGAAGAGGCTCGTGGAGGATGAAAGGGGTACAATACCAGACATAAGCACTACTGTTAGTTTCCAGGACTGGGTTGAATCTGAGCCTTTCTCTTTCTTCCTCTCTACATCCACACTTTTCCTTATTTCTGCCATCATCTTGTGCAGAAGGGCACTCACTCTTCTCCAGAACAGGAGGCCAAAAGCTCAACAGCTGGTCTGTAGGCTGGAAAGGTGCCTGCGTAAGACAAGCTGTGATGTGGGCTAAACACTTTTAGTTTTTTCCTAGTTCTTTTGATTTTTTTCCGTGGTTTAAAGGAGCCCATAGTCTTGTTTAGATCCACTCTCCAAACAGTGTTGTTTATTATTAAACTATGATGCAATATAATAATACTATGATACTGTTCTATGCTATAAACTATAGTATATAGTATGATAGCTCTGAATTCAGGGTATTCAGTAGTCTTAATTTTGAATTTCACTCATTCAAATGCTTTCTTATGAACTATAGGAAGCTAACGTGATCTAGATTCAATGCTGACTTTGTTTTGAAAGCTGGGTTTTGTGTTAGAACATTAAGTTCTCCCACAAGGAGAATTGTTTAACAGTTCTTCATGGTACTGTTTAATGTCTTCATCAGTAACATGGACGATGGCATCGAGTGCACCTTCAGCAAGTTTGCTCTATGACAGCAAGCTGTGTGGTGTTGTTGACATCCTGGAGGGAAGGGATGGCATCCAGAGGGACCCTGACAGGCTGGAGAGGTGGGTCTGTGCCAACCTCATGGAGTTCAACAAGGCCAAGGGCAAAGTCCTGCACCTGGGTCAGGGTAATCCCAAGCGCAAGTACAGGCTGGGTGGAGAATGGATGGAGAGCAGCCCTGAGGAGAAGGGCTTGAGGCACTGGGGGATGAGAAGCTGAACATGAGCCGGCAGTGTGCGCTGGCAGCCCAGAAAGCCAACCGGATCCTGGGCTGGATCGGTGTGGCCAGCAGGTCAAGGGAGAGGATTCTCTCCCTCTCCTCTGCTCTTGTGAGACCCCACCTGGAGTGCTGTGTCCAGCTGTGGAGCCCTCAGTTTAAGAAGGATATCAGCCCATTGGAATGAGTCCAGAGTAGGCCATAAAGGTGCTTAGAGAGCTGGAGCCCCTCTGCTATGGGGACAGGCTGAGAGAGTTGGGATGGTTCAGCCTGGAGGAGAGAAGGCTACAGGGAGACCTTATAGCACCTTCCAGTACCTGAAGGGGGCTACAAGGAAGCTGGGGGTGGGGGGTGTACTTTTTACAAGGGCCTGTAGTGACAGGACAAGGGGTAACAGGTTTAGATTGAAAGCAGGGAGATTTAGATTAGATGTCAGGAAGAAGTTTTTGATGGAGAGGGTGGTGAGGCACTGGAACAGGTTGCCCAGAGAAGCTGTGGGTGCCCCATCCCTGGAAGTGTTCAAGGCCAGGCTGGATGAGGCTTTGAGCAACCTGGTCTAGTGGAGGGTGTCCCTGCCCATGGCAGGAGGGTTGGAACTGGATGATCTTTAAGGTCCCTTCCAATCCAAAGCGTTCTGTGATTCTATGAATAATGTATTGTTTTCATATTAAGCAGAAATACACACAGACAATTAGATAATAATGTTCTATGAAATGAAGTCTAATGCTTTCAGCCAGGCTGAGAGGTTTAGTCTTGGACGAGTCCCTTATAATAAGTGGATTACCATGAGGAAGGCTAGCAGAATGGAGCCCATGATCAAATTAGACAACACTAGACATAATAATGTTTGAAAAACCTTTTAAACATATGGGCTTTCTTATCCTTTATGGACATTTGAAGGAAGTCACTAGTTTAACACTATAATTACAGCATGTAACTATTTTGTTTCCAAATGTAATTATTAAACCCCCAAACTGATTTTCATACATCTGTAACTTCACACAATCTGATTTTAGAGGTTGACCTATTTTTCTACCACAGAGAGAATTGATTCTAATTAAAACATAACGACTCCTTATATTTGATGATATAGTACCTTTAGAAATATTTTTTCTCTCAAAATCAGTCTTGCCGATAACTTTTTAGAGCTGTTTTTAGTGGCAAATTCTTTTGTACTGAAATAGAGATGAGCCATACTCCTAAAAGGAATGAAAATATGTCTTCTTTTGAATTGTGCAAATAAATCAATTTTCCTAAGTTTAGTAGCTTTCTAAACATGCAAGTAATTCAAATTATTCATGGTAATATCAGATTTATTTTCTAACATCCTGGCAGAACAGACGAAGAAGCAGAACAATGATATATCATTGTGAATACTTTTAACATCAGAAGATTTAGCATCAGATTGTTTGAGCTTCAATTATACATGAAGGAATAAAAAGAGTGGTTTAGAATACAGTTCATTCTTAAACAGCATAAAATCAAAGACTGTAATTTAGATATTGTCCAAGCCCGGTTATCCCAGGAAGGGGGAGATTCGTTGTACCCAGAGTGAGATTAAGATACAAACGAGGTCAGATGCCGCTAACAAAGGAGTTTATTTTTGTTGTAAGAAAATAGCCATAGGAGAGAAAATAGAAAAGGGGGAAACTTTAGCAAGCAGTCAGGATAGAATTGCAAGAGATAGATAGTCACCGCCATGACTCCAGTGGCACCCTGTTGGTCTGTAGTCTTGTAGTCTTCAGTGGGGAGGGTCCCTGTCATGGTTTGGTCCCACAGTCTTTTGTAGGGTATTTTTTGCTGACTCCTGCCTCCTGCACAGGTTCTCAGGCTAGGCATCCTGATCCCATGGGGTGCAGAGGACCACTATGTGACCACTTACATACTTTGGCAGGCTTGGTGGTCCTCTGTGTCTGGACCCCCCATGAAGCGATGCGATTGGTCTTTGTCCTTGGTTGGAACTGGTCTCCAGAGGGTATTTGCTTCTTATCTGTTCAGTAAGCCATTTGGATATTCAGGCCATAGATATTCAGGCCTTCAGGCCCTCCCTGCTCCCCCAAGCCACCAAAAGCCAAGCCACCAGGAGGTTTCACTACTTCATCAGCAAGCTTTGAGACAATCAGCTCAAGTTAAGGGCTCTCACAGATATATAGCAGTTTGTCTTCATGTCTGAAAAAGTGGAATATGGCAACAATTAATTCTTAGAAAATGAAAAATGATATCAGATCTAGTGAGTAATTAACATTCTGAATGCACTGTAGCACTGAATATTTAAAATTATAGGTAAAATTTTGGTAAATTCTACTATATGTGTTTAGCTCAGTCAGTGTATTGGTTGGTTATTGACTTGCATGAATTTTGCTGCATATATCAGCACCTTCAGTATTTACCTCCACCAAAGCAAGATTTCCAGAGAAGAGATTTATTTTTGTTAGACCAACTGATGAAGTCAGAAAAACAAACAAGATTTTTTGGCACAAACCCCTTTCTTTGGATTTGAAATGAGAAAAAAAATTAATGTCCTTAAATCAATGAAATATTGTCTCTTGTTTGGAACAGATGCACATCAATCAGAAGGCGTTCATATCTATCACAAATTTCTACAATGCATTTTCAGAAGTAGTCTTTGAAAGCAGGCATGTTGTTCTGCGAGCTTTATCCACAGGGTAGTGTAGTGTTCATAATGTTACATGATTTTGTACCATATGCTTTCAAAAGCAAAGCACTTCTACCAATATGGTACAGCTTTGATTCACCTCTCAGGCTCCCTTTACTGTAAACCATATAATATTAGTCCTGAAAAAGAAAAGAGGAAAATCAGAGTTTATTCACTTCTGATATGAAAAATAAAATTCTTTTCTGATGGCTCCACAGCAGCTCAAATGCATTTAATCTCTGATTTTAATCTCCTTCCTGCACTTTCAATCATTTGAGAGAATAGATTTGGATGAAAGCTAACTCACTAAATTTTGAAAAAAACATTCTTGTCAGACTAAAGAAGACCTTTTGCATATTAGGGTGAATTTAATCAGCTCATGGAGGGATCTAGTGATTGCCAGAAATACTTCTGGGTGAAGAATGGAGGTGCTCATCTTGGAGATCAGGTGAGAGGAGATGGGATAAAGATCACTATCTCCCATAGAAAAATATGGGATGTAGGAGACATAATGAGCCTTGAAATTGTCACATATGCTAATGGACATTCATCAGCTTAGTCAAACTATGAGTCTGTGAGCAAAACATTGTGGGAGCAGTGGTAGACGTGTAAAAACCAGACGAGCTATTTAAGCAAAACAGAATGAACATAAAAATGTTTGGGGTTTTTTAAAATTTTATTAAAAATACCCAAAGATTGAGTTTCCTTTTGTGAAATATCAGTGTAACATTCTACTCACTGCCAAGCAAGTGATGGTTTCCCTCCAGTAGCAGTCTTCCAGGGGAGAGCCCTTTGTATTTTCTCTTTCAACTCAGCAATAAGAATACAGAAAACAGAACATATTATTACCTTCGCTTACATGTCTACCCATGACTTGTCTTCTGACATATATGTTGCCAAAATGCCTAAACTTCCCTCTTGGTTTATTAAAGTGAGTAAAGTTTACTTCACAATCAAAGACAATTTAGTTTGTAGCTTTCTGTGGGAATGGATTTGCATTTAGACATAGAAGCGTGTAAAACTTATGAGTAATGATTTGAGTCTAGGTTGAAAATCATATCGTTGGATTTGTTTATTCTCATTCAAAATCTGTCCTTCCTTTACATCAGTGGGATTTAGTTTTAACCAGAGGCAAAATAGACAAAATGGAAAGGGGGTAACAAAATAAGCCTTATAAAGTATATCTTGAAAGAGGGAGCTCAGTATTCAGAATTCATTCTGCAGCATGTATTATTAGTGTCAAAATGGCAAGTTAAAAAATGGTCCTGCTGCAAGGCAGACTTCTTAGAAATGTGAAGCTCAGAGAGACTCTGGTTGATAGGATTTCTTACAAAGCATCGTAATGAGTATGCACTGAGCTGACAGTACTGTGCAAATTATGGCTACTTATATTTATCCAAAGAAGCAGCACAAAAACTGGTGATCTCTGCCATAGTGATTCCTACAACACAGAACTCAGAACAAGGATTATTTACAACAGTTAATGTCCATCATGCAATTTGGTCCATGGGCTAGTTTCACCCATAATCAAATCTCCTTGAGGCACACATCGGACTTGCCCATCTTCTCTCATTACCCATCAAGTACATCCAGGTCCCTGAGTGGAAGCAACCCCACGAGATGACATGTGAAACATGCAAACACTGCCAGTACTGCATCCAGATACATGATTACTACCCAAACCAGTAGTATACGGACCAGCCAAATAAGACTCTTAAATCTGGTTGGAGCATATATGATCAACAGCACAAGGAGCACACAAGGCAGTAAATCCCACTGTTCTATCAAAGAGCCAAGAACTTAATGTGCTGACCAGCCACCACAACATCTCTACGACCAATACATACCACACAATCCCATTTTAACACACAGCAGTCAGGCCTGTTCTTATCTCAATCCTTCGAGCCCCACATTAGGCGCCAAAAAGGACTGTTGTGGTTTACTCCGGCTAGCAACATACGACCAAGGCACTCTCACAAATCCCCCCTCCCCTCCTCCAGTGGAGGGGAAGAATCGGAGGAAAAAGAAATAAGGAAGCTCGTAAAATTGAGATAAGAACTATTTACTAATTAAATCTAAATCAATATATACAGATACTACTAATAATAAATAATTAAAATAATAGAAAATAAAACATATGATACAATATAATACAATATGATACAATTTCTCACCATCCACTGATCAATGCACACCCAGATGTTGAGTGATGAAAATCAGACCCAGAGAGCCTGAGAACCACAGCCCGAGAGCGATCGCAGCCCGAGAGCTGCGGCCCGAGGGCTGGGGCCTGAGACCTGTCGCAGCAGACTCCGAGCGAACCCTGTCAGCAATAGCGCAACCAGGAACACTATACAAACTCACCAACTCCCTCACAAATGAGCCAGCACAGGAGTTAGCAAAGCAACTAACGCAGGGAGGGTTAGCAAGTGCCTGGGAGTAAGTGAGCAAGGGAGTAAGGGAGAGAGAGGAGGGCAGAGTAATGGCTACCAGACCCCCTCCCCGCCCTAAGAGACCGGAACATGATGTACTACAGAATGAAATACTTTCTTGGTCAGTTTGGGTCAGCTACAGTATCAGAAGCTGAGAAAGACCTTGAATTCAGTACAGGCCCAGCGCCAGCTGAGACCTTATCAGTACTTCTCTCAGCATTCAGGAACACAGCTTCCTAGCAACCACAGTAAAGGGAGTTAACCCTTTCCTGACAACCTAGCACACTGTTTCACTATTAGAAAATGTAACTCATTTGCCATTTGAAATTGGAACAGTTGACCTTCATTTCTGGTGGTGTCGTTTATTTTATAGGCCTATAGAATAAATGTTGCACTCTGCATTTGGCATTCACTGGTGTTCTGTGTCTTTTTCAGTCCAATGTTAACATTCTGTAGCCTTTTTTTTTTTTTTCTCCTTAAATTGTCACTAAAGAAAGAAACATTATTGGGTTTTGTCTTCATTTCCTATTGTGTGCTGATTAAGGGGAGTATGATGGCTTTTTCATTGAGTGCAGAATTCACAGTCTGTGCAGAATTTGTCCTGACAAATGCCAGTGGAATGCCAGTTATTCTCTGACACTAATAAATTGCCTTTGGCTGTGATAGATGATGACTCTTAGGGGTAATGGATAATAGTCTGTAAAACCAATTCTTTTGATATATTTAGCCATTTTATTTGAGTCTACACATACTTGAGAAACGCAAGCATTTTAAACTATAGACTTGCTGTGAGCTTTAAACTGTGAATATTTTGAGAGTAACAGAACTCAAAACATAGGGTCTGATAGTCTTCTCTGTGAAAGGAAAATAAAAAGCGCTTCATCCAAGTATGCATGGAAATCCAGAGATGAGCTGAATCCACTGCTCATGACTTGCAGTTCTTCGTTAGCTAAGAGAGATTCTTCTTTGATTTTTAATGTCATCTGAGACTCTTTCAGCACAAGGCAAAGCAGCACACAGCTTCATACACAGCTTCATGTAACTATGTGTTTGCTTATCCTTTTTGTATCTATTATTTTGCAGCAGGTAATGCTTAAGGGCAAGGTCAGGAGACATTTTTCAGGGTTTCATGCGGTGATCTGCCCCTGTATCAATATCACAACTGGCAGATGCTATTTTGACAACACCCATGATTTTTCTCATAATATGTAGTTTACTAGTACTACAAGTAAGTGTTTATTGAGGTTGTTCAATTGGGGTTCTTCAATTGGGCTTGTTCAACCTGGAGAAGCGAAGGCTCTGGGGAGATCTTATAGCAGCCTTCCAGTCCCTGAAGGGGCCTACAAGAAAGCTAGAGGCGGACTTTTTTACAAGGGCCTGTAGTGACAGGACAAGGAGTAGCGGTTTTAAATTGAAAGAGGGGAGATTTAGATTAGATATCAGAAAGAAATTCTTCACGCAGAGGGTGGTGAGGCACTGGAACAGGTTGCCCAGAGAAGTTATGGATGTCCAGTCCCTGGAAGTGTTCAAGGCCAGGCTGGATGAGGCTTTGAGCAACCTGGTCTAGTGGAGGGTGTCCCTGCCCATGGCAGGGGAGTTGGAACTAGATGATCTTTAAGGTCCCTTCCAACCCAAACCATTCTGTGATTCTATTTTGTTGGTATTTCTTTCTTGGAATATGGAGCCGGTATTACACTCAAAATCTTTTTTTTTTTTTTTTTTTTCAGGGAAAAGAGGAAACATGCCCTATATATAAAGTCAAGAGTTCATTTGTAGTATATTTAAAATTTTGACAGTTGCTTGTTACCCTTGTTAGATCCTACTACTTTGTCTTCTTTTTTATCTTCAAGACTTGATTTGTACAAATCCCAACCTATGTTTCTGTAACTGACCACTGCAGTTTGGTTTATTGCCATAAGGTCTCCAGTGCCAGCCTTTGTCCAGTCTCTTATTGTTCCATTCCTGTACTCCCCAGTCCTGCACCTCTACTTCTCAAGGCCTCTGTTGTTTGATCAGACCCGTATTTCTCTTCACTGCAAATGAAAGTCCTGATCTGCATAAGATCTGGGAAAACCCTAGCTATCCATCACGACTGATGCACTGCTGAGTTGCAGCTTCACAGGAAATTATCCACCTCGGAACAACCCTGACATAGTGCTAGTCTGTGATGACAAGAGACAGTAGGTGTAGCTCCTCACAACTTGTATATCCTCCAGGAGTTCCTTCTGTTAAAGGAATGGGATGAGGATGAGGGGAATGCTGTCATTGAAGCTCAGAATTATAGGCAGCAACCCCTGCCTCCTCTGCCAGCATGCATGGATATCACAGGCCAGGTGATGCCTATGTTGGCAGAGTGTGGAACTGAGGACTGGACCACAACAAAAGTAAAGGAGATCTCTGCAGATCAGCCTGGCACAGAAACAGCAGAATGCCTTTGATGGAGATTTTACTGTTTCCACACCCTGGAATTCAGCAGAAAATACTCCACAGAGATTAAAGAACAGGCAGAGATCCTAAAAGTTCTGTTTTGTATGCTTTTGTTCCTTAGAGAGGACAAGAGAGATGAAAGAAGATCTCATGGAGTAATGAGTTCTAAAAAAGCTGAAACCCCCTTTTTTCTGGAAAAAAATCTATGGTGCCAATTATTGTGTACAGAGGACACAATACCCTGTAAGTTACTGACAAGCTTGTAAACCTGATTCTTGCCATGAACCGCTTGTTTGTCAAAGAATAAAAATCAGAGCACAGCAAGCACACAAACATTCAGAGTACTTCAGCAAGGAAACACTTTGTTAAGATGTGTTAAAGGCAGTTAAGTAGCAGTGACAGATTTCCAGGAAAAGCACCAGTTTCAAGTTGGGAGGTTTTGGGAGATTAATATAAACTGAAAATTGAAAAACACCTTGTTCTTGATTTCAGATCATTCTGTAGAGAGCAAAGCATCTTCAAGAACGGTGAAAAGCTTTGATTTGTACCACCAGGTATAGCAGCAAAAATAAAGACTGGGTGTAGCTGAATATTCTGCAAAGACTTACTGGAAATTTCTGTTTATTGCTTTCCTTCTCTTTTGCTTTTCTTTTCCCTGCCTTCTTTCCATCCTTGTTCCCAAAGGAACTATCTTCTCTGTCAGCAATTTGAAGAAGGCAACATTCACCTTGAATCACTGGATGGTGGGAGGAGAGCATTATGAAAGATTCAGACTGGCACAGGGTTTTAAAAAATTTAATTTGAAGTGAGAAATTTTAAGTGAGAAAAAAAAAGCTCATCAATCCAAAATGGGGACTTTTATTTTTTCTGTCAGAATTTTGTTTCATAAGATGTCCTGACTTTTTTTGATCTTGTTCCAATGTAGAAGAAAGAAAGAAAAAAAAAATCCAGTTGAATAATTTCCCACTAGGACAGTGTCATGGTCTAATCCTATTCAGCCAGCAACTAAACACCACACAACCACTTATTCACTTCTTCTGGTGGGATAAGGGAAATAATAGGAAAAGTAAAAATGAGAAAACTCATGGGTTCAAATAAAGACAGTTTAACAGGTAAAGCAAAAGCCATGCAGACAAGAGAATCAAAACAAGGAATTAATTCACCACTTTCCATCAGCAGGCAGGTGTTCAGGCATCACCAGGAAAGCAGAGCTCCATCACAGGTAATGGTTACTTGGGAAGACAAACTCCATCACTCCAAACGTTTCCCCCTTCCTTCTTCTCCCCCCAGATTTACATGCTGAGCATGGTGTCATATAGTATGGAATATTCATTTGCTCCGTTGGTGTCCACTGTCCTGGCTGTGTCCCCTCCCAACAGTTTGTGCACCCTCAGCCCACTTGCAGGTGGGGTGTTGTGAGAAGGAGAAAATACTTTGATTCTGTCTAAGCACTGCTCAGCAGTAACGAAAACATCCCTGTGTTACCAGCACTGTTTTCAGCACAAATCCAAAACAGCCCCATACCAACTACTGTGAAGAAAACTAACTCTGTTCTAGCCAAAACCAGCACACCCAGGAATCCAGTTCTATCCTATTTCTCTCTTAGGTTCAATATATATTTCTCTAAAAACCAGCAAATCATCAACTTGGAAGAAGTAGCATTTTTATTCAAGAAGTCTGTTTATTTTTCAACACACTAAGAAATATGATAGTTATTTTGATCCTGACACTCTCACACCTTCTTGTTTCATTATTTTTATTGTGCTGAATTTATGATTTTTTTTAAGTTAATTAAATTTCTAAAAGCATCTAAACAAAACCAATTATGCAGAGATCTGTATTTCACCATAAACAGACTTTTGAGTCCACAGGAATGTAATTTTAAAAAATAATTTTATTTGAAATTCTATTATAAATATTTCCATGATTCCTTTTTAACTCTTGCTTTTCAAAGTTTTCATTCTTCAAGTTTAACTTAAAAATGCAATCTTGAAAGTTACAATCCAAGCTGTTTCTGAAGTACAGGAGACTTAAAATGTCTATTTTATTTTCAAAAATTCAAATTCCTCTTTTTTCTCCCTCTATTTAGGTTGTCTGATAGTCTTTAACAGTATAGCGGGAAAGTTCTAAGCACAGGATATTTTTCATCGTAATCTATATGAATGCTGACTACTAAAACAGGATAACATTTGGGGAGAGACTTTCAACTTTTTCTATCAATACATTAAAAAGTTGAATGGCATTTAAACTATAAATATATGTTAGTTTTTCTAATTGTTTTAGCAAGAATAAATCTGTCATTTTTATAGTCAAAATGTGTCAGATTTTCATTTCTAAAATGCCAGATTATTTTCGAAATTTACTTATACGTAGTTAGAAAATGAAATGGAAAATATTCTAAAATGCACCTGGTCATGTAAGTTTTGATTCGTACTGGAAAAACCCACTGTTTTGGTAAAGAATAACAATATTGTGACCAACAAGTTTTAACATCACTTATTTGAAGATGTCTCTTGGTGTGTGTCTGTGCATTACAGCCTGCTGATAGACGCAGAGTAGATAAGGATTGCTTCCTTGGCCAGTCCATAGGAGCTCAGCCAACTCTACAGCAGTTCCCGTATGAGGAAAAGTCTTGAAAATGTGCCTTCAAATTTGATCATTACCACGTGCATATTATCCTGTCCAGAGGGTCACTCCTTATTGGCATGCCAAATGTTGGAAAAATAATGTATGCTTTATGGAATGTTCAACTGCCAAGTGATACTGGCACAATATTTTCACCATGTACCATCATAGAATAGCTATCAAATGGAAGAGCCACATCCAGGACATGGAGAAAAAATGCTGTGAAGACCAAGCATCAACTCTGGGACTGGCGCACAGGATGGTGCAGGTTGGTGGGCTGGCTGCTTGCTGCAACCACCAACATGGGCAGGTACCTGGGATGGTTGTTGGAAAGCCCAAGGGACACTGACCAGGGTAGCCTGTGCCAGGTTTGGTGGTGTTGGCCAAGGAGTTAAGAACAATACTTAGCAGAAAAATCAAGGAAAGTATTCAAAGAAACATTTTGCTTTTGACAAATCAACATTTTCTGGAGGAAAACCAGCACATGATAAAAGTTTATGTTCCCTTGTAATGGTAAATACTTTCGTGGCAGTCTTTGGCATGGCATGTCAGAAATGGAAGCTTTCTTTGAAATGTTTGTTTCTATTCACATTTAATTTTAGATTTGTTAACAGAGTTCAGCTGACATTCAGTGCAACAGGAATAGCAGAATTCAGACTTTAAAATATTCTTAGACTGAATTTTAAACAATCAGAATTTATAAACTCTTTGCTAATGATATTTTAATTACAAATTAATGTTTTGTCAGGGATGAAAAATATCAAACCCTAGAAAATTACACTCTGTGTGCAGCAATATTTTAAAAAATGCAATTTAGATCCAGGAGAAGTACCAATCTGGGGATGCAAACATCAAAGTAACATATTTTCTATATTACTTACCTTCATTTTTCCTGGTATTCCAGTCAACATGACCCATTGTTGTGAAAGCAAGTAATAAAAACCAGTGTGCTAATGCATGTAAAAAATACCTATTAAAATAAAAGCCTGCAGATGCTGGGTCTGGTTTTTAGGGAAGGGGTCACCTTCATCAACATTACCAGCTGGACTTTTCTTGTCTGGATGTTTAAATTCCTAACACCTTTTTTCCCTTTTTAATAATAGGCAATTCTTTTATATTCCCAAGTATAAAAACTTTCCCTAAGAACTTTCTTCCCAGAAAGCAACTTATTTTGCAGATGAGAATGATTTGTAATAATAGAGTAACTTCAGGTTACTTTGATTATTTGAGCCTGTTTTGGGAACTTTCAAACTTTTGGCATCTAACAGTCTACACATTCCACTTTTCTATGTTCATTTCCTAAGCTCTTAGATTTTTGTAAGGAATTGAGTTAACCATTTAGGCAGTGTGTCACGTGTGCCAGTTAACAATTCCAACTGGTAAATCTCTGCTGGGTATACCATTTCCAGACCAAATAAAAATCTCAAATACTGACATAAAAATGGTCAATGAGGCATTGGAGGAGGTGAGTCATAGTGGAAAGGAGACCATTGCCAGTCAGATGCTACATTAGCTTAAAATAAAAAGAAGAGCCAAGTCCTGATTGCGTTATTTTGCAAGAGGTGATTGTACCAAGGGAAATGACACTTCCAGAGTACTGTAGCTGTTAAAATAAACTGGAAAAAAAACCCTACTGCTCTTCAATGATGTAAAGGTAGGGCAGAGATTCAATGTGACACATTCCTGGTCAGGATATGCCAGTACAGAAATGCAGTGATCTCGCTAAGTTCACTCAAACTCTGGCTTTTGAAGAGTGGGGATTGCTGACAGTGGGACAGGTGAACAGCTTCGCTGCTCAGGTCCCCACGCTGCCCCAACTATGCAGGTCCACTCCTGTGAAATGGCTCCTCAAATGCCACAGCTTGGTGGGTGGTGGTTCAAAATTTATCATGTTTATCTTTAAAAATGGACTGTAAAATTCCATGGCAGAGGAGCAGTTTCAGTAACAATTCAACTGTCTTCGCTAGGGTGGCAGAAGGTCAGGTTACAAACCCAGAGTAAGTCATCCTTGCTGCTGTGTCTGAACTATTCTCATGTATCTTATGACTTAGGGACTCAACATTTTGCACTGCTATTTTTACATGTAGCATATTATATGGCTGACTTTCTTCTAATCTTCAGAAGTGTGTGCAGGGCTTTGGATCATCTACAGTATACAGCAACATGAAAAATTGTGTTCATTAGGAGATTTGGCACACACTGAGTCTCCTTTGAAGCCTGGTTCTGTAAATAATCTTACGTAAACTTTCTTGTTCAGATGTTGACTACTTAACAGTGGTCCTTTCCCTGTAATAGACATGCACAATATTCCAGTTTGGATGATGTCTTACCTTAAAGAAGATATTTAAATGACAAATACTATTAGCTGCATGTCACATGGTTTTCAGATATAGGAGAAAAAAAATCAAGGGAAACATACAATTGTCAAAAGCATTCAAAAAATAAACACTATATACAAAAAATAAAACCTAGTAATTTGTTGCCTCAGCTATTAAAATCTTATTCTAAATATCTGCTTACAAAATGTGTTGTCCACTGGGACAGACATCCCAAGAAATTGATTGCCCTGCAGAAATGCTCCTTGCTGACCATATCAGTGCAGTGAACTTATTCAGTGTTTATGGCTTACAAAGCTACCGATGGTAGGAAAAAATTCAACTATATCTATTTTGGCAGAAAATTCTGGTTCATTGAGCCTGAAATGTTTACTTTCTAACATGTCAGGTTAGAAGTATTTTTGTCTGGATGCTTGATGACCTACCCTACAAGAAGTGTGTGTTTTCAGTGTTCTTAGATTTGTGTTAAGACAATTCGGCACATTTGCTTTGGAAATTCAAATTAATTGCCTTAAGATCCTGGAAGCATAAGTTCCTAAACTTACAATCGTCTGCCTGACAGAATGGTTTGTGGTGCTAGGAGAGCGGCAGATTATTCTGGGACTGGCAGTTTTAGGATACTGAAGAATAAGATTGCTCACCTGACAAGCATGGCTGGGTGGGGTTCTGAGCTCCAGCCTCACCTAAGGTCACAGCCTTCAAACACTAGGGATCCTGGAATTGCTTCAAACTCAGGTTCCCAGGAAAAAGAACACTTTCTTTTTTTCTTCTTCTTTCTTCTTGCAGTTTGAGTGCTGCTCTTCTCAGCTGTTAAAGGCGTTCAGTGGAAGTAGGCTGCGCAGCAACCTGTGTTAGGAGTGGATGAAAAGGCACATGCTACATGGTATTTCTGTCATTCCATTTCTTACCTGGTAAAATAAGACAACACCAAAAATAAGATAACACTTTCCATGATACCAATCTTTGATCTCCTTACCCAGTGCTATTTTTCAGCATAAAAATGTCTGTTAAAGGACAAAATAGCTACTGTCACATAGCTCCCTGGAATGTGGTTACAAAGAGATCCTGTTGCTCAGAAGAAGGGCTGACACATTCAGTGGGTAACACAACTTGCAGAATGTTAAAGGTGATGGTTCTGGATGCAAAGCCTTAGCCCATGGTTGAACTGGGTATTTTTGGATCCTTTGAAAGCATTCCTTTGACTAATACGCTTAAGAAGAAACATCCCGAACAAGCGGTATGGACTGATGTGAACTCTGCTATGGAATGTTCATGATCTGTCTCCTGCACTAAAAATAATGCTCTCAGATCCCAAAACATCTTATGTCTTCTGTAATGGTTTTGTAATATAACAGCTTAGAGTCAAGATAAAGCTGACTTTCCTGACTAAGCCAGGAAGTTTCCATTATACTGTGCTAGAGTGAAATACCAAAGCATAAGCCTTAAATTACGAAAGCCATCCTGACCACAATTAGAAGTTGCTCAGTGGATTGGATATGGGATAGAGAAAACCAAGAACCTTTCTTTTGAGCATTACCCAGTTTGATGAGTCAGATTTGGTTTACAGGCTGGCTGACACATGAATTCTCATGTCTCCAGCTTCCTTGTCAGGAAGCCTGTGGGTGAATCGTTCTGGTTTGAGCCCATTTTTATGGGGAAGGAAACACCCATGCTAACAAATATTTAGGATGTTTTGAGGTAATGTTTTAATGTACTGAGAAATTATGTTGGCACTATATGAAAAAGGAAACTGAGGAACCCTTTCCTGCTAGGTTACTACATAACTAACAAATTTCAGCCACCTACACCTTTACACAGGATGAGAATTTTTAATGTGCCTGTAAAATTTGTTGCTATCCCACTTTTCTCTTTTCCCACTGTGTTTTATTGCTTAACTATCTCTTGTTAGGAAGTTAGAAAAAAAAAAACCCTGAAACACCTAGAATGGGTGACTTGAATGATCTTTCTAGTTTCTGTGCAAGTCAAGTTAGTGATAATGGCTCATTTCTAAACAAACAGAAGAATAATGCTGAGGTAAAACAAATGTGTGGCAAAGATCCTATGAGATGCATAATTGTATTTGGGCAGATAGATAATTAGGTTGTATGAGAACTTATTTTTTGAACATCTGAAGTGTAGGTGGACTTGAGGAAACAAAGCATTAAAGCTCAATTTTACATTTATTTTGTTGTCTTTGCACACTTGTCTCTGTTTCCTGTGGTGCCAGCCATCTGTCCAAGCCCATGTGCTTGATAGGACATGTCATGGTATACCGCAAGGATCTTGGATAACATTGTGTTTAATCCAAATCTCAAACTCTGAGTTCTGCATGTAATTCTTTTTTATATTTATCTGATGCCTGGGTGTGAGTTCAAGTCAAATATAAAACATCAAGGCATGCTATCCTTCAAGGAATGACAATCCCTTCTATTAAAAAGGTAGTATCATGGTGCCAAGCATTCAGCTAAAAAAAGAAAGTACATATAAAAAATAGCAAGTGCTTCTTCATGAGGTTTCATGGTCCATTTTGGAGACTGAGATGCTGGCTTTTGGTATCATAGAGATTTTTTTGTATGACAAGCATTAAGTAGAGGCTGTACCTCACAGGACAGGATGGCCTGCACGGCAAGATGCCTTAGCAAGTCTGTAACAAAAGTTAGAGCTATAAAACATACAAACTAAAGATTCTGAAGTTAGGTGTAAATAATTCAATTGAAGTAATAAAATCCTCAACCTCACCCCAAGTGAGTTAACCATATCATACATAGAATCCATTGTAGTTTGAATTCAGTTTTATCAACTTAAAAATTATTTGAAAATTAATCAGAAACAAAAGCTTTTGCAACTCCATTTGTTATTTCTGTTGCTTATTTTCAACATTCCTTATATTCAGTATGGAGACACTGATGGGTCTGGATGATTCCCAAATAGTGAGAAAGAAGAGTACATTGAGAGCACTGGAGATCATGAGTTTGTGTCTGATTCGGCTGCACATGTCCTGTATGATCTTGGGCAAGAGACTGAACTTTGGATGCTAAGAGCTTCTTTTAAACATTTTCAAGACTAAATGTATCTGCATCTATTACTTCAACTTCATTGATTCACATTTGTTTTTAAAACTCAGCTGAGAAATCCCAAAGGAAAACAGGCTGTGTATAAAACCAACCATGAAATTTCACCAGATTTTTAGTTGAATTACACTTTTAAAAATTAATATCATATCCTAGTTTTATACGTTCAGTCTCAGGAATATGCGCTGGGAGCCATTGTAAATTTTCTCAGTGAGTAATTAGTCTGAAAGCTGTAAACCCACATCTTTATTTTAACTTTCAGTTGTCTAGTTCACCTTTCAGTATGGATTGGATCTTGTTATAAATTTGACAGCTGGATTGAAGTAGCCATTATCCCTGTTTTACTCTTAGTATAGGTGCTTAAGGGAAGTCTTTATCACTCTAGACTTTTTGATAAACTAAATAGCTTCAACTCCCAGGATGCCATTACAAGGGAAGACTTTTGATTTCTCAGTTTCCACGCTATCAACTACACCGTAAATTGTGACTAGACTATGTGAATGTGGTGACAGTCACATCTCTGTCAGTACAAAGGAAATGTAACCGCACAAGTCCTGCTTGGGACTCTATATTGATCCTAGATGCATTCTGTAAGAGGTTCAGCTGTTGCTCCTCCATCACTTCAGAGTCTTCTCCAGGAGCATTGACAGTCAGCTGTTCTCTCAATAACATCTATTTTCCAGATGTTTAAATTCCACTGACAGAATAAAAAAGCATGTTGTCTGCTTCCATTCAGCAGACAAAGCTATCAATTTGTTCAGCCCCAGGGAACTTATGCTCTCTCTTCGTACTTAATATTTTCAAAAAATAGGTGCCATCTTTAATTGGTGCTATCACCAACTTTATCAGTGTTTTTGTTTTATTCTAAGTTACTGAAAAGAACTACATGTTTTGTAAAACTAAGAACCAGCTCCTGCAGATCCTTCTGCTCTCTCAGAACACAGTCTGATTCTCTAATTATCCTTGCGATCTGTCATGGCTATTTTTAATGCATGTGTTTGGTGCATCATGTTAATTTCAGATCATTTTAGGTCTTAATCAAAATGTCAGGCAGTATTGAGTCATGATCATTACAGAAGTGTAGGTATGTTACACCAACATCCATTACCTTATTAACCAAACCAGGATCATTAAAAGGCAAAACTAATTGGAAAAAACTCTAATGGTTTTCTGTAAATCTTTAATCATTCTCTTAATTGTTCATTAAAAGTGTCAGCCATTCCCGTATTTACTGATGATGGTCATATTGGTCTATTTTTAATTGCTTTGTTTTAGAAACATTGTGAGTGGAACATTAACCTTTTTCAGTCTTTATGAACCTTTCTGATATTGCAAGAATTATTGAATCTGAGTATTCAGTATACTAGGGAACTCTTTAGTCAACTCTTTTAAAATTCGTAGGTTGAAGTTTAAAATGTTTACTAGTTGCTGTCTTATATTGTATTGAGTTACAGTTGGTATTTCTGGAAAAAACCTGGAAATGTAGAAAATTCGTTAATATTTTTAAAGAAAATTACTGGAAAAGTTTTAAGTTTTAATTGTCCTTTATCAGCTTAAGGAAAGGCTGGAGAGAATGAACAAAGCACAAAGGAAGTGGAAATAAATTTTCCTCTAGACAATAGAGGACAATGAAGGATGCTGCCTTATTATATGAACAATGTAACTGATGTCAGTGGAACTGCCCTGTAAGTAAAGATGTATGTAGTCGAAGTATATATAGGACATGTTTTGGATTAAACTTAAAACTACAGCATGGATCTAATGATGAAATTGCAGTGCTATTAAGAACTGAGTCACACTGAGACAAAGACTGGGGTTCATGTTGCATAACTTCAGCTACGTAAAATTTAGGCATCTATTCTATACTAGCCATTTATGCCTTCTTTGTAATTACTGGGAAGACATAAGATGATCTGGAGTACCATTCAACCCAGAGATGCTGAACAGCTGAGGATGGCTCAGCTGTCCTTTGTGGGTGCCCATCTGTCTCCAGGCAATCCAGAGAAAATAGATTAAACTAGATGACTAACATTTATCTGGGTAAAGACAGGTGAGATGAATTCCATCCAACATGACTGATCCAAGGAGATCTGGAGTGGAAAAAAAAATCATACCACTCCTCCCAACTTTTACAAAAATATAACCATTACACATTTTTTTCCAACCGAGATTTGAGTTTACTGAAATAGAAGTGTTGGTTTAAATGCAATTTGCATTTCAGACTTACTTAGGTTTTTTAATCGCCCTTTCACAGGAAGCAACCCTGGAGAAATGCCAATTATTGTGCAGTAATTCTTTCTAATCGGAAAAAATCATGTCTCCTAAATAAAATATGAATACATTTATAATCATTGCATGACTGCTTGATTATATGACTATATATCTTCCCTTTTATTAAAAGCAAAGCCATATGCATTTGAAATTATTAATTGAATGCATTAGGTAGATGTAACTTGTGTCTGATACTTTGCTCATACAGAATACAAAGATTTCCAGTTTAGATTTAAGTTTCTGTGCTCAGTCAGAGAGATTGTCCCTCAGAAAAAAGCCCCTATCTTTGAAAAGCATAGTCTTGTCTCAAAACAGAAAGTGCAGTCCTGCTGACTTGCTTTTTTCCTCCTTTCTCTCATCAAACCAAGCACAGTCTAGCGCTCTGAGATGGAAGAAAAGAGCAAGACTCTACACAATTCACACCTAGTAAAGAGGAGACAGGAGGTGACATGCTTGATTAACCATTACAGTTTCCATGCTGCTATCAACAAAATAGAGCACCTGTGGAGAGGAGTACTCTTTTATGCCTCCTGATGCACAGATTCACTTGATTCACAGATACAGAATACGGTCTGTGAGGAGTAATGAGCAATGTTCAGTAACGATGAGTGAATTTCTCCTCCACCAAATGTTATCTGTTGACAAAAAAAAAAAAAAAACCAACCAACTGGCAGAGAAGACACTGTGGATCTTTAAATATCTCAATGTTATTAAAAATCTTAGACCTTAGAAAATGATTGACAATATTTCAACAACAGGGAAATGGTGACTGAGGACTGTGAAAACAGATGGTGCTTGACACTTTTCTGGAAGAACCCGTCAGCCCCATTAGAAGACCATGTCATCTAGATTATAGGAAAAAAAAAGAGAATATGCTTGTATTAAAATGCTGACTACATAACTTTTAAAAAATAATTCTACCTGGAGAGCAGGTAATGTTGTTCTATAATTGTCTAGGGAAAACTGGAGAGCCAGTGAAGTTGACATGGTGAACCTGGCAGTCATGGCAGCCTATGGAAGGTGTAAGTGGTCCAGCAGTCTGGAGAAACCCTCTTTCTGGACTCGACTGGCACTTTGCTGGATGCAGAGGATTGATATTTTTGTGTAAAGGAAATTGCATACACATACAGATACACATACTTAAATATAAATGCTTGTCTCCTTTGACACTGTGGGTGACATACGTGCATGTCTTCTTCATATTTGTGTTCATAAACACACTGGTGTATATACTTCACACAAGAAGGTAAAGACTGGCTTGAATTGTCCTATAGGCATTTAGTGCTGTTTTAAATGTCTTATTTAACTAAGATACCTACTTGAAGATGGCCTATATTTACAGGCAACTTACAACTTTCTGGAGCTTCAGCTGGAAGCTGGCAGGCTACTCCCACAGTGCCTAAAATGACAGTAGACACATATGTTTGCATGGCTGAATCCCATCCCAAATACTGCAATGATGAGGAATGTAGGCTGTCACCTCCTGCTTCATGTATTCACCTTGTGACATATGTCACAATAACCAAAAATCATAAAATATAGCATTTTATGTGTTCCCAACAGTTTTAGTTCATTATTGAGTTAAGATTGTCTCTCACTAATTTAATCTGGTCAAAGTGTGCTGCAATTTGTTACTTTCCCTTATGACTCACCCTGTTTCCACTATGGCTGGCTCACTCAGTGAAGTGTGTGAAGAGACATGGCTTGTGCAGTAAATCCAGCTGGCTTCATATACAGTTTGAGGCTGTGAGTGAAAAAACCTCAAATTTCTTTTTACTTTTACTTTGCACTTTCATGATGGAAAATGACTGACAAGTTCTTAATTAAAAACCACTGTAGAAAACCAGATCTGACACCCACTAAGAAAAAAACCCTTCCTCTATTAAAAATACATATATATGCATATATATACATATATATACAACTTATTAAGGAAATGCATAAAATAACTTATGCTATGGTATGGTATGACAGTTGTGGTATTTCCATCACATCCTTTTATTCAACAGTAGAGACAATACTGTGGTACAATATTTCTTCATTGAACCAGTACTGCTTTTCCCTATATTTAAAAAAAAAAAAAAAAAAAAAGAAAGAAATTAGGCTATTACGGACTTCCAAAAATAGTAGCATTCCAAATTATTTTACTTGCAGAAGTACCTTTAAAACGACCAGTGACCGATTTCCTCTAACAGTACAATCTAATGTATCCTTTAAAGCACGTCTTTCATGCTTTTCAAGCTAGCTATTTTTGCATTGTAATCCATGTTATCACGTTGTCTGATTTATGCATTGTTTCCCTGTCTGCAATGCTTTTTAATTTTTTTTTTCCTATAATAGCATAATCGACAATCTTTCCATGGAAGTTTTCATAAAATCTACAGTTTTAAAAGTGACTGTTTTTTAAGAGTATCCTACACAGTCTACAGCTAAACAATGAAAGACTGGGACATTGGAGTGTTCCTAGAACTCAAGGATAAGCTCAAACCATTTTGTGACTTAACATTTGGGGTGAGAACAAGAAATGTACTGTATGCTTCCTATGCCTTACTTTCCATGAGTTGTGAACTGTGAAATTTCAGTTGACCCACTTCCACAGTAGAACGAACTTTCGTCTTGACTGTATCTTAAGAAAAGCATGTCTACATTTGCCACTGTCAGAGTTCAATACTCTCTGACCAGGAGGAGGGTTTAATGTTGACCATAAAATTTATTTATTTAGTATATTTGGGATTTTGATTTAGCAGAGCGATGCAGCAAGGTACTGAAATCACAACAGAAAAATAATATACCGCTTGCAGTATAGTAGTTGAATCACAGTATAAACATGTTTCTCATTACTGGTCTCTGTATTCTCACCGTCATGATGCTGGCTCTCTCCTGTTCCTAGGAAGGTATGCATGGTTGAAGCTGGATCAAGCTCTCTTCCAAATTTATTCTAATATTTGGCCAGATTTTATACTCTAAGTGTGGCTGAGCTAGGTAGATGTATGTGCCTCTTCATGTGCCCTCCAAGCCCTGGCATGCTGGTCTGGGCAGCTCAGGAAGACATTACTCTTTGTTACTTATCTTGGGGAACCTGATGATTCAATGGTGCAGCTGTTGTATCTAAAACCAATGTTACACTCCAGTGTCCCTGGTGTCAAGATTAGTTTAGCATACTTTATGATACAGTCTCCCCTGAGCTCACTATGGTTTTTTTGTCCCTTCTCCAAAGTCTTCTCCACTCTGGTGTGCTTGTTGGTCACAGCCACACAACAGCTGCTTTCTCCTGTGTATAAATTCACAATATATTTTTCCAACAAATGAATTGCATGCAGTAGTATTAGACGTAGAGGTTTTCTTCTGGAATCAAAGTGCAGAGAAGATGGGAACAGTTTAACACAAAACAAACTGCAGAACACAGCACCTACACTTACCTGCTGACTCCTTTTAATTGAGTATGACTGTAGCACGTTATTAGGTATAACTTATCTTCTGAAAAATCTCCTTAAATATTATTTTTAAATGTATTTGGGATTATATTCTACTTTGAAACACAACAATCTAAACACTCTGAGAAGGTAGATACCTAAGAATTCATCATCCCTATGATGCTTAGATTAACACTGAAGGAAGACAGGGAGTCAATGCAGGTATTTTGCTTCGAAACATCCTGCAAGAACTACTGCTTTTCCATAGCTGAGTCATAAAGTGCAGAAAATCATGCAGAGCGATCATTGTGCAGGTGAATCAAAGGACTAAGAGTACAAAAATTATGACTTCTCTGTCTCTTCCCTCAAATCAGATTTTTTTCTTTTTTTTTTCTTTTTTTTTTTTTTTTTTTAAGTAGTGGGTGGGGAGGACATAAGAAGTGTTAGTTTTCTAGTATTTTTTTTTCTCAATAAATCCTTTCCAAAGAAAGCATGCAATAGCCACTTCTGCATTTTTTTTTTAATTCATTCACATAATACATTAAAGGTTATGAGATAGGTTACAAAACCATTTCAGTGGAGGTATTGCTAGATTTACCCAAAATGTATGTCCATGTTTGCCTTTACGTGTAAGACAATATCACTGCACTTTCTGAGTAAAGCAGAGACATACAAAAAATTAAGTGCAGAGGAATTAAGGGACTCACTCAAATACAGTCACAAGTTGTGTCCATATGAGTACAATGAATATGCCTGAGAATATTTCTAAACAAACCAATATTTATGATAATTCATTCAGTCACAGGTTGGACATTAGAGTTACATGTATAAAATATATTTCTGTAGACTCACAGTTGTTCAGGATCCTAGTCTGGAACTGTACATCATATTGCTGAACCTCTGCTTTGACTTTAAGGTTAGACTCTGTGGCCGTCCACCTCACTCAGCTCTTGGAATGTCTTCACAAAAGTCCCTTCATGGATGAGTAAGGTGGCTATCTTGCAAGTGTCTGTCGTCTGTCCTTCCTAATTCCTTTCTAAACACTTCTACAGGCAGTTTTCAGATAGTTCAGAGGAAACTAAAGATCATTATATAGCAACTGAGTCTGAACCACAAAATCATCTCGCACCTGCTCACTGTCTGCTGAGTGACTGCTAATGCCATGATGCTTATTTTGGTTCTGGCTCATTACTGGCGGGTCTTTCAAAACCATTAAACTGATCGTCTGTTGCCACCAGAAAGGCAGAAACTTGCTGTTAGTAGCATTGGAGAGTATTTTGTAAAGACTTCCTTTCCTTTTATTAACTAGAGAAATTATGTTAGTCATCACACGTTTTAAAATTATTCAGATTTCATGTTTCTGTATTAATTTTCTAAATTTGCAGGCTAAAAGGGAGGCAGTTTTCTGCTTGTATGTGAGAAATTACAATGATTGATATATCTTGGGGAGAGATGCAATGTTCCAACAATTCTCTGGCCTTTCCTTGATTTCCATAATTTACTTAACCATAAGAAAAATCAAGTCTATCCTTGTTGGCTGCTCTCTTTATTGTTTATTTTCTCCTTCTAAATTAGGGAATATGCTGACTTACTTCTCTGATTAGATAACATACTTTTTCTCTTTTCTATTTGGGTAACTGCTGAATCCCTTAGATTTAATTTTCAACTAGTTAAACTAGAGAGGTAGAGTCTTCTATATATCTGCTCTGTTAATGACAGTGGAGACGTCTTCAGATAGTATTTTATGTCTATATTAAACACAACGTACCAACTTGCATTATTAGGCCTCAGATAAATACCTGTAACTGTGTGAAAACTGGGATTTATTTCTCCTATTTAGTTGCAGAGTTCTATAGCTGGGCTAATCCTCTTATCAATATCTCATACTTGGGAGAAATGGGTACTGCTAAGATGTGATTCATCTGACCTAGTTTAAATGTCTACTTTAGGAAGAGATTAATTATGCCCTGCTAGCACTTATTTCTCTCCACTGGCAACATGACTGTATTACTTCAGAGATAGGCGTCTGCATGGTGGACATAGACATTATATCAGACTCCTACTTCACATTATTTCTTAGCCAGAACTACAATGTATACATAAGTTTTACAGGCCTGAGGTTCCAGTAGGTCCCAAAGCAGGTTCCACTGGTTTTCTCCAAACTTGTGCCAAGGTTGGGGATTTTTCCCGTGGCTGTAGTAGCAAAGAAGAGCAAGAATGTGAGAGACTGAGAACAGAGAATTACACTTCCCAGATTGTATGTGTGTCTAACAACTGCCATGTGTCTATTTTGCAGTCTTTTGTCTGTCTCTGTTGCTACAGCTCTCGTAAATATACTCTCCAAATGTATTTCTTACTCCATATCCTCAGTTTAAAACTGTCTAATTTATGAGCCTTGTGCATTGCAAAAAAAGTGAGTCTCTAAAGTGTGTTTAAAAATTCTGCAAGAAAGTAAATGCTTTAATTGTAATGTTTCAAGTCATAAACTGTAACTCAGAGAAAGGATGGCACAAGGTGAAATTTGTTGCTTTGAGCAACTGTCTCTTATATGTTTGTTCTGACCAATGAAAGAGATTGAGATGGACTTGCTTTGTTATGAAGTTAGTCACATTGTTATATGCTGTGAACTGAAGGTTGAGTTATTTTACCTCAGCTGAGCGTATAGCAGTATAATTAAGTCCATAGCTTCGAATCTATTATTTTTAACCCACATTTTAATTTTTTTAAAGATGTCCTCAGGACAGTGTATAAGCCCATTAACAAAAAACACAATTTCCCCCTTTTTCTCTGCTGCTGGAAGTATTGTGAGTTACTTCATTTTAAAAAAGCTCAGGGTTTAGTACTTGAAGCTGACTCCATCATGTCAAGACTTTCTCAGCATGGATTTGAATTTCTTTCTTTTCACAAGAAAAGCAAAAAAATTACTGGTCACCTTTTTTAGAAGGACAGGGAGACTGAAGAACAAAAGCAAATTCAATGAACAGTCGTGTTTAATGTTCAGCCCATTATCTGTCTTTGTTGGTTTTTTTAATTAACATTTCTGTCTGAAACCTTCTATATTCTGAAGTCTTCCAACTGTATACTGATTCACAGTTTCAGCAAAATTAGTTCCAATCAAAGGCTCTAAGATTGAGCAGTATATCAAAGAAGATCGTTTGGATCCTAGTATTTTGCTTAGTGTCCAACTTACTTGGGTTTGTGCAATATATTTTTATTCCAAGGAAAAAGCAAAATATTTTTATGCTGAAGATGACAGGAGAAGAGGCTAGAGTCACAGGAGAGGGCCAGATGACTTTGCGAAGCCCTCTTGACTCACTCCTGGAGAAATTACTTGTGTAGAGCATAAAAACTATGCTGGATTTTAAGAAATCTCAGAAACTCGCCTGCAGTTGCTTGTTCATCCAGAACTGTCTAATTTCACTATCATGCAATGGACATGAGCACCAGGATTATCAGGATGCCCCCTAGTTTCCAATGTAGCAGCTAAATTTACTGCCCGCCTACATAAGGGTAGTGTCACTCCACAAGATGAATGTCTCTAATTGTGGCCAGTATCCCTCGAACACCATCAGACAATTTGTCTTTCAAATTCCTTCAGACTATGTGTGAGCTGGAAAGGTTTCATTGAGACAAGAGAAAGTTCCAATATATTTCACACCTCCAGCCTTTCTTAGTAAAGGATGGTGGCCTTTCTTGAAGTGGGAACTAAATAGCTAACATTAAAAGTAATTTAATTGCCTGTAGCAAAAAAGCAAGTGTGTCCCTGGAAAACAGATTTTTGCAGCATATAAAAGACATACTGTGTTGTATTCAGGCTTGCTACTGTCAGATGTCATTTAAATCTCACGGTTATTTGTCTCCATTGGTGCCTTGGACTAAAACCTTAGCAAGGAGTTAGACACTGCAAGTGTCGTGATACTTAAGGTAAATACCATGAGATATAATACATGCAAAACATTCAAATGCATCTAAAATATCTTAAACTACAAAAATCTAGTAGGATGCAGTGAGTTCAAGGGTCTCTGAACAGGGACATCTGGTAAATTCACTTTTAATGGTTTCAGACATTCCTGCCCCAAGCTATCCTCCCTATTCTTCTGGTGAATGTGGTCATACTTGGAAAATCAGAGAGAGAAGTGAACATGTGCTGGCTCATGCCCCAAAAGAAAAACTTGTAATTATATTAGATTTCTGCATCCTCTTTGCTAATATAATGAGTTAGTGAAATGGGAATGAAGAGCATCCTGACACCTCAAATGCATCATGGAAGAAATTCCTTCCTTTCTGGTGCTATATGTAAATACATACTTGGAAATTTCCTATTCTTTTTATTAAGAACTATTTAGGTTCCAAGGTGTATTGAAACAGTGAAGCTGACTGGATGATGGACAGGAACCTCTTTCTATTGTACATCAGCCTCTCTTGTGAGCAGTGAAATAATGCAAGCCCTGGAATTTAATTAAAATGCCTATTATGAAGCTATGTCTATAAATATCTTGTCTTCGGTCTGATAGGTATTCAGTTTATTTCAAAATCTTTGTTTTCACTGTGCAAAGTAGAGCTTTCTTCTTTTCAAAGACAAATTGAATAAGAATGAAATCCCCTCCATTTATTTTCTGGTGAAAGCATACTGCTGATAGTGCTTTTAACTCATGTTTTATCATTAGCCTATTGCTATCAGCAAATATAAAAGCACAGAAATTCCACAGCAATTTCTGAGCCATCAAGCTCAACCCTGTGTCACAGACAAAGTGAACAAACTCACCTATAAATGCACTAAGTTTTGTTTAAAACAACCTGCATTGAACATTACACTTGTAGAAAAGCCGTTCTAGCGCCTCACTTTTGGACTGCTAGAAGACTCCTTTTTCTAATTTCACATGTCAACTTATTCACGGTCCGTCAATACCTGTTACATGTTGCGTTAAAGCTATTCCTTACTTGTAGTAGAAGTTTTACTTGTTATTTGTTTACCTTGCTCCTGGATTTGCAGCAAGCACTTACCTGTCTGTGTTGCATTTACATGTCAAGGTTTTCATAGCAAGGGGCTGCAGGGGTGGCTTCTGTGAGAAGCCAGCAGAAGCTGCCCATGTCGTACAGGATCATTTCCAGCAGGCTCCAAAAAAGATCAGCCACTGAACAAAGTGATGTTGGTATCACCTCTGTGATAATATATTTAAGACAGGGGGAAAAAATGCCAGGAGAAAAGACTGAGAAAATGTGAGAGAAACAACTCTGCAGACCCCAAGGTCAGTGAAGAAGGAGAGGGAGGAGATGCTTCAGGCATCGGAGCAGAGATTCCCTGGCAGCCCACCATGCAGACCCTGGTGATGCAGGTTGTTCTCCTGAGGCCCGTGGAAGACTACAGTGGAGCAGAGATCTGCACTGCAGCCTGTGGAGGACCTCACGCCAGAGCAGGTGGGTGTGTCCTGAACGAAACTGCAACCTATGAAGAGCTTGAGCTGGAGCAGGCTCCTGACAGGACCTGCGACCCCATGGGGGACCCACACTGGAGCAGGCTGTTCCTAAACAGATTGTGTCCCATGGAAATGGCCCATGCTGGAATAATTCTTGAAGAACTGCAGCCAACATTGGAGCAGTTCATGAAGGACTTCATCCCATGGGACAGTCCCTCACACTGGAGCAGATGAAGTGTGAGGAGGAAGGAGCAAGAGAGACAAAGTGCTAGGAACTGATCACAACCTAGTTCTCATCTCCTTGCCCTCCTCAAGAGAATGAGGTAGAGGAGTTGGGAGTGAAGTTGAGCCCAGGAAGAAGGGAGGGGTGGGAATAAGGTAGATTTAGATTTGTTCTTATTTCTTATTATCCTACTCTATTTGATTGGCAATAAATTAAACTAATTTCCTAGACTCAAGTTTTGTTTTACCCATGCTGAGTGATCTCCCTGTCCTTATCTTTACCTATGAATTTTCATTGCATTTTCTTCCTGTGTCCTGATGGTACAGGAGGGGTGATAGAGTGTCTCACCTGGCAGCCAGTGAGGGTCAACCCACCATGGCCATTTGTGGTGCCCAAAGTGGGGCTTTTTAGAATTTGAGATAAGTATAGTAATTGGGAGAGGTAATGGGCAATCCATCTGCATCCTGTTCATTTTTTCAGATCATTAACCAGTTTTCCCCATCTATTGAATATAAATTTGTAAGCAACACCACAGTATGTTTAACATTTTAAGTATTTTTGCTTCAGCAAAAGCTGGAAGTTTACACCACTAACTTCTCTTGAAGCACATCTTTTTTTCCTTCCATGAACTACTTGTTAATTGCAGAGATGACTGGAAAACAGACTAAATTAAGATAATTCAACCCACGATTACCATTTAGGTGTCCCTAAAAAATTAAAGTTCAAGCCAAGGTCTGTGCAACAGTGTGTATATATTTAAATAAATAAATAAATAAATAAAGAGTCGACAAAGTATTTTCCCATGGTCAAGTTAAAAGACCATATGCAATATTTTTTCATACTGCTTTTTCTTGGCCACAACAAAATCCTGCTGGAACCAGGATTTTTTTTTTTTACGGGTGATTTTAGTGGGGCTGCCCTATTTTTGGTTATCTTCATGGGCAATAACTCTCTATTGATATTTTTTTCTAATCTCTCACTGACATTTTATTTTTCTTCTCAACTTGGTCCCAACACTCCCATTGCACCTGCAATGTTAATGCTTTATTGTCATGCGGAATTCCAGCCAAATTACTGGAGCCTGCCTAGAAGCAAAGGCCTGTTCATGTGAAGCCAGTCCTAAAACTTAGAGTCCTAGTGTATAAGTAAATCAAATGGTGCCAGGCAACATCACTCGACTGTAGAAATCAATTCGCTCTATTTTGTTAGAAGAGTCCATGCCATAAACTTTACCTCTGCCAACTAGCCAGCCCTCTCAGACAACACCTGGAAATAGTCTGGGAGTTAGAGAAGACCAGTGACATATTCTAAAAGGCAATTGCTTGGTTTTGGAGGGTAGAGAATTGAGAATATGGAGACAGCTGTTCCATGCCAATTGGCCTTAGTACTGGAAACCACTTTGACACTGTTTCATTTACTGTATAGAGATATTCTTAATGTTTCATGGCATGGTCTCCACTGGAGAAGTACCTAAGTGCTGCCTTACCATCAGTAGCCATCCAAGGGCTTACGACGTGATAATGATAACGTAAAACTCATGATAACATTAACACTGAACAAGTGTGGAGGTGGGAGGTGTGTGAATGGGATGCTACTGGTCTTGTCCTGACTGCTTGCTTTCTGCAGTGTTTTACCACTGATGGCTACAGGTTCCTTATCTTACAGAGACATTCATGCCACAGTACTCAAGATATGCAGTACAGAAAGAGTTCAGTGCTTCTACCTCAGCGAGCTCCTTTGGTGCATGAGATAAGCAAAATGGAGAAGATGTATTTTTATGGCACAGGGAGCAGAAACAGTAAAGAAAACCTTCTTTTGTCTTTTTCTCACAAAGTTGTGAATGCAGTAATATGAAGAAAACCTTTCACATATCAGTGCCTGAGGTCAAAGCTACATGTTCATCCATGCTCCAGGCCATGTCCATCATCCCTCCACATTGCATGGCTCCTACCATCATCAGCTACCATCAGCTTCTACTATCACTGTTTCCTGATCCCCTTTCTAGTTGTCCTGGGAGGAGGAACTTCCAACACCCACCCTCATAACTCCACCAGAAAGCAAAATATGGATTGATTCAACCACTCTATAGACACCATCTTGGATGATGAATAGGTGCATTGGAAAAACTGGAAAAATCTTCATGGTGATATGTTATAATGTTGATTGAGAAGAACAGGAATGTGAGAATAGAGACCCAAAGGAAAAGCACTGACATAACCTACTGGGCTATATTTACAGTAGCACTATACTTACTGTGCACACAGAAAAGAAAAAGGCTTTCCTTCTTAATATGACATTGTGATGATGCAAATCTAGAGGAAGCTAAATAGAGACATTTTATTTCTGTGTCTACTTCAGTGGTAATAGTAGCCTGTCTCTAAGTGGAATTGTTAGCTGAAAAAGAAGGACACATTTTTTCAGCACAGCGTATCTTAGCAGATATCCTGCTTTTAAAAAGGAAAGGAAAATTCACAAAAACATATTTTCAGCATCTGGTTGCACTGGTTGTGAACAGTATTTAGTTCTGTAGCTACAATTTTACAGGTGAAATTAACTGCTGCTATGTACTCTGTTCCAATATAAATGTTGACAGACTGTATAAGCAGGTGTCTATCATTTCTGTGTCTGGTTTATTCTTCATGAAGAGCCTCTTCCTAAGCTTTGCATAAAGATGAACTCACATTAAAAGAAGCAAAATAAGTTTCAGAGATCATTTTAAACACAGAATTCAAAACATAATTACTCAACTATGTCTCACATTTTGAATGAGGTCATTGTGTGAAATTTTGTTTTATTCATAACAAGACAAGAAAAATTATTAGGATTTTATCATTTTGCTTTAATCATCTGACTTTAAATTGTACTGAGCTTCTGCATGCTGGAGGGTTTTTTTTGGTACCTAAAACAATACAATCATTTTTTTTGTTTTCCCAATCCAAACTATACATTACATTTAGGAAGTTCATCTACTATACGAATACTGAATTTAAATAAGAACTAGATACCCAATATCAATATGTACAACATGATTTAAAAAGAGTTGCTAAAATGCAAACACTTCAGCAAGAAATTTTGATTGAATTTTCTTATGTGTGATAGATCAAATAAGAAAATAAAGCAGGTGCCACATAAAGTGTCTGGATTGAGAGGACAATACAGAACAGGACATGATCCGTGAGTTTAGGAGAAGAGGGAGAAAGAGCTTCAGGGTGCTTCATGACAGGATGGAGGAAAATCCTAGGAATCTGCTTTCTCTCACAGCAATATCTCTGGTTTGTTGAGCATATAGCACATGCCCATCTTCTGTTTTCATTCTGGTAAGGTGTTGGTGGCAAGGTTCAGGTAGCAGGCAGGGGAGCTGCATCTGCAAGGGGAGGCCAGGGGCTGCTCCTTGCCAGATACAGCCAGTTACAGATGGCTCCAGAAGAGACCAACTCCAGGACAGAGCTGACTTTGAGAAAGGGCAAAATGCCAGACAGCACTTATTTTGGAACTTTGCTTCTGTTTCAATTTATTATCCTACCTAACAGATTACTGATGTTGGTATTTCAATACAAAGCTATTTAAAATATTACAAAACATTAAAAAAACAGCCCAACACCACAAAACCAAAACAAACCCACATTATATTCTATTTTAGGAATGCTTTTAGAAGTAGTAGAATTGTCTGTGTAGTGAGATCTCTTAATTCTAAACCCCCCTTCTTGCAGAAACAATAGCAGCTCCTTATTTAAAATTGAACCTGACAGAAGAGCCTATTTATGGGTGTGGAGAAAGGCCAGACTAAAACACACTGTTGTTCCAAGCACTGCAAATGTCTCAGAGACAAAGGTGGCTGATGTTGAACACAGACTTTCAGATAAACCTAAATCTGTTGAGGTGTGAAAAGTGACCACTGTGGCTAGACATCTCCTGCTGTACATGATGGACATTGAGGTCTCCACCCCACACTTCAGTGCAGTGCAGTGGTCTCCTATGCTGCCCAGATGGCAGGGAAAGGGACTCTTAGATAAACTGATACACCTCTACACACTTCAACAGCATTTCCTTGGGACATTTGGCTGAAAGGTGTCCACTCCACCACCCCCCCCCTCCATACCGTCACTGAACCTACAATAACAAGTGATATCCAGTAGACAGCTACCAACAGCACAAATACCCTTGTAACGTGTGTAAACTTCTCATCCTTGTCTGAGGCCATGGCATACTGGACATGCTGTTTTGATGTCAGTAAAAAGTCTGATATAGTGAGCATCCCAGAGTTCCTCCTGATGTTTTTCAGAGCCCCACAGATAACATAGAAAAGAAAAAATAAACTCTTACATCTGTTTCTGAGTATTTGAGCCCAAAGTCTTTTTGATTTATTTCATAACCATGTCACTTGACAATCTTCCATAACTCCTTCTCCACAATGTGGAGAATAAACAGGCAGAATTCTCACATTGTGACAAACAGGGAATTTTGTTCTCCATTGTCAGACAAGCTTCTGGTACCAAGTGGGATATTTTTCATTGCTGACAGTGGGAACACTTAGAATGATTCAAGCAGTTGATGAAAATTTGCTGGACGCACAGTCCAGTTTCTGAAATTACTGTGTAAACTCCTTAAAACATTCTCATGAAGATATGACATGAGCTAGTGTGCTGGTTTGGGCTGGGATAGAGTTAATTTTCTTCATAGTAAATAGTATGGGGCTGTGGTTTGGATTTATACTGGAAACAGGGTTGACCGATAACACAGGGATGTTTCAGTTAGTGCTGAGCAGTGCTTACACAGAGTCAAGGCCTTTTCTGCATGGGGGACTTCGACCACCTTGATATATGTGGAGTGACAGCACAGCAGGGCATAAGCAATCCAGGAGGATTCTGGAATGTACTGGTGATAACTTCCTTCTCCAAGTGACAGAGGAGCAAACGAGGAGAGGTGCTGTGCTGGACCTTGTTCTCACCAACAAGGAGGGGCTGGTGGGGAATGTGAAGCTCAAGGGCAGCCTAGTCTACAATGAACATGAGATGCTGGTTCAAGACCCTTAGCAGTGTGGAGGGTGCACAGCAAGCTCACTAACCTGGAGTTCAGGAGAGCAGATTTTGGCCTCTTCAGGGATCTGCTTAGTAGTGTACCATGGTCTGAAGCCCTGGAGGGAAGAGGGGCCCAAAAAAGCTGGTTAATATTCAAGGATCACCTCCTCTAAGCTCAGGAGTGATGTGTCCCAACAAAGAGGAAGTCAGGCAAAAAAACCAGGAGGCCCACATGAATGAACAAATAGCTCATGGACAAACTGAGGTGCAAAAAGGAAGCCTACAGAGGGTGGAAGTAAGGAGAGGTAGCATGGGAGGAATACAGGGACATTTTCCAAACAGTCAGGGATCAAGTTAGGAAAGCTAAAGCCCTGATAGAATTAATACTGGCCAGAGATGTCAAGGGCAACAAGAAAGGCTTCTATAGGTATGTTGGTGACAAAAGTGAGACTCGGGAAAATGTGAGTCCTTTCCAGAAGGAAATGGGAGACCTGGCTAACTGGGATACAGAGAAGGCTGTGGTACTCAATGACTTTTTTGCCTCAGTCTTCACTGTCAAGTGCTCAGGCCACACCACCGAGGTCACAGAAGGCAAAGGCAGGAACTGGGACAATGAAGAATGGCCCACTGTAGGAGAAGATGAGGTTCAAGACCACCTAAGGAACCTGAAGGTGCAGAAGTCCATGAGACCTGATGAAATACATCCATGGATCCTGAGGGAACTGGTGGATGAGGTTGTTAATCCTTTATCCATCATATCTGAGAAGGCGTGGCAGACTAATGAAGTTCCCACTGATTGGAAAAGGGCAAATATAACCCCAATTTTTAAAAAGGAAAAAAAGATAGACCTGGGGAACTACAGGTCAGTCACTCAAGATCATGGAGTAGATCCTCCTCGAAACTATGCTAAGGTACATGGAAAATGAAGAGGTGATTGGTGACAGCCAACATGGCTTCATCAAGGGCAAACCATGCCAGACAACTCTGGTGGCCTTCTACGATGGGGTCACGACCTTGGTACGTAAGGGAAGAGCAACTGACATCATATACCTAGACTTGTACAAAGCATTTGACACTGTCCTGCATGACATCCTTGTCTCTAAATTGGAGAAGCATGGATTTGACAAATGGACCACTTGGTGGATAAGGAATTGGCTGGATGGTGACACTCAAAGAGTTGTGGTCAATGGCTCGATGTCTAAGTGGAGGCCAGTGACAAGTGGTGTTCCTCATGGGTTGGTATTGGGACATCTTAAACATCTTTGTCAGTAACATGGACAGTGGGATTGAGGACACCCTCAGGAAGTCTGCCAATAACACCAAGCTGTGTGGTGTGGTTGACACACTGGAGGGAAGGGATGCCATCCAGAGGGACCTTGACAGGCTGGAGAGGTGGGCCGGTGCCAACCTCATGGAGTTCAACAAAGCCAATGCAAGGTCCTGCACCTGGGCCAGGGCAAGCCCAAGCGCAAGTATAGGCTGGGTGGAGAATGGATTGAGAGCAGCCCTGAGGAGAAGGACTTGGGGTGTTGGTTGATGAGAAGCTCCACATGGTTTGACAGTGTGAGCTTGCAGTCCAGAAAGCCATCAAATAAAGTGTGATCAGCTGGTCATGGGAGGTGATTGTCCCCCTCTGCTCAGCTCTCATGAGAGCTCACCTGGACTACTTTGTCCATTTTGGGGGCCCCCAACATAAGAATGATATTGACTGGTTGGAGCAAGTCCAGAGGAGGCCATGAACATGATCAGAGGGCTGGAGCACCTCTCCTGTGAAGAAAAGCTGAGAGTATGGTGCTTGTTCAGCCTGGAGAAGAGAAGGCTTCAGGAAGACCTTATTGCAGCTTTCCAGTACCTCAAGGGGCCTACAAGAAAGCTGGATGGGGGACTTTTTACAAAGGCCTGTAGTGACAGGACAAGGGGTAATGGGTTTAAAATGAAAGCAGGGAGATTAAGATTGGGTATCAGGAAGAAATTCTTTATGGAGAGGGTGATGAGGCACTGGCACAGGTTGCCCAGAGAAGCTGTGGATGTCCCATCCCTGGAAGTGTTCAAGGCCAGGCTGGATGAGGCTCTGAGCAACCTGGTCTAGTGGAGGGTGTCCCTGCCCATGGCAGGGGAGTTGGAACTAGATGATCTTTAAGGTCCCTTCCAACCCAAACCATTCTGTGATTCTGTTAATGATTCTGAGCTCTCTAGGTGTGTGTCTATGTGTGTGAAAATGGGGTGAGAGGGGAAGGTTTAAGCCAGGGGACACGAAGGTTGAACATGTCTGTAACAGCAGAGACTATCAAAATGTACTGGGTTTATGTAGTAAGGTTTTGGTAGCAGGGGGATTGTAGGGGTGGCTTCTCTGAGAAAAGACAGGGATCTGCCTATGTCAGACACAGACAGACCCAGCCCACTCCAACTGACCCACCACAGGACAGAGCTGAGCCCATCAGCGATGCTAGTGGCACTTCTGTGATAACAAATTTAAGAAAGGTTAAAAATGCTGTGCAGCAGTTGTGAGAAAGGAGTGAGAAAAATGTGAGAGAAACAGCCCTGCAGACACCAACGAAGGAGTGGGAGGAGTTGTTCCAGATGCCAAAGAAGAGATTCTCCTGAAGCCCATGGAGGAAAATCTCAGATCAGGTATCATCCACACTGCAGTCCGTGGAGGACCCCACCCAGCAGCAGGTGGGTGTGCCCTGAAAAAGGTGGATCCTGTGAAGACCCCATGGAAGAGCAGACTCCTGGCAGGAGCTGCAGCCTGTGGAGAGGAGCCCACACAGAAGCCGGTTTTCTGGCAGGAACGGTGGCTCGTGGGAGACCTACACTGGAGAAACTTGTGAAGGATTGTGTCCTGTTGGAGGGACCCCACGCTGGAGCAGGGGAAAAGTGTGAGGAGGAAAGAGCAGCAGAGAGGCACTGTTGGGACCACAACCCCCAATCCCCATCCCCCTGTGCCACTCTAGGTAGTAGGTGGGAGAGTTGGGAATGAAGGAGTGAAATTGAGCCTGAGAAAAAGCTGGGGTTAGGGGAAGATTTTTTAGTTTTGCCTTTGCTTCTCACCATCCTACACTATTTTTAATTGTCAATAAATTAAACTAAATTTCCTGAAGCTGAGTCGTTTTTGCCCATGATGATAATTTGTAAGCGATCCCCCTGTCTTTATCTCGACCCATGAGGTTTTTGTCATCTTATTTTCTCCACCATCCTGTAAAGGAGGGGGAGTGATAGAGTGTCTGCATGGGTGTCTGACAGCAAGTGAAGGTCAAACCCACTACACACAGTAATTTACTACACACATAATTTACACAGTAAATTATGGCTTGGTGGAATAAATAAGCTTTGATCACTTTCTCCTCTTCAGAAAACATTGCTGTAATTTGGTCATCATCTTCCCACTGCTCAGACCTGTGCATTTACAGGGATGGAGAAGGTAGCATATTTGGCAAACGCTGAGGGTTTCCAAAGAAGAGAAAACTTCTTGTCACTGTGATCCCTTGAAGACAGGTATCTAAACTGTGACCTCTGTCAAGGATGCTTGGATTACTGCTTAAGGACAATCTATAATGGTAGAGAAAATAGGGTAGCTGCATAGTCATTATATCTGAAGTGGTGGTTATGTGCTACTAGGAGGGAAATCAAATCCTCCAAGTTAAACCAGCTGGGTGCAGTTCTGAAGTGTGATCTCAGACAGAAGTGCTGGCATAAGGCAAATTTTACAAGTAGAACTGTAGGACTAACTCTCACTCATGGTGGATGCAACCTCAAAGCAAACAAATGTAAAGAAATAAATAGAAATGTAGATAAAAATCCAGAAATTAACATTATCTTTTATTCTATAGCCCTTATTGTTTTTGTCCCTGAGGAGATGTAAGAAACCTTACATCTTAATGTGCAAACACTCATGCACTTTAAGGTATCTTGCCAATAAGATTTGTCTGCTCCTTTCTAAACATAACCAAAGCTGTGATCCTTGGCTTTTTCCTGCTTATCACTTGATTCCCAGTTGGGTTTATCTTCTGCCTAACTACCCTGACTGCAGCAGTCCTTATGGATCCAGCACAAGAAGAGTCATACTTCCCTATGCTTGACAAAATGCAAAAGCTTTTCAACAGCACATAAAAACAAAACAAAAATTAATAAAATATTTTCACTATTTTTCACCAGATTTTGAACGTATTTAAACGTTTCCAAATGCAAAAATAAATGAGAATGAAAAAAATATGACTGAAGTGTTTGGAACACTTAGGTTTTTATTTCTGTTGGTTTGCAACAAAAAAGATTCCTTGTTATCATACAACTGCTTTGACTGAAGTGTCTGCAAGTGTCCCCAGGTCTTCCTCTACAGAGTTGCTTCACATAAGATGGACCCCAGCCTGCTTTGTTGCATGGAATTATTACAAAAGGTGCCTCATTAACAAAGCTCCGTCTGTTGCTGGACGTTTTAATAATATTACTTACTTAGGTTTCAATTTCTTGTGCAAGGAATTGGACCTTTTTATTTCTTCTTCACGAGAAAGTCTCAATACAATTCACACATGTGGAAAATATTATTATACCTATTTTTTCAGGTTAAACAACATAGCGGCCTGATAGTTCATTCATTACGTATGTGACATCAAGGAAGAGTATTGAATCTTTGTGATTCCTCATTCACATCTTCTGCTTTGAGAGAGAAATTAAATAAATAACCAGAAAGGCTCTATGTTAATTTCTGGCCCCTACACGAATGCTAGTGAGAGATCTGACATTCATGGGAGAAGTATTGTCCTTGAGGCAGAGAAGGCTAACGATATCCTGGGCTGCATTAGGCAAAGCATTGCCGGCAAATAGAGGGAGGTGATCCTTTCCTCTGCTCAGCACCTGCAGTGCTGTTTCCAGTTCTGAGCTCCCCAGTACAAGAGAGACATGGAGTTACTGGAGAGAGTCCAGCAAAGGCACACAAATATGTTGGAGGGACTGGAACGTGTTCTATATGAGGACAGGGTGAGAGAGCTGAGACTGCTTGGCCTAAGGAAGAAAGCTCAGGGGGAATCTCATCAATAGGATGGAAGGATCTAATGAAGATGGAGTCAGGCACTGTTCAGTGGTGCCCAGTGACAGGACCAGAGGCAGTGGGCACAAGTCGAAACACAGGAGGTTCCCTCTGAACATCAGTAAACACTTTTTTACTGTGAGGATCCCAAGCATTGGCACAGGTTGCCCAGAGAGGCTGTGGAATCTCCATCCTTGGATATATTTAAGAGCCACTTGGACACAGTCCTGGGCCAAGTGGTACTGCTTTGAACAGTTGCATTGTACCTGATGATCTCCAGAGCCCCTTTCCAAGCTCAACCATTCTGTGATCTTATGAACTGCTCAGAGCTTGAGAGATCTTGATGTGCTGGATAGGCACTATTTGTATATCAGTGGCATGTGATTACTGAAAAGATGTAAGTACCTGGCAAGTAAGGTGAGGTAAGACTATTCTTTCCTAAGAGAGGGAAAAGAATCTTGGATCATGGGGCTTTGAGTGATATATTTCTATCTGTAGCTTTCACTCTGCTAATTTGTGTTTCCTCGACACTTTCAGGACATTTGTCAAGATAGGTAAACTGATTTTTGTATAACAGCAACTTCACATTTACCAGGTCTTCAATGCAAATAACCTTTGTTCCCCTGAAAATTCAAATCTTCACTGAGTTGTAAATCATGTGAAGAAAACCATGCACATTTTTTCTCCTATTTCAACCATAGTAACAGCTTTTTCTTTCCCAGTCAGATTTGTAGTTCTGTTTCATTAGGGAAAAACACTTCCCTACTGTCATTATGGAATCTGTTCTTACTGCCTGCTAATCAGGTTCTAACATAAACTGTGCATAAGTAATCGTAATTGTAGCCATAACTATCCCTTACCTCTAATCAGGGGAGTTCTGAACCACCTGCTTTAATAGTCACAGGTAATAATTTTGTTTTTCTCTACAGCTGTTGAAGTCACTCATCCTAATTTTATAATTTTGTTCAAATGGATTTTTATTTTGGATGTGTGTGTGAAAAGTCAAAATCAGATTTTATAGATAAGTAAAGTGACCATTTTTGTAAAATAATGAAAATTAGAAATTTTGGGGTAAATCATTAAAGAAATACAGGGAAATTTATCCATGTATTAGAAATCATTGTACCCTTTTTTATTTTCATTGGGTGTAAACACCAGCCAGCTTCCAAGCCTATACATTCACAACCGTGGGACACCGCATTTTTAGGATGCTCCCAGATCATCAGGGGTTGGAAAGAGTGCCATTATAGTGAATTCACACTGCTGACTACTGAAAAATCAATGACTAACTGAATAAAAGGCTCCTCTGTCAGACTCACACTGAGTCAGTTCAGTTGACTGAGTGATTTTTGAGGAAGGCAGAAATGAAGGACTACCAACAGATTCCCCAGGGATCTTCTTGGCCTTTCTGGTAGGTATGTAGCACATACATAAACTTGGCTGGTCATTGCTTGCTACACTGTCCCTTCTCCACAGGATTGCTCTGCGTACATTGGTCATACATGATCTTTCCTCCTTTTTTGGAAAGCATCCTGCAGCAGGAAAAGAAGGTTGATTGTAGAGACTGTATGGGATTTAAGACTGAAGTCAGTTATTTTTGTTGAAATAGTGAAAAACAACAACAAAAACATTTTTAAGCACAGGTTCGTATCTTTTTTGTGACACTTTTTGCTATATTTTGGTATTCAAGCTGCAGCCACTCAAATACTACTTATCCCCTCTATCTATCCATCAGACAGATACCACCACCAGGAGGATAATGACCTTTCTGGTGTGTGGTGGTGCATTTCTTCCCTTCTCAGCTCCTGGACCACTCTGTGGCCTTAGAGCGTCCCATCAAACCTTTGGCATTGTGCAGGGAGTTTGGTGGTTAAGCATCCCTTGATCATATACTCTTGTATTGCTAAGGTGGGGAATGGTACTGGCCATACTAGGGTTCAGTTGCCTGATTATGGTGGGGGATGAGAGTGAAACAGCTAATTATCCCCTGAGAGCCCCCAACCTTTGTGTAAACCAAGTAGAGCAATACCAGCATTACTAAAATTCTGGGAATTCCAGTGATCTCCTACCCAGATCATGGCCAGGATATAAATTTACTTATGTCTAAAGTCAATTATCTCACAAACCTATAAACAGCGATTCCAAGGAGGCCCCTTTGAGCTCTCCTGGACCTCAGCAGGCTGCACCCTACATCTCCTTCTGAGTATGATGCCTCTCAGAGTTTGCAAACTCTGGTTTGTGAAATCAGAGAACTGTCGACACAGCCTGGGCTGAAAACCTCCTTGAGGCTCAATGCTTCACCCATTGAGAGATGCACTGACGTCCTACGTGAACATTTTCACTAAACTCAAGGGAAAATTTTAGCAAGTAACTTTGTATATATATATATGTATCTATCTCTATATCTGTCTGTGAGAGTAGTATGCATAACACTTTATGTGGATAACTTTGTTAAGTCTTTGATTAAGTTACTGTACTGATTCACTGAAAGCTAGATTTTGCTGGGGAATTATATAATCTAATTTTGTGATATATCTGAATAGTGTTAATGAACTTTGAATTGCTGCTACTCCAAATTGCTGTTACACCAAAGTTTTACACAAAGCACAAACCCCAACACACAGTGATCCCTTTTCCCAATTCCTTAGACATAAACAGTTTGCCATGTCTGATACTAGGAGTGGATTCAGCCACACCTAGACTTCTCTTCAAGAATTTTAGAAAACAAGGGGGTCCACTCTGAACCTCATGACCCATTGGGACCAATTTCCTTAGTCCTTTATTCTAGTCCATATTACAACAGTATGATTCTGACTTGAATTCACTGACTCAGTAAAACGTAATTAATCAGTGTATAAATAATTTTAATACCTTGCTAATTTGATTTCACTTTTGTATACTTTTCTGTGTCAAATAAGTAGTAGAGTGGACCTTGCCATCTAATTCTGTTAAGTTGCGCTTCTCACCAATTCATATTAAAATAGCTTCGCCCCTAATATTTGTGACACTAATCTTTTAAGCTGCCTAAAGCACTCTTCCCCTCTTTCGCAACACCGTGCCATCCAAAATCTCAGTATTCCCTATATTCGTATTGTTTTAGTTGCATGATTCAGTATTAAGTATTGCACTTCAGTCTCAGCTCTTAGTTGAACTGTGTCTAACCCTTTGTTTCCTAAAGATGACTTCTCAAAGCAAACCAATGTGAACCAGGATTCCCTACATAAAAATGTCTAAAGAAGCTGGATTCCAGAGCTGGGCTTTACTTTTGAGCAAACCATGTTTTATTTCTTGTAGGAACTATTGAATTTATTTCTATAGCAGATTTTTACTGGAAGGTACCAGCTGTACTTAGTATCTTGTCATGATAACTTTATTGTTTGTGTGGTATAACAGAAGAGTAAACCTGATCCTGCCCTCTAATCAGTTCATCCTCACAGGTTATGGATGACCAAGGCTTCTTAAAGTGTATAGTCAGACTGATCTGGGCCAAGGGTTTGACCTGATCTTACATTATTCTCTAAGCTATCACTCTGCTCAAGCAGTATAATGAAATTATAGGCTGCTACTTCTCTCAGTATTCATGATTCTCTAAAAGATACTGGGTTTGTAACAGTAAAAAATATGATTTTACGTTTCTTAATTTCAAGTCTTTGCAAGACAAGAAACAAATTTTCTTCTTACTTCTCCTGGACTCTTCTGCCTCAGAAAGCCTGCCTGAGGAAAAATGTCAGCTGTACCCAGCACAGACCTCATAACCAGTTAACTTGCAAAAGTATCCTCTCAGAAGTATAAACTTTTTCTGACTCTTTACAGTCCCCATGCACAGCAGTGTGGTAACAGGGAAACACACTGGCAGGGCTTTGGAAGTGTGGTTGTGAAAAAGAGCAAAGATGTGTCCAAAACTGGTAAGGATGAGTTGGATTCACAAACTAACTGCTCACACTGAACACAAAAATAAAGTGTGATTAGCTTCTTAGTTTTGTGGCTGGCAGGCAGGGAGGTGCTGAACATGTGGCTGATCTTAGTTCTTTTTAACATGATATGCTTGGTATTTCTGCGTCTGCAGGCATGAAAAAGAATAACATACTACTATTGCAACCTCAACTACATTTTTAATATGAAAGGTAAAAGCTGAGCTTTCAGGTAATTTCCAGCTGCTGCTTCCTATTCTGCTGCCAGTATAATCCCCAAACTCATGAAATTCTCTGTATGTCATTAATTTATATGGCTGATTTTTATTTGGCCAGTCCCTCAAGATGTGGACCACAATGGCTTGTGTAGCTGCTAGCATTTGTACTGAGGGCCTCAAAGTACGAGGTAGAGAAAGGGCCATAGGGATCTATATACCCATTGTATGTATACCCTATACGTATACCTGTATGCGTATTGCGTATAGCATACAGCAATGGCTTAAGAATCCTAGTACCTACTAGAAGAGAAACATTCCTCATGTGTACTGAACACAGTGGATTGCACGTAAAGCTGTTTATTTCACATCTCAAATTGTTACTCACCTTCTGTGTTCAATCCATTTCTGAACAATAATTCATTTGAGCAATTAGTTTTGAATCTTCACTCTATTAGTTTAAGAATGTTGGCTAAGCTACAAGGCCAACAATTTGCGTGGAGTGTGAGCTGAAATGAGTAAGAGAAGTACCGTTATAGTAAAAAAGCTGAACATGCCCATGCATATCTGATGAGAAGACCACGAAGGTCAACTAATGAGCAGAGAAGTGTCATTCCTTGTGGGAGACTGAAAATGTTATCAGATCTGCTATGTGATTTTGCATATATAACCTCAACTCAAAATAGACACATTTGAAATATCACTGGGACTCTCGAGAATTAATCTAATATCCTTCCAGCATATGGTTTAGCAATACATATAATTTCCACTGTTCTTATAAAGTTGCCACAGTTTTTGTATATTAGCTAGGCAGATGTACAAAAAACTTTTGAAGAGTCATTATTTGCATTTCCAAACAGATCACATCTGTCTATGTCTCCTTCCTATCTGTCTCTTCGGAATAACTCAGTATGAGAGTGAGGGGAATTGGATATGGCAGTTACAGTAGTTGCTTGATTATTTGCTTTGTGTGCAAATGATTGCAAGCACAGGCAGGCAGCAGTGCTGGGGGAATATAGGATATACTCCCTCTGCTGTGATTTTGGAAAAGCAGTCTCAGACACTAAACACTGAAGACCTTCATGATATCAAACAAAATGAAAAATAGCAACTCTGTTTTCTCCATAGCCTTTTCACCCATGTGGTTCTCAGCCCTCCAAGTGCACAACTCTGCTTCAGAGCTCTGCACGGAGGTCCGCAGGCATCCTCAGTTGTTTCCTTAGCAACAGGAGGCAGGTGCAGGCTATCTGAACTGCTCTTCCTACACCGAGTTTCCTTGGCAGCAAGGAAATTATTTAGAAAGGAAAAAAAGGAGAAAAACCAATTCCAACACAGAGCCGAATTTCAGCAGTTCATCTCTGCAGGCCAGGGTGCTAAAAAAAAGTTGTGCTCATTGAAATAAATTTTTATAAACATCTGTACAGATCTGGGCTGAGGCTGACTGAGAAGGTGCAGGGATGGCTGTGTGTGCGTGGGCCAGAAAGGCATCATGCTGTCACAGCTGTTCACACACCACAGCCTCACCCCGAGATTCGCATTCCTGCAATAGCAGCATCTTCCCCAGCAGGTCAGGTGGACATGGTGGCCCTGGGGAGGCAGCTTGCACGTGAGGATTTGTCACCCAGAACTGGGTGCTGCCAGTGAACTCAGGTGGACATCCCAGCAATCTGTGAAGGGTATCACTTGATTCAGTGAAGTTTCTCTAGCAGGAGATGACCTTCACTACCAACAACATGAACCATTTCGTCATAAACCAACCTGTGCTCACCATTGCTTATAAGCGTAGGAAGAAAAAAGTGCGTGCACTGGCTGTTGCTGTTCACTGGCTGTAAGCTTATCCACAGGGCAGGCTGCAGGCTAGGATACATCCATCCATCGTGTCAATAACCAGGTAAATTCAGCTACTTGGCAAAGCAGATTAACCCCTGGATTGCTGTCTAGTACAGAGAATCAGGGAGATATGTACCAAGCCAGCTGTCCTAAAATATTCGGATATTCTTACAGAAGATGCCATCTGAATTGTAAACTGTTTCAGAGATATTTTTCATTTTGTGATTTCAGGCACATTAAACTTTCAATTTAATTAAAATCTAAAATACACACATTGCATCATCTAGCTATCAGATAATGAGATTTTACATTTTATTTCTCAACTAAAACATAAAATAGAAAATATATTCTTTGTATTATGACTTAGGGCAACAATACTGTCTGAAACATCAACTGATGAGGTACCCTGGAAGAAAGAATAATGGAAGAAAGTTTGATGACTAAAGACAAAAAATTTTTCTGGCAGCAGTTTCTTGCATCTGTAGAGAATTTCAGTGGCCTTAGGGGAAATTCTGAGGACATCCATTTTTATAAATGAAGGAAAATAAATTTTATATTTATATATAATGTATATTTATATATACAAATACACAGTGTTCAAATTATCAATTATTTATATTAGAAAGAGAATATTAACTTAAAACCAAAGTCAGCTGAGCAAATTATGGAAACAAACTCATATATCCAAAAAGCCTGGGACCATTCTGGTTTTTTTAAAAGTCATAAAAGCTTGGTAGGAAGTCTTGCCACTGTTTTTTTATGAACTTGAATCTATTCTTACTGCATTCAGAAGACATGGATGAGATCATTAGTTCCCTCAGACTTACACTGAAGACTTCTGTGATAGCCCTTCTAGATTCTCCATTTGCCTATTTGTCTTCAGGATTCTATGATCACAGGAGCATTTTATATGCACCCTGATGTATAAGGATGATGTGGTTTAACCTCAGTTGGTGACAAAATCCTTTAGACATATAGTTAAAGTAGATGTTCAAATGTATGCTGTCAACAGCCAAGTTTTATTCTTAATTTGAATATAAAACTTTACTGAAGAGCTGGGGGTTTTTTCTTTGTTTTAATTTACAAGGTTTAGGGTGAAACCAGGAGTATCACAAGGAACAACTCGGAGATCTGACTAGTTGCACTCCTTTGGACATCAAATGTTACAGTGCTAATCCTGATCACTGAACTTTTCATCTTTCCAGGACAATAAATTAATGACAGTGATGTTCCCTCACCTAACAGCTGACTTTGTTGATCAAGTTTCCTTTCTTAGTGTGTTAGGTCTTTCCCAGTAAACCTCACAGCATTTCACGATGGCTTTTGCAGTTTTCTACTCCCTGTATTACAATGTTAAATACTGGCTAGCAGCTTTGCAATATGCTTTTATTCCAGGTAGCAACGGTAAGGGATTTACAGAAGAACTGAGGTAATAATCTATGGCACTTGAATTTAAGACTTATCCGTGTTCCTGTAGCCTTGCCCAAATGCCCTGCTTAGGGCCTTTGGCCAGTACACTGCTACACAAATGGAAACACAATACGACACTAAGGGCACTGTTATTTAGCAGACTTTAGGGGGTTTTGTGAGAGTAACTAGCAGGACAGGTATTTAGGCATAACTTTCTCTACCTTAAATTATTATTAAAAGAAACATATCTGGCATCAGAAAGCCTGGTTCATGTTTTCTCCTTCAGTATGTGTCTGCTGCAGCAGATCCAGTGGAAAGCTATGTATCTGATTTACTGTGGGCCAGGTACCTTGTATCTCTGCTACACACAGGGAACAGGCTTTTCGATTATTCATCTCTTTATTAGTATTAGTTATCATGCAATTCTCAAGACTGAATGCAGCCCTTGTACATATAAATAAGGCACATACTTTGGCACGCTAACCAGCCTCCTGAGATGCTTCATCAAATTCAAGCTGGGCAAGCAATTCCTTAATCAGGCAGAGAACAGCCACTGGCCTCTGCCCTTCGGTGCAGATTAGGATGAGTATCGCTGGCAACAACCAGCCACTCTAGAAACTGCTGTTTCCCTTTGCTATCAGCTGAATTGCTTGGTCTTCACTCTTATGATAGTGTTTCTCCATTCTTCATAGACACAGAATCATATACTTGTCTTCTGTATTTTAATTTGGTGGACTATGATGAGTATATGTTTCTTCCCTTAGTAGCTGATGATGCTGACTGGAGGCTAGGTCAAACACAGCAATACTCAGGCAAGTGTGCTATCAGTGAGATGGCAGAAGTAGCTTTAAATAAGCTAGCCCAGGTGTAGGTAGTTTAGGGACAATTTCACAAATACATTTATCCTGCTTACTGCATGTGGGGACAAATCAGAAAAACTGTGGGTTGGAAAACAGGACAGGGGTATACTATCCATCTTCCAAATCTAAACAGTATTGACAACAGATGGACTCATGATGCTAGTTCCTTCATGGATGTTTTCTGAACCTCTCTTTTCTTCCTCGTTACACCTCTCAAATACATAAATCATGTTTACCTGGAATTTGTGGTGATCTACCCTTTTCAGTCGTAGCTGGAGTGCTAATATTAGCCCGATCTGTGATTTTAAAAATGAAATAGTTATTTTCAAAGTAGTTTTGGCATGTCTGCATCACACCAGGTCTTAACTTTTCCTGGTATTAGACTCCCTTGTTATTTCTCTTCCTATAGGGAAATTAAAATCAGTGCTTCTCTAGAGACGCCAGGATAGGCTTCACAATCCTATCTAAGCACCTTAACAATCAACTACCGTCACATCCACACATACATCAAAAAAATAAGGGGATCACGTAGTAGAAATACCTGTATATTTACAGTAATGCACTTACAGAGTAGTAAGTGCATTGATCTCTAAACTATATACAAATATAAGAGTTGGAAAGCTAGAGTTTGGTTTGAAAGGAAATGTGGCTGGATTTAAGCATGTTATTTAATTATTTGTCATCTACAACATCCTAAATGTTCTCTTATTTTAAGGCAAACCTGTACAGGCTACACTTGCTGATAGCTTGGGGGAGATGTTTAGTATCACTCATTAATGAGTGCCAGATGCTTAGTACTGACAATTTTCTATTGTGAGTAAGAATAAACCATTTGTATTGATATTTCCAAGCTGAGTATCTCTGTGCTATGCTGATATTTAAAGGCAGAAATTAAAGTTATTCTGAAAATAAACACATTAAATATAGGAGCACTGTACAGGAGGGAACCTCTTGGATAGTTGACTTCAACCCTTCTACCTCAAGCAAATATGTCACAGAATCCTAATTTTTTTAAGGTTTATTCTTTCTCATCCCCTCCCCCACTAACTAGAAAACCATTCAGGCTCTTGCAGCTGTAAACCTGGTATTCACAATCAGGTTTTATTTCCCTGTCTGTGCCAAAATTGTCCTTAGCTTAAACAGCTCTTCTCTCTCCTCTGGTGTTTACTTTCCCGGTGTATTTACAGAGAGCAATCATACCACTTTCAGAATCTATTTCACTAGGCTAAACAAGCTAAACTTTTTTCGTCTTCTCTGAAATTGTACTCTCATGAGAGAAAAATATGTATGGATGAATATCTTAAAATAATTCATAAGAAAATTAATAATTCATTTTAAAGCAGTGATTAATGGAAATAAATAAAAAATGTTACCAACTTTATAATGCTGAGTCTAACCTTGCATATGTGGGACTGCTTCCAAGTCCCAGATCTGGGTATGCAACATGTCAGATTGATACTGGGGTCAGTGCATGGTATAACCAACCACAGAAGGGAAATGCATCTATCAAATCCTACATGTAGCGATGGAAAGACATGTTAATATCTTGTGGAAATGAAACATGAATCAGCCAGGGATAGCTTACAAAAGGCTGTGCATAATTATAAAATCAAAAATTGCATCAAAATTAGCCCTGGGCATACAAGAAGTTTTGTAAGAGCATTCCTGTTTGCTGAGCCTTGAATGTTTCTTTCGAAACATATCTGGCTCATTAAGTTTTATCCAAAGATCTCCAATCGAAAGAGACAGGAATGTCAGTTTCTTGTTTCTGCTTCGTAGAAAATTTGAGGAAAAAACCCATTTTGGTCCAATTTGAATCAGAACTACATTTCAGAAGGCAGTATCTCCTGTGTAGCAGAAATGCAGCTGTAATCACAGGGCATACAATCACAAGATAGAACTGATTCGAGACTCCACAAGCAATCCTACTGCACTCTTTTAAATTCTAATGTTCAATTTTTGGTGTTTTAACACAGTTACAAGGATGCATGTACAGTTGAATTCATCTCACTGTTTTGGTAAACAACATGAGGACCCTATTGTTCTCAGCTGTATACAGATAAAGCAGTGGAAGAATTTCTGATTTCAATAAGGCAAGCAAAGGAGAAAGCATCAAATAGAGGTATTTAGGTAGAAGGCTGTACTTCCACCACCTGGTCTAGTTCCTAAGAAAAAACGAAGTGCTGGTGTGGGGTCAGGAAAACAAAGCCATAGAGCTCCATGCCTTCCAAACCACCACTTTTCATGCTATTATGTGAATTCAAGTATCACCTATATACTGATCATCAACTGAAAAAAAATTGGACTTTTCCTAGAAGGCGGTCTGAAAATGATCTTCGTGGATTTCTTAACAGCCATGCCTCACAAGAACTGCTGGTTTACTTCCACCTTGACTTCTTTTTCCAAACCAATCTTTTTCTTATAACTGGAAAAACAGACAAGAAGAGACGTGAAGGGCACAGTTGGTGATGGGAATGGGAGCGCTTTTCAGTTGTGCTGCTCAGGGCTCCAGGAACACTCCCTGATGTGTCAGTCGCTGTAGGAAATGCAGAAAAAAGAAACTTGCCCACACTTTCCTTCTTAAAGGAGAGTGTCTCAGGAGGTGCCCCAATGGAAGCTGCTCTTATTTAGGTACACGAGTGTGGTTTTAAATTGGGATCTGTAGGGTGTCTGTGCAGTAAAAATATACAGTTCCTCACTCCTGCCTAATCATTTTTCTGCTTCATAGGCTAGTTCCCTTTAACAATTCAAGGACGCCAAAGTCTCAGAGGTATTAAGCAAAAGATTGGAGGACTAATAGGCACGATGGTAATGAAAAACAACCTCCTGTTGCCTAAACCACACCTACCAATAAAAGTTCCAACTATCCTGGAGTATCTTCTTGCTAGCTTGCAGTCTGGTGGATTTCTGGGACTTCAGCAGGTCTGTAGAAAAGTCGTCATGATGGGAGTGGGAAGACATAGCAAGCATCTTCATTGATGCGTAGTATTGTGCTGTTGGTTTGCTATTTAATTTCAAGCAAACAGATGACTGACAGGAAAAATATGAACTCATTCCCTCTGCTCATTTCTCAGAGCTCTGTTGCTGCGATTTAGCTGACTCTAGGTTGCCTCCAGAGAGGCTGCTGGTATCAAGGCTTGAACCTCCTTCTGGCCCTGTGCTGAAGTACTGGGTTTATCTGTGCAAGGCAGGCAGAATGGAGAACATGCTTGTGAGGGGCTGTGGGTCTGACCCTTGACTAATAATGATATTATGGGTCTGGTAGCAAAAAATGTCTATAGAGGGAACAGACCTCAGCGATAGCCTCTGTCACATCCAGAGCCATTGTGACTGATCTAAATGCCATAAAAATGTAATGTGCCAGCCATGGTACAGCTCCAGCATGGGGATCTTTCTGGGGGACAAAGCAGTAAACAAAGGATATTTTAGTCAGGCTGAAAGGCATCACAGTATCAAAGTAAATAATTAGTATAACGATATCTGCTTGCCAGGGCTCACAAATGTGCAAATACAGAAGGAGAAGGCTAGGTACAGAATGAGCTAGAGGATCTGCTGACATCTTTGAGGACTGTGCACACCCTACACAGACCCACAAGCATGTGTGACATCATAGCAGTTTAAGACTAATATTTCTTCTGCTGAGATGCCTAAACCAAAGCCTCAGGTAAAAAAGCAGAAAAAGTGGATTTTCAGTAGGGGTTCGTAGTCCTTCTAGGCAGTGCAGGAGAGTGACAGGAAAGTGACAGGAGACCAACAAGAGACTGCACCAGGAGAAGTAGAGAGTATTCGTATTTCAAATAATTGTTCTAATTATAGCATAAAATAGAGAATGTGGGAGGCATTCACAGCTCCTGGTAGAAGAAGGTGGGCAGAAAGGAGAATTTTTCATTTTCGTAAGTCTGTGTAATGATGGCTTCAAACAGGAATTGGGGTGGGCAAGCACCACTGGAGAGGACAAAAAAAGGAGGAGTTTATTGAAGGGCAGCTTTAAAACATGATCACTGTCTTCAAGGTATGCTGGAGTGGGAAACTCATCAAGACAGAACAAAGGACTTGACTCAAACTCCCTGTGTTATTTTGAATGCAAAGATTAATTTTAAGGAAAAGTAACAAATTGCTGGAGATGCTTCAGTCTGATGAGCATTTCTTAAGTGTGTTAATTCACTAAACTCACAATTGTTTTGTGATGGAGCAGACATTACAGAGAAGTTTGGTTTTTTTCCCAAGATTCTTGAGCATTATCCTAGAATTTGTCTTATAGAGATGTATTCTTTGTGGCTTATTGGATGCCAAAGAGCCACCAAGAGAATGCTCACTGGTAATAGTCATCTATGATATATCCCCTGAATAGTCTTTCTGCTTTCTTATGTTTTTTGGTTTTGGTTGTTGGTTTTTTTTTTTGTTTTTTTTTTTTTAATTTGTTACTGAGGGATGTTTAGTCCTTCCAGATTCTCCATCTATTGGTTTTGGTAAAAATTCTTATGCAACATCAGCATACTTGCATGTGGTAATTTAGAACTCAGAGGACTCTCAAGATCCTCAGAAGATGTGTCTGTTTAGTTAAGAAAAAAAGCTTTTATTTAGCTAAGTAAGAAGCCCTTCACTGCATCGTGGTCTTGGTTAAGTGACAACCTGTGAGTTTGTGGAAGGAAGGACTGAAGCACGAGGAAGACCTTTGAAGAAAGAATTGGGAAAATAGCCAGCACAAATGCTGGTTACAGTTGATATAACTCTCTGTAGTACTCTTAATTGGTTTTCTTCATAAAGATGTGCCCAAGTTTATAGTCTTGAGTCCTTCCATACTTCTTGGAAGTCTGTATGTGTCATAACCAAATAAATACAGAGTGTAGAGGAATAAAAGACTGATAAAAGACTCACTCTGTTCAAAAAAATGTGACATAGGGGCTATGGGTGAAAAGATTAATTCATATATCATTTCTCCTGAAGTAGGAACGGGCTTAAAATTGTACACACATAAGGACATTTTGGCATTCCACTTTAAATATCTGGGAACTTTTTCTTGCTAATGTAAGGTTAACTTCAAGAAGAAAAATGTTGCATAAAACCCTGCATGAAAAGTTTCAATGGATGAAAACTTTTCATAAAAATGTAAGGGACCTCCCCAGAAGAATGTTCTTCTTCAGCGTGGTCCGTATTTTTATATCAGCAATAGCATGATGTTTGACAAGGCAAATTCCTGACTCAGGAACCTTCCCTTTCCCTAGGCAGGAGGGCACATGAAGCAGGGCCTGTTCTGTAACACTGTTTGGGTGCTAGTATTCCCTGTTCTTTTGAAAAGAACACCAGATTTTAGTGGTTTTCTGGTAAAAGAGGTGGAATCAATTCTGGGATAAAGTTATGTTCTTTTTTGCATGTTGATTGCAAATGATGATAAATACTAGCAAACAGTAACCTGCAAATGATGACCAGGAGGCCATTAATTTCCCTCCTGGACAGCTATATAACCTCAGTGTACATGCAGAACGAACATGCTAGGCTCCATGAGCTGGAGAACTCCTGCTATGGGCTGTAGAGGGAAAGATGCTGAAAGGCATTACTGCTTGGGCATACAGGAAGCTCCATTACGTTTATTGCACCAGAGACCATGCCAATGCCTCTACAGCATTTCTTCAGCCACTATTTAATATAAGCAGAATAAACAAAGAAAACAGAGTCTTCACTGCAAGGTGTAGTTAGTAAAAGAAAATAAACTTGCAGCAACTATTTGGTACAGCTTCTATATCACTTTCAGTGAGAGCTAAGTTATGCTTTACATTTTTCCAAGTAAATATGTAATACAACAGACTCAATAGGTGTCTCAACAGACAGAAATGGCCTCTCAAAACCCCTGAAACTTGGGTCTGTATTGGGTCTGGCCAGGATGGAGTTAACTGTCCCTATAGTAGCCCATGTTGTGCTTTGCTTTGTATTTGTATCTAGAACAGTGTTGCTATCACACCAATGTTTTGGGCAATGGCTGATCAGTACTCACGCAGCATCAAGGCTGTCTTTCCAACCCACTGACCCCAAAAGCCAGTAGGCTGGGAATGGACAAGATGTTGGGAGGTCACACAGCTGGCACAGCTGACCCAAATTGACCAAAGGGATATTCCATACCATATGGCATCATGCTCAGAAATAAAAGCACAGGGAACAGAGGAAAGGGGGCATTTGTATTAAGGTATTCAACTGCTGAAGCAACTTCTTTGTGTGTACTGAGGCCCTACTTCGCAGGTGTCACTGGACATCATCTGCTGATGGGAGGCAGTGGATACATCTTTTTTTTTCTTTTGATTTGCTTCCACCTGCAGCCTTTGATTCCGTTCCCCACCCCCCCACCCCCAACCCTGCCCACCCCGCCCTTTCATTAAACTGCCTTTATCTTGATCCATGAGATTTTCATATAATTTTATTCCCCTGTTCCACAGAAAGGATGGAGGAAAAGATGGGTGGGTACTTTGCAGCCAGCCAAGGACAATTCACCACAACACCCCTGACAAAGAATTGACTGGGCTCTGCTGACGCATATATACAGTACGAATGATGGTAAAATCCTAGGAAAATGGCTCATCTAATCTGTTTAATCAGCAGGCTTGATATAAAGCATTTTACAGATACTGAGCTCATTCATTAGCATGTGTTTTGTGTTTCCTTCAGTTCTTTTTCTGCATGCTAAAATAAGTTTTATTCACCTTGATATTTTCCATATAACTTTCCTTCTTAAAGTTTCAGAAGTTGTATTAAGAAACTATGATGTGCCCTACAAGGAAATTTTTCAGAGACGCTGAAAACATTCTCAGGCCTGAATCGCTGGTAGCAGCTAGATCTAACTGGCAGAGCTCATCATGAGTCAGGTACTTAATGCCTTAGATGGTCTCTGTCTCAGCCTTTTCTGTGATATTTTCCCATGCTGGGGCAAAAAGTAATAATCACTCATCAAAAGCTAATACTGGTAGAAGACCAGAGAGAAAAGTAAAATAGTCAACAGGCAGGTATCTGTTCTAGCCTTAACACTAGCTACTCTTAAAAGTTTTCATGGATATTTAATATAGCCAGTAGTGTGTGGTTGCTTTTAATCTATTTTTACAAAGGCATAGATGAAAATATTGAGAAGGCAAATATTTATAGACTGGTTTCACTTCTGTGTTTGTACTGGTCTTGTTTGACTTATTATCTTTCTTAAACATATTGGCACAACCGGGTCGGGGCAATCCCAAATACAAATACAGACTGGGTGGACAGTGGATAGAAAGCAGCCCTGAGGAGAAGGACTTGGGGGTAACAGTGGATGAAAAGCTGGACATGAGCCAGCAGTGTGCGCTGACAACCCAGAAAGCCAACCATATCCTGGGCTGCATCATGAGAAGTGTGGCCAGCAGGTCGAGGGAGGGGATTCTTCCCCTCTACTCTGCTCTTGTGAGACCCCCCCTGCAGTACTATGTCCAGCTGTGGAGCCCTCAGCATAAGAAGGCTAGAGACTGGTTGGAGCGAGTCCAGAGGAGGCCACGAAGATGCTCAGAGGGCTGGAGCACCTCTGCTATGGGGACAGGCTGAGAGAATTGGGCTTGTTCAGCCTGAAGAAGAGAAGGCTCCGGGGACAACTTACTGAAGCCTTCCAGTACCTGAAGGGGGTCCACAAGGAAGCTGGGGTGTGTGTGTGTGTGTGTACTTTTTACAAGGGCTTGTAATGATAGGACAAAGGGTAATGGATTTAAACTGAAAGAGGGGAGATTTAGATTAGATACAAGGAAGAAATTCTTCATGGAGGGGGTGGTAAAACACTGGAACTGGTTGCCCAGAGAAGCTGTGGATGCCCCATCCCTGGGAGTGTTCAAGGCCAGGTTGGATGAGGCTTTGAGCAACCTGGTCTAGTGGAGGGTGTCCCTGCCCATGGCAGGAGGGTTGGAACTAGATGGTCTTTAAGGTCCCTTCCAACCCAAACCATTCTGTGATTCTATGAACACTTAATATTTGCAAGAAAATTTCAGTTTCTCCTCCAGATAGCATGTCCCAGAAGAGCAAATTCCTGCAGATCAAAACCTGGAATATCCATCTAGAAGGTGCATATTTATGTTTTTCAGGTGTACAAACAAAGAGAAATGTTCAGCTTAGCAAATTTTGTGAAATTAAATTTATCCTCTCTGAAAGTTCAAGAAGTACCTCATAATTATGTGAAACTGTAATCATGAAAAGCTTGTCATATCTGGAGTTAACTAAAGAAACCTTTTTCTAGCTATACCATGACAAAGTTTTAAAAGCCAATGCTGTAACAAATATTTCTTATAATATTTTAAATTCTACCTCATTTCTTCCATGACTTCAAATCTCCATGAATATGAAAACCAAGTTAAAATGGTTAAGAAAGAAGATAAGAACTTGTATATAATTTTTGGTTGTACGTAATTGCAATAAAATGTAGGCAATGTGGGTACCTATAACGTCATTATGAAAAGCTTATATTGTCTCTGCATAGGCACACATATAATTCATGACAGCTTCATTAAAGCAAAAAGAAATATCCTAAAAGCAAACCTTAATTTCCGTTCTTTTAATTATCTTCTAAGGTATTCTTTCTATTTTTGAGAGGCAATTTGTACCAATGTTACCCGCACAGGCTATTAGGGTAAACAATTGATATTAACAAGGATGATAACTTCTGCATTCCTAATTCTGGCCTTTAAACTCCCATATATTTTCTGCTTTGAAATTTCATATCTTCATTCATCAACATATGGAGTAAAAAACCAAACCAAACAAACAAACAAAACCCCACAAAAAAATCTCATTTTAGTGTTTCTGTTTTCCCTTCAAATATGTCTTCATTTTGATATACTGTATTTATTCTACCTTATAAAACAAGATTTAGAAGATATTCTCAGGGAAAAAATACAGTTACCTGATATTTTAATTCTGTCATATAACCATGATGATGTATAAGATGTACCAGCTTCACAGAAAGAAGGCAATACTGAGCATTTCTGAACAGTTTTAGGTAGAATGCTTTCTTTTGGGTTTTGTTCAGGTGACTTTTTGAGAAAGTTTCATATTTGCCATTTTAACATAAAGAAAATGTTTTAGGACATGGCAAATTTCCTAAATGTTTTTCATTATCTCTCTATTGTCCTCTCAGGTCACTAGCAGAAAATCTTGTATGAAATACCAACTGCCTCTATAAAAAGGTGGAATCTAGACTCTTTAATATCTTACCTGATTGAGTCTAATCATGAATTGTGTGTGTATATTATACTTCTTCAAACTCTAGATATTTATTAAATCCAGTTTGTGCCAAACATCTTAGCATTCAAAGAGTTGGGAAGAAATGCAAGGCATAAGTAAATATTTTATCAGAATTCAAATTTTTTGTAAGAAAAATAATATAGGTATGCAGAGTGAAGAGGTTGAAAAAGAAAGGGTCATGGGTCAAGACTAAAGAGAGATATAGATTAATTTCTCTTATTGTTAGAAACTGTAAAAAGATGTGATATTTAGAGTTTGCTTGCTGTTTGGACTCTAAATAATGAATATGAAAAATAAGAAGGTCTAGAAAGCTATAAAGAGCTTTTCTATGTATCAATAAGATTAGAAGTAAAACCAGTGAAATTACTGCCAGATATTGGGAGTGAACCTTGAAATAATTGATAGTGCTTAGATACATTTGTGAAAATATGCAGAATTTAATAGTGTTGCTCCTGGCATCTCCAGTGTTTTCTGTTTGAAAAGGTTCTTCAGAATACTGTGTGACTGTTATGCTTCCTGGTCTGTGCTGTGAAGATAATTACTTTTCAGTTCATTGGCCTGTGTGGTATCAGGTCTCTTTTAGTCCCCCATCTGAAGCAATCACCCACCCCTCATGCAATTTCAAGAGGTTAACTACTATGTCTAGTCATCCCCTGCTGCCAGTCTCCATTGCCTATGCATTAGGTTTTGCAGATCCACCTCGTGCTCTTTTTCTACTTCTCATGTTAAATCTGCACATTTATCTCAGTCATCTGAGGAAGCAGTTATGAGGCCTATAAATGACTAAAAGAGAAGCTGATATGAAGCAAAAATGTGATGCTTTGGGGTAGAAAAGTCTGGTTCCAAAAAGGTATGAATGTATAAATATATATTACCATTTTGATTATTCAGGTACTTGTATCTTGTGAGTGTATTATCAGACCAATATAAGTTTAATATGTGGGCTAGTGATACTGTTGGCATTACTCAGACATAAAGTATTCAATTTTGCAATTTTTTTACAAATCAGAAGCGTTAACTTTAAAATTGTCAATTCCTGAAGCTCTCATTTACTGTGAGAATACTTAACCAAGGAACTTAACTATAGTGGCCAGAGTGTTTTCACAGCTGCCTGTCCTCTCACTGTTGTCCCTGATTTCCAGAGATCCCACAAGTTTCTCATTCCCAATAATGTAGTATTCAAGGCATTGAGAGCTCTTGACCTGAAGACCTGCATTAAAGTGGTTTAAGTATGTCATTATTATGCTTATTTCTTATGTTGGTGTCATGGAACCTAAGGTCTTATTGGCCAAGGACAAGTCCCATAGACTTACTATTTTTTTTTTTTTTTTTTTTTTTTTTTATGAAATGCATTGACAATAGCTCAACAGTAAGACAATAGTCTTTGCTTCATGGTGTCCGTGCACATTTAACATCTGAAATGCCACATCATAACCAAGCTTTAATCAGGATATTAAATTCTAAGAAGTAGAGGAAGTATAATATAAAACAGAATGAAGAAGAGGACAATTAGAAATGGAGCAATGTGTCTGAAAAGCTCTTACTGAAGCCAAGGTTCAACGCAATGCCTGTATATTTTTCTAGATGTATGTAAACATTCATTTAAAGAGGTGATTATGAAGACTGTAAATGACTAAGAGAAACTTATAGCAAAAAAAAGAGATGCTTTGGGATAGAAATGTGTGATTCCAAAATAATATGGAGTATGGAATAAAGAAATGGATATTTTGCTGGCTTGACCATTGCCAGCTGCCAGCCACTCTCTCACTCCCCTCTCCACAAGCAAGACAAGGGGAAGAAAGAAGATTAAATAGCTCATGGGTTGGGATAAAGAGAGTGAGATCACTTACGAATTACTGTCACAGGTGTAACAGACTTGACTTGCAGAAAATTAATTTATCACCAATTAAAATAGATTTGGGTAGTGAGAAGCAATTAATTAAGATCACATTTTCCTCCTTGTCACTTTACCAAGCCTCAACTTCACTGCTTCATTCCCAACACCTCCACCTTGTCTTAGCCTTTCTAAATTTTATTTTGAACTCTAGTCCAATTAGTTTGCTCAAAGTGGAAATACCAAGCAATATCTTAAAATACCACTTCTTTTGATCAGCTGTTTTCTCTGTCATTAGCAAACACTGCCTTAAAAAGCACACCAAGACTTTATCAGGATTGCTTTCTGTAGTAAGAGAATCCTTAAACTGTCTGATTTATGCAAGGACATCAGAATGAACACAAAATATAGCACAAAGAGATTAAAGAAGGAATGTCCAGACTAAGCAGCTGGACAATTCTCCATTTTTGTTCCCAAGTATGAAATTTTTCAGTTAACTTCCTTGTCTTAGGTTCAAAATGCAAAAGGACACTTTTCTAGACATGTTCAGAGACCACCACCGTAACATTACAAATCTTGGTTTTCTCCTGTAGTTTTTAATAAATATTGTGTTATTCCCTTGTAAAGTGAGGAGTGTTGAAATCTGTATTGACAACTTCGAGAAAAATGCTTGAAGAGTTACACTGTTGTGTGTAGCAGTGGCTGTACTGAAGGGTCAAGAAAGACTCATTCCTGGCAGTGTGCATGGGTATGTGTGTGCATATGAAGTGTATGTGTGTGCACTTGAATACATACGTATTCTCACATACGTCTGTGAGAACTGTCTTCACCTTTTGATCAGCAGTGTCCTCCTAAAGGTGTGAGAATCCTGCAGAATGTGCTTCTGGTAGGAGTCTGGTAGACTGCCCACTGCTTCAAACAAGATAGCAGGACTTCTCACCTCACTTTACTGTTTTACAATTGACTGTGAGAATTGAGGGGTTTGCTGTCTTTTCTGAAAGAACGGTTTGGTTTTGACTAAAATTAATTTTGTGGCATGCTTCAAGAAGAACATTCTTGATTTGCTGAAAGAAGAAAGCAGGCACTGGTTGGCTATTGCTCTGTGATTCCCTGCCCATCTCTGACATGTGTTAGAATCATAGAATCTTTTAGGTTGGAAAAGACCTTTAAGATGATCAAGTCTAACCATTAACCTAGCACTGATAATACCACCACCACTAAACCATGTTGTTAAGCATCTTGTCCACACAACTCTCAAATACCTCCAGGGATGGTGACTCAACCACCACCCTGGGCAGCCCATTCCCATGCGTGACAACACTTTCAGTGAAGAAATTTTCCCTAATATCCAACCTAAACCTTCCCTGGCGCAACTTGAGGCTGTTTCCTCTTGTCCTAACACTTTTCACTTGGGAGAAGAGACCAACAGTCACCTCTCTGCAACCTCCTTTCAGGCAGTTGTAGAGAGTGATCAGGTCTACCCTCAGCCTCCTCCAGGATAAACACCCCCAGCTCCCTCAGCCGCTCCTCACAGGACTTGTGCTCCAGACCCTTCCCCAGCTCCGTTGCCCTTCTCTGGACACACTCCAGCGCCTCAATGTCTTTCTTGTAGTGAGGGGCCCAAACTGAACACAGGATTCGAGGTGCAGCCTCACCAGTGCCCAGTACAGGGGGACAATCCCTGCCCTAGTCCTGCTGGCCACACTGTTCCTGATGCAGGCCAGGATGCCACTGGCCACCTTGGCCACCTGGGCACACTGCTGGATCATGGCTGTTGACCGAAACCTGCAGGTCCTTTTCCACTGGGCAGCTTTCCATCGACTCTTCCCCAAGCCTGTAGCATTGCATGGGGCTGTTGTGTTTGACTAGTCTGGGCTGCTTGAGCAACAACTCTTTACTACCTCAAACTAGCCAGAACTCTCTGCTCTCTGAACATTGTTTCTTTTTACTCCTAAAATTCAGGAACTGGGATCTGTGGATGGTGCAAAACCTGAACCAAATTTCAGAAAGATTATATGAAAGCTTGTTCTTCCACTGCAGATGGTATGTGTCTTAACATCTCTTAGCCTTGTGCAGACTTATACTACTTTAAAGTTGTGGTTCGTTTGAAACTTCTGCAGAGGGCTTACCTAAGTATAAATATCATGAAGAAAAGTCTCTCTGGGGGTGCATTTTCAGTATGATAGGAGAGGTAATCATTCTGATCCTATTACACTTAACAGGATTGTTTATAAAACCTTTCCCATATCTACCACTTGCTTTAAAACTGCCTAGAGGGCTGTCCTTAAAAATCAGGAGACTTAATCCTGCTCCCAGACAAAAGAAGCAGGATCCTAGCCATGATTTGTAAGCAGAACTGAGTGTAGCTATGGAGGCGAGATATCTGCAAACATGGCAAAATATTTTGTCTGTGTTGTCAGATTAATCTAGATGTGGAAATCCTTAATATTTCTGTCATTTGAACTCACATGGCCAGTTTTGCACCTGATAGAATCAGTCAGTGTGGTGCCACCAGAACTAAAATTAGAGAACAATTTTGTTTAAGGATTAGTAAATACTTTTTTAAAATTTACCCTGTCTATGTATTAAGAGTAGAACATAGTCAACAAGCTAGGTTGTCACATTTGACTGCCCTTGATGGCATTCATTTCAGAGCCTACTGAACATTATACTAATATTAATCTCTATTTCTGCTCAGTTTTTGTTTTGGTTAGTTGGTTGTTGTGCATTCTTTTGCACATGTTTACACAAAATAGATCAAGATAAGATTTCAATCACTTGATGTTTAGACAGCTTTGAAACACTGTAAAATGAGAGTCATTTGACCCCTTCTCTTGCATACTACATCAGTTTCTTGTATTTCATCTTTTGAAATCTTTTGGACAGAAGATTTGAAGATTATTTTTTATCTGGGTGGCAAATACTTTGTGAATTTCAACTTCACTCAACTTGTTTCATACTGAACTTGTAATAAATCTGATCCCCTCAATTCACCAGACCATTTGATTCTAGGTTTTCCTGGTTTCAAATCACAAAAAGACATTGCATGATGGGTTAAAAGAGCCATAAAATTATGTTAAGGCAGGAAAATTATATTTGGACTCTTAAAGGGCTTAAGCTATTTAGCTTAGAGGACCAAGAAGTTACTTGATTACAGCATGTAGACATTTTAAAGGGCGAAATTACCTTTGGCTCAGCTCTTTAATCCATTAGGGAGAGACATATGACATCAAAACATAGAAGCAGGCAAATGCCAAACAGAAATTAGTTGTGAGTGTTTTTTAATAGCATAGCATTAATCATAGCAAGAAGAAATATTTACCACAGAAAAAAACAGATTCCCCATATCTCATGTCTTTAAATCAAAGCCAGATGGCTTTTCAGAAGCTGTGCTTTAGTCAACTGCAATACAGAGGTTCAGGAGAGACCTGAAATGATGCGGTCTCTGCTGTGCAAACAGCTATTGTCCATTCTGTTACAAAAACTCTAATCTGAAATTAAACTCAGCAAATATACATGACAATATAGATTGTACAGAATGTATCATAGAAAGGTTTGGGTTGGAAGGGACCTTAAAGATCATCCAGTTCCAACCCCCTGCCATGGGCAGGGACACCTTCCACTAGGGCAGGTGGCTCAATCCTCATTCAGCCCGGCCTTGAAGACAGCCAGGAATGAAGCATACAGAACGTCTCTGGGCAACCTGTTCCAGTGCTACACCACCTTCTTGGTGAAGAACTTTTTCCATATATCTTGTCTAAATCTCCCTGCTTTCATTTTAAACCCATTGCCCCTTGTCTTGTCACTACAGGCCCTTGTAAAAAGTCTCCCCCAGCTTCCTTGTAGGCCCTCTTCAGGTACTGGAAGCCTGTATATCTACGTCTGTGTTAGTTTTCCATGGTCCTTTTTCATTATAACTACTGGGAAAAGGTACTGCTGTGGTGGAATCTTCTGTTCCTAAAAACATGTGTCTTTGGTCATGGGAATGACACTCTAAACCAGCTTCTCTCACTGACTATAAAGACAAGCTTGACTGACTGGTTCAATCTAAAGTTAGGTGATACAAATCCTATTTCTAACTTCAGTGGTAATAATTGTGAAATGCTTGAAATGTCATTGAGGAGATTTTCTCTCATCTACACAAAACACAAGAAAATATGCTGTTAAAACCAATTCTGCACCTGCAACAATACGAATCTTATCAAAGTAAACCTATAATTGCATATTCTTCACTTTGATGGAGATCCTTCAGACTATAAAGTGTTCTCTGATCTTCTGTATTATGAAATCAGGTATGGTTCATGTTAACAATCAGAATAAATGATTTGCATAAATCAATTATAACATTTTTTTATGTTATTATTAGCATCGGGAAAAGTTGTAAATATGTCTTCAATGCTATTGACTACAGCTACCCTTCTAATTACACATCATTTTGGTAAAGTACACAGTATTTCTGCCATTACTTCAATGTTGAGTAGTTGCTGGAACCGCAGTCATTCTGTAAGTGTTCTTGGAGAACACCATGTGAGGTTTTGTGATTCTTGACTCCCTACTGTTAGAAAGCATTAGCAGCTGTTAGGTACCATTGGAACTGATCCTTGAAGTGGATACAAATTTTTCTTCTTTTGATAAGCTAAATGATTTGGCCAGCTCCCCAGATTATAAAGGTGTAATATGTTTTTCCAACATCTTACTCAGGGCTGTATGATATAAGGAAATAATAATCCTTATGATGAATTTCAATGATTTATACACAATTGCTCTTATGAGTAGTCTCAAAGACTTCAACACATGTATGTATTTGAGTAAATGGTTTAATGATTGAATAATCTGGATGAAAAATCTGTCTTCTTACACAGAGATTTGAAAGTTATTTGGTAATAGCATCATATTCTCTCAAATGTTTACATTCAATCTTTATTATTTATTTAATAACTTTAATTATAAAAGTTTACACAGTATTTTTTAATCTCACTCTGAGATTAGCAGGTTGCCTTCTTGAATCATGACCTAATTATTTCCTCCATATCTCAAGATCAGTCCCCATTGACTGTTCTGTGATAGAAGCAGCTTAGGAATGCCAGCAACTTCTTGCTCCAGCCTCAGCTAAAGTCACTTTTGAGTTCAGGCTACATATCACTGCTCAGAATTGAGACCATACATAAACTTAATTGTTACTCCTTTGGTTTAGTGACAAACACCTTCATGAACACATTTTAAAAATAAGATGGTGAAGACAACAAAATCTGTTGCTCACAAATTTAGATCACTTGGAGTGTTCACAAGTACCCAGAATCCTGTTCAAAGCCTCAAGGCACTTTTTCCTTTCTAATATATATAACCCTTAAGAAATACTGACATCTGCTGTCAATATAGGACTGGAATCAGCCTGGTATGAGCTTTTGGCTGTGTTACTACATTTTCCACCTTAGATGACCCCAAGAGTCTCTGTGCTTCAGAGTATCTATGACATTATTTCTTCCTAAAATAAAACATGTTAGCTGTTAGTAGAAGGCAGTGTGATTTTGGAAACAATTTCCTTTGTTGTCCTTGGCCTAGAACTAGCTGAGAGTTGGTAATGATCAGATGTGATTTTCTTGTGATTGTTACTTAATGGCTCATATAAAAAGATTTTGCCATTTGGATTTTGCAGTCCCTTTCTTCTCTAAATGAAGTGCCCCATCCACCGCATCCATTACAGGACGTTTTTGCTAAGAAACGTTCTCTAGGTTTTATAAGTTAAAATAAATTAACAAATAAATAAATAAATAAATAAATAAATAAAATTGAAACAAGAAATAAAATAAAACTTGAGGATATTGTCAGGACTCCGCTTTGAAACCCCCATTACTGCTGATCAAAACCCATATCTTTTAGATTACTTACATATAAGTAAGAAACACTTTGACTCTTGTGTCATGTAACTGCTGTTATTTTCTCACTAAGCTTTGTGCGGTATTCATCATTGGGCGGCTTGGTTAAGCATCTAGCTAAAGGTCAACTAAGATTTTCTGATAGTGGCTAAGGTAGACACCTTAGCAAGTATCTTAAGATGTCCATGATAGAGCTGAGCCTGTCTTGGTAAGTATACACAGGGTTTTCTCAGTTGCTCTGTGTTGTCAATGCCTAAAACTAAGTGAAAACTTTTGAATGAAAATTATCATTGTGGCTTGGCAAACTGAATGTAACACTATCCAGAGGTTCAAATCAGCTTGCACTCTAGGGCTTATTGGCTGTGTCTCATAAAATGACATACTTCTGGTCAGTTACTACTTTGCTTATCATTCAGACATTACACAGTGCTTGTACAAAAAAATATTCTTGAAAAGGTTTAGTTTTCTAAAAGGTCAGCTCTTCATGTACTCTTGTCACATATAAATGTAGCCTTGACACGTCATATATGCTACATATTTCACTCTAGAAAGACAATCACAGTAGAGGTGATTTGCAGGTGCATTGGCAGTGGGGAGGACAATAATTCTTATTATACTGTAAATATTCCAAATAACTTTGATAAGATCATAGAAGGGCAGCACAGATGTCAAATACATATGCAATAGTTTGGATTTTTTTTAAGGATCATAAAATAATGAACATCTATCTGATTGGCTTTCATTTTTTCTACTGTTTTGAAAAATACCTTGTCTTAAAACTTTGCCATGGCTTCCAGTTAAAGGAATGCCTAGGTCAAAAAATATGCAAGATCATAGAGTCATAGAATGGTTTGGGTATGAAGGGACCTTAAAGATCATTTAGTTCCAAGCCCCCTGCCATGGGCAGGGACACCCTCCACTAGGGCAGGTGGCTCAAAGCTTCATCCAGCCTGGCCTTGAACACTTCCAGGGATGGGGCATCCACAAATTCTCTGGGCAACCTGTTCCGGTGCCTCACCACCTTCTCCGTGAAGAATTTCTTCCTGATATTCAATCTAAATCTCCTCGCTTTCAGTTTAAACCCATTACCCCTTGTCCTGTCACTACAGGCCCTTGTGAAAAGTACCCCCCCAGCTTTCTTGTCAGCCCCTTTCAGGTACTTGAAGGCACTATAAGGTCTCCCCAGAGCCTTCTCTTCTGCAGGCTGAACAAGATATGAAGGTACAGAACAAAAGTATACAACCACTGAGTTATATGCATCCCTCAGTCCATTCCTTCAATAATATTTACAATACATCTGCTTTTAAAATTTATTTGAATTGCAGTTTGATACATTCTACTAATATATATGACATACGTTACGTATGTTATACTATTTTTCTTGATAGAGGAACTGACTATACTGAAAAATAAATCAAGCAGTAAATCAGAGGCGACTGCAGCATTTTGTGACATGCAGAGTGGAGTGAAAAGCATGTTGCACAATCATTTTTAGAAAAAGGTGACATATAGTTTAAAAAGCCAGCTTGTGATCTGCCTTTATTATTCCTGAAATAAGTATGCCACATGCCACAAAATACTGCCTCTCAAATGAAATCTTGATTGGTGTTGGCAGAACACCACAGAGACAAAAATCTTAGCACATGAGTGTGCTACTCCCCTATTGACAGTGTGACATTGCAAAATCTCGTCTTTCTGACTTTCTGTCTCCCATCCTTTGCTTATTGCATGCCTTCATGTACGAAGTTCAGTTCTGGCCCATAGACTTCCACCTGAAGACAAAGATTTCTGTGTGCACTTGCAGCCTAGAAAGCCAACCATATTCTGGACTGTATCCTGAGAATCATGGCCAGCAGGCTGAGGGAGGTGATTCTCCCCCTCCACTCTGCTCTGGCCAGACCCCACCTGCAGTACTGCATCCAGCTCTGGGGCCCTCAGTCCAGGAAAGACATGGATCTGTTGGAGCAGGTCCAAAGGAGGGCCACAGAAATGATCAGAGGGATAGAACACCTCTCCTGTGAAGAAAGGCTGAGAGAGCTGGGGTTGTTCAGCCTGGAGAATAGAAAGCTTTGAGGAGAGCTTTCTAAAGGGGGGTTATCAGAAGCTGTATTGACAGGACAAAGAGTAATGGTTTTAAACTGGAAAATTAAAGGTTTAGATTGGACATGAGGAAGAAATTTTTTACAGTCAGGATGATGAGACACTGGAACAAGTTGCCCAGAGAAGTTGTGGCTGCCCCATCCCTGGAAGTGTTCAGGGCCAGGCTGGATGAATCTTTGAGAATCTGGTTGAGTGAAAGATGTTTGTGCCTATGGCAGGGGTGGTGGGTTGGATGATCTTTAAGGTCCCTTCCAACCCAAACTATTCCATGATTCTATGAATATCTTAATGGGAACATGGAGGAAAATTGGACTGGGGAGATAATTTTGTCACTGTGAAAAGAGCCACGACAATGTTGCCTGGGGTGTTGGGCAGAACTCTACACAGCCACTAGGACAGTAAAAACATCCCACTGCTGTGGAATCTTTGGCATTAGCTCACTGAGGAAAGATGAGAATTTTCTGTAACAGACTTTTTCACCGTAGCAGAAAGATGTTTTCCATTAGGTTTTTCTCCATTTCTTATTAAATCTTTATCTTCCATCATATAGGCTGCTGGCATAATTCTATAGCATATATGTCCTTATTTTTCAATTCTGCATCTCAATCACTGATCACTAAGATAAAGCAATGGCCAGTAATGTTGAAGATAAGTACTGAGAGGATGAAAATGGAAGGACAACCTCTTCTGTCTAGGCTGAGGAGAAAAAAGATAGAAAGAGGTGAGAAAAAAAAATCATACATATGTGGGAATATAGTAAAAGTGTTGCAAAAGAGTCAACTGACAAAAAATTTGAGAAAAGTTATAGTAAAAGCACTGAAAAAAAAAAAAGATTGCTATAAAGTGGTAGAGGAGTCAAAGCATTTGGGCATTAGTGGAAGAACAGGAAGAAGTTAATTGATATTTACATAGAAATGTTGAGGATAAAAGAAGAAAATACAGGTTGAAAATGAGTAGTAGACAATCCCCAAGTCTTCTATGCTTATACCTCTACTAGTATATTAATCAGTGTCTAGAAACCTTCCTGGGTGGATAACAATAATAGTATGTGCTTTAAAATTATTTTAATTGTCTTTGAAATTACTTCCAGGCATTCCCAAGTTCAGTAGCTTAGCGTGATGAAAATGTTTCATCAAGTGTGCATGAACTCTTTTGTTCCAGGCTATGGTCCTGACCACATTTCTTTTACCAGTGTAGATATAACCAATCCACCTTGTTCTGAAGAGCAGCACTCGCTATAAGTGACTGTATTGCTCCAAACCCTTGAAACATATTTACTAGCCACAGGTAGCCACGTAAGAAATGGCCCATCAGAATACTTCCCTGAGAAGCAACCGAATAGTCACTGCAGGCACACAGCAATCTGATTTGCCAAACAGCGTAAAAAAGAGTGGCGGCTTCCCACAACACAGAAGGAAATGATGCAACTGCTCTGGTGTGATGGTTATGCAGCTGTTTAGGCAGTTGGACTAGATGATCACTGTAGGTCCTTTCCAACTACGCTATTCTATTCTATTCTATTCTATTCTATTCTATTCTATTCTATTCTATTCTATTCTATTCTATTCTATTCTATATTTTAATGGGCACTGAAGAGGTAGTCCTAGAGTCATCCAAACATCCTCTTGCACGCTAAGCAAATAAAATGTGGTTATCTTCCCTTCTTATCATTCCAGAGCTTAATTTCTTTTAATCCTTGAATTTTATCACTGTAAGTAATTGTTCATGCTGTGTGTACACTTGCAAGAGCCCTAGGAATAGAGGAACATGCATGAGACCACTTTTTGCTTTATTCTTTCCCTACTAAACTTCACCTGCAGTTTTCACCAGCCCTTTCACGTAGTCATAAAGGAAGGCTGAGTCAAAGAATTAAATGCATTTCATTCTTCACAGCATGTAAAGCATGAGATTAGAAAGAAAAGGGCCTATTTGAGGTCACATATTGCAGATGAAAACAGCATTTACTTTCAGCCCACAAAAGTTCTTGATTTTGATTGACTTAATTTGAACCCCTAAGGTTCTGGGGGAGAGGGAGGTTTCAGTTTCCTTTGTTTTATTTGGGGGTTTTTAAAGAGCTAGTTCCCATGGAGTAATTTTGAATATTACAGAGAAAAAGTTAAAAAGCCTTTTTGAAAGACTCTGTTTTTTCCATAATGAAAACATTTTCGCATTTAAAGTTCAATCAGATCTACACTGTAAAAGTATTTGCTAAAGGGAATATTGACAAGAACTAAAGGAGCATGCTTCTCTTCCTGTTTACACCAGGATTATCGTATTCACTTCAGGGAATTTAGTCCCTAGCTATGTAGGAATAAACAAGATGAGAATTTGAATTTACCTCTTTACCCTAGCTTACAAAATCCTGTGTTGCACATTCTCCTAGATCTCCCCATTTCTGTAAGACAGCGTAAGGAGGCACATGCACAAACAGCATCACATCCCTGCCTTCCACAGCTGTACTTAGTACAGCTTGGGCTATCTAGTGGTTTCAAACTACAAGTATTCAGGTTTTTTTAGTTTATTCCTCTGCTCACTCAAGGCTCTCTGCAGGCTCAATGTTTGGTCTACAAATTGGGATTACACAGCCAGGTAGTGCATCTTCCTTTTTCTCTTATCAAGATCTCCCTAACTGAACTCACACCTCCAGCCAGCTGGGTTCAAGCATATGCCCTGCATGGTGAGACATGCTTCATGGTAAATTTTTATATGCAGTCTGCAAGACTTGTGCTAAGCTCTGTACTGAGATTTCTTTTCGTATTTATTTATTACATTCCCAAAACTTAATAAATGCAGTAATGAAACAGAGGAGGTAAGGTCTCTGGAAGATATAGTTCTAGGGAAGGAGCCAAAAACGCCCTGGGAGATTGAATTACTATATCTATTATAGTATGTCATTGGAAGTTTTCTCTATAACATAAAATCCATTTGTCTTAATACGAAGAACAGACTTTTTAGGTAGATTCATCTCACTTTTAACTATTGCATTAATAGGAATCATGTTCTGCTATTCATACCTTTCAGTTCCTGGAACAGTGATAAGGACAAAATGTGATGAGAGGTTTGATAGGATAAGAGGAAATGGTGTCAAGTTCCACCGGGGAGCTTTGCTTTATATTGGATATTAGAAAATATTTCTTCACTGGGAGGGTTATCAGGCATTGGAACAGGCTGTCCAGGCAGGTGGTTGAGTTACCAGCCCTGGAGGTACTTAAAAGGTGTGTTGAAGAAGAGCTTAGTGGTGGTCTTGACAGTGTTAGGTTAATGGTTGGACTAGATGATTTTAAAGCTATTTTCCAACTTAAAGTTTCTATGATTCTATGATTTCACACTACACACTTCTCCATAGGTGTCAGTGGGACAGTTTACAAAGTAAGGAAAGCATAAGCAGGCCAAGGACTTCTATGCCATGACTAAATGAATTCCTAGTCAAAAGATTTTAAAAGAATGAGGGCAGCTGAGTGCTGAGTCAATTTGCATTTGACAATGCACCCATTTATCCTCTTCCTTTCAGTTTGTCAAATAAATTGAGCCAGGCCAAATCCTGATGTAAATGGAGTCCAGGCTGTGCTACTCGATTCAGAACATCCCACAGGTGATGACTGTGCTAAGCCAACAGTGCTGGGAGGTTAATTAGAAGCTGAATCCAACAAATACCTCGAGAGTCATAATTTCTCCATGAGAATTATGGGCTGGAGGGCTCAAAATAACATGGGCAGATGCTGTCTTCTGGATCAAGCAGTGAGATTTTTTCGTATTCCAACTGCTCCTCATTTATCACTCTTTGGATATTTCCAGATCTATAGGTTTACTGATATCAAATGCTGCATGGAGGTGTTTACTAGTATGCACAAGATATGCCCAAAACAGCTTCCTTCTTTTTACCTAATTATCTGTTCCCCTAGCAGAGCTGTGTCAACAGATATACCTAAGAAAAGTAATATGAAAAATATTGTAAGGTGGCACAGATTATCACGGATTTTTGGAAATAAACACCTACTGACCGCTTGGTAGGAGTAGAATGGGAACCATGAGATACATCTGCCATAATCTTTACTAGGAACCTGAATACTTCATTAGGTCTTGGTCTATATCAATAAACAGCATTGAATTTGCATATTTAGGAAAGGCAATAATCCAGTTTGAAAATATACCTTTCTTTTGCTTCGAAAAAAACCCCCAACTTCATTCACTTGAAAGAAATTTCTCTTTTAATTTTAAATCATCAAAGTGTAAATTTTAAGTATACATCCTGAAAAGGAAAATAGCAAATTTAGGTCTGCTGCTGTCTGAGAAACACTGTTCACCCACAGAAAATGCACCATCAGTTATAGGAGAAGCTGATAATTAAAAAATATTCTTTTGAGGAGCTCAGAAGATTGTATAGTTATGGCCTAGAGTCAGAAAATTACTAATATACTTAACTGAAAATCAGTTTTCAGTATGTTGTGTCCATATTGCCTTAAAATGCAGACATAAGTCTTGGTGTAAAGCAGCATGGAAATTGTGGTGATATTGCTGTGTTATCTCTTAGAAAGAAAGATTAGGGTATGCACAGCACCTCCGTTGTATTCTCCAGGTGAAAAACTGTTTTTCCTGGAGCCAGTATGGCCAAGATGTGGGTTTTCTAGCCTGGAATCAAAGCCTATGAGCAGTACAGTGCAAGTACAGCTTTTTCTCCAGTGCTGTGTCTGCTCCATGCATAAAAGTTGGCCACTGCCACTGAGTTTCTGAAGCTCAGTCAAAGAGCCCATACAGAGATTGAGACACCCTGTGTATGTATATTTGCATCCCGTTGTCATCAGCAGAACTGAAACGCACACATAAATAATGCCTTAGGATAACATGAGAACACTCAAGAGTTCCTTTAATCTCCAAATTGAAAATGTTTACAGCAAGATCATAAGAACAGTACTGTCTGATGTTAAGCTAAACAAGTTCTAATTTGGCTGTGTTTTAAATTATCACTTCATTTAGAGAAAAATGCTGCTTTTGTCAACTTAAAGTATTCAAAAGTGATTCCAGGATTCACACAATCACAGACCTAAACAGTCATTGCAGCTAACTTTTACATGAATTGCCAATAAAAGGAATGGTGATTCTCTTTCCACATACTCGGGATAGAGTCCCTTGGTTTTGTTTCAATATGTGTAACTGCTTACTGAAATTTATGCATTTGCTAATACTTCGAAAGACAATCTGCATACAAGCTAGGTGCTGTTGTCAACAAGCTCCACAAGGCAATCGGAATGGAAACACAACATAAAATTAAGAGTATCAAAAGTTCTTCTCAGTCCTAAGAACTTCTCTGCCAATGTACATGCCAAAAAGCTGATAGTACAATAGCAAACATATTCTTTAGCACTTAAGATTTCTAAATTATTCAAAGCTTTTTAATTAGTCAGTTATTCAAAGACATATTTCCACTAAAAGGGTTGAACAATACCCAGATCAGATGTCCTAGTTATCACCAACTTTGGCACTATCCAATAACTTCTCAGGTGTAAAAATGCACCATTAATAAGATATGCGCCTTAGTCGGTGCATCCAAAATGGAATGTGTACAATTATGAATCTCTTTCAATATTTCAGTACCTCAGTAGAGGTGGCTTACTTTCAGATATGCTGAGTGATTATTTACTTTTCAAAAGTAAAAACCCAAACCACTTATTAGGTTGATACTATGAATCAGTGAGGGGTACAGGGACTGGGTGTTGTGATCAGTCCATTACACATTGTCTCTGATGCTCGTTCCTCTTTTGGGGAGGACTCCTCACACTCTGCCCCTGCTCCAGCATGGAGTCCCTCCCACGGGAGACAGTCCACCAACTTCTTCGATGTGAGTCTTTCCCACAGGCTGCAGTTCTTCATTAACTGCTCCAGTGTGGGTCCCCTCTATGGGGTGCAGTCCTTCAGGAGCAGCCTGCTCCAGCATGGGCTTCCCACAGACTCATGGGCTTCTTTGGGCACAGCCACCTGCTCTGGTTTGGGGTCCTTCCCAGGCTGCAGGGGGGTCTCTGCTCCCTCGTGACCCTCCATGGCTGCAGGGCACAGCCTGCCCTCTCACCACGGGCTGCCAGGGAACCTCTGCTCTGGTCCACCTCCTCCCCACCTTTCCCACTGACCTGGGTGTCTGCCATGTTGTTTCTCATATCCCAACCCTCTCTTTGTAGCAGATTTTTCACAGCAGGGTTTGTGGGTTTTTTTCCTGTTAAATATGTTATCCCAGAGGCACTACCACCATCGCTGACTGGCTCAGCCTTGGCCAGAAGTGGGTCTGACTTGGAGCTGGGGAAGCTTCTAGCAGCTTCTCACAGGAACAACCCCTGTAGCACCTCCACCACTTGCAAAACTGCACCACACACCACACAAACCTAATACAGGTTCCTACAAGAAGACCTGCATTTATGACAGTTGTGTACTCAGACGAATGCTGGAGGAACGTGAACTGTCACCTACATTTAGATTTTAACTTTCATCAGAAAAATGTGCGTGATGTAAATGAAAAGATGTCCTAAATATCGCACAGTACAAGTATAGGTCATCTGGTGAGTTTTAAGAATTTCTATCTCTGAACCTTAGACAGATTTCTATCAGAAATGGGTTAGGTATATCCTGCCTGATGGGTTGTACTGAATTACCTGGAGCATCTGTATTCCCAGCAGCTTTATATTTCTATAAATAGGAAAATAAATATTTAAAGTAGGGATAAGAGTGGATTCTTGCAGCTTTCTCAGCAAGGTCAGATAAAGTACCACAGGTAGAACAGGTTTCTAATATTTAATGGGTTAATTCTGAAATAATGTCATTTACAAATAAAGATTTCATACATTTAATGGTATTTTTGTGGGTTTAGACATGGGGAATTCTCACAAAAGAGGTTGGTAGCAGTGAAATTCTACTCAAAAAGGGAAATAAAAGAATAAATAGCAAGATATGTATAAAAAGAGAAACAAGGGGGGAAAATAGGAAAAAGGAACAGAAACAGTTTATGAGGCAATATTCTATTAACCATTTTTGTCATGCATAGTGAGAAGTGATTCTCACCTGAACTTGTGAGTATCTTCATCTCCATCAATCCAGTTTGAAAAGATGCAAATTATGTGTATTGTCTGCCACACTTGGCTTGTTTGTGTCCCTCCTCAGCAAGCTGCTGTTCTAGGAATGTCTTTTCTCTAAAGAGCCCACAGCATCTGCCAGTGGAGGAGGCTGAGAACTTCCCAGCAGAGCAGCTTCTACTCTGTGAGGAGAGGGGATGAAGAAGAGAACAATAACAAATCCTGGGCATTTTTTATTTTTAGAACAATTAAAAACTGTCTAATTGGTCTTTCTGTGTATCCTGCAGCTCTCTTCCCTCCCTTTGACATGAAATATTTCCTTTTCTTCTTTCAAGGGAACAGCCTGGGCCAATGGCTACATGCATTGTGGATGATAGCTCTGAGAGTACTGTGCATGAGCCATGACCTACAGATAGTCAAGGACATATTTCCTGTCATTTTTCTTGTTCTTTTGGTTTGGCTGATTAGTGAGAACTGATAATTCACTCCCATCCAAGGTGATGAAAAGTAATCTGCCTGTGAGACCACTGTGCTATTAATTCCCTGTACTGGTTTCACAGAAACAAAAACCAGAGAATCCAACGAGAAAGCCCATGACCTGGGACATATGACTATGTGAGCTTTTCCTCTTTCAGATACCTTGCAATTGCATAGCTGTGAGGAATTTTTAATTGGTTTTCACAACAGATGAGCATTTATCTTGAATTTTCTGGCCTGGCATCCAACCAGATTTCAAGCTCCCCTACACTACTGCACTCTGGAAGTCTCATCACTAATGACCAGCGATTAGAAAAGGCTCATTTAAGAAAAGTTAGATTGATTTTATGGTGTTGAATAGAGTTGTATTGTCAAGAGCCACCTCTGTCATGCCTCCAGTTTCTGCTCTTCCTCCTAAGCATCACCAGATTCAGAGAATAAGCAAAAGATGAGTAAGGTAATAGAAATAACTTGAAGTGACAGAAAGAAATACCCTTTTTAAAAAATACTGTGTCTCATATTACCATTATTGTGCTGAAGACATGCTCAGTTGAGGGCAGGTCTCACAGGGAATAATGTCAGCATGCACTGGGAGGGATGATCCTTGCCCTGCAGATTTTATCAAGCGAAGAAGAAAAGGAGCATCAGGGGAAACAGGGACATAGACCAGGAACATGACTTATTCCAATCATTGCTTGTAGTAGTAGCAGAGCTCATTTCTGTGCCAGTGGTATAAATTTTAAGACCTAAATAAGCTCAAGTTACCTGCATCTAATATTGCCAGCTTTTTACTCACATCCTTTCTCAATTGTTTGTTTGTTATATGAGGGACTTGCTGCTGCAATTGAATGCACATAAGTCTATGGGATTCATCACAGGGTGCTGAAAAAGTTGGCCAATGTTATTGCCAGACCTCTCTCAGCCATTTATCAATGGTCTTGTGAATATAGAGAGGCTCAGTGGAGTGGAAGCAGGGAAATGTTATTCCAATCTTCAAGAGGGCAAGAAAGAAGACCCTGGTAATTATAAGCCTGTCAGTCTTGCTTCGGTACCTGGTAAAGTTATGGAGATTATTCTGGGAGTTATTGGAAAACACTTGAAAGACAATGCAGTTGTCAGTCAAAGCCAACATGGGTTCGTGAAGGGAAAGGCATGCTTTACTAACTTAATTTCATTTTATGACAAGGTTACCTGCTTAATGGATGAAAGAGAAGCAATGAACATGGGGATTTTTTATTTATTTTAGGAAGGCTTTTGACACAGTATCCTCCTAGACAAAATATCCAGCACAAACCTAGACATGTATACAATAGAATGCATCAATAATTGGCTGAAGGGTCAGGCTCAAAGAGTTGTAGTAAATGGGATAACATTTGATGGGTGGCCAGTCACTAGTCGTATTTCCCAGGGCGCAATTTTATGGTCAATTCTCTTCAATGTTTTTTATCAATAACCTGGACACAGGAGTTGAATGCACACTAAGTTTGTCAACCATACTAAATTAGGAGGACCCATTGACTCCCTCAAGGGTAGAGAGGCCTTACAGAGAGACTGATAAATTAGACTGCTGGGCAGTCACCAACCACATGAAATTTAACAAGGACAGATTCCAGATTCTGCACCTGAGATGATATAATCTTGGATGTATGTATACATTACGGGATAAAAGGCTGGAGTGCAACCCTGCAGAGAGGTTTTGGTTGATGGTGAGCTTAATATGAGTCAACAATGTGTCCTGGTTACCAAAAGGGCCAACTGTATCCTAATGCACATTAGAAACAGTATAGCTAAGCAGTTGAAAGAAAAGATTGTCTCACTATAGTCAGCGTTGGTGCAGCCTCACCTCGAGTACTGTGTGCATTTTGGGTTTTACAATATAAGAAGGATATAAAAATATTAGAATGTGTCCAAAAGGGGGCAATAAAGGTGGTGAAAGAACTAGAGGGCAAGATGTATGAGGAGCAGCTGAGGATACCTGGTTTGTTCAGCTTAGAGAAGACTGCAAGGTGACCTCACTACTGTCTAAAGCTTCCTCAAGATGGGGAGCAGAGAAGGAGGTGCTGTTCTATTCTCTCTGGTTTCTGACGACAGGATATGGGGACTAGTTTAAAGCTGCATCAGGGGAAATTCAGATTGGGTCTTAGGGAAGAAATTCTTCACTGAGAGGGTGGTCAAGCACTGAAACAAGCTCCCCAGGGAAGCAGCCATGGCCTCAAGCCCATCAGTATTCAAGAAGCATTTGGACAATACTCTTGGATATGTGGTTTACCTTTTAAGTTGCCCTGTGTGGAGTCAACGATCCTTGAGCGTCCCTTCCAACTCAGGATACGCTATGATTCTATAAATCCCAGAAACTGGGGTAAGAGAGGAAGCATTTGTCAAGGAAGCATAAAAAAAAAATTAATTATTTTAAATGACAAGTAATAATTGCCTTTTCAAACAAATAACACAGTTTCTTGCCTGATTTTTTTCACTTATAATATTTAAGGATTTCAAACGTGTGTTCAGAAAAATGCATTTATCAAACTCTTAAATTTATTAATTAAGCACCTCTTACAGCCACACATTGTGAAATTGATATGATCTATTTCTACAAATCAGGACACAATGGGAATCTGATTAAAATGAAAAAATAAAAGAACCAAACCCCCAAAAATCCCACCCAAATTAGTCTCTATGAATAGTAAGTTATATATTTATCTTTGTTTTAGAATAGATTTCACTTTATTCTTCATGGTTTGAATCTCCTATACACAGAATTATAACAGATCTTATTCTGTTTATATTTGACAGTATTTATTCTCACATTTCCTTTTACTCTTTTCCCCTAGATGGAATTTAGGGTTCTGATTTACTGTCAAATTCATTATTTAGTTTTTTGTGCTTTGTAGTGTAATGATGTAGAATTTACATAAAAACATTTATTACATTGGCTGCAATTTACTTTACTCAGCATTTTCTATTTCAAACTATTTTTAAGTATGTACAAAAATTGTACTTAAAACCTTTAAAAATATTCTTTTGTGCTTTTCGTTTGACAAGGGTTTTTTATTAAATCTCTCATTTAAGTGATTGAAAGTGATTTTAAGGAAGAAATAATTTTCTTTATGTTCATAGAAAAGTAACGCTTCACTTTTTTTTTTTTTTTTTTTTTTTTTTTAATTAACTATATTTTCCAGTCCACCCACTTTTGGGATAAGAAGAAAGACTTCAAAGAAGTATACTTCTTTTTTTTTCCCCTCTTATTTAGCTTTACGTTTGTGCTACCCTACTGAGTTCTGGTTATAGTGTAACATGTATTTTCTAAATCATGTGAATAAATTATACATCAAACTAAAATGTCATATTTGATTAAAAATGAACCTATTCAGACATTATGACCAGTACCCGTTAGTGTGCAAATGAAGGTAGAAACCTCCATTGTAAAGATGTAGAATACAGTCTTTAATTAAACTCTGTTGGGATAGGTTTAATACTAACAACCTATCGAGAGAGAGTTCCCCAATGCCATTTCACAGAAGTGAACAAAGATACTCCCTTATATGAAAAAGGAGACTCTAGAGAACATTGCAGTAGGAAAGCTTGATGATTAATGACTACCATTAAGATATATGCATCATCTCTATATAGTCCAACTCTATAGGATTCTTCTAGTTGACCTGAACATATTCTCAACCAAATCTATTTGTGACATAAAGGTAACACATTTCCAGACAATAGCAACAGAACAGATTCCCTAGCAGACATGCAAGAGTGTGCTTGGGAGATAATGCAGCAGTCCCTGTACATCATGATTAATTTATCACATCCTAGTGGACCCATTTCTTTATACAAATTCACCAACCTTCCAGCTTAGAAATGGTTTACTGCTTTATCTCATTTATACTTTTCTATTTATGCCACAGAGTTTATTTGCCCATATACACCTCATATCTGACTAGGCTAATGAATGCCCCAAACTTCTTACAATATACAAAGACCTTACATTATGTCCCAACTGACTTTACAGATTAAAAAAACCTTAAAACTATATTAATGAATACTCTTATACAGTAGTCCCATTTGTGAAAATCCCAGTTCTATCTCCTCATTTTCACAAGTAATCTCAATTTTCCAACATTATGAAACAGACCATGGAGGGCTGTTTGCCATCAGTCCGAATGATATACAATTAGCCCCAAGGTGGTGTAAAATTTGATTGGTAAGGGCTGACTGCTTTGATTACATGTGATGACAATGGAAAATGGGTGAGAACCATTAGCATAGAGTATGTTGTCAAGGAATTTCAGTCTTGCAAAGGTTTATTTTAGAGTTCAAAACTACTTTTAATCATTCCTACCACAGAGAACCCTAATTCCCTAACTGATATGTGTATATACACACATATACATACATAGATATCCAACCACAATAATTTGATTTCCATGAATGAGCCAAAATGAAAGCTTTCAATATTCTAACTCAATAAACTGTAGAGAGCTGGGCATATTTGATCACAGAACTGTAAGGCTATCTTTGAAAATTTTGTCCTGGAAACTTTAACATTTAAACATAATGCTTGCTCAGTCATTGTTGAGTATGGCAAACTGGGACTTAATGGAAAATGTGCAATAAACTTTATCTTTTACTTGGGTGTATTTTCATTTTAGCTGTCAAGGGATCGTCCTGTATTTGTGAACTGGCACTCTGAATAAATCAATATTTCTTTTGAATGGACAAGTAATGACTGCTTTTGAGAAAATGCATTATAGTTTTGTCTTTTTTTTTTTGTGTAAGTTTGCATGGCATGTTCATATATGTATACATATATACATAGAGAAGGGAGAAGAGAAGGCTCCAGGGAGACATTATAGCACCTGCCAGTACCTGAAGGGGGTCCACAAGGAAGCGTGGTGTGTGTGTGTGTATACTTTTTACAAGGGCCTGTAGTGACAGGACAAAGAGTAGAAGGTTTAAATTGAAAGAGTGGAGATTTAGATCAGACATCAGGAAGAACTTCTTCACAGAGAGGGTGGTGCAGCACTGGAACAGGTTTCCCAGAGAAGCTGTGGGTGCCCCATCCCTGGAAGCGTTCAAGGCCAGGCTGGATGAGGCTTGGAGCAACCTGGTCTAGTGGAGGGTGTCCCTGCCCATGGCAGCGGGGTTGGAACTAGACGATCTTTAAGGTCCATTTCAGCCCAAACAGTTCTATGATTATCACCTCTGTATCTGCAGTGCTTAGTGAAATGCCCCTTGCCATCCAGATGTTTGCTAGGCTCAATGCTTAAGAAACAGTGAACTGCTTTAAAAATACTTCGGGGATTGATTTATTGTAATATTCACATAAAGTGGCAACAGAGGAAATGAAGAGATTAATTATGTGCACTTCAGAGGTGAAAGCTCTTATTTTCATAATCTAATCGTTGCTTCCACACAGTTCAAATAAGACTTTTAAACTGAATTTACACAAAGATACCTTTCTGATTAGATAAAGCTTTAGTCTTTCAGATATTTATGCTTTTCTGTCATGCTAAGTCATTCAGTGTTCACAGGTGTGGCATGCTTGGGCTGGGGTTTGCACATATCTCTTGTGTAGACGGGTGCAGAGTCACGTATTTTTAAATGTCTCTGAAGTACTTATTGAAATCTTGGGCAGTCTTCTTGAATTTCCTGAATTCCCTGTATAGGCAAAGGAGAGGTAGCAATTTCATTCTAAATTAAAAGTTTAAAACACGTCACATGACCAGCACCCTTCATAACCCTATTTCTCTATATTGGAAGCATTATGTTGATTAAGTTAGGTAACTGTGCTGCAAGTAATTTTGTCCACATGTCAGTGAGATGACTGTAATCCCACCTGTCAGCATAAGCACACCTTACCAATGCTAAATACATCCATTGCCCATCTTACAATCTGTTTCTCCTGACACAAACTGGACAGGCAAATAGAACTAGTGGCTTGAGTCACATCATTTGTATATTTTTCATGAATGAATTAGGCCTGTGAAAACTGATAAGGAAGATGGAAAGAACTCCATTAATGCAGGGGTACAGGAGAGTCAGACAGGGAAAAACACTGTGAAATCAAGCCGATTTGTTCTTGATAAATCTTTTGTGGTGACAAGGGAACATGTTACGTCACCTGGCATGCAGTTTGAATTTTCAAGGATTTTAGCTTGACAAACTGTAACAAAAATGTAATATAAAGGACCATTTTTGCATTAAAAACCCACAGAAATAGAATGTTCTTTGAGGTGTCAGTGTGACCAAGGAAGAAAAAATGCCATTGAGAAGGGTGAACATGAAACAGCACACTACTTGTAACAGGCTCTGTTGAAGAACAGACCATAGGTAAACCAAGACAAAGCTCTGAATCAACATTTGCCATAGGACCCTAGATGAAAGGGGAGTGGAAAACCTAAATGCCAAAAAGATGACGGTTCCTAACTAATAAAGTAGGATCTCGCACCCACATGGGCATTTGGGTGTTCTCTACAGTTTATAGGATACGGCTGCCTTAGGGGCCACCAATTTTCCTGCCCAACATGTGGTATTCAGGATTGTGAGGAAATGCTTTATTTGCTTTGGTATTCATCCTTGCACCTTTCTTATGAAGCTTAAAGTGTACTCCCTTCTCAAATGAATCCAAGGTGTCTCTTTTAAGATCTGATGTGAAATGTCACAGCTGCCTTTGCCACATTAGCTCAGGAGTTACAGAACTCAGACAAGATGGGCAGACCAGCATTGATTCCCTCTGCTCTCTGAGGTATTTACAGTCCACTTCTCATTGACTGATTTCCTCACCAGGCTACTTGGCCCAGGAGAATTTTCCTCACCTGAAACTGAGACACTACTTAAAAACATGACTTGGGACAGTGAAGGGAGTGTGAGGGAACATTATCGTCTAGGTCAGGTGCTTCCCCTGAAAGACAGAGGTGGGTTATGTTCTGTCTTGAGGGATTCACAGACATTTTATGTTTAATATATATTGTCTGCATCATGAGTTAAGGGCTTAATGGCACAGCCATTAAGTCAAATTGGGGCAACTCTGGGCCTATACATAAGCAGGCTATGAAATCTGGTGAGAAGTTCAAAAATAGATAAGAATATAGCTTAAGCATCTCTAGGGTTAAGATGATTCTGCTTAGCAGTTCTCAGGATTACTAGAGGCCTAAATTCTGCCAAGTCTTTCTTAAGGCACATAAGACCTTTTTTGGATCTGGCCCTTAGCTTCATCCAGATTTCTTTCACAACCAATTTATTTATAGCTGCCCATTATGACATACTGTATAAACATCAAGTCACTCAGATAGGCATATGCTACGTATTTTCCCACTTTGACATGGGGAGAAGAGAGTAACACAAAGCTTACTATAAGTTTATAAAAGTTACAGACAAAGAGTATATGTGATGTGCAGGTAAATCTCGCAGTGGGTTTTTCCTTCCATAAACTTCAAGGGTCTAATTTGAGAGTATTAATCTATTGCCCATTCCTAGGAAATTCTTCCTAGGGATTAATTTTTAAATGTTAAATAAATTAGTTTTATGTAAATTTGAAGAATACTGAGCTTAAAAATAGGCATATATATTCAGGTCTGTAATGTGGAACAGTAGTTTATTATAATAAAAGCTAACAGCAACATTAAAGTGATTTGTTTTGCCAGTTGAGATATCCCTTGCAGTATTTATACCCAGAAAGGTGCAATGTTGTAGCAATTCATGGCAAAGAGAATGTTCAGAACTGAAAGTGAGTAGTTCATTTTCAGAACCCATACTTAACAAAAAGTGTATAATATCATAAATAAATAACATTATAGGCGTTTCAGACTTTCAGCTTTAAGTACATTGTTCTTCCTTCTATAAAATCCAGATAAATATTATGTCTATTAGATTTGTCATGAGACAAGAGGAATCTTATCCATAATATAAATCTCTTCCCCGCCTCAAACCCTGGTGGAGGTATCCTTTAAGTCAACTAATTTTTAACATCAGCTTCAATAATATCCCTGGAGATATTTAAGACACATGAAAGTGGTGCTGAAAGACATGGTTTAGTGGTGGTATTAGCAGTGTTAGATTAATGGTTGGACTTGATGATCTTAAAGGTCTTTTCCAACCTAAATATTCTATGGTTCTATAATATGGATTGCAAATCAAGATTAAAAATTACAATTTCATGTCACCTTTTCTTTAATGAGATGGTTCTTTTAAGATAATTGCCAGACCATTCTTAAGGCTGCTTCTGCATATGGAACATGCTCTTTCTTGCATAGGCCAGACCCACAATCCTTCATTTCCTAAAGCACTCAAGCAAAACACAGCAGTTCCACATCACAGACTGAGAGGTGATCAGGATTATGGCACTACAAATTCTGGATGCCATTAAGCTATACAAAGAAGTTAATAGCACATTGAAACAAATACGTGGATTAGATAATGGAATGTTTGTAAAGTCCAGATAAATTTGTGTAGCAGAAACTTCTGAAAATATCACCATGGACTTGAATAAAACATCAGATATTTCCCATCTAATTTCTTCCTTATATATTGTTTATTTGAGTCTTACAAGTACAGTGATCTCTTTTCAGCTGCTTTACAGTCCATAGTAATTTCTTCTAGTGATCCATCTTAGGTCACAGCTGGTTTTTTCAACCTCATAGGAATCCTGTTCTGTGCTTTTATTTCACTCATCCTTCCCTGGTAAACAACTGCACAGTAGCCCACTCTCAGCAACTCTTTTCACAGATGAAATACAGATCTTGTAATTGCACCACAACTCCACTTCCCTTGTACTTTCATATATGCAACTGAAAACTTTACTGAAGTAGTTATTAGCATTTTCATTTTTACATTGAAGAAAGAAAATATCCATATTTACATAGTCAGTTTATCTTGATTTTACTGACCTGTGTTTTTCCTAGAGAGACCACATTACTGTGTTGTTCTCTACCCTCTAAGTTACTTGTAATACATAACAACAGAGTGCTAGTTTTTTCTTAAATTACCTAAGAACCAAAAGCACGCATACCTCAGCTCATTAAGCACTTTTTGAGATCAGTGCTAAAACGTTTATTTTTAAATAGAGAGGAAACAAAGTTAGGCCAAAGAACACCTGTGAAAATTGTAACCTCATTTTTGCAATACACTGTTCTGAAAATACAGGTTATTTCTAAAAACAGGTGAAGTAGGAAAAAAGTTCTAAAAAAAATTTCTTTCAAACCCTGCCCCCCAAAACCCCCAGACTGTGAAGATAACTGCTTCCAGGCAATTTCTGAAGTGTTGTTGAACCTTCCATGAGATACGTTATTACAAAGGTTAGTTCCTTGTAATCCCAGTGCGTCTCCCACACACTGTTTCATATCCTTCATATGCAAGCCTGAACCACAACCCGTAGCAGCAAAATGACCTACCACAATCTAAAACGATTGTCTTTCATGGGATGTTTGGACTATGTGTCAAAAATGTTTAATCATATTGTATATCCAGAATAAACACTGGACTGTACCTTCAAGACATAAGATAGGGGAGATGAAAGGTCCACGGCAACTAAACGTACAGTTTAACAACAGTCATTCAGTAAATCATGAAATACAAACATTCATGAGCCATTCAGTACAATTATTTTTCAAAGAAATATTTGTGTAAAGTATTATACAGGACTTGCATTTATACATATTGTTTTTATTTCTACAGGCTCTTTACAGATTCTTTTTCTCATGCTGGGGTGTGTTTGTTTAAACACCCATTTCTCACTAAGATGTTTTAAATCAAAGTTTGTGTCAAACCAAGATTCAGATCTCACTCTATAGCATGTTTTACTCCATATTACACTCATTTCCATTTCAACCAGATTAAGGAAGCCCAAGCACACTGCTTTTTATAGGGAACATAAGTTCAAGAATATGAAGATCATACTCACCTTATTCATGACAGTACCTAAAATGGATATCTGTGATTTCTGTGCTGTCTAAATTCAGAACATCATTGATTCAAAACACCTATTGCCAAAAGGTGTAGTTTCTGGCACCATATACATTCAATGTATATTTAATAATCAGACTTTGGTCACAACATCTACTGATTTGTTAATAATTCAATATTAAAAAAAAAAATTCCATTCTTCTCTCAGTGAGTCAAAATATGGGGGAGGGGAAGTGCCACAATTTGCAAAATCACTTTATCTTGTTCCATGAAATTTTATGGGTCAGATGGTCAGTTGATGAAAAAGGTGTTCCAGGACACATTCCACATAACTCAACACATGAACCTTTGTTTCATAATTCCTATTTCTTGCACAGCCATGCAAAAGACTTGTGCCCTTGCATTCTCTCTGTAAACAAAACCCACAGATGTCTGAATCCCAGGGTTGCCTGATATCTTCATAACCAAGAAAAGAAAAAGTAAAATAAAAGCTTGGTCTATCTTAAAATGAAAATGTTATTTCAAAAAAAAGTTAAAACAAGAATTGCAAAAATGTTGAACAAGACATTATGAATTTTTTTCCCCATTTTTTGAGATGATTTTATGAATATTTGCACTTCCAAATATAATAAAGAAAAAAAAAAAAAAAAACGCTTGTGTCTGCTTCCAAAACTTTTAACATTCACGACTGAAAATGGCCTGAATACATGATTAGATCTTTTATCCCCAGGCCATGCCCAAATAGTCATGTGCACAGCCAGGTTCACACAGAGTAGAGGCTGTGCACCACTGTCATTTGATTTTGAGAGCATCACACCAGAAGTCATAAAGAAACATCAAGAACATTCATTAACTGACTGCATTGTGTCTGCTTTTGTGTGCATAGATATGCACTAAAAGACCAGACGGCTGGATTCAGCCCAAAGATACAATAAAACAAAATCCTGAAAGATTTTGTGCTGGTTTTTCTTCCTTTTTTCTTTTTCTTTTTCTTTTTTTTTTTTTTTTTTCCCCTCTTAATAGCTGTTCTGGCTTTTTCTAAATCCATCATCCTTACATGCCAGGATTTGTTCTTTCTAATTTTCATCACTGTTCTGACCAAGCATCTTACAGTCTTTGTCAGACAAACACAGCAAAGCGTGTTGAACAATGAGTGGAATAAGGACAGATGTACAAGGAGGATTGAGCAAAAACTTGAGGATGAAAGTCTTGGGTATAATACAAACACGTGATTCATTAAAACTTTGGAGCTTATTCTGGTAGCAGGTGCTTGACTAGACAGGAAGGAACAGAAACATGGGGAAGCCAGTGATGAACAATGAAGGACTTTTAGAAAGTCCACCCTGGTTCACCTCTCACTTTGACATGTATCAGGAGCATTGCACTGTAAGTTATGGACTTGTCTTGCTGAAATCTGTGTGATATCAGTGTGTTCTCTCCCATAGTAACTTCTGGGCTTGTAAAACACATGTAAACCACAAGCCTTGAAAAAAAAAAAACCCCAAAAAACCAAAACCCCAAAAAAACCCCCCAACAAACAAAAAAACCCCACCCACCCTCTATAAGTTTTTTACAAATAAAATTTTCAGAGAAATACAATCATTTCTCAGCTTCTGAGAATCTACAAATCTGATAGGATTGGTGAAAGTTCAGTTCCTGTTTGTGCTGATTTTAGCTGGGATGGAGTTAACTCTCTTCATAGTAGCTAATATGAGGATAAGTTTTGGATTTGTGCTAAGAATGTTGATAACATGCTGAAGTTTAAGTTGTTGAGCTGCTTTGTGGTGCTTAGTTGTTGACATGAGTTAAATCACAACACTGTTAAAAGAATTAATATTCCACTAAGAACTCTAATATTGATTTCAGGATCAAATTTCACCTCTAAGGATTGAAAATCCTTGGCCAGAAGGATGATTATTCAAAACACTGGATTTCAACCAGTGATTTTGAATAGACTGGAAAAGCAAGTTTTATAGATTCCCTTTATTCAGAGCTAAATGACTTCAATAATCTAAAAAGAATACCTTAATTTTATTTTTGGCCAAAGACATGACTGTCTTAAGGAGAGACTATTTACATACTGTTATATTTACCGAGATGTAACTTTTTTCTCAAATAATTGTGTCTTTTCGAAAAATGGAGTTCTACAGTAAGAATGTAATGGATTTTAGGCAATTAAGAGTGTCATTCTTATGGACAGTAGGCCTGAGTTGACAGCATAGTTTTACAACCATTGTTTTTTCTCCTAAAAATGGAGAAATGAAGAAAGGATGGAAATTTGAAATTTCTATGGCCAAATATGCTCACTGAAACTGTGTGGAGTGAGTTTCTTTTTTCCCTTCAATTTTATTGTATTCCAGCAGGTTAGTTGTCAGTGGGCTTTCTCCCTAGTGACAGGATAGCACCATGGAAGAGATGTATCTTAGACTATGAAATCATTTCTGTATTAGACCTAAACCTGATTACAGTTGGAATAAAGAAGATATTTGCCTTTGACTTCCACAGATGCTTTCTAGCTCTAACAATTTTCTTGTGAACACACACCCAGCAATCTAATAAACCACACAAACGCATTACTAGCCTCAACTATTTGATGTTTTCCTACTTCAGACCAGATCTATAATTTATAAAGAAGTTCAGTTAATTACGGACAGTAGGCTCGTGTTTCACATGTGAAATACCTCATAATTTCATTTAGAAGAAATCAGCAGTGCTGACGACTTGGTTGTCAGGAAAAGGAACTGAGTTGCATGGCAAGGCGTAGTAGGAACCAGCACAAGTCCTATTGTGTTTTACTGCTTGTAGTGAGATTTTCTGTTAATTTTGCATGTCAGATGAGTAACTATGTTTCAGAAAGGAACATAAGACTATCTATTTTCAGGATATGCATGGTCACTGATGATAATGTGTCAGAGAGCCAGAATGTGTTGACAGTGTCATATCCCCAGAAGTCTACTTTTCAGTCAGTATTCATTAAATCACATTGAACAGTTCATTAGATAGAGGCAAACTTACAGCCATTAATAGGAAAGCATGCATCTTTGTGTGTACAGAGACATGATTTTAAAGCATAAATGGAACTTGAAGAAAAAGGTAAATTATTGTGGTTATTGCATAGTATAATGCTTATTTTGAGGTAGTTCATTTTAGCATAAAACCAATTATCAACTGAATGTTTCATGTGTTAAACACAACAGCAAACATTGCAATAATGAAAACATTTATAGCATGATATGGGTTTCATTTCAACCGTACCTTACATAGGTTTTCTTCAAATTCGTGTCATGTTATTGCCATACAAATTTGGTCATTGTGAACCCTTCAGACACTTACAAACATTTGTATGCAAGTGCTCATTATGAGATTAAAAAAAAAAAAATCCCTATTTCTGAGCATGATGTGACATTACTGTCAAAGGCAGTATACTAAGCAAAATGTAAGGTAATGAAAGTTTCAGAAGCAATATCTCAATGCAGCATGCAATGGCACAGTCATTTGTACATATTTGCATTATCCAAGTTGTTTGCAAATTATATGAAGCAGAACTAAGCTTAATTTAATTATGCTTTCATTTCTCAGGAAGCTCAATGAACACCTAATTTAGCCTACTGGAGCTCTCCTTCTGCTTCCCATTCTCTATCATCTCCTTCATATGTAGTAGATTCCTCAAACCAGATATATCAAAATGGATTAATCTCACATTTAATTCTGGAAGTTGTGATGTAGGTTCCCAAGCTACTGACCTGCCTGAAACTCAACCCTTCAGCCAATATGAATGCCTCTCCTTGCTTCAGTGAAACAAAGGGCTCTAGCTTGGAGACCTCTGCTGCCTGGTACTGGAAAGACTTTTTTTGTTTGCTGCTACCCTCTTGCTAACTTAGTAGGAGGGAGGGAAAAACGTACAGGAAGCAATGTAAAGCCTTTATTATTTTTCAATGTTTGAAGTCCTGTTACTCACACAGACTTCTTTTTAGACTAGAGCCTGAATGGTGTATAAAAATGTCATTGGTCTTACCAGTGAGTATTTTCTCCATTAGCTGATATAAAGTGAGCACACATTCTACTTTTACCCTGATGTACTGACTTTCCTCAAGGTTTTATTCCTTGAAATTTTGTTCCTTCAGTGGAAGGAGCTGAAAAGGGTTACCCAGGACATATGATCAAAGGCATGTCTTCTCACCAGGGATGCCAGAGACAACAACACTTCTCTTGCATCTCTCCAGTCTTCTTCTGGTTTGGTATGAAAGGGTAGTCCCAGGAGAGTTTGATTTTTCAGGGATGCGATAAATGACACAGAGCATAAGTTTCTTTCTTACCTGTTTCTAACACTGCAGCATCTTCCTTTCTCTGTTCCACATTTCCCAGCTGTGCTGACTGGAAAAGCGGTGCATTAAAAAAAAGAAAAAGGAGAAATACTTAAAATGTAATGCCTGTCAAAAATGGAAGCCAAACTAAATAGAATCCATAGAAGAGTGATCATTAAGGCAATAAAAAAATAATTCCCCACTTAATCTCTTAAAACAAACACATTAAATACATGCTTTGCTGGTAGGGTTTGAGACACAGGAGAATCATTTATATAATTTCAGCCTGCTGACTGCAAACTGTTGCATATATGACTTTCAGTTAAACACAGCAAGATCAGCAAGTTTTGACCTTGTGATATTAAATTAATTTTCCTGTCCAGATCTGGTCATAGAGAATATGACCTCTTGCACTTTGTCCCTTAAGTAGTAAAGGCCATTTCTGCTTTTTCTTTTGACTCAATAGATAGGGAATCTATGTTTTACACTAGCAAAGGAAGCATCAGAAAACTGACTGCAGATGCAGACACCTGGAAATCTCCCCATATCTTTGGCTGTTCAAAACTGAGACAACTCTTTTTCACTGAGTATGACAGACCAATGCTTGAAAAACCTGTCTGCGAATTGACAGACAGGGGAAAAAGAAGAGATGTTTACAGACTTACTGACATTTAAAAGAGCAAAAACAGCTGCATGTGTAATTGTGTAGCTAGCATATCATTACCAAGTCTAAAAATATCATTCTTAAAGTTAATTTGTACCAAAGAATAAATATTTTTATTAACATACGCTTAGTCAAACCATCAGAGTGAAGGCCAAATCAGTGCCAAGAAATCACTTTGTTATAGTTACTAAACACACGACAAAGAGGCGGTTTAACACACCTAAATCCTAAGCCTCAATAATCTTTTACTAATACAAGATCATATTTTTTCTCAAAATTTTCAAAAATTTTCTCACATGAACAACCTTCAATCTTTTTAATATCCAGTAAATGCAAAATCTTTTCCTTCCCCAAGTGAAATTGTTTTGTTTCAAAAGCTGTCCTGAAGCTCAGCCCCACAGGTGTTTGACCATGGCTTTCTGACAAGTCTCTTCTGCATCCTCTGTGGTGCCTGTGTTTGGTGATGTGATTCAAAATAATTTTGATTCTTGAAAGATTAATGACCCCCATGGAAGGGTTCTAGTGCCTTCACATCACCCTCTGGCAACCATCAGTTCACCAGTACTGCAAGACTGGAGGGTGCTTTTTATTTTGGTTCACAGAATTTTAACACTAAACCAGCAGATTATTTTCTTAAAGACAAATATAAAAATTGCATCATATGAGAAAACTATTGAGTTTACAGCCTTTTGCAAGCCTAATTTGGAAATAATACAGATTTTAGTCCCTAATTCATGTGTTCATGGAATGTTTTAATCAATACCAGATTCCAACATGTCTATACATGAAAGATTTATTTCTAGCATAAACATAGGAATTCTAAAGGGTTTTATGTAGATTATGTTTATATACAGGAGCATATTTTGTGAGAAACAGACCCCAAAAAGTCCCTCTAGCCTCAACTGTAATAAAATTAAAATTACAGACATATATACTATCTTTAGGTATACTCCTTGAATGTTGTAATTTAGTTTGTAATATTCATTTCCACTGCTGAAAATTAATTAGTTGCAGCTTTTAACTAAATAATTTAGTTGCTACTCATGATTTGCAAAAGTTTGGGCCACACAAAATACTTATTTATGATAATTAGAGATGGAAAAGACATAGTAAAAATGTCTTTATTAAATTAAATATAGTATTAAATCAAATTTATCTAGGAAGAGTATCATGTATAGATAATTCTTGAATTAGGAAGCTAATATGCTGCTATTCTGATATTTTATATATATGTTCTCTGTGTGTGTGTGGAAATACACTGTGAAAGAGAACTCATGATTGCACATTTCTTTCACTAATTTTATGGATTCAACTTGAAACTTAGTATGAATTTTATATTCATCCATCGGGAATAGTTGAGGCTTTTGACCCAATGTATTCTCAGGGTGGTCTCTCAGTATGATTTTCATGATTAGTTTTTATGATATTGCTATTATCAAATCTGTGCTTCTCAAAAGACACTGCATTGCAAGGCCAGTTTCTGAAAATGATGCTCTAGACCGAGACATTAGAGTGAAATCAGGGATGTACACAAAATGGAAGCTGTCACTGGTAAAGACCAAAAGTATTTTGGAACCTTGGAAAATAATACTGATAATAGGTACTCTTCGTAACTGGCTTCCTGGCACTCTTACATGTGCTGATATAAGCAGGAAAGGGAAAGGATCCTGGTGAAAAGTGTGCCACCTATCCACTCAAGGGCCTGCTTCGTGGTACTGCATGTTTGCTGCTCCACACACCACTCAGTCTTAAAGATTACAGCTGCAGTGATGCTGAAATAACTTAGCCACATCACTTTCTGAAAAAGGGCAGTTCCCTCATGACCACAGCGCTTTTCCTGCCATCACACTTCACTATGCTTTCTACTACTGTCACTAATACTAATCGTTCTCTTCCTATAGAAAAATTAATCATATTAATTACATCACAAAGGAGTGATTCACAGTATGCCCCTGATTTTTATCTTTGTTCTATCCAGCCACCCTCCACAATGCAGTAATTAGAAACATAGTGCTTCTATGCCCCTTTCTATAGGGATAGTAATTAGTATACATAGGGCTTCTATATTCCTGTCTAGATTGCTTTGACTTGTAGCCTATTAGCCTATGATTTGGCTCAAGAGTACCATCAGTAAACATAATGGCACTTTTAAATCTTCACTGGTTGTTTGTTAATCAAGCTACCTATTGTCTATGAAGAATTGTTCTTGGCATCAGTCTTCAACAAGTCAAGGTGCAGAACTGTTTGATTTCTCATGAGAGGTGCAGAACTGTGCAAGTAGATACCCTGAAATGATTCAATGCATGATCAAGGATGTTGTCTTGAAGCTGATTTTCAATAAAGCCTTAACAGGTGAAATAAATCTTTAACAAGTCTTAGTATCTAGGGTGAGGTCATTAACTTTTAATGTATTCTAAATCATTAATATAATCTCTCCATATGAGAAAAAAACCCTTGGATAGAATAGCCCTGATCAAGAACCTGCTGCCAAGATATGAAGGTTTCTGTTGTTTGAGCACTTGTAAATTCTGATGTCTTGGAATAATTTCTGTCACTTTTTAAGCTGGAATTTCAGGTGGTTGGCAGCTGGAAAGAACCTCACAGTTTTGTTTGTTTTACAATGGTCTGCCCCAGGCAAAATGCTTTCATATTGACAAGACTCCACTTTACAAGATATATTACACTAAAATATGTTTGGCAAGCTTTGTAAACAGAAAAAAAAAGGCTCTTGCCAGAGACAGGAGGAAGAAAATTCATCATTAAAAGGAAAAAGGATATACTGTATCCTATGGCAGGGAAGAACAACCGTGCATATATTACATAGGATAGATGCTAAAATTAGGCACTGGCAGTGTAGTTATCTACAACAAAGAAAAAGATGTCCTTAAAAGGAGTGAATAATTTCTTCCTAAAATGGACACTGAAAGTAGTCTGAGTAATATACTTCTGCTTCCTATAGACAGTGAAAGCAGTCTAGGCAAGATGGCCAGATGTAGATACTTAGATTTGCAGTTGTACATGTGTACAGTCAAATAATGTGATCCTCTGGATGGGAATCTTAAGTTTGGTATCTGTTACCAAAACCAACAAAGATAGACACATTACATTGAATGCAAAAGGTAAATGGTTAAAATTAAAAAGGCATGAATATTATAAGACCTAGGACAGATATGGAGGATCAGCGCAGATGGGGTAACCACCATGTTCATTGTCCTATAAAAAACACAGGTAAAAATCTAGTGACGTAAAAGATGGAGGCTGATGTTTTCAGAGGGGCTTCGAGGCTCCCTTTAGATTCCTAGATTTTATAGCAGTATTAGAGGAAGGCAAATCTAATCCTACCATACCAATACTGGAAATTGGTACTTAAGTCCCCTAGTATGGCATTTCCAAAGGTGCTTAAATCAGTACAGTAGCACAGAGCAGCAGAAGATATTTCTAGTCAACATTCTACCACTGTTTTTTAAGAGGTATTTCCTAGAAAAACTCCATATGCACAGAGCTGAGCCAAAGCCTACTCCAGTCAGTTGTGTGGGGTTATTTGTAGTTTGGGAGTTTCAGTTCTACAGAAGTGAAAGACTTGAGTATATCAAATTGTATTTCTTCACATAAATGAAATCTTTTCAACCAACACAAAACACATTTAGACACAGACTCGAGTGTTTTAGCATTGTTACCATGAATTTCAATGCCTAAAATACATCCTTATGGAAAATGTCAAAGGATTTAGGACTGTAAACAAGCTGTTGGCCTCTAGTCCTTACATGGTTTACTACATTTGTAATATACAAAATACTTTAAATATCTGCACCATAAAGGTTAACCTGCCTGATTTGAAAGGGAAGCAAGACTGCAAATCCTGCTGATTATACTTCAGGAAGGGCCAGCTTCCTGCAAGCCCTCACATCTCTCAGACTGGTGCAATCCGGTGGTCTAAAAAAGCATAATATTTACTCTTCCAAAGTAGTGCTTAAGCCCAAGATACTGCTGCCAGAAATTCACAACATTTATAAGGAGTTTAACTTACAGGCAAGAATTTTTTTTTAATGGGCTTTCCCACCAATGGGAGAAATCTCAGCAGGGGACAGGGAAGACAATACCTCCAGAAACGTTAATTCTTTAAAAGAAGAGTGAGTTGCAGTAAGGTTAGGCAAAGCAAGAGCTGCCTTAGAAATACTACAGCTTAAGATATCTGAATCCTTTTTTCCTTCTACCCTTCACTCAGTTTTCCACTGGCACATGCTGCAGATATTTAGTTTGCATCTCAGAGTTAATAATCAGGGGGTAGGGAGAAGGAAATCCATTCACAAGGCTTGAAATTTCATGACATACAGTCATCTTATCAGAGATCGCTGACTCAATTTTTAAAGCATGCAGACAGTCTGTGGGCTTTCTGGCTCTCACTTATATACATGTTTCTAAGTGAGTGAAATCAATCCTTAGAGATTTTTCATGAGTCATTCCCCTTTTGAATATTCTTCCTTGGTACTAGGCTGATTCATAAGCAAGGAATCAGGACTTCATTCCATAAATTTGATCGATGTGTCTTCTAGACCTTTAGTCTAAAAAGGTTGATTTAAGTCAGTGCATAAAAACCTTACTAAATTTTTTTTTTCCTTAACAGTTTTGCCTCACAGCTGTAACTGCTGGACAACCTAATCTATAGATTACTCCAAAGAGATTTTAATCACCATCTGGTTGGTTCTGAATTGTATGATTTTAAAACTACTTTTATAAGAATAGATCTGTATAGACATACATAACTGTTAGCACCAAAAATACAACAGTTTTACTAAAGGACTAATGCCACAATTCATGTTCCAGGACTCCTCTGAATCTATTGCTATCAGAATTCTACAACATCAAGTTATTCCTTTAGTGTGTGCTTGCTCCAGTTACGATTACTTATGAAGTTACATGACCTTTTGAAACCCCAGTTTTTTTCCAAGTTCCAGGAAAAATTTTATATGCAGGATGCAGTTGCCTACTGACAGGCATTTTTAGACTAGCTCTGCGCACAGTAATATTATATATTTTATATAATTATTATTCATATTATAATTATATAAATTATGTTTATATATATAATACATAAAGTTAAATTAAACTTTTCTTCTAGCTTTATACAGGGCACTTACAGATATTCTGTGGATAGGATGTGCAGATGTGTGATTTGAAAGATCACCCTACATGTACGGCTTCCCCTATTATTGCTTTTTTGTCCTGCTGAATTTAGAAAAATCCTTGCTGACATTTCATCGTACAGCAAGGCTGTTGTTGTGGTGCATTTTATCCATAGTTATTAGTATGGAAACAGGCCTTATTTTCTCTATGCTTTATACCATAAACCTGCATCTGGGGATCCCTGGCTGTTGCAGACTATTTCTAAAACATCCATAAAAGGTCACTAGTAAGCAAGCTCAGCATCAGTATGTTTACATCTGCTTTACAAAGAGGAAAGTGTAGGGGCCTATAAATTTAATGCAGCTAAACCCATAGTTCTAAGTCCTCATGCTGCCGATATATACACAGAGCTGCACATCACTGTTTTTAACGGTATGTAAATGTATGGTAACCAAGGAGAAGAAAACCCAGAGGCAGCTGTCAGAATGAGGACTGGTAGAAGAAATACATTCAGGCCACCCAGGACCAATGGCCAGACCCGTGAAAGGACAGATAGGAGGGCTGTGTATTTAAGTCATGCACCTCTGTGCATGTGGAAATGCTTTATCTGGCAGGGCAAATTATTCCATGCCGAACTAAGGGCTACAGCTGCCAGCGTTCTTCTTCATGAACTATGCTACACTGTACTGTGGGCTACAGGCACAACTTCAGCCTGCTTACCACCTGTCTGATGTACAAGGCACCTCAGTTAAGAGCAAGATTCCCTGTGTATATAGCCGTATCTTTCTGTTTGCTCAGTTTTATCTTTCCTAGCAAGACAAATAGTGTAAGCTTAGAAAATTAATATTGATTTTTTTAAACAAAATGGCTTTCAAAGCTCTCCACAAAGCTTTGGCAGATCTTTAATGTTGATATTAACAAGCAGAGTTTCTTCGTTTGAAAAAATGATTTGCTGCTTTCCAAAGCACTTTTTTTTTTTTTTTTTTTTTTTTGCTAGAGTTCTTTTGATCTATGTATCTCATTTCCAGTTCAGTACACCAAAGCCAAAGATTCCAGAGGAGATAGCAATGTGCCTGAACTCCGCAGGTTCTATTTACTAAATAAGGAACAAAGAGCAGAGGAAGCTCTTCCAAAGCTTTGTCTGAGTTCTGATCCTAATTAAATTAATAAAACAAGGGAATTCCTTCAGCTCTGGAGACAAAATCCTGAAGCATCAGTATGAAACACTGGTTCTGCTCTCAGGAGAGAAATGCACTCACCATTAAGATTCCAGGAACTGAGTTCAGAATCAAGAATTCCATAAAGCAATTTTTCGATAAACTGCACAGTCATAGCTTTGAACTCCAGCCTAAAGCATTTACCCAGAACTGAAGGTAAGGCTCAACATCTGTTATTTTACAACTTTTGAGGGACTTTTTATTTGGGTACAAGAAGGTGTGGATTCTGCAAAGCAGTGTTATCTTCATAGGATAACTGCCTTCTGTTATTTCTCTAGAGTGTCACTGTGGTGCTGACAGAATATATAAGTTATTTGACATAACGTTTTCTTATTTTCCAGCAACATGGCTGGAATTCCTAACATGTGGACACTTATAATGTAGCTGCATATAGGATAGTTTTGGATAGAAAAAACAAGATATTTGATCCATAATGCTGCCTTAACTGGGGCTGAAATCAGCTTTAGAACTTTTAATCGAAGCATTAGACTCTAACACCACAGATACTCTTTTTTTATCTTGTAAAATTCCTTAACATTCTTCCCTAAAAAGTCTCCGAGGCAGTTCAGCAACTGTATCTTGCTCAAGCGCTCACTGGGTGTTCTGTTTAGGACCTTTTTCATTTATAATCCTTGAAAAGTGCAAACTAGTAAGCAAAATTAGAATTGACCCCCACCTTTTTACATACATCTAACCTGAAAAAACATGTTTAAGTATAGCAATGGCTATGTGCTGTTCCTGTACAATTTCCCAGTTGCTAGAATAACGCTCTCCAGATGCAAAGGGCTCAAGTTCAATTGAGCTCTCTGCCTGTGGTAGCACCAGAGTTACAGTTCATAGAATCATTTAGGTTTAAAATTACCCTTAAGTTCATAAGGTCCAACCATAAACCCAACATTGCCAAGTCCACCACTAAACCATGTCCCTAAGTGTCATGTCTACACATCTTAAATATTTCCAGGGACACTGATACAACCACTTCCCTGTGCAGCCCATTCCAGTGTCTGACAACTGTTTCAGTAAAGAAATTTTTCCTAATATCCAAGCTAACCCTGCCCAATACCACTTGAGTCTGTTTTCTCTTGTCCTATCACTTGCCACTTGGGAGAAGAGACCAATGCTCAACTCGCTACAGCCTCCTTTCAGGTAGTTGTAGAGAGTGATCAGGTCTCCCCTCAGCCTCCTCTTCTCCAGGCTGAACAACCCCAGTTCCCTCAGCCGCTCCTCACAGGACTTGTTGTCCAGACCCCTCACCAGCTCTGTTGCCCTTCTCTGGATTTCATCGGTCTTCTTTCCAACCTCCTAGAAGTGAGGAGTACTGAAAGGTGATTCTGTTCTGATGTGGAGGCTTCTTTCCCTTTTCTATTGAACTTCCTACCCTGTGAGTAGCAGCATAAAAGATACGTTGGCTCAGGCGTAAGATGCAAATGGGACCTTTGTTTTCTAGGAAGGCAAGCAGGATGTTACTACACCAGAGAGGGGAAACATGAGTTCTAGTCCCTGTTAAACAGACCATTTTTGTGTAATTCGTATTAATAAAAAACAGGATAAGATTCATAAATCTTTAACTATAAGCAGGACTACTGATTTCATGGAATTGTAAGATGTACAATATTTCTCTTCATAAGAGTCAAAGCTTTTATGTCCTGCAGTTCCACTCATACTGTGTAGAATCTCAGAGCACACAGTGATTTCTTGAGACATTTGTGCTCATTCTGGAAAAGAGCAGTTATGCTGACCATTTGTTACTTCATTTGATTTGAGAAGTCTTTTGTCCCTTGGGGGCAAAGCAGATGGAAATGTGAAAAAAAAATCTGAAACACCTCATCAGAAAAGCACACCCTGATGCAGATCTGCAACAAATACAGCAAATGCTTAGACCATTTAATTTAGCTGCTCTATTTGCTGCTGCCTGCTCACTCACCCGTCTTTCTGGAAATGTGAAAGGGCTCATTTTATTTCTTTATGTTTTTCCTTACTTCATTGGCTGAATGATGACTGACAGTCATCTGGGGATGGTTCTGTGTATTACATCCCCTTTCCGTTTCTCACTATTGCTTATAGCAATACATCACTGAAGAAAATAAAACATGGAGTCATTAGAAGCAGATTTTGTCAGCCATTTCTTACCTGAGCAGTTTCTTGTGTGTGTTGTACAGTTCATTATAAAAGCAGTGTTTGATTAAAGTAGGGCACTTGCTTGTGGGAGAGGCTGTTTCTAGATAATGTGACTATTTAGACTGCTTTCCCAAAGAAACAAGGATTAGGCAGTCACCTCATTTTAAAATGTGTGTGACTACACTTTCTTATTTACTCCTGTCCAGCTTCAGCCAAATCTGATGCTGGTGGGAAAGGTCTCACAGTTCTGCAAGTTTCATGAGCAGGGGCGAGTGTATAGAAAAGCACTATGTGTACGCTAGCAGAGAGAAAGGTGCAGCTGGAGGTCACTTCTTGTCCTACATTCATCACATGGATTCCAAGCCCTCCTAATGGGTTAATTCCTGAGTGTTGATAGTATTAGACAACCACAAAGTCAGCCACTGCATGTAAGTCTTACAAACTAAGCTTCAGTAATTCTACTGTCCATGTAAAGGCCTGTTAATATATTTTTTTTTCCCTAAAGTACCGTAGAAACTAAGGAAATTCAATACTACCTAATTATAATTAATATAGTCCTTGGGTAACATTGGCAGTAGCAGTGTTTAAAGAAACAAGAGGATTAACAAACACGAGGTAACAGTTTGGAACTATGTCTATTTTCCTAACCTACACAACCTAAATAGATTATATTTAATCCTATATGGGGGCGAGTACAACACCTCAATTCTATAGCAGTCCTAAAGGATGTCATTTTCAGCCAGACTGAAACAAGTAGTATAGAGAGGTAGATTTCTACCAGTGTTTAGAATTCTGTTGGGATATTAATAACTTGAATGACAATACAGTCTATTTCCACATTAGAGGATATAAGCATTTTGCACCAAAAATATGCTGTTTGGCAGATCTGTTAACTATGAGTCAGCCAGACTATTGTAACCCTACATCAACAATGTCTGTCAGGGCTGTCTGGAAAGACAGTCTTTTTGAGAAGTGTAATGCAAGCTTCTCAGCTGGTGAAAAAAATGAAGACCCCTGAGCTCTCAGAGAGCTATACACAATTCAAGTTATAGTTCTGGTCCTCAGCAAATCCCACATCACCACTTTCTTTAACCCATGTGCCAGAACTTCAGATCCCACCAATCAAATCAGTATTGGTACATACAATGTTGGAGCTCAGAAGCAGTTATCTAGCCCAAAATATCACAACAGCTGTTCCACGTGCTGTCAGCTAATCCACAACTAGCCTAGAACATCAGTAGGTGAGATAAAATAGACATCCAGTTTGTCTCCAGGCTTCTAAATCTTGCATACAGCAAACCATTTATGGTTTTATTTATTCACTCCTGTTGAAAACCATTCAGTTGCCTATTCAGACTGAGAGACTATTCGTTCCTACTTCTAGTCCGTCAATAAAATCAACAGAGGCTGGGAAATTATACAGGTGACCAAGTCTAAGTACCTATTCTAGATGAAAAGTTTTCTCCCCTCAGTGAATTGCTTACAAAATGTCCATCACCTGCTATGGAAGGTGAGACACATCACCTGTGGTCATCTCCACTACAGACATAGGTGTCTGAATCTGAACTATCCCCTTCAAGCCAAGTCAAAAGATGTGCTCTGTGTGGTGACAAAAGTGAGAAGCTCCCCTTGGAAAGGGAAAGCTTTCATTGTGTCCATGGCATGTATGGGTAGAGAACCATAAGAGAAGATTCAAATGCTTGGTAAGACAAGGGTGATAGTGGGAGAACAGTCAATGGTTATCAACAGAGGGCTCCTTGGTGCCCTCTGAAAACTTTTGAGGAAAGATAAGGTGTTGGAGGTGTGCACAGAAGATGGCCAAGGACTACCACCTAGCAGAATATCAATGAGTTCCACCATGGGGAAGCAGAAACAGACAAGGGAGCAGTGGTTGAAGTAGGTTATACTGACATGCATGAGATAATAGGGACATAAGGTCAAAGACAGGATGGATGTGGTTTATGTAGTAGTAATGGAGCTGGAACAGAGGATTAAGTTATGCACAAGATAAAGCAACAAGGCTATATTGCAGTCCACTGCCAGGCATTTTCCTCCATTCTGTCATTTCTAGGCGTGGTACTGGACAAATTAAGATTACTGTGGCAGCCAGACTGTATGCAGCCTGTGCAAGCAAGAGGAAAAAATGAACCAGTCAGTTATTTCTCACGTAGCAAAATGAGTTTTCATGTTAGCACTAACAGTCATGCAGTATTGTAAAAACACACAGTGCTTTCCAAAGTACCAGGACTTACCACCAATGCTCATATCCTAGCACAAAAAATAGAACATCCAGCTAGGATACGCTGCACAAAAGTTATTGCTGAGGCTAATACTGGGAAGAAATGAGTTTAAAAGAAGAATGTGTGAGAGAGATGAGGGAGTTTTGCAGGTCAGAACTGTGATTTTTATTAGGTTATTATGACTGGCTTCATAGCATAGGCACTAAAACAAGTGATAGCAAAAGCTATTAAGGAAAGGAATTAGACATAGAGCAGGAAGAGGAACAGAGATACAAGACCAAGTTTAGTGCTCGTCAATTCATACATAGCACAGTATGGCCTGGGGATTTCTATGAACCAGTAGATATATAATAGGTAGGACTGGACATGGATTGCATTATCTGTTCTTTACCTTCCTAGTCGGAGCAGAAAGATAGGTAAATAAAGGCATGTGGAGATTTTAATCAGCAGCTCTTCCATGAAAGGCACATCTTCCTAGCAAGTGATAAGCCAGCAGGCAAGGATCTTGAAATACCTCTGTTTTCATGTAACATGGTCACCAGTGTGTGGCCCTTTTTTCAAGCATTATTCATTTGTCATGAACTTAGCTGTCAAGATATTCTGATAAAGCAAAAATACTGACAATGCATTTCAGGCATGTCTTATTCTATGTGGATCAATTTGCATCCTGAGCTAGTGTCTCATGAAAACTCATGCATTCGTATGTCAAAAGGCATCAACTGGTTTGTATACCAAACAGGCCTAAACTTTTCTGATAGCAGGTTACTTTATTTTGGTCATTGTTTCACACAACAGATGCTAGAACATAAGTTGTGAAAACTTTACAGTCTAAACAATCAGATTGTTTTGCTAAATTGCAGGTAAGACTTTGGAAACAGGATGAGAAAGAAGTTTTTAAAGGCAGAAAGCAGGAATAATGAATAAAAAGTGATTCATTGAAAAGGACATAAAATTTTTGCTTACAGAGAGGCAGCTACTTGTGAAAGACGGATAGCTGACACAAGTCTTTTAGAACTACAGTTTCCCCAACTGAGTATTTGATATTAGAATGAGAATTAACAGGGTAGCTCTCATTATGCCAGAAATTACACACACACACAAAAGGAAGAGTAGTATTTTATGTGGCCTGAAGCAACAGCCAGCCATTGTTCCAAAACTGCTGATCACTAGTACTGTCTCACATTAGCATATTTGACCCAATAGATGTCAACCGTGAACAGACAAGACAAACAGCAAGATCCTGCTTTAACAGGGTAACTCTAGAATGTAAGGAAGCAGCACAGGTTATACCCCCAAAAAATTACAAATCCAGCTCCCACAGTGAACATCATTAAAATTCCTCCCCCTTCCAAGCCTCTCCCCAAACTGGAATAATTCTGACATGAGAGGTTTTAAGGCCATATATGGAGCTCTGAAGATAGATTCCCACATCCAGTCTCTGAGCCATGAACAAGGATAGTTTATCTTAAAGCAACTGCAATGGATTGTACCCTGAGCCCTCAGCACGGACAGTTCAGCAGCTCATTTTCAGAATGACTATCAAAGAAATCCAAACTTGGTGCCCGTTTACTTAGGTATACCAGGTTGAAAACCTGGTATAGGTCAGCTCTTCCTATAAGAAAAGTGGTAAGACAACTCAACACAGAGCTGCACTAGTCATTCTCACCTGCGAACACAGAAACAGCAGCTCTTGTGATCTCTCCATTTGAGACACTAAATAAATGATTCAGACTCCTTCAGGTCTGTACACAACTGGTAAGAATACATCTTTGCAACACCTACATTCAGCAACAATCATGCCCTGTGCAAAGACATCCTGATCTACCTTACGTTAGAAATAAACAAACAGAAAACAATTGATTGTTTGGAATTAAGAGAAAAACATTTTCTTAAATAAACAGCCAAACTAAATGTTAAACTCTTTTCCCAAATGTATTTCTGCCCCTGTTATGTCTCTGTTGCATTCTCCTACTGAAGCCACCTACACAATTCTATAATTCCCATTTTCCCAGCTCTCTACATTCTGACTCTGAGGGAGGCTCTGCAAGCCATTAGCCAGCAGCTCAGCTCAAACCTGCAAATGTTAGACATGCTGAGAGGGCAAGGGTGGGAGGAAGGAAGACAGAAGAAAAAGCACCACGAGGAGTGTTTCATCAATACCTGCCAGCCTTTCTCCTAAGGACTATGCAGTTTCTTTCCTCCTTCCACAGGCCAGCCTTTCAAATACCTGTATACAGCTGAAGACCAACCAAAGCTGTTGGACTTTAAAGAAGCAGATGTGTTATCCCTGGCCATTTAATGTGCCCTGTGTCACCCAACTGGCCTATGATACTAAAGAGGCAGGAGGGACTGGTTTTGGTTTTCTTTACCACCTTGATGGTTCTCACCTGACAAACATCATCCACTCAGCAATGGCAACATCCCAACCCTTGAGCTGGCCCTAGATGGACCCCTCTCTGTACACATTGCAGTGACCCACTTTTCTAGGACCCTGACTCTTCTCTTCTCTCTGGAGAGGTTTTTGGGGAACCACAACCATTGAGCACAGCTGAGAGGACCTTGCTGGTAACCTCACCAGGAGTGAGCTGTTGGGAGCAGTGAGTCTGGGTCAAGATCAGGCCCAGGGACAGTGGTTGGGATCAGACGCCATCCAGTGATAGCCCAGCATGTCCTGGGGCCAAACTCAGGGGCTGAGCACTCTGGTCTGGGTGAGCATCGAACAAGCAGGAGACTGGGCCCACACACAGCTGCTGAAGAAGTCATACGTGCTCGGGCTGCATCGCCTCAGCTTAGAAGCAGCTCCTGAGGGAGAGAAAGGGCACACCACCTTTTGTACCCTATCCCACAACGGCTCATGTCAGCAGGAAGCTGACCCTGCACTCAGTCCACTCAACTCCCTAACTCTGCCAGTGATACTCCTAGGAGTAGGATCATAGAATCATAAAATGGTTTGGGTTGGAAGGGACCTTAAAGATCTAGTTCCAACATCCCTGCCATGGGCAGGGACACCCTCCACTATTCTGGGCCCCGACACTGACTGCCTGGAGCCATAAATCCCCTTTCTCTTTGGCTAGTTAACAAGATAACACAGGGCAAAACATCTGTCTACAACTCACAGCAGCAGTGTATGCCATTGCTGCTCTCTCTGGGGAGAGAAGGTGGGAGGCAGAGGGAAAGATCATCGCAGCACTGCTAAAAAATGTGGCTTTTTTCTTCTGCTCTTGTCCTTAACTCCTCCATATTCTGAGAGGGGATGTGTATGTGTGTTCACATAGAGGTACGTAGCCTCTTCTTTCAGTGTTGGTAGGAGAGAACATTTCAGATATTGCAGGACATTCTCAGCTACACATCCTTCTGCTGACAAGGGATTGGCGTGATTTTTTTAATTTAAAAAATCAATTAAAATCCTAGCACCATTAAAAGCCACCCATTAAAATAAACAGAAGTTCTGCTATTTGCCACACTAAAACTGGGACTTTATCATGTGCAATATAATTGTTGTCCTAGCTACACTGAGTGCATAATAAATAGTTCAATAGAGATTAAAGGGAAAAATAAACTTATTCTTACCTTCCATGCCATAAGAAATAGACAAGTTCTCTTGAGAAGTGCTACCGGACAGGGAATTTAGGAAAAGTTGCATGCAAACCCCAGGGTTAATGATCACTATAATTGTAAAAAAAATAAATTAAAAAAGAAAAACGCATCCAAAATTAACAACAATTACACTCTTTCCTCTAGACATTGTATGGAACATACAATGTAAACTACCAGTTTTTAAAATTTTGAAATATTTGAGAAATTCCAGCTCTCCTGATCTGGAAATGAGGAAAGTCACATACTACCTGCTCATGGTTCTCTTTCTTTTATAGTTAAAAAAACCAACCAATCCAAAATCCTTCCAGCAGATCAGTATCTACCACTATTACAAGGAAAACCAGTCTATGAACAGTCATGGTAGTGCAAACCTTTTAAATCATTGCCCATTAGTAGTATTGCTGCTTGCTAGATATCATTGATTATTGGCCACTTAACTCACTGGCAGGCTGTCAAACATAATCTTTTGACAAGTGATTCATTCAGTGACTAGGATGATGCTGAGACAAGCCAAATTGTATTAGACTGCTAATGATACAGTCCTTCCACAAGCAAAAAGGAAGGAAGGAAGGAAGGAAGGAAGGAAGGAAGGAAGGAAGGAAGGAAGGAAGGAAGGAAGGAAGGAAGGAAGGAAGGAAGGAAGGAAGGAAGGAAGGAAGGAAGGAAGGAAGGAAGGAAGGAAGGAAGGAAGGAAGGAAGGAAGGAAGGAAGGAGGGAGGGAGGGAGGGAGGGAGGAAGGGTGGGAGGGAGGGAGGGAAGGAAGGAAGGAAGGAAGGAAGGAAGGAAGGAAGGAAGGAAGGAAGGAAGGAAGGAAGGAAGGAAGGAAGGAAGGAAGGAAGGAAGGAAGGAAGGAAGGAAGGAAGGAAGGAGGGAGGAGGAGGGAGGGAGGGAGGGAGGGAAGGAAGGAAGGAAGGAAGGAAGGAAGGAAGGAAGGAAGGAAGGAAGGAAGGAAGGAAGGAAGGAAGGAAGGAAGGAAGGAAGGAAGGAAGGAAGGAAGGAAGGAAGGAAGGAAGGAAGGAAGGAAGGAAGGAAGGAAGGTGGGAGGGAGGGAAGGAAGGAAGGAAGGAAGGAAGGAAGGAAGGAAGGAAGGAAGGAAGGAAGGAAGGAAGGAAGGAAGGAAGGAAGGAAGGAAGGAAGGAAGGAAGGAAGGAAGGAAGGAAGGAAGGAAGGAAGGAAGGAAGGAAGGAAGGAAGGAAGGAAGGAAGGAAGGAAGGAAGGAAGGAAGGAAGGAAGGAAGGAAGGAAGGAAGACTTTATACAAGGCATTGACTTGAGTCAAATGTCTTTATTTTATGCTTAATCTTCATGGATTAAAATTCCACCTTGCTTTCTGTCTTCTCCTAATGAACAGATTCACTGTAACATCTAGTTCCTTGTCTCAGCAGTGTCCTATATGAGAAGAGTGATCTGGAACACTGATGGCAGATGAGAGTTCCAAAAAGATAATTTTACTTAATAACATGTTCTTATTAGGCTTAATGGTGGTCTTAAAGCACTTACACATGCCAACATATGGTGGCAAAACTCTGAAGATGAAGGCTGAATAAACTCTTCTTCCCTGCCTTGAATTTTCTTTGACTGAAAGGCATCATTACTCCAGTGAGAGGCTGCACTCAAGATAACACTTGTTATCTCCAGATTAAAGCCTGAGAAAAAGTCCAGATCTCACAATCATTGCACAGTCCAAAAGACTGAACATATTGTTTCTCCACTAGACTGGGGAAACAGTGGAATCTTCATTTAGTGAAAGTCTTAATTTCACATTTTCCTCCTTTGCAAAGAGACTTTTAAGGACAGTTGCAAAGGTATAAAGCCATTCCAAAATTCTCCTCCTTTCTCTTTAGAGAATACACAGAACTGGAAGAAAGGAATGCAACTTTACAGAGTTAACTCCTGCCACTCTTAGAGGCTGCACAGATTGTTTCTTGTTTGACATTAACACTGTCAAGGTCATCAAGGTGGTGAGGGTTAAGTTTATTTCCTGCTGCAAACAAACCTTTAATATGCAATCAGATCTTGTTAAAAATAATAAAAATGGGAGTGGGTTGGGATAGGTCACAGTCATTAGGTTTTCTGGCTTCTTTACTTCTGGGGTGACTTGCAGCAAGCTACTTATCCTCTCGCTATTCACCCAGCTCTTCATCCTTTCATAAAGTGCATTATGACTGCAGCTGAGAGAAAGCAACTTCAACAATCACTTGTTACTAATTGTTTGATCTGATTTTTTTTAAATGTGTACACCAGCCCTTGAGAGTCCTTCCAGCAACCAGATTAGGAACTTCATAATCCCAGAGCAGCATCCAAAATGTAAGATACTATTCAACTACTTTCTGCAGAAGCAGAAACATACAGTGATGACATTTCTTCTGAGAAAAAACACATGCCCTCAATTTTCCTTATGAGCCTTACCAAGAGTAATTTGTTTTCTCATAGCAAGTCCTAGAGTTCCACATATATGGGCTATTTCTGGGCAACAGAAGAGACATCTTCACAAATAAACATCATTATCCTCAGAAAGGAATGATTTGGGGGAAAAAATGCTACACATTGGAGACAGCCTTTTTGCTTGCTGTTTTTTCCTTTGTGGAAGCACGGTTTTGCAGGCTTCTACTCTGTTTAGCGTACAACCGTATAGATTCCTTCACAGTGTGAGTGTGACTGGGCAAACAGGCAGTCAAATCAAGCTTCTCCCATTCTGACAAGCACAGCTGCTGCCAGCTGAGCTTCTTGTAAGGCACGACATGTGTCTGTGCAGTCCCCTCCTCTGGAAGTGGTGCATATTTCCAACATGCTTTCTTTTTCGAGCTGCACATCTCAGAGCAATCACTGTAGCTAAAATCAAGACAGGATGTGACAGGAACTGGATGGAAAAACACCTTTTTTGGGTCACACATGCAATATGATTCTCCTCCATCTCACTTTGTTTTATTTCTATTGAGATATACACCCTACGTGCTTAATCACTTGCAATGTGTCCAGCAGGACCACAGGCTGTGCTGCTGGGCTGTCTGTTCTTTGACCCTGATGGCTGTTTGTGAGCGATCTCATTTGTTTCTGTCAGCATCCCTGACCGGGCGTTAGGAAACACAAGGATAAGGATGACTGATCTAAACATGTGTGTACTGCACTTACGTCATGGCATTTCACAGCACAGCCCCTAAATTCACCTTCAGGGAAAATCTTTCTCTACTCTGTTTGGAATACAAATATAGATACAGTTATGCATCACAGATCTTCCGATGAATAAAAAATGTGTCAGGCCTTTTCTGGAACAAGAAGTTTCTCTCACTGCTGCTGTGGTCTCTGTAAGAAGCCTAGCAGCATGGATGAAGTGTACCATGCAAAATGAGGTGAATCATCATAATTCTGATACCAAGATGGAGTCCCTATCCGTGGAATATCTTCCCTCAGATGACACCAGTAAGAAAACAACCCTTTTTACCCCTTTTTTTCATCCAATCCAGCATGCTGTGCCTGTTTCATTTACCACAGACAGAGAGTTATTCTGCACACAGAGACTCAGAGAAATGTAAAATGTTTTTCCTTTTATAGGCATTTTACAGTTGCAGAGCTCAGCTAAACACAGTCTTGCCTTAAGAAAAGTCTGTTCTTTGCCAGACTTGACGAAGCTGGGCAAAGGACTGCATCTTCATCCAACTTAGAGAGCAACAGTGTTTACTGTGGGGTGGATCTTGCCTAATTGCTAGAGTCACTAATAATACTCTTCCCTCTTCCCCCCAAGCACTGTTGAGACTTAGGACTGCTGAATGTATATAATTTCTTTCTTTTCCTCACCCTGTTTTCTGCTTGCGTCGAATTGTATTCTCTGTGAAATTTACCCCATTGGCACGTAATTCATGTTCAGAAACAGACTGTGATGTCAGCCACAGGATCTTGCCATTTTAGGAGACCCTACAGTTTAAGGAGCAGTAGCCTTCCTCAGGCTGCTAACATTTAGAGGCAATCCTCACACGGCCAGGGAAGAGCTACCAGCAGAAGTAAAGCAGACAGGGGGTAAATGTGAGTGATAGGTCTCATTTACTAGGCAGAAATAAGGGCATGCCGTACATACTGCACAAACAGTTCAGACTGACTGCACATGCCTAATAAATTGTTCATTTCCTTAAAATGCCATGTCCTAATGGGTATGCAGAGAGACTTGTGAGAAGCAAAGACACACAGGCCTCTGCGTTTACAAGAGCCAGTTTTGCAAATGACACTTTTTTTTCCAACCTGCAAATAAGGGCAGTTGTTGGAAGGACTTGCAGTTTTTCTCTCTTCACAGATGTCCAATTCCTGTAAGTAATATTTCTAGTAGGCTATCAGTTTTTATAAGCACAGTGCATTTGAAACCAAAGCATGGGGCTTGAATGATGAAAAACCTTGTTCTATGTCCATCACAGTCATGGTCTTCAGGGCAAAAAGTGTAGCTGAATTATTTCTGTCTTCACTGTGGGATGGCAAGTGCTGAGCCTTGCACTTTCTGTACAGCCAGCTTCTGCATTACTCATGAATGTACTGAAGTTTTTCAGCTCAGCACTTTGACTTCTGTCTTTCAAAAAAAAAAAAAAAAAAAAGAAAATCCAGTAACAGAGATGCCTCTGAGATGATATCAGCCAGGAAAGTGTAACTGGGTAGGATCATCCAGATTCAAATCTGTTAATAATGTACCATTTATTTGGCTACCTTCAATTTGTTCTTAAATGTTTAGATTTCATTAGATGTTGACAATTTCAGTAGAAATCTCTGAAAGTGAGGTGTACCTACAACTACCAATCACTCTTTCCTCAGATTCCCTGAATAAAGAAAAAGAAACTAGCAATGAGCTGCTGATACTGTATCTGCTTCCCTTTGTCCATAGTTAGCATGTTCCCTTTTACTGCCTTCACCATGAACCCACTTGCTCAGTGAGGTCCTGGACTGTCATTTGAACATTCTCAGGTCTGAAACGGACTTAATATTTTTGCTGACATCAGATAGATTGGTGGCATTATTCCACGAGAAACATTCTGTGAAATTACAATTCCCAACAGAGATTATATCCAAACCATTGTCTTTGTAAAGGACTTCCTCCCAAGTTCACTTTACATTAAATACAGATATACAGTATAGCTAGAATATTTCAGTCTTCGGAAGAACAGGCCACAACATTGATGTTACTGCAGTTGCTTTTGTAGATATGTACACATCTCATGTCATAATACAAAATACATAATTTTGAGAATGTAGAGAGTTTAATCTATATAACATATAAACTGTATCCTACTTATCAGGATAAGTACTTTCATGGTTTTCTATCCTCGAAAGAAAAATATAATTAAATATTTATATTAAGAAACATTTTGTCCACAACATTCCTAGTTCTTTCTCCTCTACAAGAAAAGCAGTTATTCTATTTTTCAAAAACCACAGCTGCAAATAGTAAAAATCAATCAGTGGCAGGGGTCCACCAAGGAACAGAAGTCCAAATGCGTAAGTTTTATAGCATAGATATGTTTACAAATACAGAGGAACACACACGTTACCCTCTGATGTACATGACCAGCTTATTTCTGGGTAAGTGAACATTCTGTTCAAAAGACAAGTCAGATCACTAGGGTATTGACAAGTTATACAAGAGTTGTAGTGAAATGTAGCAACAGTGAAAGTAATTCATCTTTGTATTTCACCGGACTTAAAAGTGTGAAATATTTTCAATCTTTTTTTCCAAGTCAGTTGCTGATAAATTCAATCACACAATATTTCTCCATCTCCATACATGGACAAATAATGACAAACAGAAATGCTACAAACACGTAATAGAATGTGCCCAAGTTTCCCTGCATTATCTACTTGGATGTAATTTCTCATATCATTGCTGTTCCCACCATTCAAGTAACGATGTTTTTTCTCAGCTCAGCAGAGTGAAATCCAACAGACAGCCTGATATCACTTCTCAGTTTGCTTCTAACACAATAACTTTGGAATAGAAAGTATGATCTGTTTTGAAGTGCATATTCCTGTAGATGCTCAGCCTCTGGGCACAGAAGTTACTCATTTGTCCCTGATGTTTTCACGTTGGTGTAGCTACCTCACGCGAACATGCAGCAATGCTTTCCAGCTCTGGTGGCCATCTGGTGTACAGTGTCACAGTATCTAGCTGTCAAAGTCCTAATGGAAAGCAAATCTGTGCCCCTGTGGTGTCACAGGAGTGCCTGTGCATAGCAGGGCTGAGAGGGACATCTGCCACAAGACCCCAGTTGCATTCACTTGAGGTTTGGATAACAGGTACTGCCCTGTCTTATGATGCATGGAGTCTCATGCTTCGTGTTCATAGAGGTGACTGAGTGCCTAATGGAACCATGAGGTCTGTGGTACTTTGTAAAATATTTATAGGTCTTAAAGGTCTTAACTGGAATTGGGCCCTTGTGCAGCTGGCACAGATGTGACTAGCCTAAAGAGTGCACTTTCAGAAAGGAGCTTGGATTAAGTTCCATTCCACTCCAAAAGCACTGCCATCAGTACTGGGCAGAATATCTGGGCAGGAGGATGTTCTCTGTGCAAATTTTCCTGTTAGATGAAGAACAACAATTAATTCTGCCTCTTACTCAGGTACGTGGGAAAAAGGCAAAGGGTTGCACACGTGATTCACCTGGAGATGTCACCACACAGGTTATCCATATTTACTCACTCATTCCATTGTGTCTGGGAGGGCTGCTGGAGCACGCACAGGAGAAGGTATCTTCTTCCACAGGCCGAGATAAAGGCGCTGGGACAGATGATAGGGGCAACATAGTCTATGGGTGAAAAATGACCAGCCTAGTCCTGCTGACAAGTCTGTGGGGCAGATGTCCTTTCTTTCTAATTCATTGCTTTACGCCTAAATAAACAGCCTTTACCACAACTATAACCTGCTGCCTGCTTGTCCTTGCATTGCACTGTCCAGTCTTGGTCAGGCTACAATTTCACGTGTTGGTTCAGCAGCAGCATTACACCATATTAAGCTGCTCCAGAGAATACAGGACAAATACAAGGCTGAGCTATGCTTACGGTTTGCACTGGTGACTGGCATTTAATAGAGATGCTGCAGTTAAATTAGCGAGATGCTGGATTTTGATTCTTTAGCCTTACTCCATCAATCTTCTACAGGGGCTAGTGAGAGAATGAACGATTATGAAAACTGAGTAAAAGCACAGTACTCTATTCTAGAGAAGTATTGCTACCCTCATAATATATTTTTAACTTAGTTTGCAGGCATATCTGATTTTCAAATGCTTTTTCTCTGTGGTTTTGTTCTTTTCCACTATATGTAGCCTTTTTCTTTTATACAATGTACCTCTTTGTCATCAACAATTGCTGTCTAAGTCACATACAGCAGTTAAACGTTGTAGCTAGATTTAAAAGGCATGAATAGCTCTGTGACCATCAACAGAATGTAAAAGTTACACCTAGCAAGCTGTTCAAAATGCCAGATGATCTGAACTCAACCAGCAGTTCTTAAGACAACAGAATTTATTTATCTTCTGTAGGATTTACAATAAACTCCCTCAAGTCTTTTCAGTTATTCTTGGTGTCTGGGAAAAGATGAAAACTAACTAAAGTCTAAGGTTTACAAAAGTTTTTTTGTTCAAGGTGAATCAATCACCCCAGCCACCTTTATCCCTGTGAACTGCTTGTGAAGCGGTTTCTCTCCCCAGTGTCAGTCTGACATTCAGGTTTCACCTTTTTCAGGGGCTTTTTTGGGTTTTGCCTTAAAAATTAGGCTGGAAGTGGAAATAGCTTAGCACCTACTCCATGAATAGCTGGCAATGTGCACAGCAGGGCCAGAACAGCTGGCTAGACACAGCAGTCCATGAACCGTTTCTCAACAAATCATTCCTGCACCTCGGCTAGAGCCTTCATGGGTTTGTAGTTCTAGATCTCCAGAAACAGGATATGCCCAGTTTGAACCTGCCTCAGTTCTATGTCCAGCCACAGGATCTAGACTTTGTTCTAATCTCCAAGATTAAGACTATAAATTTTCAGTACATTTTTTTTAAAGTTTTGTAGTTGAAATCTTCAGCAAATATCACTGAAGGCATCTTTCTTAAATGTATTCACTCAGAACGTCAATACGGGTTATCGTCAGACAAATATTTCCTGCCAATGTTATTACATTAATCCAATTTTCCAGACTATTTATACATCAATGCACAATTCTTATTATTTCTTTCATCTGTGTTCTTCTTCAACATTGCTCTGTTTTGCAACACAGTTTATATATTTCCATATAGAGATGTGGCATTGGATGTATTTTTCACTTTTGTTGTAGTGATGCTAATATAAAATGCAGTCTTCTGCTAATACTTATCCAAGGAACCACCTATTTTAATGGACAATGAAAATCCTAAAATAGACCTTACAATTAACCCATTTTAACTAATTAAATGAGTAAATACAGAACTTTCTGGAAATACAGATCTGGAACTCAGTATGACTGCCTTCCTGAGAATAATTTAACTAACATTTCTCTCCTGCCTCCTTTGTTTTGACGTTATGCTAATGATAATATTTATAACATTTTAAAATTTTAACATTCTAGAATCATCCCACTTTTCTACATCAGCCTACTTCGAAATTATCCCAACAAATAGTTTAACAAGTTCTCTCAAGGAATTAAAAAATTAAAAAAAAAAAAAAGAAGTGACAAAGGGGGGATGGAGTTCAAACTGTTTCTCAGCTGAGTTTCTGTCTGTATTATCCTGTGTTTCTTATGTGGATTTTTTCCCCTCTCTTTTTAACCAGCCTGTTGTTTTTCTCATTCAGTCTTGCATTATTATCTTGCACAACCAGTTTATAAATTTTCAGTACTCCTTTGTTAATTCAGTAGAAATATTTACCCTTTTAAATGAAAAAATAAAATCTCTTATCCTGTATGCACTGCATCACAGTCTGTTTGGTTTTGTTCATTTCAAAGAGATGGCATTTCTTGATAATCTTTACAATAAACTAGTTTGTGATGACATTTTCAAGTACTCAGTGCTGTTCTTATTATCCTGTCTGAGGTCTTATCAACATTATCCTTTAAATTGGTTTCAGCCTTGATAGAAGATGGAAGCTGAATATTCAAGCAGATGACTTTAGTACATATTGAAAATATAATAGATGTACATGCTTAATTCATTATAATTATGTGCATATGAAGGACATAGTTCCTTAGAGAGTCAGAGCTTTTTTTTCCTATTTTCATGCAGCAACCAGAGAAATCATATTATCCATGACACAGCCATACGAACTCCAGAAAACTCAGATTATGTTTCTTCTTTCAACATAAATTTTTCTGTATGACTCACACTAAGTCTCATCGCCTTAGTGTATTTTAACTGTAAGAAGAACATTTACTTATTTAACAATGAGGAGCAAAAGTACTTCTGTAACTCACAAGGTGAGATGAAAACATCAAAGCCACTGAGATGGTAACATCCTATAAATTTTGTTTCCTATGAGCAGATGGACCCTCAAAGAGTCTGGATCTCACCTGCATAAATCACACCAATTCTGTTCAGTGAAAGGGCACTGAAGTTGTCCCAGCTGCACTAATGTTCAAATCATTTTATGCTGTCAGAATTTTGTCAGAAGTGTAAATAAACATTTGGCCCAATTAGTAACAGCTATTGTCTAGTAGACTTTCTTCTGGTCTTGGTGGAAGCTAGCCACACCGAGAGCTAGTCCACAACTGATGACATTCTTTTCTTTTGTCATTAGCCTCCGATTCATTCAGCTCACATGAAAAGCAGATGGAATGACAGAGGACTCTGGGAGCTGTTCTTCCACCTCCACACAAGGCTTACATTTGCTGACCACTCACCTGAAAAAAAATAATATATTCTGGTTTCTCAGATGGAGAAAACAACTAGTGGACACATATTCTCAATCTAATATTCTTCAGTAAGATATAAAGTCAAATTTAAGCTTAGTATTAGAAAATAAGGCTATAATGAATTCATAATTCTCAAGATGATAGTTTACCAAAATGACTATACTTGATAGCAAAGAAACCAAAATCTAAGGATAAAATACCTTTGGTAGGGAAAAGTAATAATTCCAGTGTATAAAATCTCTCTTTGTCTGGTATTTGTTTAATCACTGATGATATAATTTGATAATTTTCTCCTCTAAACTTATCTCTGTTGAAACAGAGATGCCTCAATGTTTGAATTCCAATGGAAATGCCTCAACCACAGGGCATTTTATAGTTACGCATTTTCATTAACTTTGATGGAATTTCTCCCAGTGTATGGTGGCGTGAGCTAAACACAAACTGGACTTTAAGGCCATTCTAACTTGAAAAAATCATGGTAAAAACCTTAAAAAATGTAAATGTCATGACATTCCTGCAAAATACACAACTTTTTCTGGCCCCTAAAAAACTCTTTTTATTGTCTGTCACTGGAACAGAACTTGAAATTTTCCATCCCTCCTTTTTTCTGTAGTTTGCTTTTTTCTTTTTCTGTTTAAGGATATGTTGGAAGCAGGGTGGCATAATAATATCAGCAGGATCATTAATAATAATCACGGCAACAACAAATTCATGTCAATTAACAAGTGACAGTGGTGTCAAATATTAATTCCTTTGGAATAAAATTCCTTTTTTAATCAGTTTTCATAACCTACAAAGTGAACTTCTTGGCAAAGACTAGAGTTTCTTACCCGTAAAACTAACCAGCAAACGGGAGGGACAGCAACTGGGAATTTCACTAAGTGGATTTGTGGCGTGAATTTTAGGAAGCATTAGAAAAGGCAATAGCACAAACACCGCTCTGCTAGAAAACTCTTCTGTCAGATTTGCCCTAGCCATCAACTATGAATCCCACATCCACATAGGAAATGAAACCCTGAAGAAATTTAAGGAGATCATGATTCGATTTATCTGTCTGTGAAAATTATGGAGGGAAAAATATTCAGGGTCACAGACTTTTCCTGATGCTGTTTGTGATGAACCAGAAACCCCCACTGCATGGGTCCTTGTGTCACCAAGCTGTCATCTACCATCAGCTCACACAATGCTGATGGCATCAACAACTTGCCCCACAGGTTCCTAGCCTGACCAGCCTCCCTGTGTTCAATATTTTGCATTTTCCCATGCTGATGTTTTCCCTCATGAATCCTGGAGCCACTAACAACTTTGTCTCAATGATAATATATGACTTTATTTTTATCTTTCTTCCTCGAAACACTGTCACTGCTCTTTCTGAGCCGTTGCTGTTCAAACTTTTGCAGTTGCATCTTATCACAGCTGGACTTTGTTTCCTTTGTGTACAGGCAGTGCAACCCTGGGGAGGGGAGGCTTACAGCAGCAGCCACAGACAGGTGAAGGTCCAAAAGGATAGCTGCTACCTGTGACGGTAGAAGAGGAAAAGCCATGTGCCCTAAAGATTATGAGATCAGTGTGACAGCCCTTAGTAGGAAACAAAGTGACTCCCTTCTGAAAGGAATGGAGAAACCTATCTGCCAAACAGATCTATCATCATGAGAGATGTTTCATGTCCCAGTAGCCCACATCTGACAGGTTACCAAGGTCCATTTGCCAAATTATCAAACACTGTTTATTCGTGTTGACACTAATGATAGTCAGAAGTAGTCCTGAGCAGATAGTTGAAAAGTGGTTCTGCAAGCAGAGCTCAGCTACAGGTATCAGTGAGATGACTTCAATAAACTGAGGACTGGTACATAAACCACATAAGAAACAAGTTTAAGGGGCAAAAGCCTTAAGGAAGAACAGCCAGGTCCTCAGAGAAATGATACTGAGGACACAAATAGAATGTCCATTCAGTAGAAAACAATGACGAATTCTTTGTGATCCCCAAATACAAAAAAAAAAAATTGTGAAAATTGGCTGTTGGTGATCCAGATCACTGTTTTCTGTTCCTTCAAACTCACTTTTCTTTAAAGTTACTTTTTCTCTTAGTTTCTTTGCGCTATTAGGGATTCATCACAATCTGAATCAGATATCTCAAAAATGTCACATGAGCTTGTAAATTCCTGGATGATGACTATAAAGGAACCCCAGGGTTTCTAAAAGGTGACATCTCCCTGTAGATTACTAAAATGATGCAGGGTGAATCTTGTTTACAGTGCCACATTCATGCTTCATAAGTTCACTGGATCCCAGTGAATGCTGTCACTCTGGAATGCACAGGCAGCAACTTTCTCACTCCACTAAGGCTTACTTCTACAAAACGGTATACCTACAATACAATGACAGTTGCATATTCAAAAAAAATGGCTTATGGCCATTTTTGGTTAGTGTTCTTAACACTAACCAGACTACAGAAAAAAGCTGTTGCAATCACTCTTCACAGGCTAATTTCTTCATTATCAAAGCAACATTTTCTTTAGGTGATGGCAGGAATCACATAAATTTTCAGAAACTGTTGGCAAAAAATGAACACAATTCTAACATAAGATAACATTTCTCATATGAGATAATAAATTTTTCTTCAGATATAGGGAAAAATTGAATCAGGAATTCACATCAATATTTTCCAGCTTGTGAACCCAAGTCAGACATCTCCATACATGTCTTCATTTTGAGAATTGATAAACACCTCTAGCTTTTACAGGTTGAAGTAAGAGCTGTGAGCATTCACCACATTCATCGGTCTACCTACTTTTTGCTGCCAAAGCTTGGGTTTCTGTGTATATCTTTAGGCAGACTGGAAGAAGCTGGATATAGTCTGACAATCTTCTTTCTTTTAATTACCAATTGGAATGATGTAGAACCAATGAAAAGATAATGTGTCTTACAAGTCAAAATTAAAAGCATGTTATGAATATTTTCACAAAACTCCACTGCAATTAAAATCAGATGTAAGAGTAGTAGCTATAATTTCTTTATGTCTCAGTATATTAAAACTATTTTTTCCCTTACATGTAGTTCCAACAAAGGAAGAAATTGAGGACACAGAATTGTCATTTTCAGAACAGAAATTTTGGTTGACAACTGGTTATTGAATTTTCCCCAATTTCCTTATCTTTTCACAACACAAATATTCCTAGTCCTGTCTCCAACAGATTCTTCTTACAAGTACTGTCCGTTTGATTTAAGAAAGGAAGGTTCTTTTCAAATCCATTGCTCAGAAAATACACCACAAAATACACTATGTGCAAATGCAGCTGTTTCATCTTGTAGCAGAGGGTGTCCAGGTGCAAGACTGCAACCAGTATCACCACCTTAATGGAACAGATCAAGCTGAGTTTTCTCTTTGTCATAGGTATATTTGAACATGTGCCCTGTCTTTTGAATGACTTTACATGAAAGCTTGCATAATAAGCAAGACCATACAGAAAAATAACAGCTTCTAAAAATGTCTGTGTTGAAAAGTCCTTTCTGTGATCTTACCCTTACAACCCACCAAGGCAGTGCAGAAAATGGGGGCATAATTTACAGGTTCCTGTGCTGTCATTTTTTCCTTTGAATTTAAAAAAATTAATTTTGGAATGCCACTGCACATTCTGTTACACTACTGATCCTCTTACAAAGTTTTAATTCTCTAGTAGGTGCAAGAACAGAAATAAGGGTAATGCAAATAAATGCAGTTCAATAAAGGAAGGGAAAGAGGGGCTAAGGAGATAAAATGGACTACTCTCATCAGCTCCAGTCAGTGCTTTTGATAGCAGTATAGTGGTATTTAAAACCACAAATAATTTAGTTTGTCAGCAAACAGATCTTTTTCCTGCTTTATGCCTAGAAACAAGATAAATTGAAGAGCAGCCTGAATTTATCTTATTTTTGAGTAGTAGACACTTCATTGCATGTTTCTTACTAGTTGTGTAAAACAATTTCTAGCTCCTATTTAAGCCATTGGATCACCCTCTTAAATCACAGCCCTTTCTATTTCAGCCACTCATCCTGTAGTGAGACCAGTAACTCTTGTTTGATTGAATCATGCCATGTGTTTGACTAATGCAAAACTTTCAGAAGGGCATCTAGCTTTGATTTAAAAATAGCAAGAGATATGCCGCTTCCTTTACAGCATCTTCTAAAGCTTAATCACTGCTTGAAAATCTGAATTTGCACGTCTTTTGCCTTCAGCTGTCAGCTGCTAAATTAGGGAGGCATTCAGGATGGTAGTCAGTGAGTCCAACTGTACCCCAGGGAGGTAGTCTCTCTGGGCTTTGTCTCTAGGCAGAGACAGGAACCTCCTGGGAGTAATTAAGAGCACCAGAAGTTTGTCTTCTGCTCTGATTGTCCCCATGAGCATACTATCTTTCTATACAGATTGAAGAAAAAGCCCTTAGAATCAAGGTCTAGGGCTGAGAATTAACCTGTGCAATTAGCACACCCTAGAATTCCATATATTTTTCCATGGAGCTACCTGTACTACGTAATCAAGTTGTCTGTAAATTCCCTTTTTAATGAGTCAAATATGTTGAACTACTCCAGCACAACTTCCTTCCCTCCAATCCAGGAACTATTTATTTCATTGGAATTTTTAATTTTGTTACTAACAGAAACATCTCATTGAATGATCTCATTAATTATTTCATTTATACAAAAACTCATCAAAGGACATGAAGGGGCTTACAAGAAAGCTGGGAGCGGGGACTGTTTACAAGGGCCTGAAGTGACAGGACAAGGGGTAATGGGTTTAAACTAAAAGCGGGTAGATATCAGGAAAAAGTTCTTCACGCAGAGGGTGGTAAAACACTGGAACTGGTTGCCCAGAGAAGCAGTGGATGCCCCATCCCTGGAAGCGTTCAAGGCCAGGCTGGATGAGGCTTTGAGCAACCTGGTCTAGTGGAGGGTGTCCCTGCCCATGGCAGGGGGTTGGAACTAGATGATCTTTAAGGTCCCTTCCAATCCAAGCCACTCTATGATTCTATGAAAGTTGTACAAAGAGGCAACATAATGATTATTATTTAATTCTTACTTACAACCTCCCTATCGAAACATTCAGGAGACCCAAAAGTCAATTTGCATGTTTATGGATTTACTTTTTTTTACCTCATCACAGGAAGATAAAAATTACTTTCTTCTTCTCATGACCCTGAATTTCTTTCGGAGAGAAGGAACAGTCACAGGAGAACTCATGAACCCATTTACTTTAAGGTCAAACAAAGGAATCGTGAATCTACATGTTTCAACATAAATATACTATGTCTTTTAAAATCTTCCTCTTGCTTGCCTGCAGTGATGTCTAACTCATCTTTCAGACAAGATATTCAACCTATCTAATGTGCACATTCACTGGGGTAAACTATATCAGCTTTTTATTGTTTCATATCCAGTGAACATAGAGGGCAAGTCAGCGTCTTCTCCTCTTTAAAATGTGTTTTTCAGTTGTTATATTCTCCATTACCTTTCTATTTTCTAAACTAAACCAGCTCAGTTTTTAGAGTTTCCATTCTTTGGATGGTTGTTTAACCTGATTTGACTTTCACCGGTGCCTTGGTATGGTCCTCTCCAACAGGTGGATTTGTGTGCCAAAGTACAGTTGCCCAAAGGTGGACACAGTACTCTTCATAGAGCCTCTCTGTTACTACATACATTTGAATGGAAAAGATTCCTTCACACATTTTTCCTTGCTGTTAATATATCCTGGATTGACATATGATATTTTTGTGCCTTTCATTTTTGCTTTTTTACAGCAGCATCAGTTTTCTGACTTTTATTCAATGTGTGGTAATTATTATTCCCAGATCCTTTTCTGTAGTAATGCTGCCGAGACAATGAGTCCCCACTTTGTATTTATGCACTTAATTTCTCCTTTCTTAAGTGAAGCACTTTGCTTTTGTCTGCACTATTATTCTTGTGGATATCAAACCATCTCTCTAATTTAGCACAGACATTTTGAGTTTTCATCATGTCTTTCAGTACTTGTGAGGCAGGAAGGCTTCTAATGAGAGGTCAAAGTCATTAACAAAACTATTCAGTAACACCACACCAAGACAGACCTCTCTGGTACTTACTGGAAATGTTCTTTTTTGTCTGACAGTGAACAGCTGATAAACAGTCCTTGAGTATGGTGCAAAATGTCCTACTTCTTGCATGCTTTTCAGGCAAATACTTTACTAGAGACTTCAGCAAACAGATGTAACAAACAGAAAGGAAGAAGGTATCATAAATAGCATAGGGTGATAAGAATAGAATATTTGCAACATGTAGCAGCTCTTTTTATTTTAGTTTATTATAAAAATGCAGTTTCTGTAATTGAAGCAATGAAAAAGTATGAAAGCAATTATCTAAGGAATAGTTAAAATGTACGCTTTTTTCAGTTAGTACTATATGATGGAAAAAAAATGAGCACTACTCCAGAAATAATGAGAAAGTTATTAAAATGACCCACATTGTATCTGTACGGGAATTCTCTACAAATTCCATTTTGTATCATGTTGTGAATATATTCAGCTATTAGATCCAGCCAATTCTTGTTCTTGTCTGCTGTATGGGCTGTCAGAGTATCAAGAAGTTCAAAACCAATTTTTTCCAAAGCACAAATACATCTCTGGAGAGATTGTAAATGCCATTACAGCTAACAGTGTTTCTTTCTGGCTAATGGCATTCCTCTGCCTCAGTATGCAAAGTCAGTAAAAAAGTAAATACAAGATTGCAGGAATAATGGACGATATTTTCCAAAACACAAAATACACAGTTTATCTTTCTTCTGAAAAGATCCAGAATTGCATTATAAACAAAAATCTAACAAATTACTGTAATGGACTTTAGAGTTGATTTTGGGAAATCATAATTATCATAACAAATCATAAACCAGGCCTTGGTTTGTTTAAATATGTCTTTGTGTTTCTTTTGTTTGGAAATAAAGTACCATTGCAGGAGTATTTTTTTTTTTTTCTCCCAGTATCTCTGGAAGAGCAGTGACTGAAACACTCATCATTAGTTCTGAAATATAATTTAACAAAACATCACTTGCATGGCTTTCTATTGGCATCAGCTTGACCTGCCAGTGTGTAAAATCATGTTCTGGGAAGGAAATATCTAATGAAACCCCTGACCAAACCTGCTTGAAACGCTGTTCTAACTTGCCAAATTGGTATGTCTAAGATGTTCAAATTTTACTCATGCCATCCCTAGTTTATTCATATGCACATGCATGCACATGTGCATATGAATATGTACTTTCAAAGAACTGTTCACATACAATTACATACACTTGTATGATATATATGGTTTTCTATTTGTGCACATGCGTTGTATAATTATGCAATTAGCAGTGTGTGTGCTTTTAAACAGTGATCTGTTTAGACTGAGATGAAGGCAAGAATTACAAGGCTGGCCTGTTGTTCAGTTAGTAAGAAGAATATGGAGCAGTATTTAGAATTCCTGGGAGAATAAAGAATTTGCAGATGGAAAATAAACCTATGGCCAGTTTTGTGAATTCAAAGGCATCAACCCAAACTGCCTGCAATCAATGGAGGATAAAATCTTAGTGACTAGACAAAGTCTGTTACACCTATTTTGGGGAAGGCTTTGAGAAAAACAAGATCAATGAAACAAATAGTATTTTTCTCTGAAGGGATGCTTTGTTTTCTTTCTAGAATATGAAACAACAGAAGTTACATACTACTACTACTACTAGCCTACTTAACTTTAATAAAATATATTTCATTAATTCATTCTGGTTAGTTGCAAAGATCATATTCAATATTAAAGCATAATTATAGAGTATTCCAGGTGAACGCCATTCTCTTAAATTAATTACCATAGAGATGGCCTCATTACAGTCTATGATAAAGAGTTCCTTCATTTTTGAAGAGCTGTGTGTTTCCACTAAATGTGAATCAAGAAGACTTTAGAGTAAATAATTAAAAAATAAGGTGCCCATTTACAGAGACCTTCAAGGAAAATGGAAGAATAAAAGCCTACCTAAGGTGAAATGGCAGAATTTCTCCACGGAGCAGATCCTAATTTTAACACTTGGATTGCGCTCTTCCCTGCACAGAGAATCAAACTTTGTTGGCTTCTGTCATTTCCCCACTAAGTGCTGACTAGTACAGGCTCTTTGCTCAGTGTTCGCTTTGGAAAAGTGTGATGATTTGGGCCTGAACAATTGTCTAACAGGGTTTTTCTAAAGTGCAGATTAGATTTGGTGAAAAGACACAGGAGACAACTCCTGATTAAAATGCTTACTGCCTCTGCTATCTTAAATAGAAGAAAAGGTCTCTACCACTAAATAATAGTTTTCATTATCTGGCATCTGAATTTAATGAGAGCTGTGTAGAGCAAATGGGTCTATGCCTAAAATGTCACAACACCTATTTCTAGTCAAAACAACATTTTGTGTGGAGAGATGCTGTGTTCCTCAGCCCTGGGTGAATTTCAGTTGCATTCAGAACAATATGTATTAATTAAAAGCATTCAGTACAGAAATGTTTACAACAAAGCTGGGCAGCTAGAGAAATAACTAAACATAATTCAGAGGAAGAGTGGCAAGCCAATCTCATTCAAAACCCTGTTTCTTCTCAGCTAGAAATAGAGCGGCAAAGAAGACTGAGCACCTGGGAAGTACTGCCTGTGGTTGTATTGCTCTGTGCGTGTTACTGATGATTTGGATGAACATTTTGTCCAAAGTAACTCAGGTGAATACGTGCCTTAAAAGTGTCTAAAAGCTCTGGTGTATATACAAAATATAAAAGATGAAATGTGTGCAAAATTACTTGCTTTTACAAGTGACGTGCTGTATTCTATGTTCAGAATGAAAACATAAATTGCTGCTGTGGAATAATCAGACACTCTCTGCTGTATTCTTTGTGTTCCCTTGGCAGACATCACTTTCACTTCTGTGCCCCAAGTTTCCTAATTAGCAAAGTTGTAGGCTTCATTCCTTTCTGAGCCTTCGAAACACATCCTTGGACTGAGGAGAATGAAGAAGGCTGTATAAAGAGAGTGGCCAATAAAACTGTTGCTAGAAAAAATAAGTAAAAAGTTGAGAACCTCTTAGCTCTTCAACAATTTGAAAAAGCTACTACCTTTTAGTATCATGTATCTTAGTAATAGATTTTTCAGAGAGGATATTTTAGTCTTTCAGAAATAAAAAAGGGGTTGGTAAAATTATTGGTAAAACAGGAACAAGATCCAACTTAAGGAAGAGTAAGAACACTGTTAAGTGTTTTATCAGCATTTTTGATGCAATTCTGTAAATAACCACTCAGATTCAAAACTTGCAAGGAAACAAGCAGGAACATATGTATGAATCAGAATTGTTACAAGATGCGTATATGTTGGCCAACTGTTTTTCTGAATGTATAATTTAGGCATTTAAGACTCTAGAAAGAATAGTTAGGGTGTTGAACCAAAGAAAAAAATACTACTATTAATATGAAGAATTTTAAGTTCTGGGCTTCCCTCTATAAAGATCTACTGAAAGAATGAAGTAAAAAATGGGTTCATCTGATACAGACCTCTATAACTGAGTAATGACTGAGTTTCAGAGACAACAAAGGTGACAGTAGTTACCTGCTTCACTTCATTAAACTGATGAGCAACTGAAGTCAGGAATGAACCCACTCCTAAGGCTCCTAAAGGCTGGTTAGATGAAAAGAACTTCAGATTGTTTGATAATAAGAGTTTAGCAGCTGAGATACCGATTTTGCTAAGAGGTCGGTCTTTGGTACACAACACCACAACTGAAAGCATTCAAGACAAATTGTATAAGCTCCTTTTGATACAGCTATAAGGAATACAGAGAAATCCAAGATTTAAGACAGCATTTTAATCATACAACAGCAAAGTGCAGATTTCTCTATGATTTAGAACCACAGGTATCGTTGCTGTCAGTGCAACATGTAATCCTCTGTATGCTTTTTAGAATTTGTTATTTTATTTTTCTTATGAAGGATTGTTATTACATCCATCTGATCTCTGCAAAACACACTTACCAAGATTTTAATATGAAGACCAATCACAGCAATCACTAGGTCCATCGTGAGAGCCACCAGCTCTTTTGAGCTTTCCCATGTTACATTCTGATCTTCTCCACATTACGCAATTCAATGCAACCGCAGAGAAGTGTACAGCTAAGTATGCCTACTCTTTGGTTTCCCTATCAGACACCCACACAAAGCATCCTCTTGAGTGTGAGAAGAAATCTATAATTAATTTTGGTAAAATCTGGATGTTATTTTGTGAGTTAGATGTTGAAAAATCCCAAGAAGCATAATTGAATAGTTAATAGATGCTGTCTTCTTTGCATGATGAATAATAATTATATTTTTATGCAGGCTGGAAAAATATTACTATTATAAAGACATGATCAAATGTTCTATTAGTTGTGTTGCATACCCAATAATATTTAGTAGGTAGAAAGAAAGATCTCATGATATCATGACTGAAAAAATATCTATCTGCTGCAGCTCACCAGGGAGTCACAACATATTATTCCAGAAATCATGGATGAAATTCCACTAGCTAGGTAATCTATTATCAACCTACAAAGGCATTTGTAACTTTTCTTCAGAGACAAAAGAGGTAATCAAAAGTTCATTCAGTCATCTAAAATAATAGTGTAAAGTATAATTAGTCTCAATCCATTGATTTTCATTTAAAAGATTGTCTATAAATTCCGTTTCTTTAATCAGTCATCTTTATGGTATCATACCAGTTGCTTACAAAATCAGTTCCTGCTAAACTTGTTCAGTCCCAGATAATCTGAAAGTACGAATAATGTCTTTCTGTACTAATTCTCAGTCAGTAAGGAAAGAAATTCTTCTCTTCTATCATCTTCTGTAAGGAGATGGCTCTTTTTTTAGTTTCTTGTTATTCTGTATTATTGTATTGAACTATACAGTAAGCCTTTTTTTTTTTTTTTTTCACTAATTTGTTACCATTTTGAAGACTGAAAGCAACATTTCCCTGATATTCATTTGAAAAACTATGATAAACAGCCTTTTTTTGCCCGTGAATAGATCTGAAACTGGAGCAAGAGAACACACAAAGTTAATAAAACAACTGTATGAATCAGTTTTCTAGTAATGTCATAATACCTCTAGACAGAAATGTTCTCAAATAGCTGCTAAATACCCACAGGAGGAATAAAGTTCCTGTAGCTGAAGCAAACTGTCACTGAATTTCTGATAAAATGTGCACTAGAAGAGACAACAGGAACTCTTAGGTGATGAAAAAAAGCCACATGGAGAGGTGAAAAAATGTATGAGATTGGAACGTCTGCCTTTCTCCAGCCCTTGCATACAAGTCCGCTATGCATGCATAATGTTTATGTATGTGACTGTGTGCAAGAATGTGTACACAGGCATTGGTGACACACTTTTTTCAAGAGAAAAATGTGGTATGGTGCAGATGTCACAGTGCTTTGTTACATCACCACACAATATCTGAAAGAGCTAGAGTACATACTAAAATAATATTAGTTTGGCCCAGAACATGCAGAACTTTGTTAGATATTTGTTTGTTTTCGGTTTCTAGATATCATAGAAAACAAGGAACAAGGTTGGAATGGGATCTGGGAGGTATTGCCTAGACTAGCTCTTCATCACAACAGATGTAACTGCAATGAAAACACTTCAGACATCTGTTCAAAGGCGGTCAGATCAGAGTGATAAAGTCTTTGTTTTGCTGTATTGTCACTAACTTCAACCTGATACTGGTGAGAAAAATTTTTGTTTTGTCATCCTGAGAGCATTTTGTTTCTTTTATTATTTTTTTTTTTTGAGCATTTATGTCTGCGTTATTTTTATGATTCCAAGACAAACCATAAAATCTAAAAGATGACAACAAAGAGCCCACAAAGCCCTGTTAGACTTTTCTCCTTTTTTTTTTTTTTAAATTTTGTTTTGAGACTTTTTTACTGCGGTTACCAAAAGACATTAAATGGGGCAGACTTAGTGAATGCACTGCCCAAGGAAAAATCAGTTCTGTGGGAAACGGGTGTTCCATCACTAGGAAAGGGCTTCCTGTCAACAACTTCCTATCCATAATGGAGAGAGCTATCGTGTTTGTGTAATTAACATTGCAAATGAATCAGCAAGCAATCAGTCAGTGATATCTCCCCCAAACATACAATGTTCACTGAGAACATCTCTACACAGAAAAATCACTGACACATAAGGTTCAGTCATTTGTGTAATGAAATACATTAATTTATGAAAGTATAAGTAGTCTTTGTTGCTACATGCATGGACTTTCAGCGGTAACAATTTTCACACCCTCTTCCCTCTGACTTTTTATATGGTGTGCCAGATAGACCATGCACATTCCAATATGAATAATATGTTAATTTAAAATGATCAAACACATATATTTTCCACATAGCATATTAATAGGTATCACTAATATTCCTCTGTGGAATTGTTCTTAGCAGCTTCCAAAGTTCAGAATGAAAGATTAAGAGTAATAAAACAAATAATTTCAGTTAGCTATAGAGATATTCTTTTCAAGCCTTAAACCAAAAAAGAAAGCTGCTGTCAAACCAACAGCTGTTAGTGGCAATGGAAAGATACCACCAACCAAAGAATTTCTAAGCACTGTTCTCTGCAGGAATTTATACATGTATATATTTATATATCTCTATTTCAGTGGTTGGAAAAATGAAAAAAAAAATCAAGTCAGGCTCAAGTCTGGAAGCAAAGCAAACAAATAAATAAAACACTTCAGATCAAGTAAAGTGTTGTGCATGGTCTGTACTTTACTCTTTCTAGGAATTTTTAATGAAGACAAGGGATTGCATTCACAGAGAGCTGACATCACAAAATACTTCAAAACTTCCTGCAGAGAACACACATAAAAAGTTGGAAACAGGTCTCTTGTCTCAGAGAAGTGGATAATCAAGTGTGCTACCAGTGTAAGGCAGTAAGAGAAAGGTCACTCTCCCTTGAATTTTTGATGATTGTATCCTAATTTCTCAACATTTCTATTTTGCTGTGTTAGTCCTGAATTAATCTGTGTTTGTGGCAAAAAAAAAAAAAAAGCAGGGACACTCATTAGGTAAAAGGAAAATGGGTGTATCTTGTTTGGCACTTTTCTAATTCTACAGGACAAAAAAAATGTCAGAAAATGTTATTTAGAACACATTTTTGGTTAAAAAATAGCTTTACCAGTTAATTTAAAGAATATTTTAAGAAAAAAATCAAATACATCCCACTTCAGGTGGCAGTGTCTTGGATTTCTGCAACATGTGCTTTTATATTTTGATTTAGGCTGGGTTTTTCCCTACTTAAAATATATACAGCACGGGCAATGCACGTTATCTATTGAAACTGTGCTTTTCGACCTTACAGTTCTTGAGGCCCTTGAGAAGTCTTTAGTATTTCATTACAGATGTTCTATTTGAAATAGTATTTTTGGTGTTGTTGGGAATCTGGGCTAAGTTATTATTTGCTTAGATACATAAATACCCATTTATTAATCTTTTTATTAAAAGGGACATAGTACCTCGGGTCAAAGTGGAATTTCCTAGCACTCTGCTCTGGGCCACTCCCTTCAACACCCCGCACATAACCTGTTACCACCTACACTTTTTTTTCATAGATGTCCCACCTCCAAAAGTGACCATAATGCCATCTTTTTGCTGTGGGGAAGGTCGGACTCCCCCAAAAATTGCTGAACAAGGGCTCTTTCTCTCTCTCCTCTCCTGTGATAAAGGTCCACCACCACAAATGAGCTATCTATTTAGAGAAGGCACTACTTACTGAATAATATATTACTGCAGCAAAATATACATTTTAAAATCATCAAGTAAGTCCACATGAGCAGATTTATTTGGTGGGGAGGCTCACATTTTTCTGCTTCCCTTGTCTTGCACAGGGGCCATGCTGGCTCCTTTTCTAGGAAGAGTATTTCAGCTGTATCTTTGTTCTCCTTGTTTCCAGCCAGCAGAACAGCTGAATCCTGTGGCTTGGAAATATGCCATTGCCCTGCAATTGCCTCCCTGAAGTTTGTTGTGTGGTTGCTTATCTATATTGCTTCCAGGAGTGTTTTTCCCATTGTACCCTATAAAGCTAGACACATTCACATCAGAAAATTTATAAACCAATAAGCTGTTCTCCTCACTGAAAAGGTCAAAAGCAGGGTTTCTAAGACTATTACCCTTCAGTATTCTTAGACGATGGTATAATATTTGGGTCTTCCTATGTAGACAAACAATTACTGTAGCAATTTTAAATAATTAAACAGACATTAAATATTATTTAGAACATTTTAACTTATTTATACAATTTCTGTCTTATAAACATCAAAAATAAATGTTAGGCATTGCAACATCTTTCTGTTTAGGAAGACATCATATACAGTAATGAAAAAATCTTTTGAACCAGCAAAATGTTGCCAAGTTAGCAGAAGACCCTCTTTTCACCAATAAAGCAGAAATAAACAACAAAAAATATTTGTAAAATAAGTTGGTGCTTTTGTAGATGAATGAATTTTGAGTGGTGGACTGAGTAAAAAGTAAAGTTCTTCATAAAAATTTTGATAATGATCACATTTCACCAACATGACATTGGGAATGTTATGAAACGCTGCTGTAGGAAATAAAACCAAGTGTCTTCACCTCTTACAGATTTAACCACTTTGCAATCAATACTGTTGATATAGTACGTTTTGTTTGTTCGACTTTACATCTTTGTTTTCAGGAAGCTCCTTAATTCCAATATAATTTCACCCAGTTTTAGGGTTCAGTGAACACACCACACTTGTACAGCACTGTGCAGCAGTACCTTTCTTTCTTTTCCTAAATGATGTGACTCAGTTTCCCAGATTATGGTGAAAACTCTCATGACAAGACATTTCTCTTATTTTTTATTTTTGTTTTGGAGGGCTTCTACATCCTTTGTAATTCTTTTGCTTTCTTAGAGGAGGATCAATAGCACAGTGATGTGAGGCAGACAGCTTTGCCGCTTCTTAACGTACACCTCCTCTCCAAATCAAAAGAAGGCAGAGGAAGACTCAAACACCAGGTCCCTGATCATCCACACTCTGTAATCCTTTTCTTGACCCTCTGGATTTCCTTTGTACCACAGTGACTGGTTTCACTTTGGTAGAGTTCGGAGGATGGTTCACTTGCTCCCAAGCTTAGAGGTTTGAATGAACAGTTTCCCTGAGGCTGCACTTGTTTTCCCTCCCTCCCTCCATCCCTCACAGCCTCCCAGACTTACCTTCAAAGGCTTTGGAGGTGACTAGCATCAGCTTTAATGAGGGAAGCTAATCCATCCTGCTTGGCTTCAGTCTCAGGGAACAATCCCTACTCTTCTTTTGCTTATCACTGTGTAGAAACAAGTTCAGAGTTAAGGCTTTAGCCATCCTAGCTTGTTCTTCTAACGTTTCAGTTGATGCCAGCTGCTGGAGGGGCTGTTTATACAATCCTGACTTACAAATATTTGCTTAACAGCTGATATGAACCCAAGGACCTGCGCTGCAGTCAATAGAACTGTTTGCACAAGTGAGTACTGTTCAACAATCACCGCAGAATTGCGGCGCAGATCAGGAGGCATGTTGCTGAACAGAAGGTAAAGGCCTTCGAAATCATCATGACCGGAGCAATTTCAGTGACGGTGTAAGGAAGAAATCAAAATATTGAAAATTCTAATGAAAACCATTCTGTAAGTGTATTCACAAGGACTATAATTTGAATATAAATCTTTAGCTGAAACTTGCATGTAAAAATGAGCAAAAAACCTTCCTGTTTTTTAAAGCAAATCTCTTCAAGTTATAATTCGAATTTACCCAGTCATAGATGATGTAAAACCCACCCTACAATACTGTGATTGCAGGCGTTCTTTTTGTGCTAAAACATTGGGGTTTGCCACAGGAATAAGTCAAAATATGTGATTAATGACTTCTTATTTCCTATGAATTCAATATGTTCTGTGTTCTTTGTTCAAAAGGAAACAAATTAAAGGGCTTGTATCTGTGGTTTTGGCAGACTCACAGCAGAGCAGATGCCAACAAATGACATTTCCTTTTCTTTAACCACCTTCAGTCCCGTCGCTGAAACAAAAAGACAGTCTGATGAAGTTTTGAATTATTGCTATAAGTGAAAATCAGATTGTCTTCTTCAGGCATAATCTAAGATTATGAATTTACCAAAACATTTTCCTTATAGTATTTTGAATATATAGAGAAAAAGATATTAAGCCTATTGTACTTTATCAATTTAATATTTGCTTTGGTCAGTTTTCTTAACTTTGGAAAATCTCCACATTTCAGAGTTACTCAGAATACCAAATATGCAGGATAACCCTTTTGCCCTCAGTATAGCTCTTACATTTCAAGATTGAAAGTAGTTACATTCCCTCTGGCTGGTAGATGGATGCTCCTTGCGATACAGAAGTCTTCGATTTTTACTACTCCGAAGAAAACGCAGAAAATACAGACTGTAGGTGTTGTAGTGTCCCGCTTGTGAAGAATAGGACATAAGTATGCACTAATAAATAATTTCATTAAATAGAGAAAGAAAAGTCTTTCAAAAGGTAAATTCTTCACTTTTAGCATTCTGACTAGCTCCCAGCAACTGTGAAACTATGATAAAAACTAGTGCAAAGATGAGCAACAAAGAACAAAAGTTGCCAGGGTAAAAGCTTGGTAGTGTTGTAGCACATCACTAGATTATAGTATATACACTTTATCATACACTATGCATTTCCATTTCTGCTCAGCTTGGTCCCTGCCCAGGAGAAAGGGTTTAATTATGGAAGAGGAGGCAGATTTACTAATGAGGAAAGAGAAATGCCTACATGTAGCTCAGGTGTCTGAGAACTACTGTTGACTTCCTTTACTGAGAAAACATTTTCCATTTCCAGGTGTTCCTGCTAGCAAGATATAATACACCATAACCAGTTTGCAGATTGTAACACTGATGTACCACCATGACTTGCCATCATATTTTAGCCTTTTATATTTTTTTTAAGATAGGCAGTCACTTATACAAAGATTATGGAGATGAGAGTTTCTCAATAAAAGCTTTACAAGGGGTTGAGGTATAGCCTCTGAAATTAGACTTTGGTCCTGAAACCTTTTATTCAGGCAGCAATTATTAAGGGTTGGTTTTTTTGTTTGTTTGGGTTTTTTTAATTTTCTTTAAAATGCAGAAGGGAGGCAGACTGATTAGATGATCATAACAGTTTAATAGACAGTAAAAATAAACAGACTGTCTAACATTATCTCTTATTCCATGAGTTCTGAGTGTTAGAACAAAAATGAGTCACAGAGATTTCCTTTATTTAAAGTTAACATTTTTAGACGGTTTCATCTACCACAACCAATCACTGTGCATGTAAGATGCAATGCTGAGTTATGAACACCACACAAAAAGAGTACAACTCAGCTTGCTAAGGGCAAGGCTTCTAGCTGAGCTTTCTGCCTGGGAAGGATGGATCTGGATCCCCCCAAGTCAGTGAGATGCCACCTCAAGTCAGTGATCCCTGTGCTGAACTGATGGTAAAGCAAACCAGCCACCGCACCCACCAGCACACATCTCCTCTTCAAACTCTTGATTTTGTGTTTGAGAGGCCAGCAGAAGCTGTGCTGTGTTTGTGCAGCAGCGGAGGGTGTTCGGAGACCTCACGTAATCTTTTCAAACAGGAAAGACAGAAAACTACCTGTTTTCCAGACCCTGTCATACACAGGAGTATAATTTAGTTTTGAGGAATTTAATAAAATGTATTTTGCCAGCCTTAAAGTCCAAATTTTGGATGTACATACTTTTATCCTGCTCTGAGCCCACAGAGGTGTCCAAATGTTTGGGGTTTCTAGCAGTCCAGTGATTAGAAGATAATGCAATTCAATAAAAAAAGAAAGAAAAAAATCTAGATATTTTAAGATCTGGGTTTTACTCACTGACTTCTATTCATAGAAAGTTTATCTGCTTTTTTGTTTCAAAGCAGAAGTTGCACATCAGATTTAAAAGAGCAATCCATGAATACACTTCTTAGTTGAAGGAGAGTTTAGTAAAAGGTACTTGACAAAGCTGAAAGCACACAAGTTGCCATTAAAGATACTAAATGCGTAATCCTCATTTCAGCTGTCATGGAAGTATGTCTAAGTACCTTTTTGAGAGGTACTGCAGCTTCAACGGTCTGGGATAATGCTCTCTTTACATGTGTTTAACATCCCTCTAGGTACAGGACTCAGCTCTGCACTATTTCTCTCCTCCTCTGGTTCCTTTTTGAAGGAAGAGCAGATATGAGCCTCCAGAGGGAACCAGAAATCACTTTGAAGAAGTGACGGTTTGGACAGTCAGATGAGGGCCTTTGACCTGCACAGCCTTCACCAAACAAAGAGTCTTGATGCAGTCTTAAATTCTGATCTGAAGAGGGTTACACAGTGGTAAAGATGGACTCATACCAATTTAATCTAAACAAGACAAAGAGAAAGCAAAATATTGATCCTGAAAATTAACACATTTTTTTAAAACCTGTTGTTTCCATGTTTTGAGAGATAACCAGTAGGAATGTGGTGGCAGTCAATAATTTCAGCCTGTGTGATGTATAGTACAGGGTTACTAGGATTTATCAAAAAAAGAGTTTTCTCACACTAATTAAACCAAGTATTTCTGTTGACTTCAGTAAGTTGTCAACCAGTTCCAAAATGCATGATCTGAAACTAACAATTGTCACACTTTGTTCTGAACCTGGATAATTTCATTCTCCACTTGTGAGTTGCCCACCATTTCTGCAAACATTCAAGTAAGCTTAATACAGAGGTAGGTAATTTTTTCTATATGACACTTAGCAAGTACGGGGAATCGGCCATCCTTCGTAACATACGCAGAGGAAACCTTTCTCATTTGTGGAGGTCACTGTCTGTTGTTTGCCTAAAAATCACGTTCCTTTAAAAGGACTAGTCCTTTAAAAGTTAATTTATAATTTAAGAATTTAAATGTCATAAATTAATTTATACTTAATATATACTATTTACATAACTTTAAAATAATGCCTTTAAAATATTCCTTTAAAAGGGAATAATTTAAATCCTTACAGAAAGGGAATAATAAATCCTTTTCTTTTTTCCTCAGGATTTTTTTCATGCTTCATAGTATTTATATATCAGCTTACTGGGTGATATTTGAAAAAACAAACCAAAGTGTAATCAGTCATTTCCAGAGTTAAATAGGAATCAAGTGAAATCCTTTACCATTTTGTCAGTAATTCATAAGACATCTCAGTGCACTGCTTCTCTCTCTTACCCCATAGCTCTGTTAAATATGGTTTCACAGGAATGAAGTAACACGAAGTTAGGATATTCTATGTGAACTTAGTTTTCAGAATAATCTTCCATCCATATTTTAGACATGTTCATCAGTGCTTTAATGTTAAATGAAGAAGAACCTAGATCCCTGCAATACAGTAGGAGACAGCTCTCGGTATGAGAGGTAATGACGATGTGCATTATGTACATGCCCTTCATGAAAAGTCAGGCAATTTCTGTGTTTTCTCCTCATCTTTAACGACACGACATTCTATGGTGATTTCTCAGGGGTCTGATGTTATTAGGCATTAGTGACACTGTTCATCTTTCTGGCCACTCTATGACTCGGTTCTGTAGTTGCAAAGTTTTTACTAGATAAGCAGGCTACAAGCTGTTCCTTAAAAGTGAAAGAAATAGCTGAAGTAACTGAGATGAATAAGGGATTTGTGGCTGCTCTTCCATTAGACTTTGAGGTGCTTTTATGCTCTCACACAGCAGTTTATTTAGTAGGATTCACACAATGCTAGCATGATACCTGCTTGTGACCGCTACCATTCAAGGTGAAAAAGCACAAGAGGGAATTTTTTAATGGTCACACATGGTGAAGCTCATTGGAGCTGTGAAATCCTGGTCAAGGTTTTCAAGGGCTTTTGAAAAAGATACAGTAACAAAACTTCTGTATTGTAAATTTCATGTTACCTAGAGGATTTCAATATCAAATATAATTTGCAAAAGCATACGAAAGTGAATAAAAAAAGCCACAATACAAGAAGAAACTTGAGAAGTCATTTATAAAGGTAGTATGTATTTTCAGAGGCCAGCATCAAGGGAAGAGAACATAATGTAATCCAGATTCGCAACAAACACAGTAAATTCAATTGCTGATCAAACAAAAAGACAGCAAAGTCCTTAAAAGGCTGATGACATCTGAATGCAAACATATTAGGAAATGTCTCAAAAAATATTTTGAATGCGGACAGTGTGTACAAGAAAAATATTCTTACTGTGCTTCAAGTCAGGAAAGTGACAGCAGCTAATATATGGAATTTTTATTCAGGGACTTGCAGACCTATAAGAATATGATACTTTTTTTCTTATCAGGTAGTAGGAAATACAGAAAGATGTTAGTGATCCCAATACAGCCAAATGCCCGAAACAGTTAATTTCTGTGAAGTGGAAGATGAGACAATACAGACAATACTTTTAATACCGTTGGACATTTTTCAGCAGACTCATCCAGTCACATTTCCTATTTCCTACTAGAACCACAGGCCATAATGGCTTTGTCTGTATTAAACGGTTCCCAGGAATGTTTGTAGACCCTGGAACTTGTTCAACTACACTGGCCAAGTGGCTGAAATGTTCTCTGGTGTTGGTTTTGGCACGTGCCAACTAGCACTCACCCTAACAATTCTGAGATGATACTGAAGTAGAGGGTGCTGCAGGCACCTTCCCTAGAGGGTCTTTTACTTGTCGCCACTCTGATTTGGAGATTAGGAAAACCTATTAAAGGAGCTCTGCCAATGTACTGCAATGCCTGGGAGGCACATGTAATTTGCTGGCATGAACGCAGCCATGTGTGTCAGCTGCTGAAAGACTATGGGACTGGTTTGCCTTGCAGTGTCACTGATGCAGAACAGAAACAGCTCAACTGAAAAGAAATTAATTTTTAAACTGGAAAAAGGGAGAAGAAAGTGAACTCCCAAATTCAAATAATGATACCCAACAGTGTTTCAAATGAACTGTCTTCCAGCAATTACACACAAGAGGGCTGTTATTTGACATACATTCCTTTCATAAGAAAGAAAGGTGAGTAAAGAAAACAAAAATGCAGATAGAAGTTGTTTTTGCTTAATGCGATTTACTGTGGAAGATCAAAAAATTATAATTATTGATGGCTTGCATAATTGATCCTCAATTCACATATTATTTATATAATATTTAGGCATTATTATTTTTGCTATTATTATTGTTATATATTCCACATACATGTTCACATATAACAGTTTGTCTCAGAAGCTACAAGTCACCTTTGTCACCTTAAAGGAATTTTTAACCGGAAGCTGAAATAGTTTAGAGACTAAATATCCCTACAAGTTAACTTAAATACACGTTGGAAAGAGAAAACAAAGCACTAGGTACAGACAGTATCTAGAATAATACTGACAGTTCAGAAAAGAAGCCATGAGTAGAAAGCACTTAGCATTGAAACGTTGTCTTACCCAACAAGTTACACCAACATGGCCTCTGAAAATGTACTGTAGGTCTGCACGAGTCCGTGCAGGAAGCAGGATTTAGCCCTGCAAGAGACTTGCTGCATACTTTCTATGGATTGTGTATATTAACTATACATAACCATGACCCACAAAGTTTGCTTGGCAATGAATTGGCCCCAGCTTTCTTGCAAGCATATGGGAGTTTATTTTGGAAGGCGGCTTTTATCCAAAGTATTTCTGCTGAGCTTGAGATCCACTTGCTTACTGACTTGGTCTTCTGGAAAGCTAAACTGTGTGCATATACTAAATAAATGTCTCTCTTGGATTAGTGCCTATTGTCTATCCTCAAGAAAAGTGGCCTGGCATGGCTCATGTCTGTATGGCTAAACTCTCTTACCCCCTCAAAATATGATGGTTATATCTATGCTTCTATCAAGAAGAGTCTGCGGTCCATGCTGTCTCCAGAACTGTGGGAAAAACATGGAACTGAAGCCTGAGATTTGCCTGGGAGAGGGCTCTTTCACTGTATAACCCCAGCAGGGAGTATGCTAGTAACTAAACCATGTGAATGGCTGTGGGACAGTGTTTGGTCCTGAATCCTGGTGAAATTTGGTTTCCCAGAAGAGGTGCATTCCTACAGTCCTGATGACATTTGAAACTTTTAGGTCCTGCTGACTTGCTCCTGCCTGCATTTTTGTACATTATGAAATGATGTACCAGCAGACAGGATTTCACTTAGCATGAAGAAATTTGTTTGAGGTTTGTCTAGAAAAGTAGGTATATAAAGACAGAAAAATCATGTCCTTGTCAGAAGTTAGAAAATATGTTTGAATTAACAGAGTTCTTAATAGAAAGACATATCAGAAGTACCATTCACAAAGAAATCAATTGAATAAGAAAAAATAATTTAGCCTTTCACATTAATTGCTTTTATTTAAGCCTTTTCCCTTGACAGCATCAAAGAGAGTATCAAACAACTTAGCAGCGTTTGGTCCAGAAAAGTATAAAGATGAATCTAGTAAACTAACTAAAGAGCTGCTTTTGGAAAAACAGAATAATTTGAAAATGCCTAGAAACATCCAGATGACCATAACCATTTTTGCATGCTCAGGGTCAAGTTGGTGTTCTTGATGGTTACATTAATTGAGATCTTTGTCAGAGTCCAAGGGATATCAAGACACTGTATGAACAGCAGTGAAATTATGATCCGAAAGAAACTAAGTTTGGAGACAATTACTGCTTTTTTTACTTTTGCCTCTCTTCACTATTCATTCTATGAAAAGTAATGCTTGGATGACTTAACCTGCTTCTGGGTTTTTTCTCTAAGTATTTACATATATATAAAATTGTGTGTATTTAGATACATATGTAAGCATATGAAGTTTAGCAGCTATTCATACAAACATAAATTCCAATGTAGTTTCCTACTCTTAACAGCATCCCAGAAACTTGAGTAATATAACCTGCTTGTGCTACATTGATGCCATAATGAGGAGATAATAGAAGAACAGAAAAACTTTGCAATTTCAGCATGAGATATTTCTGCCAGTAAGTAAATCTCTGTCATTTACTTTGACTTCCTTAGAAGTCTCATTTTTTACAATAAAATTTTCAATATAATGCTGCTAATATGATTAACTTAAAACACTAGATTTGACAACATAGGCAAGATTGCTTTATAAAGTTTACTTAAAATGGTTCAAATATTGTCTGCTGTAGCACAAGGAACATCAGTTCTGTAAGAGAACCATGATGTCAAATTTTAGGAAGAACGTAAGTGTATAAAACTTCCTAGAAATTTGGCGAACCAATTTACTCACCTATTTTGTTGCAAATCTGTGTTTAGCAGCTACAATTGAAGAAAATATAAAAGGTATTTCTAATTCAAAAATATTTTGAATATTCTTTTCAACTAGAAGACCCAGTTAAATGTCCATTTTTTTGCCTTCAATCAGGCAACAGAGCTGAAATTATGATGCAAGGAGACACATGCAGTACATGTATCCCTAGTGTGTGCAACAATTTTGGCAGATTGTCTGAGGTTTTGTAAAAACTATAATTTGTGTTATCTGAGTAACTTCATTAGCCATCAGAAATAATGTCCCATAATTGTCCATTTTTTAAGGTTCAATTAATGTCTTCCTTTCAGACCCTGATATACAAGGTTGAATATTCCCAGAAATTATGTGCCTTAATAACATTCATGCTCCTAATCATGAAACAAATACTAGCTCATCAGCAAATGACTTAATACACTTATTATACGGATCACAGGCTAGTGCTCTCAGTTTATATGTTTAACTGTGGAAATGAGACATTTTCAGGTACAAACCAAATACTGGTGAGAATATATACTGTAATAAACAGAGAGTGAAGATATATGACATAGCGTATGCACACAAACCCACATACTAGCTGAGGTGCAAGGAAACTAATTGAAATGTTCTCCACATTGCCTGTACTTGCAAATGACTTAAAACATTTAGATCAGCTATATGTTAGGTATAAGCCTTTTTCATGGAGCTCTTTTTAGCATCTAGTTTAAAATTCAGAATCATAATTAACTTGTTTTGCTAGAGTATTCCAACATTTACATAATATATCAGATTTTCAGCAGTCTATCTTACTGTACTGAATGTGCAGCTCATTCATACAAGTCCAGTTTATTTCCCCAGAAATATAATTTCTAATTAATTACAATCAAACACTAAGTAGATGCTGCACTGAGTTTTGGAATACAGTGATTGCTATGAAGATTATGGCAATTGCTTACAAAGTTTTAATCCAACTGTTAAGAGTTGCTTTAAAACCTGATTTAGTCTAATTAAAAAAGTAAAAACTGACCCCAAACGTATTTTCCCTTATTACCCTAATTTACACTCTTCATAGAGAGATTTTAAAACATTAGAGGTTGACTTTTAAATGGTTTATTTCAGTAGACTAAAAAATAGCTAAAATAAAAACAAATTACCCCTAGATTTTATACTATTTAAATCTGAATACTTAGGCAGAAAGTCCACTTATCACTTTTCACAGATATTTTATGGATTGCATTTTGATTAAATATTCATTTAACATCATAAGATTTTCTTGGCTAACAGTACAATATATTTCTGTATAGAATATCATACTCTGTCCCTTTCCTCTATTGGAGAAGTAGCTCTCATTTACCTGTGAGATGATGACTCCTGTTTATGGCTTACATAAGTCTAAGAAGAGTAATGCCAGAAATTAATAAGTATATATGTGTATTGTTGCTCAATTATCTTCCTTGGAGAAGAGAAAATCTTTTGAACTCCTAGTGAGAATACAAATATTCACTACAATGACAATACCAGCCACAAAAAAAGTTGAAGTAGAGAACAGTATCTCTGGCAAACTGTGGTATTTTATTCTGTTCTTTGAAGCTGTATTAAAAAAAAAAAAAAAAAAAAAAGTGAGTATGGCTTTTTCTCCCTTAAAACAAAAAGTAGATGAGTATTTATATGGGGTGTTCACAAGCCAACTTTCTTTGACAAACTGTTTCCTGTGCATTAATGTCTTTTATGTAATTATTTCTTTGTTTTTCTTGAGAAAACTGAACGGGACTTGGCATGCCAAGAATAACATCCACAACATGAAAACAATGCCCACTTCTCTGGTGCTGCTCCTGGCACCTGTCAGGACAGAGCTCAGTCCTTCTCAACAATAATCTGAAATATGTTTGATGAAGTGTTTCCAGTGTTGCTGCCTTTGAACCTGTATTAAAAGAAGAACTAGAATTTACTGCAGTCTTTTTGTTTAGATTTCTATTTTGAATCGTAATTAGCACTTAGATTTGCCAGATTTTTAAGTGTCAATTTATGTTTAATTTAATGATGAATTTTTAAATTTTTGTTACTTTTAAGTTATTCCATTTTTATTTTAATTTTTGCAGAGTGAATAAAAAGGGTGGTCTTAATAAGGATTTAATCCAGGTTAGGAATTACATTGAGATTGATTTTTTAACAAACCTATATATGAAAACAATGGGCACACAATTATAAAAGTCATTATACAGCAAAAGAAAAGCAGTTCAGCTCATGAGATGAATGGGGCTCCATGGTTCTCTGATGAGACACTGCGGCCCAGATTCAGACACTCTTACTGTCAAAGGGAATGTCTGCTGTAGCAATGTGAGTGCTCCATTTGACCCGTGCATCAGAATGCTTTATTTATGGAGCACTCGGTTGAGATTAAAAATAACTTTTAAAACACATGGGCTTGAAGAAGTCATCTCTCGATAAACCTGCTGGGGGTATTAAGAAACAATGCCATGTGAAATAAAAATCCTGGTTCTTGTCCTTTTGCAGGCATCATTTCAAACTCTGGCACAAGGAACCACTCGGTAAATGTATTCAGCCAGGCTGCTGCTGCTTAGCCTTTCTGTCCAGCTTTATAACTCCTGCTCTTTCTACAGAGCACAGATGCACAACTGCAGCAGCAGAGATCGTGAGTTGCCCCTCTTTAGCAAGGCATGTGCTTCATGGTTGGATTTGTCTCTGGACTAAGGAGTAAGAGAAATCAAACCCTCTCAGATCGAGCAGGACCCAAAACTGAGGTCTCCTGATTCCTTCCCTCTGCCTTGGTGCACCCTGGGGCAAGCCTCACTGGGATACGGGTTCATCAGCACAACAGACTCCCTATAAGCTGTGTTGAGTCTGAATTCAAATCCTAGACCCAAACTTCCTCCAAATTCTGAAAAAAAAGAGAAAATAATTAAAAAAAAAAAAAAAAAAGAAGAAGAAGAAGAAGAATCTATGCAATTATAAAAGTCTTAAAGCTTATTGAATGAATGGGTGCATGACAGCCAAATAAATGAAGTGTTAAAGTTAGAAGAAAAATTGGGTATAATTAAGATTGCTTTAAAATGAAAAGCCCAGGTCTATCCTTGGGACCTGAGTTCACCCAAAAGTACATTTTCTTACCTTTCAGACACTAAAATTGTTTTGCAATTATATCAATTGCTTATTCTGTTGCAATTCTGTATGACACTTCCCCCCTCTATATCTTACAATTTTCTCACTGAATAATTGATCTCCTGCTCATTCAAGAATAATACTTTCTAGTACTAACAAGAGAAACAATATAATAATGCTTTTCATAGCCACAAAGGTTGCCATTGTTTGCTGCTGAACACAGTAGCACTTTGGACATAATTTTCTATCAGACGTGGTAGAGATGGAAATACGCAAAAAAACAGAATAATTTGTTGGAAGTGCTAACAAAACCACAATGGACAAAAGGAATTCTACTTTCAAAAATCACATTTTTTTTCTCATTTGTGCTCAAGAAATCCTGAAGATGTCAAGGTAAAGATATATTTTTCTCCCTGGAAGAAATTACTGGTTTTATGCAGTTATTTACCTTCTTTAGAAACTGCTAAGAAGACTACCAAGTGGAAAAAGAGCAAGGATATAATGAAGACAGAGCTCAGCAAATCTCAATACTTGTCCAAATGACCACATGGCCTTTTATTTGGCCATATGCTCTAAATATAGCACAGATTTACCACTTGTGAGCCATTAGGAAAACTAATTTTTTTCTTTTCATTGCAGCCTTAATATTAACCCTCCTTTTTTCCCCCTAATTTGAGGCTGAAAATTGATGTACGCTGATTTTCCAAAATATCCTGGCAAGCGCAGGAGTTACTCCTTTTGGAGAATCTGTGGTGAGCTATCTCCTTCCACTTTGGCTCTTGCATTTATCTTTTCTGGTGAGAAAGCTCTTTCCTGAATGTTTTTGTTTGTTTGCAGGTAAGCATAACTTCAAAAATGGGTAAATAAGTGCATGAGTATTAAAAAAAAACTTGTTATTGTACCAGAAATTAAACTGATCAGAAAGCAGTTCACATTGGATGGAATTGACAAAACCAGTCAGGAGCTTCTTTGTGATCCTATATGGGTCAGGATCCCAGCCAGTGCAACCTGGTATATGTCCTCTGAATCAATTTGTACTAGGCGTGGATGGGACTTTGGGCCATTTTATATTCTGCATACTGTAACACACAAAAAAATGTTAAATGGTTTATGTCAAGCAATATATACTGATTTTTTTTTTATTGAGAAAAAAAACAAAACAAGATTTACTCTTTCACCTTCATTTCTATTATTTATATGAATAGGAGCTCCTATTACTTGAGATTTATATAGGAGTTACTATGCAATATAGCGTTTTGCTTTAGTATTGTGGTGAATCATGACCTTAGTAAGGGTCAACTGTCAGACAGGCATAAACAGAAAAAATGTGATGTATAAAGAAGTGTTTCAACCTGAAATTGGCTTATATTTTACAAGAAATGCATTACCTCATTCACTGACCCCTACAAAACAATAGAAGCATATGTAAGCATTTTATGAGACAGAGCACTTAATTTTGTAGCTCTAGGCAATGGCCTTACTTATCACATTATATTACTGCTAAAAAGCAACAGAGAAAAGCAGCATTAGAAATAAAGCCAACATATTTTTTACTAAGATAAGAATGTCACTCCTCTATGACACTAACCTGAAATACCAATATGAAATTGCTAGAAATAACAGAGATTTTATAATACAAAGATATTCAGAACACAAGAATATGCATCAGAACCTCAAATATGTAATATGCTAAAATACAATGTCTTGTCTGCCTCCCATAATAGGATTAATTACTTGATTTAGAATTTCTATTTTGTTAGTCTTTGCAGTCTCTTATAATAATTTTCAGTCTAATAGAAGTCACCTTTATTAAGCTTTAACTGAACCAAGACTTATCACACAATTTACTTGAATAATTGAAAGAATTGTAAGTATGAAAAGGTATTCCTTTTTCTCATATTCTCTACAATTTGTGTCCTTTGGGTCACCACAGGTAAAATGCAACCTTTCAGAACATGTTTTTACTCCAAAGTAGCTAAATCAATGATAACTTTACTTCCACAGAACTCATTTTAGAATATAATATAGACTTTTCCCTCTCTTGAAATCCAGTCCTTCTGCAAGGCAAATTATTAGCAGTGTTCTGACCTGAACTGGCAATATTTTGTTAAAGGGTATTATGAAGAGGTTCTCAGACTCATATATTTCTTCCTATAATAGTTTTAGCTGCTCTAATTATTATACCTTCATATGATACATTTCTGGTAAGGATTTTTCTATAAGGGTTCATGAAATGTTTGGAGGTAAACACAACTAGCCAAAAGTCTATTTGCAATGAACCAATATTGAAGTCAGTGCCCTTGTCACTGTTTTGATCTAGAATCATCAAGCCATTCTGCAGCAAAGTCCTGAAAAATCCCCAGACCCCATGCACGGGTCTGGGGTCAGAAGTGATTTGGGCATAAGTGGATATTCATTTCATAAGCAACTAAGCAGGAATTCTCCAGTATGTGCCCTCCAGACCCAAAAGGGACATATGGATCTGAACCAGCATCTTCTCCTTTAGGTATCTTCAAACTGCAAGCATCTGGTCAGTTGTAAACACCTTGAGTCACCTGTAATTTAGAGTTGTCTTCTTTGATCTACCAACCCACTCCCATAGTGCTAAATTATTTACTAAGATAGATATAACTGATCTACAGCCACAGAGGAACTGAGCCTTTATTTTAAAATATGAACTACAAGGAAATAGCAATTAAAAGTGATAAATCCACTATCCACATGAGCCCTTGAATAGCAGCTGAATATCTTATGAATGGAGTCCTCAAGCTGTTGGATTTGTTGATACTTTTTTAGGACAAATATTCTAAAAATCCCAAGTCCTTTCTCTGCAGCAAGAACATCTAAGTGATTTTGGAGGAAAAAACAGACCAAAAACCTCAAACCAGCTCTAGGTAAGAGTATAGGTCACAGAGCATACTGAAAACATAAAGGGACACCTTCAAGCGTACGTTGAATGTATTCCATTTGGTGAGTAATTTTTAAACCCTCATAAAGAGTGGGTTTCAAAATGTAACATGTAGTCCTCTGCTAATTACAGCTTGAAGATATTTGGCTGCAATTCCTTCAGATTAGGTTTTTGGCTGTCATTTCTAGCTGAGGAAATGATTTAATACCACTTGCTGGTTCTGCTGTAATATTTAAAGCCCCAGTTGAACAACACTGTTTCTATTAAGTGAAGGTTGATGTTCTTCAGAAAACAGAGAAAACCACATGCTAAGTTGAGCCCTGGTCCTCCCAAGACAGATATGGGAGCAGATCCCTCAGGTGAGCTTTCACAGTGCACCGTACTATCTACTTTGACATGTGTGCAGGGGATGCTGCCTGGCCATGGGGGCTCTCATCCAGCCTCCAGCTGCATGTCAGGCCCCACAGTCATGAGTGGAAGTGAACGGAAGGCACAAACAACCTCTGCTGAACCTCCAGGCAGTGCCACTACATCCCAGGAGCTGTCGGGTTGTAGTGATCCATAACAGCCCTCTCACCTCTGCTACTCCAGGCTGCAACCCTGGAACAAAACGTACTCCTTACCATCAAGAAGGAACATAAATATGATGTTCACTGTGAACTGTATTTATGGTAGCAAATATATATTTCATATGAATATAACCTCTTCCTTTTAAGTATAGGTGGACTTAGAGACCATTAAGTTAGGTAACCATGAGTTGTCTAATCAAAACAGCACTAGGCTAGTGTGGGCACTGTGGGATTCGTTCACTAACAAGTCAGTCTTGACGTGTTCTTTGCCTTTTTCCTTTGGCTCAGAAAGTTTCTATCAGTAGTATCAAACACATTTAGTTCTCTCAACTATCCCAGAAAGCTTTATGATGGCTTATTACAGTTCCAACACTTTTATCCAGAGCACAGTTACTGTAACAGCTTGAAAGGAAATTAAGAAAAAATTTTACTTGACTGGAACCAGTGGAACAAGGGAAATATTTGGGGGTGGAGGATGGGACAAAGAGTTGGTGTGATGTTCTGTGTTGTTTCTGTGATTGTACTAACTCTTGGTCTGTTATGTTGAAATCCATTCCGGAAAAAGGAAAAAAACCCTACAACCTTTTCTAAGTTGTTTTTATGCAATCTTTTCTTAATAATAAGATAAGATCTGAAAATATGGATAAAAACAAGAATATATAGGGACAAAGTCAGCTGAAGCAAGGAGTGAACTTGCTAACCCTCCTGCGTTAGCTGCTTTGCCATCTCCTGTGCTGGCTCATTCGTGTGGGAGTTGATGGGTTGTTTAGAGTTTTCTGGCCGTGCTATGACTGATAGGGTTCTCTCCAAATCTGCTGCGTTAACTTCCGGGCTCCGGGCTTCAGGCCACGGTTCTCAAGCTGCGATCGCTCTGGGGCTGTGGCTCTCGGGCTCCCTGGGTCTGATTTTCATCACTCAACATCTGGATGTGCATTGGTCAGTGGATGGTGGGAAATTGTATCATGTTGTATCATATCGTATATATTGTATCATATGTTTTATTTTCTACTTTTTAATTATTCATTATTAGTAGTATCTGTATATATTGATTTAGATTTAATTAGTAAATAGTTCTTATCTCAATTTTACGAGCTTCCTTATTTCTTTTTCCTCCAATTCGTCCCCTCTGATGGAGGAGGGGAGGGGGATTTGTGAGAGCGGCTTCGTGGTATTTTGCTAGCTGGAGTTAAACCATGACACCTGCCTGTAGAGTAAGAGACTCTCTGAATGTCCTATGTGAAGACCAAGATAAATTTGTGAGACACCTGGAATGCATGAAGCAGTATGGCATGTACACAAGGTCACACAGGTAAGTAAGGGAATGCATAGAAAAGTTTCATGTAAATTAATAGACATTTGCCCTGTCCCATTTCCCATCCTTTTCTTTATGTAGATCAATTGTCAATGATTAAGTCCAAGAAATCACTGGTTAGGAAAGGCAAACCCAGCAAAACCAGTGGCAAACAATTTTAGTTTCCTCTTTTTTTTTTTTTTGTCTGTTTGGTCATTAATAGAAGGTTAAAATAATCATGTCTCTACTTTTCTCCATACTCTTTAAGACCTTATTTAGTGAGATTCATTCTCTACCATTAGAATCACCTCCTGCAAATAATAGTGTTAAAAATTGCATCCATCATTTTGGTGATAACTTGTCCAAGATTTCTTCAAAAGGGCAAACTGTTTTAAAGCAGGCTAAACTATATGGGATCATAAAAGTTAAAGATCACAAAATCTAATACACAATTATTGCTGCTTCCCCCCCCAGGTTGTGAGTTTTAACAAATTGTTTGGAATTTACAATTAATTCAGATATGAATGACCTAGTGAGGATGAAGTTCTGGCTTATCAATACATTGCAAGCAACACACCTAAAATGCATTACTGAGGCTACGATAGTCCTTATTCAATATACACGCTGTACAGATGGTCAGTTAAATCTCATGGCACTGCCTACAGTCTCCAGTTAAAAATGTAATCGTAAGAACTGCTTCTAGCCAAACTGAACTTTTGGTACTAAAAAGAGGTATTCAATTTTCATGATTAAATGAAGTTCATATGGGCCAAATATTCACTTTCCATTACCAAGTATATAAACAAAGTCTTCATGCATTCTAAAACAGTGGCTGATTTTTGAAAATTGTAGTCCAAAGCAAAATTCTTCAGGTCTAGATGTATTTCTTATGCTTTTTCAGAGAAATTCTTTCCAAACTTATTAGGACTGGATCTTTTCTTTACTTTCTTCACTTCTTTGTACTTTATTCAGATTGTCTGGGGGGGGGGGGGGGGGGGTGTGGTGTTGGTATGAATTTCCAAAATGTTAATATGTTTTAGTGTGAGTCAACTGAGAGATAATATGTATTTTCCAGCTTTTACGGAGCCAGGCATTAGGAAAATTGATAGCCAGTGCATCAAATTCAGGTAATCAGATCGCTGTCGGGTCACAACTACAAGCTTTGTCTACTGCAGTTTTTTGCTTGTTTGTTGTAGTTTGTTAGTATTTAGGTATTTAAATTACCATGCATTATTGTGAAGGTTGTAAAAGAAAATTTAGCTGTTTGAATAGGCACAAACTCTCAAGGTTCTGGAATTAGAAATACAAATACTTTTGGGACATCTTGTATATCACATTTTTTTGTAATACTTCACAGTGCCATGTAGAAGAGCTGGCCAATTTTTTTTTTTCCTTCAGGTTTTACATCCATTATCATCTAATTGGTTGTTCTGCTTGTATTTCCTCTCATCCCTATGAAGCAAATAGGAAACTCAGAAACTCCCATGACAAGCTGTGGGATGACATCCAGAGGGACCTTGACAAGCTTGAGAAGTGCAACATCCTGTGTGTGGGTTGGGGCAATTAAGCACAAATACTGACTGGGCAGAGACTGGTGTGACAGCAGCCCTGAGAAGAAGGACTTGGGGGTAATGGTGGATGAAAAGCTGAACATGAGCCAGCAGTGTGTGCTGGCAACCCAGAAAGTCAACCGTATCCTGGGCTGCATCAAATGAACCATGGCCAGAAGTTGAGGGAGGTGATTCTGCCCCTCTACTCTCTGCCGAGAGATCCCACCTGGAGTACTGCGTCCAGCTCTGGAGTCTTAGTACAAGAAAGACATGGACCTGTTAGTGTGGGTCCAGAGGAGGGCCACAAAAATTATGAGAGAGATGGAACACCTCTCCTATGATGAAAGGCTGAGAGAGTTGAGGTTTTTTAGCCTGGGGAAGAGAAGTCTCTGGGGAGACCTTATAGCACCTTCCAGTATTTAACAGGGGCTTATAAGAAAGATGGGGACAAACTTTTTAGCAGGGCTTGTTGCGATAGGACAAGGGGTAATGGTTTTAGAGTAAAACAGGGTAGATTTAGACTAGATATGAGGAGGACACTTTTTACAATGAGGGTGGTGAAACACTGGCACGGGTCACCCAAAGAGGTGGTGGATGCCCCATACCTGGAAACATTCAAGGTCAGGATGGACAGGGCTCTGAGCAACCTGATGTAGTTGAAGATGTCCCTGCCCATTACAGGGAGGTTGGACTAGATGGCCTTTAAATGCCCCATTCAACCCATATTATTTTATGATTCTATGAAAGTAAAAAAACACTTGCAAAAATGACAAGAACTTCCTACTCTCCATGTGAGACAGGAATCCCAGCCTAGTGAAGGATTTCTCAAAGTGGGAAATAAAAGCACAGGGAGAAACACAACTGAAATTTCTTTCCCCCTTTCTTTAGTGGTAATCCTGTTTTCTCTTACCTAAAGCCCCACAGAAAGTTACTCCTCACTCCACTTAACTAGTGCACGTGTCCATCTTATAATGCTTCTGACCTGAAAAATTATCTCCTTCTTCTCCCTGGGCATGCAGATATCTGAAACAGATGAGTGGGGCAGATCAAGAGTGATTATTGTGCCTTTTTAGAGAAACTGCTCAAAGATCTAGGGTTATAAAAGGACTGAACTCACAACTGAAAGAGTGGGAGGAAGATGAATACAGAGCCAATTAAAGCCTGTACAAAAAAAGATAAGAACATCAAAAAGCATCTTCTTCCTCAAACTAGCATTTGATGCAATGATGCTCATTTTCAAAGCAGTACACAAACATTAATTATTCCTCACAATACATCAGCCAGATAAACAAGAATCAGTTAATACTAGCCAATGAAGTAATAAGGAAGAGAAAAACTTTTTTTTACAAGTATATTAGGACAAAAGGTCATAGTGAGGGAATGTACTGGAATTAAGGCCGTTTATGAACAAATAAAGGCAGCAGTGAAACTACTGGTGATTACAGAAGCACCAAGATGCTGAATTCTAGTCACTAGAGACTGGATGTCTTACCAGACCCAGTCAGCTCAGTTTCCCTTAAAAGTCCTCGGAGAAAAATAGTAACTTCTAAGTGTGGTTCACCCCACTTGGATTTCTATGTTTGAGCAGTTCTGGAGGTGTCCACAACTTCTTCTGGCTATGAGATGGGCCTAGCTGAGAGTAGGGATTTTGTTCTGACTTTTGCATTATTAAATGAGGAGAGACGACTCCATTGCTTTGTACCTATCTGCTACTTTTCTTCTCTTGCACTGGAAGGTCTCTGGAAAGGGCTGTGGTTTATTATGTGTTTATTCAGTGCACGCAGTACAATATGGCTTTTATGTATGCCTAGAGCTTCCAAGAGGTACTGCAATACAGATGCATTTCTGAAAAAAATAGTTTTCTTTGGGAAATGATAATAACAAATCAGCTTTTCTGAATATGTGTGAAATGACAGATACCTTAGGGGAAAGGGGAAAGAAAGGTGAATATGGCAATAATACAGCTATGTGGTAGCATAACAGAGTGTAAGTGGCAAGTTGAATAGTTTGGGGATTACATATGGATCTTTTGCTTCAGCTACCAAAAGTGAACATTAGCTTTGCCTTTACAAAGGAAGAAAATGTCCTTCTTACAATAACCGAAGTCACTACTACAAAAAACAAATAAAAAAACAACCCCAAAACCTAGGAAAATCCTGCCAACTGCCTGAACCATTGTATTAATCCAGATGAATTCTCATTATTGTGATTTCTAATCATTCACATTGGTATAAACTGACTTTGCTGAAGGACAGCATCTTACATCAAGCAGAGTACTAAGTCACAGGGTTACTACACTGTATCTCTGGAATTTTCTTTATCCCCAGGGAAAATTCAGTCTCATTCTCACATTTTTTCCCCAGTATATTTGAGCTCACTTAGACTCTGGAATACCTCTGTGCTGTAGTCAAAATACATTGTTTAATTCTTTTGGATTTAGCTAGTTAAAATGTGGCACAATAATAGTCTTGCATATGACTGTCCAACAGCAACTATTTCCATGCCTGTAGATTCTGTACAGAATTGTTGGATATAATTGTGGTGAAGCTGAAGTGCACAATACAAAAAAAACTAGTTAATTCACCACGTTCATGCCTTTCAGAAAAGAGCAAGCCAAGGCCCAGATAGACTCTGAATATGTAATTAACCAAAATGAACATCCAAACCTAGATTTTTTGCTTTGCATTTTCAGATAGGGTTTTTTTTCTGTTTTGTTACTTATTTATTGAAAACCTCTACTGAACTCCTATCATTGATGTATCTGAATCATCAACTTAGAAGTTGAGTCATTCCATTAATTTGGGCTTGATAATGTTCAGCCAAATGTACGAACAGTAAAACATATTTGTAGGCAAATTACCAGGAAAGAAATAAACAAGAAACTAGCAGACAAACCCTATTCCTAATAACTATAATTAGGCACCCTGTGGTTTTCTGAATTTTGTGCATTTTGATCCCAGTACAGTTTTTATTAGCTAAAGAATTGGTACAGCCATTAGGAGAGTGATCATTTTCTAACTGACTTCTTTGCTTCGAAACAACTCTTGTTAAATCCTGTTCTTTAAGGAGAGTTTTCCCATAATGTACTGAGTCTAAGCATGATAATGGAAATGCAATGGAGGGTGGGAGATCTTAACTCTTAGAGACATGACGCTGCAATTCAGCTTCTCTGGACCATGTGAGAACCTGCAGCTGTTGGCTCCAAGTTTAGACCTTAGCAAGCTTGAATCAGACTTTGAACCTTTGAACCTGTGTGGTCCGATGCAGTGTTAACCGCAGGTTGTACATCAGGTCTTAGAACAGTGAAGTCACATCAATGTGATGCTGAGCTCAACCTAATCTCTCTCTGTTCCTGCAGTCTCAGCATGCAGTCCCATGGCAGCTAATGCCAATGTCATGCCAGCCTTCCCGAGCCTTCCTCCTGTGCATTCCTGACTCTCCCCTTCAACAGGCACCACAGTGCCTCTCTGCAATAAACTGCTCCAGGGAGCAGCTCTGGCTGAAAACAAGTTATATTTTTTCATTTCTTGTGTTATCTTTAATATATTTACTTCAAAAATTCAAATTACTAAATAGACCTCTCCATCGGTTTTGAAGGATTAAGCCTGCAAAAGCAAACAAAAATTCCCTCATACTTGCAGATTGTTGCTGTATTCATACATTTGTCAAACTCCCTACCAAAACAAAATGTGATTTTGATCCCTACATTTTAAACAATCAAATCAAACATTACTTCATTGGTCTGCTTCCTTACAGCTTCCTTAGGACCTATTCTACAAGTTACAGTGCAGGTAGTTTTTTCTAATTCACACTTCGAGAATTAATGTACTAGCTATAATGAAACACTGTCAAAATAACTTTATCCGAACTACTTCAAAACTAATTATAAGTATAATACCCTTTCGTTCTGGTGCACCTTAAAAACATAACATTTTCTAATACAAATTTGATTCCACGAAATAGTTGGCTGTTGTTTCAAATTAGTCTTATTATCCTTTTTGGCCTGATAAAGAAGTTACACTGTAGAGGAACATGCAAATCATGCATAAGCAACCAAGAGCAATCCCATGACTGCCAGAAAAAGAATAAAAGATAAAGCTGTTATTTCTCATCAACAAACAGAAAACTGGAGTAGGCAAAATGAGGCATATGTCAATTAGCTTCGGAATGAGTTTTCTTCCCACCATTTGGCATCCACAGCACAATTACTAAAACATTCTCAGAGCAAACCCAGGAAATTTAAAGAGTAAGTAACTGAGATATTATTTTACATGCTAATTAGTCTTTTTGTACCTCGTTAAAATGGCTCTGAAGCCAATCTGCTTGAAAAATTGTACACCTCAATAACAAAAAAGAAAATTAAAGCCATTATTATGAAAATTTGTTTTTCAGATCTCAAAAAGCAGCAAGTATTTCAGGTCAGTGTCTGGTAGCATATTCCTCAGGCATATCGAGTCATGGCTATCATCTGCAATGCTAGCACACTCTGGGACAGAATAATGTCTTTTTCCTGTACTGTCATAGCACCCAGACATAATCTCATCCCACATTTTTAAACAGCCTCTGCTGATTGTCAGTCAAACCCACTTACAGAGTAATTTAGCCAAATTCCTCTAAGTCATACTCATTTATAACATAAACAAATTCGGCACCTGGTCTTATCACTAATAGAGTTCAGGAGATTTAATCAAGGGTGGACTTTCTCGGAAGCCAAATGAAGTTCCGTGCCCTGTGGCCACAGAGAGCCTGTGCTGCAGTGTGTTATCTTTGCAGCTGCAGCCACGTTCAGAGGTGACTGAAGAATGGTGCCCACCTGCCAGAGGTAATAGCCTAACCTCGCCTAGCTTTAGTCTATGGAGTTGTCCACAGAAGGCCACCCCAGGAGGTCACCCACCACTGTATAACCTAATATTCCCACCCTCCTCTGGTCTCCATCCAAGCACTCATCTGGAGTGGACGTGGTGAAGCCTGGGACAGCTCAGCATCACTGACGCTTATGAGTACACCAGCCACAAAAAGTAGCTGTGAAGTAGTCACTCCTTCCCCCCAACTCCTGTACAGGTCTTTGCTTTCCAAGTCCAGACAGGCTCCCTGGAATCCTCCCTCTGCCCTGTTACTCTCTGCTCATTGCTTTCAGGCTAGGTGACGTAAAGGTGATGAATTTGGATATCAGGAAGAAATTCTTCCTCGAGAGGGTGGTGAGGCACTGGCACAGGTTGCCCAGAGAAGCTGTGGGTGCCCCATCCCTGGGAGTGTTCAAGGCCAGGCTGGATGAGGCTTTGAGCAACCTGGTCTAGTGGAGGGTGTCCCTGCCCATGGCAGGGGGGTTGGAACTAGATGGTCTTTAAGGTCCCTTCCAACCCAAACCATTCTATTATATGATTCTATGAATATCCCCAACAGGAGCCCTTGATTAGGAGCAAGGTAAGGTCAGGATTTGCACCCAAAAGCACATCCATCCAAGGTGCCCTGGAGATGTCTCTCTCCCATGCACACACACATTCCAGTGAGTCTGGCTCATACATACGTAACCACAAACACCTGGCTTCTGATGCCCACACTTCTTTACACGTACCGTATTTCTAAGCCATCTCAAACTGCACTGGTATACAGACAACCTGTACTGACATCCATATAGTAAAGACTTGCAACAGATGATTCTCCCTAAACCCGAGGGGCAGCAGTCAGTTGATGTTTCTAAGCCTGCTTCATGGAAAGATGTCAGCTTTGGCACTCCACAGCCCCTGGGAGACCTTTGTCTCACTGCTCCAGGCTTTGTGAGTTCCATGCTGACACACTGAAGTTACGAGTCAGTAGGACCCTGGATCTAAATTCTCCACTTTGGGCTATTACACATTTTTATAGTAGAATAGTTGGTGGTTGAAGTATCTGTTACTGGGCTTTAGTGCTGACATAATTTACTTTGAAGTTAAAGAACAAGGAAAGAATGAACTGCAAGGAAAATGTATTCCACTGAGTGAAACAAGTACATTAAAGCTGTGTGCCAGAGCACTTTCAAGGATATTGCTCAAACCCTTCATGCTTTTATCTCACTTGCATATACAGGTTCCTTGTGTTAAAACTTCATAGGGAGATGCATTCTGCACTGAATGAGGAATGTGAGAGGAAATTCATTTTGAAATACCTTTAATAATTACTGTAGTCAGCCTATAATGTTGCTAACTCAGCAGAGTAGTGCAGACCATGTGTCTGTTCTGGCAGTAATGTGATTTATATATAATTGTACGCCAGACCTGGAACAGAGCTGGTCCCAAAAAGCATGAATTTCTCAGAAGAAGCCATATGTGTAGTGACCCTATTCCCACTTTGCACAGTGGCAATATCGTGCCTGGAAAATTCTGCTTACCTAACCAGGAGAGAGTCATGATAGGTGACATGCTAAGCATTTAAACTTGACATCAGTAAATACTAAAGAGAAGGAGCACAGATGAAATCCAAGCTTTCTTGTGACTGAAGGGGGTTTCTGCAGCCTCAGGTATATGAGATTGGGTTTCACAGCCACAGGCACTTACCTAAATTTAATATCTAAAGCATCCTTTGGCATAGAAAACTTGGCCACTAGTGATGCTTGTGCCTGTGCCTAATGTAGTCACCAAGAGAGGGTGAGGGGCCCTGTGGTAATGTGAGATGATGCAGGAGCACATTGCATGCACCAGGTGTTACAGCAGATAAGGCAGTTTTTAAGCAGCCTTGTTTGACCCATTTTTTCCTTCCTCCCTCAATAAAACTGTTTTCAGAGAACAATTCCCTGTAAAGTGTGAGAAAAAGAAGCCACGCTGTGCACAAACTGTGAGTCACCACACACCCATTACCCTACACTAGAAGGCACCATACATGATGCAAATTGGGGCACAGTGGAGCCAAACGACTTGCGTAACAATCTGCACAAATGAGCATGAACAGCGTGCAATGACCATGAACAGCATCTGTAGAGTGGGAGTCTGGCTCTCTGGACAATTCATGACCCCCACACGAAGTATCTCAAGGCCTCTTATGCCCCAGGCAGGGGGCTGTGCTTCCTCTTCCTCTGATACCATAAATCTCTCGCTCCCATCCTCCCTGCCCCAGCTGATGAAAAGCAGGAGCAGCATCTGTGTTACCCCTTGCCTTTTGCTGATGGCTAATGCGTTGCAGAGCGTATATTCAGCAGTGCTTGTAGGAAAACAGCCATCAAGCACCTAGGTGTTGAACTGAGGGAGGGATTAAGGTGTAGGGAATTAAGGGGATTAAGGCACAGAAATGCTTATCTGGTGTGGTTCAAGTGGATTTAGGATTGCAGGAGGGATGCAAGCACTCGGATAGAGAAAAATTATGCAGGCTGCAAGCTGCACTCTTGGTACCAACGTGCTACTGAGTAGCATGCCTATGCTGCTACCGTCATCCACGCCAGGGAGCAATCCTGGAGAGCAGCTCAGGTGGTGTGGAATGGCTTTTGCCCACACTGCGGCAAGCAAGACCCTCTAAAATGGCTTGGCCATTCTCTAGGCAGTTGCTTTGGTGTCTTCTAAGTGTTCCTTTACTATTCATGATTAATTATCTGAGAAAATTGGAGAAGGGTCAGAAACAAAAAAACGGTAATTGCAGCCTTAACGATCATCTGTCATAGCAGAAATACATGTATTTGCATGAACCTAAGTGCACTAATAGAAATGTATTTTTTTTTTTATTTTATTTTGAAAAAGAAAAGTCTCTTTCCTTCTTCAGAAAACTGTCCCTTGGTAAGCAAATCTCTGATAATGACTTAGCAAAAGTAAATTTGTGAAGTCCATCCTGATCCAAAATAACCACACACCCATAATAGCCAAGCTTCCTCAGCCAGCATCCCTGTGTTCCCAAGTCAGGAGAATCATCATTCCGAAGAGGGACCCAACACTGTTTAAGTATTTTAAATAATGAAATGTTATTGACAGATGGCCCACATGAGGCCATGGCATTTAACTGACATTTGATCAAGATTTATGCTGGAGTAACATGTGCTAAGATGGAAGGAATAAATTTGCTCTAGATGGGACCCTGACTCCTGTGCCAATGGGGCTGCTTCCTGTTCGCAGTCATGAGAGAGGACCTAACTTTTTGTGGGACTGTGCTGAATATGTTCTCTTTTCAATGAGAGGGTTTCCAAACCTGAATCACATTGTTAATTAAAAAAAAAAAAAGAAAAAAAAAACCAAAACAAAAACACAAAACAAAAATGTGGAACAACACTCTCAACCTCATTCTCACACACATCCAAAGAGAAGGTTCATGTGATGATAAATCAAAGAGCTGGGACATGGCATGCAGCTGGGAGATGGTAACAACTGACCTCACCATCTCATGAGCTCTGTTGTGTCACTGATTCATGTCAGACGATGAATGAACAGTTCATTTATTTGCTATTTTATAAATTAAGTTTCATAAATTTCCAAGAGCTGTATTTTGATTTTGCCTCCAAGCTTGACAAGTCAAAGACAAGCAATAAAGCTCTGCTGGAGAAAGGAAGATACTTCACCTCCACTACTGCATGACAGAAAGAACACCATAAGCCAAGGGCAACTCAAAGTGCCTTTTATCTAAATGTTTCATATACAAAATTGGATAAACTGACCATATCAGTTCTATCTGTACAAGCATTATCTCTAATCCCTTTTAAATGAGGCTTCTTTTTAATTTACCTTTTTATTTTTAAACTATACTAGGGATAATTTACTCTCCTTTAAAAGCTGTGCTGGGTCATTTTTCTGTTAACTCACTCTCTGAACTAACCACTGCCATTAATCAATTACTTTGAGCATTTCTTCCCATTTGTTTTCCCTTGAAAAGTACCTGAGGATTTACTAACCCTAAGGGAGCCTTGTGATTTCTGATAAAGTAATTCTGAACTAAGTTCATCTGTCTGATCCTGTTAATGTCAAAACAGGAACCGAATTTTCCAGCAATAATCTAGTTTTAATTACTGAATATGTTTGCAAATTTGGAATTCTCAGCTCTACACATATCAGAACATTTTTGACTTCTCCTAGGTGTTGCCTTTCAAAGTAATTCATTGGTATTAAACCAGTCCTTTTTAGAACTCATTTTCTTAATTGTTTATATTGAATAAAACCTACTAAGGTTCTTTTCATATTGTTTTATCCTGAGGGCAGGTTATTTTATATGCTGCTGAAAATAAAGTGGGAAACAAGAATGGATTCTAAATTGACACACTGCTATTATATTACTGAACCATTGTATCTTATCGTAGACACACTCCAGAACTGCAATAGCAATTTACCACATTAATTGCCAGCAATGGATATGTATATTACTATTTAGGGAAATAGAGATTCTTGAAAATAAATATACTGCAAGAGAACTCATCGCTAGCAAAAGAAAAATACTGGAAGGAAAGCAAAGGCTGACAAGCTGCAGAAAAACCTGCACACATTTAAGCATCTATGCCCTTCCGGCACAATTTTAATACTGTGTAAAATGTATGTTTAAAACCCACAGAGATGACAGATCACTATGTGGTCAATGAGTAGGGGTTATCCAACTCTTCAAAGTTTGCTAACTTTCCAAAGACTCTCTTTTTATTCTGACAGTACTTATTTGTCTGACATATGGTTACAGCTTTACCATTTCATACTAGTTCCTTAACAAAATGAGAAGTAGAAGGAGAAGAAATGAAAACCCGATCCATGAAATCACTACCATTTACACTGAATTCCATAAAGCCAGGTGTCTACTTATTTTGAAAACTAGAGTATTTAATTGCAGGTTGTCTTTGCTGAAAAAGGTTATTTCTGCCTTGGAGAACAAGGCTCTGTCTGAGCCTGTCAGCAGCAGACTAAGGGAGAACTTTACTAGCAGTTATGATGTTGATTTTCTAGGTAAAAAATGCTTTTGTTTAACCAACATCTGGTAATATATTGGCACGGGAATAGTCTGATTCTAAACCTGGCAAAAGGATGGGTAGGGGAGAAAAAGTCATCCTCACTAGAAAAATTCTAAAGGTATTCAAAAGTTTCTAGAATTGCCTATTCCTTGATAATTTTCAAGCTGACTGGCAGATATCCTTGGTTCTAGGAAGCATCAGAGATATCCAGAATACCCAAAAAAAACCAAAAAAGGCAGGAATTTAGGTTCCAGTAAGTCTTACTTTAACTTTTGGCCAGCCCTGAAGTGGTCAAGCTAGTAGTCAGGACTAGATGATTGTTGTAGGTCCCTTCCTACTCCTCTCCTCTCCTCTCCTCTCCTCTCCTCTCCTCTCCTCTCCTCTCCTCTCCTCTCCTCTCCTCTCCTCTCCTCTCCTCTCCTCTCCTCTCCTCTCCTCTCCTCTCCTCTCTCCTCTCCTCTCTGTCTAGTTCCTCAGTCATGGATGGCAACTTCACTCTGGACATGGTTGTGATGTGGTTGGATAAATGGTAAAGGGAGGATCATGTAATGTGCCATTAATGGTCTCCATGACATAAATTAAAGCATTAAAGTAGAAGAGGCAGTTCCTTTGGGCCAGACTGGCACCTAATTTCCTTCCCACTGTCCTTGCTCCACTTCCCACGGTGAATCTGACAAAATAGGATGACATATTTTGTATAAACACAGAACAAATTCCAGAGGTATTTTTGGTAGTTTCTGCATTGGTATTGGTTTTGTTTTGCTTTTGCTTTTGTTGTTGTTGCTGTTTTAATAGATAATTAAACATGCTCTCAAAGACAACTAACAGGCTGAATACACACCAGAGCAGAAAGTACCACTTTGATTACGCAGCCAGACTTGACGGCAGATCGCTCAGCCATATTGGCATAGAAATTTACAGAATCTGTCTATGACGACAAACTTCAGTGCATGGCTCAAGGGTGACTGTGCTGCCTACAAAGTCCTCCCACAAACATGAGACCTGGCTGCTGGCTGCTGACATGAAGCAATGAGTGATGCTGCCCATAGCACATTGCTTGCACAGTTCGGTACCCATGGGCAAGCAAGGACCTCTCAGTCTAGACCACACATAGACATGATTTGAGGGTTTACATAAAGCACATACCACGCCCTTTTGACTCAGCCAAGAAGGGCATGAAATATAATACTTTGTTTTGAACTGAACAAGTGTGCTAAGGAATTCATGCATAACTTAAATAAGATTTAGGTCTAAATTAGGCAGGCTCCGAAACTGCCATAGGCTCTCCTCAGATAACTGTTATCTGCTCTGTCCCCACAGTCCCTTGCCCAGTACGTTCTTAGTGCCACTTGTCAGAAGGAAGGACGGTTTTGGAAGGTTTCTCAATGGGCTGGACATGGGTGATCTTTCTGGTTTCTTGTTTACTCTTCTGGGTTGTACATAGAAATGGTAATTTCATCTTCATGGGATAAATGCTCAGCCCCAGCCCTACTGGACATTTTTCTTTAAGATTTTCTAGCATGTTTCCAGCCACTGGATATCAAAGGCTTTATGTAAGGTTTCATAAAGATTGCCTGACTGAGTAGAGTTTCTCAACCACAATCAAATCAAAGTTTAACTCAATTCCGAAAAAGCTAAACAGACCATGAAAAGTGTTTAGACTTCACATTATACTGCCTAATTATCAGGAGCCCAGAAAGCCAAATTATTTTCTTTAACTTTCTATAAAATGCCTGGTGAGTTTTCTCCTTAGATTTCTGATAAAAATATCAAAATACATTGATTCAAACAGAAATGCTTGCAAGCCCTCAGAAAATTTCACTTTCTCCATTAAAGAGACATACTGTCAGATAAGATTTTTAAATTTAAATTACTATTTTTCAAAAGTTAGTCTTATATAAGATCAGATCTTACGAAGAGATTTTGGCCATTTTGCCCTAGACAGTAGCAAGATTTCACACAGACTTTTTTCTTCAGCATTTGCAGTTGGCTGTTTCGCACTGCAGTGAAGTCCTTAATTTTCTATGTTCAAATGACACATTTCTGGGACCAGGAATCAAACACTTTGTGTTGAACTAGGTCCCAAAGACTAATGTCTAATGTCTAATACATTTTCCTTGTGTAACAATATTCATGGCTGCAATACTTGATTAGGGACAAAAAGCTCTTTTTGGTTTTAATTTATGTGCTTGAATGTATCTCAGACGTTCTTCTTAACATCTGGCATTTCTCAGAGACATCTCCTCAATGGGTGGAGGAATTCCTGAAGTTTCACTGAACATACGTGGTATCAGATGAATAAAATGTAACAGAAGTTGAACAGTAATAAAATTATATAGCTCATAACTTCAGAGAAATACCCTCAAAAAAGTAAGTGAAAGCTAAACTTTCTTTGAAAAATATTAACAGACTGTTGTTTCTTCTACCTAGGTAGAGGAAATGTTCTAAGTGGTGAATAATGATGCTCAACATTTTGTTATGCTATATTTATTGTATTAAAACAAATGGATGGAAAATGTAATGTGGAAATTCATTTATCACTTTTCTTCTGTTAAATTCTCCCTAGAAAATTCTGTGAAGATTTATAGGCAAGAACAGATTAATCAGTTCAAATCCAACAACTGACAATTGTTTTCAGTAATATGGAAATCAAAACTAACAGAAAGCTGTTGATAAACATAGAATAAGACAACTCTTGACAAGGATCTAGCTATAGAACTCCCCAGTAAAGAAATTAGGACCTAAATATTGAGAGAAGTTAAGCACAGGTGAAACTACAGGCAGATATTCTGATTATGGTTAAGTTTTTCTGGATCTGGTCCTTACTTCAGTTTCCTGAAAACTGTGCTTTAAACAGAGGAGATAACTGCATAGAAATGTCCCTTAAAATAGGTAACTGCTCGATTCTGAATAAAATAATTTTGTATAATAATTTTTTAAAAATCTTGCTGATTCAGTCAAGGAAAAGCAGTCTTAGCAGCTCTGAAAACTACATAATCAGGTACAATACTGTCCAAAGTATAAAATGAAGAAATTGTAATGAAACACTCTACATTCAACTTACATGAAAGGAAACTTCTTGCAGTGGTCACTTTTGACTGACACCTCTTCCATTACTCTACCTTGCTGAGTATAACATCCTAATTGCATTTATATGAGTAACAGGAAAAAAAAACATACACACACACATTTTTGTAGGAGAACTTGTTGTAGGTTGTAGCTCTGCTACACGACCAAAGTACAAGGCTCACAGCTGTTCCAAGGTGGAAAACAGGTCTCAATTTTTCTGTTGAATCAAGAGGCACTGGGGGAGGCAAAAGAAGAGAAAATCTAGGAGGATGCATGTGCTGCGCAGTGGTAAGCGCCTTCAGCACCCATGTGCTCCCATTCAATCTCTCTGGTATTAGCCTGACATTTAAGGCACTCTTACGGCTGATTATGATATTCAGAAACCTCTGAAGCAGGGAAGAGAACTCAGGTCTCTAGTATGTTCAGTGTTTTTTCTAACAAATGAGCTTTTGTAAACAAAGAAAGCATTGATTCATCTCCACATGCATTTTAAAGACTAAAACCTCTTGCTGTCCACTCTGATTCTTGTCAAAACAAGGGGGAAAAAGCTTTAGAGGCTACCTCAAGGGATGAATATGAGCTGCGAGCCCTAAGCAGAAGGAAGCACCTAGTAGTATCATAACTCATAGCAAACAGTAAGATCAAAGACACAAACATATCCTCTTCTTTTTCTGTTAACTCAGATAACTGTGTTCTTTTGATCCTAATTTGGCTCAGTTTAGAAAATCCACAGAATTACAGGATTTTGGAGGAGTGGGAGTCTTCCAGAGAAGTTTTTCCTAAGAGATGTAATATTGGACCAAATTATGAATTAAAAAATAAATACACACCAGTGAATAAGCCCAGACTTGTGAAAACCATATAATATGTATTACTTTAAAACAGAGAGGGTTAATAGAAATTAACATGAGAACAGCAACAACAAAACAGCTGGAGACAAAGGTTACTTTAGCTCTGCTATTGTAGGAACAATGAAATTCCCCAAGAATTCATTCTTTTTCTTAACGGTTCAACTGGTACTTGTAATTCATTTAGTATCAGGGTACCAAAATATGAACAAATTTGCATATTTATTGATTTTTCTTGTTTTTCATCAGGCTGGTGACAATAAAACAATAGAAAACCAACCATACAATTCTTTTCTGAGGAGTATTTCTGAAGAGAGAAATAAGTACTAAAGCACCAAATTACATTTTCTAATGAATTAACAAAGAGAAAATAAGCAGTAAAACGCCAAATAGAATGTTTTATCAATTTACTATTATCAATTGTCAATTTTAATTTTAATTCATTTGGTCCAAGTATTTCCTGATACCATACGAAGAAAATTGTAGTTGCCTGTTGAAGCTCTTACAGAATCTTTACTGACAAACACCAAATAACAGATTTTATGTTGCTAATAATACTAATGTGAAAGAAGAAAAATTCTTCACCTTTCATTCAAATTCTTTTGAAGTATGCTCTTTAGATATCTGCATTCATATTTGAATCTCCTTAGAAAATAACTGAATATTCCTACAAAACTCTTACCTTTTGACCATCTCATACCTGTCTTATGCTTTAAGATGAGCTGCTACTGAACTAGAAATTATGACATCAAGTAAATTCATGGCAATGATGTGCCATCAGGACCCTGACAGAAGCTCAGCTGTCTGTAACAAGAATGATAATCAAGAGTTTAGGACTCATTTTTCTAGAATGTATACACAATAAAAAGTTTTCAAGTAAATCTATTTTTTTGTTTGTTTGTTTCTTAAATCCCATACTAAGTTCTCTCATTGTCTTTGAGGAAATGTTTAAATGCAAATAAACTGTTTGCAGTGTTTCCTTTTAACTTTGATTTTTAGTCCTCTTGTTTAAAACCTGAAAGATATTTCTTACCAATGCCTGTGGGGAGTTTCTCTTACATTAAAAGCATAGTTGTCCTATGTTGCATAGAACTGTATCAGATAATGCTTACACTTCACTTAGTACAGCATATTTAAAGCTAAGCTCTGTTTAATAGCAAATGCATGTTATCTGGTCTGTTAAGCTATTCCTGCATTTCATTTTAAAACATGAATGTCTTTTTTTTTTAAAGGAAAAATATGCTGAATTACTGTAAAAAAAGAATCAGGAAATAACAAGGTTTATCCTTTTAGTATCCTGAGGGAAACCAAGCTTTAAAGAGCATTATCTATTCACTTGATCAACAAAGATGTTTTCCTGACTTTTTGAATACCCGTCGTTTCAAAACTCTATTAAAATGCTAACAAATTCAAAACCTGGTTCTCCTTTACTTCAAAGTGCATTTCTTAACTTTCCAATTCTCCATATAATTAACAAGGGCTGGTCTCATTTTAAAATGTACCTCTAGATAAATAGTACCTTTAGATAAATAGTAGAGCAAAAATATTGAAGTTTCACTGGTCTCAACTTAATATTTTGCAGGGAGAAAACAATTGAACTGAAACAGTAAACAATAGGATACCACAAAATCATAATAAGAAACTTGAAAATGATGCTGGAAATCTGTAGAATCTAATAGGGAATGAAATACCAAATAGAGTTTAAAGTATATATTGAAATCAATAATTATTTTACTAAAATTCTATAATGTGATTCAGAACCAAGACAGAATTCAATAGTTTTCTCTGACTATTTGGACTGTTAGTAGGTTTCATATAGGGGAGGCAACCAAGCATTGAGATACTTCAAGATTAGGGTAATTCTGCAGAGGTGGAAAAAAAACCTGTAAGCAACTGGCAAATGAAAAAATAAACATCAATCAATCAACAAATATATAAGATCTCTGAGACATCTAGGCAATTCCAAACTTATCTGAAGTTGTCAGAAATAACATTATGAATGCAAGTAACCAACTTCCACCTAAACCCATTCTCATTATAGAAAACTTTCATTGAATCAATTGCAACCTCCAGTTTGACTGTACAATAGATTGCATTTTAAAGTTCCTAACACAACACGGAAAAATAAACCTTGAAGCCATATGATGCAAAGTTCTGATTCATAAAATCTGTGTCTACTCATTCAAATTTGTTCAAAAAACAGTGACCGAGAAGCTTAACTCAGATGCCAGAATCAGTTATCCTCTGCTTTTTTGCAGCTAATACAAAGGAAACATAAAAGCCTAAGAGTGGTCTGAACCCTAGCCAATTTGGTAAGAATTCAGGTTTGTGTTCTTCTGATCGGGATTAATTTTGTATAGTTGCAGAATTAATGGTCAGAGGATGATGGCCTTAATTTTTCTGATTACATCCATATTTCATACTTTAAATACTCTGATCCCATGGAAACACATGCTCAGAGTGTATCTCAGCTTTGTCATAAAGCAAGACTCAAAAGCTCACCATCTTCTGCTTCCTTGGCTGCTTTGTACACCAGAACGAAATACAGATTTCCAGTATTACACTTACAAGTACAGTGTAACTTCCTCTCTCTCACTTACTACTCCTTTGTAAGTACATACTAATCTTTCTTTTTTCCACACTACTGTGTTCATTCAGATCAGGCGTGTACCTTTGGAGCGAACGTCCCATTTTCCCCCCATTTATTACACATTGATTTGCATCATTGTGTGGTCATGGAGTGCTTGACTGGGATTTCTTTTGAATGAAACCAGACTGGAAGATGACAGCATTTGGAAGCAACTGGAAGAAATTCTAGGAGTGCACCTAATGCATCTCAGGCACAAATGGACACAGTCCTTTGAACAAGGTTAGAGCTAGTTTGAAGGAAAAAAAACCCAAACCAAAACAGAAAAAGCTAAATTTATACATTGTAGATGTCAGATCCTCAGTGTCAGCTATATCATTTTATAAATCCAGTTCTATTGGTTCATCCTTCTTCTGTAGACACAGCTATAAGCCTTGGGTCTTCTTCAGAGTCCTTATGGTTTAGTACACAATATCTCTTCCAACAGTATGAGCTATTGTCCATCTTTTTAATGTCCTAATGCATTTAGGTAAAACACATTTTGTGTAAAATATCCTAAAGTAGCAGCTTAACGTGATGTGGTTTCCTGGTTTCTTCAATACTTTCCACACAGAGGTGACAGGACCCTTATAGATGTAGAAATCTACCTTAGCTAATTAAAGAGTGGAACCAAGTATTTTTAGAGACTGTATCCATTTAGATCTTGTGTCAAAAATATTTCAAGTAGCATACATTGATCCTTATCAGCTATTTATTTTGATGCTTAGTGAGAGGAATAGGTCTTATTAAAAAATGAAGGATAAGATACAAAGTAGTGATCAGCCAATTCAGGGAAGATGGACCATGAAAAAAGGTAAAATTCAAAACTGGTGATCTTTGAATGTACTATCAAGCTGATGCTGCTGCAGTGCAGCAGAGAAACAGGGCAATGAGGATGGGAAATTGATCATCACATTACTTAAGTCAACAGAAAGAAAAAAAAGAGTCTGATCAGACACAGTTGCCACAGTAGATATCTATAGAACAGTAATTAGCAAGGATTAAACAGAGCAGGTCAACCTTACTATCAGCAAATTATTTGCTGTGACAGATTCACCGTTTGTAATATTAAAGACTTAATTGTAAAGAAATTAACTCCAGGGTTGCTTACTGAGCCGTATATTTTTAATTGCAATTCAAATTGTCAAAAACATATTCACATTTTTTTATCTACTTCTGCACATTCAACTAATTTGACCTATGGCAATATTCTGGGATATTGGTAATGCTTGTTCACTGTTTCTGCAATGTATATATTAGCTTTTGGTTATGTAAGAGTTTACAATTATTATAGAAGGTAAGAATCATGCTTTGGTGTGGTTTTTGGAAAGCGTAACCTACATGACACTGGACTAAACATCTATACATTGGTTATTTCCAGTTGTACGGTTAGATAATCTGTCTTTTCCCATCTAGTCTTACTGTCCTATATAGTATAAACAGGATTCTGACAATGGTATACATGTGGAACTACTTTGTCATTTCTAGGGTTTATAAGAAAATAAGCATGACTAAACTGGGTCATAGAATGGTCCACTCTTCTGACTATTCTTTCTTCAAGAGTGGCCAAAGATGCATAAAGAAAAGTACAAAACCAGAGCAAATATATATAGTGCCCAAGATAACTTGTGAGCTTTGATGCTGAGGTTCTGGGATTAGTTTTAACATTATGGAGAAACTGCCTCAAAAGTAGGGTATTATCATTGCTAGTTCTCTAGTCATCTTCTCTGGTTTCCATAGACAGAATAAATATGTCCACAGGACTATTCAACCTACCTATTTCAGGCACTTTTACACTTGACAGCTTACACTCAATGAGCCCTTTTTGATGGCATGTAGTACCACTCTACAGTACCTAAAGGTTTATTCCCCCTTATTCGTAGCAGAAGAAGCAAGAATGAGGAAAAAATATAAGACTTTCTAAATTGCTACATATGTGATTTTTCTCTTCATTAATAATAAAATAAATATATAAATTAATATTAACAGAGTCACCCCTATGATAAGATTTCTCTTTCTTTTTCATCTTGAATTGATCATGATTTGGTCGTCCAAAATCCCATTAATGTTCATTTCATGTTGTGAGGAGAGAAAAATTTTTGGTTTTGTTGTCTTGTTGACATATAAGAGATTTTTACGATACGTAGTTTGCAATTGTAAGGCAGAACAATAATGGTGTGTGTGACTACCAAGTGTTCCGGTGCTTCAGCACAAAATTCTGAAAAACCCTGAAAAAAACACACTATAACTGCTAAATTAGCTCCCTTTCCCTTTCCCTTTCCCTTTCCCTTTCCCTTTCCCTTTCCCTTTCCCTTTCCCTTTCCCTTTCCCTTTCCCTTTCCCTTTCCCTTTCCCTTTCCCTTTCCCTTTCCTTCCTTTTTGTTTTAGTTGTTTGTTTTAAAATATTGTACACATTTCTGTGCAGGGTTTTTTTCTGACAATCACCATCTAATAGGGCTCACAGCTCGTGAACCTAGAGAGTGATCTCATACTGAGATTTGTATGTTCCTATATCACTTGGTATTTAATTCACAGCTGAAAATCAAATAGAAATAAAAATCTGCCACCTGTAAGATGAACAAATAATAAGACGGAAGGCACTTGGTTAGAGAGATTCAATGCTCTCAAAAGTGGACAGAAAGCGACTAATGACTTCATGCAGCACTGTTTGGCTTTAGAAAACAACAAAAAATGTTTTCATTTCTTTAGCCTTGTCACATAAATGTCTTTCACTAGCTCTTACTAGTTTCTCTGTTTTGTCCAGACCTCTCTTTCTGTAATATCAAATACATATTCAATCTTTTTGATAGGCATTACTCATCTACTTTCCCTAAATCAGACCTGGTTTCTTTTAAATAGAAAACAACTTTGTTACTGTATCACTTCTTGAGGCACATTAAATTCAGCTGAATCAGTAAATAGCTGTTTAATATATTGACTGGAATTTAATCAAATTTTCAAGGCATCTGTCATAGTTACTCCCCTGACTGCATATGGTATATTGTATAACAGACACGCAGCAGGCTGTAATCAGGAGCAAGAAAGTTTCTGGGTCTACACTACTGATTTATAGAACAAAATTAAAGCATTTTTTTAAAGGTTTGTTTTATAACATCTGATTATCATAATCTTGGTATACTCATTGTTGGTTTTCACATCTGCAGTGAAAGTGAGAGCAGACGAGATTCTGAGCATGTTTAAGAAAATGTTCCTTTCATTTCCCTCTAAAGTTCCTCCAGATAAAAATATGCATGAAAGAGTTAAGATAGTCAACCAAGAGAAATAAGAAGAAAAGCAAAGCCTGAGGCTGACGGGATGTTTAGGAAACCATTGTTAGCACAGAAACAGAAGGAGGAACTTCTTTCTTGGGCAACAGAGACGTGTGTAATATGGGGAGAGATTCATTTACAATCAACCAGTGAATGCAATTCACTAATTGAAAGTACTTCTTCCCATTAATAGCAGCTCAAATCTACTGCTGATGGCCTGAAACTTCATACTTCTAAGTGTAAAAAAAAATACTAATTTTTTTTTTTAATCTAGCAGGTATCTTTAAATGACTACACTATGTTCAAATGATGGGACAGTTTTATTTGGTGATCTGGCCAGAGGAGAGCAGCACACACTGTTTTCCTGACTACACACTACACAGATCAATGTACATGGGCTCTCCAACAGACTTGGCAAGAAAAGGGAAGATGTGGAAAAATAGGGGATATGCAGTGGAAAAGGTGTAGGGTAATAGAGACAAAGGAAGATGAAACATTAGCAAACCAGGGAGCCATTGGGATAGGCATTGGGGATGAGAATCCAAGGAGATAACTGGAACTTCCCAATAGGCCAACACTCCCTGAGTTCTGCATTGCATCTTCAGGGAACTCTGAAATTAAGAGAGTAAAGTTATCCTTCTTATTATTGTTACTGAGATTTGTTACAGGAACACAGAAACTAATCTTCCCTTACCCTTGTATGCTGAACTCCGAGGTTTCACAGGATGCAAACATGAGGATTCTGGTAAAGGGCAAGACTAGTCTCCTGGAAATTATTTTTCAGTAATAATAATTAAAAAAAAAAGACAGATCCATGTCAGTATTATTATGTCTGCCTGTCAAATCCTATAATAAGTAGTAAGTGAAAGAAATGAGCTTCACTTCAAGCATGTTCAAAGTCTTTCTAATAAGTTCTTCAAAGCATTTATGTACACCTAAATTAGCAGCTCCTTGTATTCTTATGCAACTCCATTTCATTCTTAAAATACCTTTTCCTATTTGTGCTGGATTCAGTCAGGAAAGGGTTAACTCCCTTTACTCTGGTTGTCAGGGAACTGTGTTGCTGGAGGCTAAGAAAAACATTGATAAAGCCTCAGCTGGTGCTGGGGATGGCCTGCACTGAATTCAAGGTCTTTTGTCCGATTTGGATACTGTAGGTGACCCAGACTGACCAAGGAAGTATTTCATCCCATAGTACGTCATGTTCCGGTCTCTTGGGGTGGGGAAGGGGGTCCGGTAGCCATTACTCTACCCTTTTACTCTTCCCATTACTCTCTCCCTTACTCCCTTGCTTGTCTCTCCAGGGAACTTGCTAACCCTCTTGCGTTAGCTGCTTTGCTAACTCCTGTGCTGGCTCATTCGTGTGGGAGTTGATGGGTTGTTTAGAGTTCCTGGCCATGTTATCAGTGATAGGGTTTGCTCGGAATCTGCTGCATTAGCTCCTGGGCTCCGGCCTTCAGGCCGCGGCTCTCGGGCTGCGATCGCTCTCGGGCTGTGGTTCTCGGGCTCTCTGGGTCTGATTTTCATCCCTCAACATCTGGGTGTGCATTGGTCAGTGGATGGTGGGAAACTGTATCATGTTGTATCATATTGTATATTCTAACATATGTTTTATTTTCTACTATTTTAATTACTTATTAGTAGTAGTATCTGTATATATTGATTTAGATTTAATTAGTAAATAGTTCTTATCTTAGTTTTATAAGCTTCCTTATTTCTTTTTCCTCCGATTCTTCCCCTCCACTGGAGGAGGGGAGGGGGATTTGTGAGAGTGGCTTTGTGGTATTTTGCTAGCTGGAGTTAAACCATGACACTATTCAAATATAAAACCTATTAGATATCCTAGAGTGTGAAATTCTCTTCATGATTCAAACTTGAAACTTACATCTGAGTTTTAGGCATCAGGTGAACCAATATTTCTAATTTATATCCCTATGTTTGTATCTAATCAATGGATGGTGTCTCTGAGGACTTGTAAGAGAGGGACTCCTCTTGCTAAATTTAACTGACTAATTAATTCAGCACCACGTTGCTCTGCTTTAATCAGTTTTCATCACATATAATCCTTATATGGTTTTGTGAAAATACATTATAAAATGAAAGGAGAAGTAAGTGACACACAAATGGAAATGGAAGACATTACAAGAAACACAATAGAAATAAAGACTAAGTAATGAACAGGCGACAGGTTGTGGTGCAACAGGATAAAAATCCATCACAGATTACATTCCAGGAGCATTTCCTCATTGAATAAAGTAAAAATGATAAGGAAATATCTCCATGTCCCCATTCACCCACATGTATTTGGGCAGGGATGAAAAAAGATGTTTTCTGCTTCTTTGCCACTTTTTCAGGTATTACTTTCAAAGCATAACTAAGCCTTTAAAAGACAGCACAAGAGCAACCTTTCAATATTGATGCTGAAGAATATTTATAGCTGACCTGGAAAAAGAAAGCTCTAGGGAGAAAAAAGCACTGCTTTCTGTAACATCTTCCACCTTGAGGAGATGACAAGTAAAATTTGCTAAGCAATAGCTAAGCTTCATTTTTTGGTTTTGAAACTTTGGTCTGATGCTATTTCAAGTTCAAGTTATCACTGGCAAATCTTAAAGGAACAGGTTGCTGTGACACCAAAGGTTCTTTCTGAAATTTATTGGGAGGAGAAAACCTACCACATGATGGCAAGTATCACTGGAAAAAAATGGACTGAGATGCACTTCAGGAGCAGAGGAAGGTTACAGAGGATCTTCATATACCTTCCATTAATCTCTTCTCCATTTTATCCCTTTTTGCATTAATTCCTTCAGGGAAAATTGCTTGAGGAAATACTGCTTTTAAAAGCATTTAATACAACCTCTTATATTTTGGATTAGAAGGCGAACACCTTTAACAAACACTTCCATAAGGTTTGGTATTTAACTTCGGGTTCCCTTCTTTTTTTTCTTTATGCTTACAAACTTGCATTCAGATAGAAACCAGACCACCCAGACATTCTCTATGTCTATTTATGTCTGTTTATCTCTCTATTTATTTCTATTTATCTTTCTATTTATTTCTTTATTGCACAAAGAAACTCCATGGAGAGAGGAATGGCTCCACACAATGTTACTGAAAGAAGAGATAACTGACTCTCAAAATATATTTTATGAAGTCTATTCTTTATGCAACACACTACTGGAAAATGCTATGCATTTTTTATAAAAGAAAACAAAATCCTTGGAGTCCATGAATTGCAACGTTTCTGTCTGTTTATTAGAACTTAAAAGTTTATCTGTGTTGTAACTGTAAGCTGTACAATATCATTTCTGAATGACCATTTCTGTTCCCAGCCATGACAGAAAGTCCAGGTTTATGAAAAGTGCAGTCCAAAACCATCCAGATAGGATGCTTTCAGAACCATTGGCCAAATGTGAGAAGACTAAATAGCTGCCATCCTGGATTTTTGTTGAATTAAGGGCTGTAGTCATGTCTGATTGTGATAGTTAATGGTATTTTGTGTTTCAAGTAAAGAAATGCATTTGCCATTTTCTGAAATGTGACTCTACAAGAAGTGTCATATGCTAAAGAGTTACAGCATCATCTAGACATCATCTACTGGACCGGTAACTGCTTGTGTGCACTTTTGTCCTTCACTGAATTTTGGAATATGGTGTTTAAGTCTTAACGTTTAATTATGCTTTAAGACACCTCAGTAAGATTGTAAAATATTCTGTCCTTCTTTCCTGTTAAATATCTCAGAAGAGCTGTAAAAATTATGCTCTAAAATAATGGCCCATGCCATTATAATTGTTGCATATTTGTAAGTCATACTTCTGCCTAAAATATAAGGCTTGTGCACTGGAAACAGTTTGTGATGTGCTGCAGAATCAAGGAGATAAAGGTCCTCACTATACATAAGTTACACCAAATCTCCCACAAGACACACCTTTCTAGCTAGAGACTATCCCATAATTTCTAAAAGTGAAATCTTCAGCAAAAATGGTTCCATGAAGAATTACATATGAAAAGAAATGCTACTCTTTAAACTTGAATACTGTTCCTGACCCTCTTTTGGGGTATCAGTTTTCATTGTATATGGAGCCTTAGTTTTCTAGAGTCTCCACTTGAACTTAAAGTGACCTTGGAGCCCAAGTCTTCAAAGGTGGCATGGTCCTACTGGTAATGACATGGATTAGCAGGGATGTCCTCTTAATTTGTATGTTCATTGCAGGCCTTGATCCCAAATGCTGCTTTGAGATGCTGTCACTACATCAATGACTAACAATCAAATTGGTCAATATAACCATAAGCACATTGAGCAGATTGATAGATTAACATACAGAATTAGTTTGTTTTTCCTCGATCTTATGAACATTAATAGGAAATTGGTTTGCTTTATATTTAGACAAAACAAAATATGCTCTAAAAAAGTCACGTGTCAGCATGTCAGTAATAAAGCAAATCCTGTAACTTAAAGTAATTTGAATGAATCAAGTTTTAAAAAAAATTAGATTGAATATAACTGACAAAATTTCATCATTGGAGATTCATATAAGTTTAGCATGGCAATTTCTAGTCACTAGAGAGATCTTAGAAATAATTACATTCTCAACATAAATATTTTATATAAAGTCTTCTCTGCAAATACAGTTTTAAAATTTAATAATAAAAATTACCTTAGTGATATGAAATGTTAAAATACCAAAAATATTTATGAATCATTTTTCTTGCTAACATAATGCCTACCAAACCTGACCTGTGATTTTATAAAGGAAGGTTAACTGGTGCATTTATTGGGGTGAAAAGGAGAAGACTTCAGTAGTTTTATGCACAAACGAATCAGAAGATCCTTGTTCTGTGCACCATCATCTTTTTGAAGGACTGTGCAGGCATCAGAGTTGGCTTACAGCCACAGCATCCTGTGCAGCAAAGATGTTCAAAGGTATAGCACAAGAAAGCATGAAAATGGTTTTGCCTGAGGGAAATTAAATTCATCCTGGAATATGAGGAACAGGCCTACCACAAAGCACCTTCATGAGCCGTCATACCATATACATCATTATTTTAACACTGTCATGAGACTTACATATGTTAGCTGTCTCCTCTGTCCCTTTTCTTCCCAATGCAAGGCCCACTCATCACACACAACAGGGTAATCGCCTTTCTCCCATTCTGTTGACTCACTTTCCATGTATAGCTGCTCAGTATGTATTTTCCAAGATGGTATGTGAAAACAGTGCAAGAGATATTGTTTATTGTTAAACTTTCCTTTCCCTATTATTGAAGTCTTCTAACTGGTACAGAAATAACACCTTGCCACAAGAAGGCTGCCACCAATTCCCAAAGTGAAAAATTATGGTTATTGGTGATCCAATGGTATTGCTGGACTATGATTCCACCCTTATACAGAGCGGGGCAGACTACAAATCCCCCGAAGTAATGCCCTCAACACAGAAAGGAAGTCTGACTAAACACGCACCTTCCCTGAATTAAGGATAACCCCACTTGGTATTTCACAGTTTTTGGTTTGGCAGTTTGACCGGACAATTAAATCAATCCTTTCAAGTTGCATGGCTTAATTGCGCTGCCTCTGGGTTGCCTGTTATAACTTTCTTCTCCCTTTCCATCTTCTTGTTTCTTCCACATTGTGCTTTGTTTCGAAAAATCTTTTTAAGTACTTCAGGGCAGAAACTGATGCTGCTGTGAGACACAGGTTCTACTTAGCTGACCTACTTAATACCATCATTGTTAGCAGGTCAGTGTTGTACCCCTGAAAGATCCAGTATTCAACAATGCCAAAAACTATCAAAGAAGATTTATTTCCTTTTTGATAATAGACCCACATGTTCCTAACATGCTTGGAATGTTATAGATGGTATGTGTGTCATGTTTAATTTTAAAGGGCATTTTTTTCTGTGCGACCCTTAGGGTGCAATTAAATAAAGCCAATACACACAAGACTAGTGTATGAAGGTAAGGCATAAGCACTTTGTACCCCAGGGCTGTACTACATATGGATACTTCTTTTCAGAATCCTTAGACTTGGTCACACATATAATTGGTTTTGACAGACAGTAAATGCTTAGACCTGCTGGTTTTTTGACCTGAGCATCTCTTACAGGCCTCAGTATTCTTGCTGTACATAAATAAAGATAACTAATGATGCACAGGAGAAAAGAGGAGTTCTAGAAACTGTTCTGTATACAACTCAGGGAGAAAAAAAGTATCTTGCAAAACTAAGGCTGAATTACCTGTCTCAAAGTTATGAGCACTTGTCCTTGAACAGAGTCATTGTTTGACCTTCTGCTTCCATTTGAGCTTGGGTGGTACTGCATGTCATCAACTCCAAAAGTACCTTATCATTGTCAGTCATTTTATTTATCCTGAGACGTTTCAAAGATTATTTGGTCCTACAAGAGGGGAACAAAATCTGTCAGTGTTCTTCTTGCTGTCCCACTGATGACAAGGTATCAAACGTATATTTCCTGAAACTTGCAGAGAGACAGAATATTTATTAGTATTGATGTAATAATGAGTATGGCTGGTACAAACAGATAGAGTTTGGATACACAAACAATTCGTTTGGAGCTTTTCTTAACTATTATGTAGTCTGGTAGTATCATCACCCAAAAGGTTACAGCTTCTTCATATTTTACTACTAGTGGGACTATGCCACCAGACTAAAAATATCTTAGCATGTTGGCATTTAAGTTAAGATCCAAGATGTGGATTGGTGTTGAACAACTCAAGCTGTAGTGCTACCTAGAAGTAACACTGTCCCTGGGTATAGCAAGCACATGAAACGTTATTTATCCCTTCAGAGGGCAAGGTGAGAAAAACATTAAAAGCGTGCAGGAACTGAGTGATGCTTCCCAGTGTCCTTTCCCAGGAGGAGGCCAGTTTTGAAGGGCATTTGCCTTAGCAACTAGGCTTAAAGGTCTCCAGAATCTGTGTCAGTCGTTTTTTCCTGGGTTACAGACAGAGGAATAACTCTATTGGGCAAAGCCTTAGTAAAAATTAGAGTTAAGTGTATAATGCCAATACAATTTAAGTGCTAAATTGAAAGATTTCATTGAGGTACAAAATGGTTCCAACTCAACAAGCTGCTTCACATTTAAAACTGAAAGTCCACGACTAGTCTAATTAAGCCCCAAATAAATACTTCTCCAGTTGACCTGATTCACTTTAAAGGAGGAAAGAAAGGCTGCCAGTTCTGAAATTAGTCTTGTTCCGCTTTGTATGCCTTTGGTGCAGAAAATAGTCGGCTCTGGCTGAGGCAATTGCCTGAGTTAACTTTTGACATTTCACTAAAACATGAAAGCAAGGGTTCTCCCAAGTTTTTCTGAAGTTTTCTAAAAAGCCAGTTTTGGTTTTCAAAACACGGTACACACTATACGTATCCACTAGTCTTCACCCAAAACATTACGGACGAAAAGGAACTGCCTATAATGTGTTCAGCAAATGAGCAACAAGCTACACCTCTGACATGTTCCTCCAAGGTAAGACTAAGACCTTGTTTTGTGTCTGGTGACTTGTTTGTGAGGCTGTGTTGCGGACCAGCTGGACAGGTCAGGTTCTCACGACCAGGTTCTCACAAACCACACCAAGAGATGAAGGTCATGTTCTCACAAGATACTTGAGGAATTAAAAATACAGGACTAGGATGTTGACACCAAAGGGGCTCAAGTCATGAGCTTGGTAAGCTAACTGTAAGGCACTGCAGAGCCAAGCTTACAAAAGTTACCGTTATCAGTCTCAGCTTTTGCAAAACACTGGGAGGGGTTTAGACTGTGGAAAATTACCAAATCTGTCCATAAAAACCCATGCTGTCAAACAATAAACGATCTCGCTTTGTGCACATCATGCCGGGGTCCGTGCATTCATTCCCACAAATGACGCCCAAACAGGGACATGAATAAGTGACGAGTCCGGTGGGAAGCCCAGCCGAATGGAGAGAAGGAGATGCGCAGCTGTAACACGGATTACCTCATCTAAGGGAGGTAAGCGGCTAGGAACGATGGGAAGCACGACTTCAAAAGAACAAAAGACAATTTTTCCGATTTTCTCTAAGGTGCTGGAAAAACGAAATTGTAGCCTTACGGGAGCAGAGTTAAAGGGCTTGCTTGTCTGGGTGGCCGCCCACGTGGAAGAGGCAAACGGGTCCAATATATATACGATCGACACGTGGGACGCGATAGGGGTTAGGTTATGGGACTGTGCCACGAAAGGCGACCCTGGCGCCTGAACAGGGTTAAGAATAAAGAAGCACCAGATGCTGAAGGAATACGGTGGCATATCCCTGATCGAACAGAGACCAACTGCACGTGCTTTCACATCGCCTTCTGCCAGACAGATAGCTGAACGATCTGGGGAAAACATGGGGCAATCAGCTACCAAAGGACAAAAACTGCAAGTGGAAATCTTGCAGCGAATCCTTAATAAGCAGAGTTTTAAAATCTCAACCATTAGGCTTGCTAATTTATTATTTTGGATAAAGGAACATTGCACCTGGTTCCCTTCACATGGGAGCTATGACAGTAAGGTCTGGGTGAAAGTAGGTGAAGAGATAACAAGTCAGAAACAATTACAGCTCACAATTTCCGAGGAGGTTATCGTAACCTGGCGCGCTGTGTTTACGGCGCTGCAAAACTTACAGCCAGCTGAAAATTTGCTTCAAAGGAAGCAAGAAGGAGATTCAGTAATGAATATGTGACTGCTGCATCTCCTGAACCTGATAATCCTTTTGATCCTGGTCCAATAAATCCTGAGAGGGAATTTGATTTATATCCACCTCTCACTCCTGTAAAAGTTATTGCTAATTCAGCACCCTCTATCCAAACAGTACTATCCCAGGGTCAGCCTGTGGTTGCTCCTTACCCCCCCGTTACAGGGTATGCCTTTGATTAATCTTACCTCTCCTGATAAGACGGCACATACTGAAAAACCATTAATACAGCAATGTTGAGATGTCGCTTTTGCTAAAGGGGATACAGAGACATTTAGAGCACGTCCTGTAATTTATCGGCCGCAAAGACCTCCAGAATATGCTGCCTTGCCTTACGAAATTATTAAAGAATTGCAAAAGGCTGTAAATGAGAATGGCTTACAAAGTGCATATACTGCTGCCTTGTTTGGAGCTATTGGGGGTAGTTATGTAATGACTCCTCATGACTGGAAGTTGTTAAAGACTGTGTTAACAGCGGCACAGTATTCCGTATGGGCAACGGAATATCATCATTTAGTGACCGAGCAGGCAATGCAAAATCTCACGCAGGAGGTTAATATAGGTTCAGATGAATTGCTTGACCAGGGATGCTACATTACAGCCACAGCACAAGCTGGCATGAATCGCCGAGCACTTGAACAAGCTCCGAAACTCACATTGTTAGAGGTGCGACGGGTCCCAGTCGCTGGAGAAAGACAGCTCTCGTTTACAAGAACAAGCAGCAGATCGTTTTTGTACACACCTTCCAGTTACATTGTATCTGCTTAAGGGCAAGAGACAGCCGCTTGCACTTAGAGGGTAATATGATGTTAGTGAGAATTCGGTAAAAAGGTTGGAAGGAGTATTTTTACCACACAGCCTGCACAGAACAGTTACTACCCACACATTTGTTGATTACTTTGCTTGTTAAGGCTCGGGAACGAGTGCAGATGCTGACAGGTAAGGATCCAGATGAAATTTATCTACCCTTAAATGAACAAGATTTTGATCAATTAATGAAACGTATTTAGGCACAAGGCTGTGCCTGGTAGCTACCAGATGATTAGAAAAGTTATTAAGACCATATGGGAAAGAACAGAGTGATTATGTGGAAGATGACTATGGTATCATTAAGCAAATGTGCAACTTAGTATTATAATCTTTGATGAAGCAAAGCCAGTCCCAGTCCCCCTTCTTCTGAGTTCACCTGCTCTCCATTTGTTGTATAGTTCTGTGTTTCACACCATGATCATTGGCTTTGAATTTTCTGGCAAAGAAATAAATCTTCTGTATCTATTCACCACATACATACACCTATTTTTCTTTATGAGAAATTCATCTGTTTGCAGTGTAAAATCGAAGGTGATTCTTTTTCTTGCTTGCTTCTTTTTCTGTTCAATAGTTCATTAATTTTCAGACAAGATCAAAAGCTTCCTCAGCCTTCTGAAATAAATTCATGGGCACTGTCGAAACATCCATGAAATTACACATTTTTTCATGAGTATAAAAAGAGCTCATCGTGGTTAAATATGGAGAAATCCAGATCTGCCACTTACTCTAAGGCAAGCATTTTGCAATTGCCTGTTTTTAAAAGCTGAAAAACACAAAATGCTGCTCTATTGATGTAATATCATAAAGAACAAAACTGGCAGCAGAGTGTCCAAGGCTTCCAACACAAAACAAATCTATTCAGGTCAGATATGACTTCAGGAATTACTGAAGAACTGCATGACTAAACTTGTAAAGGAATGAGAAATGAAGGTTACTACATGCATCTTGTGTATTTCCTGTAAGTAGGTGAACTTCTTTGACTTTCCAGTTGATTACCATAACTGTATGGCACATGTCACCCGAAATGACTTTTGCTTTTAGGGAAATTTGTGCCTTTTTAGGTTGTCACGAGAGAAAGTGAAGAGGTGACACAACTACAGTTTATCTGGGTGTGATTCACCTCACTTAATTTTAGAGATTGCTAATGTATGGTTATAACTCTGCTACTAACAGGAGGCTCGATTTCTAATCAACAGAAAGAAAAGAGAGCTTGTAAGGTGCTGTTAATTTGTGTTGCTAGTCTGTGCCCTTCAGCCACCTGCCATGCCAGTACACAGCTCTGAGTTTGCAGGACCAGCCACCATGCAGACAGCCCCACCAAAAGCAGCAAGAGTAGAGTAAGGGCAACCAGCAAACTTTCCAGATAGCCTGTGAGAGCAGCCAGTTAAATACGAATTGTCATCACCTGTTTCACAGCCACAGGTAACCATGTGATTGCTAATATTCAGCTACCTGCTAACACTTCAAATAAAACTCCCCAGAGTTGTTCTTAAGTAGTGTGTATGTAGTAGGGAAAAATAGTATCTTTTATTACATTGATTTATATCAGCAGATAAACAGCTTTCAGACGAGCAAGGCCTGTCTTCAGGCTTCATGCACAAGAAGCAAATTCTAAGCAAAATGGAATTGAAAAACAATTGCTCTAAGTTTAACTTAATTATGTCAAATTTGTATTAATATTTTAGCACTTAAGTAAGCATCTGACAGCTCGTGAGATGGTGGGTGAGTGCAGAGCAGGCAAAGAAACAGGTATTACCTTTAAACTTGTTACCAAGAGAGCTGAGAAAATTCACAGTCAAAACAGCCTTGGGGGTCCTAAAACATGGGTGTATGATGTAAAGTGGCCTTTGGCTACTGCAGTAGAGGTTGCTTTACATGTCAAACCCAGGTACACTCAGCTGCAACACTGAGCTCACAGTAGGGATTACAAGTTTTAAACACCAACTGAGGAGGCATTTAAACGTGAACTTGGGTTTTGAACAGTGTCAGTAGTAAGTGCATAAGGCTTTAACCTGGGCTTCTGATCAACACCAACTCACCATAAACTAGACCTGTCCTTCAGCAAAGTGTATGTACATACACAGACAGTAAAAAAGACAGGATTTACACCTTTAGATACAGCCATGTATTTATAAAGAGATTAGATCAATCAAAAGTGGTCCATTTTATCCAGGACAGTTTGATATTTCAATTAGACGTGGATATTAACTTCCCCAAATAATTAAAAACTTTAATGTATCTAACTCTGGAGTATTTGAAGCATACAGTTCCATCAGTGAAATGCAGTGGAGTTATTTATTCTGTACTGGCATAACATAAATAGATAATGACAAGTGACCTACTTAAATATATGGGTGAAAACTATTAAAGAAATAATATTCAACTCCAAAAAGAAGAAGTACATGCAAAGCCATGCTCCTGCTCTGATAACTCACTACTAGGGTAATGTACTAAAAGCCCTTCATGATAAGCTTCTCTGGAGGTACTATGGATAAAGAGGTGTTGGTGCCTTCCATCTCCATAATTTCTTCGTCAGCCTGACCTTTTGATCCTGTTGCATGAGGCCTTCATAGGTTATCTATTAATGTCTTAATTCTCAATGTATTCTTATAGTTTGTCCTCTTTATGTCCCTCTCACAGTCTGGAAGGATTGCTGCTAAAAATCAAGAATGTTTTCCTATTGCCACAGTTCAGACCTTTATAAATCCTTGGTTGTTGCTAAACTGAGTGATCCTATCATGTGTTTACCCCGCCTCAATGACAGTTGACCTGCTGGGTAGGGGTAACTGTTCTAGATGCTTTTGTCTCCTGCAGCATTACAACAGCTGTGTAAAAATGCACAGCTGATCTACAGACCACTACTGTTACTGAAGTGCATGAGGCTCTCTTTGCTTGTGAAAATTAGAGGTGTTACTGCTATAGCAAGGTTGAACAGCCAAGGCTCTGCTCCTGATGCTGGCAGTGCTTGGTCCATACATTACAGGTTGTTATTATTTTGAGCTGCTCATAGATGTTACCACTATAAATCAGCTAAGAATCATAGAAGAGAGCGATCTGTGACTATGGGCCACAGAGGCAACGTGTGTCCTCACAAAAGGACAAGACTGAGTAAAGAGTACCTTTAAAAGCCAAAATCCTGCTATTGCCATTTTGTGGGCTTTACAAAAGCTGTACATACTCTGCACAACATACCAGTATAGTTGTCTGATTTAGGGTTCATCATGAATGCAAATCTGAGGACTTTTTGTGCTAATTAGACATTGTTTCAAAACTGTATCATCTAAGGATAAAGTTTTCCGCAGAGCTTCATTATAAGAATTCAGGGTTTATGGCCCATGCAAGTGCTTGCATACACATTAGTATTTCAATGGACCAATTTCTATGAGAGAAAATTCAGCTTTCTCTGTTGACAACAATAACAGCTGACTCTGAAAATACATATATTTGCCTAGTAGTGCTTTGTTTATTTACAATAATGGATTATACAGCGTTAACAAATTAGAAATTTAACATTTGAAAATTGCAAATACCAGGGAGATGAGAGGTACAATGGATCACAGTTTCCACACTTCAGCAAGCATGTTACTATGCACATTTTCAAGTATTCAAAGGAGTCCAGATAATTCTTAGAACTTAATCACTCCAGAATGTAATCATAAATACATAACTCTACAGCAGAAAGCATTAAAAAGACAAACCACCTTCTGCGTAAGTGTTATGAGATAGTGGATAAAAGCCACAGTATTCCTAATTGATACTGTAATGGAAAAGCCTTTAAGAAATGTAATTACCCCAGAACTGATCACATCTTTCTTGTCATGATGGAATTTCTAAAACATGCTTTTCAAGGCTATTTGTCTTTATAGAAAGACATTCAGTGTCATTTGAAATGGATTGCACATAAAACTGATAGCTTAGTTTTAATACATGAAATTAAAGAAAATTACTACTACATCAGTAAGTTCAACACTAATTAATAAAACATATTTGCCATAACTGAAGTCATTGGTAAGCTCAAAAATAATATCTTACTTGCATATCTAGCGTAATTGTCACTGAGAAACAAACCATACCTATGCTTTGATGATTTAATTATTTTCAAAGCATTCAGCTGAAGAACAGAAATGCTGAGCTTAGAAATGATCAAGTATCTGGCCTAGAAATTCTTTGATACAGTAGAGACTGAGCATGAATACATATTATCAGGTGGCTGCTTCTCCTTTGGAAAAAAAAAAACACTTAAATCATACAATGCAAAAGGTTGAACTGTCCTGTGAGATGTGACCCCAACACATACCATATTGAGACTGGGGTTGTATTAATTCCAAATATTTTGCTAATTCTAATTTTGACAGTCATCTGTTTAGAACTGGTAGTAAGTTGCATTCCTTCAACAATATGGTTCTTACAACTGATTATCCATGACACATTTTAAAAGATTATGCACTAAAGTAAAATACCTATAACAATTCAGACGTTTTTCAAACTTTCTGAACATTTTCAAGGAAGAGTCATCTTTCATGTGCCTTTCTTACCAACAGCCATGGCAATGAACCTGCCTAGGACTGTCCAGTGAGGGGACTGTAGAGTTGCTTCAAAAGCTTACATTGCCATAGACAGCATCTCATTAACAGAGTAAGTAAGTTTTTATGGCTTGTCTGAATTTAAGATTAAGGTTTGCAGACACATGTCACTAGCCAGTCCCCACTAGCCAATAGTATGTCAGTAGCCAGTCAGTAGCCTCCCCATCACCAGTAAGTGGGGGATTCATGAAAGTCATTACCACTTATTGCTGCATCTTTCAAATGACTTCATCTTTAAGGCGAGTTTTCAACTGTCATAGGGAAGAGAACACTGCAAAAGTCCCTAAAGAAGGATTACAATAGCTAGATGACCCATTACACAGGAACTTGGTATCCTGGAGGAAGCAATGTCAGGGAGTCAAGGCTTATAGGATATATATATGAGGCTGTGGTGGGTCGACCCTGGCTGGAACCCAGGTGCCACCAAGCTGCTCTGTCACTCCCCTCCTCAGGTGGGCAAGGGAGAAAAAATATAACAAAAAGCTTGTGGGTCAAAGATAAGGGGAGGGAGAGATCATTCACCAATTACTGTCACAGGCAAAACAGACTCGACTTGGGGAAAATTAATTTAACTCATTGCCAATCACATCAGAGTAAAAGAGAACTAAAACCAAATCTTAAAACACTTTCCCCTCACCCCTCCCCACCTCCCCTTCTTCCTGGGCTCATCTTTGCTCCCCATTTCTGTACCTCCTCCCCCTCAGCAGTGCAGGGGGACCGGAATGGGGGTTGTGGTCAGTTCAACCCCCTGACGCTCTGACACTCCTTCCTCCTCAGGGGGAGGACTCCTCACACTCTGCCCCTGCTCTAGCATGGGGTCCCTCCCACAGCAGACAGTCCTCCATGAACTTCTCCAACGTGAATCCTTCCCATGGTCTGCAGTTCTTTACAAACTGCTCCAGTGTGGGTCCCTTCCCAGGGCCTGCAGTCCTGCAGGAGCAGCCTGCTCCAGCATGGGCTTCCCAGAGAGTCACAGGATCTTCGGACACAGCTGCCTGGTCCATTGTGGGGCCCTCTCTGGGCTGCAGAGGTGTCTCTGCTGCCCCGTGACCCTCCATGGCTGCAGGGCACAGCCTGTCCTCTCACCACGGGCTGCAGAGAAACCTCTGCTCCGGCCCAGCTCCTCCTACACATGTACTGACTGTCTTGGCCTTGGCCAGAGGCTGGTCTGACATGCAGCCCAAGAAGCTTGTAGCAGCTTCCCACAGGAGCCATCCCTGTAGCCCTTCCCCCACTACAAAAACCCCACCACACAAATCCAATACACACTGGATGGTGTAGATTGCAGGATTCATCTCAGCTGCCTATAGACATCTGGAACATAGCACTTCACAGATGAACTACTTAGTGATATCCCTTTTATATGTGGAGAGATACAGGCGGCACTGGGGAATTTGTGTCACCCTAAGGTAGACGCTTTACACTAGATCTGATGAGTCATGTCCTGAAAATGCCTACCTTTTCTTCTCTGACAATGAAGACACCTGGTTCAGGCATAACATCTACACTCAGAAAAGGCAAACCCCACTGAAGCTGTTCAGCCTCAGAGCACTGATACACGAGAGCTCTGTTCAGGAGACAGTCCAGGCCAGGAAGCCGCAGCACCTCTGGTGAAGCATATACTAATGGGCTTTTGCAGTGCAGCGTTGAGAGATTTCGCTTTGGCCCAGAAATAAATTATGAACACATCAAAGATAACTGCCAGGTAAGCCAGTGGCCTACAGTTCCCAAAGACTTGGTTGGATTATCTTCCTTTAAACACTAAAGGCATAGCTGTCGGCTGGTGGCACATGGGATGAGACCATCCTGACACGTCTGAGGTATCACCAAGGATACCGGTTATAGACAAGGGAGAGAAATAAGCTCTTTACTGGCACAGCTCATTTCTTTCTAATATGACCTTCTGAAATAGTCCACAGACATAACTGATTGAGATGGATCCCATACCAAGTTTGAGTGAAAAGCTCACTGAAGTAAGAGGTTTTAACAAGCAGCAGAGAACTCAGTATTTGAGAATTTGCAGGGACGCGGATAAATATATGATAAAGAGACAATTTGAAAAAAAAAATCCTGCAGTCTGAGCCCTTTATTCTGAGAATCTCCTAATATACATATTTTCCTCTAAATGAAATGTAAAGGATGATGACAGGTTACTTCCACTGACCATCATGTGCATGTGTACAAAGCTAAGAAAAATAAAACTGAGTTTACCAACATGAGGTGGAAACGTACAGTAACTCAGTGGAGAATTCATGTTCATTTAATCGTACTGGTTGGAAAAAAGACAGCTGTACCTCTAGTAATCCCCATAGCCAGTCCACCAAAATAAGATTTGGATCAATATATGAGTTTTACAGCCTGTGCCATCAGGAACACATTGAATACTCAATAAACGTACTCAGTAAATGCATGACTGGGAACTACTAGAGACTATTTAATCAATATCAAAGACATAGTGTCTTAAAATCAGCCCAGTTTAAAGCTTTAACATTCTGTAGATTGTTATAGCAGGAAAGAACAACCAGCTTTAGATCCTTGATATCAAAGCAGACAGACTTCTAATATTTCCTGGTCAGAATGACCAGGGTCATAAATTCATAAATCCAAGAATGTGGTTTAATCCAGTACCACTGCACTAAAATCCTTATTTTAGTTCTAGGTTTAGTTAAATACAAGTGTTTACAGGGTGACACAGTGAGAATCAAAGAAGAAACAGATGAGCCTCACAAAGTGACCTCTGTTCCAATATCTTGGTGTTAGAGAAGCAAATAAAATTCAAAAGCAAATAGATGTAGCAAAAGCAGTAAAAGCATCAGTCTCAGAATCCCTATTCCAGCTTCTTGGTGACACCTAAAGAAATGTGGAAGAAAGGAGAAAGTATTTTGAGATGGCCCATGGAGGAAAGACACCAGCAATGTGAAGACAGAAAATTACAGCTTGTTTAAAAACATGCTTATGTCAACAAAAGGCTATCTTATTAAGAATAAACATTCTAACTTGGTCTTTTTCACATCAAGAAAGGAAAATACTACTTTGGGGATATTTCCTCAGGTATGGGCTTAGGGGTCTTTAAAATAAGTCAATGAGGTACTAATAGGACTAATGAAAAGGCAGCGAGAAACAAAGTAGATTTATTAGATTTTTCTGAAATATCACTTTGCTACTAAAGTTTTGGTGAATTAGCAGTAATGTAATCCTTTAATGCTGCAAAAATTATACTTGCTATATTTGAGGCTTAAAATGAGTGTTACATTTCAGTCCACCTGTATCTGCCTATTCAAAAGTAGAAAAAACAAGCCTGCTTGTTTGATCAATAAACTCAGGATAGTAGGTCAATATTTGACCTGATTTGAGGCCATGCCAGTAGCAATAATAAAGTACAAAATAGTCATCTGGTTTACTGTCTTACTTTATATCCACTCAATGACAACTGTTATTAAGAATAAATATTTTTCCTTTTCCAGGAGACAGAAAATTGAAAATTGTTTTACTTGCTTACATTTTTGTCACCTAAATTTTATTCATTACACTGTATTTCTATTTAACTACAAATAGTCAATTAAACTGCAATCCTGAGTTTCTTTCTCAGTGTATAAATGGATAGTATTATTTCAAATATTTTGATGGTGCCATAAGAATGTTATAAGGTTTTGGGGAATTAACTATATACACTTTCATATTTAGTGGTATAATTGTTTCTGAAATTACATTGTAATAATTATTAAGTGGATGGAAATCTTTCATATATAGAGCAGGGATGATACAGTTATTAATTTTATCATGAATATCAACTCAAGAGGCTTAAGAACTTCAGATGGTTGGCTTAATTACTTAATTATTGATAATTACAATTTTTCAGAAAGATAGTGAGCTGCTTTGCACACTAATGAACCTTTTTGAGGCAGCAACTGTTTGCAATTGTTTTAGCAATAGCAACAGGAAAGTAACTCTTCCCTTGCTTCCAGGAAGATGGAGGGTTACTGTAGTTAAAACATTCCAAGGAGGCACACATAGTCCCTGACATATTGTGGCGATTGAGCTTTAAAAACAGCCAGTTCATGCTCTGCAGTATCAAACAGCTTTGCTGACCCAGCTTCTGTCTGCCACGCAGAGAGAAAGGGAGGAAATAAGGGGTTAAAGATGCAACTCCACCTCCAGAAGTGCAAGTGGGCACATAGCAGGGGTTGGAGCAGCTATTGGTTCAGAAAAAAACAATTAACCGATGCTCAAATTCTGTATCACAGCTTCAGGGAGCAATTTTAGTGAAAAGTGGCAAGCAGTCATCTTGGGCATATAATTATAAATCCTTCTGTCACCATTGCTGCTGACTGTCCTTCAGCTATCAATATGATTTGCTTGGGTAAGGACTCAAGTGTCTCCAGATCACTAACACCACCAGAGCAGTAACTGCAGTTTTCACAATACTCTTCACTGTCCCTGCATGTGAACACAGGACTCGGCCCGCGATGCCTGAACCCATTACAGATCTCAATCGCTTGCTCACCCCTCTACCATTCTCTTTCTTCACTTCTACATTGCCTAAAAAGTTTGTTTCCAAAAATGGCAATATGTGGGAATTTCCAATGTTATTTTCTGCTGCATTGCAACATAGAGAAAATGCCAACAGCAAACTTGGAAAATCCTTTCCTTTAGGGCTCCAAGTACAGAGGAAGCTTTGTGACTTTCTATGAATTTTAGTTGATCAAGGACTAATTTCAGTGATGATTAGTTCCAGAGATGATCAGTATCAGATCAAGGGTCAAGTTCAGCATTTCAGCATTAACATTCTCCTGAGTTAAGAATACTTTCCAATTGTTTCAGATGCAATGCTAATTATATATATATATATTATTTACGATAATGACTCTGAATTTAGAATATATTTGCCGAAGGCATTTTGCTTCTTCTTCCTTCTCATCTCTTGTATATATTTTGCTAAGCCACATTTGGCATAGATAGGATGATTGTTGTCCTTTCCTCACTGAAAATGCTGTTGCTCTTCCATCACCCAGGGGAACATAATCTTCCGGAGTAATAATATTAAAAAGGCAAGATATTTTTCAGGAAACTTTTCCTAGCAGATGGCAAACAATTATATGTCTTTGATATAGACTTGAGATCATTACTATGTACTGCTAGATTGTATTTCACTTTTGTAGAAAGAGCCAGAGATGCGCTGAAGAGTGACTGCAAATTTAGATGTTGTGTACACAGTGCCTGGTTAAAATGCCATTTTCTTTCTTGGTATGATTCAGCTGAGCCTAAAGTTTATTCTTCACTGTATTGGTCACCATATGGATTGCTTTGTTCCTCAAATTTAAAAATGAGAAATGTCTCTGAAGTTGGTTAATGTTGTATTTATGAAAACTTTGTGTATCTGGCCACAACATTTACATATTTGTGCAAAGAATTAGTTCATTCACCACAATGTGAATATATTTTTTTCTCAAAATTCTATGAATAAAATGAATTACATGTCACCCTAAGTCCAGAAAGAGATTGTGAGGGGCAAGTAGTAAAGGAAGGTGTGTTCCCTTTCCATATCCAGATGGGCGAATGTCTCAGCAGGCTGAAAAGCATGACTTCTGCCTTACCAAAAGATGCAAAAAGGTAAAATGAAGGACAAGAGTAATGGGCTGTACCAGATGTGAGGCTACTTTAGAGAACTGTTCCCTGGTATGTTTTCCTTGGTGGAAAATGTGGCTTAACAAGTTCTCAGCCATCTTCTCTGGCTTCGACTGCGTGCCAAACAGCAAACGGGAGATATGGGGGAGCACAGCTTGGGGGGGGGGGGCCTTGGCTGAATGAGGAGATATCCCATACTATATGGTGTCATGCTCAGCAATAAAAGCCAAGGGGAAGAGGAAGGAAGTGGGGGATGTTTGGAGTGATAGTACTGTTATACTGAAGTAATGCTACCTGTGATGGAGCCTTGCTTTCCTGGAGTTGGATGAACATGAGATGGTCCTTACCAACCGACAATATCTAATTTATACCCGGTTTTGTGTCCCTGAAATAATGCAAAGGGCTTTACAGATTCAAACATCGAACTCTTGTTATCATGACAAAGCCCCGGATGAATTTAATTCAAGATGTAGAAGATCACTGAAGTTCTAATCAGTGCCTGGATTTTTGAATGCCATCCCTGCCTGACTTCAAGGCCAGGCTGGATGAGGCTTTAAGCAACCTGCTTTAGCAGAGGGTGTCCCTGTCCATGGCATGGGGGTGGGAACTAGATGAACTTTAAGGTCCCTTCCAACCCAAACCATACTGTGATTCTGTGAAAAGCCTCTTGCTGAAAATCTGTTATAAGCACAGTTTCTCATATTTCTTGTCCATTAGTATTCTAAATAAGATGGAAAAAATACTATAGTAGTAACGTTTTGGTGGTAGTTTAGCAGATTTTATTTATTTACTGCAGTACTAGAAAATTTAGAGAATGTGGAGATCTGCAGCACTGGAAGAAATCAATCATTAGCTGAACACTATTAGATTTGCAAAATCATGACTAGTTTGTGCTGGGATGGCCACTTAGGTCAGAACAATTTCTTGTTTTGAGTAGGAAGTTCTCTTGAACAGAAATTTCTCAGTAACTGAATTACTGTATGAAGAGTTTTTAATAATAACTAAATCCCTGCTTTACCAATTATTTATCTACATTAAATAAGCATATACTGATATTGATCTTTGGCTTTCATAAAATGTACACATGAATAAATAAAAATGAATAATGGATAAATAATTTCTCCTAAAGTAACTGGCCATTTCCACAGAATCTTGCTCTGTGAATCAGGTTTCAAACTCATTTCAAGATACAAGTAACTGTGAGGTGCTTAGGTTAGATTTGATTTTGACAAGTTATTCTGTAAATTATACAATAGTAGTCAACTGCATAATTTAGCTAGGGATAGAGCATCAATTGCTATGCTGTATTTAAATAGCCAATCACAGTATACTCTGTCCTATGAATGTGTTCCTTTTTCCATTAAGTATGCACATGCATTTGACATATATAAAGTGTATACCAAATGAATAATATTAATTGAAATAAAACCAGACTGATTCTTACATGCCACCTTGTGGAGAATCAATGAAATTTTTTTAACCAGCAGCTGATACCAGAAATTCTGACAAAGAACTGTTGGAAATTATAAGAAGACCTATTAGAAAGAAGCATAGAATATTGCTGCAACAATATGTAGCTGCTGATAATGCACTTGTATAGCATCTTTTAGCTACAAAAAAATAACCAAATGGAAAAAATTGCATATACTTCTGTCTGAGGCTTCCTCCCAGCATACTTTCACCATGGATTGATTTAAATGTGGCAAAACCACACTTCAGAGCTGAAACAGTTAAAATACGTCATTCTTAACCAATGGCCATAGAGGAAATATCTAGCTAATTAGCGATGACTTTCAAGAAAAAAAAAAAAAAGCTTTGAATACAATATTTTAAAACCATAATTACAGTACCAGTGTTCCAATGTCATCTTGTATCTTTTATTATATTTGTATAGCTTGTCCACAATGTCTGACTAGTCCTCAAACACCGCCTGCTGGTAAAACATTTAACATACATAGTTTATACGTTAAACAATGCAAGGTCTCAGCATTAAAATTATAAAGCATTAACTGTATGAAAATTCAGGTTGTACAAGAGAAATCAGAACGACTTCAGCAGAGGCAAAATATCACCTATTACACATAAAACTGAATTATTTTTTTGTCACATGGTCAATCACAAGCACCCTTGATGTCATTCCAGACAAGAGTTAAGAAGATAACAGCTACAATAATAAAATGGGCATCTGGAACCTTTAAAAGACACTAAGAAAAATGATGTAGAGCATCATAGCTGTGACTCGGGCTGAAACTAGAAAGTAACAAGCTATCATGTCAACTAGAATGACCAGCAAGTTCATATATTACACCCAAATGCCTCCAAAGAAACTAACAGAATAGTTCTGTGATAAATCAGAATTTACAGGTTCAAACAGTCTTCAGTCCTGTCTATTTTTCCAACTACTTTCCAACCTAAACCCGCATTATTTCTCCCACTCTACAAGTATTTTTCTTCCCAAATTATATATATTTAAAAGACTTTGTGTATGCCTTATGTACTGAGTACTAAGTAGTCAAATTATGGTAAAATTATGGGTGATTTTTATTTCTTCACAAAAATTACATAAATATGGAGTGAAACATATCTGATATGCATGTAATTTCACACACTTCTTGGTATGCTCAGAGAAAAGATTTGAATTTCCCTAAGTCCCCTTCAATTTCTGGGCAGGGGGCAGTTATGTGGGGTTTTTTACTTGCATTTTTCGTAACAGTACATTGCCGAAAATATTCCTGTCTCCCAAGGGCTCTAATGAAAGGCTATGTGTAGGTTAATGGATTATTCTGAAAATCCAGCATGTTCAAATGTGAAAGAAGTGGGTGTGGTTTTTCTCTTTCAATTTCCTCACATCTTTTATTCCCTCTCAACCTAATGGCTCACTAATGCATTTAGAGCTCTCTCTTGTTGAAAACAGCTGTGGCTTTAGCTGTGAAACAGCCCAACCTACTCAACACAAGTTGCCCTTCTCCCACCTCCTACACCTACCACTTTCCTTTCCAGAGAGCATGTATCACCCAGCTGGTTGCACACAGAAGCCTAAAAGAGTTTGGGTAGCTTTTCTGGCCTTCTTGGCTAGAAAGATAAATAATAATCTACAGCCTCCCCAGAAGTCTGAAAGTGCAGAAGAACAAACCTTCCTTTCTTCAGTTTGCTCCTGTTTCTTAGCACAGATGTAGAAAAAAGCCAAATCTTCTGCAAGTCAGTATGATTTCTGCAGATATTGAGGAAGGAATAGGCGTAATTTAAATGCCAGCAAATTACGTAGAAAGATACGGAAATCCTTTTCTGGATGACTAATGCACCAGTCCAAATGCATACAGCCTCACCAGGTCAGCTGCTAAATCTATTGCAGCTACACTATACTTCATCATTTCTGTGCAAGTAGACTCAGCCCAAATGCACCTGAGGGGTCTTGATGGAGGAAGAAACTAGAGATATAAACCACAGTGAGTATATATTCTTAAAAAGCTGTCTAGGAAATTTGGAAATCCCTTCTCAAGATTTTATCCTAACTACACATTGAGATGGTGAGTAAGATTTGTCTGCAGAAAAGCAGAAGGATTAATATGTGAAAGACATGTTCAATGTTCATATATACCAATGATTGAAGTAATAACTGTAGGATAAAACAATCTTTATGCATTTTCAGTAGTACGCCCATAAAGTAATAAAATTATTTTCTAAGAGATGTGGAAGCTTCAACCTAATAATTTAAAGAATAATATATTTGCTTTAACAGGTTCATGTCCTTATGTTGGGGGCCCCAGAGCTGGACACAGTACTCCAGATGGGGTTTCACAAGAGCAGAGTAGAGGGTGAGAATCACCTGCCTCAACCTTTTCTTGATGCAGCCCAGAATACAGCTGGCTGTCAGAGCTGCCAGCACACATTGCCAGCTCATGTACCAACCAACATCCCCCAAAGTCCTTCTCCCCAGGGCTGCTCTCAATCCATTCTCCACCCAGCCTGTACTTGTGCTTGGGATTGCCCCAACCAATGTGCAGGTCCTTGCTCTTGGGCTTGTTGAGCTCCATGAGGTTGGCCGTGGCCCACCTCTCCAGCCTGTCAAGGTCCCTCTGGATGGGACCCCTTTGACAGCTTGGTGTTGTCAGCAAACTTGCTGAGGGTGCACTCAATCATATCATCCATGTCATCGACAAAGATATTGAACAGTACCAGTCCCAATATGACCCGTGAAGAACACCACTTGTCACTGGTCTCCACTTAGGCATTGAACCATTGACTGCAACCTTTTGAGTGTGACCATCCAGCCAATTCCTTATCCACCAAATGGTCCATCCTTCAGATCCATGTCTCTCCAAGTAAGAGACAAGGATGTTGTGTGGGACAGTGTCAAACACTTTGCACAATTCCAGGTAGATGTCATCAGTTGCTCTTCCCTTATCTACCAACACTGTAAGCCCGTCGTAGAAGGCCACCGAATTTGTTAGGTACGATCTGCCCTTAATGGAGCCATGTTGGCTGTCACCAATCACCTCTTTATTTTCCATGTGCCTTTGCATAGTTTCTAGGAGGATCTGCTCCATGATCTTGCAGGGCACAGGTGAGACTCACTGGCCTGTAGTTCCCCAGGTCTTCCTTTTTTCCCTTTTTAAAAACTGAGGTTATCTTTTCCCTTTTCCAGTCAGTGCGAACTTCACCAGACTTCCATGACTTCTCAAATATGACAGATAGTGGCTTGGCAACATGATCCACCAGTTCCCTCAGGACCCATCGATGCATCTCACGAGGTCCCACAGACTTAAACACTTTTGGATTCCTCAGATAGTCTTGAACCTGGTTTTCTCCTACAGTGGGTGGTTCATTGTCTCACCTCCTGCCTTTGCTTTCTGTGACTTGGGCAGTGTGGCTTGAGCAGTTGCTGGTGAAGACTGAGGCAAAAACATCTCTGAGTACCTCAGCCTTCTCCATATAACCAGGTCTCCCATTTCCTTCTGGAGAGGGTCCACATTTTCCCTAGTCATCTTTTTATCAACAACGTACCTATAGAAGCTTTTCTTGTTGCCCTTGATATCCCTGGCCAGTATTAATTCTATCAGGGCTTTAAATTTCCTAACCTGATCCCTGACTGCTTGGAAAATTTCCCTGTATTCCTCCCATGCTACCTATCCTTGCTTCCACCCTCTGACGGTTTCCTTTTTGTATTTGAGTCTGTCCAGGAGCTCCTTGTTCATCCACGCAGGCCTCCTGGTGTTTTTGCTTGACTTCCTCTTTGTTGGAACACATGGCTTCTGAGCTTGGAGAAGACCCTGATCCCAACCAGCTTTCTTTTGTCTCTCTTCCCTCCAGAGATTTATCCCAGGGTACTCTACCAAGCAGATCCCTCAAGAAGTCAAAGTCTGCTCTCATGAAGATCAGTTATTGAGCCCACTGTGTGGAGTGTTTAGTTGTAAAAAGAGAGACTAAATTCCCACAAACACGTACTCTAAACTTCTCCCTCAGAAGCTCTTTAAAACAGATTGACAAACACTGTATTTGTCTTCCTAAACATGGTTAAAACTGATCATCACTAAAATGCTTCTCAGTGAGGCAGTTACTGCTTTCAGTAATTTATTTTTCTCAGGAACAGCCAACGACCTAATGGAGACACTGCCTGACCATCACCGGACATATTCCTTTAAATGTAAGCTTTTTCAAAGGGCTGTTATGTACTGGGGACCTGCAGTCAGATCTGAAAAAGTGCAAAACTACTGTGAAAGAAAAGCATCCAAAATGTAATGCTATCGAGACACTGACTGCCTTCCTGAGATCTGCCAGGCAATCTGGCAATAATCTTCCAGATTATTTGTCCTGAACTAGTCTCTCCTCGCAGAATCATCCATTGGAATGGTCAAACTGTAGCATAAAAATATACACTTCATTATGAAAGGCATTGCAGGTTTGTGAACAGCAACATGTCACAATGGGTTCAATAAATCCCTTGACAATCTTGGAATCTGGGAGGTGGGAATTTTCAAATGACTGGAAGCAGTGCCTTTATGAGACTTAAGAAAGCAAATACTGTACAGATCTGAAATGGTAGATAATGTCTTACTCAGCTGACCTCTCTTCTTCTTCCCACAGTCTCATGGAAAGAAACAAAAAGTAGTTTTGAGCCCAGATATCTGTATATAGGGTAGGCATTGACCTTATCAGTAAAAATAGCTTACTAAAACACCCACTACTTGCACATACTTTAGATGCTGAGTAATTAATTGCTATTTCAAATTCCACTATCACATTTAACAGTAGCAGCAAAGTTGGATATGTAAAGACACTGTTGGTGTTTCCATACACCATGGAAAAAATGGATAATAATTAAGATGAGGGATAAAATGAGTTGGTAAAATTATTTTCAAGGTTTGACCCAGGGAAGAGTGCTGTACTCACCCAAGAAATTCAGTAACTTAGTTTGGCATGCTAAGATGACCTGAAGTTGCACAAGTCCATGGGACCTGATAAAATACATACACAGGTCCTGAAAGAACTGGCAGATGGGGCTGTGAAACCTCTATCCATCACATTCGAGAAGTCATGGCGGTCTGGTGAAGTTCTTGCTGATTGGAAAATGGGAAAGAAGATATATATATATATGAGCTTTCTCATTATGATTTGCAGTACTACAGAGAACCTAGCAGGATTTTTCAATATGTTGAGATTTTATAGAGAGGTCTGCTGAAATCATAGAGTCATAGACGGGTTTGGGTTGGAAGGGACCTTAAAGATCATCCAGTTCCAACCCCCTGCCATGGGCAGGGACACCCTCCACTACACCAGGTTGCTCAAAGCCTCATCCAGCCTGGCCTTGAACACTTCCAGGGATGGGGCATCCACAGCTTCTCTGGGCAACCTGTTCCAGTGCTTCACCACCCTCTCCCTGAAGAATTTCTTCCTGAAGTCCAATCTAAATCTCCCTGTGTTCAATTTAAACCCATTACCCCTTGTCTGGTCACTAAGGGCTCTTGTTTGCCTATCCTACCTTCAGCAGTATGTTTTTGAAGACAACATTTTAACAAAACACTTTATTTTTTTACTGATTTATTCCTCCATAAACTTTCCCACTATGGTCTGGTTTTTTGAAACAAGTGATTTAAATCTTCTGTCATGAAAAAGTCTTTTGAGTACTCAAAACCCACTGCTCCTTTGATCCAGTCTAACGTTTCTCCCCTAAAAATCATGGTTGCTAAGATATGTCTGTCTGAACACACACACTCAAGCTGCACTCCCTTAGTCCATATTCTTTACTGCATTAGTTTCCAGGAAGCCAGAGAGAATCTGAAGAACCCATTTTGCTTCACAGGCAGTTTTATTTTCTTCCTTTTTCACTCTAATCCCCAAGTCTTTTATTCCTTTCTGCCACTCAGCAGACTCCAGTCTGAATAGAAAGTTCTGTGGTATTTTATTATTATATGCAACTTCATGAATTTGTCACATTGATTCTTAAATTTTATTAAGATCTGCTATTTTTTCTTGATTTTTAGAAAAGGTTGTCTATAGCTCAGTGACATATTGTGATATTCACAGAGAAAATATTCGTGGTTTTGTTACTACCATCGTTGGCTCCTTGTGTTGTTAACATCAGTGGCAAAACCAGGCTCTGTGGATCTCTCTCTTCATTATGACTCATTCATTTGCAATAAAACAAAACTGTTCCACTCATGCTTCAAAGTTTTTGCCCTATGCAAACTGCTTCAAAGAGTTCAGTTCATTAGATCAAAAGCTTTCTCTGAAATAAAAAAACCCAGCTCTTGGTTCCTTTGAAGAGAGCGATTTTAAATATTTCAATTGTACTTTATGTGGGATAAATCTAGTGGATTAGGTCAGAGGGAACTGGACCACATTAATTCTTGACAGACAACGATATAAACAGGATAATACCTTGGAGACATTTAACAATGAAGATAAGAAGCTTGAATTTCAGGCTGGAAAAAAGCAAACCAGTTGTGTATGAATTTTAGGTATGTTATTTTGACTAGACTGTAAAACCAAACACAAACCAAAAAAGTTAGGGCAGAGAAGACAATAAAAAAAGCTTATAGGTTTAGCTATGCCTTGGATAAATCACTCCACAGAATCTCAGAACAACTTAAGTTGGAAAGGATCCTGGAGATCACCTGGTACAAAGCTCACTCAGAGCACAGTCAACTAGCTCAGATAGCCCAGGGCCTTGACTCACTGTGAGCACCTCCAGCAATGAAGATGTCTCAGCCTCTCTGGATAATCTCCACCAGTGTTCAATCATGGTGAATACTTCTTTTCTAATACTTAGTCAGAATTTCCCTTGTTGCAACTTATGGCTAGTGCCTCCTGTCCTGTAGCCATCTTTGTTCTCAGCCCCTAACCCTGTTAATTGATACTCGTGTGATGAATAAATAGCATTTCTAATTTGAATGACTTCTGAATTTTCTTTACTTATATTTAAACAAACATTTGAACAGGAATGCAGGATTTAAATGCAGTTAAATGAACTAATATGCATTTATATTCAGTCACAAGAATATATATAAAGAGACAAATGTGTTCCTGCAGGTTTGAAAGAAATCATATTCCCTCTTATGCAAACAAATCGGAAAAAAATAAGCTACTATAGAAAAATGAGGCTTTTCATATAACCTAACAAATTCAGTCTTGCCACTTGGAATGAAGAAATCAAAAATAAGCAAGCAGTCTCTGCAATTTGCAAGCGTGGAGCCTTTAAAAAGCTCTGAAGAAAATGATGTACCACTCAGCCCAGATTTTTCCTTGGAACTGCCTATGCTTAAAGAATCTAGGTTAAAATAAGGCAATGGGACACAAGTTGAGAGGATCTTTTCTGTCTTTTAATACATTAGAATGAAGCCTGGAAGCCCTCATCAGAAATAATTAGCTGGACAACACCTTTAAGAGGTTCAATGAGGGACACCCTTAACTATCCAAATGTAGTCCCCAGAGCTGCTGAACTGGCAGTAGCCGGAGGCTGCAGGCTTCTGTGCCTTAGCCAGCTCTGCACACGCCTGGCTACACCTGCACGCGAATTCTCATTTTGTCTTCATGACACAGAATCCCACTCAAGAGCAGGGCAGCTGATATTAGGTCACATGCTTTCTATGTCAAACTGGAGTAAGAAGTTGAATTCAAAGGCATTTCAAGTTTCTCTGTCATTAAAAAAGAAATATTTTTTTTAAAAAGCCATAAAAAACGACCACTTTCTGGATTGTCAGTCTCAGGCTTTTGTTACAAATCTAAGTCTCAGTTCAGAGTAATTTTCTGATTCATAATGAGCAGCTACAGTGTTGGTGTCAATTTTATTCCTTAGGTAACTTTACTTAGAATGATTGCAGATATAAAATAATAACCTAATTTTAGTAGAACTAAGACCTTCCTTTGGATTTGTTATACCCCACTGCCATATCTCAGTTGCTGTCCTTCACCTTCATTCTGTATTCATATTCCCCAGCTCAGGGAAATATCAAAAAAAGGATTATTGAATTTTGTTGTACTAAACTGTCATACTTGGTTTCGGCTTTTTTTTTTTTTTTTTTTTGATCAGTAAGTTGTCAGTGCAAAAAAGACACAGCTTTTTAAGATTCTGTGTGCAAAGAAAGAATATGAGTTGTTACTGGATTTCTCAACAGCCAAGCAGTGGGCCATCAAGGAAGCAGTCCATGATTGTGGGGAGCGTTAGTGAGATCAAATGGGACAGACAAAGCAGAGATGACACACATTTGTAAATGAAGCAAGAAAACAAGGTTGAGGAAAATGTTCTCATCATCTAAGGACTTCTATGGATACTCAAAATGTTTTTCTCCCTTACAATTCAAGATGCAGTGAAAAAGGAGGCACATCTGGTCATACCACTATAGCAACTAAGCTTTGAGGCTTTCTTGCTACTTACCTGGGTTGCCCATACTCAAATTTCCATCAACTTAGGACACAGGCAATACCAACTGCTTGTTATCTGCAGTTCTTACAAGACAGAGATATCTGACAATTCAAGGACATAAATAGAAAGGAAGGCTATTATAATTCACGGTCCAAACATTCTTTTTGCTGCTAGCATGATCAGGCAAAAGTCACTGCCAGACAGCATGCTTTTCCCATCTGTGCCCAGCCTACCTTTGCTGGTGCAACAAAATGCAATTTATATTTCTGATGCTTCCAGTTGTGTTAACAACAGAGCATCCAGTTTGCCTGTGAAGACCACTTCATCACTCCTGGCAGAATTGATTGAGGCTGCTGATTTTCAGACAGAGAGCATTGGAACATTTTACATGTACGCTTTTCAATCGCTTACTGTAAATCAGAATTTTAGATTTGATCTTTAGAGATAGGTTCTTAGCTACTTTAGATGTCAACAATAAAATAAACCATGCGTGTGCAGCTCCGACAACCTGGTGTCCCACTCCTTTGCCATTACAGAAATATTGCATCACATTCTCGCCAAGGTCAGTGAGTCCTTGGGAAAGCAGCCAATGAAACGAGGCCCCGGAGAGGGAGAGACTTTTCCAACTCCATCTACAGAACAAAAAGGTAGCAGCAGAGTTCCTTTGAACATGTTCACCACTACAGATTACAATGTAAAGCCTGATTACACTTTTAAAAAACTTAGCATTGGGGTGTTTTGCTTATTTTCTTAATGAATAATTGCACTGTATCATTTTCCACCCCTATATGAAGTTCTGGATGATCCTTTTCCATTTTCATGGCAGAAATAGGGCATTATGCATGATAATTCGGTTTTGTTCTAATTTGATTTTGATAAGACACTGTTTTCCATTAGAAATATTAAGGAAAGAAAAATAGCAGTAATCAAGCAGAATTCTCCCAAAAAATTGTTACGCTAAAAAAGGTCTTAGTGTTTAAACATGTATTGGTTAAACAATCCTTAGCACTGGGAAGTGGCAAAAGATTAGTTTTGGAAATGGGCCAGCGAAATGAATTAGGCCCAAACACAAATCTGTGCTTTTTGTCTACACTCTTACTTGTTTTCCGATTCTAAGAGAGTAGGATGTGTTTCCTCACACATCATTTTCTTCTTGAGATTTATATCAATGTTCTGCTCCTTTGACTACTGGCAAAGTTGCTAAATCAAAACTTGTGAATAAACTTCATATCACAAGGTACATACTTATTTTAATTACTTTTCCACAGGCTGAGAATATCTGCAGGGTGATTAATATAATTTGGTTTCATATAATATAAAGTTAATGAGAAATAATATGTTTCTCAAACTTTGAGACAGAGAATCTAAGTCCTTAATAAAAAGATTTTCCTTCAGAGTAGGATTACTAAACTGAATAAAAACTACAGCAGTTATATATATATATATATATATATATATATATATATATATAAATATATCTCAGAATCTATTTGCACATTTGGAAACTTACAAATCCTATACAAAACTGGGGTATGTAATTACATCTAGACATTCAGTATTGTCTTATAAAGAACAAGAAAAGTTGGGAAATTGACTCCTCTCACACTCTTCCAGATTATTAAGGTGGTTTTTTATATTTTTAATGCAGGTAACTTATACTCAGTTCTCTGGATCTAGAAACTTAAGAGTGAAGATTCAAGTTCTTAATATTTAGTTAGCGTTTGAGTAAGGACTTTTGAATTTTCAATTTCTATTCTTCTTTACTTCTTTTTCATTCTTTTTTAGCTGGAGGGAAGGGCTATTTTACTCAACTGCCACATTTATTTTATTATTATGCTGTACAATATCAATAATGCCCAGGGAAGAATAACACATTCAAAATATGACTGGAGAGACAGAAACTGGAATGGCAATAAAGGCAATATAAGTAGTCATAATTAAGGCATGATAAGTAATAATAGTAAATCATTGCAAAAAAATATTGGGAATGCTTTTCAACCTACAAAACATGGAGGTAGGTTATGACAGACTCTTATTTGCTTATTACTTCAAAGAACATTAATTTGGTGTGTCATGCACGGAGAATTCAATACTTTCTATGCCAAGGCTAAGAGAATTGGGTTTGTTCAGCCTGGAGAAGAGAAGGCTCCAGGGAGACCTTATTGCAGCCTTCCAGTACCTGAAGGGGCTACAAGGAAGCTGGGGGGACTTTTTACCAGGGCCTGTAGTGACAGGACAAGGGGCAATGGGTTTAAATTGAAAGCAGGGAGATTTAGATTGGGTATCAGGAAGAAGTTCTTCCTGGAGAGGGTGGTGAGGCACTGGCACAGGTTGCCCAGAAAAGCTGTGGATGCCCCATCCCTGGAAGTGTTCAAGGCCAGGCTGGATGAGGCTTTGAGCAACCTGGTCTAGTGGAGGGTGTCCCTGCCCATGGCAGGGGGGCTGGAACTAGATGTTCTTTCAGGTCCCTTCCAACCCAAACCATTCTGTGATTCTATGAAAACCAGTCTGCATTGTTAAGGTGCACTGCTGAGCCACCAAACAGAAATTGGGTGGAATACACAGATATCAGGTAGAGACACCTGCATGTAGCATCCCTCAACAGCAACAAGAAACAGACATTTTAAGGATGTAAATTATTTTAATATAAAAATTTCAAGTAGTGCTGATATATCTTACTTTAGAAGAGGTTTCCCTAGTGACCATAATGGGAGTCTAGGCAACCAGAGAGGGATTCAGCCAGACATTATGACCACCTAAATCTAGGTTGCTGAGCTGTTGTACTCTGCAGTGATGCAGACATTATGCCAGAGCCTAAAGAGTGATTCAGCTGTCCAACTGCTAGATCCAGGATTCAGATGTGCAATGCTGGCAGTTAGGGCCATTTTACCTGCTGTTGGGTACCTTGGATATTGCACTGAAAAGCAAGAGGGGTGTGAAACTCTCTGAAGTGTGACATATTTGCCAGTCCCATGTAGTTGGCTTAGATCAATAGAGTTTCAAATTGCACTAGAAAAATTCTGGTAAGAAACTGAATCCTGTCCTAGCCAAATGTGCCTAGGCCTAGCCCTGCTATGATCTAATTACATGAACAAAGACAGCATAGCAAAATCAGATGCTTCTAGTGTTTTTCACACCGTGTTTACAGTGGGAAAGCATTCTGTATGTTAGACCATTCTGAGGAATTGAGACTCTGACAAAGGTCTGGATACACTACCATAACCACACCATAGCTAAGAAATTTGGCTTTCCAAGCAGGATCTTCACCAGGGATTTCAGACTGACTGGTGAGATATAATTGAGATCCATAAGAAGGAAGTCCATGCAGCCATGAGATGGCATGAAGATGGGATATACCATACTACTTCATGCTAAAAGGCCATTTTCCTCATCCTCCTTGCCTAGTTCCCTTTATGCTGGGTAACAAAGCAGGAACTATTGCTTCCTAAAGAAAAGTTGATGAGTAAGTCACACCATTGCTATTATTTTTTATGATATTGGGGTACAGCATAAAAAAGAAATCCCTGGGTTGATCAGGCAAGCATTAGTATGGGGTAAAACAAGCATTATTTTAACAAGCAAAGCAAATGTTAACAAATTGGTTGTAAATATGTGTTGCAGAACTGAAGTGTAAAAGAAAAACCCCAAACCCTAACTGACTTGCTGCCAACACCAAAAATAACTCTCCCCAACCAAGAAATTTCAAATATTACAAGTAGGATGTGTTCATTTTCAGTTCTGTTAAACAGACTGGATGAAGGGCCTAGTTGCTCAAGCATTATCATTTCTATGTCTTTTTAGCTGAATTCATTATTTCATGTGGATCAAAACTAATCCTTTCCTTTATCTAAGGGTTTGTAGAAGCATGTCTTATAGTTCAGTAAATGGGACTAGTGAAGTATATATTTAGAAAAAGCTTTTCTTTCTGTTTGTAGAAACCTAGTAGCGTCTAGCCTGAGTATTAACTAAATGAATTTTCTCCTCCTGCATCTTTGGCTCTGCCAACTGTCATTACATACCAGTGAGAAAATTGTATCTCTCTTAATTAAGTTTTCCACTAATTTGTTCAATCTTCGACTTTCACTGTCTATCACACAGATCTTCATTATACTGAGGCAGTGAAGACATCCACATCCCATTTCACTCCTTATACTAATGTGCTGAAGGTTATTGCATCTGCTGGACACTAATTACTGCAACCTCTTCGTCTCCAGTGAGACAGTTTAGGTGTAGATTCACAGTTAAAAACTACCCTAAAATGGCTGGTTTTCTTAAAACAACTGTTTTAGTGCTTAAATGTGTTTATATTCTTTCATGTGTGCATATATTTTTATCATCTGAATGGTCTCTTTGTACACTTCTGATAGACACTCCCAGGAGATACTTCAGTTTCACAGACATCATCTCTTTCCATCAGATTCTTACCTGCTACATACAAAATACACATTCTTGGGCAGAAGGGGATCCTATGCACAGAATTTGTATGAATGGAGTCACATGAATGGGTTAACAGTGACCCAGTATAAAGATCGGCTATCGATCAAAAAATTGAAATGAATTGTCGTGAAGGTCACGCCCCATTTTTTCATAGAATCTGACGAGTTCATGGGAAAAACCATGAATGCTCTAACTTTTCAGGTTTAAAGGGTTTCTTTAATTAAAATTCCAATACATATTAATTTTTCTCTCTACAACTTTAGAACTAGGTTCAAAGAAGTTTCTACACTTGATTCAAAGGCAGATTATGTTCCAATTTTTTATAAAGTCATAAATATGGTTAGTGAAATTTTGGATCCATTGAAGTAAATTGCAAAACTTCCTTGGACTTCAAAAAGTTCAGGAATCTCAGCTCTAGCCTTCTAACATTTTCCTGAAAAATTTATATTCTCTTACCACTGGCTTTGAATTTTTCTACATACATATTTACGTATACATTTCTCTCTTTATATGTATGTGTACAGGGAGTGACAGAGAACAGAAATACGGGTGTTAATGCAGTGTCCAAAATGAAGCTTATTTTGTTTTTAAATAAACAACTTCTGAGATAAAGGCGGTGCCAAGGGAACTGGCTAGTGTCACTGTAAGGCTATACTATAACATCTTTTAAAGGTTGTGGCAATCATGGGAGGTTCCTGATGACTAGTATAACACAAATATCAGGCCAGTCTTCAGGAAGGATAAAAAAAGCTCTGAGGAACTACAGACCAGTCATTCTCATATCAGTTCCCAGGAAGGTTAGGGAAAAATCCTCCTGGATTGTTTATCTAGGGCATATGGTGGACTGGAGGTGACTGGGAGCAATCAGCATGGATTTACAAAGGACAGACCTTACTGGAGCAACCTGACAGCTTTTTGTGATGCGATTATCAGCTACACAGCTGATGGGAAAGCATCTACCCTGTCTTGACTAAAGTTTTCAGGATGGTGTCCCATAGTATCCTTTAAGAAAAGTGGTGCTACAGTTTCAATAGGTGGACTACAATGCAGGTAGAAAATTAGCTGGACTGCTGCACTTAAAGAGGTCTGATCAATGGCATGAAGTCCAGCTGGTAGTGGTGCTCCTTGAGGGTCACTACTGGGGAAGATATCTTTATTAACAATCTGGATACTGAGACAGAATGCAGCGTGAGGAAGCCTGCAGAAAATCACGCAATCAGTACGCTTGAGGGCAGGGCTGCTGTTCAGGGGGACATCAAGAGGCTGGAGAAATGCCCAGACTGGAACTTCACAAAGTTCAACAACGGCAAATGCAAAGTCCTGCACCAGAGATAGAACATCAGGCAACAAAACTGGTTGTGGAGATCAGTTGTGGAGAAATGGTCTGGTGGACAAGTTAAGTAATGAAGGTCAAGTGCATTATGGGCCTGCATTAGAGTGAGGCAAGAGGTTAAGGGAAGCGATTCTTTCGTGGTTAGCACCTGAGACTGCATCCAGAGTATTCTGTGCAGTTTTGGGATCCCTAACACAAGGAACTTTTTGAGAAATTGGTCAAGCTCACTGCAGGGCCAGCAAGATGATTAGGGAACTGGAGCAAACAACATATAAAGAAAGGCTGTATAACATGGGTTTATTCAGGCATAAGATGAATAATGGAGTGGATTTTACTGCTGCCTTCAGCCAGCAAAATACTCTCAGACTATTTTGTTCCTCTAGACATAACATCTGCAACACAATTAAATGTTTAATCCATTTTTCTTCATATCGTTCCAGGATATAAACTCCAATTCTGTTAATTCAGGCACCAGTCCAGGCCTGGAGTGGCTGACTGGGAAGCAGTTTTGCAGGAAAGGACAGAGGGATCTGGTGGACAAGCTGATCGTGAGCCACCAGTGTGCCCTTGTGGCAAAGACCAACTGCCTCCTGGGCTGAATTAAGGGCATTGCCAGCAGCTTGAAGGAGGTGATCCTTCCCCTCCACTTATCACTAATGAGACAGAACTTGTTTGCTGGGTACAGTTCTGGGCTCCCCAGTACAATAAAAATACGGACACATGGAAGCAAGTACAGCAAAGGGTTGCTATGGTGTTTTAGAGACTGGAGAACCTGCCATTCAAGTTGGGACTGCTCAGCCTGCAGAAGAAAAGGATCAGGAGGATCCTAACAAGATCTGTAAAAACCTGAAAGGGGGAGAGTAAATAGGACGGAGACAGGGTCTCCTCCGTAGTTCCCAGTGACAGGACAAGAGGCAATGAGCACATATTGAAATACAAGAAATTCCATTTAAATTTAAGAAAAAACTTTTTTACTGTCAGATGGCCAAAGAGTGGCACAGGTTGCCCAGAGAGGCTGTGGAGTATCCATCCCCTGGAGATATTCAAAACCTAGCTGGATGAGGTCCTGGGGAACCAGCTCTAGGTGACCCTGCTTTGAGGAGGAGAGGTAAGGTAGATCTCCAGACATGCCTTCCACCCTCAACTACTCCACAGTTCTGTAAACAGAAATGCAGATAACAACACAAAAACCTTAATCATGCCAGAAAATTTCAAGATTACCTCTTTCCTATAACATTCATGTTCTGAAAACCATATAAGCAGCTTTAACAGTATAATAGACTCAAATATCAATGGGGTTTCTTAGAAAATCCACTTCTAGAATGCTGATAGCGCACTTGATACAACATATCCTCTTGGGCTTTGAAAGAGAGTTAATAAAAAAATCTCTTTGAAGTGAAAAAGTCTACTTTAGGCTGACAAAATATCAATAGCAAGCAGGACCATTTTGTATGTGGTGACATGTCACTGAACAAACACAATCATGGGAAGTTCTGTTTCAGAAGAACATTAGTTTCCACACTCTTTTTTTCTGTCTAGGAAGTCAAGAGGAGATTTACCTGAAAAAAACCCCAAACATATCCTACCTCATGCATTAATTCAACATAGACTGAGCAAGAATCCAACAGGCAAAATAGAGCGAATGCACTCTTCTCTGACCTTTGCTTTTTGGCTAATCTGAATCTGTAAAATATAGCACGGACTTCACTACCTAAGAATGCTCCTCAAAAACCTAAGCTTAACTAAAACCTCTCTGGCATTCTCCCTTTCAAGATGGATACTTTAAATTAAAAAATAAAAATGAATTAAAAAACCTTCCCAAATCCTCTGAATCATCTGAAACAATAATTTCACATAAAAATGACAAGTTGCAGGAACATTTGAGAAGGCAGTATTTCCTTGAACTAACAACAGTTGTTCCTTTACAGACAATTTTCCATAACAGCTTTATTGAAGATGATCAGCTTAATTGTGATATAGATAGAATACAAATTAAAAGGTATGGTACAGATCTAGTAGGAGCAGTAGCCCTAACAAACTAGTTTAGTTTATTTGTGAGTGGATTTGTCCTTAGTTGTTATTTTATTTATACTAATATGATTTTGAAACCTACTAACTTCTGAATGTTCAGTTCTGTAAGAATACGATTCCTATTACAACTTGTGTGTTAAGGTTGGTTATTACCAATGAATGATGAATTTCTGTAATGAATGTCACATTACTGTTTAGTTTCTGAGGTTCCTGCAAAACCAAGATGCTCTGTTATGCATTATATAAAAATAAGGAAGCTTGTTAACATGATATATTTTATTAGACAAAGATTCTGGGGGTTTGCATGTGGTACTTTTGAATTTTTAAAGTAGGTCTTCTGTGTTGGTAAATCTGCCATTTTTAATAGGCTGAATGTGGTATATTACAAAGGAAAGACACTAATCCTATTCTTATGCAACATTTACATTTGTTCCTTCATATACATGATTCATGTGGAATACATTGACTGAAACTGTATAATTGATTTCTCTGTATGGGGAAAAAAACCAGACCCAGGAGCTTACTATCTACAACAGAGAGCACATTTTAAATATTTTTATGTAATAGATAATACTATGAATTTAAGGTTTCATAACAATCTTGCAGCAGCCATCTTATATATTAAGGAAGAACAGATGAAAGGTGAGATCTGGTGAAGAACTGTTAATCTGTGCAATACAAACAACATGACTGAGTACAGGGAGCACAGCATGGGGAAGGCAGAGAGATAAAAGAAAAAATATGCCCAGAGTGCAAATAAGGTAGGGCTCATCAAAAGAAACTAGAAAGCAAAGAGAAAATGTAAATAGTGCTGGAATTATAAGGGCTAAAAAACTTTAATTTGATATAGAAGGGTAAAAAAAATACCAAATAGTGTGGTGCCAGAAGTTTTTTGCCAGACTACAACAATAAAAGTGTCCAAATGGAGACAGTACACATGTAATCAAAAATGAAACAATGAAAAAAATTAAAATTCAGAGATTTTTTTCTTTATCACTTTAGATTTTGCAAGTTATTTATGTGTTTGATGTTATCTCATACTTCCCCATTTCATTTTCCCATCATATGTAGTTTCAATTACCTGACTGCTTTATTAACAGTCCTTGTGGTTTTATTATTTTGGTTCCTTCAGTCTGGGCAGTAGACAGGTGATACCCATAAATTTTCTCTATTATTTTCCAATCTACTTAGTATTTCCTTTTTCTGTCATCACTTTCCCATACAGCTCATTTCTTTCGAAATACGCATTAAGCTAGGACAAGAAGCAACAAGCACAAACCAAAGCACGAGAGTTCTGACTGAATATCAAGAAACACTTTTTCACTGTGAAGGTGACCAAGCACTGGCACAGGTTGCCCAGGGAGGTGGTTAAATCTTCATCCTTGGAGATACTCAAAAGCCATATGAACATGGTCATGAGCCACCTGGAATAGGTGGCCCTACTTGAGCAGGGGGGTTGGACCAGATGACCTCCAGAGATCCCTTCCCATCTCAAACAGTATGTGATTGTGAGAGGTCTTCTTTCCAATGAATGTATTCAATCTTCCTTTCACCTTTTTTTCCATTTAATTTCTTTTATTCAGTTCTATGCTACCTTTTACTACTCTGTTTTATATTCTCTGTATATCACTTTGCCCTTCTAACATACATAATCCTGATTTCTTTTTGGAAGTGTTCCCAAAACAATTGCTGAAGGGAATAGGTGCAATGGAGCTTTCAGGAAAAGAGAATTATCTGCTAAAGTTAGAGGTATAATAGCCCAAACTGACTTCATGGGGTGAGACAACTGAGCCTATTACGAGTGAGGAGAACTGCAGGATAGAGGGCAGGAAGGACAGACATCTAAGTGAATATTTAAATCATCACTGAAACAACTGTTTTAGTTTTTTCTCGTTTCATAGCAGGAAAACCTTAAGGGCTTAACTATGCCAGCTTTTGACAGATGAAAGGTGGCCTCTTCTGAGAAAGCACCATATTTGCCTCAACTGGTGTTGCTCCTGAAATATGAGATGTAGTTATTCTTTTGGTCTTGCATGAGAATGGTAGCTATTACTGTTATTTATCCACTGAAATCCTATTTGTACTTTCTTCTTCCTCCAGATCTTAATTTGATTTTACTTTCACATTACACTTTGTATCATTTTAACTTTAAGAATACCATATAAGGAAAAGATCCCAGAAATATTTTTTTTTTTTTTTGACCTACAAAAATCAGAACTTGGAAAACATTGGCTGCATTATAACCTGATTAACATCAGGTCTCCCCATATTCTAATGGGAGAGCCATATATAATTGAGTCAAATTCAACTACGTGCCTTAAGTTAAATGAGAGGAACAGTGGAATATGGGCTCTGGATTATGAAGCTCCAGGACAGTGTAGAGGCAGGAACATGGAGCGGGATTCACCTCACCAAACCTTGTTGTTTGTAGAAAGTAGACGTCAATATGAGAACCAGTTAGCCCAGTCTCTCCTTACTGTCAATCTGGGAAAGAAATAGGTACTTTGACGGAACAGCTCATTTTTTTGGATATCTACATTAGAATGTTGCAAATCGTGCCCCAGAAGTCCTTCTTTGCTTTGAATACAAAGGGAGCCAAAGGAAACTATCCTAGGTATAGATATTTACAAAGTTGGCACCAACATTTGGTCACCTGAACCCTACCCCTTCTGTTGGTTGTATTGGGTCTGTAATTAAAACTCACTGAAATAAGAAGACTTAAAGATATTCATAAATTTCTTAAGTCTTGTTGAACAGTAGCATCTAGGAGATGGCATAAAGATATCCTAATAACACAATATGCTACATAAAAATAAATAAATGAAAGAACTACAACGGAAAGCAAACAAAAAGTTACTGAAAGGAATTACACATTACTCAGAAACTCACTTGGCACAACACAGCTTAAGTCTTCATCTGCTATTTAAGGGTCATTTTCTGTTCTCTGTTTGTTTCTTGATTATTTCTAACAGTGTTACACTTCAAAGCTCAAAAATCCCCTGTGCCAATATAATTTTGCACTTAGTAGAATTAATTTTGCTTTATGGGTAATGGTCCGGAAACAAGAAGTTTCTCACTACGTCTAACACAAAAGCATCTTAAACGTTCAGACAAATCTTCAGCATTGTGCTACAGCAAGAACCGAACAAGAAGGCATATTTCTCAGGTCAGAACATTCCAGCTAAACTTCTGATCCATTAAGAAGCCCACAGGAAGGCAACATGCAGAGAAATTCTTGGCTTTGTACACAAAGAAATTAGAAGGCAAAGCCTGATAAACAGAGTCAAGATTTGAAGGCTGGTGTCCTGAACCACAGCAGCTTAGAAAGACCTATTCTAGATGAAGAAAATTAAAGGTTGTGTTTATCTTTTTGCCAAACAAAGCTTTAGCAATTTAGAAGTCCAGACTTTGCAAGCACAAAACAGGTTTTCATTTCTCTTTCATTGCCACAGAGATGCATCACCTTCTGCCATCTCAGTAAATCTCTCTTCTAATCCCTTCCAACACCAAGCTACTGATCTGTGTAACCTCACCTCCATGTCAGTGAAAGCTGTCCTCTCACAGCAATACTTGCAGCCTACATAAACTCTCTTCTAGGCTTGCTGTCAAAGAGAACAAAAAGGAGAGGAGGAAAAATACGAGAGGTTATCTTCATAACAAATTACTGAATAAAGAAAATATATACAAGGTGACCTTTTTTAGAGAACTGTGAGGGATATTACAGTTGACATCTCATACTAAGCCTGTCAGAATCACAACTTCCTGGACCTGAAATTAATTTCTTCTTTAGTCTCCGTCTCTTTGCCAGTCTTTACATTCAAAAATGGAAACATAATTTGGCTTAACTTCTTACTTCAGCAGGGATCTGTGCAGTTTTGTAGTTAAAGGTTAACTGGGAAGTCACTAGAATAACCTCATTTATTTAAAGTTAAAAAAAAGCATCTCTCATTAAAAAACTCTAATAGGCTAGGCGCTTTATGAATAATTAAATGGCGGTAGAAGCTGAATCAGGACTCCTGCTGTTTTTTTTATCATATCTGCACATAAAAGATGAAATTTTGGTCTGTCGTTGAATTTTCATGGACTTGGTAACTATTTAATTCCGCACATAAAGCACAACCTGCTTAAGATGTGAAACAGAACACAAGCAAGCTACCCTGGTTAGTATTGCGAAAGCACCTCAGTTGGAATTGTATTTATGCTCTACTGAAGAAAAGGATACTACAGCAAAAACGTTCTTTGTACGAATTCATGCCTCTCTACACTCTTATGTTTCACTATAGGAGTCAGCAGTACAACTGTGTATATTAACTGATTCTCTGAATCATCTTGTAAACAAGGTGATTTTATCTCCAGCAGAAGCTAATCCACTGTAGTACATAATGGTAGTAAAAATAAACGATAGAACTGCACAGCCTGATGATGGATGTAAGGAAATCAACACACAGGAAAGCTTACTGGGTAAAAGAATCTGCATAATTAGATGAAAATACATACTGGGCCATCTCGGAGCAGCATACTCACTTGCAGCAGGCAGGTAATAAAAGTACATGTTTTTCCTGAGACTGGTGACTAACTGACTAAATACAATCTTTCCACAATTCACCAAAACTTAGTCAATAACATATTCTAGAAAACCTTAAGCTAACTGTGTTTCCTGCCTCTGCAAGCAAAAAGGATTTTGATACACTTAACAATTACAGGAAAAGGTTATATCCATATCTTCCACATAAATGTCTTCCACTCCTCACCAGAGGGATAGGCACCCTCCAGATTTGAAGAATCAGTTTATTAGACACTCTCAAATCAAAAGATGGAATTTTGTTTCTTCATGCCTAATTAAAACATAATTACGATGGATATGAATCATATGGAAACTACTTTAAAAACATTTCCTGCATATAAAAACAAAATATCACATAACCATTGATATAGCTAACAAAAATGTCATCGTTCTCATCATGCAAGAGATGCATAAATCAAACTGCACTTCAGATGAATGGGACACCTGGAAAATTAATAAAAGTTGAAGTGACCTCAAATAAATTCTGGGAAATAGGACACTGTATACCATCTATACAATGGTGTTATGCTAAACTTGTATAAAATTCCATGACAAAAAATGACAGAAGTAAGAATGCCTAATTCTGCTTCTTCCAGACACTTTTTCCTGCTAAATGCATATTATCCTTTTGTTTTAAAGGTTTCTTAATGACTAGTTTTTCAAAGCAATTGAAAAAAAAAAAAAATGTAAAAACCCCACAAACTACCAGACCTTCACATATGGAAGAAGGAACACTACCTACAGCTGTCAAATACATCCAGCACTGATGCTTCAGAAGACCATTACTTGGTTTGGTATCATTACCTGTACTATCTAATACAAACATAAAATAGAACTTCTGAAGTCTAGAGACCTAATATTATGATTCACATATGACTAACATGACATTTGTATGCAATCTTCTAATTTTGATACATTATTTTTGCAGAATGTTTGTGACACAAGAACTGTAATAGGGTTTTGGGGATTTTGTTGAAGAAAGTTAATAAAGGTGTGTTAACTTGTCTGATTCTTAATTTTGCATTTCATTCCTAAAGGATTATAGTCTTCTATCTTTGACTTAACAATTATTTTTAGGAATCCTCTGTATTCTTATATTTTATGGAGAAGACCAGCAACACAATACATAATAGAAAAATGCTTTTGTCTCTCAAGTTTTCTCAGTGGTAGGTACCAACAGGTTAGTTTAAAACAGGCCAAATTTACATCGTATGATATGCCTCTATTTCTGTTAAAAAAAAAAAAAAGAGAATATAGAATCTGTAGTTGTTGAGGAGCACAGTCAAGAAAAACCAACTATAGCCAACGTGCTCAGACAGAGCAGCCATTCTAGCCTAGTGCTGCAGCTCATATCCTTGGAATACAGCAACGTTGTCAAATAAAAGTACACAAAGCCATATTTTCAGGTTCTGCAACAAAAACATCCCAGAGATCGTACAGCGCTATTGCATCCTTCCTTTCTGTAGGGCTGAATTTCCTACAGAACAATCCCACTACAGCAACCAGGAGCAGAATATGCCCAAGAAAGGCAGTGGACTCCTGCTGACACAGCCGGACCCTGCGGCCAAGGAGGTGCTTCTACCCAGTAGGAGAATCACAGCGTTACTATTGATGAGCTTGACCTGGACCAAGGGAGAGCCAAGAGACACACCACCATGCTGAGCCAAAGGAGAGTTAAGGGGATGTACGCACCAGAGAAGGACCTCAGCACTCTGGCTATAGGAAATGGTATCAAGAGGAAGCCTCATTCCATGTTTCGCTACCAACAGAAGAGGAAGATCTCCTTGTCTCCTCCAGTTCAGAACTTTCCCTGAGCTGACTCAATGCTCTGAGCCAGCGGGGAAACATCGATGTCTTCTGCTGATTTGAACTTACTCACAGGCGGATCCACTAAGCAACAAAGCCAGAGTGAGGAGCAGCAAGCAGGCAGGAGGCCAGGAACAGGGAGTGAGGCAGAACTGGAGGAAAAAAACCCAGGACCTCGCCTTTTTCATGGGGGTAGCACTGCTCGATCCATCTGGTGAAACCACAGCCTAAGAGCAGAAGGAATCAGACTGATATCCATGTGCTCCATATGGAAATGCTCGGTTGGAGAAACACTGTGTTTCCTTTGACTCCCTCTCTCCCTCCTGTAACACATCCTTTGGCAATGCTCATTTCTTTAATTCATTATTTGTGAGCATAGGAAAAAAAATGTTTGCTGAGTGCCAAGATTTAATTTTCTGGGTGCCTGCTAAATGGATTGAGTGCTTTTTCAGCAAAGAATCTTGGAAGTGTTCCATATTCAGTCCAAAACTGACAAAGCTAAAAGCACGTTTTGCAAGTGGGAGTTATTTTACTGAATTTCTTAAAATTTCAGAGTTGATACTTTCATAGCGTTCTTAGGCCGGATGCTTGTGTGGTAACCTTCCTCCACGTGGGCGTTTGCTTTGCAGCATAAAAACTGCATTTCTTCAAATGGCACATACACTCAAGAATGTCAGAAATACATACAAAGGCTAAAGGATTTTAAGACACTGTGTGCTTCAGAAGCAGTGGAGAAATCTTTCAAAGACACAAACACTGCAGCTTGATTTTATGTCCAGACTCTGAACTGTGGCCATGTTTACTTGTTGCCAGATGAGCAGGAAATTGTGATTCCCAATTCTGTATTGCACGGCTGCTCAACAATATATCATATCTAACAGAGACTACAATAAGGGAGAATAGAAAAAAATAGGAAAGAAAAAACAGAGTGAATAACATTGCTTTAAACACAGTCCTCCAGTATATTCTACTCTACACCTTCCTTGACTTCATTGAAAACATGTAGAAAATACTGTCAAATAGTTTTCCCCCCTCCATGTTGCATATAAGTAAAATATTTATCGTAATTAATTATGGCAACTCAGAAAAATGTTTATTAGGAAATTGTAGTCAGGGTACAAGTAGGGAAATGCCTGTATCACATGCTAACTACTTGTGAAACAAACACATCCTTCATGTTCCACCGTAATTTTACGTTTCATCTCATTTCAAGAAACAGCTGCACCTGCCACAACTTTACCCTTTGCTATGAAAAGCGTCTTGGCTCAGGCAGTTAAATACTGATCAGTAGATCTTGGTAAGGTAATTTTTTTTGTACTTTCAAATTCCACTTCCTTTCTTATTGTTCTGTTTATTTCCTCTCTCACACGATTAAGCTAGGTCTGGTCAGGTGGCAACCTGTGCCATACAAGCATGTGGGATGAATAGCTCCTACCTATTGTAGTACTCTTCCCTTTTGCACCACTATTTACAACTAGAAGGATTTCTCTGAAGTGTTGCTGGAGGTACTTTATTTCATCTGTCACATCTCAACATCCAGAGGAATATTTTTGTTGTTATTTTCTGGGTGGGTTTTTTTACATTTTCTTGACTTAAACGCTTTCTGTTTTACTAATGTGTTTACAAATTGCCAGAGACACCAATTGTTTTAATTGCTGAAACTGTCATACTGTTTGCCATCTACACAGCTGAAAAAGCCAAAGCTATGTTTCATTCCTACCACACAACACATTTAAGTGTGGGTAAGTAAGAGCCGTAGGGAAAACATGAATAAAGATCTCCAGTTTTTATTCTGGTTTCCCTCACAGGGATAGGAGGGCAAACTTCATCGGCAATGGAATGGTCTTTCTGGAGGTGAGGAGAACGTGGTTGTGTACAAACCCATTAGCAAGGTACAGTCACCTCTAATCCATCACTGGCTTGTTTGCAGACAAGACACCAAGCCCCAATAACTATCCCAGCTGAAAGAGAAAAATCATGCACATTATCCTTCCTTTATTCCTGCAAATTCTCAGGAAAATAAAAATCAACCCTGCTAGCTTTCAAAAAAGGCTTAGACAGCGTAGTAAAATTATGAATTTCCAGCACTAGAGAGGCCTTATTTTTATGAAATCACTTGGACTACAGAATCTACATCCTCACCCTGACTTTATTATTAAATAAGGATACCATCACACTCTTGATGCCTGCTCAGGATGCAGCTCTGCAGCATCTTAAGCTGCCCTAAGGTGACGTGCAGTATCACTGCCAACCAGATGTGCTTCCTCACATCCTTCTTTGTGCCGGTTCAGGAAGCTAATGACATGAAAGCCACCTAGTTCCCTGAACTGATTCTCTACCTGGTCATGACTCTTGGTTCCTCTGTCTGGCAGAGGACAAGACCATGTAAGTACAGGAGTACCCCAGCCTGAATTTAGACTGTTCTCAGCAGCATTATAGCACACATGTACCCAAACCAGATTTAACCAAGTAAATTTGGGTACTAAAAGCAGCGCAGCTTCATCAGCATGAGGATTTGGGTGCATTAATTTCCTCAGAGAAGTCCTCAAGAGTGAAAGGCAACAAATTAAGTTATAAAAGGATTGGTCTTTTATTTCACATCTGCATTAATGACCTGGGCACAGGAAACAACAATGCGTTAATGAAAGCTACAGATGACATAGTATAACTCAGACATAGTATCACTCAAAACTAACTGAAAGGGCAAGAATAAATATGGGATGATATTTAGCTACACAAAATGCAAGGTTACATGCTAAGGGAAGACTATTATTTCTAATTTAATGTGTAATCTCTCAGAAGCAGGGGGATGTAAATCATGAGATCACAGATTACAATGTGAGCATGAGCCACCAGTGTGATATAGTTGTGAAAAGCACACACAGTAACATAAACACAGGAGATATAAGGAAATATCAATGCCATTGTACAAGCTGCTAGTGAACTTCTTATCCTTGTTCTTTACTGTTTTTTTCAGTTTTGTCTATGTTCAAATAAGAGCAACACAAGGGTGAAAAACTGAATGTCATGGCTAGGCACCGAGCCAGTCCTTAAGTAAGAAAGTAGTGACTCCAATGTGCCAATTGCCTTTTGTATGGCATTTCTGCTACCTTAACCCTAACGAGACCCCAGTTAAAGTGAACACAACTGAGTGCTTTGCCATGAGCAGTCTGGCAAGCAGTGTGGGATAACAAGTACCTCAGCCCACAGTGAAAGCTGTCCTTCCCGCAGACGGTAGAGACTGGAGAAAACAGGAAAGCAGCCTGGCAGAATATTTTCTACAGTGGTTAATACTGACATACCCAGTTTGAAACTTGGTCATCACTTGCATTAAGAGATTAAAGAAAAAATTACTTTGCATTTCCATGCAACCGTATTTAGCCTTTAAAAGCAATCAGCTTGTCAAAAGTCACAGACGAACAAAGCTAGAAACTGCTATTGTTCTGCCATAAAAGCATCCATCACTAGCTGAACCGAACTCCAGCCTCCAGCAGCCCCACCCACCGCAAGGAAGATGCGCACCATCTTGAGTATTATGGGGGTGGGAATCGGTGTGTATTTGCATCCGCCTTCCCCTGCACAACCTCAACAAGCTGAACATTTCGGTTTGAGGGCGACAGAAGGACTCGGAACCTCAGGCAACCAAACCCAACGACGAACCACCCTCCCGCATGACACGTATACGTTTGGATACGTAGACATACACACACAGCCACGGTTGTACAGAAGCACACACTTAAATTCAGCAGTCCGCTACGTGCCGTGCCCGACCCGGGGCACGCCGCCCGCCAAGGCTCCGCTCCCTGCACTTCCCCCCCGGAGCCGCCTGCACGTCACTCCGCACCGCCTACGGACACGCGGGAGTCCCAGCATCGGGGTCCTACCTGCGCCAGGGGACAGGCAGATCCACTGCCTCATTAGAAATCCTCACGGCCGTTTCCCGGTGTGCCTCGTCCGCCCCTCAGCCTCTCTCCTCCCCGTGCCAGTCGGGCACTGAGACAGCAAACCCCCGCTTCCTCGCCCTGTAGCGAGCGGCAGGGCGTGTTTATCCTTCTTTTTCGATCAGGCGCGTTGCGGACAGCTCAGGAGGAAGAAGGTTCATCGAAGGGCCCCTCTGGAGCCGGCTGACGTGTCGGTGAGGAGCGGCGGCACTCGGGAGCATCATGTGAGTGAATGCGCGGCCCCGCTGCCCCGCTGCCCCCCTCCCTCCCTCGCCCCTAGCCCTAACCCGGTGTTTTCCGCTCGCTCTCCCCAGGTCGAAGGTCACCTTCAAAGTGACGCTCACCTCGGACCCGCGGCTGCCCTACAAAGTGTGAGTGGGGGGGCGGGCCGGGGCCGTGTCGCGGCGTGACGCGAGGAGCCCGCGCGGCTTCTAATGGTCGGCCTGTCCACTGTCGCACGGGTGGAAAAGGCGGTTTTTTTCCCCCTTCGTGTCAAACGAGAGGAGGTTTTCTGGTGTTAATTCACCCGTTTGGGCTTTTCTACCCTAGAACAATCTACTGCCATGTGTATCTTCTTAGGCCTTGATCTAGACCTTAAATAGTACATGGACACCTTTGAGAGGAGTACTGCCGTTGGTAAAAGTGAAGTTGTAATTAGTAGCTTAATAGTGTTGTCCAAAAAGCATCACCTGGTGTGCAATAAGCCAATAGTCACACACTCAGGAGGGACATTGCGTGTTTATATTGCGCAAGGCTGGGTGCTCGGTGGTTTCTCACAACTCAGGCACATCAAACAGGGTTCTCTGCACTCTGTTTATACACAAAACTTTCAGAGTTAGTAATTTTCCGAGTCCACCTTCTTTGAGACAATTGGCTAGTAATTTATTTACAATTATAATACTGTTGACAATACTTCTGCTATTATGCATGCTCAGGAGAAGGGTGTTCACGTGGGCAATGGTCTCTTTAACCTATGGGTGAGATTTTTTTATATTATAATGAGCTATTAATGAGCAAAGTTCACTAAAAGGACAGCCTCTCTTCACTGTGAGGGTGGTGAGGCACTGGAACAGGCTGCCGAGAGAAGCTGTGGGTGCCCCATCCCTGGAAGTGTTCAAGGCCAGGCTGGATGAGGCTTTGAGCAACCTGGTCTAGTGGAGGGTGTCCCTGCCCATGGCAGGGGGGTTGGAACTAGATGGTCTTTAAGGTCCCTTCCAACCCAAACCATTCTGCGATTCTATGACAGAATTTTTAAACATTTGCTGACTTATCAAGACAATTCTTGGCTTACAAGGACACTGCTGAAGTATTAGTGAGCATGTATCCTCCCGCTTTTGATAAGCAAGGAGACTCGTCCCCTTGATATCAAACCTTCTCAACCTCTTGCACTTATGCGGTCAGTCTCTCAGTGCTCATTACCTTTAGGAGTAAACCTTGAGTTTTCTTGATAAATTGGCAATGTGCATAGAGCATCATTAAAATATTCTGATTCTGATTAAACTAAACCCCTTCAAGGTTTAGTTGCTCCAGGATGTTCTTGGTAGAAGGATGTTAACTGTTCTTCCTTTGGCTTGTCAGCTTAACATGTACAAAGAATATCTGGCCTGTGTATAATACTACTGTCTTGTTCTAAAAGTTAACCTTCAACAATAGCAAATAAAGTAGTTTTTCAGTTTGTCTTAGCAGTCACATATTTACTTACATTGTAATTTCAGGTTAAGTGTGCCTGAAAGTACACCTTTCACAGCTGTCTTGAAGTTTGCTGCAGAAGAAGTAAGTAGAAAGTGATGACCTTGTTTTTTAACTTTCTGAGTGTTCCTGGAAGCAAAAGCTGTTTATTTGGAAAACACAATGGTTAATTCTAACTCTCGTTAGGTGTGCATGGACACAAGTTTACTGGTGTCAGTGGGGGCTTGCCAAAACTTTCAGAATCCTAAACTTAGAAATTCTTGCACAATTTACACATCAACAGCAGGTATTGACACATTTCCTGTTCTTCTTTGCAATAAATAAAGCTGTTTTGTATCAATAATCTAAAAATTGATGGCAGTGAACATAATTCAAAGATACTGCTATTGAGTAGTTAATATTTTAAATGGCTCATGTAGAACATTCAGAAAATTCTTTAGTATTGTTCAGAAAATTCTTCAACTCATCTCACATTCAGTTCCAGTAATTTCTGACTCTGGAAGACATATAGTTTTTGATTATAGACGATACTGAGATTAGGCACACAGGCTAGATCCACAAAACAGACTTAAGTGAATAAGACTTGGATAATGTGTGCTTTGCCTTCTGGGTGTTTGATCTTTCACAGGGAATCCACAACCAACAGGTGCCTAAATTGGCTGTGTAATGGTTTTGAAGAGATGCATCCTGTTTGTTTCAGTTTAAGTGTACAAATATTTAAGAGATATACATATGTGTGTAAATAGTAAATTCTCAAAAGCAGGATGGCTTTTCTCATCTACTCAGCAGATTTAGCTGGGAGCCTGTTGCAATTCCCCTTCTGGCTTTTTAGGGAAACTTGGGAAATCTTGTGTTACTGAAAATTTCATTTCTTCAAACATTGAAATTGTAATAAAATGAATAATCAGGAAGGATGATGGACTATGTGTCTTGAGACTCCTGATGGTGTTAGTGTTATGTCAGGATGTGACACAAGCTTTTAGTGGAAACACAGCTTGTGGGGGGAGGTTGTGGATTGTTTGTTGTAACTTTGGTTGAACAGAACAATATACAGAATAATAAATGCTGTTAAAGATACTTGCTGATATAATTGCATTGGGGTTTTTTTTACTGTGTTTTTTCCCCAGTTGTTTTTAATCTGAGCTAATGCAGCAGTACCCACACAACTCATACAGAGAGACCTAGACCTAAACATCTAGTAGGCTAATATGAGGGACCAGGAAAGATTGGAGTGGGACTGAGTAGTTGGAGGCACCAGGAGTGAGGGGTCACTTCTGGTGGGAGGGTTGCCATCAGACCTGTTAACTTTACCTACTCACGGACGCACTGTGTTAGTTGTTGATAGGGCCTCTGTGAAACGGATTTAGAGAAGAGTTAATTACTTAAATATTTACCTTTAGGATTCTTTTAGTTGATGTGAGTACTTTGAGCATCGACAGGGGTTTTGCTGTTTGATCTCAGACCACTCTGGATCAGTACAGTTTTATAGAGTAACTGTGGATGTGTGTTGGAGACTCACAAGAAATACTGAAAATGTGTGATGGAATGTGAAAGAGCCCAGTGTTGTTAATGCTCACTAGAGTAATTCCATTCAATGCCTATACAATAAACATTTTCGTGTGAAGAAAATGGAAAATAGGAAGCACGCTTTGTTAATTCTCTCCCAAACCAGTGTGAAGCACTTCGGTGTTAGCCTGTGGCCGTGTTAAATAGAAATTATTAATGAGAAAGTATGCTTGATTTTTCAGAATAAAGCACTGTTTTTAGTGTTATTGCTGCTGTGTTACTGAAGCTTTTTACATCTCTATGAGGCCAGGCAGAACTAATTGTAAACAGAGAGCAAACAACAGTGTTAGACTCTTCCCCAGAAATGAAGCTCCTTTGATCCTTTGTGAGCTGGCATTGCAAAGAATGAGAGAAAATGGTTTGCTTACATAAATGTATTTTGTTCCTTGAAGTGCATTGCGTAACATTAACTTATGGTGTGCACGGTGATTCCGATACCAGTTTCAGAGTACCTTGAATGAAACATATAAGGAAAAGATCAAATTGTAGCCCTGGATTTTGGACAAAGGTGCTACTTGGTCTCCAGGGGAAGTGTGTTGTCTCCTCAGTGGTTAAAGCTCTTGGGGCAGAGAATTAATTAAGATTTGGCTGTTTAGCCTTAGCAAGTTTCTACTGAGTTATTTTTCAGAGTCCTAAAGTTTGGCCAAATCGTAACCAGAATTACCCTGGAACAGTAGAACTATAGCCAGGATATAGAATGGTTGTCTTACGTACCAAGTTTCAGTCACAGTGCTTTGTCAAAGATTGCAGTTTTACCAGGTTTTCTGAATTACGTTCATTGCACAACACAAGATGTGTTCCCACCCTTGTTTTTTCCTTCTTGGAAATAACTGAAATATATACCAGATTTTTTTTTTTTTCTTGTCATCTCTAGCACATCCCATAACATGTCAAAGTGCCTTGTGTACAAATCACGATTGGCAGAGCTGGAAGTGAAAGAAAACTGGATCATTAATTGGGGAGGTCTCAGGAACTCAACCATTTGTAGCAGTCTCAGCCCTTCCTAATATATACAATATTCCAATACAGAGTATTAGAAACGCTGCTGTCTTCATCTTTTTACCTATTTATGGTTCTTTCCACAGGTGTCATGGTTTATTGTGGCAGTGTTCATGTTCTCTGATTTACAGTGTGTGGTATCTACTGGGTTTTTACCTTCCTCTGTTAGAGCTACTTGGTATATGCCTCGGGTACATTTGCACAATACTAACAAAACCCCTTTCTTACATTTGTGGGATTGTTACTACAGTAGTCATTCATTTCTATTAAATAAAGCTAAGTTTTATTCTTTCATAAACATGTATATATTTGAAACTCTTCTTTTGTTTTTCTAATATTACTTTCAATAGATGGGTGCTAAAATATTAGTTTAATGCACCTAGCTGCTATTCTTTGTGCCAAAAAGAGATGAGCTTATTGCTGTAGAGGTTTTTTGTCATAAACAGTGAAAAAGGGGTATAGTTGTTGCTATATGATTGTCACCTTTTCCTTATAATTTGACGGTAGGTATTGACAAATTTCTTTCCTAGAATTAGAGAAATTAAGTTGTGTGGCAGCTTCAATTATCAATTTATAAGGTTTTTAAAGCAAACAGTCGTCTTCTTTTTAAAGTGGGTGAGGTGGGGGCTGGATGTAACCCTCAAAGCCAGTCAGGGATTATCTACTGAACACACAACTTTGCTACTTGAGTACCCATTTGACTTTGTATCACAGAAAGTTTGTGTATTTTCAGCATGGGAAACGTGCTCAGCAGCCACAGGATTTTTGATTTACGTAGTGAACCATATTGCACCAAATTATGTGTAATTATTTCCAACGGTAGTTTTCCTTTCTGTATTATACTTGTGATGATTTTCATGTGCTGAGTATATAGCTGACAACTACTATTGCTGTTTGGCCTAGTATTTTGGGCTAAGATAACAGTGTTTTATTCTCTCCTAACACAATACAATATGGAGCAGGAAGAGAATCTTTACTAGTGCTTCACTGCCTGGTTGCCACACAGTTCTCGTGCACCTGCTGTGTAGGCTTCAGATAGTTTCTTCTACTGTAAAGCAAAATGGCACTAAATGAGTGGAGATGTCCACCCTCCTGTGAATGATCCATTCTCTGTGCCCATTGTTGTGTATCAAAAGAGGCACTTAACATTCTAGAAGTTACATTTTGGGTTTTTTTCAGATGGTTTAGTGTGAAAGATCCGTGGTATCATTTAATTACAATGGAAAGTTGCTTGTTGAAAAATAACTTGTTAAACTTTTTTTTTTTTTTTTTGGTGGTTTATTCTTTCACTTATTGAATTGGAGATGGACTCGTTCCAGGAGGCAAGACTCAATATGCCTGACATTAATTCCACTGTTCAAAACATATAAATTAATTACCTCCTGTTATGTTAAAAAAAAAAATAAAACCAAACCAACCAAAAAAACCCCATGACCCAACAGAAAAACTAAACCCATTAAAAGATTACTCCGTAGACTGCTAAATCAAGATTCCCAAAGTTAGTGAACTTGAGAATGAAGGCTTGCTTTCTTCAGCCTGTGATATGTATACATTAGCTGTTATGAGGTGGCATATTGTTTTTTAATTCTTACTGTTAAATATGTGGCTCCTACTTTATTAACTTCATTATCCAAATCTTGTTCTGAAGACAAATTGTTACTTTCCTCGTGGCCTTTCTACGGTGACACTGGTACCTAACTTACCTTTTGCAGAAATTACTGTTTGCATGTCACCCTGCAAGATGAGGTGATGTGATTTACCTGCTATGGATAAAAAGCTAATAGAGAATAAGTTAAAAAAAAAATCTGCTAATTTTCTGTGTCTGGAGATAAAAAAAGCCATTTTTCAGTATATTAATAATTAAGTATTATATTCAAGCATGGTTTCTGTGAGCTTTAGGTATTATCAGTTCACAGTTTCTGCAAATCAGACCTGGAAATCTTAAACTGAGCAATTCAAAAACGAGGAAAGTGCAGCTAGTGAACGCCATTGCAATGCACGGCTGAAGTGACTTGTGCAGCAGATGGGAGAGCTCTGCATTTCTTCTAGGGAAGCACTCAGTGTTGGCATTCAAAGTTAGCTGCCCTTATGCCATATAGAGAAGAAGATGAGGAGCTTTCACTGATACTTGCTCATTGCTGAGACACTAATCTTTTACAGAATCACAGAATCACTAAGGTTGGAAAAGACCTATAAGATCATCCAGTCCAACCATCAACCCAACACTACCATACCCACTAGACCATGTCCTCGAGCACCACATCTACACATTCCTTGAACACCTCCAGGGATGGTGACTCCATCGCTTCCCTGGGCAGCCTGTTCCAGTGCCTGACCACTCTTTCAGTGAAGAAGTTTTTCCTAATACCTAATTAGGTGTAGTTCATTGTGCTAAATACAAGAAGCGCAAGGAGTAACCTTTGGTCAGACCAGCCAAGTAGCTCTGATTGACTCGCACCCACACTGCTTAACTCTTCTGTCCTGTGTGGTCCAGCTGCATTGCCTAGTGCAGGATTTTTCTCTGGCCCTGCCTGGCTTCCTCTAGTCCTAGGAAATAATTATTTTTGGCTTCTCCATCTCAGTTGAGATCTTCTAAAATAGTTTGAAGCCTGTATGCAATGCAGCCCCACCTGAGAAGAGCTTTCCATATTGTAAAACTGGCCTCATATGATGCGTGTGGAGGTGGAGTACGGTGGAGACAGATGGTGGTGATCAAGGGGGGGGTGTCAGAAACCTGAGGAGGGAGCCAGATTTGATGCAGTGCTGTACGTGCTTCCTTTTGCAAGCAAATCCTGGAGTGAACTCTTCTCTTGGAGCAGTGCAGTTGGAGAGGTCCAAATAGAGCTAGGGAGAAAAACAGGAAATTGGTCAAAATTAACCAAGATTAGCTCGAGCTAATTTTTGTTTAAATCCTGTTAGATATAGCAGCTGCTTCTTAGAAGTTCAATTCCATGCATGTTTTAGGTCTTCCTTTATTTAGTTAAATAAGAACTAATATTTCTTAATTTTGCAGATGCTTAACTTTTGTATTTTATCCAATCAGTAATAATAATTGGATTTAATCAGTTATTTAGTACTGCAAATTTTGCATTCTGTATTTATTCTCTTCTAACACAATACAGTATGGAGCACCATTCTGTATTGGTGTCTAATCAACTTTGACTTTAAACCTTTATTTTTCTATATCTTTTCATCTGAGGGGAATCTTCTTGGAACAGGTTGCCCAGAGAAGCTGTGGATGCCCCATCCCTGGGAGTGTCCAAGGCCAGGCTGGATGAGGCTTGGAGCAACCTGGTCTAGTGGAGGGTGTCCCTGCCCATGGCAGGGGGGTTGGAACTGGATGGTCTTTAAGGTCCCTTCCAACCCAAACCATTCTACAATTCTGGGATTCTCATAACCTTTTTTTACCTGAACCAGCTGAAATTATAATTGCTTTGAATATTCCCCATGTATTTTATACTTTGTCTCTTATGTTATTTTGTCTTATTTCCTTTAGTCTTATTTCTAATACGTCTGGGGTTTTTTTTAGTTCAAAGTTCCTGCAGCAACAAGTGCCATTATAACAAATGGTAAGAATATAATTTATATAAATTTTTTAATAGTTTTGTAATGTTGTTTCAGTGAAGGGGTATTGATAAAAGCGAAAGTGTCTTTTCTTTCACAACCTCGACAGACTGCAAACTGAATTTAATACTATTTAAATTATTTATTTAAATAATTTAATAATAAATAATGTAAAGCATTTTTAAATTGCTTATGCATGGGATGAAGGTATTAAACCACTAATATTATTAATATTTTTTTTTCTACTGTGTAGCATGGATTTTCTATGCTGAAGGTTTCTTATTAGCTCCTGTGATAAGACTCATTTTGATTATAGGAAATAGCTGATTGAAGACTGATGGAATAATTAAATCTTGTTGGTAGGGGCTTTTTTTTGAGCTGTAAGTTTAATGTCATAAATTGTAATATATCTGTTTCACCTTCCCCCTTTTTTGTTCTCTTTTTTTTTTTTTTTTTTCTTTTCTAGATGGAATAGGAATAAACCCTGCACAAACAGCAGGTAAGTTACTATTTATGAAGCCCAGTATTAAAAACCTCAGTTATTTTTCTTTTAAACTAATGCACAGGACTCAAGGTTGATTTATATTTTACATTTTGAATTCTTAAATGGAAGAAGCATTACCCATCAATTGGAAACTACGGTCAGTGTAGTGTGTAAAAGGTTAAATCCACAGAACTGTTGTTCAACATCTGTTTGTTCAGGCCTGTGAAAATCACTGAAGGCACTTCCAGTCTTCAGAGCTTAGCTCTTTAGTGTGCAGTTTGAAAGAGCAATGCTGTGTTACATTTTACTGAAATAACAAGTTTTGGTGTTTTTTTATTTAGTTAGTTTTGATTTTATTATTATAACAAGCTATATTTTTCCCCACTGTACTTGGTCCAATAGTATTTGCTACTTTAGCAGCACTTGCGTTGAGATAAGTTAAAAAAAAAACAAACAACTGAGTTTTAGAGCAGGAACTGTAGGTGCTTTGGAAAGCATGTTTTCAAGAAGAGAGGATCCTCTTGCCAATGGCCTTCCTGTTCTCACCAAGGGACTCCATGTGAGAAGTCTCAGATTTCAGCTGGGGCGGCTTGTTATGAGAAGAGTTTCTCTGACATAAAAAAGTGTAAAGCTGAAATACGTGGAAATGTAGTACAGATTATACTAATGATGGTCTGTTGTTGGAAGCAAGCTTCTGTGGACTTGTTCTTGAAAAGCTGTACTTTTAGACGAATTTGGAAATTAGTACAGCACTTAAATCTCAGTCCATTTGAGGTGACAGTTGAGGTGGAGTGGAGTATCTTGTTAGGGAAGAAATGTCCATAACTTTCTACTAAGAAATAAAGAAAATTACTTTGATGCCTGTGGAACCCAGTCATCCAGTGAAAACTCTGAATCTGGTTTTACTCCTGCTTGCAGACGTGATGAACAGTTGATGGAGACTTGCCACCTCTCCATTTTTTGCATGAAGTCTCTGCCAGGTCTCCTTCATTTGGGCCCTCTGGCAGTCGTTACTGAACATACCACACCATTTGTTTTTCAGATCTAAAGAGGGAATAAGAAAGCAAGGTATTACCTGCATGCTTAGCTATGTAAGATAAATAGTGTAAAGTAACACCCCAAAAAGATCCCAACCGAAAAATGACATACAGCAAATCCAAAACCCAGACCAAAATCCCTCCTTGGTTTACAAGTGAACATATATGATTTGGATGTAACATTATGTTCAGCCTTACTAATTGATGTCTCAGAAACTTGCCAGTATGTTGGGATTGGTTTTATTCTTTTTTTTTTTTTAATTGCATATATTAACATCCCTGTAGATTGAACAGGTACTTGAGTCTTCAAAAGCTTCCCAAAATAAGATGATCTAGGAATAAGATCTTAGTCATCCTTGGGGATTTCAGAGGTTTTGTACTGCTCCACTATTTCTCCACCTTTCTGAATAAAATTACTCCTCAAGTATAACTTTCATTCTCCCTGCATGATTCCATGGAATAGGAGAAATGAAAGCTGAAAAGGCTAGGCTTAGTGCGTAATTCCTGTACTGATTTAAATGCTAAATCCTCAGTAGTTCAGGGTGTACTATGCCATAACTTTAATAAAACCACTGTGATATTAATGACGGAAACAGACTGAGAGGTGGGGTGAACTGCTGTATGCATGAGATTCAGCCGTGGCTTGATTCAAAATCTTAAGGGTTTCATGATGGCCGTTGCAATACGGATACTTTTCATCCAGATTAGTAAACCTAGTTGTCTGGTTTGCTGGTGTGACGGAGTTGTGTTCAGTGAGTTTTATAGGTCTCTTCAGTACCTGGTCTTGGCAGATCTCTAAACCCACAAAATCTGCTGATAACACATTCTTTTGAACTGGTTTTCTAATATTCGTTACGTTGAATAAGTAGAACAGTTTCGATCCCAATCCACTTGCCAGAAAAGTGAAGTTTGAAAACAAGTAGTTTTGATCCAATATGCTAGTAACTTGTCTGAATGTTAAATATCTTAATCCTTTTTGTAGAAACACTCTGCATCCCTGAAATGGGGTGCTTTGGAGAGAAATACAATTCTTCTGTTTTCACAAGTCAACACAAATGTCAGTAAGAATAGGTAGATGTTATTAAAACCTGAATACTCTGTTTTGTGCAGTAGCAGTATGAAGTAAAAAAAAAAACCAACTTCCATATAGTAATTAAATATTGCATCACTTTTTGCAATGTTGTTTCATTTTCAAATGTTACATTTAATAGAAGAAAATAGCAACCTGAATGACAGTCCTAAATACAAGCAGAAAGTGTTCTAAATGTCTAAGTATTAGAAAGTTCTGAATTTCATACTTTGTCCTCTTGAAAAGACTATCTTAATTAAGACGGTACAGTAATAAGTATGAAGTTTAAGATTTTTTTAATGCCAAAGTGAGACTGGCTTGTGCTTGGGTATGTGGAGAACCTTCCTAAAAGGAAAGTAGAGTTGAGGTTCTGAAGTTAGAGCAAATAAGTGCTGCACCAAGGGGAGAATTATAAATGAGTATATGCATGAATGACCTCAAGATAAGAGATATTATGAAGAAGTCAAACTTAGTTTCCTGGTCTTGAAATTAGTGGCACATAAGTGAAATTCAAGTATGGAACTGCAAAGTTTGAAAGGCCATAGATTACAAGTCTTATAATAAGACGTTGGGTCTGGTATTTTTATTTAAAAATAAGAGCTCTTTGGAGTAAGAGGAGTAAGATGAAATTCCTTGGAAACATAAAAAAATATATTTGTAGTATATTAGAGGAATTACTACAAGGGTGTTAAATGCTGACCTAACATTATTATCTTTTAACTGTGTATGCTTGTTTAGATAAGATTTTATTTAGTTTGTTGGTAACACATTCTGTTCTGTTTGTTTGTTTAGGAAATGTATTTCTAAAGCATGGTTCAGATTTACGAATTATTCCCAGAGATCGAGTTGGAAGTTCTTAACATCTCCTGAAAGCCTTGGAATGAGTGACATTGCGTGCAGCAAAGGTGTATTTATTTTGGAACTCCAACATGTAACTAGTTAATTGGCCTTTTTTAAAGCTAGGAAAAAAATAATTCCTAGGATTTGATTTATTTTTGAAACAGAGAGAACGTGTTAACTCATGCACGGATTGTTCCCTGACTAGAAGAATGGGCTGATTCCATTGTATGTTCCTGAAAGAAAGATGGACTTTGCTATAGGTGTAGTGACACAAGGGTAAACACACAGCCACGATCAATAGATATTTAAAATATTGGCAATTGTTGAGCCTACTTTGTGAAGAGGGGAACTGTGTTATGATTTTGCTACAATGAAATTGTTACTACTGAGCGTTAAAACATTTTCTTTCTTCTTTTTTTTTTTCCCCACCCCCACAACTTAGTTCTCTGTTTAAAGGAATGGTTTTCACATGGTTCAAGTATTAAGCTCAAATAGATGGGAAGTTACAGGGGTTTATTACTCCAAATAAGTAAGTAACCACCAAACATTCCAAAGTAACTGTAAGATTTAATTGATGCAGATATTTTAGATAAAGGAGAAAACAGATTTCTCTATGTTAAAACTTCATTTGATGTTTTCTGAAGTTAAAGTAAATGCAGTTTCAGAGAATTTATGACACCTAATCTTCTCACATGAAGTTCCATCAGCTGAGAAGGATTGCCTCGTAATTTGGGATTGTGTAGGCACCAGTCAAATATGGCATTCCTTTTTCAGTAAACTAATATTGGTTCTTTCTAAAAGTCTTGTTTTGTTACTCTGTGTTACATGGGAAACAGCACAGAATTCACTGCAATATTTTTGTTCAGATTATACACTTCTTGTTTATAAACTGCAAGGGGTAAACTATCAGTTGTGTATTTTAATTAAAGAAATTGCTGCTTTTCTTGAACTGGTAATCTGCTTTGTGATTTGATGTATTTAGCAAAATCTTAACCCTGTCGCATTTTTTCCTGTCCTACTGAGTTTACAGAAGGAACAATGGCCAATGTAGAGCTTGGTTAAATGAATATTATCACAAATACAACTGTCCTGTGCAATAATCGTGCTGTAGAAAGATGTTCAGATAATGTGTCAGAGTGCAGAAGTACTAAATGCTCTTCTGAGTGGGTGTAAATTGAATATATAGAGGAAAAATCTTCTGAAAGTGCTATTTGACAATAAACATTTTTCAATCCTAAAATGAATTCTGGATTTTCCTTTATTTTAATTAACAATTATATGAAAAAAATGCAAACTTTGTTTCTCATATACTTAACTGGATTTTGACAATAATTAAAAACTCTGCCCTTTAACCTTCTAATCAACATGCTTTGAGATTCAAGCCAAAAGATTCTTATTATGCAGAATTCTAGAGAACACTGCCCGTGAAGGGCAGAGTGCAGAGTTTCTGTTAATCTAATGCCACCATATAATTAGGATGAGCCAAATTAATTGCTTGTAATTTTTGCAGATCTCTTGACTGAATACGTGATAGTGGAATATAAAAACCAGTAAACCTTTCTTTTTTCCCCCAGTCTAAAGGTGCCATATAGTTTTCTAAAGGCCATCGTGATTAAATGCTGTGTGAAACTAAAATGCTTTGATATTTATGTAAAGAACGGTTATGTAAAAATAATTTCAGATGGGGGCTAACATTTCTTACGCTGCTACCTAGGTAATAACATAGAAAGCGTAATGTATTTGTTTGACATGCTGCATTGCAAGTAGTTCGTGTAACATGCAGAGGATCTGTTCGTTTGGAACAACAGCTGGTTTTCATAGTACTTTCTGTAGTCCTTACACCTTGGTCTCAATGTGGGCTCTAAAATCGGAACACAACTTGGTAAAGAGGCTTGGTTTCAGTGGTAAAGTGGACTTGGCAGATGTTTGCAAGTTGATTTGACGTTTGCAAGTTCATTTTGTCAGGTCCGAGTCATGTTTGACATGGTTGTATAGGAAAAAAATTAAGTTTAGGAGCAGACTTGCTAGGGCTTAGGAGTTGTCGTAAGAAAAGTGCTGTACTCTCCGACTTGTACTGGTTTGTCCAACCGTACCTTATGGCATACTTTGGAAATCAACTCTACCTGGAGTTCGTACTGTGTCTGGCTCCGGTTATAACTTGACTGATGTTAAATGGTTGTGATTAACTTTATCACACCTTTGCATGATAAAAAGTCAGTTTAAAGAGTCCTTTTTTTCTGTATTTTACATTTGTAAAAGGATGCCTGGTTTATGTTAGAAAGATACTCTGTGAAGAGAAATTTTGGCAGAATCACATGGCATTGATGTGAAAAGTCCCACCACACCAGAACTTCTAAAGAGCTGTAATCATTCTTTAGGTTCATACATTGTACAAGTCTTACTTTTCTCAAATCTATTCTTTGATAGAATTTGAAGATATCATGGAATGTTTTCAGGAGAGAGGCACAAGGATCTGATGCATTATAGAAGAACTTGGAAGACTTGGAAAATGGCCCTAATAGTAGTTAGTGCTATGGCTTTCTGCTTTATGTTTCCAATCCACAAAATCAAACTTTATTCTGTATTTTAGCTTAAAAGACCATTTTCCTCTCTTGGTGCTACTAAATAATAACTGTAAAAATTATTGACAGCAGGTTTGAAAACTCGAGAATTTTTCTTCTTTGTGTCGAGGTTGATGGTGAAAACCCACCTCCCGCTGCCGCTGCAGTGATACAATGAGCAGTGGGAGGGAGAGAAGGAACTGTGCCAGTACGGGTGCAGAACGTTAGTGGTTCTGAAGGTGCTGGAGGCACACCAGTCCTTTGTATGTCGGCATGTGGGTGGCCATCAATCAAAGCACTTCAATGGGCAGTGGAAAAAAAATCCCGCAGTTGTCCTAGTAGCGTTGTGGAGACTGTTTCAGTGATCCTGGCAGGAGCGCTGAGCTCCAGCTGAGTAAACTTCAGTCCCTGTGCAATGCATAGTGTTCAAGATTTAAATACGGTATACCCAGCTACACATCTCAGTAGTGAATTTCAGCCACTGTTTCTACCAGTGGAAGGTAAATACTGGGGAGTATTCACAAAAGCTAGCATGATCTCTTTGAGGCTCATCTAGGCAGGCTGTTTCTGAAGTTAATGGAAGTGAGAGTCCTCCAGAGAGAGATTCCGAGTAGCTAAATGAATCTTCAGTTCTGAATCACCCTCTGGAGGAGCCTTTTTTTCTGTACTGACTAGAGAAAGCCATTGAGGCATTAGCCTGCGGGAAAACCTTCCCCAACAGGCACTTCCCCCTCCTGTCCATATTACGTGTTGTAGCCTTCTACTACCTACTCACTGGTTATGGTCTTGATGTTTAGCACATGATACAAAGTTCCCAGGGACTTGTTCAAAACCCAGATTACAAGAACTTGTTTGCATTGAAACAAACCTGCTTTTTTTTAATGTGATATAATTAGTTGAATGTGTCTCTTTTTTTTTTTTTTTTTTTTCTATTATTTTTACAGCAGGTTCAGCAGCCTCGGTGGGAGTGTGGGGAAGGTTTGTTGTTCTTTACAAAAAGCTTTGTCAGGTTAAAATTAGTTCTGTCTACAAACAAGGAGGGAAATGTGTGTACTGAAGAAGAAAAATTCTACTACTTTTTTTTGGATTATAGGTATTTAAAATAGAAATTTATAGAAATAGAGTCTCCTTTATCTCCGTGAAGAGGTAAATGTTCATGGAAGGCGGATTTTTAAAGGGTTTGGAATGCATACAAATAGCCAGTAATAGAAAGACCAGGTGCAGGTGTTCCTGTTTATTACCATAGCGAAAATCCTGAGGCTGCGGGTGGAAACTGTCCATGTCTGTCACTGATGAGAAGGAATACCAGATGTTGCGTGCAAGAACTGTACCAACCTTTAGAGGCTTTTGATTGTTTTAATGGAGAAAATCACTCTTTGATTTTGAACAGTATATCAAGTTTGTCTTATAATCAAGTTCTGTTTATAGACCTTGAAACTAATCTTTGTGTAGTGGAAAGATGACTGTCCACAGTCCCTTTCACTGATTAGGAGACTTGGTGAGAAAGCAGCCTGGGACAGCCTGGGCATTAAAAAATACACAGGATTTGTCTCTGTGGAATTCTGCCTCAAAGGTGAAGGGCCAGCTGAAAAGCGCAACACCTTTATCTGCAGAAGACTTGGCTGTGATAAAGATTCATTGCCACCTGATTTTAAAAAAAAGAAATGAGGGATATGCTTTGTCTTACCTGTTGGTGTGCGTGGTCATTTTGCAGTGCCAGGCTCACCCTGTATACCTTCTCCTAGCAAAAGTCACAAGATTTTAGTAGATGTGGGCTATTCTGTTTGCCATCACAAACATCTTAGAAATTCAACTGAAGAGCTGTGGGCTGTTTGTAAGACAGTAAATGTGACGGAAATATATACCAGAAGCGTATCATCCACATCTAGTGAACGTTCTTGCTATGGATGATCAGAAATAGCTTGGCATGAATACTGATTGATGCTCCTGATGCTTTGTAAGCATCAAGCTTTACTTTAAACTGCTTTTCACGTCTCTTTTTCTGAAGTAGCTTGTAATAGTTCAGATTGCATTCTGGTTTTGCCAAAGAGCTGTTAGTTTTGTACTATGGGCCAAACCTACAGCTGTGACTGTTCTGGAGTATAGAAATAGAAACGCTTCTGCACTGAGGTGGGTTTATGCAGACCTCAAATACGTATGTGTGTGTAAGTAACTGACCTGTGCAGCTCTGTAATTCCTAACCTGAGGAAGCAGGACCTTGTTACCTTTTTTTTGTGCTGCCACAAATTTGTAAAGGCTGCTTCAAAATATTATTGATTATTAACCAGTTACTACAAGCCAATGGAAAAAAAGCAGTATGATGGTTCACTGTCTGTCTTGGGCAATGAACAGTGAGAATTCTGCAAACTACAATACTAACTGCAAACTGAGCAAATCACCATCAGCAGGTTGCTGCTCAAGAGTGGCTTAAATGGTTCTTGTAGCCACTCAGATGTGTCCACTGCTAACTTAGTTTTCTATTTCTTTTTTTTGTTTGTTTTCTGAAGTGCTGGGTAGAAGAGCTATTTCAAAGCTTTGTCATGAAAATGTATTAATTTCTTGCCCAAATTCATTGCTTTTACTTGACTGTTGAGGTTACTGGTACTGTCACACTGTTATGTCAAGCACATGCTCTTACAGCTGCTACAGTTTCAATAGAAGCAGTTCAGGTTAGTGACTTCCAGAAAACTGAGTTTCCCCTCTGTGTAGTCTATTGAGACACCTTTGGATGTTGCCTGCTAGTAAATACCCAGGTCTTTAGTTGATAATATTTAGCGAGCATTAAAATAAACTCTAGGAGGTGTGGCCTGTTGCTCAAATATGCATGATGTAGAACCATATCACAGGAAAAATGCTGCTGAAATGCAGGGGACTGCAGTGGAAGGGACTGGTCTTAACTGGACAGTTCCATGTGTGGAGACCAGAGTCATGCTTCAAATTTGATTTGTGGGGCTTTTTTTTGCTTAACTTGAGAATTCCTTATGAAAGAAGTGTTTTCTGTGCCTACGGCAAATCTGGACTGAGAGCTCCGAACACTGATACGGATCTGTGTGTGCTCATTTTCTCTCTGGTGGTACACACCTTTCTTTGCAGTGGCCGTATGTGTGCAGACCTTCCTCGGGTCAGGATAGCCGGTAGCCCACAGATTGCAGTATTTTGAGAAATGAGAGAGAAATTGTTCTTCAGGATAAGGAGAAAATTCAGTCTTCATCTTGATACTGTAGGTGAGCCCAGGTAGCCAAACTCCTAGGAGGTAGGGGGAATGCCCTGACTCCGAATTGGCAGCAGCAGAGTGAGGTTTTCATCGTTAGCAGAGTTCAGGGTAGGGGGTGCGCCTTCCAGGACAGAAGGATAGTTAACTACCAGGGTAGTTAAGGAAGTGAAGCACATTATATAGGAGGAGAGAGTGATGGAGCTGGCTTTACTCAGCCTGATGCAGGGAAAGGTAGAGAGGAATCTAAGTGTTGTTTTCAAACATTTAATGGGTGTTTGTAGAGAAGATGAAGACAGAATCGAGTTCAAGGTGGACAGTGAAAGCAGTGGACACAGATTGCAGCATGGAAATTTCTGATTAATTATAAGAAAAAAATATTCATAGAATGCTTGCGCACTGGAACTGCTTTCTCAGAGCAGCTGTGGAATCTCTGTCTTTGGTGATACTCAACATATGTTTGAACAAGACCCTGAGAACTGATGTAACTTTGAGGCTAACCCAGCTCTGAGCAGACCTTGAACCAAATAAACAAGAATGGTAGACCAGACTAGACTAGACTAGACTTCAGTTGGAAGGGACCTACAATTATTATCAGTCCAACTGTCTGACCAAACAGGGCTGACCAAAAGTTAACGCATGTTATTAAGGGCGCTGTCCAAATGCTTCTTAAACACTGACAGTCTCAGAGCACTGACCACCTCTCTAGGCACCCTGTTCCAGTGTTTTATCATTCTCTCAGTAAAAAAATGTTTCCGAATGTCCAGATGTCCTTTTTATCTAAGTTAGTCTCTGGCCATTTCTTTCCTAAATCCCTCTTCCCCAATTTTTTCTCGGAAGAGACAGAGCTACATCTTTTGCTTTCCCTTAGATACCTGCCTAGATAGTAGAGACACAGCAAAGCCACAGCTCTTCCTACCTGACCACTTTTTGCCCTCCACACTTCTGTGCTTACATTCTTGATGAGGATTACATTCTTTAACTTCCTGCTGGAGTGCAGAACAAGTTTGACCAGATGCAAATCAAAATCTTAGTATTCTCTCTACTGTTGTGTAGAAGCTGTGATGCTGTGACGGTTGCATGAGAAGTTTGGAGTCTGGTAGATGAAACATAAATACATGTGTATTCATTATGATGTAAATATTAGACATTTTGTAAATTACTTTTTTTAATGTTTAAATTGAAAACAAAAAACCCCACCATTGGATGTAGCTAATCAGCTAATGTTTATTGCAGTAACTTTCTAAACCACACTTTCCTCATGTGGGCAGGGGAGGGAATGTTAATAACGTCACTGTAATAAAATGCTGTCAGAGGATCCATGTTGCTTGAAAAATTAACCTCTTTCAATTCATTTCTGCATTGACATTTCCAGTTAGCAGTAGTGATTTAGCAGTAGAGACCCATTAACTTGTGACAAGGTTCTGTTCTGTCGCTATGGGCTCTTGAGTAGGATACAAATAATGCTGGCGAACAATAACAGCAGCTAGGTATCTTTGCCCCCAGCATGAATAGTGAAAGATCGTAGAAGCACTCAATGTCAATAAGCACCACCCATGCAGAGCAGATTATTAGTACATGAACAAGGGCACAGCACGTCTTGCCGACTGTACGGTAGTTGACGTTATCCATTATGGGTGACAATGAAATCAAAATGGTCCAATTATTTATGTCAGATTCATTTAATTCCCACTTCTTGGCAAAATACTGCTCCCAGTGAATATGTCTGTAGCACAAAGTAAGAGTGGCTGGAGCAAGCTCAAATACTGGTTATTCTTATTCCATGGCTCTGTTTTGGACAACTCCAACTCTCTCCCAGACAGACCTGTTCCAGGAGGGAACTGCAGGACAGTCGATGTTATGTGGCCTCAGGTCCAGGAATCTGTTATTTAAAAGCTGGTCTGAAGTTTACTCATTTAATTTAGATTTGTAATCTTGTGGCCATAGAAACTTAGGATGGAGATCTTCCTTTGAGTTTCAGCCTTTAGGATCAGGGATTGCTCAGGTTTTTTGCACCATATCTGAACATCTGTCTAAGCATCTGCAAGTGGCAGAGGAAAGCAATTTTAACTGTGCTTTTGTGAATTTGAAATTTCTTCTATTCTGTTGACATACCAGAGGAATTTAATACTGACAGAAAAATTTGCATCCACAGAAAATATTTTGAGGGAGGTAAAAAAAAATATAGAGGATCTTAAAATGAGAGCACTTGGGTGTTGCAGGCACTGACATCCCATTTTGTTGTTGCAGTTCTCTCCAAAATTGTGTTGGTGACCACTGCCCTGTGGTTATTCTGTTGCCCTGATTCCAAACACTTCCAAATATGAACTGAAGAGGTGATTGGTCTCCAGGCATCTCTAAAAAACCCCCACTGTTCTTTCAGTTCTGACCGTTCAGGATGGTCACCTGTCTGACATCAGTGATGCTTCCACAGGAGACATGGCTTTTGTTACCAAAGTAGTGTAGACTATTTTATCTCTGAATTATTAAAGTAATGCAGTTCACACTGAGTTCAAGCCCTCACAGGAAATATAGCAAATACATTTTATGGTTGGACTTGATGATCTTAAAGATCTTTTGCAACATAAATGATTCTATGATTCTGCAGTGTCTCAGGCCCTGCTCTAAAAATAGTTGAAGTTATCAGTTATTTTTAGCTATTGGAAACAAAATGAGAAGTAAACCTCTTTACCACTTTATGGTGAAAGTGGCAGCTATCAAAGTAAAGTATGCATTCATTTTTTCATATTGTGCCTTAAATGCAAATTTTATTTTCAGTTTGAACAGTGAGATCACCTGGAAAGCACAACTTTATGAAAAGGCTGCTGTGATATGCTTGCTTAGATTGCTTGATGACCTCAAATTAAGAATGGCAAGGAAAGGCTGTAACAGCTTCCAGTGTTCATCATGAAATCAAGATGTTTGTAAAGCTGTTTTAAGTCAATTTGCCTTGTTAGTGGTTATTTTAATGAAACCCTTGACAGCTTTTGTCTGAAGATTTGACATTTGATGATGCTAAATGCAAAATAAATTCCTGCTTTTTAGTGTTCAAATATTAGTATAGGAAATGCTTCTCTGATATGAGTGAGGGGTATTACTACATACTAAATCTTCTGCTTTGTACTTGAATTCATGTTGCAGTGTGAAAGCTAAATGAAGACAAATAATTGCTTCCATTATCCAAAGATGATGGACTGAAATACTGGTTCTGTCTGAAAAAGAAAGAACAACTGTGAGGTGAGAAATAAGTATTTAGGGTATCAATAATGTGTATGATCAGCTGCCTAAGTTCTTGTGAACTCTTAGTATTAAAAAATGAAATATTGTTACAAGCTGGATAGGGAAGATCTGCAACCAAAATGCACTCACACTGCTTTATTTTGATTGCCAGAAACAGTGTCAGCATCATTCTGTGTGCTTTAATGCAGAAGACTGAAATTACAAAGAATTGTAACTTTTTTAATACAATAATTCCTCAACTATTTTTGTTGTCAACAGTCTTGCATGAATTATATGCATTCTACATAGGTGGTATTTCCAAAGGGATCTACAGCTGTTCTGGAAAACTGTTAGGGGTCTAAAGATGAAAAAGGCTGAATAAACTTCATCTGGTTTAACTATTGGTCCTGCGTTAGTTAAAGGATAAGGCAAGAAAAAGTCTAACTGCACTAGAAAGTGTTTCTGCAAGCATGTTGTGCTTCTTTTATAGTACTGGTAAAAAAGATGCTGCAGTCTCTGGAGGTTTTCTAGTCCAGCGTTTTACTACACTTACAAATAGAAAGCTTTTCCCAAACTCCATTTTAACTTGTGAAAATTAAGCCTGCTTCTTCTTCCCCTTTTTCCCAGTGTATATTTAGAAGAACTGATGGGCCCAATGGCTGTCTGGAGGCACTGTTTCTACAGAGTATAGGAGAAGCCTAGTCAATAAATTTAGGCTAAGTGGACTACTAGCACAGGTAAGACAGATTCCAGTCAGAGAGGCTTTTACAGAAAAGAAACAGGTCCTTAAAGCATCTCATGAACAGCGCAGATGTGGGAGATGATGCTTCCTGTTTTCTGTAGATCGTTGGCTTTATGCTACCTGCAGCATTGCTGGTCATAAACTTAGGCAATTTAAAAAGCTGTTGGAAACTAAGCTGAAAAAAACCCTGTAGATTCTGCTTTAATTAAAACTCCTGTCAGAGGTATTCAGGCAATAAATTAATCTGAAATCTTATAAATAGCTCTGTCAATTCAATTAATTTCTTGCATCATATATTTAAAGATGTTAATCTTTCTTCACTAAGGTGCTTTTTTCACTTTAGTTAATGCTGCCATTTTCACACATCATTATTCTTTTTTTCCCAGAATTCTCTTCCCATCTACCTTTTTATAATTTCCTTCTTCCTTGTTCTAATCCAATTCAGATTGTCTATCATTAGCTTGTTCCATTCCAGCTCTGTGAATGGCATTTTCTCTTCTACTTTCCCTGAGATCTTTCCACAGTCTTCATTTCTGTTACTTAACGTAGCACAGTTAAACTGGTCCATGTTGCTGGCTTGAAACTTGTAACGAATAGCTCACCAACCCTCCTGCCCTGTTTGCTTTCTTCATCCCCAGTCTAGCTGATTCTTTGACTGTATTTTTTTCCCTTCCTGGCCCCAGGGCGAATTTGGTGTGTGAGGAGGTGCTGGGATGTTAATGTATTTAGCTGGAAAAGTCTCTCCTACACCAAATAAAGGTTCACCAAAAAAAAAAAAAAAAAAAAAAAAATCTGGCATGCAGAACACAGGCTCCAGTATTCTGGAAACATAATACATCCGTCTGGACAGCTCAATTATGAAATTAGCATTGTCTTTTTAATGCTTTCTGATTTTTCATGTTCTCCACTTTGCTTCAGTAGAACTGAGTTTTGTGTTACACAGAAGATTCAGAGCTGAAAGGCAGTTGTGTGAGGTAGAAAAGTAGTTTGAGGTAGAAAAGCTTCCCTTTGAGCATCTGGCAAACAGCTTCACCCAAAGTGAGCTTCCCATCCCACTGCAGCATGGTTTACTGCATATTTACTGGAGAATCCTGTTGTTTCAGGTCATTGATCATCCACTGCTCATCTTAACATCAGAGGTTTGGGAAATGTGTGTTCTCCTAAACACTGGTTCTTTTCACATCTGTAATGAAGTGTACTTCATTTTTCTGAAAAAAACAGGTACCCACCTACATCTGTTTAGTGCTTATGCAAATCCAAGGATGGACTCACTCTTTCGCTGAGCTGGGTGAGCTTTGGATCAGGCATTTATATGGTATAGATCAGGAGTGCTGCAGATAGTTGACAGGGAGACAAAGGAATACTAGTCTCTTGGCCAGAGCACTAATGCTCAGGTTTAGAGACTTCTTGAATCTGCTACCTTGCGCAAGCCCATAAACTGGCGAGCCATAGCTTCTTTGATTGACCTTGAGCAAGCCATAAATTCCTTTATGCCTTATTTTTCCTCTTTAGTTTTCTTTTGGTTCTTGGTTTTTAACTATTTGGTATGCTTATCTTCTATTTTTCTTCCCTTTTATTTTTTGTTTCTTGGAATAGTTCCTACTTTAATCACATTATCCTCCAAGTCCACCATATGCTATTATTTCCTTGCTAACTACAGCAGCTGATAATCAGTAGGACCAGCTCCTGCAGAGTGATGAAAACACAATAAACAGAGAATGAGAAAATGTTTCAGGCATTTTTAAATAAGCCTAACTGCAGTAAGAGACTTGTAAAGATTATGTTCATTGGGGAATTAGTTCAGGTAAAAAATTGTCTTTACTCAGTTAAGTAAGACAGAATTTTTATTAATGTAGGGTATAAAATAAGCTCTTCTCAAGCACTGAGGGGTCTGTCTTGGGAGATGCACAGAACTGCCCTCTTCTGCGGACAGCGAGAGGCTTACATTAATGTTTTTGACTGATTGCAGGTGGGACATGGGCTGGGTAAAATGACCTGACTGAGAAAAAAGGAGGAGGTGAAAATACAAGGGGGCTCATCTGCCAAGTGTCTGCATGTCTTGAAATAAGATACTGGTATCTCCAAACACGGATCTTGCTTCTGTGCCCCCACACGCATACACTTTCCACCTTTCTGCCTTTACACCAGCTAATTAGCAACTCCATCTACTAATTGCTGAGTAAAGTTTCACTAATCTTGAATAAGGAGGGCAGAATCTAGTAGATTGGCAGCATCCCACCTGAAGTACAGTGCAAATCTGCCTTCCCTTCAAAACTGTGGAAGCTAATACAGGGTTTGTATTGTTGGAGGGTACAGCCCCTGCATTTCATCCTACATGCACCTTGCAGGGGTGCACAAATTGCTGGATTCTTGCTATGTTTGAACTTGCCACTTTGCAGCACGTTCACATTATTGCTAAACAAAACACTTTGCAAAGCTGTGTAGTTTGTTGAATAGCAGCATTCCTGTTATTAGTGGATTGTGGAAAGCAACCTGTAACTGGTAACAGCTTTGTGGCTGACAAGCTCAAACTGAGAGTGACTGATTTGTTGCAGGAAACTCCCTAGCAATTAAACTGTGTGCCACTAAGAAATGCTAACTTAATGTTTTAATCCAACCTACAGGAAAGTGAATTAATACACAAGTCCTCTCTTACGGTTGCTTTCTGTCTGCCTGCCGCACTTGGAATACCTGCCCTTGTCTCATGCATAAACCAACATGTGTAAGGGGCAATAAGGAAACATCAGAGCTGGTTCTTTTCCAACTCTGTGACTTTCATCTCTTATACTTCCAGTGCAGGTCCCTTCTGCACGTCACAAAGGAAGGACTGTAAACTGTAAAACTTCGCACCACCACCAAGAAAAGGGGGTAAACCATAGAATCACAGAATGGTTTGGGTTGGAAGGGACCTTAAGGATCATCTAGTTTCAACCCCCCTGCCATGGGCAGGGACACCCTCCACTAGACCAGGTTGCTCCAAGCCTCATCCAGCCTGGCCTTGAACACTGCCAGGGATGGGGCACCCACAGCTTCTCTGGGCAACCTGTTCCAGTGCCTCACCACCCTCTCCGGGAAGAACTTCTTCCTGATATCCAATCTAAATCTCCTCGCGTTCAGTCTAAACCCGTTACCCCTTGTCCTGTCACTACAGGCCCTTGTAAAAAGTCCCCCCCCAGCTTTCCTGTGGGCCACTTCAGGTACTGGAAAGCAGCAATAAGGTCTCCCCGGAGCCTTCTCTTCTCCAGGCTGAACAAGCCCAACTCTCTCAGTCTGTCCCCATAGCAGAGGTACTCCAGCCCTCTGAGCATCTTTGTGGCCTCCTCTGGACTCAAATATGTTATGAGTGCTCTGACTCAAAAAATGTGGAGTCAGATTTCCTGGAAGGTATTGTCTGTTCTTTCTTCAGGGACTGAACAGGGCTACAGCCAGACATTTTTATTCTAGAAATGAGAGCTAGTTTATTTTGGAAAAATGTCTATTGCCCATAGTGAAAGCCCTAGGAATTTGTTATATTGGGACATATCATTGCAGAAAATAGGGAATAATATCAAGTAGGACAGCATGCAGTAATGGAAGCATAGATATGATTTATGTACAGGTGAAAAATCAAACAGAACAGAGTTTATAGGAAGCTGATATAAATTGCATTTCTGGTGCAGTATGTACCTCAGTCAACAAGACTATAGTAATGTTCAGCTTCTGATTCCTCAGTGAGCTCTTCCTGTAAGCTCATACATTTTTAAGGTAAGATTTGGGAGCAGTCTTGGTTTTGATCTTTTTGCTGTTTTCATCAGAAAAAGCACAAAGTTGATGAAATTGACGTGCATATAGGAAAAAAAAAATCATGATAGGGAGAAAAAAATAAAATCAACCCGCGGAATGAAGTTATTCAAATGAGAAAAGTTGGTGTGTCTGCACTTGTGTATGGAAGGTACGGCATGTTACTGTAAGATGGAAAGTAGTAGAGGAAGAACTTACTTTATTCTTCTGGAAATATTAGGATTTATTTACACAGAACTATGACTCCAGAAGGGGATAAAAGTGCATTCACTACGTTCCTAAGAAAAAGCAAGACAGAAGAATTTAATTAATCAAACTTTATTGATTTATTAAGCCTGCTTTCTGAGTAGAGTTCTTCATGTAGCAGAGGGCAGGTGAGAGTTTAATTAAATGAATGCTTCATGCTGTAGCTCTCTGTGAAGGAAAACGCCTTAAATGGCTACAAATTCAGTATACCTCTGCTGCTCCATTTGTCTCTTAAAAACATAAATTTTACATTTTGGCACTATGTAAAATAACAGTTCTAAGCAAGACAAACATAGCAAGAATTACAAAATGTGTATATATAAGGACCAGGCAAAACTTTCTGATACAATATTATTAGTTATAGCTGCCTGGGAAATTTGATTTCTATCTAGAAATCAAAAACAGTTTAATTCTGTGTACAGAAAATAATTCCTGAAGATGTTAAAAGCACAGGGCTCACTACAGGCTCTTCCTAGCAGAATCATTAAGCATGGAAAAGAGGTTTTTGTGGAGGGATCTCTCTGCTAGCATACATGGGCAACAAGGTGGCATCATTGTTTTATCAACGCCTCATCTTGCACGTTTGCTGTGTGATCGTCCATGAGATAAGCAATGGCAAACTTCTGTCATGTTTCTTAGGTTACATGACACAGTCATGCAGACCACGAGACCTCCCCACTATTCCCATCTGAGGAATTGCCCTAAACTGATCAGTCTGACCCAGATATATAGTGGAACCCAGAAAAATCCACTAATCTCAGGACACAATCTGATAAAAGATGGGGCATCATCACACTAGTTTGAATATCTGACCGCAGGGCACATTTCAAACTCCCATTTCCTATACAAGATAAGCTTTGTAGAAAAGGTAAAATACTGCAAAGATATGAATTTAGGAGTTCATTGCAAAACATCTGGATCATGGACCATCATATGAGAAATGTCACCTAGCATGTAGCGTCTGGCAATCTGGAATTAATACAGGCACTGCTGAGACCTTGTCTGCAAACACTCCCTGCCACTGCAAGTTTTGACAATTGTAGAAGATGGATCTGATTGGGAAGAATATAAAGACAACTGTTAAAATGATAAGGGAAATGGTCAGCTTACTTTATGAAGGGCAATGTTAAAAGCTGGGCTTGTTCATTCTTGCAAAATGAAGGGCAAGAGTGGATATAATTTCTTTTTATAACAAACACTAGGGAGGAAATGAGCTATTTAAGCTCAGTACTGGTACAAGAACAAGTGGATACAAAATCGCCATGACTATGTGTAGGTTAGAATTCAGGAGGTGGGCCCACCCACGGGCCCACATCCTGATCTGGCCTTGGCCCATCCCCAGGAAGGTGTGTGATGCCTAGGGCTGTTCCCAGTGCCCTTGGACTGCCCTACTCTTGGCTGGGAAGTGAGATGGGCCCTGGCTGCCATGCCAGGCCCTACAGTTCCAGGGTGCCCCTCCCCAGTTTTTGGCTTGCCATCCTTTAGGGAGCTGCTGGTCCTCACTACTCCCAGATGAAATCTGCACAGGATGAATTCTACCTCAAAGGCTGGCACTTATGTCAAATAATACTGCGATTTTTTTCAGTTATTGAAAAAAAATATCATACTTAAATTAGTTTATACTGCTATAGAACCCTATTGACTTGATGTAGTTCTTAGGGCAGGCTGTATATTTGTAATTTAAGCTATTAGCTGTAAGGGAATTAAAACAATACACCTTTAGTCTTTCTAATATAGCATGACAGTAATTCCAAATGTTATACAGTGTATTGTTTCATTGTAAATATTAGTTCAATTAATTTCCTGGTTGATATCTAGTCAGTGCAGAAAGTACCATAATTAATTATAAATCCATGTCCAACTAGGTATGTTATTTAATTAGTGTTTAAAATATTTGAAAATCTTTCTTTTAAAATGATCCACCATTTGATTGGTGGGTTTTAGGTTGTTTTTTGGGGTTTTTTTTTCAGTGGCTCTGATACTTTTGAAATATGGCAAAACAGTAACAGTGGGCAAAGAAAGCTTTCATTTAATTGTAGGATCTGTGAAGTCCTCATAACCTCTCACAATGAAGTGGCTGACTCGGTAGATATGGGGAGAGCAGTGGATATTGTCTGCCCTGACTTCAGGAGGGCTTTCTACATTATCTCCTGTAAGATCCTCATAAAGAAGCTGATGAAGTAAAGGCTGGATAAGCAGAAGTTAGGTGGATTGAAAACTGGCTGAATGGCCATGCCCCAGAGGTTGGTGACCATGAAGTCTCATCGGAGGCCAGTGACTAGTGCTGTACCCCAGGGGTCAGTACTGGTTACTGTCCTGTTTAACATCTTCATTAATGATCTGGATGATTGGATGGAGTGTACCCTCAGCAAGGTTGCAGACAACACCAAACTGGGAGGGGTGGCTGATACACCAGAGGGTCATACTGCCATCCTCAACAGGCTGGGGAAATGGGACAAGAGGAACCTCATGAAGTTCAACAATGAGAAGTGCAAAGTGTTTTTGAAAAGAAGGAGTATGGACAGTCTCCCACGCACTGATATTTTGATCCAGAACACCAGCAGGCTTGTTCCAAATGAGCTAGCTGACTCTCATACATAGCCAGTATGAGAGCATTCATTTCTAGAACAGAGGTGATCATGCACAATACCATGTATTTCCTCTCGTGACCTAGCTGTGTGATTAGGGGGAAAATCAACAATAATTCTTGTGGTTTGGTTTTGGTGTTCTTTGTGTTATGGCCTAGAGCTAGGAAATCATTCCTAGTTAGTGCTTGCATAATAGTCACACAAGAGGGAGTAAAGCTTCCCACTTTTTACAGTCTGTTGTGATGCACTGCTTCCAAGATGGAGGATGTTTCTTGATCATTGTAGGTAAATATGATTCCTCACACAGTGGGGTTTTATCTTGCACACTGGCTGCTTGGCAATAAACTAGAGAAATAACATCATAGTTCTAATACCCTACTTCAATTTTCTTTGGAAAGAAAGTCTATTTAATCACAAAACTAATTTCAGCCACATACCTACATTTCTTTTTATACTGTGGTATTTGTAGAAGGAGCACTATGACCACCTGATGTATTTCTACAGTCAGGAAAGAAAAAGAATGCGAATTGGTTAGAGGGAAATGCAGGTTGGAATTCACAACAGATTCAGAGAAATTTTCTTTTCTCTCTCTCAGTAGCTCTAACATTTCAGAGCAACAACCACAAATCCCAATGATATGCTCCTGAAACACTCCAAAGTCTTGGGAAATGTTTTAGTTTTATTTCTCTGTCACTCACAGAAGTTTTTATTCTTTGGGGCTATGTATGTTTCTCCACAGACTGTTTGTATTCCTTGATGCACCTGAACTGGGCAATCCTCAGTGTAGCATCCAAAACGTACTATATTGAAACATTTACCTAAAATTCTAATATATTATTTGGTTTCAGTCACCCAAATGACTCATGTCAGTTGTGCCCACTTTCTTTCTTTCTTGTTTGTTATGACACTTCTTCCTAGAATTAATGCATTTGGGAATATCATCACATCTTCTCATCCACAGTTACTATTTCTTCCCTCCATGCAACTGTTTTTGTTCTATCCAGTGTACCAAACACCCATGCTGATACTATGATGCTATCGTATCTAGCATTGTAAGTTTGGAGTTTATAGATCTGCATAGTGACATACATGAAAACTGATATGATGTTCAGCTAAGAACTCATATATACTGGATGCAAAACTTCAGTCCTTTCTAGTCCTTGCTGTTCTTTGAACTATACCACTCTGTGCTGCCTCAGAAAAGAAAGAAGAAACCAGGGTTTTCAACAGAAAAAATGTGAGTTTAAAAGGAAAAAAAGAGTTTAATTCAACTGTTCTGTGACATGTTTTTTCCTGCTTTCTTTACATTCTTTGTTCCTTACCTGTTCTTGTTGCTGGAAAGAATTGCTTGCAACTCTTCTTCTCCCTCCTCTTGCTAGCCTCTGTTGCCCTTATTTTTTGCCACAGGTTTCACCCAGACTCTCTCAATCCCTTTTTTTAGGTGACAGGCAGCACGGGAGGTTGGGATCATGTGCGTAACAGTATCCTGCTGCTGCTCCTTGCTTCTTATTTGTTTTCCTCTGCTCTGGCATGGACTCCTACCTATGTTGCAGTCTATTTGGGGATGTCCCCAACTTTGCGAGAGTTACCCAAGGGCTGCAGCCCCTCAGAGGTGGGGGATTCCCACATCTCCTCTGGCATGTAGCGCCTACTTCCAAGAGCATGCCTTTGGCCGTGTTCCCAACAGTGTCTCTCCACATCTCCTTCATGCTCCTATGTGTCTCCTCCATTTCTTCTTCCCCCAGAACTGATGCCTTTTCTTCAGCGTGTTTGCACAGAGGCACCCTGTGCTCCTCCCACAGCTGCAGTTTTAGACCATGACAGGCTGCTCACAGGAGTTTTGGACCTGGCTAGAAGTGGCAGTGATTAGCCCAGGGCTGTTCTCCTACAAAGGGATCCCTGCACCCTGCTGCTGCCAAAATGTTCCCAGCTATGCCCATGCACCTCTCTTCAAGGTGTTAGTAATTTTAGCCAAAAATTCTGCACTACTTCAGCTATTAGCTAAGAAAGAACTCCCATGACATAGACAACGGGTGGTTTCATGTTTTGAATGGCATTGTGGCAAAAAAGGAGATGTCTGCAGATGGGGAGAGCAGAAACTGCAGTGTAAACAGGCACTGGTCTACACTGTACACACACCTCAGATCCCTACATGGTCTGAGGGCCTGAAAAAGAAAAAAAGGGGGGGGTTTCATCAGTGTTAGGTTTTACAGCTACTTATTAATGTGGTATTTTATGTCCATGGGTTTCTGCTAAGTGTTCTCTGTGTTTGTGCCTTAGCCTGACATGCTAAGAGGAAGACAGGTTGGAAAGGGCTGAAGATAGTTCAAGATACTCTACGCATAACATGAAGCTCTTCAAGTTGCTAAAACCTCTTCTCTTTCCAGCTCACATGTCTAGTAAAGCACTTAGAAAGCACAAGCCAGCTACTCAAAGATACTTCTGAGAAGTGCCGGCTTACACACTTTAAAAGCTATTCAAAATATTACTGCTTTCTGCTTTGTTGAGGGGTTATATTTACATTTTTCGAGTGATTTATTTATTTATGGATATTAGAAGAGGTGAGAGATGAGTGAATGATAGAGACATTTTTCACTGTTATTGAAAGAATATGTTAAAAAGAAGAAAAATTCTGTGTTACTGAGAAAGAGCTGTAGGGAGAATTGACATCCAGGGAGTTTATATTCACATATAATATTAGTAAATCACTAAAAAGATAGAAGCATCACTCCTAGGCTTTACTACAGAAATTACAAACAAGACAGATTGGTTGAATCTCCCAGAAGGAGGCCAAAAGAATAAGAAAAAATCCTTGAAGAGAACAGTTAATACTGTAATTATTGAAGACCAGATGAAGAGGGTAGTTACCTGGTTAGCTAGTTCTGTGACATCATTCACAGCTGTTCACAGCTTCTCTATTGCCATCTCTTCCTCCTCCTCCTTTCTCTACTGGTTCTGCTCCAGCTCCCACTGTTTTGCACCCTGCATCCCATGGGTCCCTGGCCCACACTGGCCATCCTAGCCCCCTCACTCCTCCTTCTCTCTTCTCCATCATCTCTTCTTGCTTTCCTTTCCTCAGGTAGAAGGATGGAGCAGCTGTGAGAACTGTAGGCAGAGGGTTGCACCTGCTGTGGGGGGAGCCTGAGGTTGAAGGTGTTTATCTTCAGGGGATGTGGGGTAGCTCTGTGTCCTGGGAATTGACCTATAAAGGAAAACCTGTACGGTGTTGCAAACTGAGTAGGTACTTCAATGTAAGTGTGCTGAGGATGGGGAAAGCGATGTTCTAGGGACAGCTGGGGGGGAGTGCTGCATCCTGTGCGATGGTCTCCTTGGAACAGTTTTGCAATGATAATATGAATTAATATGTTAATATGACTCTTTCCAAAAATATCTGAGAGGACAAACATATCTGGGCCTTCAAAAAGACAATGGTCCTTGTCTGTGAATCAGAGGAGGTCTTGAGGTCAGAAGTGGAAACACATTTGCTTAAAGAAGCAAACATGTTAGAATCAAGAGAAAAAATAAGTGGGTAATATAAAACATAGTATGGAAATTATGCTTTCTTTGTAAAGCACTTTGGGGTCAGTAGGCAGGAATTGTGTACATAACTACTATCTTACATTCAACTATAAAACACACCTTTTGGAACAAACTGTGAGAGATGCTGTCATGTTAACAATAATTGGTTTTGCATTATTTACTCCTGAGAGTTAAAAACAGGCAGTCAATTTCCCCTTAAAATTAATTATCATAAACCTTAAAATGAAAAGTCAAGAGTCTGATTATGAAACCACTTACAGTTCAGAGTAAAGACTGAAGTTCAAGTGGTTGCAAATGGGAACTGCAGAAGGCTTTAGATATTGGAGGAAAAGATTGAATGATGTCTGCTTTAAAAAAAAAACAGGATGCATTTAGCCATGAGTAAAACATAAGTAATAAATCAGTTGACGAGTAAAATTCAGGTGATAAAAGAAGGACTCAACATGGAAGGGTCAGACCTAATGACCTAGGATCAACATTTACTTGTATAGGGGAGGAGTCTTGTACAGGCTTGTCAAATTATCAGTTTCATTCTTCTGCAAATGATGGATTGGTTTTACAGGATTTGAGGTTTCACCTAACCTAGTGTTAAATATCCCAAGGGAGAGGACTTTATTTATTTTGGGAGATTTCCATAGACTGGTGGGTTTAATTTCAAGGAAATATTTAAACTTTTTTCTTCTGCCAGTCACTTCTAGTGGTTCAGAATTACTTGGTTTCTATGTTAGTTTGGACTAATTTGGGACTCCTTGTTTTATACTTTTTGTTCAATAAACACATCACGAATAAGATAAAACCAGAAGTCTGATTCCAGCTGCCCAAGCAGTAATATTTCTGACGTGTGATAAAAGTTTCATACAAGCATACCGAGCACAGAACAGGAGACAATAAGCACACGGGAAACAGAAATAGATCTGTGGCTCACAATGAGCTCATACAGACCTGCTCAGCTGGGATCAGAGGTGGCTATTTTTTTCGAAGCTTGGCTTAAATCCTGCAGATGAGAAACATTTTCCTATTAAGACTGAGATAAGATTAAGGAACAATGTATCCCTGCTTTTGTGCCAAATCCATTTCTCTTTCCCCTGACCTCTCTGGGTCTTGGAGGTACTAAGGTGAATACCTGCTTACAGACGTCTCCTCGTACTTCTCAGGATATCAGGAATGAGATGGAAATACTCCTGCATAGTTCTGTTGACAATAATGACCATTATAAGTATGATCTTGGTTACTCTCATGACACCACTGTATTTCTGGATGAGACAGGAAGAACAATAATTGAGTTTTATAAGAGTTATTCTGGTCATTATTTCTTCTTCTTCAATTATTTTTTTAATTTTATTTTATTTGGTGAACCAATCTGTAAGGTTCAGATCTCAGACATGGAACAGCTAGGTCTCTCTTAACTAGAGAATGATTTTTTGTATGATACAAGTATTTCTACTGAACTAATTTAATTTTCTATCATTTTGCCTTGTTCTTCAAAGCATTTCCACACCCACATCCTACCACCTACTTTTTGTTCTGTGCCAGCACAAGAAGAATGGAATTGAAAAGCTAATTTTCTTTATTTATATTATGCAATAAACCAGCAGCAATTAGAAAAGAAATAATGAAATCTTCCAAGCTATTTGTCCAAAAATACAAAGAATTCAGTAAGGCTTTTCTTTTCAAACATTTATTTAAATATATCAGATGTAGTTATGTTACAAGATATGGATTCTTTGTAGTTAATAGAATATTTCTGTCAATTATCCTGCTTCATCTTATCATCTGTTTTATCATTCTATTGATAAGCAGAGGACTGTGGGTTTTTCCAAGGAGTCTGAAAGCTTATAACCTTTCCACTGTTCAAAGATCCTAACTTAGACAACATAATCACTGTTTTATCCAGTGATGGCATGGATAGTTAGTAGTATCTGTCTGCCAAGGCAGCAGGTGCTTTGACTCATTCATCTGTCTACTGACTCACATCACAAGCCATTACATTACACATCTACACACAGGTAGTTTAACCTGGCCCCGAGCGTATCATGTGCCTAACCCACTTAGATTCCAATGAAAAATTACTAATGTGAAAGCCTGGAATTTGGCTTTACAGGTAGTAGCTACAGAGCTGAGCCGTACCATTGCAGGATGTTGTACCTCTGCCTCCTCTTACCCATTACCCAGATTTGCCTTTGCTCCCTGATGAATATTTATGCCTGTAGTAGCCTGGAGAGCATGTCAGCTGACTAAATGTATGTCACTTAAAGACAAGATTAGTCACTTTCTAACTTCTGTTGACTATGCGAGTTACGCATCTAGGAGTATGGGAGATATTTTGCAGGTGGAAGCTTGATGAAATGCCTCAAATGATGCTAGATACCTATGCTTATGCAATTAGATTCTGCCCCAGACCTAGACTGATTATAGTAGATGCTCACACATGGACACTATCTTGAAACTGTGGGTATCTACATTTAGTTAAGCAAATGTACCAAATGAAGGTACTAAGGAAGGTGGTACATGAGAAGCTTCATGACCGGTGTTATCTGTAGTCAGAGCTCAGGGCTATACCAACAGATACCTTATTTGTAAAAAATTCCGGCAATATTCTATACCCTCAAACCCACATGACCAGCAATTGCAGATATTTTGAGAAAATGAGGAAGGTCGTCACTACTTTCCAGGTTTATTTGTGATACAGAACAGTCCAGGTAGACACCGTTTCCCAGTTTGTGTAACTATAGGAGTCATCAGCCTAATAAAATGTTATTATCTCTTCATTATTATTTAGCAAGTCAAATTACTATTTATCGTCTAAACACACATTTCAGAAGTTTATGACTGAAATGCTCAATACATTTGCCCATTTTATTTTCAATATACATGTGTAGGGAATATAAGAGAAAGTTGTACGCTCGTTAAAACTACAGCTGAATTTAATGGTGCTTTTTCTCATCTTGGATAACCCTATTAACTGAGTAAATTCTTTCCTGTGTTTTTCAGGTAATTGGCATAAAAATATTTTGTCAGACATAAATGATTTATTTACAGTGTATCATCACTGTGGGTGAGTTTCATGTTCTCTAACTTTAGCCATCCACAACTTACAACTTCTGAATTATTTTTCCTAGGTTACCTTTGTCATTGGAGAAAAAAACTTACAGCAGTGATTTTTTTTTTTCCTTAATTATAGAAGGACTTTATAATGACTAGCTCAGCTATAGACTTCTACATAGTAAACGTCTAAGATAGAATCATGAAATCATAGAATCATAGTATCATAGAATGGTTTGGGTTGGAAGGGACCTTAAAGATCATCCAGTTCCAACCCCCCTGCCATGGGCAGGGACACCCTCCACTAGACCAGGGTGCTCCAAGCCTCATCCAGCCTGGCCTTGAACACTCCCAGGGATGGGACACCCACAGCTTCTCTGGGCAACCTGTGCCAGTGCCTCACCACCCTCTCCGGGAAGAATTTCTTCCTGATGTCCAATCTAAATCTCCCCGCTTTCAATTTAAACCCATTACCCCTTGTCCTGTCACTACAGGCCCTGGTAAAAAGTCCCCCCCAGCTTCCTTGTAGCCCCTTCAGGTACTGGAAGGCTGCAATAAGGTCTCCCTGGAGCCTTCTCTTCTCCAGGCTGAGCAAGCCCAACTCCTTCAGCCTGTCCCCATAGCAGAGGTGCTCCAGCCCTCTGAGCATCTTTGTGGCCTCCTCTGGACTCGCTCCAAGTGGTCAATATCCTTCTCATGCTGAGGGCTCCACAGCTGGACACAGAACTCCAGGTGGTGTCTCACGAGAGCAGAGTAGAGGGGGAGAATCCCCTCCCCCAACCTGCTGGCCACACTTCTCCTGGTACAGCCCAGGATCCGGTTGGCTTTCTGGGCTGCCAGCGCACACTGCCGGCTCATGTTCAGCTTCTCATCTCCCAGTACCCCCAAGTCCTTCTCCTCAGGGCTGCTCTCCATCCATTCTCCACCCAGCCTGTACTTGTGCTTGGGATTGCCCTGCCCCAGGTGCAGGACCTTGCACTTGGCCTTGTTGAAATCCATGAGGTTGGCCTATCCAGGTCCCTCTGGATGCCATCCCTTCCTTCCAGCGTGTTGACCGCACAACACAGCTTGATGCCATCAGCAAACTTGCTGAGGGTGCACTCAATCCCACTGTCCATGTTGCTGACAAAGATGTTGAAAGCACCGGTCCAATACCGACCCCTGAGGAATGCTGCTCCTCACTGCTCTCCACTCAGTCATGGAGCCGTTGACCACAGCTGTCTGAGTGTGACCATCAAGCCCGTTCCTTATCCACTGAGTGTTCCATCCTTCAGATCCATGTCTCTTCATTTTAGAGACAAGGATGTCATGCGGGACAGTGTCAAATGCTTTGCAGAACCCAGTTCTTGCTGCCAACAAGGTCTGTTCCCACCAGGACTAGAATGAGATGCCTTCAGGGAAACCTCACCATGTCAGAAAACACGGTATCTCAGGCATGCAGTAAACACAGACATGGTTTCCTGATGATGTTTCAGGACCAAGCTGCTCTCCTGTTAAGACAAAAGGTCATTTCTTTTAACTAAACCACAATATGTAGCAGATGCTCTTGAATTACCATCAGACTAGACATGAAACTAGCATGCTGGGTAGTTTTGCATCATTGGCTGGTAAAGAAACTGTGGGAGCATGTCAGGGAAGAGTCCAAGCTTAACTATGTTTATTGACATGAAGTAAAATTGATTTTCTTCTGCCTTGACTACAGTTTTCCACAGCGATAGCTAACCTGAATTAGCTATTTCAAAAGCAGTGTGTGTTTTTGTCTACCAGTGACACAGATTAAATATAAGGTAACAGCTATTATGTACTCAGGCAAGTTATATGCATTAATAATACATTTACCGTTACCAGATAGCACATGCACGCACTCAAGCCTGCATCAGTGATCTGACTACACTAATAGCTGTTTTGTTATGACAAAAAAAGTCTTGATTTTTAAATTATTTAATATCTTCTCAGTAAACTGACTTTTACAGTTAATGTGCTTCTGGTGTTAGCATCCATTATTTTCTGAAAGCACAGAATGAAATCATGGAGGAGGATCCCAGGTTTCCTCTTACTTTCAGATAGATCAACATGGAGTAGCTCCATAATCAAATCAACTGCAACATTGTAAAATAGGGACAACATACGGAGGCCATAGGTGTCCAGCTCATTATGCATTTGCTTTCTACCTTTCTCCCGTGTTCTTTGTCACAAAGGATTTCAGTTTCCTGTATTGAGATGAAATTAGTAAATGCAATATGGTCATTCCTGAATCTAGGGGGGAAAAAAACCTGAAAAGCAATTTTTACTTTATGTGACCAACCACATTATTTGAAAGATCACTTTCAGTATTTGAAATGTGATCGCAAAAGAGTTTCCCTCTTGTGCTGGTTTTGGCTGGGATAGAGTTAATTCTCTTCACAATAGCTAGTATGAGGCTCTGCTTTGGATTTGTGCTGAGAAGAATATTGCTAACACATTGCTGGTTTAGTTGTTGCCAAGCAATGTTTACATTAAGCCAAGGACTTTTGCAGGTTCTCATCCTGCACCTGTTTTTCCAGCTTCTTCTCTACACATTATTACCATTATTATTCATTGTAGTAGTATTTTCATTACATATTATTATCACTAGTAGTAGTAGTATCATTATTTTATTTCATTTATTTTCAATTGTTAAACTGTTCTTATCTCAACCCATGAGTTTTTTACCTCTTTCCTCTCATTCTCTTCCCCATCCCACTGGGAGAGGGGTGAGGTGAGTGAGCAGCTGTGTGGTACTTTGTTGCTGACTGAGGTTAAACTGCAACACTTCTTTAAGAAAAAAGAAAATCTGTAGCCAATCTTTTCTGATGGATGCAGATTTCTCTCTGTATAATGAGCATGAATTCACACACCATGCGCATAAAATGAAAATGTTACCAGAAAACACTGATGTATATAATTGTTAAAGATAATCCTAAAAATTCTAGTGGAAGGTGTCCCTGCCCATGGCAGTGGGCTTGGAACTGGATGATCTTTAAGGTCCCTTCCAACACAAACCATTCTATGGTTCTATGATTTTTTTTTTCCCTGAATAGGTATTTGACTGAAGCTGATTATGTATTTCCAACAAAATCTTTCAGCAAGGTTGAGGGACAAAGCTGAAGGATGGCCACTAACAATATGGTGAGAACTTCTTCAGGCACCACAAGCTTTGCAGCAATGGCAGATGTGATGTTATGGGGAATTTTATGGTTAAGAACATGCTTTTTGTTATGTTATGTAAATCACAGTTCACACGTGTTAAAGAGAAACTGATTTTAGTAAATCTCCAAAGGATCCATCCTCTAGCTTAATTACTCCCAGCATTAACAAGACCTTCCTGGTGTTACCCTTGAAATGTGGTACCAACTTTGGCTTTTGCAATGTACATGAGATGTTTTGAGCAAGTCATTTCACTCAAACTTTCCATGGAAAACTAAAACCTGCATGTTTATCATTTTCTCTGTATCAAATGTGAGACACTAAGGTCTGATTTTCAGATAGATTAAGTCAATGGCAATTGCAAATGAAGTCATGTCACATAATGTGTCTTACAAACTCATATGCTCTGAAAAACAAGATTCTAATTATTTCCAAATTGTCATTCAAAATTAGTGAAAACATTGCATCTTGTATTCTTCATACCTTAGTTCCTGAGGCATAAACCTGAGGTTAATATCACCTCTTACTGCTCTGAAGTTTTCAAATTGTATTGTGTTAGGGCATAGAGCTATCTACACAACAATAAGAAGAAAATGAGCATAACTACTCATTAATTTGAATATAGTAACTATTCACTGTTGTGCAAGAAATGAAGGCTGGTGACCTTTCGATAATATGCAGTCATATACTTACAGACAAAATTGTTAAAAAGAAAATTCTGGCAGTCTTCATTCTGTCACTTCCCTGCTTTTGAATACTCGGCTTTGTAATTCTAATCTTGTTCTTTTGATGTGGGGGTTGGGGTTTTTTTGTTCTGCAGTTTCAGCTGCTAAGACAATACACTCAGCATGAAGGCTCTGTTTTCGTATGATGACATGCAGGAATTTTATGTCATCTTAGGACATGGTTTTAGTAAGAGACAAAGAGAGAAAAAACAGTGGCCTTTCTTTAGTACCCATGCAGACCATCTCACCTCCTCTTTGTCTGAATGAGTGGACAATTCTTTGAGGGAATACAGTTCTTTTCTCACAGGACAAGTGTTCTCTGGTAAATGGAAGTTGAAGAGCATTGCTTGGTTGGATTGGTTTTGTTTGACTGATTGTTTCTGGGTATTTCTCTTAGTTCCAGCACACGTACAGACTCGCGCGCATGGAACCTACCACTCATTCTCTGTTTTCTAATAATGTGGTTGTGCTATACTTTGTAATGTATAATGTGGTTAGAAAAACCAAATCCAGTGCTTTTCTCTCTGAAACTAGTGCTCAAACTGTTAGGGTGCAACTCAAGCTATCTTTCATTTATTTTGAAGTTCAAAAGGATAGTTTTAAATTTATTAACTTAATTATGATTGAAATAAAGTCTCCCAGTGCTTGGGTTAGGGCTGTGATATAAGTGATGAGTTCTATGTCTTTCTTCAATCTTAAAGGGATCTGCTGCCATTTTCACTGCAGACCTTGTTCCTGCCACTCCATGTCAAGTCTTTGGAAACCATCTGGTGGATAAGACATTATGAAAACAAGGAGGATTTGGTTGGAAAGTACGCTAGGACTGAGGTGCTTGGATGGAAAAGTTCTGAACAGATTGCAGCCTCACAGGAAATGTCAGCTTGAAGCAGAGCACAGATGCCTCTGGCAGTCAGCTGAGACAAATATTTAAGACACATATAAGGTATTATCTAGGCCCGAATTCACCCCCAACTTTTCTCTCTCCATCCTTTTTGGGTTTATTGTCCCCTATTCTGTGACATGAATTTGCAGTGTTGTAGGTGGGTTAAATTTCCCAGACGTGCCACCTGTAGGTCAGGTTGGCTGTAGAGAGCACACGAGACCTTCAGCAACCTCTGCTGACGTTGTTGGCTCCACTAACAGAGGCAAGCTGGAGAGTGGACTGCGAATCGAGGAGCCAGGGGTGCTTGTCACAGCCTTTGTGCAAAGAACGCTATGGCTGTATTAACTTAATTCTTGTTGGTTGGTCTCATCTCGTCTAAGCCACTGTAGTTTACAAAGTGGGTACAGCTGCCTTTTCTCAGTCCAGCAGTGTAATAGTTTAGGCTGCCTACTTTAAAAAGCATTTCTCTCTAGTGGTCTTTAGCAGACAGAACATATTGCCAAGCTAGATACATCTTTACATTTTGAGTCTTTTTGAACTGCTTGCAGCTCTGAAAAAAACACATTATTTTGCACGTGATTAGTAATGTTTTGTGGCCCATGCTTCCTACATGGCATGTGAAACACCACACTCCTGACTTACAGGCTGCATTTAGAAGAGTCCAACGTAGCTAATTGGAATCAATGTGTGTACCCCCATAAATTATTAACTGAATTTTGTTCATCATGGTGAGTACTTTCAATCACAAATATTCAGGATGTACTGGTATCCTAGATACAAAAGGGGCTTAATGATGTCAATCTCAATTCATATTGAATCTTTCCATGTGAAACCCACACAAATAGCAAATAAAAATCCTTTATTCCCCAGGCCCATTTCAGAAAGAAAATAGTGATATAATGGCACTCTGATAAAAACATTCCAGAAAAAGCAGCTAAAGCCATAATTTCTTCAAATTAATGGCATTCAACTTTGTTCCTTGTGGGGAGTTTTAGGTCTTATTCTTGAATAAGTCATTGTGCTAAAATTTCAGGTCATTGAGAAACCACCACTTTAGTATCTGTTAGCTTCAGACCCACACATGAACCCCATCAGTCTTAGTTACTTGTTAGGTATAATTAATTTTGAAAGTGCACCATGCTGAATAAACCATATGACACGTTACACACTTTACAGTTATTTGTATCCATCTCCCATTCACTCTTTTTTTTTTCTTTTTTCTTTTTTTTGTGGAGCAGCATGTTAATCCATCCTAAAGAAAGAAGAAAAGGTCAAGAAAAACATCAGTGACTGGAAAATAAAATTGCCTTGTTAAAATAAAATGAGCCACAAGTTTCTGGCAGTAATCAGAGATATTTGACAGTGGAGCCTGAGATGGTGAGGTCCAGGCATTTGAGAACAGGCCAAAGAACAAAGGAGTGAACAAAGGAGTCCTGAATCCCGGTATTACTGAATATACACTGAGAGAGATTGCCCATAAGAAGTCAGCATTTATTAAAGAAAAGACAAGTTTGCTAAACAGTCCATGTTTCATTTTAAAAGCACAGTTTCAGGTATTCTTAAGCTGGGCTGAGCCTTACAAGCCTTTGAAAAATTTGCCTCATGTCAACACCCCAAATGACAGCAAATCCAGATCCTCACAAAAATTGAAAGGTACTTGGAGTTAACATTCCAGCTTACATTCAGATCAAATTTGTCTTCAACACAATAAAAAATAGCTTGGGGGCATTTCTCCCAAACGAGCACCACATGAAAAGCTGTACTTCCGTATGATTCGGGGTCAAGGAACAAATTATTTGCAATGAGCCACACTGGTTTGCCTGGTCTGCAAGCTATGAAAAGCATGTGATGGCTCTGTAACAATGCAGCTTCGCTGCCATTACATGACCAGACACTACAGCAAGTGGTGTTAGCAGGGGTAAGCAACATAAAAGCCGAGTATAGCCCAAAGGTAATTGACCCTGCCTCCTATAAGCACGTTGGTAATAATAATTCTACTTGTTCTCTACAGAGCTCCCCCCCCCACCATACACAAACAAAACCCACTCCCTTCTTTTAAAGAGAGCTTCAAAAGTTTGTGACTCACAGAAATGGTCTAATTTCCAGTTTTCTTACAAAGATGAAATTTAAACAAGCCCTAATCTGCAGATTTATGTATATCTTTACTCAACACTGCGTTCCACTGAAATGGAGATTAAATGCTGTGTGTATAGTTAAGCACATGCATAAAATCTTTGTTACGTCAAAACCTTGCTTATTTTTTCAGACTACACTCTTGCTTTTTAAAGTAGTAAGAGATGGTAGTTTAAACAAGGATTTTAAGTGGGTTTAAAAGGGACATACATGAAACTGAGTTTTACTTTGAAATGTTGTATAAGATTCCTGTCTACATACCCATACAATTTTAAATAAAAGGAAATTGTCTCCTAAATTGCTGCAAACAGAAACTACAGAGCTTTGCAGATCTTGGATGAGGTGTTACTCCCCATCGTAGCTAGGGTAAAAGGTGGTCCTGTCACTGTGGTGGGTAAAAGGGTTAAAGCAGTATTTATGGTATCTGTTTAGCTGCAGATGAGAATTACTAGATGTTATAGGAGACAGCTGTAAGAGAAACCTTCAAAGGTGTCATGCACATAATGGCTCACAAAACGTCCTGGAGACACAGACTGGATGAGGAAGAGAGACATTTTAAAGACAAGATCCCAGTCCATGCATGAAGGAAAATGCTATTATTTATAGGTTACATAAATATAGGTAGCTTGACCTTCTCTCAGACTTCACATCCTTCCTTAAAATGCCATATCTTCACAGACAAAGGTCTCTAGCTGGCCTAAAAATCGATTGCCATGTCTAATTTCCAGCATCCAGGCCACAGTCCTGCAGCAGTGGAAGCAGCTCCATGGTAGCATTGCTAGTAGCCTGGCTGTTCACACCTAAGCCGGCCAGGAGGGGAGGTGATTTCCCCCCTCCCTTCCTCCCACTTTTCTGAGTGTAGAGCTTGGGACACAGCCAGTGCCTGCTGGTTGGGCTCCTCTCCCAAAGCGCTCCTGAGCTTCCCATCATTCTGGTCTCCCTCCTGCTTGCAGTGGGTGAGGATTCCTCCAAGTAGCACAGTTTCCCAGTAATGAATCACTGTTCTACAAGAACATTACAGGCTCTTTATTATTTTTTCCCTCCTGTGCATCTGTTTTCTTGCACTGTGTGATATGCATTTGTCCATATTTAACCCCTCTGCTTGTGCATGGGAGATCTGCTGGCAGATAGAAGCAGCAGAGAGCTGCTAATGCCAAAATCCTTCCTGCATTCAGAAAGGAGCTGATTCACAGTAAAAAGGTCTGGATGCCAGTCAAATATGAAGCTTAATTGATTAACATCTAATTGGTGTCAATAGACCTATATAGGACTATACAACCAGCAGAAGAGTATCAGGAAGAAGTGGGATCAAGGGACAAGCACTACCCTGGGACTTTTAACAGCTGAGGTTTAATAAGACGTAAAAGTGGTTTAGAAGTCATACTGACACCCCCCTCCACAGCTGCACTTTTCTACAAGTCTAAATGCTGCTCATATTCCAAGGCCTCGGCTCTGATGTGTCCTGATGTCTTGGTTTTTTTCCAGTTGTCTCCGTCTTTTAAAGCTCAAAACTCTTTGGTTTCATTTGTAGAGGAAGAGGTGAGTTGCTGAAAAAAGTGGGTGAGAACATTGAACTGAAATTACTCTCTCAGCGGTGATGTTATTGCTCTCTGCAACTACTTGAAAGGAGGTTGCAGAGAGGTGGGTGTTGGTTTCTTTTCCCAAGTAACAGGTGATAGGACAAGAGGAAGTGGCCTCAAGTTGTGACAGAAGAGGTTCAGATTGGATATTAGGAAAATTTCATTCACAGAAAGGGTTGTCAGGCACTGGAACAGGATGCCCAGGGAAGTGGTGGAGTCACCATCCCTGGAGGATTTGAAAAACTTGTAGCTGTGGCGCTTAGGGACATGGCTTAAGGATGGACTTGGCAGTGTTAGGCTTATGGTTGTACTTGATCTTAAAGTTCTTTTCCAATCTAAACTATTCTATGATTTCTACTTTCCCTTATGGTAATATTTAAATCAATCCTTAAGGATATACTGCAGAAAAGGGGCAACTTTCCTCACACAAATGTCAGAATCACATAATACCTTTTCAGGATGACAACGAACTTCACTTTGTTCATGTCCCTATTGAAGGCGAGAATGTCTGCAGAGCATGCGATCAGTAAGAACTGGCCACAGTGTGTCTAAAGCACACTGGAAATAATAAAATAATTTAAGTTACTGCTACTAGAGCTACCGCTACCAGTTTGAGCAGTGTGTTTGGGGGTGATTCTATTCTCAGGACAAGCAATTTAAAATATCTGAAGAAAGGTTTATGTTCCCAGATATGGGTGCGACGTTAAAGGTAGAGAAAGAAGAATGGACATTACCTTCATAAGACATTCTGGAGGCAGGAATAAGTAACAGAGGAAAAGAACCATTTGGGGCAGGGGGCAGGGGATTTTTGTTGTCGGCAAAATGATGCACAATTATGAAATTTAAAACTGACAGCTGTATTGAGACAGTATCTCTGCTTGCAGAACAATTCTTCCAAGAAAAAAAAGAAGCATCTACTTTTCTTATTAATCTGAATTAAATTCTTGTGTTTAGAGGGAGATTCAGTCTCTTCAACCACTGCTGGTATGAGTCAGTCCCAGTGTCTCTAGAGATTCCTTCTGCTGCATAATCCCACTGCAGCCTTCCTCTGGAACAGAGAACTTTGCATAAGAGCTGTAGCACAGTTATTCCTTTTTTTTTTTTTTTAATGAAAATTTTAAGGAAATGTGCCCAGACGTCTGGCCAAGCAATAACCTCACCTACATGAAGTAACTAATAAGCCATTTGCCACTGTTAACAACTCATTGCACAGCTTTATACGGAGATAACTCAACCAAGTACAGGTCTTCAGTCTTACATCTCCTGGTATACAATTATGTGCCAAAGGAATATAATCCTTTGCAAAAAAGCAATGAGGTGAGACCAGCTTTGAATCTTACAAACACAGATTTTCCATTTTAACTGTGTATTTAGACAACTTAGTTACAAAGGCTTGGGCTTCTAAGATATGTAGGAAAGTGTATCTTCAAAGGAAGGCAGATACTGAAGGGGAAAAAAAAGCTTCTGAAAAGCAACTGGTCCTGTGGGCAGGGGCACTGAAACTGGCATTCCTGACTTTTTGTGACCTGTGTTTACAATAGCCAATATCCAATTAAATGCAAATTCCAATCATGCCTACTCCTGGCACTGAGTTGCGAGGTCTCCTTCCTGAGGTATTTGATGTCTAATAACGTAGCTGATCTGACACTGCCAATCTTCTTCAGCAATCTGTAGACATTGTCTCCTACTTCTGTTTATCTCATGAATATGTGCATTCTGTACCCATAACATCCTTCATAATGCCCAAATTTGGCTGAAATTAGCCAACAATTTCAGGAAATGTTGGTTGGAGATCAACAGACGGTTCCGTATTATGACTGTACATACACTATTTCCTTGGGAAAAAGCCAAAGCAATGACTTCCAGAAAAGCAATGTAATATGACCTTTATAGTTCCTATGTTATTAATCCTTTTTTAACCCAACACAAAACCATATCCAATTTACTTACAATTAAGGGGACTTTTCCTCAGAAGTAAGTTTGGATACCTGACCTGAGATAGAATTCTGGACTGATCTGTTGTACTTCTAGTGTTCCTGGCTTTAAGCTGAATGCATTGATATGAAATAAGTCAATAGATTTTTGTAAAAAACGGTGATTTTATCTGACAGAGAGAGGGATGGCATCTTTTTCCTGACATTGCATAGATAAATTATGAAAGTTACACAAATCTGAGCTTAAAGGTAGTTTATTCCTTTGCATTTAAAAGAGGCTTATCCAAGAACACTTAGTGAGATAATTCCCAGATTTTCTTCAATGCCTAAGAGGTTTGATAAATGTCTCAAGGAAGATGTATGAAATGACAAGTAGTTTACCAGGTATAATGTGCCACTGTAACTGTTTTATACATCTTTAAATAGACAAAGTGAAAAATGTTGGTGATTGATATTCAAAAGATGGCTTCTCTGTAAGGAGCACATGTTCCCATTTTTTGGTTATTCAGTCCAAGAGCTCTTAGGCATTTCCATATACTCTCCATTCAACATTCTGTATTCAGCTATGGCCTGTGCTGGGTAATTAGCTGGTCTGTCCCTGTCATGTCATTTACTCACCAAAAAACTAGGTTTACATAACTGTTGCCAGTCATAATTTTTTTGACACTTCAAACAGTTTTCTATTAGATCTGCTGGCCTCATCCCCCAAACATACAAGCCACTCATTTCCTTGCATGGTTCATCCCTTGACCTTGCAGATATTCATCTGTCTGTCTTCTTTCTTCAGAAAAGTCTAGGTCTCATACTTAGAATCATAGAATCTCTAGGTCGGAAAAACTTCATCAGCCTCAGATTCAGGCTTTACCATTCAAGCAGTGAATTCTGAGTAGTGGTGGGCTCCTTGCGGAACAAAAAATTCAGCATTGCTGTGATAAGTGAACTTCAAGCATATTTGTTGTTTTATTCGTCTCAGTAAAAGCACACAGAGAGTAGCCAAGTGCAGTGCTGAATCAGAGCCAGAGATAGTATGTCAATTAAATGATAACAAAAATGCCTTATAGCAAAGTATTTAATTCCCATGTTGCTCAAGGGACTTGTTGAAGGTGCACACAGGTCTTCCACAGTCACTTTCTTCTCATTATCTGCCTGCTTTCCTATTTAAAGAGTTCCTGTTATTCTGTCAGCTGATGCTAGAATTATTTTCACAATCCCCAAGTCAGTGAAGGTGTCAGGAAAACCTAACTCAAAGCAGTAACCGTAACCTGCCCACCTTCCTAACAGCTGTTTCCAGTATGCTATACAGACTTGTAACCCTAACAGTGCTGGTATTGAATTCTGAACTGCTTCAAGTTTTTCTTCCTTTTTTCCTGGAAAGAAGTGGGAATGAGGAGAGGGAGAAAGAACTTTGAAAGATTAAGTGGTTTTGAGGTTTGAAAAAAAATTACCCTGAAGATTTGAAAAGAATTTTTTTTTCTTCCTGGAAAAGTAATCATAGAATGTTTTCAAATGTTGGTATGTCAAAAATTCCTGTCATTCAGAACAGAAAATTCACTATTAATACATTGTAACAATTGCGTCATCTAAAGATTCAGAAAGACCATGCAATTTCTCAGCTTTTCTCAGAATTTACCTTTCTTTCAAACAACCCATACTCAGTTGTTCCGTGACTATAATATTGTGCATGATGGTTCTTTCACTTCACATTTAACCCTGATGTGTCTGATTTTCACTTAGCATCTTCAGTTCCCTAAGGAGTGCCAGAGTGGTCTAGGATCCCGGAACAGTGCCCAGTGCCGTTGCTCCTGTGTACCAGATGATGGAGGTGGCAATGAGGGGCTCGCTGAGAATTAGCAATGGCAGATTTTTGGAGGAAGCGCCTAGTTTAAGACAAAGCAATTGGAGAACTGATGGTGGAGAAAGAAAGAAGTCCAAGGGCTGAATCAGAAAGGGGATCAGACACTGGCATGAAGGAGGAATAGGAAATTGTTACGCTGGCTGCTGAGGTGGTGTTTGTAGGCTGGATTTAAATCTCCTTGTATTTAGCTTTAAATTAATATTTGAAAAATTGAGATTAAAGTCAAATACTGATTCAAAGCCAAATGTCCATATCCACAGTGTTTATCAATGCATAAAGACTTTAAACAGCACAGCAACAGGGGCTTTTGAGAAATGCTTAATAGAGAATGATAGATAGGCTGGCTGAATTCTCTTCTGCCTTTCACATGAGACTGGTCAAATATCCAGAGAGAAAATGTAAACCCCAGTTTGACGTTATCTCTTCCCATGAAGTGTCTGACATACGTTAAGCATCAGGACACATTACTCTAAAATAGAAATGTTATGGATACATGAAAAAAGGATGGATTAAATTTCAGTTTAATTTAAAATAATGATGTTGCTATTGGATATATATGTAGTAATCCAAAATGAAGTATTCCAAACCAGTGATATATTACTTTATTTTTTAATTGCTATCCTCTCTCCCACTGACTCAAAAAATCATTCAAAAAAGGAAATTTATCTGGAAATGTAAAATTTCAATTTTAAGGACTAATCTATGTCTAGAATATAATAGATGAAACATATTTGGGAATTCAGTTCAAATGCTCTTACAGTGCCACCTGCTGAAAAGCAGCTAAGGCTAAAGAGCATTTGGCAGTTCATTCTTGCTAGGATATCGATAAATTCTTGGTCCATTCTGGATACTTTTCAGTCTTTTATGGCCTCCAATATCAGAACACAAAATCCGTAGCCCCAGTGTGGGAAGGGCTATAAACACTGCATTTACCCATACTGAAAGGTAATCATGTACCTGTCTCAAATAAGAGGATGCTGGAGCGCTTAAGGTTTAAATTGGTTTATGTATACGCACAACTCAAGGGCTGGATATCAGCATCAAGGATTTTACCCTCTATCAGGTAGCTGCTAATAAAGCAGCCTAAATCTGTTAAACACTATTATGTTTAGGCAAAAGTAAGCTGATATGTGTTGGCTAATCATTTTTTTAATTGACTTCAATTCCCGCATCTAGAAATGCTTCTCAAGCATGTGAATAATTCTTTAACAATGAACAAGGCGCACTGCATGGACTGAGGCAAGCTTTTGTAGTAGTCTGAATTTGGGGCATGTGGTAACAACCCACTTGTCTGAACTTAAAGATGATTTCTTTTTCTTCTTTTTTTAATCAGCAATTGGTCTGAGTTTCAAATTGGTTCTTAATTAAAGCTGAATATTTTTGTGCTGCTTGCTGTGTCAGGGAGACTCATCCTTTATTCTTTTCTTATTTGTTTATAAATTCCTCTGAGTCCACAGTGAATCAAATTTTCAACAGAGCTCAGCTAAGATCTAGTCAATAAGCTCAAACCTGTGTACATACATTTCCACCAGAAATGCAGTGGGGTTTTTTGGTGTGCCTACAGATGTATGCTATCCTGCCGGTGAAAATCAGATGATTGCTTCCCTCCCTGAGCCCCATGTGATATTTGAAAAAGCAGTGTATATGGCATTGTCCTCCTGCTTGAAAAGTTTGCAGTGGTCATGTTGAGAAGAGCTATTCCAGTAATAAATCACGAGCTGCACACTGTCACAGTGGACATTTCATAAATAACCAAGAGGCTGAAATTCATTTTCATAGGTTCTTCCATAAATAATTTAGACTGATAAAAGCAAAGTCAATCAGTAAAGAAGTGACTGAATTTCAATTAACTTTGTCAGCCAGCATGACTAATTCTACCCACAATTCAACTGATGCAGGACATGCACAAGTTTTGCTCACAAGTACTGAGCGCTGTCTCAGGATCTGGCAGATGACAGTGTTCAAAGTTGATGATAATAAGTGATATTAGGTGTTAATTGTCCAAACTAAGCAAAAAATACAGGGAGGCAGGGATTTAAGCTTGTGTCTTCCTACTTTGTATTTTTAGGGTTTAAATTCCTATGTAAGTGCATCAGAGACCTGATCTGATTTCCCTAAATTCTGATTACTTCATTAAGATACACTTACTCCAGAGGCTAAATTAAAACAACTGTATTTCAGTTCCATTTCTGACCTGTGCTCTGGCAGGCCTCTTTCCCTCTTCACTCTTTCCTCACTTTGGAAGAGATACAGGTAGGTTAGTTTCTGGAGGCTAATAGCTAGTTCTGGGAATGCACCTTCAAACTGCCTTTCTCCCTGTACCTTTATCTGTTTAAAGCTCTGTAAACAGCACAATGACAAAACAGCACTTGGTAAGGTACATACAAGGTCTGGGGTAAATGCTCCTTGTTTGTCTTGTTACAGCCTCTTCTGATAGCTACCAATGTCCATATGGAAAAAAAAAATCACAAAAATAAAACAAACCTGGGGCAAGATATTCAAAAGATGTGCATAAATATCTGGATGTTTTTTAAAAATTTGTCAGATGCCTGTGTCTGTGGGCTCCTACGTGGTTGGAAATTTGAATTCATTTTTCATAGAATTGTGTTCTGAATGAAGAAGAAACACTGTGCATTTTGTGGAACACAGCACTGTCTTCAAGACAGGATATCAGCAAAGGGGCTTTGGGGTTCTGATTGTTAGTTTTTTAATCTCTGTTTATTAACCCTACCCTAAAAGAAGACTGACTGATTTCTAAGAAAGAAGTTAACTGACAACTGCTGCATAATCTGGGAGCTGTCTGAGGACTGTGAATCATTTACATGGCTGCAGTCAGCCTGATCCTGCTCTTAGTGTTCGCTGCTTGCAAAAATGGATTATTTCCAATGGGCTTCCTTTTGAAAAATGCCCTAACTTTTGCATTGTTGTTACAATAATAGTAACAAGCGTAATCTTGGCTGCCTATTTTGGCTCAGAAAAAACAACAGAATTATAAATGCAGCTGATGGAGAAAAAGAAGCATTACTCCAGCAAACTCTGAAATATTCCAGAACACTTCAGTATTCAAAGAGAAGGGAAAAAAAACCAAACCCACAAATACTTCCCTAGTGTAACCATTGCTTAACATGGTGTCAGAACCTTACCGTTTGTTTTCATTCAGATTCAGTCATTTTCACACAATTTTAGGGCAAGATCAAAAGTCCCCCCAAATTCTTTGGAGCAGCTGCTGTTCTACTCAATTATTACTCTACAATGATCAAAGAGATCGGTATTTGACTGTCAGCTACAAAACAATTGGAAATTTTGATTTTGGGTGCCTACTGTGAGGTACTGCAGAAGATTTTGATTTTTCACCCAGCAATCATCTTTGAAGAAAAGATGGTCAGGTAGGGAAATTATTGGTTTAAGATGCTGTTTTCTCTTTGGGGTGCCTGCTTGTTTGCTCAACTCACACATTACAAATGTGCTACTTAATTATTGTAAAGTCTTTTCACTGCAGAGTGTGGAGGCTGATAAGGAATTGAGTGTTTCTTACAAATAACTGCTCACATATACTGCAAAGAAAGAATTACAATCCTTGAAATAAGTTCTTCAGTGGGCATATTTCTACCTGCAGTGAAGGTCAGTATAGATCTTTTGAGCATCATTGGCCTCAAATAGTCTTTAACAGATAATTGATCTCCAAATGTATTTCTACAGATTGATACAGCCCAATCTACAAGTAGGCAAGAAAAAAGTCTTTCATTTTAAATCACATCAGAATTTACTGTTCCATAAACAGAAAATTATAGAGGTATTCTTTGGATGTGCCATGGAGGTAATCTCCCTGCAGTTTACAAGTCATGTCAGCTTGGCTTTTGCAGGGTACAGGTTTCCTGAATAAACAAGTGATTTCTTCATTATTTTTGGGAGTGTATGCAGTACTGCTGTGCACTGCACCAGAGTCCAGGCATTGTTTATGTGCACTCTGTCAGCTATCTTCAAGATGCTCAATGTTCTTACACTCTTCAGCTGGCTCCTGCCCTAAATTATATATTTACAACCCCAATGGCTTTAGGGAGATGAAAACTCAGGGCTGAAACCTCCCCTGTCACTTTTCAAAGAGGCCGCTTTAACCTCCACCTTGGAATTTCAGGCACTTGCACTCCATCCAGTAGTTTAAATAAAACCCAGGATCAGTTCATAAAAACATCACTCTCCCCTCAGTGTTTTGGTCTACAGGTTACTAGAAGTCAGGGAAAGAGAATCCTGAAAAATATCACTTGATTGGTCCTCAAATTCTACTCCTGATTATACTTAAGAAATTAGAACTCCCTTACTGTTCTAAATATCACAATCACTGGGATTTCCTAGAGCTGTGCAGAAGAACCAGGAGCTAGAAGAAAGTGAGAGATATTCCTGCATATTGGGGTTCTGCAGGACAGTGCCTGCTGTGGAGCAGGCCAGAGAGAAGAAAAGCACAGACAAAACGTACCTGCAGTTTTTACTTAGAAGGCATGGTGTATCCTCTTTTGAATAAGATGATAATATCTTCAGAAAAAAATGTGCTATGGCAAGGCCATTGGGTACTTGTGTAAGAACTGAACATCTGTAATCACTACAGCCATCCTTGTGGAGCATTGTCACTCTGTCCCCTTGCCTTGCTCTCACCTGTCTTTCCAGAGAGGCTTTACTGATATTTGCCTAAGGCAATGTTTAGCAGGAGCTGCAATATCTTTTTGAAACTCAGCACAATAGGAAGAAAGAAATACGCTCTCAGGTATGCAGACCCTTCCTTGACTATGTGCCCAAAAATCTGTGGATCCTTGTGCTAACTGGAGGGTTTTGTTTAAAGCTGTGTTTATTCAGCTTGATGGAGAAAAGGTGTGGATCATTAGAGAAGCTGATGAAGTGGAGATTTTCACTTTGGGGCACATTTACATCTTTGTTGTTCATACAGATCAGACGTGCTAAAATTCATAGTCAATAGGAATTTATGCCAAACTGCAAAATAAGAGGTGTCTGAGGACGTTGGGCCTCCAACAGTGTTGTTGGGATATTATAGGAATTCAGCTGAGCTTTGGCAAGTGTCCGTGACTCCTCATCACACAAAGTGTAAATATACTAAGTACCCATGTTTGGAAAGGTTAAGAGGAACATTAAGTCTGTGTTGGGTCTTTTACGTGAAGTCTGTGAAACTTTATAAACTTAACCCCCCAATTTTTATTTTTTAATGCAGCAGTTACTTTGTCTAAGATGATTCCCAGAAGAGCCAGAGGACTTCAGCCTTCCCATCAACAGCCAGCCCGCTGTGTCCTCCAACATAATGTCCTGAAGTCACAGTCTTAGACTGTATCTTATCTCTTCCTGGTCATCCTCCTTTATGTTATACAACTTAAAACTAGAGCATGCCTAAATAAAATACTGCTTCCTGCTCCAGTGCAAAAAAGAGTAGAATTTAATTAGGAGATTGTGGAGAATTTATTTTTAAATTAGCTCTCAGTCTTAAAGTTGAACTCACTGCTAAGGCACTGAAGAAATTGCTACCTCTTTACATCATCATAGACTTAATTAGAAGGAAATTTAAAGGCACAATAGTGACTATTCAACCCCAGTTACTGACTTGTCCCAAGTCCTCTTGTACTGACTTCAGTGCAATTTAACAGCATTTCATTGCTAACCAGATACTAAAGTATTCTGCAGAAGCAAGACCTCAGCTTTAGTTGCAGAATCTGCAGCGAATGATGACAAAGCCGAATTCCTTCCTAAATTATAGGATATATAGCCTGGATTTAGATATTCAGTTTTAGCAGTAAAAAAAGGGATTGGGCAGTGGAGGAGGGTGTGTTAAAATCAGACAGATGTAGTCTGTCTACTTCCCATCCCTAAACAAGGAATAAGTCTTTGGCATGCTTGCATAACACATTTCAAGGTAAAACACATTTAGCAAAACCAGTATTTCCCAGCCTTCGTGAGGATATTAAGCAAGTCCTGCATTTTGCACTATGCTTTACTCTCAGTATTAACCTAAAGAGAAGTATATCGACAGAAAGGAAAAGGTAAGATTTGGTCATTGCTAGCTGAGGAGAGTGAATTGGAATTATGGGTCTATATAGCAAGCTTTAACAATTTTTTGCCAAACATCTAAATTAATAAGATTAATAGGAAAAAAAAAAAAATCCTAGTGTGTATGTTTTTAGAGCTTTTGAAAACGGTGAATTTTCCACTTTGTTTTTCAGAATTCTATTTCAGTATATTGTCCAGCTCCTCATAAATCTTCATAATAGCAATGCTTAACACTGCCACAACAGCTTGTATCTTCCTGACTGCATGCAAACAATTACTGGTGTGCATCCATATTGACACAAATTAGGCTCTCACGTAGATTTATCATGCATATACAATTTCTCCATCATCTAATCTCAGTTGTAAATGACAACTTTGGAACTCTCTGCCTCTCTAAATCTGCATTTCTCATTGAATTTAAATGGATCTCAGATCTATAAATAACTGCACCAACCCTGAATATTGCATTCAATTACTTGGAGTTTGCTGCTGTTCACATGGCATTCATGCTGGTCTCTCATGCTGTTTGCATTAGCAAACCTCTTCTTTCTAAAACAACCTCCTGTATTCATGATTAACAACTCAATCTGAGGTTGAATTTTTTAAGCTTTTCCTCTGACTTTTTAAAAAGGTACTACGGCTGCTGATGTGTGGCTACAGCTCGACCATTGTTCTTTCAAACAAGACTTCATTCGGAATCACAGCGATTAGAACTGGGTTTGAACAAAAATAGTTGGTCTGTTTTGCAGAAAGCGAGCTGAAACATAGCGCAGAATTATGGTGAGAATAATAGCATCTTATTACAGGCAGACAATGTGTGCGGGTGCCCACTAAGAGAGGGTCAGGCTGTGAAATGCTCATTTCAGACAGCTGCTACTCCCCACTGGTAGCAAAACTGGATTCACTGATTGCGCCTATGAAGTTGTTATGGAGTGGCCCTGAGCAGGGACCAGGGATGAATCTTCTGTAGTAGCAGCCTCCAGGCTGGCTCTGGGGAAACACTGCAAGGAAGCCTCTAATGGTGACTGTGCCCAGTACACAAGGAAAGGTGCATCTCACCACCACGGGCTACGCGTTACAACCTGCTGCTGGCCAAGGAGGCTCGGTTTAGTCCCTCTGAGCTAAAAAAATGTTCTGGACACTCATCAGTCACAATTATGGGGGCAGAGTGCTGCCTAGCATCTTGTCACTGTTAACTGCTGCAATATTATTCTTGCAATAAGTTTAGACTGCTCACAGGGCAGTATAAATGTGCAGAGCACAGTCTTCTCTGTGGCCTGTGTTACAAGTCATTGAGGACTGCCTGAGCATACCTCTTGGGAAAAAAACGTAAGTTTTATTTAGTATGAATATTAGATTCACAGTTCAGATCTTAATAGGCAATGTAGGAAGATGAAGAGCAGAAAAACTGAGAGGCTAATGTTAGCTGACATGAACATAGGCAATTCTATTAAGGAACACAGACATGCTGGAAAGGACTTTGAATCACAGAATCAGAATCACAGAATCACTAAGGTTGGAAAAGACCTATAAGATCATCCAGTCCAACCATCAACCCAACACTACCATACCCACTAGGCCATATCCTCAAGCACCACGTCTACATGTGTCTTGAACACCTCCAGGGATGGTGACTCCACCACTTCCCTGGGCAGCCTGTTCCAGTGCCTGACCACTCTTTCAGTAAAGAAATTGTCCTTAATATCCAATCTAAACCTTCCCTGATGCAACTTGAGGCCATTTTCTCTTGTCCTGTCACCAGTTACCCCAAAGACCTCTCCAGATCTACTATCTGATAAAGGTCTGCTTTGGAGCTGACTAACTCTATGGAATAAGAGCCTCTGTGCAATACAGGAGCTGATTGATAATAAGTGGCTTGCCCAGACACTCAACACATTGCAGCTCCTACCTGGCAAAGAAACAGGTATTTTGCTTCAAAAGCTGGGGAATATTTAAAAATTATACTGCACTCGCTGTGAGGTGTTATAAAAAGCAAAGGCGCAGCTAGAATGAAACGGGGAGACTTTGAATGGCTCTCCAAGATTTCTTTGCTTGCTTCTTTTACTCACCAGTGCCTCATTTGTGCACAGATTCCCTTCTTGTTGGATGTGTATGTGCCCACGGTAGTCTGTGGCGGCCTGTTGTGGTACAGGCAAAGAAAGCCACTTCTTTTTCAGAGTGGGAAACATGAAATGAAACAAGACTATTGTGACTGAGGGAGAAGGCAAGAGAGACCTTTGAGCTCCATTCGTTTTTCAGAGTGTGGTTTTTCTGTGTGAGGACTTCATATTTGCTGCAATGAGACATACCTTGACTTACTGATGGGGAGGGATATGCACACACCCATGCACCATCCATGGTCTACTTCAGCTCTTTTCCAAGACCATCAGTGCAGCCCAGACTTGCCACTGGCTCTCCTTCATCTCTGTGCAAAGATGAGCAAACATTGCCTAACTTAAAAAATACCCTTTTATCGAAAGCAAAAACAAATAAATGTGCTATGAGGAGAATGCTTCTCACGGCGCCGTTCCCATGATGATTTATAAACAGCTACCCAATTTAAGTGTGCTATGTGTCTGCTAAAAATATTTAAAAGATACCCTTGCTGTTACAGTGATTAAACATGCATGAAATGGAAAATAACAAACACAAAAATAGTCAGAATTTCCCAAGATGACTTATAAATATAATAATCAAAGAGTTACATTTAATAAGTAAAAGAGAATAGTGAGGTGACTGTGGGGCGAGAACATAAAACTCCACAGAAAATAATGTGCTATGCTAAAGAGTAACAAAAAACCTGAGTCTGAAGGGCAGAAAATAATGATGCATAATAGTGAATGAGAAAATAAAATGCTGGTGAACAAGAGACTTCAAATGCTCAAGGCTGCATGAACAGTGTGATTATCTACAGTGATTACTGAATTTTATTATAAATCTTCACAATGCCAGCAGCATTTCATTTCTTCCTAAGACCAACAGAGCATTGCACAGGAAAGTGATCAGCCAACTCTTCAGCTAGAGTAAAGGTGAGAGGAGGTTCTGTACCACTTTCAGACACTTCCCCTGCAGGAATTGCATCATAGTTATAATTAAACTGTGCAGGAATTTGTCTCCAGTACAGCCTTTAATGAATAATATGAAGGAATCCAAGAAGTCTCTCAAAAGTCATGTCTTTCCCACAATTCGCATTGTTTTTAAAAGGTGTAATGCTCTTTATTTATAGACTCTATTATGAAGGGCTATTCCTTTCCTGTTAAATGTATGTTTTTGACTAGAAAGAAAAAAAACCCTACTTCCTATTCCAAAATGCAATGTGATTTTTTCCTTCCTGCTCTATTAAAAAAAAAAAAAAAGATTTTTTTTAAATGCAGATTTGTGTTGTGTGACCCGTAGATCAGCAGGCCAAAGTTCTGATGACTGAGATACTGCTAAATGCTGAACAAAAGAAAACTTGATGTGGTCCCATGGAACTTTCCATATATGCTCGATAGTTGTAAATATTATTATGTGTTCTTATACTGATGCAATAGTTCTGACTTACACAAACAAAATCTTTAAAATTACCTGGGTAAGAGACGTTTATACCTGTCATGGTTTAGGCCCAGCCAGCAACAGAGCATCATGAAGCCACTCACTCACTCCTCCCCCCAGTGGGATGGGGAGGAGAATATACAAGGAAAGACTCATGGGTCGAGACAAGGACAGGGAGGGATCACTCACCAGTTATGGTCATGGGCACAACAGGCTTGATTTGGTGAAGAAAAATCAATTTGTTACCAATCAAATCAGAGTAGGACAATGAGAGACAAACCCAGATTTTCCCCCCAAACTCTCCCTTCTTCCCAGGCTCAGCTTTGCTCCTGGTTTCTCTACCTCCTCCCCTCCAGTGGTGCAGGGGGACTGGGAATGGGGGCTGTGGTCAGCCCATCACACGTTGTCTCTGCTGCTCCTTCCTCCTCAGGGGAAGGACTCCTCATATTCTGCCCCTGCTCCAGCGTGGGGTCTCTCCCACAGGAGACAGTCCTCCGTGAACTTCTCCAACATGAGTCCTTCCCATGGGCTGCAGTTCTCCATGAACTGCTCCAGTGTGGGTCCCTTCCATGGGGTGCAGTCCTTCAGGAGCAGCCTGCTCCAGCGTGGGCTTCCCATGAAGTCATGGGGTTCTTCAGGAGTACCAACCTGCTCCAGCATGGGGTCCTCCCCTGGCTGCAGGGGGGGTCTCTGCTCCCTTGTGACACAGCCTGTCCTCTCACCATAGGCTGCAGGGGAACCTCTGCTCTGGCCCAGCTCCTCCCTGGCTTTCCCCACTGACCTGGGTGTCTGCCTGTGTGTGTGTGTCTCTCTCTTCTTTTTTGGCTTCCAGACTCAGAATAACCTCTTATTTGTGTCTTTGTGTGTGTATGTTATTAATGGCAGCACTGTGCTTTGGTTTAGCAAAGGTGAACACCTGTCCAGATACCCTTTTAAAAGTTCCACAGCAGAAAGTTTACAGAATAACCTGTTGGAAATGTGGAGGCTTTGATTCTTCAGAGATTGATGCCACAGACCACCTGGAGTTGGATGTGTCAGTTCTGCATTTCACTGTCAGTTGCAATGAACCCAAAACCAGAGTGGAGTTCATTCCTCTCGTCTTCCTCCTGACATTGTGTCAAACAGCTTTGGCATTTGTTTTTGCTTCAAAGTGACTTTTGATTTGCTGTTGGTTAGAGCACTGTTTTCCAACCTGTGGGTCACACTCTGCTAAGGAGTCACACCAGTGACGAAGGGGAGATGGGAGCAATGCTCAGCTTACACGGCTTTGCCAGGTTTCTTAGTTCTACCCCCAACTAAAGCCAGGGGTCCTGCAAGAAGGCAATAATGGTGGCCCACGGTGCAACACAGGGAGGTAAAAAAGTGGCAGAGGTCAGGGGAAGGTGAGGAGGGCAGGACTGAGAGGAAGCAGAGTTTGGGAAGTGGGAACATCAGCGCAAGAAGGCTGTGCCAAACCTTGAGCAAGGCATGGCAGCAGGCTTGCCTGAGAGTGCAGGGGAGCTCAGTGTGGGCGAGCAGCATGGGACAAAGGAGGAGACTTTAGAAGGTGTTAGAGGAAAGTAGGAGGAGGCAGAAGCTCTGAGAGCTCCTTAACTGTGCTTGGCAACCGCTAAGGTCAGTTATTCATATGGAATATGAAGTGGAAAGGTTAAACCCTACTCCAGATCCAAGCAGGGGATTTTACTCTGGGTCTTATAACTTCCCATCAGTGTCCCACTCTGGCAATCTGGTGCAGAATAGTTATCTTTCACTGTGATGGATACATCCCTGGGAAGAATTTTATGTTCAACGGTTTTGCATTTCAAGTTTCCCAGCCAGCTCCAGTATATGGCTACAGAGCTGGTTTCAGTAAATAAGTACCATCTGCCCAGGTTTTCCCAGGGCTGGTTCCAGCTTTGCATGAAATTTTAAAAGCTTTTTAACTAGCTTGGTCCAAATACAGCTTTTGAAAGTTTTATTCTATGCTTCTTGGCTCCAGTTTGATGGTCTTGTTAACTTTACTAGTTCAGTAGAGTTATACAAAAGTTTTTAAAAAGGCATAAACAATAAAAAAGATGACATTTCAAACAATATTCTATGAGTTTAAAACAATGTTATGAAAATCTGCAGCTTATAACTCCCCTAGAAAGGTGTCTTTTTCCATGGATAGCTAAGTGGCTTCCCCAAAAGATAGTTATCTGAAAGAAACAGGATTTCCCAGGTCCTGTATCAGAGTGCACATGCAGTGGAAAGTATCAAGACATGGTGAAATAGCTTGATTTAACAAACTGAAATAAATATGGTGCGTCAGGACACATAATAGGTGCAGTATTACAAAGAAACTCTCCAGATAACTGTGTTTAATCAGACTTTGCGAAGAGTGTACTTAAATTACCAGCACATTCCATGGACATGCTCTGTACCAGCTCAAGCCACATATACATAACTCTTTTTCCTTCCACCAAATGAATGAGGAAGATCTTTTAGAAAACTCTGCAAAAAATAGTATTTTCTTACATTCAGAAATAAACACAACAAAGCTTGGAATATTCAGCTTTCACTCAAAACTTGCAAAAATAAAATTTATCTGTCATTGTAATTCACAATCTAATACTGAATTAAAATGTAGGTCCTGACACCAATGCTGTGTTCAGGCCAGCTCTGTAGGAACACACTGATTCTGTCTGTGTTCTCTGAGGATCAGGACTAGAACAAATCTCCCTCAGTCAGTTTTCTCAGTCTCTAGGACTAATTAAAAGCATAGATATATGAAAGCTCTGAGGCTCAGAGCCCAGGTCAGAACTGCAATGTGTTAGGTAGGCTACACTTTCTTGTGCTATATTTAAATGTATCTACCATCCTTGCCCTTTATACATTCTCCTGTAGTATTCACGCTATTAAACAAACCCCAAACAAAGACCATCTGGCCTAGGAGACAGAAACAGCAAAATCAGATAAATGGATTGATAAGGATCATGGCACAGAGGTTTCAGGCTGGTATACAGCAACACATAAAAATAACCGGCTGATGTCAGAGTATGTCAAAGAATCAGAGCTGAGAGGCAAGATGGAAACTGCGAGAGCAATGACAAGGAGAACCCTTGGAAGGTTGAGTTTGTGATCAGGGCTTCAAAGAGGGGAAAGCAGAAATCAAGGGGGATTTTCACTCTACTTTTCAAAATATGAAGTGTCATAAAGACAAGGACTGAGCTGGAATAAGAAAATTATTCCCTGCAGAAACCTGGGGGAAAGATGAGGACCACAACAGGGGTCACGATATCTAAGCTTCCCTCGAACCACATCTGGTCTATAATACACAGGCTGCACTGTAAACCCTCTTACCCTTGCGAAAATGGTAATAGGCACAATTATCAGTTTTGACAAGACTTGCCCTGCTGGACAAAGGTCTGACATTAGGAACTTTCTAGGCTTATTCTTTAAAGGCGAGAAAAATCATGTCACTCAAGGCATCTATATTGACATATTCTATTTATGCTGAGGCATTTCAGGTCCAGTCCTATATCTGGTATTTACCTACAGGTCAGTCTGTGAGCTAATCTGAGTGACTCCTTTTTTCTGCCGTTATGATTGTTAGTGACTCAAGCAAAACTAGTAGGTAATGAGAATAAGTTGATGTCTTCAGCTCCATAGTCCATACTAAGAACTGATTTTGTAAAAAAATGTTTCTTTTCTCATTTCTCAATTCATTTAGAAACTCTTTTTTTCTTTCTGTCTTCCCTTGGATTTTATAGATATAGGTACCAATTAGGTCAAGTGTGATATAAAATGTAAAATCTTCAGAATTCTCACTGGGAAAACCCAGAAACCTATTAAATTCGGTGGAGTATTGTTTCAAAGCTTTTAAATTTTAAAATTCTACAGAAATAGTATATTACCAAAAAAAAGAAAACACTGTTTCTATGACAAACCATCTTTAACAAGAGCAGTACTTCTGACTAACTGCATATGTCAAGCAACTTCAGTAAAAATTTGGCCATGACAGAGGAGTTTTTCAAAGCGTCTTTGAGGACAAAGAAGGTCTCAAAATTGCACATGAGCTCTTTGGATCCTTGCACAACAGGCTTCAATTAATGAGTTTATTCTCACTAATGTAATTTTTCTCTGCTTTATAAGCAGGTTCCATTCTTATTCTTGTTGCATCGTTCAGCTGGCTTCAGCCCATCTTGACATTTTGCTGCCCTTATAATCTTTTCTCTGCAACTTCTGATTGACTGTAATTTTTTTCTTCCTCTCTCTTGCTGGCATCATTCTTCCCTGCTTCCAGTACAGGGCATTTATTATTGCCCTTTTATTTTTGAGCAATCCCTCTTGAATACATATTAGATGCTTTTTGATCCTCACATTTTCCTTTTGCTTAGAGACGGATGTCTCTTCAGTCACTTGCCACTGTCAGACAGGCCCTTAGCAGACATAAATCTGCAGAACTCCACTACCTTCACTGGAGTCACTCTGCTTTATATTAGCAGAGGATCTGGCTTAAAATCTAAAGATGCTTCTTGTGTTATAACTCAAGAGCAGCATCATTACTTTCTTCAGTTTAGAATCTTGTTTTTATAGAAAAGGAATCGTTGCCCCTTGGTAGCAATATAGTATCTTTTAGTAAGCTTTTAATACATTTTTAAAATAAAAAATAGACTTTACAAAATCTTTTTGGTTCCACTCCCTTAGGTTGTCACATTTATATTTGGGAAGATCTGTACAGACTTTAGATAGAACCCAGCACAGAGATAAAATGAAAACATGTACACTAACTGAAACAGTCCTTATGGCTTGTGAAATCAATAGATTGAAAGATCTGTCAGATCACAGGAATACAGTTCAGGATACAGCCAAGTTTGTGCTGCTCTGTACCTTCGTACTGTTAAAATTACTGTAGGAATATAAAACACAGCCTAGAACAAGCAGCAAAGGTTCATTACAAGTAAGCTGAAATATACTTTTGAACCTTGTGGAAAGGGTGACATTTGAGAAAATTCCTGTAATACAGACCAGGGTTTCAGTGACTGCAGTAGAACTTCCTAACTGTGGGGTGGAAATCCAATTTCCAAACTGCATTCACTGTGGTTTCAAACACAAAAGCCTCTCTATTGAACATAATAACCCTCTCCAAAGCACAGAGATCAGTGTCGTTTTGTACTGTGGCATTACAGGACTAAGGTTCTCATTTGCCATTGTTCAGGACACATGAGCGTTAATAGGAACAAAAATCTTTGAAAGCTTGTCTAACCTTACCCCATTAAAAGAGGGAGGGCAGAAAATGTTAGATCAGCTCTGAACTGGAAGAGTAGAGTGATTTCAAAGATGCCAGAGAAAGGAGGAGGAAGAATTGCAGTTTTGTGCTGATAAATGGGAGAGCAGTGCACTGTGACTGAAGTGTTCCTGCCCTCTGGGGGGGGATGTCCTCATGGCACCCCTGTTGAAGAAGGCACCTGCCCCTCACAAGAGGCCTTCTCCAACATGATGTGAAGCTTTCCTGACTCATGTTTGCATGCCCCAGGAGGGGGTGGAGTTATGTTCCTTTTTGGGCCTTGAGCCAGTAAGGCTCCCATTGATCAAATTAGCTGTAGGTAAGCCCTTACTCACTACCAGTGGAAGTGATACCGCGCCATGGTACCCCTCCATAAACCATTGCTTTTGCCTCTGGAGGACTGGCAATGGAGCACTCATTTCCCTGGTGAGTCTGTTAATACTGCTATGGAGCCTGCAGAGGATTCCCTCACTCTTCATTATGTCGTCAAGTTTTAAATAATTCATATGTATAAAGTTCTTCTGATGAGACAATACTGCATAAATCTGAATTAATAAGTATATTTTCTGCATATCTAATTTTCCCTTTTGTCCTGCAGCCCAGAAAACAACATTAGAAAAACACAGGCCCCCTCCTATCTCTCACCAGGCTGAAATAAGAGATATGCTCCCTTCCTGCCTATTTGAAGTGCCTTCAACTGCCAGCCAGGCCAAATTGTGTTTGTCTGTGTTCCTTCAGCAGCACAGGGTAGCTGCAAGGATCACCTCAAAAGCTCTGTGATACCATAATTCAAGTGTTAGCTGTACCCAAGGCCCTTATTTTTAGCTTTGCCTGTACTACTAACAGGGCTGCTTTTTGGCCTTCCAAGAGAGTACGTAGCACACTTATGACCATAAAAATAAACTTTCTCTTCCCAAAAGTAGACTAGTTATTACAGTTACACTAGTAGTGACCTATATAATAAGATACTAGCAAATCAAATCTGGACTTAAGCAACAGCATACCGCTGTGTGAAAGCAGTAATGGCATACAGCAGTGGTTCTGTCTAGCCTTGGACTGGAATAGTTTAAATCCTAATTAAAATACTTCTTTTAAAAAACTACTTTATGATCATATCACCAAAATATGATTTCTTACTTGGCAATTCCTCCATTAGATATTGTATGCAGCCTGAGGGACAAATGCAAAGAAGAAGGACAGACAGTTCATTTCACTTAGCTTAATGTGCAGGACCACCCTGTGACACTTCAGTTGTCTGTCACAGATAAATCTTTTAATCTTCTGGACATCCTTAGCACTGTATCCAGCAACTGGACAATGACAACAATTGCCATTAGCATTCTGCAGTACAGCACAGAAGAAAAAATGAATATAGGACTTGACAATGAAAGCTGATGAGTACCTAGATCTTTCCATAATAGAATCATATGCATAGACTGCCATAAACTATGTATTTTTACATTATGGCATTTAGATCCTAGTTACAAATTTTATTTCCTTCACGAGTTAGGTGAACTGCTACCAATCAGATGTTTTCAGTTGTTCTTTACTAAATTTAGGGGAAATTATTGGGAAATATTTCCTAATATTAGGTTGAAATTGTCTTCATCTTAACATTCTCTTTCTTTTTTTTTTTTTTTTATCACTGTAGTAGTAGTACTTTTTAAAAAAATAGGTTGATACCTTCTGTTGATTGATTGTCAAGCAATTTGCTTCCCTAAACCAGTGTTTGTGGAACGTTTGTTACGCACATCTCTTATGCCACAGCGCAGAATATGCACAAGGTACTAAATGCACGAGGTACTTGGGTCAGCTGTATCATCCCAGATAGCAGTAAAAAACTGGCTGAATTCTGCAAAACTGATTGATAGAATTTACTCTGAATGTGTTGTGAACAAAGAAGGACTTTCAGTTCCATCTGTTTGGCATTCTCTGTGGTTTCCATAAAGTTTTAAAAACCCTTTTATTACTTAATTCAAACAAATATAGGCTTTTCCCCAAACTGAAATACATCATGACTGGTCTGTGGACATATGTTTGGGCATATAGTATGCATTACATACTGTTACAGCAGTAAAACTTATTTCATGCTAAAGAGCATTAATATCTGTCAGCCATAATTGGTTTTGGCCTATCTGGGTGGTATTTGCTGAGAATGAGCCTTTTGCAGATTTTGCAGCTGCATTCCTTGAGTGCCAGATCAGAGGCTGGCTGGGTGGTAATCTGATCAGTGCTTTGTCAGCTAAAGGGCCATGGCCACATAAATTACAGAAAGGCAAATCCTTACCTGCCACTATCTCACGTTATGCAGTAACTGCCAGGTCTGATGCATGCTTTTTCTTCTTGGAAGCACAAGAATACACTGGATACACTGTCTTTCTGTCCTATATGGGCAAAATTGTCTGTGCCTTGGCGCTTACTTCCCGCAGGCTGTGATAATCAGGACAAATCAAAGAAAGCAGTACATACGTACGTCCTTCACAGCCCTTGGTTTCCATGAGCAACACAAATATTCAGTGTGTTCTCTGCTGCTCTGTTCTTATACTTGTTCTGTTTTGTTCGATTGTGAGACCCGAGCAAATAAAACTACCGTAACCTATTTTGTACTCTGAGGGGAAACAGCAAAAATTATTGTGCCATAGGGTCCATGAAAAAGTAAGTCACAATCTGGGACTTTATCCTTTTGGGGAGAAGGTGAGAGCACGTACGCTCTGGGTTAACACTGGCAAAAGCTGCCCACTCTCAGAAACTTCCCCATCATGCCAGAAAATAAGGTATGAGATGAGTGTCTACTCATCTTCTGTCACTCACACCTTGGGGATGGCCCTTTGACCTTTCTCTCACCGTTACGCCATGCTGAGGCAGTGACATCCCAAGACAAGCTGCAACAAAAGCACCATTCCCTCATCAAGTGGCCGCCTGACATCAAGACTGCTGAAATAAAAGCCGAAAGGTCTCGAATTCTGTAATGGACAATCTGGGCTTTGCCACACACAGCGTTACTCCAGTACTACCCATCAACCTTGTACTTTTGTCGCAGATTTCCCTCCAAATAATCATGACAACTCATGTGGAATATGGATCTATTTGCACTTGATTGATAAAGCCAGTGACATTTTAGTTGAAGCCAGTTTTAAGATAAGGAATAGCTTTATGTGTGGCCCATATAGGCTGAATCACCTAGGATGACATATATAATCTGCTAGACCAGATGCATGAAGCTTTTGAAAGAAAAGGTGTTTAAGTGTGTGTACGTGTGTGCAAGGGCATTAAAAGTGTCATTCCAATCAGGAGAGTCAGTTTTCATAATGACGAAAGGATTTAGTTATTATAGATACTTTTCTACATCAAGATCAAGATTTCAGAAGTACGTATTCCAACAGCTCTTCAGATGAGTGGTTTAAGTTCTAGGAATATGGGGTGAATTCTTGACCTCAGTAGGTGGTTTGCTCTTGACTTCAAAGGACATGGGATACCATTAACAGACACTGGAAGAAAAAAGAATCTCTGAAGTCAAAAAATGTTCCTTTTAGCGTCAATATTCTCTTAATTACACACTTCCTTATATCATTATTTATCAAATGAATCTTAAAACCATGAGGTGAAAAGATATATATTGACTGGTTTCCATTTCCTTTAAGATCTGACAGGTTATTCTTCCCGTATTTTTTAAACTGTGTTTTCTGATTTTTTCTTTTTGCTCTTTGTTACAGCCCTGTGCAAGGAAGATACCTCCTCTCCTTTTCAAGACTGCACTTCAAATATTTATCCCATAGTTACTGTTTATCCTAGCTACCTATACTTGACACCTTATTTTCCCCTTCACTGCTTGAAATCCCAGTACCTTGTCAATGCTAAGAATGAAAACAACCACCCAGAACACCAGCTGACAGAAATTAACCTTGATTTCAGGGCAACTATGCTTTTCTTATGTTGGTGAATCATAAGGCCTCAGTTTTCATCAGTTATCAAAATCATATCCGAATAAAAATTAGGGAAAAAACTCTTGCAAATTTCACTTAAAATTACATTAGAGGAGGGAGAATGGTTCAAAGTGAAACCTTATACAGAAATTGAAATTGCTGCATAGCCAAATATCTGGAAGTGTGTATTATTTGTAATTGCACCAGTAAAACCATGTATGATCTGCTGGGCCTGCAAATCTTTATATTTTGGGTTTTTAAATAAAATGTCTTCTTTAATTTAAAACAGTAGGATTATCCTCTTGAGTAGAATGTATGGTAGAATTATACTACTTTCTTTACAAAATACTGCACACTTACTTAGAAAATCAGTTCCCCAGTCTCTCTTGGCAAATATTTAATAATTTCTGGTTGAAATTAGACATTACATATGATTCCAGTGAAAATCACCATGGGAACGCTTCATTATTTATATCTGTGACAGGTTGGGGGGGAAGGGGCTTAGCCATCAGAGTGTAACAGGGTTTTACCAAATTTTAAGCATTGTAAAATTCTCTTTTATTACATTAGAATATAAAGGTCAAATCTGACTTTAAAATACATGATAAATTAAATCTTTATGGAACTGCATGAGAAAAAGAAGAAATGTGGTATGGGGAAGACAAGAGAAAGGAAATTAACTGAAGCAAAATACTTCTAATATATAAAAACTATTGGAGCATATTTTATAGAAGTTCCACATATGGATTAAATTTTTATTACACTGTTTAACTTTCTAGACTCCTTTAATGACAAGATGCTGAAAATCTGTAACCTATAAAGCTATGAAATACAATCTAGTATTTATAGATTCAGTATATTCTGCAAAATGAATGTATACCACAAATGATAATATTCCAAGCTGTTATGACAATACTAAAACTAAATACTTCTTTTTCTGCCAGCTTCCTCCTTATAGACGTACCATCTATCACACATATGGAACCAAATTCTACTTTAACAGGTAACAAAATCCCCACAGCTATAGTGAAGTTACAGGAATGTAAAAGTCAATCTGACACATTAGATATTTTATTTATAAAACAGAACCTGGGCCTGTTTCTCTTCTATCTTGCATCTTGAATAGTCATTTATACATGTTTGAAATGGCTGTAAAATATTAACGCACTGAGATCATTATTTCCAATTCCACACGTTGGGGTGTACGGTTTACATGCAGGTAAGTGACAGCCTGTGACACTGCACAGCGATGAAGCTGGCATACCAACGAACAGCTGCCTTTTAGCAGGTATGGTTTCCTAATGCCAACAAGAATCTTTAAACAGGCTGGTTCAGCATTACATTTGCTAGGTCTCTTAATGTACTTTACTGTGTATTTTATATGACTGTGGTTGGAAGCATTTAATCCTAGAATCACAGAATGGTTGGGGTTGGAAGGGACCTTAAAGATCATCCAGTTCCAACCCCCCTGCCATGGGCAGGGACACCCTCCACTAGACCAGGTTGCTCCAAGCCTCATCCAGCCTGGCCTTGAACACTCCCAGGGATGGGGCACCCACAGCTTCTCTGGGCAGCCTGTGCCAGTGCCTCACCACTCTCTCCGTGAAGAATTCCTTCCCGATATCTAATCTAAATCTCCTAAATTTAGGAACTGTTCAAAGAAATCTCTTTACAGTATCTGCGTTCTGGGTGCTGCCAGATTATAACTGAAAACCAGTTGCGGACTACAGTTTGTACTGGCATCACTCAACATTACCTGTCTGTGTCTATGTGTCCGTCCGTCTATTAAGATTTTGTTTACAGTCAAAGAAATGTAACTATCGTTTTATTACATAAAATATTTCTATAGTCTTACTAGTGAATACAATCATTACAGTAAAAACTAAGGTTTCCTAAACATGTCAGATTTCTTTCTGAGTCATTTCACTGTTTGATAACATTCCAGTGCAACCTGTCCTGGTCCTTCTTTACGATTACTGTTAGTTACACAAAAAGAGCCTGACCCCGACTGGGACCTCTGGGTGTCAGAACTACACAGACAATGCTGCACAAAGTGCAGTGTTAGTTGGTTTTTAACAGCACTGGTTGGTTAGTTTATTCCTTATTGACTTTTTCCTGTAATTGCTTTTTTCCCATTTCTCTGAAATAACTACTTTTAAACTGGAGTTATATCACCCCACTTTTTTTTGTCCTTTATCACCAAAATGGTCACCTATTGTACTGTGCAGATAGGAACATGTTCTTCCCATGAGTTAATTGGTTTCTCTGCTCTTGTATCATGTTATTCTAAATGCTTTACAACATAAACCAGCACTGGTCTTGACCATCTATCCTTCATCTGTCCCCTGTGTCAGTAATGATTCACAGCCTCAGGAAATAGGATTCTGCCTACATAATTAAAAAAAAACCCAAAACTCTCTTTTTTTCTCTAAGGAAAAATGTATATCCTATAAAGAGATGAGGTTTGAGCACAGGAAATGTTGCTTTATGGATTAAAAAACTGCTGGGCTCTAATATCTAACAGTATTAAATGATTGGTGCGCTCATCTGTTGACTATTAGACCCAATCAGTTTTTCAGGGTGTCCAGCTGTGCATATAAATGGGCTTTAGTGTTGTTATTGATGAGACTGTGGGCAGAGCAATGCTGCTAAACAAAAGGAGGGCCTTTAAATGTGTTGCTGGTTTCCGAGTTTCTCTGCAGGGAGAGTAGAAGGATTTAATGTGATTAGAGTTTTGTGCCTGGCATTGAGCCTGAACACAAAACCACAGGCATTTGCTCTGCCCCAGCAAACACCAGTTCATGGTTCAGCAACTATCAGCACCTGGGACGGTAGAAAATAGATTTCAGGCCTGGTCTGCAGAATTGGATAATGACAGAGCAAAGCAACATTGCTATTTTGGACCACTGCTTACACATAACTCAGGCGTCGCTTGTTACCAACCAGCTGAAGAATTGTGCCTGTCTCCCAAACACAGAACAGAGTTCCTAAGAAGTATTTAAACCAAAATTGTGCTTTTTTGCACTTGTCTGGTGAAGAGCAGCTTGGGCCACATATCTCCATCTCACAAGCTCCCTTTTGCTGCAGGGCGGTAGGTTTCTGCAGACCTTGGAGAGGAGCAGTGGATGTTTGACGTCCTCCTGCCAAATACTTAGGGTGGCCAGTAACAAGGACCTTGGTGAGTCCTAGTTGCAGTGTTAGGAGAGGGGGGCTGTGGTGTGCCCACCTCCTGAATGTAACATCCAACGCCAAGGGAGGGAGTGGGACCCCAGTCTCTTGGGCTGCAAAATTATGCTAAATTAATTAATACATTTTAATAAGGGATTCCTGGGCATAAGTGCTTAGGATGGCTCTGTCTCTTCTGGAGTAGACTGGCTACAGCTACTGTACAATGACTTGGCTTCGGGTCTCCTGTGAGTTCCAAATGGTGTCCCTGCATCCCGAAGCTGTAACTATCTGCATGCATTTTGCTCATACAATATGAGAAGTGTGCTGCAGCTCGCCAAAGTAGCGCTTTTATAGCACAAAACATACATGATTTATGACACCTGCTCTGGTGTTTGCCATCCCAGCACGTGCTACATCTCCAACATGGACAGAAAGTTTGGTCCAAAGTTCTGGCAAGACTGGCTACTAGCCACCTCCTCAAATACTTAACTTTGCAGGCAGAGATACTAATGAGTACAGCAGAAGTAGGTTATGGTATTTATGCATTCTGAGCCCTAGATATTGGAAAAGTGTGAAATAAGAGGTTATTTCTCCACTTTGTCTTTTTTCTATTTATGTGGCCCCACATGTGCATAATTCACTCAGGGGGAAGATATGAGCAACTACGCTGGGAGAGACTGTCATGCATCTGCCTCTTCTAACGTGTTTGTCGATCTTGATCATGTAGAACCTTCTGTGCCTCAGAGATGTATATGGGCCTTTGAACTGAACGGAAGCATTTATTGCCTTTTCTTCCCCCCCTCACAGAAATTGGGAAGATTTAAAACTGGCAGTGGAAACAGCTGGCATGAAGATTCTTTCCACAGAAGATAGAAGAGCCTGGAACAAATTGCCCACGAGCGAGCGAGCGACAGTGAGAAGAGCTTTTTGGCAACCAGCCTTTGCAAAAGGAAATCGACATTAAAAAGCTTTTCAGTTTATCTCATTTTAAGTAGAATTCATGCAGATGAGAACTTCTGCAGTGCTCAGAAAATTGGATCTAATAATTTTTAGAACAATTACATAAAAGGAGATACCGTATATTTTATGATTTCCAAAGCCTTACTGATTACTGATTAGTAAGGCTGAGATTCTTAATCGATAATTACTACCAATTCAGACTACCTGTCTCTCTCTCAAGAGTAATTGTTGCCCTCTGGTATATTTTGCAAGATCTTACAGGCACAAATATACTTCCTGTGTGTTTGCCAAGCTGTCTGCAGACCTTATTTTTCTTTCTTCTGTTGAGTTTTATTTGACTGTGCATGGCAAAATGAGTTCCTCTTGCATCTTTCTGTACCCTGTATCTTTAAAGAACCCATCCATTTTAGCTGCAATATTTTATATTTGTTTTCAGCTTCATGCCATGTTTTTCTTTAAATTTGCCTGTATATGATTTCTAAACTTTTTTTTTGGCAGTAATAACTTTGGAATATTTCAGTTAGAACTGAATTTTCTCACCATTTGAACTAATATCAGAAATACTGCTAGTATTGAATGAAATATTGTAGAAAGAGCTGATTTTAGACAAGTGCTATTTTGAGTGTCTTCATTTTGGAAACAATTGTCCCAGATGTCTAAATATGAGCTGTCATTTTTGGGACCAATGATAGCAAATGGCCTCTCATTCCCTCACATTATTGTAATTTCTAGTGAGAAACTGGAGAGTTTCGTACTTGATTGTTGGTCTAAAGGGCATAATCTGCTCTTTTTTTCACCGTATGGCCAGATGAATGTGTCTGACAGGATCTGCTCCTGAAGATAGCAGCTGCTTATTAAATCAGACAAGTTTGCAGACTGCATTATGAATTGATCCTTGAGGCATAACCTGTTGCAGCAGAAACTGTTCCATCTATTATTTGGTAGCAGTGACAACAACGTTGACATGCCAACTCACTCCCTGTCTGGTTATGGATGCTTCCATGTACAAAAAGCTTATGACTAAATGAGTATTACTGTTACAGTTTTTTTCTTGTTTGTTGAGTCTATAACAAGCTTAGATATAGAAGTCATAAAGAAGTAAAAAGACAAGTAGGGAAATTAAACATCAGACTGCATGAATGCAACATTTGCTGAGCTCCAGTTTTTAGCGAAGCCACACAGTAATGCAGCCTTGAGATGCAAAGCCCAGGAATTTGCGCTTCATGGAGTCTTCATATTTTTATTTCATCCCTAAATATCTGCAAAGGTACAAGAGACCATTAATTCTCCTAGCAAATAAGATCCCATGTAGTTTTTAACCCATCGTTCAAAATATGAAACAATTTCCTTACCACAGAGAATGAGACCTAAATGAAATGTAACAGTGAAAAGTCTACATCCTCACAAGCCATAGGCCTTTTGCAATGCCTTTTTGGTTTTTGAAGTGTTTTTTCCTAAGGGAGACAATAGGCAGTTTCTAAGTGGCCTGCTTTGCAAAGACATCTAAAACCAGGCAAACACCAAGACATAAAATCACTGTTCATTTTAGGAATGTAAGCTGAATTTGTGCTAACAAAGAATTGAAGACTCACAAACTGAGGAATGTATCCCATCCATTACATTCTTATAATCATACTAATATGGGAACAATAGGGGATTTTCAAATAAAGTTTGATGAAATCTTCCAGTGTTCACAGCCTTTAATTTTATTTTTTTTTTTCAAAGATATTTATGCTAGTACTGCACCAGACGTGTCTTCTTTGATTTATAGCAAGGAATGTCTAAGGATATTTGATTATAATTGATGCAGAATGGCAATATTTATAACAGGAATTTGTTTTAATGCTGATGGATTCCAAAATTAACTGCATCAAGTATTAAGATCTTGCAAGATCCCTAGTCCTTGCACTAGAATACATTTCTAAGCTCTCGAGTATTTTCATTTATTATAAATTGCTCAGTTTTACCAAATTGAAATCCAGTAAAGTGACCTGAAACCTAGAGCAGAGAAAAAAGTTGTGACTGTAGAAAAGAAGAGAAAGGCAAAGCACTTACATGGCATGTGCACAAGAGAGGTCCCAGAATGCTGCAAGCATTTTGGCAGAGTGAGAAGGACTTCACCTGTAGAGAGGGAGCACAACATAATCATTGCAAGACAGAATTGTCAGGAGCTTGTTACAGAGAATGCTTTTGCATTTAGGTCTTTGGAGATTCTTCAGGTGAAACAGAATGGGTAGAATTGAGCAGCTGACAGATGGGGAGATTTTGGGATTACCTTCTCAGATCTATTCTTCCCAAATGTGATTTTCTTAAACAGTACTGCTGTGGTACTATGAAGTACACAGCATTCATCTAGGTAATTAAGTAGGTACCATTGCAATATTAATGACAGTAATGACATGATTGCTAATTTTAATCAGTAATTAACTTTATCCATTGGCAACCTTCAGAGCAACAGTAATGCTCTTATTTTACAGTTTGGGCTTTGAGGCACAGAATAAATTACTTCCCTGAGGGATGAACTATACAACAGCCCTTCACAGAATCAGCTCTCTGAGCTGTTTCATACGCTTTGGATTCATCGCAGCCCCTTGCATTTGCTGTGGGCTAAGGCACCAAACTTTGAAAATGTGAACTGACTCACCATCCAATGGTGTCCTGTTTGCTGTCTGAGTTACAATTTCACACTAGACAACTGAGGTAGCAAAGAAAGTCCAAATTCTGTGACCTTACCACTACAGCATCCCCATTCCCTGCTGTGTAACCTTTCAAATACTTTGGCATTTTGCTGTATAAAATATGCAGGGCTCATGCATCCAGATGTATGACTCATCACATCAAAACTTGACATATTCCTGCCTATATTGAGCAGATCTTTATTTTATGATTTTTATTCAGAGAACAGATTTAAAAGTCAGGATTTTGAATTGTTTCTATAAACAGAATGGGATTTTCTAATGATGTAAAATGGCTCCTGCTTTGTCAGAAGAAGATTCATTACGAGGAAGGCATCCTGTTCATTTGCATCCATTTCTTGTGCTATTTCCGATGCTGAATATCAGCTGTGGTCTTTAGGGATCCATCCCAAATTTACACAAATACGGTTTTTATTGGCAAAAAGAATGATCAATGCTGCCACCACTTCTGCATAACTGAACATCATGACATTTATCCAGCAGAACCTTTTGCAAGTGTCCCCCAGCAGGAAAATCCCTTTCAGCACTGCCATTCCCCAGGTCTCTCCAGCCTTATACCATGTTGCTTCCCTACAAATACAGTGCCATGCAGAAGCTGGCCGTGGGGTTAATCACCAGGGCATAATTCAATACTTTCACTAACACCAAAAATGCTTGGTGGATCCCTGAGCTATTGCTGTTAAATCCTGACTTTCTGTATGAATGTTTTATTTCCACTGTTCTCATCTACAGTTCACTCTCTCTTCCCCCGTTTAACTATGTAAGATGATGCTTGTTTCTTCTGTAGATACTACATGTCATTGTAAATCTTGCCAGGGAATGGAGTTTTTACAGTTAATTATTTTCAAAACAGAAGAAGGACTTCAGATACGAAATCATCCTTTAACTAGGAACAGCTTCAGCTCTCACAGTACATGAGCACACCCTGTTGGATTGTTCTGATAATGACTGTGCACAGGAAATGGTCATATTGTTTAAAAGACTTGAAACTTCTGTTCACAAGAAAAATCAATCTTTTTCAGACCAGTCAAGACTAGTCCTCAAATTACGTGTTCCAAAATATAAGTTTCTGAATCCAAATGCCAAATTAAAATCCAAATTAAAATATTAAATGCAGAAATGATATGTGGATTACTATGCAGCAAAGACATTAAAAAAACCCAAAACATTTTCAACAGTAGCCAAAAGTCATATTGCCATGAATGTTAAAAAAAAAAAAAAAAAAAAAGGACAGGAATGAGTTGTTAAATTTCAAATTCTCTGTTAGTTCCTATATACAGGCCAAGACATGTGGAAATATTTTTGCTACAGAGGCAGACCACAGATCTAATTCATCCTAGCATCTTCTGTATCTTCCCCTGACAGAGGGAAACAGGAACAGAGAATATTCAGATTAAAAAGACCGGATTATGAAATCCCAGTTTGTCCTGGTGAATTTACAAGTGGTTCCAGGGGAGCCATGACCAGATTTAGGTTTCACACAGTTCTGAATGCATTTCAATACTGGTTCCATGGGACCACCCAGACTTCAGAGAACAGCCCCTCTCGGCTAGCACCTGGATCATTGCAAATGCAAATGCTTTGCTGAATAATGGTGGGATGAATGGTCATTGTGTGCTTAAGCACTTAGAGGGCCTTAGTAGAACAATAGGCGACAGGCAACACTTTAGAATCGTACTCAATCAGACACTGATATTGCAATACAGTGTAGTTTTGAATGTGTTTCACATACTGTAGTTGCAGTGCATTTCATGATCACTGTGTTTACTTGAATCAAGCATAATCTAGTTTGGGAAAGATTTCCAACACGCATTTTTCTTTTAGTAATTAAGACATTTAGCAACCAGTAATAAGTACACACCCATTTTTTTCCCCCTTCAAATATTTAAACAGGGATTGTTTAAATAATTGAAGATGAAATTGAGTGTATCTAATTAAATTTGAATACTGTATTGCACATGTTTTGTACAGTCCTGTCAGCCAGGACTCTAACCGGTATGACCCAGCACAGCCCTGCTGCAGTAGATCTATCCTCATTTACGTCTTTGCTGAGATAATTCATAAAAATTTTCAGCATTAGTGGTTAAATCACATGTTTTTGTGGACTTGAAGTACGATAATTAGATCCGGACTGTGTGGGCCAGACACACAGGACCTGAATATCACCCAGACACTGCCTGGTCTGATTATAGTTGGTAAGAATAAATATTTACTGACAGTTCATTTCAAACTTCACTTATCTTCCCCTGTGTTATTTGAACTCTTAAACAGTATTTTATTTCACAAAGTTGGCTGGTCTGCTACCTATCATAAAGAAAGGGCTTCCCCAGCTTCAGGTACCCCGACCTTGTCCAGTCTTCTGACGGTAAATAGTTAATGGAGTACACTGCGCTCTGGCAAAGACAAAGTAAACTGCAAAGGTTGACCCGTAACGCGGGATGACATGAGACCCAGCATCTCATGTGAGTGCATAGTTGGGTTCTAGTCAGGCTATGAGTGAGGAATCAGCCCTCATCAAGCATCCGAACTTCATTGTTTTCCAGGAAAAACAAAAATCCCAACACAGAGTCCTGAGGGCAAGCACAGAAAACAAACTCAAAAGGGCATTTTTGTCTTTTAGTGCCAGAAATATAGAGGTCAACCTGCTTCTCAGAGATGGCACATAGCAGAGAGAAACTTCCCTCCTATCCCCGAGGTTCAGGCATGACTGCCTTTGCAGAAAGCAGCTCTTAGCTTAAAAAAATTGAAAACAGTAAGAAGAAACATAAGGAGATGCAGAAGAACATAGTGCAAGGTGTGAGGACTGTTTAGACTGTGATGTACTTTGAGGGTGGAAGAAAGTGAACAGAAACCACTGCTCAGTAACTTTTATTTTGGTTTAGCCTAGCGATGCTTATTCCTGTTCTAGCAGATGTTCTGGGGGATCTATTGCTATGGTCACCAATGCACAAGAGCAAAGACAATAATTACAGGACTATCTATATGTTTTCAACCAGTACTGAACCTAATCTAAAACTAGCTTATCCTCTGTCACATATGAACTCCCAGCTCTTTTACAATCCTCCCCCTTAGACAGAAAAACTAGAGCTGTCTCTGTGAACTGGGTTTTGATAGATAAGAACAAACTCGGTTCTACAAATAGGGATTTTTACAAGGTGGGAAATGAATCTTGTATTCAGGTCTCCCTGCTTTTCCTGAGACTGAGACTCTTGTTACACAGAGAGACTAGCAACGTTTGTCTATTGGTTCACTGCATTTTAAAATGTTTGGAAAGTCTGCCTCCCTGTGATGATGTGAGTCAGAATAAAAAAGACTGCACATGCTGTTGTCTAATCTCCCTGTTGTGGAGAGTTTTGTTTTTCTTAATCCAAATAACAGTAATTTTTCTTGAAAATATATGGTTCTAGGGAAAAACACAGGAAAGCTCTTTCAGATAATATTCCAAACATATTTCTTTCATAAACTTGTACAAACACATATAAATTTAGGTAAGGATTTGAGATCTCCGTCAATTCTGTTCTATTTAAAAAAAAAACCCCAACACTTTCTATTCTGTTCAAAAATAAATTAATTTTCATATATTTTTATTTGAAATGTGTTAGTGTTGTTCAAAGTCATAACATACTGCTTAAAATACTTATTAACTCTTTCTTTGGAAAATAAACATATTCATGTGATTATATATGCACATTATATTGCTGGTCATTTTCTCTTAAATAAGTAAGGAAAAGAACGATTCAGACTTTCCTTCTGAAAAAGACATTGTTATGGAAATTACTGTCTGTGTTTAGTGTCTTAGGAGAGATGTACAACAGTTCAAACTGTTCCTTAAAAAGCGTGGATTAATCTCTCACTTCACTCAGTATACGTTTTCATCACTTCAGCAGGAATTGGACCCACTCCTAGGTGGGCAATGCAGAAACCTGAACTGTCATTGATCTGTGTTTGTTTTAATTTTAAACAGCAATAACCGATCACATATTAATCTTTATAAGACATAAACACATGAACCCAATGTTTGAGTCATCTATCTTTCCTAATTATGCACTTGTCTGCAAGAGGCTCACAGTATGTCACTTGACTTCCTTTCTGCAATGATGGTGAATGTATCAGCCAGTTCTGACAGACATCAGTCATTTCAATGTCGTTTGACAATAGTGGAATTAAAGTTCTTGTTAAATTCAATCCTTTTTAAATTATAAGTTCTTTATTATCAGTTCATTTGCTTTTATTAATCACAGCAAAGCAATTATAATCATGCATATTGTTTACTTAAGATCGTTACTGCAGGCTGATCTATAATTCATATATGTTATGAAGAAGAATGTGGATTCATCTGTGTCTCTAACCACAGCCACGTGAATTCCCAATCCTGGCAAAATTAGTGACAAGTAAGATTTTCATGGGCTTGGAAAAAAAATAAAAATCACTCATTCTCCTGAGAAAATGGATTAAAGCTATATATAGTCTGTCTTAGAAAAAGAAAAAATTGTAACTTTCATTCTTTTCCCAAGGACAGGAAATCTGCCAGTAAAAATAAAAAAGCATCTTTGCCTATGCCTGACCTTGATAGATTTTCAGCAGGAATCAGGGACTTTCAAAAGATCAAAGGGGCATATAAATACTTGTTTTAAAGTCTATTGGGATTTTTAAGCCGAAAGGGGAATACCCTCAACATACGGTCGGTCACTTTTCAACACATTGGTTGGATTATCAGAAAAGTATCATGTTTTATTAGAATATCAAAACTCAGTGCTCAAATTCTGTGAAAAAAAAAAATACACATTTCCTTAACAACCTGCTCCTCTAGTTTTATCCCCTAGCTAAGAAAATTTATGTCCATTTGTTACCTGTACACAGATACCTTGACTGTATTTACTAGTGAAGTGCCTGAAACTTATCATGGGCAATTATTACTATAAGCAAAGTGCAGTCCATCAAAGAATTTAAGTATACTGCAACCATGGGTAATCTTCCCCAGGGCACCCAGCTCCTCTCCCTCATAAGAACATAATGAATTCACTGAATTTGTCTGACTTAAGAGCTAACAGATAAGCCTGGGATGGGACTAAATGCCTGTTTTCATGGAAGGATGAAGACAGACCCTTAATCTTTTTGCTGTCATGAAAACTGACCAGCTGCAAGTCATTTCCACTCATAAAGCAACTTCTACAGCAGATGAATTAAATACATTTGCTCAAGCTCAGGATTACACGTGTAAACTAGGTTTCCTGTCCACAGCTGCCTCACCTCCAGCCAGCTTACACCAGCAGCAGAACGCAGGAAGTGTATTCAGGATGTCTGTTTCCATCCAGCCATGCATACTCACCTTTATATATTGCAATGCTTATCTTTTTGGTTATTTTATGTAACTTCAGAAGTCTACAATGTATGTATCTATACCTGAGGAGGTCATCTAGACTCTCCCTACAATCACTGGAGTAAAGTAGGCATGTCCAGAGCTCAGTTCCTTTGAGCCAGCATCTGTACCTTAAAATTACACGTATCTCATTTATTGACAACAAAGGGATTCTGAGATACCTAGTTAAGATTTATGCATTTAATTGTCAGTGGCTAAAGCCCAATTACTGAATTATATTTTTGATCCTTGAATCAAGAAGACCTTGTGTTAGATACCTCAGATAGAGGGAAAGTTTGATGTACTGAGAGGGACTAGTCCCTCTACATGGGGTCAGAAACATCAACACGCTGAGCAGGCAGCAGCCTATAACTACTCAACAGGGAACTGATGATGACAAATGTCTTTAAACCTCCACATTTTTTCAGTGGTTTAAAGAAATTTCTCCTTCTTTCTGAGATACATCCTACAAACTATGAAGGTGCTTTTGCCTTTTCTCTCACAAGCAGAGCATCTCATGACTCTCCTTTCAACCACTCACCACTCAAAAAGGACCTCAGTTTAATGCCTTCTTCCACCGAATACTATTAAAATGCATATCTCCTCTCTCGTGGAAGAGTTCAACCCATCAGGTGGCCCCAGACTACGCAGAATATAGAGTCAGAGGCTTCTCCATTGATTAAGACTTTAAGGGACTACACTGGGAGAAACAACTTGGTTAAAAGGTGACTCCTAATGCTTAGGGTATTGACTGGGAAAAGGGAGTCACGGTTTCTAGTTCCAGTTGAAAGGGTTTTATGTATTCATGTAAGAAAAAACCCTTGATAACTGGGACCCCAGGATTCTTCTCTCCTAAAAATGGCCTAGAGCCTCTTTTCTTGTTCATCTCCTCTGTTGACTCAACAAATACTGAGGTTTTATTTTTTGTTTCTTTTTTTTTTTTTCTCCTTTACATATCATGGTGGCTTTAAAAGAGGAACACCCTTACCATTGTAATAACTGACACACAACCTCAGAGTGATATCACAGTGTAGTCCAAAGCCTGGTGACATGGGCACTTACTGAAGGGAGGCACAGAGGCACATATTGTAGAGCACTGAAATAAGTTTTCCCACATCCTGATTGAATGCTCTACAGTGCTCTACAGTGAGTGTGTTCACTGGGGTTGGGTGTTGGAAGCAGCATTACCACTCCATTCTGTGTGAAGCTTGGTGTATAAAATGCAAGAATTTGAAACTTTCTGCAGGTAAAGGTTGGAGCGGCATTGTCACAACTGATCAGCTGAGTCTTCTTGTATAGTAAGGGGGTAGAAACAGGGAATTTATAGGGTTCTCACCATCTTTGACAAATCTGCTTTTGGATGAGGTGACTTGTGCTCCAACATTGAGAAGAACGGCTTACTTGTAGACATTTGCTTGAAAAATCTCTAAATTTGGGCTGGTGTATCCTACCAGTTGTGGATTATGGTGTTGAATAGATGCTGAGCTGCTCAGCTCCATGAAAGGTATGTCATTTCTAAACATGACCAAAAGCAGACTTTCCATTTTCCTGAGTAACTTAAGGGGCAGACCAAGGTGTGCTAAGTGTGGGCAGCTCTAGGGATTTAGCAAATATTACTCAGGATTATTCCGGAGATTTATCCACAACAAGTCATGTCAGCACAGTTATGATCATGGGTTTAGATTTTAACAATACTAGGTTTTTATAAGCAAGTGGGTTTGTGCACATTAATTCTGGGATGAATTATGAGTGAATTTGACCACTGCAGGAAGTTAGTTCGCTTTCAAGCCTTTGTGTTTATACCTTATTTCTCACCCCTGTCATGTGGGTATATACTATCGTTTTGTGTGGACCTACTCCTAGTGCAATGATGTAGTAATAATTTGACTTTTTAATTACGGTAAGAAAATATAATTTTTTTTTTTTTAATTCAAGGCTATGATTATCTAAGTGAAACTGGATGAAGATTTATGTAAAATACAATGGAACAAAATGCTTTGATGTAAAAAATGATTAACATTATGTCTAACTTGATACAATTCTAGAAAAATTTTAAAATTAATTTTTATTTATACAGGCTTCTTTGGAAATTCCTAACACGTAGCAGAAAGCATATTGAATCGGAAATACCTCAAAACACTTTAAAAAAGATACTTTCAAGAAGAAAATAGAAGATTTGGATAGAAGCAAAGAAGTTTGTTAAGGAAAATTAGCCTTTCTTGTTCACTGGAAACCGAGAGAGTAATGTAATCTTCAAATGGGGATAAATTTTGCCTCACAGTGCCTCCTATTCATACAAATAAGGAAGTGCCAAGAAGACAGTGTTCTGGGTGAAGCTTGCATAACTTTTCTGGGAAATCATCATGACAGGGTATTCATCTAAAATATTATATACACTTTGCATACAGGTCTGCTGTACCTGCAGCACTGCTAAAACCTTGAGTCTTTGCTCAGTGCAGGAAAAGGGAGAATTCTTTTCATTTTAACAATGGATGCTTTTATCCACCACTGATGATGGCAACAGGTGTTGCCCAATACTGTAATAAAATACAATTCAGCTAAGACATCAACTTGTTCTGGTGGTATAGAGTAAGAGGATAAAAGACCATCAAATAAACAAGACATGATACAGCAAAGGATGGGTGAATTACAGTGGTTTGAAAGCTGACCTAAATTACAGCAGTGTGCCAAAAAAAAAGTCTAATATTCAACTTTAGCACAATCCAGAGTGTTGAGACTTTGAGGATGAGAGATTTAAGCCTTGTAGGGAAGAGGCCCTTAGGAATATATGCAGAGAGCAAACAAATGAATGGCTTGAGAAGAAGAATAAATGATGAAGCAGATAATTCTAGGAAGCATTTTCAAAGTCAGGGCAAAACTGGGTGGCAGATGAGATGAATATGGCTGAACACTAATGAAAACAATTTACAGAAGCAGAAGGCATAGCTGGGACTGACAAAAGAAAATAAGATAAAATATGTGCAGCCATCAACAATGCTTCAAATCCTGAATTCTGTGGTTCTAATCTTTAAAGATACATTGTTAACCTGGAACATACAGAGATCTGTTGATGATCTTTTGATGCTGTTGCCTTTCAGGATTTCTCAGACCATGTTTAAATGAAAATGAATTTTTCTTTTAATTTTATTTTTAGAAAGCAATTTTTAAAACATGAGCTTACTGCAATATTCATCTAATAGTAAACATTTTTGTGTTTTGACTCATTTTCATGTGATTCTGGTTTAGATTTTCTATGTCAGTAGAAACCATTGTAAGGAAAAAGGAAGGTATTCACTGACTGCTGATACATTTGACCATGCAGTTTTAATGTCTCCCCTTTTACTTCTCATATCTACAAGTCTTCCAAGGTTTTAAAAGACTTCTTTTAAGAGGCCTTTACAGTCTTCCTTCTTCCCTGTGAAAATCAAGCCCCTTTGAATAAACCTTGTACAGAGCATCTAAAAAGTATATCATAAAATTATGATTAATGCCATAAAATCTTGGTTCTTATAACTATTTTCTTATTGAAACTGTTTCTGTATCTTATGAGGGTAAGATGTCATTAGTGAAGTCTCTATATGCACAGATTAGGATCCTGCATCTCTAATTAACATACAATTTAACACCAAGCATAAATTTTAATATGAGAAAAGTTGCTGTGGGGATGAAAACAAGGCTGCTATCATTGCCCAAAGCACCAATGCACATTCACAGGCCTTGGAGTATATGCACAACCTAATGACTTATTTAATCAGTAATGCTGTGAAGTTGCCATTACATGGGGAGCATGTATCCACAGGTACAATGAAACCTCAGAGGATCAAACATTTAAGTTCTGAAAGATACTGCCTAGATAGATATTCAAGCTTTAGGAGTCTTTATTGACGTCTGAAAAATTATGCTGATACTCAACATGAAGATATTTCCTGAAATCAAATGGTATTAAATCAAAGATAGAGATTGATATTCAAAACCATGGTGATTTAATACTTATTTTCTATTAATTGATAAACTGGAAGGTAAACCCACAAAGTTGATTTTGACCCAACCTTGCAACATCTACTTCTGGTAGAGCAGTAACAGATGAATGCAGAAACTTCTCCCCCAGCCTTTGATGCTGAACATGTGCATGTATTGATGCCAAGCCACATATAATTCAGCCACTGCAGGCCAACATATTGCATCATATAGCCTATTTTCACTGTTTGCTCAGGAGAACTGATCATAGTATTCACAAAAATAGGTTTTTGTTCAGGTCCTTAACTGGCCACTCTGAAACGTTGAAAGGGACCCCTAACCCTTAGATACAGGAAGTCACTGGATTTCTCTTGAGATTCTCAGCCATTCTTAACACTGGACCTTGCCCTGGATGGGTATGTGACTATGGGACCAGATCACTCTCTTCCAAAAAATAAAGAAGATGGACATTTCCAGTTTCATCTCCTGATTTTTTACAAGAACTTATGTCTATAATGTACCATGAAAAAATACAAAGAATAGAGCTGTCTTCAGCTGAGAATGTCACTTTATTTCTTCTGTCAAAGTTCTACTAAAACTGCACCAGCTCAGGGCCTGGGCTCTGGTTCACTTGTATTCCTTCCATTATGAAAAGTAGGAACAAGGAGTGTGAGATGGAGCTTGATTCTGATCTATGAAAAGGGATTGAATTCCTTTTATAAATAATTCGAATGTCACTCATGACACCAGGATGTAGTAAGTAGTACAGGAGATTCCATCTGTTCCTTTTTACAGGTATTTCAGAAACTTCACACAAGCGTGCAAGCCATTTAGTGGGGCTGAGGTTCTGTCAGGGTCCTGAGTTTCTGCTTCTCCCTCCTCCAACTTCGGCTGTGGATGCTCAAGACCAGCTCTGGCATGGTACAGCTATAACCTTCGGTGCAGCTGCTGGGAAAGAGTGGTATGAGAAAGAGCCAGGAAAAACTTGTTGGGGGCCTACCCCTGGCTCAGGAGCTGCTTTCGGGTTCAGTTTGGCCCACAGTCCTTGTCTGAGCTGCAGTGTAGGGATGCCTGTGCCCAGACTTGTGCCATGTTCACCTGCTGACTTGCCTTGCCAGCTTGGGCTTGGACCTGTCTCATCACCATGGACTTCCCTGGCAGTTGAGGCCATTGGCTGTTCCTGGTTGCCATCCTCAGACCTACTCTGCTCCTCTTGCTTGGGTACCATGGGATGAAGCTCTTCTCTGATGGTCTTTGCCCTGCCTGCTTTGTTGCCCCTTGGCTCCAGACTTCCCTTCCCTTGCAGAGCAGCCCCTCAACTGCAGCTTCCTGACAAGCTCTAAAGGGAATTCAGAACTTCTTCACGATTGAGAAATAAAATGCTTTAAAAGCTGTCATCATTCACCCTCAATTACTACTCTCTAGTAGTTTTGAAGTGTTAAGTTCCAAATTCATAACATAGACATGCTTAATAATTTGAATATTCAATACCAATTTCCAAGCCTATTACTGTCAACATCTTAAACCAGAAGGCAATTACCATTTAGTTTTTATTTGGGCTTGTTAAAGGCACTTCGACCTCTACGATGTTATATCTCAAATGTTTCTGTTACAAAACAGAATCTATGTCAAAATGTGCAAATGCTAATCAGTTCTAACATGAAAAGGTGATAATTAAATCTGATCTCTGCTTTCTTTTTATATTCTTCCCAAGACATAAAAAGAACAAAGGCGCAGAAGGGTCTTGATAGACTTTAATGAAGTGTGATAGTATGTGCTAGTTAATTTGCAAATTCAGTTTCCAGAGTTGCTCTTGTCATGTGCAATCTTTATTTATTTTGAACACTACCTTGTCTTGTTCTGTGATGTCTTTTTGCTCTCTTTAACCAAAAAAAGTTCCTGAAACTGAAATTCCAGTATAATTTTTTTTTTAAGATAGAGGTACAAAATTCTATATTGTGGGTTTTAAAGAAATACAAGTAAAGCTACATTCTAGAAAATTGCAGACTTGGACCTTTATCCAAAAGATTATAAATAACATGTAAATTATGAACCTAAGCCTTTTCAATAGTAAAATTTTATTCTGTATGTTAGGAATTAAGGATTAATTAGGACTTAATCTGTAATAAAACATAATAAATTACTTCCATTTACCTTCTGAGGATAAACACTTTTACTGAGGTCATATTAGTCTCAGTTGGAACCAAGTATTGTTTTTAAGAATGAAACAAGTTACTATTCAGCATGTAAAACAAAAACAATCAATACATGTCTGCCTGGTGGAATATTATATTTGTTTTCAGTCAAAGAAAGAGATATTTTTCCTTTCTTGTATCATAGTTGGAGATTTCTTCAGGTCAACACAGGTCTCAGAATGACTGACTCAGTAGTAATAGGCACAAATTGAGATCATTTAGCAACAAGCTAAATTAGTAAATGTCCTTACCAATCCACAGTTAATATCAACTGAGTTGCATTAATTTCAGTTGTGACATACCCTAGGACTTATTTTTGGTTTACATTCTCAGATTTCTGCATCAGTCAATAAGAACCACATCACAAAACTCTGTAAATCTTAACCTTTTGAAAGAGACCTAAAGTCTTTTGAGACTTCAAAGTGTTTCCAAACTGTACTTTGTGTGCAAACCAGACAGCTGAATGTTAAAGAAAGAAGTGATGATGTCATCTGATTTTTTGTCCCTAGTAGCCTTCTCCTGGAGAGGATAATATCTCTGGGTGGATGCATTTACTATTTGTAAATAGTAATCTGGACATCAACAGGGTGTTAGATCTTCACAGAGAACTAGTTTTTCTGACATCTCTTTGGTGCCACCCTGAGCCCATGTGGACTGGGTTAACAATCTTCAGGTGCAGAGCTAGGCTCTGTGTCAGGAAACAAAATTTTATTAGGCATTAGTGTGTTAAAAACAAAAATATTTTTCACTTCTTTTCCCATCTGGAACTTCATTTCCTGGACACATCTCGGTTATATCTTTATATTAAAAATAAGTTTCCCTTTCTTGAAAAATGGCAGGTATGTATAAGTATTCGAGTGCAGTTATTATCAGACAGCAAAAATGTTTGGCTGAGTGGAGCTGAAGTCGCTCAAAGCAACTTTGTAATGTGAACAAGCCTATCTGCTCGCATTGTAACCATCCAATTCTGAGCAGCATGCATGCCTCACATTAAAGATATTATTTCAAGTGATGTCTCCGTGTCTTTCTGATATTTAAGATAGAGTTTATGATGTGATTTGTTAACAGTTTTCCTGTTTAACATATTTACCACCGTGAAACTGGTTTGTGTCTATGGAGAGGACCTGAACACATGTATATGCATTTTATGCTGACATGAGACACCAATTAACCCTGTGAAGGAACTGAAATCTGCTTAGTGAAACTCTCAACACTGAAAGAACAGGGCTCTGGCATCCAAATTATAAACTGATCTTTTGTAATGACATCACTTAAAGGATGCGACCAAAAATTTGCCTTTCTAGGAAAGATCTGACAGACTGAACAGGATTTAATCACAGAATAGCCACAGAAATTTTATCATGTTACCAAGGAATTAATTTGACAAACTTCACAGAAATTAACCTTGTACACATCTTGCAATTTTTGTACAGAGTTCTAAAATGTTGATTAAATTCATTATTGGTATAAAATGCTTTGATCAGCTCTAATTTCTATTGAGGTCTTGACAGGTCTTCTGTAAGGTCTTCTGGAGAATGCCAGAGAATATACCTAAACTCTGAGAACTAAGTAAATTAATTGTTTTTACCTCTTTGTATTTGTTCCTGGGCACTTAAGTTGTACTTTAGCTAAATTGATTAGCTTTCTGAATAGGTTAGAAAGTGAAGGTAAGGAGTTTAACTGAATCTAATCTGATAAAATTTGCTAGACCAGAGAGATAGATAGTTTTATTGTTCAACAAAAGAAAGAACCCACGTTTTTTGCAATGTATCATGGCAGGTAATTTTCTCATCTAAATTTGCTGCAGTTTCAAGCTATTGCTAAAATGAAAATTACAATACATTTGGGTCCCTCTCAGTAAAACTTCACTTCTAGACTTTTTATCTTTCACAGATTCCTAGGCCTCAGTACATCATATTAATAGAGAATATATTTTAAAAGTTTATGATGAGGACCTATTATGTGCAAAGATATCGTGAAGAAGAGGAGAATTTCAAAAAGGTTGCCTTCCTGAGTTTGTTTCTAAAGTGCTGAACAGATTTTAGTCCAAATTAAATGCCCCCACTGTGACTAACCTGAAAACAGTGAGCTGAAAACTGGAAGATTGCACCTGAGAGAAGGTACCTTAAAAACACATGACAAACTGTTTAGAATTAACACAAAACCCAGTATTACTTGCTAACAAAAGTCAAAGGATGTGTTAGGATGTTGAAACTAACAAGCATTAGCAGGTAGATTTGATTTTATTCTGGTACAGTGTCCAGTTGCACATAATTCTGAACAGTCTTATGGACAGATAGTCTATTACGCAGATGCCAGGATTAAAATGTCTAGCTGGAGGAGCGGGGATTGCTAAGAGATTTGGTTGGGGATAAAATGGGACAGAATTAATTGCAATTTGTAGTCAGAGTTCCTTAATCTGTAGCAGTTTTTCTTCTAAATCTAACTCCACACATCACCCCACAACATTCTTTCACATGTTGTGAAGGTGCTTTGTGTGAACTGATCTCCTTCCTGATCATGTGCTCAGGCAACACACTTTCCTCCAGTAGCTAAGGTATCGTGTATCTTAACTCTTTTGACATTCATAGACAATATCTCAAGACCATACTAAAGCTACTAGATAAGCCTACTGAACTATTTAATTATTCATTCTACATAAGTAGCATTTCAGTGAATAAGAGTTCTAGCCATCTTGTTGCTATCTGAATTTAGCAAGTAACAAGTAAATAGGAATGATTAAGAGTTTATAAATTGAAAAAAAAAAATCTTATTTTAATTGTGATTATAGAGAGACAAAGAATAGGAAACCCTACAGCTGTCAATAAAAAAGCACAAAAGAAACAGCTCAATGTACTAGTGTTTGAGATAAAGAGAGAACCTGATTTTTAATGTGATTTCTTTAAAGAATTGGGGTTCATAGACTGAAGACATTTGTGGGGAAGAAAACCAAGAATGATGTAGCAGAATTGCAGTTCCATCTTTTTAGGAACCTGAGAACTGGGGGTGATATTGCAATGAGAAATAGATTTATAAAAGCAGCAGGGATAATGCTGCTGGGTATAGCATAATGAAACAAATCCAGAATTGTAGGTGTAACACAGTAAAACAGAAGCACGATTTTTCCTTGTGCAATGAGTAATGATATTGAAATGATATTGCAATGATATTGCAATAAATGCAAAAGGAATAGAGATGGTAAATGGTCATGCTAGTTTAGGATAGCACTTTGTGAAGCAATGATCATAAATTAATCAATCTGGATAGCAGGGGGTTACAGGGATGTAAGACTACCTGGATAATCTACATCAAACAGGGAGTCTACTTCTGTTTTATTGCCTGAATATTTCTTCCACCCTTGGACTGTAATATAAATTGCTGAAGCATACAATAAACTCATTTTTACTACAAAATGTTTAACAATAAAAGTCTTGAGCACTCATAAAAATGTAAAACATGATACTGTATCAAAATCCCCAGTCAGCCTAGATAGATATAACCTTTATGACATAAACTGACAAGATTAAAAAAAAATTAAATATTCATTGAGTAAGAAGAAATGCAGTGAATCTTAGCTGCCAAACTGCTAGCTCACCTACAATCTTACATGAACAGCAGTGCAAATTCTTCTATTGACAAAATATGCCAAAATGATACAGCACTCTGCAGACTCATTCAGTTCTTAACCAGTTTCTTGTTTGAAAACACTTTTTGTCTCCATCATTTTCCCTCAGAATGAGAATAACTGCCATTCAAGAAAACATCCATATTTATCATCTGACTAAAATGCTAATGTAGCCTTTCCTAACATGCCTGTGAAGTGATTGCTTGCTTGACAAATTCGAGGTCCAGAGAGAGCACCTTGGCATGGTTTCTCAACAATAAATTGCAAATAGTCCAAAATTCAACCCATCAACATATCTTCCTCCTAAACTGGTGACATGCCCTAGAAATAGTGGCCCAGTTTCCCAATATTTCCCTCAATATAGCAGTATGAGGGATTATTGCAAATAATGATAAATACCAATAAAACCAATAAAATTGTTCTGTGATATTTATGTAGTCCTGAAATACCAGATGATGCTGACAGTCTGCTAAAGTATTTAGGAGCTATAGGATGCTGCTTACACTACCCACATGAGGCATCCAACTACAATAGTTTGAGGATTCCAACAATAGCTCGTTAGGGAGCCTGGTTCCTTAGATAGCCATTAGAGAAAAGTAAGTGATTCAAGAGGCTCTTGGGAGCATCTAAATTTAGATGTACAAAGCTAAGTGCTGTGATTATTTACCTGAATCACACAGGGTCAAAGACTGAAGAAAAAGACTTGCCTATTTTTTAAACAACTGCTTGGCTGAAGAGGACACTGTTTTATGACTATAACCAGCAGAGGGAAGTATCTCTCTGTTGTGAACTTGTGGCCTCTGACTAAGTAGGGATAACATGAGCTCATGCTCTTAAAAAAAATATGCTGATGTGAAATTTAAGAAAACAAGCTGAAAGATCTTCGGTAGCATCTGCCTATGCTCTGCACTGGGGCACTGCAGAGACAGGACATTGCTTATATTATCTTCACATGTGCTGTCTTTAAAATGTCACAAAATAGCACAGTGGAAATAGTATATAGAGTAGAAAAGAGATGGATATAAAGTCAAACGATCAACCTGTTGGCTACTTTGATTTTGAACAGCTCACCCAAATAGCTGCATGAGAAAAAACCGAAATGTGTCTGACTTCTGCCATAGTGCATTTCTTTGGGCAGGAGAGGTGCTGGGAGAGAGGGACAGAGGGGAAGACAAAGCTGTTTTTCAGTCTGGGGTTATACATTCATATGGTTGTGCTTTCTTAGGTTGGCCACGGCATTTGCCTCCCTCAGGAGAGTTGGGTGTGAGCTTCGTGGCCTTTCTGCAAAGTTCAGTTAGAAGGAATAAAAAATTCCCTGTGAACTGGGTTCAGAGGGGCAAGGCCTCTCTTCCTCTCACCACAAGCTTTACTTCACAGAACTGCTGGCAGACTGGGACCCAGTTCTGGGTCCAGTTAGGGACCCAGTTAGATGCACTGTGGGGACATAACAATGTCTCTTCTCCAAGACAGCTTTCAGTCTGGAGTATAAGATGGACACAGCTCCTTGATAAGCAGATGGGGGTCTACAAAACAGTGCTGATGACAGGAGGTGGCAGAGGCAATCTCTCAGCCTGTTCTCAGTTTTCCAAGAGGATTAGAGCAATGTCAAATTTCAGCAACTGAGATAAAGGAGGGCACTGAAGTAGTGCTGCAGATATAAGAGGCTACTCACACTGCAAGTTTTTCATGCCAGCATTCATAGGGCCTTAAGAAAGATGAATGGTGATTTTAATTGGAGCTTTTCTGTAGTTCTTCTCTTAGCTCACTGTTGTTGCACCTCCAGACAAAAGGGGAAGTAGCTGATATTCGGCCACATGTTATCTCTAGCTTGACAGATGTTTTTCCAAGACTCCTAATTGCTATTTTGAAATGACAGTCAGGATACCAAAAACCCTATTAACCACAACTCCAGTTTAAATTTTAATAGTGACTCAGAAGGGAGGATACTGTTTACTGAACAGCCAGGTCCTGCTATCAAGACCCAGCTATGCCTACTCTGTCTTAATTTTAGAGTTACATGTGATTTTAGGCTAGAAAACATTTGAATGGCTGGAGTTTACAGAGTTTACTCCTTGCTTCCATAAATATAGCGATATCCTATGACTGGAAGTCAGCTGCCCAAAGAAAGGCACTAATAACTAATGACAGAGAATTACAGATTCTTCCTATACCGTGACTGATCAGAAATTAAACCTTTCTCTGTTCTTGAAGACATAACAAAGGGCAGTGTTATAGACTTCTAATGCCACATTTGCCACCCATAGCCAATCTTTTCTTCAAGATCAAAATGTTTATTTCCAGTAAAGATTCCTACGCATCCCATGGAGACTGCACTAGTGACCTTTCTTTATCGCCACGTAATTGCAACATTATCTTTTTCTGTGAGTCACACACTTCCTTGCATCAAAGGAATGGAGCCCCTTTTTTTGCACTTAACTTGAAGGGGAGTGATATTTAACAGTCCCATGCCTATGTGAACAATTAATTAACAGGTCTTTAGGATACGGTCAAATTATAAACTATGTTTTTGGAGCCTCAGTTCTTCAGAAAGGATCAGCAGCAAACTAAAGCTTAAATTGTCACTCAGCAAATAGATAATGACACTTTTTCAAGACTCTGTCATTTGATCACTAGTCCTTGTATTGGTTCTGTTAAGTACTTCTTTGGCCAAGTGTCAGGTTTAACAAACACTCTGTAATTTAAATCTTCCAAGTAGATTGTACAGGAATGCACACCCACTAATCAGTGCTGGGGAGAAAAAGAAGAAAAAAACTTGACAGTGTTGGATTTCAGGCACATATTACTATCACTAACACTGTCTTTGTTCTGTAGATGAGGAGTATTTACACAGACTGTATCTGAAAACTGGGCTGTGATGTTTTATCACAGCTAGATCTAACTGTTCCATTTCTTTTGATCGGATGTGTGCTTTTCTATCATAAGAGTTGGTTTGCAGCAGTTTCAAATGCTTCACTACGTCTATGATTTATGGATGGTTTTACTAGGTCACAAAGGAGGTCATGTCTCAGGGAAAAGGACTGTCAGAGAAGACAAGATCCGAAGATAGGAGATTAATAGATAAAAGCTTCTAAAGTGGTCCTATCTGTGTTTCAGGGAGAAGTCAGGGCATCTACGCTGGAGTAACTCACCTCTTCTCCTTGTGATTGATTTAAACACAGACGTGTCACAAAGTTATACCTAAGGTGGCAAAACCAAACCAGACCAAGAAGGTTATGGGCACCTAAGGGAAATACAGCAAACTTAGTGTGTGTATCTATGCAAAGAGGAATACACTGAACTGCCGTAATTCAAGAAAATAGAGAAAAAACATAGAACATTTAAGCAGTTAGACCTAATTGGTAGCAAAGGTATTCTGAGCAACTGGCACTTGTTTGCCTCTGTACCGTCAAAGTGCAACATCTTATGGCCACTGCTAATAGGAGCATCGTACAAAATGTTGTCTCCCTGCTGTGTGCCTAAACAGCATTACCTTTGTCACAGAAAATTATTTTAATCTTTGTACTAGAGATGCGAAACAGCATGTAGCACTCCTCTTAAGAGATTTCTGCTCTTAAGAAATCTTCCTAAGAAGAAAAAGCTGTCACCTCTGGGTGGTTTGATTATTTTTCCCCACCAAACTCAGCCAGGTAAATTAATACAGCCTAGATTTCTCCAATGTCTATTACAAAAAGTATTTCTGCAATTGAAAAATTGTATTTTAAAACTTGCTTAAAGCTCCAGTGACGGATACAAATCTTCCATTCATGTTTGACACTATACACAATATATTCTCTATTTTCTAGAAGGAATATTTTCAGTAAAGCAAAATAGAGAGTGTGGACAATAGCTGTTGTTCTTTTAGTCCGTGCCAAACATGAAGCCATAAATCATATCCCAGCTGGGTGCTGCAAAGGTGAAATGTCAGACATTTTCTTCATAAGAAACCAGTGACAGAGTGCAGCTGGTGTGTGCCATCAGTAGAAAGCCTAACTCCACACAGGTGACCTTATCAGAACAAAAGAGAAGGAAACAACTTTCATTTGAAGCAAATCTCATGCTAAAAAAAATTATTATTGATTCTGAAGACACTGTATCAAACACAGCATTATTTTCTCTAGAATTCTTCTTTAAACATTTCCCTGCTGTGAGGGTTACTGAGCAATTGCTAAACAGTTCACGGGCTCTATCAACAAAGATATCCCCAAAAGATTGTTCTGACCTATTTTCAGTGTTATTGCTGTTCCTAAGATTCATAGCTTATCCTTCATTGAACTAGTCTGGAGAAGCATTTCAGTTTTGAATTGGAAGTAGTGAAGCTACTATGAATGATTCTGTGATTGTAAGCTGCTCTTCAGGGGGAGAACTGGGGCATTCATGTGCAAGAAGCAAGTGGAGACTGAGCTGCTCTGCCACCCTGGACACTGTTTTATCCAGGACACAGAGATTTCCACAGCAAAGGAAGAGACCAGCCTAATCAGGTTGTGGAAGCTGAATCTGATGCCGTTATCACCAGGTGAAAGCATTTGGTTTGTGCTGGTTTTGGCTGGCTAAATTTCCTTCATAGTAGCTGGTATGGGGTTGTGTTTTGGATTTGTGCTAGAAATAGTGTTGGTAACATTGGGATGTTTTAGCTACTGCTGAGCAGTGTGTGCACAGAGTTTCAAGATCTTTTCTGCCTCTCGCACCACCCACCAGCAAGTGGGCTGGGGGTGCACAAGGAGTTGGGAGGGGATAAAACTGAGACAGATGATCCCAACTGACTAAAGGGATATCACATACCATATGACTTCATGCTCAGCATATAGAGCTGGGGGAAGAAGAAGGATGGGAATGACTTTCAGGGTGATGGCATTTGTATTCCCGAGTAACTTTTAGACATAATGGAGCCCTGCTTTCCTGGAGATGACTGAACACCTGCCTGCTGATGGGGGAATGAATTTCTGTTTTGCTTTGCTTGCATGTGAGGCTTTTGCTTTTCCTATTAAACTGTCTTTATCTCATCTTCAGAATGAAGCCCTGGCAAGTTTGGAAACGTCAGACTACATTTATCCCTTTATACGTATGAAGCTGGAAACCATAATGTTGCTGCAACCTGCCCTGCCCTAAACCTGTTGACTCCTTTGTGTTAGCACTAATGATGGTGCTGCCGTGTGGTGAGCTGGACCAGGTCACTGTTATGGTTAAAAAGGACCCAGAGATGAAAAGCAAGCTGATTCACTGGCTCTGCAGCCAGGCACTGCTACAGCTGGGGTGAAGAGGTGCAGAAACACAAAACAGAAGAGGGAAAGACAAGATGACCCTTTCAGCTGCCTTGTAGTCTTGACTGGCTTACACTGGTCATGAACCTGCATCCTGAATCTCAACCTGTGTGTCTGTAGACCAGCTCTTAACCAAGTTATTCTTTTCTATGAAATCTCCTGCTAAATGACAGGACAAGACAAGACACTTCCATCACATAGAAGGAAAGTCAGCTTGTTAATCACCACCATAGACTTATTTGGAAAGAAGATATTGTAATGTTTTGGTAATTCTCTACACTAATATGAGGCAAATCCTTGCCAATGATGTTTTATTGTCGACAGCAAGACTTCATCTCCAAGATACTGCAGATATTTCCATCAATAACCACATCAGTCTCCTTCTCAAAGTTAAGACAACAAGTGATTAAGTCCAAATGTGATGTGGGGATTAGAATTAAGATCACAATTCTGTTACCAAGATTATTGAGCTATTGCTGAATAGCTGGATATCACAATTCCCCTTAATAATGTGTAGGTTCCATATACTCAGTCTTTTTCAGGACTTGAAAAAAAGCATGGCCCTTTTCAAGAGCATCTTGCTTAACTTAGTGTGGCAGTACCAGCTTCTCTGAAATTGTTGAGGCTCATACCACTGTAAGGAGACTTTGAATCGGTTCAGCATAATAGCATCTATGTAATTGCTACTAAAAGCCACTTCCAGAATGTAATGCTTTTCCTTTCATCTAAATTCACAAAAAAATCTTTTCTAAAAGGTAGAGTTGCATAAAAATGGACTCATCAGAGCTTTCATTTTAAAACAAACAAAAATGTAAAATAAATGCTTTACAGAACTTTGTGTCACTTAGAGTAAATTAATGTCTTGTCAAAATGCCAAGATTATGTGTTGGTTTCTACTTATATTTATTTCAAGATATGCATTGTGTCAGACTACCTGTGTGACTTTGTTGCAATTATTCATACTTTACATACACACTAGTATCCAAGCCATTTATACTTTTAAAGGTATTGTCAAAATGAGTTACTCTTTGATTACTCATGTTTCCAGTGGAATTATTCAGTTACCACATTAAATTGACAAAAATGTTCATTATTTGACAGAAAATAGGTGAGATCCTTTATCACTGCTGCAGCTGTCGAGCACTGCCACAGCCCTTCACTGTAACCCATTCTATTTTTGGGCAAAGACTGTTACGAGAGAGGGACATGCAAGTTTTTCCAATTTTGTAGAATCCATTTTCCATATGTTTAAATCCCTTTTTCTGCCAAAGCATATGCCAATTTTTAAAAAGTTATTGCTTTTTTCAAGAGGAATATAACTTTTGAGACATCATCATGCATTCCTCAGATTCATTTGATGCAGAGAAATAAGGGATGGAGTGTTTCCATTCTAAGCACTTGATTTGTAGACTGAAATATGCCTTGGCATGACTCATGGTTCTAATGCCATATTCAGGTGTAATGTAAAGCCTGTTTGAACCCTGGTTAAACCCAGGTATGAAAGATTTGTTCCTCTGTAAGAGTAGTTTCATTTGTCCTTGTATTTCACTTGAGGTTTGATTTTTCAGAAGGGTGGGAGCATTTCAGGTTGGGATCTAAGACTGGGTTTAAGGTTTTAATGTGACTTTTTCCATTTGACTTCTATCATTAATAATTGTTCTTGAGATGTAATCCCACCAAATGCTACCAAGATCCACTCTTAGGGTCTTATTTCCTCACCAGTCTATCAGCATAAGCAATATTTTTTTCATGGGTTTCGAGGCACTTTCTCATCCATTTGCAAAGCAATAATTTCTAAAGATGTGCCAAATCAGATTATAAACCTGGGTTTGTAGTATAATAATAATTGATCCTTTCCAATGGGCATGTAAGGCCAGATTCAGGGATATTTAGGTACCTAAATTCACATTGATCTCATGGGAATTCAGGTGCATAAAAAATAAGGACATTACAATAAAAAAAAGTACATACATGTAAATAAAATCTAAATTGAATGCGACAGTTTTTGCCCTTTTTTCTAGGATATATGAGCAACAACACTCCCATCTACACACTTTCCACAAGACATTGTCGCCACCCATTTCTTTAATGATGTCCTCTTTTTTCCATGTACTTGTTCCTTCTTCAGCAGTGCCTGCCTCAAATGCAAACCAAATTTCAAAGTCTTATCCTCTAGATTGGATTTTGACTTTAAATCTCTGAGAAAAACCTCTCCTGATTTCTCCCGTGTCTTACTTCTTATTTTATTTCCTCTAAAACAATTCCTTATCCTGCTGTGTTGCACTCTTTCACCATGCTTTCTGCACTTCTGCCTCCAGGATACCCTTCATCTGAATATTTCTTTCCAGCAGAGAGTTAGAATTCGGGATTTTCTACACAGCTGGGCAGAGAAGGGAGTTTGTTTTGCCCATGCTCTTAGCTGACTAAATAAAATCCAGTTCTCCTCGGAAAGCAGTTCCCCTGGATTCACTGAGCACTGGGTCTGCAGCAGTAATCTCAGCTCCTCTGCAGCGTTCACTAGCCAGGCACGGCGGTGGCCGTCTTAAACCTTTGCGTAAGATAGGGAGAAACAAATTTTCCTTCCTCAAGAATAAAAGGCTGGGGTCATCAGTGGAAAGGAATAATTAAGGGGAAGAGGAAACAGGCTTTGCAGAAGCAGGAAGGTAGAAGATAGCCTGGAGGAACCTGAATTTGCTGCTCCTTGGAAGGATAAAGGACGGTAACAGCAGTAACCGAGAGAGTGCATTCCCAACTGCACAGTATCTGCCCCACATGTAGCGTGTCACTTCTCCCAGATTTTACAGCCACACTCCTAGCAGCAGCCAGCTCAAATCCCCAGGCCTCTGGCACTAGGAATTTTCAGGAAAGCTATGGCCATAGGTTACCCAAACCAATCCGCTGTCTCAAATGGCTTGCTAGGGCGCTTTGCCTGGATCCTTCTGCTTGCTAACATGGATACTGGTTTCAAAACTCCCTGTCACCTGCCCAGCACAAAGGGTAAATGGTGGAGTTCATGTCTATCCACACCATAGTATTCAGGCTTGGCAATCAGACCTGAGAGTTTTAATACAGCAGAAGGAGGATTAAAGTGTTGGGTTTAATCTTACAAAGATCCTGGAAAAATGCAAACTGCAGATTCATATGTTGCCATGATAGGAGAGCAATTAGACCATGTTCAGGCTCTGTTTTGCCATTATGTGGTACAAGCCCTGTGCTGAGACATGGTTCTGCAGCAGCAGCGTAGCCATAGCTATAGGAGACAATTAAAACAAATCCCAGCAGCATCATACTCCCTCTTTCCATGTTGCTGCTCTTTAACAAACTTAAAGTATCTCTCTACCTACCTAGATGAATGGTACCCAGTTACCTCTGGTGCCAAGTGGCCCAAATTCATTGGTTCCAAGGACATTTTTCACCTTTCAACAGTAAAGAAATTAGGTAATTAAATTTATATTCAAACTTTGGCTCACAGGTTTTTGTCAAGGTACCCTTCTCTCACTAATCCCTTAAAGAAGACATGTAGTGCAGGCATTTTTAAAGCAAATAGATACAAAATGAGGTAATTTTAAAACATATATCTTTTATACAACAGATTAATCAAAGGAAGGTATATATTTCATGGTAGTCCTGACTCAAAAGTTGAGTAGAAAAATTTAAACAATAAATTCCGGCTAATGATATTGCTGTGAGATAAAAAAATAGTAATTTCTTATGTGAGTTACCATGGGTTTTTGAAGTAATACATTAACTCCCTCTGTTAACTGTTAGATTTCTTGGTCTCCATTTTATTTGGCTGCATATGGGTATATTGTATTTTATCTCTGGATTTATAGCCCCAAAATGTTACTGGTGAAAAGTAAAGAAAAAGCGACACTAACATTTTAAATTTCTGTTATCATGGTCTGACTTTTCTTCAGCCACATTCAGCCAAGAATTCAGCCTTCTGGAAGTACTCCCCTGCTCTCCCACAACATGCCTGAGGAAATCAAAGGGACTGAGATCTAGTAAGTAAAACATTTGGCAATTTGATGTGTAGCTGGTGACTCCCATAATACCACAGCTTCATTGGTATTTTGTTGTTAAGCAGGTGTTTTTGAAGAAGGACTTAAGATCAACAGTGAAATACTTTTTATTTTTTGGTTTTATTTCTTACAGTTCTTTCTGCTTCTGTGTTTGACACTCAGGAATGTCAGAAAATATATTCTCAGGCAAACACCTCTGAGGAACTTTGCAGAATTCAAAAGGAGAAAATGCCTTGCAGGAAAAAAGACATCCCATATTAGTGTCTGCACACTTTCGTGTGTGAATAGCACTAAATGTTTTGCAAATTCCGGTTTTGTAGGTGTCACCACTACACCTCTGCATGTCTGCTCTTTAGGACAATGTTTCCAGAACCTGTTTCTCTGGCCACCTGGTTTTTGCATTTGCTCTCTAAAAAAATATTTGCATTTGAGTAGCCTTTTACACCCACTGTGACAGTTTAGGGTTGGCTTCACAAGGTGAAAAACACACTAGAACTATACCCTTAAGGATACATATTTTCCAAAAATCATGTGGCATTGCTTTGTTCCTTTTGAACAAGTTAGAAACTGACTCATCTAGGGATACCATGGGGGGATGGATAAACAATTAGCTTAAATGGGGATAATTATTTTATTATGAAGTAGGAGCCAAAATTATGGGAAAAATATTTTCCTTTCAAACAGAGAAATGCTTTTACAGCTTTTCACTTCAACTTTCTTCTCAAATAATGGATGTAAACATGTGTCTTGCTAACAATAATATTAATATTAGCAAATAATTTCAACATTTCAGGCCACATTCCACCCCTGGTGTGGCAAGGCTGCAAAAGCTGAACTCACCCTTCCTTTCCTTGCACTATAACCATGTTGACCAACTTCCCTTCATCCAACAGACTGACTTGTAGGCTCATCTGGGCCCCAAAGGAGAATGAAGAAAAAAAAAAAGCAGCAAAGACACTGGCAAGCAAAACAGCTTTTCAGCCTCTGCCTGTGTTAATGAAATCTATCCAGCTGTGGAAATTCTCCAGCTGGAACCTACTGTTGAGTGGGTTTCACTTCTGTCCCAAGAAGTCAACTGAATGGTACCTCTGGCTCGTGAAATAATGAGGCATCTATCTACTACCCACCGTACTCATTTCTGACACCCCTTTATTTTCTGAATCCTGTCTTAACCCCAAAACTCGTCAGCAGTGGTTTTTATATACTATCCCTATAGGTAAGAGAGGCTCACATAGGTATTTATGGCCACTCATAGCTAATTTCTTCCAGCTCAGTGTCTTCAGACATTAAGTTCCCAGACAAGAATTTCCTGAGACGCTGCTGTCTGGATTTCCAGCTCTCATTTCTCGTGAGGCTATCAGCATCATCAGTCGTAACCCAAATCACCTAAGAAGAGAATATATATAATGTATTATACGGCACAGTGGTTCTGAGGGGTCGCTTTTTGATTCATGATGCTACAAAAAGAGCACGCTGTAACAGAGAAAGAACAGCATGAGCCCCAGCCAGGTCTCAAAGCCTTCTCCACTCAGGGATAGGCTGTGATATACAAAAAAGAGAAACTCAGTTTGACAGCACTAGAAAAAGTATGCAGAAACAAACACAAGGAGGTCTATGTTATACGAAGCTTCTTAGAAACATGAGAAGTGTTAATATGACATGACTGAACATAAAGAAAGACAATTTCAGCACATATTCTTTACAGATTTCTCTGACGACTTTGGAAAGTTAAATAGTGCCAAACTATTTTCTTCTGAAACAGAAATATCCCATAAGGTGCAGAGCGTGAATCAAATAAACTACGGTTTTCCAAGATTTGAGTTTGAAAGCCGTGAGATAAAAGAAACTCCCACGATGTTTACAGAAGCAGTATTTTATAACGTTTTCATTCCTCTTTCTAGTCCTGTATTCTAATGAATAACACAAACCAAGTTTGGAGTAATTTAAGAGTCAGCACATGGCTACTCCAGAGACACTTTTTCTTCTCCATCTGGATGGTATTTGTGAACATCATCTTAGTCTTCCTGTCATACTGCAATCCAATCAAAACTGCTGTTCAATCTGGTCAGCCAGTCAGTGTGAGGTTCTGGACACATCCACCATTCACACTCACATTACCTCTATGGAGCCTGTGCAGTGGAACTACGTTTTCTGGAAGCAACAAAGGGATGCTCTGCCCACAGTGAGAAGTTCATGCATGATAAAACTAATGGTATTATGAACCCAGAACAGAAGCCCTGTTAAGAACAGAGCTTCTAAAATGAAAGAGAGGAAATTAATTTCATGATTTTCCACTTTTAAATTATGAACACAAAATGCTGTATGGGAACAGAATAGTTTTCAAAGGCTGATCTAATCCTTATGGTATTAGGAATGAACCTATCTATCAGACATGAAGGCACAGCTGTGTGAAAGCACTGAGACCGAAGCAGAGGAAGACAGACATCTGATGGGTCTAGGAGTATGGTTTTACTCTGACTGACCACACATATATTTTCTCACCACATGTAAGGAAACTTAAAATGCAAAGAAGTCTGTTAGCCTGTAGCAATAATATTATGTATAATCCTGACACAGAAAGTAACATGAATTCTCCATTAAAAAGCAAAATTTATGCAGTTTAAGGCACAAAGTAAAGAAATCTTTATTTATAAAGAAATAACATCGGTCCTTATGTGAAAAAGTAAATTTCAGCACAGGTTCTATATCTTTTTCCTCTAGCCATAAAAACCCCAGGTGCCTAGTCTAGGCTTGGTACATAGGCTTCTACACTAGCTTGTTGACATGAATACAGGATACATTTTTCTATGCACATGCATTTTAAGATGAAGTAAACTGCCCTCTGGAGATGTCTGTCTCACACTGATCAGGCATTCAGCTTTGACCAGATACCTAACTTTAAGATGGTTGGGGTTAGATGAGATAAACTCCATTCTAAGAGTACACAAATTCTAGTGAAGTACAAGAATTTATAACTTATCTACCTTGCTTCATAGTCCTGTACTACGTTCCCTGAATCCCACACCCGTATCTGTAAGAAATGGTTCCTTTTATTCATACTGACTGAGGCATGGAGAATTTGTTCTGTATTTATGCTGTGCATATGAGGCAATCTTCTAAAATCAGCAAAAAATAAGCACTTATTTAGATAATATATTGTACTGTTATAACACTGATGGCTCCATATTATTTCTAGGAATTGAAAGTGTTAGCTATATTGTTTGGAGAAAGACCAGGAGCACAACAGGAACAACTTTGTAGTTGGTCAGGTGAATTTTATAGTAGGCCTTCTCCGGACTGTGGAAGCACTCTGGTGACAAGCTGGCCAAACAGCAATACTCAACAGCAATACACCGTTCAGTCAATCAAGCCTGGGTTGTTCTGCAAGCTGAATCACAACTGTAGAAAGCTCACTCTTCAGTATAAAAACAGGTTAGCAACCGACAGATTTGGCATACGCCGCATCTGCGTGGTGCAGGAGAGTAGCACCCTGTTTCCACTCCTCCAGGAGCACAGCATAAGTTGTAAAATAGAATTTTTAGCTAGGAAGACAATGTCTGGGAATTTTTTACTAGAAATTGGTATTTTGGTATAGATCTAAAAAAAAAAAAAAAAATTTAAGAAACCCTTTAAAATGCATGTGCTACATACTAAATTTATTCATGTAGCAGGAATTACAAACAGCAACTGACTAGTGTCCAGATCAGTGAATAATCGAATTGTGAGATGCCCCTGTAATATGTTCTTCTCCACCTTCATTTGGCAGTTAGAGGTGACTGCCTCTGGCAGTTATGGTTGGTTAAATACAACATTATCTGCTTAAGCATTATTGTCAAAACAATAAAAAACCCCCATTGCTTGAGTACAGACCTGCGAAAAGATCGTGATTATTTGTTTCTAATACACATAAATGCTTGTCTGAAAGAACAACCACAGATTTTTGTGATGCAGATGCATTTCAGAGCTTAGCTATTAAAGTTTAGACTCTTCATATATTCTGTTAAGAGCTGACTGCTAAGATTTAAAGCCACAGTTTTTTTCTCTCTGATTATGTTTACTATATAAAAAGGACACTCTCTATCCTGGGGACGAGGGATGACAGAAACAAAGGGAATAGTTAGAAACTAACTAACTGCTGCATTATATGCACAATAAATTTGGTGAGACTTGTATACACATCAGCTTGGCAGCTATAGTGTGTGGCTCAGCTGGTGTGGGGCTACACACGATGTACTAAAACCAGAAGGTGGCATCAAAGACTGTCTAACATTTACAATAGAAAAGTCTGAAAGCACACAGTTGTAAACCTTTACTTTTGCTAGCAGGTAAAATAATGTAAGTGTGGGGAGTCACTGCCCCTTTATTAGTCTTAGGAATCTGGGTTAGGCAGATTTCTGGAAATCTGTCCAGAGATAGGATCTGAGGTATTATGACTCACTCATCCCAGATAAATAATTTTTTATGAATCATTATGAATAAATGAGATTGTTAGGGATTAGTAAATGTATAATCCCATCCTAATAAAGTATCAAAGTGCTTCCTGTGTACTAACACCCACCCAACCTAAGCTTGATTATGACAGGCTGTACTAGAAGCAGACTGAACGGATTGGGTTTGTGGAAAGCAATTATGATCTTCCTCATGTCGCTGAAGTTCAGAGAATTGCGAAGAAGAATAAGCACATGAGGTAAGGAGTAAAGGTGGGGTGACTGGCATACACATGCCACAGAGAGTGAGGACAGAGGTGAAGGGAGTCAGTTGAAAACTGCTTAATTTTGTTTGTAAAGGGCAGTTTTACTGGCTAATAGAGAATCATCTGGTCTGCCAGCATGGGGATGGGGAAGCTAGCAGTATAAATGCTTTGAACAAAGCATCAGACACCATTTCCAACGCTGCAGTAAAATTTTCTAGTCAGGTATATTGTTTCAGTAGTTAGATGGTATAAACAAAATGTCTGGATACAGAAGGCAGATGAATATTAAAAATGTAAACCTCAGTATTCTTTAAAAATTAACATAATTTAGTTAACTATGCAGACCTTTACTTTTGGAAATGTAACTTCTATACAGAAAGTTATTTTAAACCATAAATGTTGTCCGAATTTTAGTAGACGTGTCATAATATGCAACTACCTTAACTATACCTTCTGCCAGCATGCTAACATGGAGGGGTCGTACAAGGAAGGCCTACAAGGAACAAGGTGGACTTTTTACAAGGGCCTGTAGTGACAGAACAAAGGGTAATGGGTTTAAATTGAAAGCGGGGGGATTTAGATTGGATACCAGGAAGAAATTCTTCACAGAAAGGGCGGTGAGGCACTGGAACAGGTTGCCCAGAGAAGCTGTGGCTGCCCCATCCCTGGAAGTGTCCAAGGCCAGGCTGGATGAGGCTTTGAGCAACCTGGTCTAGTGGAGGGTGTCCCTGCCCATGGCAGGGGGGTTGGAACTGGATGATCTTTAAGGTCCCTTCCAACCCAAACCATTCTGTGATTCTATGATTCTATGAAAAGTACTCAAATACATTCAGCAAGACTAGTTAAACTACTATTAAAGTTCTTCCTCTGATTTGTCTTTGAAGTGCAGTAATCCATCCATTTCCTCAGCATTGTGCTAGTCATCACAACAAATCCCGGATCTGACTGTATGATCAAAACTTGGCTCTCATCTTTGTAGTCTTGTGTATGTGTCGTCACCTCACTGAACTAAAATATAATATAATTAATTGTAATCTACGTCTGATCTATCACCTTAAATAATCCATTGATAGTTCCTTATTTCTTCTCTACTTCTTGTTTTGATATTCTGGACTTCAGAGCTGCAGTGTTTGCTACTTCTTTCTTTACACAAATTCAGTAGATAAATAACCTAATTCATCTATGATAATTCAGACGAATTATCCATCACATTATACCTTCTCTGAAATCCAGATCTTCGATTCTGCCCTCAGATCTATCCCATGTCTCCACACTTTGTTGATCTGCTGTCTGATTTACTGTCTTGAGTTTTTGAAATTGTACTAACATCTCTTCAAGAAAATTAAATAAAAAGCTGGGTGGGGTAGAAGGTGTATTATGTGTATTTAAAGTTTACAGTTTCCAAGTTTATTTTATTTTTATTCTAATGGGATCTTATTAACTAAAGAGTTTACAAATTTACTACAATTTCTAGGGTGTGTTTTTCAGTCTAGTTTTGTGGCTTTGGAAGTCTGAGGCATACCTGAACAAAACTTATTGACAGGAATACTAAAGCTGGCTGCCTCCCTGCTCCTTTATTTAAGTTTATCCTTCTGCTTTCAGTTACCCTCTGTATCATCATACTAGCCCTTCTACCTTTTTTGATATTAGCAATGTTTAGATATTTTGAGTTTATCATGTCCTACTTTTAGTCAGCCCTTAGACAAAGTATTCAGGTCTCTCCTAGTGTTCCACCATAAACCAGCTATCTCTTTGCATCATTTTGATACTGTTCTTCCTACCACTCTCCAGTTGCTTGGTATCTTTCTACCAATGTCGTGTTCAGGAACTGAGCCTTGCACTTCTAGGATTTTGTGGTACTTTGTGTAGTTACTTAGGGCAGTGTATTTTGCTGGCTTTGTCTTGTGTGTGTCCATGTCAAGAGCTGAAATGCCAGGATTAGAGAGCTGCAGCCTGTCAGGGAGAAAGCGAAGGGCCATCTGCATTCCATTCTTCAGCAGGCATGTGGAGAAAGCTCGTTCAGGCAAGTACCTGCTTACCCTACAATAAGTGCAAGGCACCACACTTGCATGTCAGTTATTAAGTATATCATCAGATAATATATATGGTAAACTGTGCTTTTTGCAATTATTTCAGAACAAGCATGAAATGATGAGGTAGTGAAATATAATATTGGATGTGAAGTAATTATTTGGAAGCCTTTCAAGAAAAACTGAAAGAGTGGTATTGTCAATTTTAGTGTTAAAAGTCTGAGTTTGGTGATACGGTCTAAAAGAAACATTCAGTTCAGCTCTTTTATAACACATCTCTTTTGCATTATCAACTTTCTCCAACTGTATTGTAGTCTTCTGAAATCACTAGTCAGCAAAAATGCAACCTACTGACCTTTCTGGATACTTTTTGAATTCTCCTAAGATTTCACAGATAGCTCAGGAGTATCATCAGTAAAGAACCAATACTCCCCTCATGTGCAGAACTACACTAGTATATTTGAAAGCATATTTATTCTCTGTATACAGGAGTTGTCCCTCTGAGATCAGATACCAACGTGTGGCTACCCAAGACAACTGCTGGCTTGACCTTGGCTGACTGCCAGGTGCCTACCAAGCTGCTCTATCACCTCTACCCCCTCTGCCCCCTCCTTCAGGAAGATGGGTGAGGAAATACAATGAGAAAATTGTGGGTTGAAATACGGACAGGAAGATTACAGAGCAATTACCCTCATGGGTAAAACAGACTTGACTTGGGGAAATCAATTTGATTTAATATCAATTAATAACAGAGTTGGATAGTGAGAAATAAGAACAAACCTAAAAAAACCCACCACCTTCCCCCCACCCGTCCCTTCTCCTCAGGCTCAACTTCAGTCCCGATTTCTCTACCTTCTCCCCTTGAGTGGCATAAGGGGACAGGGAATGGAGGTTGTGGTCAGATCATTACACATTGTCTCTGCCGTTCCTTCCTCCTCATGCTCTTCTCCTGCTCCAGCATGGAATCCTTCCCACAAGCAGCAGTCGTTCACAAAGAGCTCCAGTGTGGATCCCTCCCATGGGGTGCAGTCCTTCAGGCATCCCCCTGCTCCAGCGTGAGTCCCTCATGTGGTCATGGGTCCTGCCAGGAGCCTGCTCGGGCACAGTCTCTCCATGGGGTCACAGCCTCCTTCAGGCATCCACCTGCTCCAGCGTGGAGTCCTTCCTGGGCTGCAAGTGGGTCTCTGCTCCCCCATGACCCTCCATGGCTGCAGAGGCACAGCCCGCCCTCTCACCATGGGCTGCAGGGGAACCTCTGCTCTGGCACCTGGAGAAGCACCTCCTCCCCCTCCTTCTCCACTCACCTTGGTGTCTGCAGACTCTGTTGCTCTCACATTTTCTCACTCATCTCTTGCAGCTGCTGTTGTGCAGCAGTTTTTTCCCCCCCTTCTTAAATACATTATCACAGAGGTGCTACCACTGTCATTGATGGGCTTGGCCTTGGCCAGCAGCAGCTCCATCTTGGAGCTGGTTGGAACTGTCTTTATCAAACATAGGGGAAGCTTCTGGTGCCTTCTCACAAATGTTACCCCTGCAACCCCCCTGCTATCAAAACCTTGCAATGTAAATTAAATGCAGTTTCTGAAAGTTTTCCTGAAAACATACCATGATGGATTTTAATGATGCAGTCGTGTGCATGGGCAGGAGACAGAGAGACACACAGGGAGATGATATTCTGTTATTTCTCTGACCTTCATCGACTGAAATTAGCCATCTAGTCTAAACTATTCATTAAATTATCTTCTGCAGTTAACAGAAACTTACATCTCTATAGAGCTATTTATCCTCTTTTAAGATAAACCTCTAAGATTATAGGATAACTCCTGGCAGCTGGTTTATCTCTGTTGACTTTTGGACAACTGGTTTTGACTAAGAACTTGACCTCTAGACAGAAAAATTTAAGTCATTTTAATACCACCTGTAAATATTTGAGTCATTTTTGAAAGAATACAGGTAGAAAATGACTTTATTTCTAACATAAAGAACAGAGTCAGAGCAAAGGTGGAGGCCCTCAAATTGCTAACACACTGGAAGTAATCTCATCACTCACATAATTCTTCAGGAAGGTAGAATTACTTTCTTTGAGGTTGATTAACCGATTTAAGTATATTAACTTTATGAGTATTATTGAAACAAGGAGGAGTTTCAGTTATGTGCTAGAAATCTGTGCTGTTGGGACCTGTGTATGGAAAATCTGAGAACAGTGACAACAAACCAGGAAAACAGGAAGTAAGGGATGAGAAAGAGGAATTAGCAGGACTAAAAAAAAAAAGAAAAACATAAAATTAAGGTTGCCTTCTGTGCATGACATGCTATAAACCAGTGTATATCAGATGCAGTTAGAGGCGTTTTGTTTTCAGTGGTTGTGCTTTGAAACAGACAATACAGGAACCTTGTGTTTGATGGTTCACTTCTGCCTGAGGTTTGCTGATGGGATCATTCTATTTTCAAAGCGATGGTACCCAATAACCAGAGGAAGTCAGACATCAAGAACCATGGACAGGAGAAAGGTTGAAACATGGATCATACAGCACATTAATTACTAAGAGTGAAAGAATGTGACAGGGTCTGAAGTACAAATGATTGATTATAACAAAGCTATTGACATACATCCACTTGCTTTCTTCCCAGGCCTTGAAATTCTTCTTCAGATTTGAGCAACCTGAGGGAAAAGAATATTTATTCTTGTAACAATGGGATTTTTTCAGACATTTCAGGGATGCTAGGATGAACGTCTTGGTATCTGGGAAGCATGCTGATATTTTTCTGGGTTTTATATGAATTTTGAGGTCTAATTTTGTCCAATAGAGCAATGATTAATAGCTGATACCATCTGGCAGTTTTAGGACAGTTACGTCAGCAGCTTGTTCTGCTGAGATGTACAGAATAACCCCTTATTTTTGGAAATAAGGTTTGCACTGGGTTGACAAACTCACTGGAATTGGTGTGATTATGCTCATTGATCATTTTCCTGAACACTTCAATGCTTTGACCAATCTTAAAATTGTGCCGTCACCTGTCTTTCATGAACACAGTTTTGAGAAGAGTCACCCACCTGCTAGTCACCTGTACGCCTGCTCACTTTGAGCAAACATGCAGGATGTTACCACTGAAGAAGGAGTCACTTATAAAGAATTATAGGAATTACCCTGTTCTTTTTATAACACCGACAGTCTTAGGAAAGACACCTTTAAACAGGCCTTTACACTTAGAAAGATTTAGGTTGCTATCTTTTTTTTTTTTTTTCTTGATACTCTACCACAGCAAGCATTCTTTTGGTTAAATAATGTCATTCATGTATCACCTTAGTGACTGCTTGCTTTGGCCAGTTAATGTTCAGTAATTCCTGTAAGTATACAGAAGAGGAAACTGCAGATATTTGCACACTCTGAGATTGCTTATCTGGAGTTCAAGTAAGGTCAAAATAAACACATCCCATGGGATATTTTTTCCTGGCCAAAAGAAGGGAGGTGCCTCAATTCGCATGGACTTCAGAGATGAATTTTGTGATTAAAACACTTGTTTTTATGAGCTGAGCAAGCAAAAAACCCCACACATTTCTAAGATTTTATAGCCAAATCATAGGTTACGTAAGTAAGTCTCCTATATGTTCATTATATACAGAAAGTGTTTCTTTGGGAACGATGACATCCTTCTGCCTGATCACACATTAAAGGTGTTTCGGGATTTGGAAGGAGTATGGCAAACCCTGTTGGTGTGTTCATTTGTGTGTCAACTGAAGATAATGTGTAACCATGCATGATCACAGTCCTGGTCCCTGGATTGTCCAGATCAGAGACCTGGACCAAAATGTTGCCATCTGCCCAGGAAGGCAGTTTTATTTAGGGTTTCTTCTGGGGTTTGTGTTTATTCATAGACTTCATATCTGCATGTTATTCAGATGCAATGGAGTTGCATGGTCAAATAAATATAACCAAAAGCTTTAAAGAATTTATACAATTAAGAATAGTATTTTAAAAAATAATTCTTCTGCAATGTCTTGGGGTTTGATTTTTACAAAACTGAGAAAAATTCTAAATGATCTGGAAAAATCCTAAATCACTCAGAATTAAATCTAGTTTCCCCTAGAAAGTTGCTGAGAGATAAAATTACAAGATTATGATACCATTACACTTCAGAAATTATGATTAAAGTGTATATTAACCAAGCTTTCTCTGGAAAATACAATCAACTATATGCAGTTCCAAACTGACGCACTGGTGTAATAAATGCATCTTACCTTGCACAATAATGATTTTAATTACTTTTCAGCAACTTCGTCCTCCAGGCACCCCAGCAAATGTTAGCTGATGCTGTACTTTACAGACATTATTTGTACTGCTCTACCATAGAGGTCTCTCAGCTGTCACCCATCTCTGTAGTGGACACAGGCTTCTCCACAGCACAACGGACTTCTCTAACGCTTGAATGTCTGAGACACCGGCACATAAAAGACTATGCTTCTTCCTACCTATATGCATGGCACAAGTGGAGTGCAGTACAGACAGACTGGGCAGATGCTTTCTTGCAGGACTGAACATTTGTTACCTGATGAAAGAGAGCATCTGAATTTGAGCCTGTTACATTATTCTTCTCCACCAGAATTAAACACTACGGATTAAGGGTAGCCATAAGTACTTAATATTTTCACTTTGCGGGAAACTCCCAAGAGCTCACGGCAGTGAATACTTAAGTCTTTTCATACTCATTATGAAATAATTAACAAGAAGCCTTGTTTTAAAACCTGGATTGAGAAAAAAAGGCAATGGGAATCAAAGGAAAAAAACAGTCAGAAACCCTGAAACGAAGCAGAGAAACAACAGCTGTGTGTTAGGAAATATCCTCATTTCAGTAAAGTGTCATGTTCAGTGTTTTAAAGCATCACCATTTGGAGGATCTTAATTTCATGTGCTCAGAATATTTTTGCTTCACTGTGAAATAAATTCTACTTTGATTCTAGGTGATATAAGTAGACAATCAACTATTGTGATTATCTAGTGCATTAGTACACTTGGAGCCTCGAAACCAAGTTTCATAGACAAAATGATGGACTCAGAAAGTATTGATAACATTTCTGCTTGCAAAACCATGTTAGCATAAATGACACCAACTTTATGGGAGGAATGGGTTTTGCTGTGCCAGTGTTTGAGGTAGATCAGCAAGGAAATTCTATTAAACTGTTTTCCTTCCCAGGGTATGATAACTGTAATTAGCTCAGATACAGTCTCAGTTGGAGAAAATATTTCTATTGTGCACACATATTCTATTATTTTTATGTTAGCTTCCATTATTACAAGGTAACAGGAGTGACTGATTCGCACCAGTAGTCTTGGGTGAGCCTTTAAGCCAGTGTTGGCAAAACCTTTCACGTCAGATGAAATGCCGTGTTCTGGCATGCGTGCCAGTTCTGACATACGTGTCACCAGTTTGCCTTCCCTTTGCTTTCTGTGATCTAAAAACTGTGACAGGTTTAAATTAGCTGTAACAGGAGCAACCAGAATAAGGAAACATTAACTTGTTGATGAGTGAAGGTAAGGCTTGTGTATTAATTAGGACATTACACATGCGCTTATACGAATTGTTTCCTGCTTCTGTGATGTTTTCTAACTATGTAATGCTAGTCAATGATTTTATTGTTTCAGAAACTTTCCTTCTACAGTTCAAAACCAAAACTAAAAAAAAGGTGTTAAATTTTGTAGCTGGAGAGAAAATCTCAGCAGTGTGAGAGAAGAATACCCTGAAGGCCTCATAATCAGTGAGGAGATAATGCAAATTTAAAATGTTTTAATAAAAAGCTGTTGAGTATTAAATGTGTTTTTCATTTGAGGGCCTCCTCAAAGTGTGTTTGACCCCTTAGGGTTGCCAGTACCGGATAGGGTTGTTCTCATGCTGGTAACTGCACAGCTACTACAAAGTGGCAGAGGCCAGAATATAATTTAGTATTGCAAGAGTGCCTGGACTGGCATGTGTTCCACTGTCATCAAATTTTTGAATCTGTCTCTCTTTGTCATCTTGTGTACTCATAATTTAGGCAATCTAAGGCAGTGTTTTGCCTTGGCTTCTAGAAAGCCCATGTATATAGGAGGCTGGTCTCTGAGATTTATTTTGTGCTAAAAACATGGCACAGGGAACAGACCTTGAGGAATATCAACACATGGCATATGGCAGGAATACTGGTCCTTTTTTTTTTACCGTAGAGCATGGACATTCTAGGACTAGTCTAGAAAGGAAAGTTTCTCTATCCCATGAGCCTTGAGTATCCTGGGAGAGAAAGGTGCCAAGCCCAAGAATTGCAACCTATAGGTCAGTTCCTCCAAATGACAGCCTGACTGCAGTGTTCAAGCCAGCAGAGTCAAGGCAGGGCACCCCCACCCCATCAACCACCAAGGGACTCTGAGTTCTTGTAGGAGGCTCTTTGCATGCAATAGTTATGCCTCTACTCCCTGGTAAAATGGCTCCCTTGTGGATAAAGAAATAATTGACATTTTGCGTTGGTTTTGTGACTTTCCCATCCTCTTCAGAGGATGGAATAGGTGAGCAAATGGCCATCAAGGAAAGAGGCAAATTAATTAGAAAGGCAGGCCTAGGTGAAGAGGAGGAAAAGGGAAGAGAAATAAAAGACTGAATACCTAAACAATACAGCCACATTAATTTTATAATTGTCAGATTCGTTGAGAGAAGGCAGTGCTTTCATCCTACCGTCAAACTCTGCCTACAGAAGTTTGTCATGTAAAATTACCATCCTCCCTCTCTTCACACATCATCAATGAGGCTTTAAACCAAGGTCCATAAACCTACAATTGCCTTAAACCAACAGGTTTTCCATGAATTCCCAGGAATTTATTTTTTCTTTTGGTTTCCATCTCTATTTATGTATTCTGCTATGCCTGCATAGAGGAGGTGGGAGAGGATGCAGGGCAGGGCCTGCATGAGTAATGGGCTCAGATCCTGAAAGTCTACTTTCAAAGGTTTTCCCGAGTCTGAAGAGCTGATTTGTAAGCTGTGTTACATCTGATCTAGGTGAATGCAGTAATGGAAAGCATGACAACCAGAGGTGGGGGTGCAGCATATACAGACATTCTTCACCTGGCTTTCATTCAGCTTTTATGCTAAATTAATGAAAATCTGGAATCACACAGATTTCAGTTTGAACTAACCACACGAGGAAAGGTCCAGGATATTGCGTGGAGTTGTACAGACTGTGCCATTCTGGAGGTTAGCTTGAGGTAAAGCGCTTGCGGTTATGATGTACTCTGACTGTAGTGCAGTGGATTTATCTTTTATGCAAGACTATTAAATTTAGTTTGCTCAAGTGCTGATAGTAATGGGGACCAGCAGGTACAATAAGGCATATAGTTAGCACCTTATATACACAGCTCTTGACTGCTGTACCCACAAGTACAGTCCCATGTGACGTCCCATAGCTCAATGTGCAGCTTATGCAGTTAGGAGCTTCTTGTTTTAAAAAAAATAATATGTATTTAACACAGTTCAGGAAGCTCTCTTTAAGATATATCCCAATAAATGGCAGTTTGGGAAGCTGAAAAGACAGTTTTCTAAGATTTAATCATTACATGAAGTGTCTGAAAATAGACCTAGTCCAGCATGTTTAAACACCTTCCTCACCTCTCTGCCTGTGTAAAGTCACAACCAGATATATAATTTTGCCAAAACCAGGGGGATTTCATCATGTGTACTTCAGTGCCTGCATTATCATAGGCAGCTTGGATGGACAAAGAAAAAATTAAGTGTGTGAACATAGCTCTAGAGACAGGAAAATTTTTGTTTCTTTCCCTCTCTGAATGCTGGAAAACAGTATTTCTTAACTCCCCACCCCCCACCCCATTTTTTTTTTTTTTTTCTGGAATACTGAAATTTAACTTGAAAAAGCATGCAAAAATCTGACAACAGAGAAATGAATCTGCTTCAACACATGTCTTCTCATTTATTGTCTCCACTTTAAACATGCTCTTTTCTCGCACAAGAATTTTTTCAGAAAAGATTTATCTTCAAAACCAGCCCAGATAGATGAATTATGTGATTAAAACTACTGATAGGTTTTGTTTGTGACTTGTCTGCGATTCGATGGAATGTAGGTGTTTTACTGAACACGGTTAATTGTTAGGTGCCAACACTCTGTAGTGCAATGCAAAGCTTTTCCATGGCAAACAGTAAATGAGCTGTCAGATGATAATAAAAACATTAAAGTACATAGAAAACTGGGGAGGAATAGTCTTTCCTTTCTCACTTGACATGTTCTGAAACAGAGTTGTGGAAGTCATTCAGATCTGAGCATTCATGCATGCACACTGAGCTCAAGATTCACAATTCATTCCCATTTCCACCTCCCTCCCCCACAGCCTGGGCTACCCGCGGTGTTTGTGCAGCTCGACATTAGTTCATAGCCTCGATATTGCTCGGTGCCCCCAGGCTGCAGCTGCAGCTGCTTGGCAGAATGCTGGGTTTCCTCTGCCACCCCGGCTGAGGATGGAGATGGGGACAGGAGCTTCAGTGCTGTGCTGGAGCCAGCAGCTGTGAGATGTTGCTTAGCCTGGTGTTCAGAGAGCCTCAGCAGTTGCAGGTCTCCTGCTCTTCACAAACGGTACCCAGCCCACACGCCCTACTGATGACCACAAATGCAAAGTGAAGCTGATTGAAAGACCTTAATGAGAGACCTGTACCTTGCGCCGCTCAAATCCTGTTCACAACAACTCTCAATGGCTTATTTTATCTTTATTTGTTGCAGCCTGCTGCTATCTCTAGTCAAAGAGATACTCATCAGTAAGAAGGGAGGCAGCATCTGATTCACATGCTCTGACTGCTCAGGTCTTTGGTAAATCATAAACATATCGAAACACATCAGTACAAGACATACAATGTTGAAGACAACACAATTACGGCAAACATTTTTAATCAGGTTAGAGACATAAAGTCCGCATTCGTTTTAACCCTTAGAAATTTTAAGGAGTTGACATTTACTTCAAATCATAACTTTTTTTCACTAAAACCAGATCTTCATTACCTGTGATGGTAGAGCTTTTCTTAGGAAGCAAACCAAGGAGCAGAGAAGTGCGTCATTTGTAAAGAAGCCATAGAGCATCTTTATGTCCACTCTGAGCTAAGTGTTTGGAGTTAGGCTATACAGGCTCAGAGTCAAATGCCCAAAGACAGAGCTGAAGCTATCGTGGTTGTACCCATACCCTACGCTATTGAATTTGACCTTCAAATTATGCACAGAAGTATGCACAAAAAATGCCTCCACAAATAAACCATTTTGTGGAAGCTTGAAAACTGCCCGTTCACGGTAATTACAGACCACACAGCATGTCTTCATTCCCATTCAAAAGAGAGATTTATTAACAAAGTGATCATGTTTCAGTAAAGACAGAAATAAACCCATTTCATATTTTATGGTCTTCTTGTTGTTTTATGGCCAAAGGTCCTGTGTGGCAGGAATTTTTCATCCAGAAAAATAAAGCTGATGCAAGATAATTTGTCCTTCAGACAGACATCCTCCTTCAGTCCTCTCTTAGAAACTTATCTGGTTGCTGAAGTGACAAACACTTCGGTTTGCCATAGGTCACATGTACAAACCAGAAATTTCATCCACAGTTATTTGAAGTTAATAGGATTTCTTCTCCACTGGATGTTTGCTCAGGCCATGTTATAGAAGACAGAGTCTGCGTAAGGGAAAGTTATTTCAGACTGGGGGAACTTAACAGGCCTTTCTCTTTCTCATTCTGAGAACCAAGGACACCATCCTGTGAACAGGTAAACATCCCACACTCCCAAGCATGTATTGACAGTGTGACAATGACTTATGAATTCCACTTGAGTGAATCAGAGTAACTTCAGTCAAGTCAATGAATGCACATGAGGCGAGGGAAACCTTCTATATTTCTATTCAGGTGTTTTGATTAGTGCCACACAAGTGTCTGAGATGGAATTCATGTAATACAACTTTGGCCATCTGCAAGTCAAAGCCTCTGGGGGGGTAATGAGGTCACAGAATAGGATACGTAAGTTCCTGCAAGAGGTTAATGTGTCCAAGCTCCCCTTAGAGGTAGAGGAGACCTAGTTGTTATCATCAGTGCAACCTGGAGAGTGATTCGGCTCAGCAGTCACTGGTTCAGGATGAATTTATATGTTCCCAAGGCTTCAGTGACTGTGATGACTAGAGTGTCCTTGATTATGATGGGAGCTTAGCCTACTGGTATGTATGGGCAGTGTATACAGACACCAAAATACTGGTGTTTTGGCCCATGAGCCAAATATGATCTGGCATGGGTCAAGCTGGAATGTGGGACGGCTGCTGCATTGCCCCACCCCAGAGCCTAGCAAGATTTGCTCACTTTGAAAGAGCCTGGTCCCCATTGCCTCCCACTTGTACCCTGCCAACCGTCTTCTTCTGCGCTGCTTTTAGCAGCAGCTGTGATCAGTGTTGCGTGGGCAGCCGAACACAGGAGGCACGAGCAGGGATCAGCCAGGCAGAGCTGGCAGCTCTGGGCAGCCAGGAGCCCAGTTACTGGCACATGTTTTTTCCTACTGATTTATCAGCCTGCTTTCTCTCTTTCAGATTTTGTGGTGTTTATCATGTAAAACAGCAGAAAAAAGTATTATTTCTGTTTATTATAATACTGAAACTTTCCTCTTTTCTGCTGCATTCTACAAAACAGTGTCTGATTCAGAACACTGTTATGCTGCGCTATTTCTGGCACTTAGGCTAAGTTTGGACAAAGTAATGTGATCTACAAGCAACAAAGGCAAGATATAACTTCTGGTTTATATTTGACTTCATCAGTAAATAATGCATCAAATATTTTATAGGAGCATATAGACAACATGATAATATTTCTCATTGATAGCAAGTAATTGTCTGGGATTTTAAGCACTTCCAGCAGTACAGAAATATTCAGCAGGTGAATGTTAGGAATGAGTGTCATGCTTGCTCTCAAAGTCATTTTGAGGATTGTTAAAAAAAGTAAGCTACTTTGAGAGCAAGTACAAAAGCCAGACCTGATTTTCATCTGCCAGATACCCCTGACATACCAACGCATTTTAACACCATAGTGCTCAAACGTGCTCCGTCAGAGCGGTGAGGCTGCTGCTGTAAGAGAGAACAGGATTTTGTCTCACTAGGTTTTACACAATTTGGAGAGGTTCTCAGTCTCTCTTATGATAATATATATTTACTCATTTCCTTTGATAATGAATATCAAAGGATATCTGATAACAAATATCAAAAAACCCCTTTCCTTTTCATAGCATGATGGGACATTACTTTGCATAACTGTGTGTGAAAAGGCTGGCATTACACCAGTGACAATGAAAAATAAGGGCTAAGGATTTAAGACATTCAAATTGCTCTAAAATTACTCCAGGAATGGTTCATCTGTTTAGAAGGGTTTTTTTTTTTTTCCTCATGAAATGTACAAGTCTTTTTTTTTTTTTGTCTTCTGAGTCATTCATAACTTTTGCGTTATCCATACTTCTTTTGTACTTACCTCGCTAGAGGTGGCTTTATTGAATGTTAATAATAGGCCAACTTAAATTAGGAGGCCAAATTCATCCCATTGCCACTCTCTGCAGCCAGGTTTTACTTGGACACTTCTACCTGTTTTGCATTTTTGCTTTCACACCTTCTCCTCCATAGCTGACAGTAACAAAAGGAAGAGAACCATAGACTGGGCTCCCTCAGAGAAGTCCTGTGAGATGGAGCTTGGGATAAGGAGGTCCTAATGCCTTCTCTGTGGAAATTATTTTACAGTCTCTGCCATCTATGGAGCATGAACTGTCCTTTTGGGGCATCAGTTCTTATACCAAAACACAGTGTCAGCTAAACATGGAAGACCTTGTGACTAGCATGAGTGGTGGCAGTTACCACACGTTACAATGGATCTTGTACTCCAACACACCGTGGCATACAAAATATAAATGAATTGTGAACTGAGCTGCTTTTGAAATGGTGCTGTACAGGAGTCCAGCTGAGTGGTAAACGGAGTATGTCTCTTTCCCCAAAAGGGGCTTAGTGTTACACTTCTGCACTCTCTCTCTCTGGGTGGAGGATAGGTCTCCAGATTTACCAGTATTTCTCCTGCCCTTCCTGTGATTTGCCATTTCTGCTTCTGCTCCAGTAATAGGAATAAAAAGTCCTGTGGAAGTTGCTCTTGTGGTGTGTAGCCAGTTCATGCTCTGCGGTGAGCCCAGGGACCCCTGCCCTTCCTGGCCTGAATAATACCCATTCTCTCCTGGTACTTCCAAGAGCACAAGTATGATCCAACCTGTCCTACCCTGACTACAGAAAAACCTGTGAAACACCATTTGGTGTTGAATTCCAGTGGGATACAGTTCAGATGTGAACGAATGCCATCTCACTGTTGTGTGAAAAGTACTCTTCAAGGGCTTGCCATGAATCAGCCTTTTATTTCCAAGTTTTCGCTTACACTTTTCAGGGGAAATGTGCATAAATGCTACTACCCTTCACCAGGCAACTTGCAGCTGAGCTGTTACAAGAAAAATTTCAGGGAAAGCTTGTATTTTTTTCAGCTTTTTTAAATGGGTTGAAGGTCTGGAACACAGGGAAAAGAAGTTTCCTATTGATGATGATAATGATAAGCCATTCTTGCCGATGAGCTCAGTGTGGAGCTGGAACGAAAGGGCTTGGCTGCTCATCAGACTGAAGGTACAAGGCATTAAAGGGGATTAAACCAGCACAGTCTCTGCCAGCCTAATCCACTTGGCACCAGTGAGCTGTAGGGAGGCCTGGATGCTTTGTGCTTACGGCATGTATAAGGAGGCTTAAAAGAAAAGAGGTAGTCAGTGTAGTTGCCATGGAGGCTTTTGGTGGTAATTGACTTTCGTGATCCTTCCTTTCCCTCTCTCTTTTTTGTAATCATTGATTAGAAACTGTATTCCACTCCACTTTAATGCCCACAAAACATAGGAAGCCTTTATTTCACAGTGAAAAATCAGAGCTTTAGTGCAGAACAAGGGCTTGTGAATACGCTGTGTATGGTCAGAACACTGTAGCAGCACTACCTTTGCTCTGATTCTGCTAAGGCAGGTCCGGCATTCTTAGGTTGGTTCCATGAAATTATCTGAGACTCAAACTGGATCCTCATACCCTTTTCCAGTGTCTGGAAAGCAGTATGCTATAAACTTGGGAAGGCAGCTGTCAGTGGTGGTACATGCCCTGTAAGAAGGAGGGAGAAGCAAGAGAAATCATGTCTTCTACAGTGAATTTGTTACTAATGGAGACAATTTCTGTACTGAATGAGGCTGATCCCCTTCAGATGGCTCCTGATCCGAGTCACATGCTGCAGACAATAATGAAAGACTGCTTGTGTCTAAAAAGAAAAAGGAAACATTATTCTTTATAATCTATGGACAGACACAGTCTCCTCTTGGGAAAGGTCAGAGGAGGAGCCTAACTTTAGGTGTTCTCTCTTATGTGGGGAAGAACTATCCCTGTCCATGGACTCTGAAATGAGCATATGTTGCAGCCACCAGTAACGATAAACCTAGCAGTGTCTCCAGGGAGAAGTGTAAAAGAGATTTTTTTCAACTGCAATCAGCTGTGAAAAATACATAATGTTCTATCTATTGAACAGCAATTGTCTGCAAACAAAAGGATTTTTATTTATTTGAGCACTGGATATTTGTTTGTCAGTTTTTTCCTTATTACTTCAATGCATAAACCCAAAGGGTAACATAGTTCACACTGACTCCAGCACACGTGTGTTATTCCCTTAATTAAGCTGTTGCAAAGAACTAAAATTGCAGGGTCAGTGGGGACAGGCCTGGAGTAGTGCAGTATTTGCTAAAAGGTAATTTTTAGGGATTAATGTAACAATGGTACTGAAGACCTTTCCTCTTTTCACTTTTACTTCTGACCTCTTCTGTCTGAACAGAGTTTTTGAAGGGTGTAACACAAAACCAGTACATTACTCCTTTGGAAGAAGAAACCTGTTAAAATAAAGCACTGGATATATTTATTTGTAAACTGAAGAGAAAAGATAAAGGCAACATAAAAACCCCACTAATCAAACAAAAACCCGAAGGCTTTTTTTTAGAGGGAAAGCCATTTGAAAGGCTTGCATTTTTTCTTTGCTTTTGGAGTAACCACTGTGGATGTGAAGATAAGAGATCATTAGACCTACATCAGTATGTGGCATAAGGGCTGCTCTTCTGTAGCACCTCAAGCATGCAATAACCCAACCGAAATTCCCACAGAGGTTAAACAATAGCCTCCTGTTTGTAGCTGCCTCCGGTTCATTTAGTAGAAAATGTATAACCCAAGTTTTATCAGATTCAGCTATAAAGACGAGGTGCTCAATATTTCCTGTGCTAAGTGGAGTTCTTTGATCCATTATCCTGCTAATTACCAACGGGGTTGACCTCTTCCTGGATTTAATTGCTCTTGCCCATTTTTTTTCTGGCTCCCTGTATTTGCTTAATTAGACACAGCCATGAATGCTTCCACAGTTCAAGCCATCTTGAAGCACTTTGACTTGTTTGTGCGGATCCTCCACCCGCTGAGTAGAGAGTCAGGCTTGCTCAAGGACCAGATTCAAAGGCTAGGGAAGTCAAGGGGAGACTGTAAGTCAAATGGCCAGACCCTAGCATGGTAAATAAACCCCTGCATGAGTCCACGGAGTGTAACTGGAGCCAGGCCAATTTATACAAGCAGAGAATTTGGCCCAAAAGTTTACTTTCTAATCTTGATTATGCAATGGATGTAAGAAAGACTGAGGTTGGTCCTGTGCGAGCACTGTGCAGGACATGTTAAAGAAAAAATGTTTCACCGTCTTTTAAAATGTTTCACTGTCTTTGCATGTTACATGTGTGAAACTCAGTAAGAGACACTATTTTTCAGAATATTTACTGCTGCTTTTTAACTATTTGTAAACAGCTGATCTGGAAGAGAACCTGAAAGAAGTTGTAGTCCTTGCCCCAGCCCCAAGGAACACATCTGTGTCATTTCTGACATGTATTTATCTAACCTACTTTTAAAACCATGACAGAGACCCCTTTCTCTGTTAGCAATCTATTTCTGTGATTCCCTGTGTTAACAGATTTTTCCCCCCTTATGTCCATGTCGCCACAGCTGCAATATAGGTTCATTAACTGTTACCTTCCCATTGGATAGGGAGAATGATTTATGCCTTTCTTTCTTTGTGATATCCTATGTTTGAAAATGGTGAATGGTTATCATGTCAACCCATATTCTTCTCTTCCTAGACTAAACAAACTTCTCTATGTCATTGTTTCTATCTCCCCTGGCAGTGTGGAGGACAATTTGTTGAATATTAGTGGAGCAGAGCTTGGGTTAGACCAAATCACTTAAGCTAATGTGAAGGCCCTGTCATCTATGGGAAGCAGAAGGAGCTGCTCCTCTTCACAAGTGTTGAATGTCTGCTAAAATCTATAGCCTGTCTGCACAGGCCACTGGCTTGAGAGCTAAATTTGCTGATAGTTCATGAAGGAGCCACACTATTTTCTACTCCTAATTTCATTAGGGCCCTGAGCATCCTGGGAGTGTAGGAAGCCAGAATCCCTTGTAGAAACACTATATCTGCATACTCTTAGGAAAGATGCATTAATGGGGAGAAATATACAGTCAATGACCCTTTTAATGCTCACCCACACTGAAGGACCAGACAGAGGAGGAATCAGAACCTCTTTTCCATGAGGGATGCAGCCATGCAGGCCAGTCCTATGACCAGGAATTGGATGGATTGCGTCATGGTGGTGGGCCATGGGAAATTCTTCCTGAAGATGTGAGATAGTCCTGTTTTGGCTAAATCTAAATTTTACAGATGGAGACGAGGGAAGCAGAAGGCAGAGAATGGAAGGGGAGGTAGAAAAAGCAGAATGCCTCTTACACTTTATTTTCTACATGGTTATGTCCTGGATCTGTTTAAAGACAGTTGAGTATTTTCCTTTGAGAATGAAGCACAGACTACATGTTACAGAACATGTGGTCTTCCTTTCATTGAAGATGTTACTCTTTCATTATCAGGCTTTCTTGGTGCTTGCCAAATTAGGTGGGAGTATTCAGTCCACCTCTGCAGTCGAGTTTTATGTATGAGCTTATGCTAGAGAAAAACTTTCCTCAAAGCTTGGGATACATCAAAGGCACTGTTTGAGATAGCCACATTGCTGAGGGTTAAAAATTGAGTGTTATAACATCTTCAAAGTACTCCTGGTTTATTCTGTCTCAGCAATGTCTCAAACTGAAAGCATGGAAAGTTGATTGTTGGCCTCAGTCAGGACCTGGATATTTTTTTCCTCTGACTATGGTGCAGAGGTTATTTCAAATGTGTTATTTAGAATATTCATATTTTAGGGAATCCATGTGGTTTCTCACATCATGTGGTAGCTATTTCTTTAGAAAACTATATCTCCTTTTGTGAGCTTTCCCAAATCTGCTGGAAAACAAAAAGCATGTGTATGACTTTACTGTGTGACCATCAAATGCCCTGAAAGACATGTTAATACATGGGATTCAGGGCATGACTTACTTCCACAAGCAATTTCTGCATCCACCTCTCTTTTCATCTATAGACCCCATTGCTTATAAATACAAGATATTCCCTTACAGTTTTTCTTGTTCAATTTTTTTCTCAATGTCCACTTCAGAAATGGAGTGTGTGTCATCATCCATGTGTCACCATCTCACAGTCAGATACCAGGCAAATTCTGAAGAGGCAGTATAAAGCTATACAGTGCAAATGTAGGTACAGCCTCTGTGTTCTCCTGTCTCCAGAAACCTTTCTGTCCCAGGGGATTTTGAATCTCAGTTACTGTCAACCCTTGATGATATGCCTATCATCAAACTCTTTAATTAGAGCATGCTATGGCTCATGGAACAGCTACAGATGTCTCACTGTGGCTCTGTGGGTCACAGGCACTCCACGAAGTCGCTGAGCCAGGTGGTGTTTTCCTCTGCCACTGATGGATTGATGAAAATGACTTGACTTTACTTCTTTTAAAAACAAACAAACAAACAAAAACCAAAAACAAAACCAAAAAACCCCAAAGAAACAAACCCAAACTTATTTTGCACTTTCAAAGCACAGTTCACCAGAGTGTGTCATTAATGCTTCAGCCAGCTTAGGGAAGAGGTGAAATTCTAAATTTTCATGGATAAGTAAACTAATACGGAGAGCTGAGAGAGACAGTAACAGGACCCAGGCTACTAAAAGAAGTAACGGCACTGCCAAACTGGAGTTAGGGCTTCTGGTACCATATCTCATACATGCCCAGTACACAGCAGAGACTGTCTTCTGTCCTGTTGCTGCATTGCCTTCCTTGTGTGAAACAACCGTCAACATCTACATTGTGCCCCAGGTTTACTGCTACTGTGGGCAATCAATAAGTAAAAACACACTGCAGTTAAAATCTGCTCCTCCTAGAAGCATTATGAAGGTGCTAAAGCACACCAAACTTGAGATCAACAGTCTCCAGTGAGAGAAAAAGACATCTGACATTTTCTGTGTCACCTGTCCAGCACACTTGTTTAAATGAGGGTCTTCCTGCTGAGTCGTTCTTCAGCAGAGCACCTGTACACTTTGTACATTAAGTGCCCACATTCTCAGCATCAGAATGGTGGGAGGAACAGGCAGCACACCTTTTCCTTCCTTTCTACAATGTGCTGGTGATATCTTGCATAGTTGGCAGGCAGCCATACTCTTCCTGATCAGGGAAAATCAAGTAATTTTCAACTGGCCATTCTACCAATGGGCATCCTCCCAGATTAAGATTTTATAAGCTTTGGCTGAAGTTTCTTAACATTTCTACCACTAAAAGTAATGTTAGCATACTGGCAAACATCTGAATATTTTTGTTTCCATGTTGATAGGAAATTCTTTTGAAAATGGCAAATAGTTTACTGCTACACAATTTAATAGAAAATGATAATAATCACAGACCTTAGGGCCACATCTTGTCAGGATCGACATTCCTTGCAGCACTGTCGTGTCCCTTGTATTGATCCTTTTATTTATTCTGAGTTGTAATTCTCAAAATAGCATATGAAAAAAACAACTCATTAGCTTCTCCATTTAGCTGAGAGCATTTGGGTGGCTGGCTCACTTTTTCTTTCCCATAGAGCATCTTCATTCTGCTGCAGAGTTCAGTGGAGGTGTAATGTGAAAACACATCCGTCGTGTGAGTTGGTATTCAGTCAAAGAATTTCAATATAGGTCTAGCTATTCTTGCCCTAAGTAAGCGAATGCCTCGAAACTAACTATATTAAGATTCTTCAAAGTGCTGCACTTACACAGAAAAATCTCATTGCCTTATTAAAGGTATATAAGCAAAAAGGTTATTGAGTGTGCTTGCAGGTCTCCAGTGGGGAAGGAGTGAGATAGGCTGTTGTCATCATGCTGTTCTGATAGCAGAGACCACAGAATCTATCCAAGATTCAGAATGCAACTCTCTTTTTTCAGAAGATATAATGATAATTTCTAACATAGGAAAAACTATTAGTAACATCGGTTAAGAAAAAAAGGCATGTCCCTTTTTCTGCTTGCTGGAGAATCTAAGTGATGAAAAAGAAGAACTAGAATATCTGAATTTTGAAAAAAATTATCTTGTCAGTAATACTAGAACATAGCAAGCTTTTTTGTTGATTAGGATGTTACAATCAGTGTCCAAGACCTGTTTAGGAAAAGTTCCTGCAATTAAAATATGGGGACATGTAAAAAAGTAGAACTAGTTTTCCTAAGGCAGTGATAACTTAGGACCAAGTTACCACAAACCTTTACAGACCACAGTTCTAACAAACACACAGATGTCCGTAGTCCCATGCAGTGCATGCAAATCAGACAGGAGAACAATCCAATGAGTTTTTTGTTATTGTGATTTTTTTGTCAATTTGGGGTTTTTTTTTTAAGCATCTATCTGTTAGGGCATTGTGGGGAACTTCAAGAAGAAAGGAAATGTTTGAAGGTCCTTATGCTGCTAATATTAAAACATCTTTGGAATTTTCAAACTGTAGAGGCAACAGTCTCCTTATTGCAAAGTCCTAGACTTGAGAAAGGCAAATGCTGAGTGAGAGCTCTTCACGACAGATAAGGAGGCACTGAACTAACAGTCAGCCAGCAAAAGTGAGCACTGCTTGGTTTTTTTCAGCTGTGAAAATAAAGCCACAATGATTAATAATACTCACAGAGCTAAGAATGATCATGGGCTGAATGAATGAGGTGTAGGAGTGAGAAAAAAGTAGCATATGGAAAAAAAGTTTACTTTTTGTTTGATATTCTAGAAAAAAGATTTGTAAAAACAAGAAAGAGACAATACTACTTTAAAAAAAAAAAACAAACCAACAAAAAACAAACAACCAACACCTAGCCTTAGGGAGAAAATGGAACACAGTTAAGAAAGAGAAATGGAAATACATACAGAAACAGGAGGAAAAAGAAAGTTGATAGGCATGAACATAAATTAGAATCTAGTCATTGTGGAAACATGCAAAAAGAAGCAAAAATAGGTAAGTATAAAGAGTTTGTCAGTGTACTAATGAACAAAAAGAAGGCTTTGAATTGTTTTTAATTATATCTAGAATAAAAGGAATCCCAGTAATAGGATAATTCCTCCTGGAAAGGGTGAAATTATCAATAAGAGGGAAATAGCAGTTGTGCTCAGAATACATATGTTTATGTCATCTAAATAATGAGATTATGGACAGGCATTCTTACACCTTTCCTTGGCCCTGAGAAAAAAAGAGTATTAAAACTGATAGATTCTAATTCATCCAACTTCTAGGAAATGCATTAGCTTATTAATTTCAACATCTGAAAAGCAAAGTTTTGGCCATATGAATTATTCTACATGATAAATCACCTTATCTACAATTGTGTAATCAAAGTATTTAAGGACATTACTATTATTCCCAAATAAAATAAAGGTCTACAATTAAAACATGAATAGTTAAAAAAAATAGATACTGCAAGTATTATTTTTTTTAAATTCCTTTATTGAAATTAGAATTTTCCATTTCACTCTCACTTGCATGAAACGATGTCATTTTTTTTTTTTTGGAAGGGTATAGACAAGTGAAAAGACCTTTCCAGCTTTTATGGTTAATGACTGAGCTTTCAAGATATAGGAAATAAAAGTAATAATATAATGCTACAAGTCCATGCCACATAAATCAGAGGAAAATATTTGTTCTTTAAATTCCTGCTGTAGGACTACAGAACTGCTTTATTCATTCTAATATTGGCATCACCCCTTCAGTTGATGGGGTGTTACTAGTGTTACTAGAAGACTAGACACTGTAACTTCATTATTGTGAAGTAGCTGCATCTAATCTTCATCCACTTAAGAACTCGTAGCCATAGGACCAGCTAATAACAGTACATGACACATTAAAATGAGAAAGACTGCAATTGCATTTGATGTCACAATGTCACTCAGCAGATGCCAAAATGAAATTGCTAACTTTGATACTTATTTTCTTATTTTATTAAAGGATCTTATTTTGCGGAATGAGCCAGTTTCCTTTCTAAAAAGTGGCAAAACCATGGCAAAAGTTTGCCTGATAAGCTTTAGGTTCAATATTTTTACCTGTTATATTTGGAATATTAACTTATTGGCTGATAATTAGTGGGACCAGTAGCTACACTGGATTGCTTAAAGAAGAATTTGTCCAGGGCATTGCTCTGGCCCAGGAAACACCACTGTTCAGAGAACATGGGCTGCAATGCCAGTACTATGTCTGTGCTTTTGGCTGAGTACCTCACATAATGGACGCAGTTGCCACTAGAGAACAGAGCTCAGATGACTGAACCCATCCTTTGTTTTCATCTCCCTCTAACTAGCACTGCTCACACAAAGCTGCATCTTTGGCATCAGTTTTGGGGAGCGATCGCTGGGTGCAGGATGAGTGGTGCAGGTCGCTCACGTCTGCATCATGTAGGACTAACCCTCTCTACAACAGATTGTCCTGGGATGTGCCACACCACCAGTCTGCTCTATGGTCCTAAGTTGTCCACACTCAAATGAACAAGGTCGTTGTTACTTGTCCTGTTCAAAACGTCTGCAATAACAGTGCCTGCAGTGTGGCTGAACGGCATGCAAAGGTGCTCACTGGAGGGGTTCCTGATGCAGAACTACCTCCAAAACCAGGCCCAAACTGCACCTAGGAGACATCTACCATGAGGAGTACAACACAGAGCGCAGAGAGAGCCAACAGCTATGTAGACAACAAGACTTGTCAGTGTGCGAGATTGTGGCCCCTTTTATTCTACTTACAAGCATAAACTTAAACCACACCATTTAGTTTCAAACGACCTCAAATCTTTTATATGATTTTGCAGTGACTAAAGTGATTGCTCCCTTTCATTTAGCATTAGGTACTGGTTTACATCTAGTCACTTTGACTGGCTGGCCGATGGCTATCAGGAGCCTTCTCTAACTGATTTAGCCATGTTGGAGTTCACTGATACCCTTGCCAAATATTTCAGTTAAAAGAACAAGGACTTACTGACCATTAAGGATGACTTTCTCCCATTTTCCTAAAGATGTCTTCTACATCTTCCACATCAGCATGAAAGAGAGTTGGTAATGTAGGGCCAGGTAGACTGTCCTATTCCTGATATGCCCACCAGGGAAGTGAGGTTTGCTATTTAGAGGTGACAATTTTTTGCATCTTTCTCTGATCACAGAAAATGCTTTTTATATTGTTTTGCCAGAGAGTGACCTTATTTTATCATTCAAATTTCTTGGAAAGATTGTGCTGGAGTTTGTTTGATTTCTGGCATCACTCTTTGGGCCTGAGAACAGGCTCTGTGTGTGTGGTACATGCAGCAAGGCAGCTGAGGAAATGTTTGCTAATCATAATGATTGATGAACTTCTGAAGAGTTCTAAAGTATGCAAGGGCTGCATTAAGGTTGGGCTGCAATATTATCTGCCCCTCCAGTCTAAGGAAAGTGATTATAAAGCTCAATATAAGGGTTTCATGTTTCAGAACAATGCATTTTACATTTGCCGGTCTCTAAATCTTGGGAATACAATCCTTTGTTCCCCCTTATGGGTTTTGCGCTCTCATGAACCCCTTTACTGGAAGCTATCCATTCCTACCACTCAGTTCATTTTCTCTTACTCCTGTTGCATGATATTCCTCAGCATTTTCTGTAGTACTCATATTCATTTTAACTTCAGATTCATGTTAAAATTAAACAGCAATATGAATATTATTTATAAAGCTGAATCCTTGTAGATAGCAAAAATATGTTTAGAAAGGTTTACAGCAATATTAAGACAGATTTGAGTGCACAGGTTTGTAGATTTGACAGTATGGTTGCAAACAAAGAGCAACTGAACAGAGGAAAGGGTCTTAACCAGGGATTTGAGAGTTTATATGCTAGAAATAAAAGATGTAGAGACTGCAGTGGGGACCAGAATAGTTGTAAAACATCTACAGGAGGTGCACAGGTGGTGGCTTTAAAATGCCATCACATGCAAATATGTAATAAAGCAGGATCTGTGGGTGGGACACATCTCATAGTGTTGATTATCTAGGCCTCGTATGTGTAGTCTAGGCAGGCTGTCAATATTAAACTTATCCTAGAACATGTGTTAAACAAGGAAGCATAAATTACCTTCTGTGAGTGCTTCTTTCCACTGAGGGAGGTAAAGTGTTGAATATTGTCTACATGCTTATTTCTAGACAGCTAAAAATGGGCCAGAGGTAACCTGCCTTCTGTCTACAGATGCATCTATACATGTGGGAAGCTTCAATATTTCTTTCATCAATAATGTATACATTTGCATATCCATAAAGTCTTGATTCAGCAATGTCTTCTGAGAAAGAGAAAGCCCTCGGATACCACTGCTTATATAAGACTGTGTTCTAAAGACAGCACGCATGGGATCCATCTAACTGATTATGTGTGTCTATATCTGACACATTTAAGTTCTTATTGCAGGCAGCAGAGATTTAACCATTCCAATGAGGTTCATCTACCCAGATGTAGGCTGCTGCTTTAAGAGGAGATAAATCTCACTCAGCTTCATTTCCTCTGACCATCAAAGGAACTTGCACAACTGGTTTAGATACAGGTATTTCTGCTGCAGAAATCCACACTGGAACAGGACAGAACAAATCCTTAATGCATTTGCTTTTACTACTTGTAAGAACATCCTCAATGAAGAGGAACATTTGCTATAGCATAACACTTAATTTCAGAGTACCAATTAACTGTTTCCAGATTCTCAGGTAATTTAATAATTTGTTAGTGAGAACAGGGAAAATACTTCTGGAACAGATAGTTTCATTTTGGGATTAAAATAAGCACATCCACAAAAGTAGCCAGTAAAAATAATCTATACCCTGTTGAAAACCAAAGATTCAACACCTCAAAGTGTTAATTCCCCCTTCTGAGACTCTCAGCACTTCTCACTTTCTCTTCAGTGAGGACTGTACATGCTGAATCCTTCCCAGAACACATTTTACTTAAATGCTTGTAGCCTAGACTGAAAGTATCAAAATGTCCCCAGGCCAGTTATACCAAAATACTAAACCAAATTTGCTTCAATGGCTTGGAAACTTTGGATAGGAGTAACATCCTTCTGCATGGGAAATCAGGCCTCCCAATTTACGACTTTGTTAAATACTTAACAAAGTAAAGTTTAACTTATGCTACAACATTTTATTAGAGATCAGAGACCAGAAAGTTCATTTGAGCCTGCAGTCTTGCTTGACAATATTTGTAGCATACATTTATATATATTCACAAAGGTACAAAAAGGTTCCCCCTCTCACAGAGATATGCATTCCATCCATCTTATGATGCATTTTAACTCTGCTCTTTTCAGAAATATATAACCTGATGCCAAAACACCCTTAACATGATCTACTAGAAAACCAGACATAAAGCAAGTAAAAAAAGAAGAGGTTTTGTTTGCTGTCACTTTCAGACAGTGACTCTGGGACTTTGACCACTATATTTTAAGTATTGAAACACATCTATCAAAGAGCACAGCAGTTATTATTTGGAGTTATTGGATTAATTCAAGGGTAATTTGGAGGAAAATTGAAGGAAAAGATAAAAAGCTAAACCAGAAAGATCACTTGGGCTGTAAATATTCTATTTATTTCCCCTTGTTATCTTGGATGAATCTGTGATTGTTCTGTATGCAAGGATGTTCTGTGGGTGTAAGGGCAGTCTTCCATATGGACCACATAGGGGCTGGCCACAACTATTTCCCACTGGTTACGGAAACAAGCAAGCTATCTGCCTTTTGAGTATGTGGGCAGGTGACAAGACCAGCAGAGGTTTCTTCTCCCCTGCTAAAGTAGCCTTCCTGCTGACATTTACTTACTTGTGAATGTTTGCAGATTTATTTGTCTATTAATCTAGGAGGAGAAGGAGTAAAGGGAGGAGAGACGGAATGTTAATGGAGAATCTTGATTTTTTTTTTTTTTGAAGGAAACTGACCCCCTTAAGGAAATCCATTAGGTAGCATTGTAGTGACCCATACAGTTCATCATCAGAATTTAGCTTTTTGGATCCTTTTGAGTTAATAGTAGCACATTTGTTAACTGCTGCATAAATCAAGAGGAAGTAGAGACATGTTTTGCCAGCAGTGTTTAAAGCTGACAATAGAGGAGATTCAGGAATTCTGAACCAGCTCCAGGCTCTATTATTTGAGACCCTTCTGACCACATTCACATTTTGCTCCATTTCCTCCCTTGTCCAGACAAGATCTGGGGAAAACCTCTTGTGACTGGTTGCCAACTGCATTTATCTCCATTCAGCACAACCCTTTGGGCTCAGCCATCCAGTTAGCCTTTTACCAATAGAACAGTACACAGTTAACAGATATCGTGGTGGTGTCACAGCAGGTAGAACATTGACAGTGGCCACTGGTAACACTGCCAGCCTAGGTTGGGTATAAACAGGCCTGTGCCACCCCCGGCTGGCAGATGAGCAGCCAGGTAAGCAAGGGCAAGGAGGGGAGGTCATGGAGACAGGGGCTGCCCATGGTGTTGGAGGGTAGTTGCTTCGTACTACAGTTGGACGTCCAGACCGGGAAGTGACCAGACCACGGCACAATACTGTCTTCTCCCTCCTCTGTCACTGAGCTGAAGAGATGCTAACAGTCTATAGGACATATAAAATAGCACCAACCCCTACCCCATGATGCTCTTAAAGGGAGCTGGAAGCTCCCCAAAGCCACGGACAAGAGGAGCTCTGTGCCCTTTCTCAGTGGGTACTCTGAGTTGCTGGCACTAGCCTTAGTGATGATAGTGGCCATGTCATGGTGGGTAGAATGCTGGTGGTGGCCAGCATGGTTGGCCCAGAATGGGTGTCTCCTGGCCTTAAGGGAGACATGAAATAGACAGTCTTGGTGTGAGGCTGGAAGCCACCCTGGCGACAGAGGGTGGCTGCTTCAGTTGGCGCTTCTCCTGTGTTTAACAACTGTTGTTCTGGACAGGAACATCAGCACGTCATAGCACACTTCTGTCCCCTTCCTCCTTCGCCACTCAGCCAAGGAGTGTTTCATCTTTCTACAAGGATACTGACCTAAAGATAAACACCTTATCTTGTCCCGCTGCACCTTATGGTGTATCCTGTGATGGATAACATCATGGTCCTACAGGCAGCTGGAAGGTCCCCACATCTGTGGACAAAAGGAGCTCTGCAGCACCCACCTTCTTTCTGTGAAACTTATGAGAGAATGAAAGAAGTTTATAAATAGCAGTTTGTAAATGAAAAAGTTCTGATTCATGAACCCATTGGCTGGTTGTTCTTTTTTGTGGTTTTTTGGGAAATCTTTTGAGACTTACCCTTACTGTACTTATTTCCTTATTATATTTAATTTACATATCTTTATATGTGAGTTTGAATATACACATATTTAAATATACATATCTAAAGTGTACCTGTGTATAAATCAGAGCACTGCACAGACACACCTGGGTAGGCAGAAGGCACCAGCGCTGGGCCATGCAGGGTTCCCTGAGAGCCAGCTGCACAGACCAACAGACAAGTCACATATTTTAAATTGTCCCAACTGTTATTTTCACTGTTAGCTGCAGGATTTCTAGCTCACAGAACTGGTGAAATAGCAGAGTGGTGCTGGTATAGCTGAGAAGAAAGGTGGTATCGGAGGGGGGATATGGCACACACCACTGCACAGGACAGAGGTCCTTGATTTAGCACTGTAGTTTGTATTGATAGTTCTTTATTTGAGGAATGTAACACAGGCACCTAAACGAAGAATTGAATTCATTTTTATCAAGCTTTAGCATTCTGAAAACATAGATTTCCCATTTAAACTATGTTCACAGGTTCTTGCATAGCTAATAGAGGACAGATACTTCTGATAAGCAATTAATCCCATCCTAAGATAAGTATTTAAAGCAGGCAGAATGAATTGCTCTCTGGAGGTATCAAACCTCTTTTATTAAGCAGAAAGAATTTAGAATGATTACATTTCAATCACCTCAAGTAAATGGCTAAATTTCAGTGAAACAAATTCTGACCAGAGCATGCTGGTGTAGAGCACAGAGTGCTGTGGACATGCTAGCTCAGCTCCAAAAGCACCATTAATGTTTTACTGTGGTAAAGCAAAATAAAGCTCACTATCCAGCTGAGAGAATTAACTCTGCCTACTGACAGACAGGACAGTGACCATGAGGGCACTACCTTGCTGTGTCAGCTCTTCACAGTGCTTTGCTGCAGTGGCATGGCTCTGTATCTCTTGCCGCTGCATGCTTTAGATATATACTGAGAACTGTGATACCTTCCCAATCCCTTTGTGGTGCCAGGGATAGGATAAACCAAAATGATGCTGTTCTTGATAGTACCTGTCATGCGTGGGCAATCGTGCCACACATCAGAGATCATCTGCCAGCTTCCTGTCTTCTCAGCATGTCCAGGGTAAGGGAAGGAAGCTCTCTATAGAGCAGTTCCACCAGACAGCACAGGGCGAGTTCGATTTCTGTCTTCCTGTGTGGTGCTGGTCCACTGCAGACAGAATTTGTCTCATGTTTAATGAAATGCATGTAAATTGGATTGCTTCAGGGTTAATACTTCTGAATTTTAAAATATAATTAACATGCAAATAAGTTACCAGCTATCTTATTCAGAAACACTCTACTAACATGAAAAGACTTGGCAAATTACAAATGATGAATATATTTGTCTAAAATAACAAGGTTCTCAAATGCTGTACCTACATTCCCTGAGAATAATAAACCAAGTATTTCAGAGATTATAAAAAGGCTTGTAAGGCCTTTTTAATGCCTATAGGATAACAATTAGATGACATTCTGAAGGCTGTGTCCTCTCCAAAGGGAATTAAAATCTCTGAAAGCCTACCTCAGTTCACTGCAGTCATTGTCACTGGACATTTGTGTGTGTGCACATGAAAACACCAGCATACTTCGGGCTGGTTGTAAGCCAATATGTGTGTGAATATGAGAAAGAGCAGACCTTCACTCTACTGTAAAGGTACTGCTAAGGTTATCGGTCCTTCCACTTGTTCTTACAGCTATAAATAACTCTTAATTACTATACAATCCCTACTGTTAAAGAATTTCAGAAGGGGAAAGTCAAGAGTAAGCGTGGGCAGGAACAGCCAAACCATTTCCCCAAATTGGTTTAAAGCACTCAACCACGTTACTAATGCTCACTCTGTCAAATCACACGTAAAAATAAAGGTCTGTTGTCTTCCTTGGCCTGCGAATGTACAAGAAAGTGCAAGCCCTCAGCTTTAGTGACCAACTAGAATAGCTTTAGTCACCCTTGCATTAAAAAAAAAATCAACCCACACCCAAAACAGGCCCAATGACTGACTTTTTGTTGTAACTGACATTTTTGAGCCCTCTGCTGGCAAGTGTCTTTATAAAATAGATATTTTTAACTTAACACAAACAAGTATGGTAGAATCAATTTTGGTATACAAATGGCCACTTATGATTCAAATCATAATCTCATACTTCTTACAATGCAACTCCTTTTCCATTCATTTTCTTGCCCATTCTTAGCCACCGATGGGGCTTTTTTCCCCCCTCTGTCTCCTTTTCCCCCCTTAATTTAAAGAACTTTCAACATTTCATAGGCAAGACTTAAGGGAACTGTGAGATGTTTACATTTGGGGTGCCCAACCCTGACTTCCATCCTACTCCTCCACCTACCGTGCTACTTATCCCTCCATCTCCTCCCATTTGGTCTGCTCACACAGACCTGAGGCCCTTGCTCCTGGAGAGCAGCAGTGGGAGGCAGGACATGCTTATCCTTACCAGGTAGCTTCTCCTCACCCCACAGTTGTCTTGTTGCAGCTCTGAAGAAATTACTTCCTTCAGCCCATGCTCAGATCTACGTTTTCCAGTCCTTGTTTGGCAGCCTTCAGAAGCCCCATACATCACTGTTGAGCATGCAGCTGTATGATTTACCAAAAGGTCATGATCCAGACAAATCTAAGTAAGTTATTTCAACTCTCTTCAGCTGTTTCTAATAAAGTATCAGCCGTCTTTAGTCATTCCTGACATTACCAAATCCTAGATCCTACTGAAATTACCTACAATACTTCTCTACTATTTCTCTGATCTTCATCAGGCCCAAGCAAGCTGACCTTAAAAATGCAGATCAAATTCCTAGTTATATCCTTGGGACTACTTCCCCTGTGAGAAAGGCTCCTTTGTACCCTCCTGGCATGAAAGCTCAGGTGTCTGATCCCAGGATCAGGGTCAGGCTGGACTGAGGGTGGAAATGCCTGTGCTGCTTCCTTCTCTGCTTCCTTCTCTGCTTCCTTCTGTTGGCAATGGCAGCAGCTCTTACTTTGCTGTGATAGAGGCATAGCAGGGTAGCTGAAGCCTGTAGCGGTGTAAGAGTGAAGGACAGAAAGAAGGGTAAGACTGTAAGAGCAACAGGTACTTGTAGCAAGCCAGACACCAGGAAAAGGAGAAGGAGCCACGGGGCAAAGTGGCAGCTGGGCTGTTTCTTTGCTTTAAGACTGAAGGGGGGAGTCCTTAGAGTGTGTTTTTTAATAAATTGAGGCAGGAGGGATCAGGTGATAGTAGCTGATGTTGCTGACTCCTGCATCTGATAGTAGTGAAGGAGTATAGTCCCTGGCCTGAGCTTTGCTAATGAATGTCCATCACCTAAGAAGATTGGCATGTGAGGGGTCTGCTAATTGTTGACTTATATTTGACACAGGAAAAGAGGATCTGAGAAAATATAAAGGGTGGTATTCAGGTGCCTAAACATGCCCAGTAGCATTTTTTTAGATGCCTTTGTGTATTTTATCTTGCCTCTGCTGCTCTGTAAGGCTGCAGTTGCTCTTCTGTAGGTCTTGTGTCATATTTACTAGCGCGGTATAATGTCTCAGATATCACATGGCACCCAAGATTCTGCTAGACGCCTATGCTTAGGCAATTGAATCACTCTCAGGGTCTCTAACCAAAAAGTCTGGGGAGAGGGGAAATGGAGGCAAGATATGAAGTGCTAAATAACTGATTTTCCAACATTTAAACTTTATTTTCTAAAGTAAACTAGTTCTTATATCAAAATTTACCGAGAAGTCATATGTTGCCGGCATGATGTGCTACACAAGTACTATCAGCCTATAACAGACAGACCCACTCCTGAGAGATAACTGAGGGTGGTCTGATCAGCCTCGGATATCACTCTGTCTGACTGCTTGTTAGGGCAGAATTTATTGCTTGAAGTAAACGTAGATCAAACTGGCAGAGTGGGGAATGTTTCTCTGTGTGTGCCTTTGGGTGAAAGGGAAAAGAGGAAAGAAGTTTAATCAGTTCTCTCCTGAGCCCTGTAGTCTACTGAGCATGCTGGCTCTAGTTCGTGAGACTCTTCTATCAACAATATGTCCTCTTGATCAAACTCAAGGCAAAAGGAGGAGTTGATTACCAAGTTAGGGCTCAGCAAACAAAATATTCTGTTTAGGCCATCACCCCTTTGCTGGACATACTCTTTTCTTCAGTTGTGGAGACAAGATGAACTGCATTAGCAATCCTTTTTTCTGAGGGCACTAAAATAATTTGTCTTGTGACATAAGCATGTGCATGTTGGGACTGGTGTGCAACCAGGCCAAAAAAAACCCCCAAATTTATGCCTTTTGTCCATATATTGGGCACATTTTGGATGCTTTACAAGAAAATCAGGCAGTACAGCCCTGGAATGACTCCAGGACAGTCTATGACCCCTCCAGCCAAAAAGCAGGATGTCATTGTTTAGTTGGCATGTAATGCAAGAGTTTAGCAAGAATTGCTAAGATATGCATCAAAGAGCTTTAAACAGCGCTTCTGGAATACAGCTTGAACCACATATTTGCACTGAAGCTCAGCAAGATTAGGAAACCTTTGTTTACTCTTCTATCTAGTGGATTTTTTTCAGTGGGAAACACTGATACAGATAAATGTGTTTAGAATTTGAAGGGAAAAATTCAAAACTCTGCTTGCTAACGAATCTAACTCTATGTGTGTGGTGGGTCCTGTATATCTTGTTCTTATGAAAGTACTGTTTCATATAAACCAGACTTCATTTCTTATGTGTTCTATTTCTTTTGCATCTTCAGATTTTGCCACTTTGTTTTCCGTGCAAAAGCTCTTTATTAATACACAAGACCTGCTTAAAACCACCCAAGGAGCACACTTCTGAACAGAAAGCCAGATTGCTAACTGTCCTGTTGGTCCTGTTTGGAACGCAATGAGAATGGGTATGAAATGTAACCAATGGGAAAATGTACCAATAACTAGAAACAGCAGTAAACAAAAGACAGCAAAACAGTCTAGCTAGTGGTAACACAGCTGTATTCTGATTCTCCCAAAGTCTAATTAGAGGGCAACATTGATCCCTCATGCACACATACAGAGGCAGAATATCACAGAAAGAGACACTCCAAAAGCAGCACATGTTCTGTTAACTCTTTTATTTTCCAATGGATTGGCTATTTCAAAAGCAAGTGATGGAAAAGAACATTCTTTTTGCCTTGGCTTTGTTTCTTATATAAAGAAATGTCCTCTAAGTGTTTATGGTAGAAACACATGTTTTAGCATAGGCAGCCTTCAGAATTGCTGCAGTCCTTCCTCTGCCATGTCAGGTAGATCTCTTCCTGTCAGGGTTTAACTGACATCTCAGCCTTTAGACTGTATCATTAAAGATCTGGGATTTAGCTTGTCCTTCCTTGAGTGCACCACGTGTGCATGGCTGCTGGGAGGCAGAGTAAGAGGTTTTGATGTGCACTGTCTCTATTTATGATTGACTAGCAGAGATTGCATGGCCTCCCCAGGCAATATCCTTTGTTGGATTAGACAAATAGGTATTTGGTCGAGGTTGAGTTAATCCCACCCTGGGGCAGAAAGGTGGACTACCTGACCACCTGACATCCTTTTTAGTCCTGTTTTTTCCTACAATTTTCTGATTCTTTACTGATAAGTAGGCTGATGCTCTTCACAATGTTAGGCACTGGAAAAAGATTAGACGAGAGACTGAAACTGTAAATCTATTTACAAGCCTAAACTTCATTTATTTCTATGGAAGCTGAGATCTTAAATACTTCTGTATATGACAGACCAAGCCCCAGACTATGACTTTTTCCTGGGTACAGCAAAAGAGACTTAAAAAGACAAAAAAACCACTTAATAGTAGGACCCCTTACCTCCCCTGAGAGTTGTGCAAGATTCTCTCCCTAAAGGTGTCCATCCTTTGCCAATTTTGTTTATTGCTTAATATCCTACCAGATCAATCTGTCCATAGTCTCTATGTCATGACTGATTCACCTTTAATTGAAACAAAAAATTCAGTTACTACTGAAGTATTGATGCTGTCCAATTTACACAAACAACCCACTGTAGATGCCTACCTTAGCCATTGCTAACACATCTGCTGTCTGGGTGGCCCTGAACAGTGGGTAGATTAGTGACACATTACTCCCTTAAACTTAAATATCATAAATGCTTGCATTAAATATCTGTATCTTTTCTACCTATAGCCATTAATTCATCCCTACTATTTAATGGGTTTTTTCCTTTCTGCAGGTTTAGAATCTAATCCTTTCAATAACCCAAGTAGTCATTATCACACCCTACATATTGGTAGATTAGTTCACAGGAAATATATTTAGGACCTTTACCTTCAGGTTTTCAAAATATATTTATTTCTAATAATTAATCATTCTACTCACCTGATAAACTGTTCACATTTGTCACTGATACTATATGCTATGTTTTAGCCCACGCACCCTAAAATTGTCAAGAGATACATAATTTGTTGTAGTACTTTTCTACAAATCATTTCATATACCCTATAACTCTAGCTGTCACTATCAGAATTTCCTTTATTTTGTAATTTTTCTTTTGGTAAAATGATGCCATAACTTGCAAAAGATGCAGAAAACTCAATAAGCTGTGGCAAGGTTGGACCACAAATTGTGCAGAGGTAGACAATCTCCTGAATAGTACTTGCAGGCTTTGACTTCTGAGTATTAAAGCTGTAGTTTCAGGTGTATGTTATAATCTACAAAGCAGGGTTATTGCTGGCAGCAAGCTACCTGAATGATCCTATTTCTGCAGCATACTGCTAAAGGAGTTACATACCACTACATTCCCGTCACTGTTGATTCAGAAATAGGGAAAGTTTCCTGAAGGACTGATTTCAGATCCAACACCATTTTATCAATGAACTGGCATTCTTTGGACTGCTGCCAGTCCTTGAAATGGGGCCCTCCCAAGGTCACTTCACATCCACAGTCACCTGGCATGGGAAGAGACCTACATAATAGATTCTAATATTCAGTGCTCTGAAAATAAAGCCCTTACCAAAGAAACTATAATATAAAAAAATTAAATGATTTTAATATAAAGATCTGACCATTTAAAGGGATTCATGTAAATTATCTACATAATATTTAAACCATTGTAATTCACTGTCAGAAATTATATTTCAAGTATTCAGAGACAATACAGTTCAATACTACTGTACATTTACAAATAACTCTTAAGTAATTTAACAGTGTCCAGGGCTGCCTCATGTTGAGATTTTTGTGATCCCTAAGCATTTTCTCCTGTTACATATTTGTGCAAAGCACACGTATAACAAGGTTTCCATTTCTTTATTCAAAGTATATGCTTAGGACTCAAATTTGATCTTATCTGTAGGAGTACAAAGCAGACATACCCCTATCCCAATAGTGGTATTAGAAGGGATCTTCATATAATTTTTAAATCAATTTAATTAAAATAAGAAATGAGTGCTTTGGGTGGGTTTAAACACAGTTCTCTTTAAGTGTCTGCAGGAGAGGTACCTACATTCCTAAGTTCTCACTGTAACTAATGAAGGAAAGTGCATTTTAAATTCAAGGAGCATTTGACCTGGTTTAGATTGAAATTCAGGGTTAATTGAATTCTAGGAACATTTACTGCATTGACTCTGAAGAGAACCCAAAGGGACTCTCAAATGCAGACACCTATATTCAGTTAGATTAATTCTATTCCTTAATTCATATTCTCAATTAAATTATCTGGCCACCCAGATACAGGAAGGTGGATAAAGTTTGAAAGAGCAGAAAAAAGGCGTTCCTGAACTCAGTAACAGAGGTTACAGCATGCTCAGCATGCTGGGATCTTACATGTAAAGAACATGTGTGCATGCAGCACAGCACCTAAACGTGGATTCAGGAATTGATTAACCAGGAAGGAAGAAGTTTGCTTTAGCATGACATAACAAGTGTGGTATGTTATTGTATATCATGACATGTTATTCTGACTGCATATCTTGGAGCCTTTCCCCTTTGTCTTGTGGGTTGGTGTAAATAGATTAAAATCATGGAGTTTTCTTGGGGTTTTTTTGGTGGGTTTTTTTGTTTGTTTTTTTGTTTGCTTGTTTGTTTGTTTTTTTAAGAAGATGTGGTTGAAGGCCTCCCAGAGTTAGAGAATGCTGACTTGTCAAGGTTAAAATGTTACCTGGAGTGAATCACTGCCAGGAAATTTGCCTTTTAAAAATTGCCATCTTATTTGGTTAGACCAATGCCACTAATGAATCCAAGTATTTTAGTAAAGTGTTATTTCCAAATTAATTTTTCTTATAGAATATTTTTATAGAACACATATATTACTTTTCTACAGTGCTCTGATACTAAAGAATGTATTTATTTCAAGTGGAAATCTTGAGATTTGGGTATCTGTTTGGAAGGTGCTTTTAAACTCATCTGTTTACAAAACTATGGAGTTAGTTGCTCATGATCGAGCTCTACAGTCTTGCAATAACTGAGCTACTTCATCTTCATTTTGACTGCATTGCAGCTAGGATATTAAATTAAATGTAAGATGTCCCTTTTTGAACTAGCATCTTCACATGCACAGGCTCTTCCTGAGATTTGTCCAATAATGATAAAAAATAAAGGGGCTGGGTCATTTGTTTTATTTCATCTGCCCCTTCAGCAGGTGTTTATAAGTTAGTCTAAGATGTAGTACTTCTTATGGCCATTCATCGCAGCTTTCGCTTACTTTACAATTCTGTTGACAAAACACAGTAGAGGTAAAGGACACAGATTTCACCAGTAAACACAGAGTTAAAAACTGTACAATGCAGTTATAATGTCCTTTCAGTATCATTCAGATTTTGAGAAGAGGTCTCTGAGGGCTGAGGGGCTGCTGGAGCAGGAATGAGGAAAAATAAGGGGCAGAAGAGAGACACAGTGCTAATCTGAAATCATACAAACCCGGCTGACCATGGGTGAAACATTAGCTCCCAAATGTCTTGGCAAGTGGTTCTTCTTGCCTCCATTTCACAATGATCGTGTGAGGGCAACTCCTCTGATGCGTCCTTTTCCCTCCTACCTTTTCCCTCCTGAGTTACTCGATTCTTGCTGCAAGTAAAACACTCAGGCTACTGAGCCTTGGTGAGATGTTTTTTCTACAGTTCCTGTTGCCTCTAACTGTGATGTTCAGTCTGTACTGCTGTCTCCGCATATATCTACATTACAGACAATGAGATAGCGTAGAATTTGCCAAAATGGGTCCAGTACCATTATGGCTGCAGCAGGGAGAGATTGTCTCATTACCCAAGAAGCACAAGAAACTGTTGTCTGTTAAATGCATATTGCAGCATTTCCTTGTATCGTGCTGTTGGTATTGTGTTGCACACCCTGTTGTGGTGTGCAATGGGCAAAATTTCAGACATGGTAGCATCTGTTTACAAGCGTTGTAGAAAATCAAGATCAAATAAATACACTGTGTTTCACTGTATTGCATCAGTTACTCTCCAAAACCATTTTTGCTTCCCTTACTTTGACTACTGTAATTTCAAGGGTCTTCAGAATTTCTAACATATTATCCCTTTTCAAATATTAAGTGCTATTACTCCCACTTCATAGCAGAGAGCAGAAAAGATTCATAACCATAGGCATGTAAACATTAGGCATCTGATACAAGTGATGTTTTCAGGCTCCCTGTTGTATACAGCTAGCCACTGATCAAGGGCCATTCAATCCTCATGCCTTTAGCGGCCCCACCTTTCGGATGGAAAGGATTCTCTTTTAGAGGTGTCTGTCTATTTTCATCCTTATGCTGCATCTGACCTACTCACCCAGGCTTTTCTTGCAGTAAATGGAGATAGAGAGGCTTTCAGAACATTATTCATCTTACTCTAAAGTAGATATCTAAGGTAGGTCAGATGAATTGCAAATTAAGGCACCTTTTCTTTCCACTGATAACAAAAAGAGCCTGGAGTGATGAGCACAGAAGTACCTTCACTGCAGGCATCTGAAGTCAGGTGTAATGAGATGCTTTCATGCACTTCAGAGTCTGGGCTATCCTGTGGGAGTGGGCTCATTTGAAGGGGATTGATGGGTTTTGTGAAGTGGATAGTAAGAAAAGCTCCCAAGAGTATTTCTTTTATCCTTCCTGTGACTTGCCTGATTTCCAGAGCTGAGTCTTCAGTCATTAGGTTGGACAGTAACAGGTTCTTTCTTTCATCGGGCCCTTCACTAATCTAGCTTTACTGGGAAGGACTGAAGGTGTCTCAAAACTGTTCTGTAGCCTGACAGTTCAGGTAAGAAGGAGAAACATTCTAAGTCCTCTTTGACTGTCAAAAGCCTAAAATCCACCTCCAGTGCTTCCTGAGAAGGTGCTCTAACCACAAGTTTATTTGCACATATCAGCTTGTTTACCTCTTCCTTAAAACAATCGGACAAAAAAGACTCACCATCTTTATGGCACATCACTCACTGTCTGCTCCTGACACCTTTTGTATAGAACCAGTAACAACAGTAAAGTCATGGTGGATGATCTACAGCCTGTGACACTTGATTGTGTAGAAATCTGTGGGGATTTAGTTATCAGTGTATATTCTTTGGGAGTTTTTTCTGTATATATCATACACGTGCTTTTTTCCTTTTTTGTTTTTGAACAGTTTATCTGTGTGATTTCTTCCATTGTTTTACAATATTCTGGATTGCCTGCTTTGAGATCTGAGAAAGAAACATATTTGCTTCTTAGCTGAAAACACCACTGCTGGGGCTGAGAAGTCCTGGTGTATTCATGGAAAAACAGATATGTAAGAAAATTCTGTTACAGACTTAAGAAATACGATATATTAAGGTGATAGAAGAAATTTAACTTCTACAAATTCAAAATATTTAATTAGATGAAATAATGTAAACTTCCTGGGGCATTTAAATGGGTTCTGAAGAGTGACTGCTCAGGGCAACATTGTGTTGTGCTCATTACTGACCTTTTATCAGACTATAGTAAGAGACAAAAAAGCAAATCTAAACCTAGACATGTGATGGAAAGTAACACGTTACAGAGATTAAGGTTGTTATATAAACAAATGGCCTGGCATACTGCTTGCAGAAATTGTGACTTGTTTTGTGAAGGTTTTATTTAATCCAAATTATTTCATAGATGAGAGACCCTAAGGAGGGAGAACACTCCTATGGATATATATGAT